>CM038146.1:227511813-228941305 GCA_021437245.1 Aegilops speltoides
ACTCAGCCTCACAGTCTTGACAACGACCTTCGGCGGAGTGGCACGGACCACTCGGTAAGGGGAAGCATCTGGCATGGGCGTGTCAGCACTTGGTGCTCTTTGCTTGATGGCATCTGGATTGGGCGGGTCGGCCCTCTCATCATCATCTAGTTGGATGACCTCAAGTGGAGCTGCATGAATTTTCAAACCAAGGAGATCATCAGAATTCTGTCAAAGAAATCCTGACCACCGAGTCAGTCGGTGTAAGATACCTGTGGAGGTGGCAGCATCTGCCGCATCCGTGTCATTCAAGCCTGGCTTGCGAGTCTGGTGAAGTCATCGAAGTGTCATTGCTGCGGAGATTAGGGAACACTTGGTCAACAACCAAACAAATACAAAAATAGACAAAGAGCGACCGAGAGCACTCCCGTCGAAGTCACGGGATGGACGCATCAATTCGAGGTACTGCGCCCTTCCGAGGCTTGGAGGAGATCTTCTTGGGCTGCTTCTCGGCTGAACTCCCGTCCTTAGCGCGAGTGCGTTTCAAGCTCCGAGTGGTCCGACCAGGGATAGTCAGCTGCTGGGGCCCACTTGCCTTCCCCGTTGGATCATGCAACGTCTTGGATCAGGGCTCCTTTGGAACTTCATAGGATGGAGAGGACTCCACCTCATCCCCCTCCTCAAAGCTCCCCTCCTCGTCACTCTTCTTGTCATCGTCGCTCTCATCGTCACCAGACTCCCCCGAGTATTGCCGCTCGGTATCACTCGTCACGTCTTCAGGCGACCGGTCCACCACTGGGATATGGGAAATCATGTTCTGAAACTCCTGCAGAAGAAAATACAGTATGACATCAAAATCAAGCATGCAGAAACCAATATATCAATGGGGCAAAAGGCAGCAACACCCTACCTCAATAGTCGGCGGAAGCTCCCTGGAGTAAGCTGGCACCATCCTGCCCCCCACTCCCCCCCCCCCGCGGATTATCCCGTGCAGAGGTTATGGCTCGAATCTTGGCTGCCGCGTCCTTCTCGGCAAGCTCTCCGGGTGCATTCGGGTGGGATCATTTGGACCCTCATACCGCCACATGGGGTGGGCCCTGGCATGGAGCGGTTGGATCTGCCAATTGAGAAGTCTCCAACAAATCCATTCCATTCACGCCCGCGTTCACGATTCTAACCAGGGTGGTGGCCAGCATGCTGACCTCCGTCTTCTCCTCCTTCACCACCACAAGGGACTTGGGAGCCCTGACCCTGTCTGTCAAGCATGGAGGGAGACTCGACTGGTTTGGGCCACAAGGAACATCCGTGCAGTAGAACCAGGTTCCCTACCATCCCTTGACGGACTCGGGAAAACTCATCTTTGGGAAAGCACTCCCCCTACGGACTTGGATGCCCAGGCCTCCGCACAACTGTGTGACGTGGTTCATTGCACTAGCTGACGGATCCTTCTTCATAGTCATTGACTTGCACATGAAGATGTGCTTGAAGAGCCTCCAATGGGGCTGGCAGCTGAGGAAATTCTCACAGAGGGAGACAAAGGCCGCGAGGTAGATGATGGCATTGGGAGGAAGATGATGGAGCTGCGCGCCAAAATAGTCGAGGAAGGCCCGGAAGAAGGGGTGAGGAGGCATGGAGAAGCCCCGCACAACATGAGTTACGAGCAAGACTCACTCGTCCTCCTGCGGCGCTGGTTCGACCTCTCCCGCACCCGGGCGGCACCACCCTTCGTACGGGACGAGCCCCTCCTCGGCAAGTTCCTCTAGCTGACGCGATGTGACCCATGACAGGATCCAATCCCCTGATGCACCTCCAGCAGCTGCACCAGAGCCAGAGGAGGAGCCGCCCCCGTCTTCTTCGCCTTCTCCGCTTTCGCCGTGGAAACATGTGCCATCGCTACGCACTTGGGTGGAAGAGAGAAGCAAAGGAGTCAGGAGGAGAGAAAGGTGATCTGAGACCTAGAGCTCTGCCCCCAAATCTTTTATATCGCGTGGCAAAATCTCCGACCGAATCCCTCACCGCGAATCCCCGGATCGACGCCCCGCGTGGCAAGGCTTTGCACAGGGCAAGCGCGACACGTGGCGGGGATCGTGTGTGCAAATTGAGGAGCCACGCCCCCAATTTCCCACTAACGCATGACATTACCACTTTAGTGCGCTGATACGTCTCCAACGTATCTACTTTTCCAAACACTTTTGCCCTTGTTTTGGACTCTAACTTGCATGATTTGAATGGAACTACCTCAGACTGATGCTGTTTTCAGCAGAATTGCCATGGTGTTATTTTTGTGTAGAAATAAAAGTTCTCGGAATGACCTGAAAAATCCACAGAGATACGTTTTGGAATTAATAAAAAAATATTGGTGAAAGAATCAACGTAAGGGGGCCCACACCTTGTCCACGAGGGTGCAGGGCGCCCCCTGCCTCGTGGGCCCCCTGGAACTCCACCGACCTCAACTCCAACTCCATATATTCACTTTCGGGGAGAAAAAGTTCAGAGAGAAGGATTGATCGCATTTTACGATACGAAGCCGCCGCCAATCCCTAATCTTCCTCGAGAGGGCTGATCTGGAGTCCGTTCGGGGCTCCAGGGAGGGGAATCCATCGCCATCGTCATCAGCAACCATCCTCCATCACCATTTCATGATGCTCACCATCGTGTGTGAGTAATCTCATCGTAGGCTTGCTGGACGGTGATGGGTTGGATGAGATTTACCATGTAATCGAGTTAGTTTTGTTAGGGTTTGATCCCTAGTATCCATTATGTTCTAAGATTGATGTTGCTATGACTTTGCCATGCTTAATGTTTGTCACTAGGGCCTGAGTGCCATGATTTCAGATCTAAACCTATCATGTTTTCATGAATATATGTGAGTTCTTGATACTATCTTGCAAGTCAATAGTCACCTACTATGTGTTATGATCTGGCAACCCCGAAGTGACAATAATCGGGACCACTCCGGTGATGACCGTAGTTTGAGGAGTTCATGTATTCACTAAGTGTTAATCCTTTGGTCCGGTACTCTATTAAAAGGAGGCCTTATCCCTTAGTTTCCAATAGGATCCCGCTGCCACGGGAGGGTAGGAAAAAAGATGTCATGCAAGTTCTTTTCCATAAGCACGTATGACTATATTCGGAATACATGCCTACATTACATTGATGAATTGGAGCTAGTTCTGTGTCACCCTATGTTATAATTGTTGCATGAGGAATCACATCCGACATAATTATCCATCACTGATCCATTGCCTACGAGCTTTTCACATATTGATCTTTGCTTAGTTACTTCTCCATTGCCACTGTTACGATTACTACAAAACTGCTACTATTACTTTTGCCACCGTTACCGTTACTTCCATACTACCTTGCTACTAAATACTTTGCTGCAGATTTTAAATCTTTCAGGTGTGGTTGAATTGACAACTCAGTTGCTAATACTTGAGAATATTCTTTGGCTCCCCTTGTGTCGAATCAATAAATTTGGGTTGAATACTCTACCCTCGAGAACTGTTGCGATCCCCTATACTTGTGGGTTATCAAGACTATTTTTTGGCGCCATTGCCGAGGAGCATAGCTCTATCCTATGAGTCACTTGGGATCTATATTTTTTGATCACTATGAGGAACTTGAAAGATGAAAGAACTAAGATTTTTCCCTCAACTACGAGGGAGGTAAGGAACTACCATCTAGCTCTGCACTTGATTCACCTTCTGTTATGAGTAAATTTGCGACACCTACACCTGCACCTGCTATTGATTCTGATATGTCGCATGTTATTGATGATGCCACTTCTGCTATGCATGATGCTTATGATGAAACTACTTCTCTGCTTGATAATATTGTGCCATTAGGTGAATTTCTTGATGAACAACTTGCTATGGTTAGAGAGAATGAAATTATTGAAACTGATAATATTGATGAAAGTGATGATGAAGATTCTCTCCCTAGATATGAATTACCCGATGTACCCGAGGGTTATGTTATGGATGAAGAAACTGCTAGAGACCTTTTTGCTTGCAAAGATAGATATGATCTTAAGAAACGGTTCGCTAAGCTGGAAGAAAAGTCTCTGAATGCTAGAATGAAATATGACCCTGCTTTTGCTACTTCACCTATCTGTATTTCTGATAAGGATTATGATTTCTCTGTCGATCCTGAGTTAATTACGTAGGTTGAATCCGATCCTTTTTGTGGCTATGAATCTGAAACTGTTCTGGCACATCTTACTAAATTGGATGATATAGCCACCCTATTCACTCATGAGGAAAAAATTCGTTATTACTATATCCTTAAATTATTTCCATTCTCATTAAAGGGTGACACTAAGATATGGTTTAGTTCTCTTGCTCCTGGTTGTGTGTGTAGTCTCCTGGATATGATTTATTACTTCTCTGCTAAATATTTCCCCGCTCATAAGAAACAAGCTGCCTTATGGGAAATATATAATTTTGTGCAAACTGAAGAAGAGAGTCTGCCACAAGCTTGGGGGAGGCTTCTCCAATTACTTAATGATTTGCCTGATCATCCTCTTAAGAAAAATGAAATACTTGATATCTTTTATAATGGACTAACCGATGCTTCCAGAGACACACCTGGATAGTTGTGTTGGTTGTGTTTTCAAGGAAAGAACTATTGAGCAAGCTGGGTTGCTATTAAATAATATATTGAGCAATGATAATGATTGGAAACTTCCTGAACCAACTCCGAAGCCAACTCCGAAGAAAAGGGGTATACTATTTCTCAGTCCTGAAGATATGCAAGAGGCAAAGAAATCTATGAAAGAAAAAGGTATTAAAGCTGAAGATGTTAAGAATTTACCACCTATTGAAGAAATACATGGTCTTGATAACCCAACACAGGTAGTAAAGGTAAATTCTCTCTATAGATTTGATGAAGGTGATATCCCTCGTTATATGTTTGCTAGTCAATGCATGGATGAGTTTGATAATTTTATTGTTAAACAAGAAAACTTCAATGCTTATGTTGGTAGACAATTGAAACATAATTCTTATATGGTCGAACACTTGAGTGATTATATGTCTAGAGTTAAGGGTGACCTTAAGCTTATTGGTAAACATGCATCCATGGTTACCACTCAAGTAGAACAAGTACTTAAGGCACAAGATGATCTTCTCAATGAATTAAATAATAAGAACCATGATAATGCTGTTAGAGTCATGACTAGAGGTGGTAGAATGACCCAGGAACCTTTGTATCCTGAGGCCCATCCTAAGAGAGTTGAGCAAGATTCTTAGAGAACTAATATTGATGCACCTAGTCCTTCTAAGAAAAAGAAAAAGAAAAATGATAGGACTTTGCATGCTTCTAATGAACCTGTTATAAACACACATGAGAATCCCAATGATATATCTATTTCTGATGCTGAAACACAATCTGGTAATGAACATGAACCTAGAGATAATGTTAATGATGATGTTCATATTGATGCTCAACCTAGTAACAACAATGATGTAGAGATTGAACCTGCTGTTGATCTTGATAACCCACAATCAAAGAATCAACATTATGATAAGAGAGACTTCGTTGCTAGGAAGCACTGTAAAGAAAGGGAACCATGGGTTCAGAAACCCATGCCTTTTCCTCCTAAGCCATCCAAGAAAAAGGATGATGAGGATTTTGAGCGCTTTGCTGAAATGATTAGACCTATATTCTTGCGTATGTGTTTGACTCATATGCTTAAAATGAATCCTTATGCTAAATATATGAAAGATATTGTTACAAATAAAAGGAAGATACCGAAAGCTGAAATTTCCACCATGCTTGCTAATTATACTTTTAAGGGTGGAATACCAAAGAAACTTGGAGATCCAGGATTACAACTATACCATGCTCCATTAAAAGAAACTATGTTAAAACTGCTTTATGTGATCTTGGAGCCGCGTTAGTGTTAAGCCTCTCTCTTTATATCGTAGACTTGATTTGAATAAGTTGACACCTACTGAAATCTCTTTGCAAATGGCTGATAAATCAACTGCTATACCCGTTGGTATTTGTGAGGATGTGCCTGTTGTGGTTATAAAACGTTACTATTTTAACAGACTTTGTTATTCTTGATATTCTCGAGGACGACAGTATGTCGATCATCCTTGGTAGACCTTTTCTAAATACTGTAGGGGCTGTTATTGATTGCAACAAAGGCAATGTCACTTTTTATGTTAATGGTAATGAGCATATGGTACTGTGACGCCCGGATAATTAAGCTACAGTGATCCCACGCTAATGGTGCCACGTCACCACTGTTACTGCTGCTAATCTATCGTTAGATCAAAACCAGTCCAAAATTCAAATTCAAAATTTGGAAAATAATAAAATTTTCAAACATTAAAATAAAAATGTTCGGTTTGTACTAAATATTACATATCTAAATATGGTGTAGTAATCACATTTTTATAAAATACCTAAATAATTTAAAATGATTTAAAATAGAAAAGTAAATAAATAAAAGAAAAGAAAATACAAGAGAGAAGAACTAAACTAACAAAAAAATCAAAGAGGAAGCACCCCTCCACTGGCTTGCCCACCGGTCGCCTAACCGGGCCAAGGTCCACCCCCACCCATATCCCCCTCCTCCTGCACTCAACCCCACCGACACTTCCCCTCTGAAAATATCTCCCCTCTCCCCGATTGATCGGGATCGAGGGAGAGACCGCCCGCCGCCGCCCGGATCGTCCATCGCCGCCGGACCCACTCATGGCCTGCTTCGCTCCGCCCGTCGTCCTCGTCCTCCTCCCAAGCCGCCTCCCCGCACCATTGCCCGTGCCCTACATCCCCCCGTGAGCTTCGCCCTCCTCCTCTTTCCTCTGTCGCTGCGGCACACTCGCCGACAAGGCCCCGAACGTGCTCACCGCACCGGCGCATGCCTCGACCATCGCCTGGTCACGCCACGACAGGCCACCGCACCCCGACCTCCTCCTCTATAATCGCCATCAAGCCCGCCATCCACCATGGACGCGAAGCTCGACCGTGGCGCGTCGACCTCCCCCGCCCTCTTCCCCGCCACATCCACTCCGGCCTCCCACCCACACATGCCCCCTCGCCTCCCTGCTGCCCCGACCACTGCTGCGGCGTGCGCGCCGAGGTCAGGCGTCACGGGGCCGTGCCTCGTCGATCGGTGTCTGCTCGGCCACGGCCACTCCCTTTGGCTCCAGGCCCACTCCAAGATCGCTTGCTACTCTTGTCCGCCGGTGTCCCCTCCGGTGACCGCCTGCCTGGCTGGCCTTGTCATACGCCCTGGCGAAGGCTTCAGGCGCTTTGCACCGCTAATGCCCGAACCCGATAGGCCCTATGGGCCTATGACAAACGGGGCCCGTGCCCCAGAACGTTTTTAATAAAATAAAAATAAAATAAGTAAAAATGAATTAATAAAATTTATAATTAATTAATTAATTAGTGAATTTATTAAGTAAATTAATCCTCTTTAACTAAGCTAATTAACCTGTTAGCTTAAATAAACAGTAATTAGTTTAACCTAGTCCCTAATTAGCCTAAAAGTGAATGACAGGTGGGTCCCACTGGACCCACACGTTAGTTTGACCAGTCAACACCTCTGTTGACTGCTGAAGTCATGCTGATGTCATGATGATGTCAGCAAACACTGTTCTGGATAATGTTGTATTAAAATAACTAAATTAATCCTAAAATGATTTAAATCTTTTAAAATTAATATAAAATAAACCGTAGCTCAGATGAAAATACTTTCTACATGAAAGTTGCTCAGAACGGCGAGATTTAATCCGGACACGCAACCCGTTTGTCCACCCCACATCCCTAGCATAGCTTAACACGCAACTTTCCCCTCCGGTTCATCATGTTCAAAACGTGAAACACCGGGGATACTTTCCTGATGTTCCCCTTCACCCAGATCACCTCCCTCTGCGTTAGGTCACCTCTAGCACCGCAGATTACCATGCTACGCTTTGTGATACTTTGATTGCTCAGTTATTTATTGTGTTCCCCCTCCGTTACTTCTTTCCGGTAAACCCCGAGACTACCGACGACCCCCCAGTTCGACTACGGAGTTGACGACCCCTCCTTGCCGTGAGCAACCAGCAAGCCCCCTTTGATCACCGGATATCGCCTATTCTACCCTCTATCGCTTGCATTGGAGTAGTGTAGCATGTTTCTGCTTCGATTAATCCTATTACATTGCATAGTATAGCCCGTCATTGTTGCTACGATCGTTGATACCTTACCCAATCCTAAATGCTTAGTATAGGATGCTAGTTTATCATCATTGGCCCTACATTCTTATCACCGCCTTGCTATACTATTGGGCCGTGATCACTCCGGAGGTGATCACATGTATATACTATACATACATACATATTATCTGAGATGGTGACTAAAGTCGGGTCATTTCGTTGAGTACCCGCAAGTGATCCCTGATGTGGAAATTTGAAGGACGGTGGCTCCGCCCGGTGAGAGGTGGGCCTGGGTTCCCGACGGCCCCGATTGTTACTTTGTGGGCGGCGGCAGGCAGGTTGAGACCACCTAGGAGACAGTGGGCTGGCCTGGTCGGCGTTCATGGTTGCTTCTTATTAACACGCTTAACGAGATCTTGGTATTTGATCCGAGTCTGCTCTTCGCCTATACGCACTAACCAACTACGCAGGAGCAGATTATGGGCACTCGACATCGTGGTATCACCAAGCCTTCGTGGACGCCAAGAATCGAGCGCGCGCGCCGGATTGGAACGTAAGCCCGCTCTTGTATTAAGGGGCTAGTTACGCTTCGGCGCGTTTATAACGTGCGGTGTGCTAAGGGTGATGGGCCTGCACTTCCTGCGCTTAGGTTTAGACCGGCGTCTTGACTCTCTGTTGTGCCTAGGTGGGGCTGCGACGTGTTGATCTTCCGCGGCCGGGCATGACCCCGAAAAGTGTGTCCGGCCAAATGGGATCAAGCGTGTTGGGTTATGTGGTGCACCCCTGTAGGGAAGTTAATATATTCGAATAGCCGTGATCTTTGGTAACAGGACGACTTGGAGTTGTACCTTGACCTTATGACAACTAGAACCGGATACTTAATAAAACACACCCTTCCAAGTGCCAGATACAACCCGGTGATCGCTCTCTAACAGGGCGACGAGGAGAGGATCGCCGGGTAGGACTATGCTATGCGATGCTACTTGGAGGACTTCAGTCTACTCTCTTCTTCATGCTACAAGACGGAGGCTGCGTGGCGTAGTCTTGACGTGATTAGTTATCCCCTCTTTTCTCGGCATTCTGCAGATTCGGTCCACCGACACGCCCTTTACACATATATCCATGCATATGTAGTGTAGCTCCTTGCTTGCGAGTACTTTGGATGAGTACTCACGGTTGCTTTTCTCCTCTTTTCCCCTTTCCCTTCTACGGTTGTCGCAACCAGATGCCGGAGCCAGAGCAGACGCCACCGTCGACGCGATTTCTTCTACTACTACTGGAGGTGCCTACTACTACGTGCAGCCTCACCGACGGCGGCAGCGACCGAGGAGTAGTTAGGAGGATCGAGCAAGAGGGCTTGCGCCTCTTCGATCTGCATCCCGGCTTTGTGCTAGCCATCTTATGGCAACTTGTTTAACTTATGTGTGTACTCAGATATTGTTGCTTCACGACTCGCCTATGATCGAGCACTTGTATTCGAGCCCTCGAGGCCCCTGGCTTGTATTATGATGCTTGTATGACTTATTTATGTTTTTAGAGTTGTGTTGTGATATCTTCCCGTGAGTCCCTAATCTTGATCATACATGTTTGCGTGCATGATTAGTGTACGATTGAATCGGGGGCGTCACAAGTTGGTATCAGAGCCGACTGCCTGTAGGAATCCCCCTTCCACACTCCTTGGCCGAAGTTGAGTCTAGACATTGCAAAAGTTTTTACTAACATGGCTGTGCGGCCCATGGGCCCACGTCGCCATTGGGTGGTATTAGGATCTTTTACTCCTCGTCTATACTCTGGGACTCTGATCTCTTTTCTATTCGGGTTAAATGATTTTACTAAATCCGACTTTAGGTTCTCAGAACTACTTTCCTTCTGGAGAGCCCCTTCAGTCCAATGATCGCCTGCTGCACAAATATATTTTGAAGATACTCTCCGATGTTTCCCCGAGACCGTTGTGCCCTTCACCGTTGCAATTCCATACCACCGATAAATCCCTATGGAAAACTACATAGACTTGTCGTCCATAACTTCACTTCCAATTGTTGTTATTATTACAAGATACCCTGAAATACTTTGGATATTCCGAGAATCCTTTGTGTTTACTGCCTTGCAGTTCTTGCCTCATGAATACTCCCTACAGATAATTTCTCGCACTTCCGAGTATGCGTTCTTCCCCCGTTGTTCATATGATGCACAAGATACATTAAGATGTTACCTGATCTTCCGGTAATTCTCTACCAACTATTGCTCTGCAAATACTTGTCTGCTTGCAATCTGGACAATTCCATTTGTCTAGCAATAACCATTAAAATCCTTGTGATTGACATTTTGACCCTATTGATTCAACATGTGTGCGAATGCACACAATCATCTATCAACCCTTCTAAATTATCTTTCCGGCTGAGACGTCATTTTGAACATGAGCTGGTTCTCGACCAAACTATTTGTCGTCAATTGTGCCTCTGGTCTATCCAACTTATCCATCCTTGATCAGAGCGTCTGCTTCTGATCCTTTGTTTTGGAAATCATAATTCCTTTGTTACCTAAGCATTGAATTATTCAGATGTTCTATAATCTAATCTCCTTGCATTCTTTCTTCTTTTGGTTGAGTACCATTACTCACATCAGGTCCCTCGTGGACCACCAGATCCTTTGATGAGTTTTATCCGACTTCGTCCTTCATACTCAATAACCTTGTGAGCCTTTCCTCGGATACATAATGCCTTTGGTAAATTGTATCCTCTGCTTTCTCAACCATGCTTTACTTTCGAGCTTGAGTCAATTACTTCTAAAGTTTGTGGTATATGTTCCTAAGATGCCCCGACGGGTTGAATCTATGCCTTCCTTAATCTGTGTGAACCAGAAGAGTTTTCACGAGTCATACCCTTCTGGTGTTTTACCAGATAATTTTCTACCATACAACTTCTTTGAAGACGAGAAGTGAATGAAATGTCATGCATTAAAGAAGTGGGAGTCAACCTTGAACTTTGTGTTCATGTCCGTAGACCCGATGTGGAACTTATCATGGAAGCTTCTTGCAAAATATTAAATCATTTGGTTAAATGTTTCAGTGTCATTAAATTGGATCCCTTGAAGCTATGGTTCCGACCATATTGTTCTCCTTTGGTCCCATTTCCCCGGGCAAGTTTAAGCATTTGTCTTCTGTGGGTTAATACCCCATTCCACCCTTGAATTTGATCTACCGTCGAGTATTACACTCTGGTATCTTGAGAATATCATGGAACTGCATAACTTCTTATGGGTTCGTCATCAATCGTTATTTCTCACCGCTTCCAATTTTCCTGGGTTTCGGGTTGTCATCAACCGAGAACACCAATTTGTGAATCGAATCAATACTGAGATTCAATACTCCCAGTAATTTGTTGTCGAGATGTTTAATACTCCATTTCGTCACTCCTAGCCTGATCGGCTATACAATATCATGCTGATTTTAACTATGCTACTTGGTCCTTAATTCCCGGAGCACCACTTTCGGCAATGAGCTAAGCTTACATCGATCTTCCTCGGCGTATCATCTCGCCTTGGACAGCAAGCTTGATTTCAAGTTTGTACTGTACTAGTGGTTTCAATAACCTTTCGCTCCATCATTCATTTGACTTGATGTCATCGCCAATCGATTACATCTTCATGAAATCTCGCGACAAATGTGTCGTGAACATCATCAACATTCTGAGCTCTTCCAAGATATCTATCGAATTCTTGATGAAAAATACCACCCTTTGCCCTCGATGATTTGTGTTATCATCGGTCACTTATTGCATTTCGTTCAACACAAACTTGTTCGTGTTTTGTGTTAGCTCATGTTCTGTTTTACCTTGGAGTATTACCATCTCTTTTTGTCAAGAATGTGGTGATAATTTCACCACCTCTTAAGAATTCTTGATATAGTAATACTTCTCACCATCACCATTCCTTCTTGGTCCCCGTGTTGTTTCCAACCGAAAAACCGACAATTGAACTTGGATGTGCGAATTCTAAACTTCTAGCGACCCTATTGCTTTGAAGTTAATGGTCTACATTTCATTCTTAGACCATTGGTTATCGAATCACCATTCTAAGCATTGATCATGCTATATAGGCCCATATTTTGGGTGCACCTTTTCAACCAATGTTTAATTGTGTATGTTTTCCTCGAGCATACATCAATATATCATCTGATCTGACTAATGTTATCTCCTTGTTCACATGATTGTGGAAATCCATATTTTTGGAAATTTCGATGGGTTGTCGCTGAGTCCATCAGCCACCTCCTTATCCTATCCTTGGTTTAATGATGGACTCTTGTTCGAAACTCGCTTCCATAGTTCATTTCCCGAGAATCTTACAATGTCATCTCGTCAATTTGTGTTGCACCTTTCCTTCTCAGGCATCCCGAGTCTGAGGTACCCTGACACCAATCAGATCTGAATCTTGGTCAGTTATGATGGTTGGAACATATTTTAAGGGTTATACCATCGGTCTTTATATGACCCGGTAAGGTGATGTCATGCCTAGCACACCTGGCCGGAGGACCTATTGTTATAGTTTCCTTTTCTGCAAGATTATCCAATCTTCCATGAGGAAATTGTAAGACTTATTCTACAAGATGTTCCTGATGGATCCCTTGTGTAACCCAAAATCCGACCTTTGCTTAAAGACCATGTCAATGCTATCTCAAAGCATGTCTGTGGTACTCCGATTTACAACAAGAACATTTGAAGCCCAATGCTAAATGTTTCTTGCTCAATTATCCAAACACTGTTGTATGGGTATTGTCATCAAATCCTCTCCCCTTACCCAAATGGTTTCTACTTTCTATCCTGTCGTGGATATCTTGCTCTATTTGTCCTTGGGAAGGATATACCCTTGAATAATGTGTTTAAACACATTTTCCCTTCCATTGTTCTGTTTAATCTGATAATCGTATTTTCCTTTCCATTGGTTGGTTTAACGTTTCTTGTGATCTATATGATCTAAGCAGTAATATTCTCCCTTATGTAAACACCTCGGTGTACAATTCATCACAACAAGACCTCATTATTATTGTTGATGACATTAGGTAACCACCGATGGACGAGAACTTTGTTTATTGGTGCGCCTCGCTTCAACGAAAGGGGAAAATGGTTCTCTTCGTCCCTCGCCCTTGGTACCGATGTTGTTGCCGACATAACTGACAGACTACCCTCTGACATGCCTTGCTTACATGATCGTGTAAGACGTCATCGCCTTCCTACTCTTAACCCACATGGTGGGCCCATAACCCACAGATCCACAGGATCGAAACCTGACTCTCCTGTACACCCTGTTGTCAAAGTTATTCCTCGAGCTTGACTTCGTATGTAATTCACGGGCCACGTGCCTATTGATCTATTCTGGTATAAGACGCATTACTTATTCCCGATTGCTTGAAGCCCCTTTCACGCCCTGTTTCAGGCATCGAACGGTTGCCTGCTCGCTCGAAACTTCCCATGAAACCTCATTACTTTGCTCTTGATATTTTCTTAAGTATCAATTCGAGAGTTACTTCTACCACCTTCCTCGTTATTATCGACCAGATAGTCGACCTTGCAAAGGTCTGTTCTCCCGGAATGCCCACCCTTTATTCTTTCGTAAGTACGATGGAGTTCCTGAAGAAAGGACGCCGACTTCATCATGATGACCTAAAGCAGAGAAATAAAGACATCAATGTATTGGACTGGCCTCTTCGAGAAGAGCAGGCCAGGATGAGAAGACCCGCTAGATTCGTTACCAAACCTTCCCCCTTTCACTACCTCTTAAATCTCGGGACGAGATTTCTTGTAGTGGAGGAGAATTGTGACGCCCGGATAATTAAGCTACAGTGATCCCACGCTAATGGTGCCACGTCACCACTGTTACTGCTGTTAATCTATCGTTAGATCAAAACCGGTCCAAAATTCAAATTCAAAGTTTGGAAAATAATAAAATTTTCAAACATTAAAATAAAAATGATCGGTTTGTACTAAATATTACATAGCTAAATATGGTGTAGTAAACACATTTTTATAAAATACCTAAATAATTTAAAATGATTTAAAACAGAAAAGTAAATAAATAAAAGAAAAGAAGATACAAGAGAGAAGAACTAAACTAACAAAAAAAATCAAAGAGGAAGCACCCCCCCACTAGGCTTCGGCCCAGCTGGCCTGCCCAACTGGGCCAAGGTCCACCCCCACTCCATATCCCCCCACTCCTCCCGTACCCCGAACCCCACCGACACTTCCCCCCTCTCCAAAATATCTCCCCTCTCCCCGATTGATCGGGATCGAGGAGGAGACCGCAACGACGCCGCCCGGATCGCCCATCGCCGCCTGCCCCTCGCCGGCTGCTTCCGCTCCGCCCGTCGTCCTCGTCCTCCTCCCAAGTCGCTCACCGCGCACCATTGCCCCGTGCCCTACATCCCCCCTGTGAGCTTCGCCCCTCCTCCTCTTCCCCTCTGTCGCCGTGCCCGCCATCCACTCTGCGTCATCTAGCCCGCCATCCACCATGGATGCGAGCTCGACCCGTAGCCGCGTCGACCTCCCCCGCGCCCTCTTCCCCTGGCCACATCCACTCCGGCCTCCCACCCACACATGCCCCGCTCGCCTCCCTGCTGGTCCCGACCACCGCTGCGGCGGCCAGCGCGCCGAGGTCAAGGCTGGGCCCGTGCCTCGTCTCGTCTGCTTCTGCTCGGCCACGCCACTCCTCCGCCGCGGCCCACTCCGTATTGCCTTGCTACTCTCCCTTGGCGTCCCCCTCTGTGACCGCCCGGCCTTGTTGGCCTTGCCCGCCCTATGGGCGAAGGCTTCTGCGCGCCCGCACCCGCTAATGCCCGAACCCGATAGGCCCTATGGGCCTATGACAAACGGGGCCCGTGCCCCAGAACGTTTTTAATAAAATAAAAATAAAATAAGTAAAAATGAACTAATAAAATTTATAATTAATTAATTAATTAGTGAATTTATTAAGTAAATTAATCCTCTTTAACTAAGCTAATTAACCTGTTAGCTTAAATAAACAGTAATTAGTTTAACCTAATCCCTAATTAGCCTAACAGTGAATGACAGGTGGGTCCCACTAGACCCACACCTCAGTTTGACCAGTCAACACCTCTGTTGACTGCTGAAGTCATGCTGATGTCATGATGATGTCAGCAAACACTGTTCTGGATAATGTTGTATTAAAATAACTAAATTAATCCTAAAATGATTTAAATCTTTTAAAATTAATATAAAATAAACCGTAGCTCAGATGAAAATACTTTCTACATGAAAGTTGCTCAGAACGGCGAGACGAATCCGAATATGCAACCCGTTTGTCCACCCCACATCCCTAGCATAGCGAACACGCAACTTTCCCCCTCCGGTTCATCTGTCTGAAAACATGAAACACCGGGGATACTTTCCCGGATGTCCCCCCCCTTCATCGGTATCACCTCCTACTGCGTTAGGTCACCTCTAGCACCGCGTATTACCATGCTACGCTTTGTGATACTTTGATTGCTCAGTTATTTATTGTGTTCCCCCTCCGTTACTTCTTTCCAAGAAACCCCGAGATCGCCGACGACCCCCGGTTCGACTACGGAGTTGACGACCCCTCCTTGCCGTGAGCAACCAGCAAGCCCCCTTTGATCACCAGATATCGCCTATTCTACCTCTCGCTTGCCTTCGGAGTAGTGTAGCATGTTCTTGCTTTGATTAATCCTATTCTCATTGCATAGCATGTCATTGTTGCATACGATCGTTGATACCTTACCCGCAATCCTAAATGCTTAGTATAGGATGCTAGTTTATCATCATTGGCCCTACATTCTCGTCGACCGCCTTGCTATACTATTGGGCGTGATCACTCGAGAGGTGATCACGGTATATACTATACATACATACATATTATACAGATGGTGACTAAAGTCGGGTCACTCATTGAGTACCCATAAGTGATCCCGATGTGGGGAAATTTGAAAGGACAGTGGCTCCATCCCGGTAGAGGTGGGCCTGGGTTCCCGACGGCCCCCGACTGTTACTTTGTGGCAAAGCGACAGGGCAGGTTGAGACCACCTAGGAGACAGGTGGGCCTGGCCCTGGTCGGCGTTCGCGGTTGCTTCTTATTAACACGCTTAACGAGATCTTGGTATTTGATCTGTGTCTGGCTACTGGCCTATACGCACTAACCAACTACGCGGGAACAGTTATGGGCACTCGACGTCGTGGTATTAGCCGAAGCCTTCGTGACGTCAGGAACTGAGCGGCGCGCGCCGGATTGGAACGTAAGCCTGCTCTTGTATTAAGGGGGCTAGTTCTGCTTCCGACCGCATTCGCAACGTGCAGGTGTGCTAAGGCGATGGGCCTGCACCCTGCGGCGCTTAGGTTTAGACCGCGTCTTGACCTCTGTTGTGCCTAGGTGGGGCTGCGACAGTTGATCTTCATGGTGGGCATGACCCGAAAAGTGTGTCCGCCAAGTGGGATCAAGCGTGTTGGGTTATGTGGTGCACCCTCGCAGGAAGTTAATCTATTGAATAGCCGTGATCTTGATAACAGGGCGACTTGGAGTTGTACGTTGACCTTATGACAACTAGAACCAGATACTTAATAAAACACACCCTTCCAAGTGCCAGATACAACCCGGTGATCGCTCTCTAACAGGGCGACGAGGAGAGGATCGCCGGGTAGGACTATGCTATGCGATGCTACTTGGAGGACTTCAGTCTACTCTCTTCTTCATGCTGCAAGACGAAGGCTGCCAGAAGCGTAGTCTTTGACAGGATTAGTTATCCCCCTCTTTTTCTGGCATTCCGCAGTTCAGTCCACTGATATGGCCCTTTACACATATATCCATGCATATGTAGTGTAGCTCCTTGCTTGCGAGTACTTTGGATGAGTACTCACGGTTGCTTTTCTCCTCTTTTCCCCTTTACCTTCTACCCGGTTGTCGCAACCAGATGCCGGAGCCCAGAGCGACGCCACGTCGGCGGCGACTCCTACTACTGGAGGTGCCTACTACTACGTGCAGCCTCTCGGCGGCGACACCAGAGTAGTTAGGAGGATCCAGGCGGGAGGCCTGCGCCTCTTTGATCAGATCCCGGTTTGTGCTAGCCATCTTATGGCAACTTGTTTAACTTATGTCCGTACTCATATATTGTTGCTTCACGACTCGCCTATGATCGAGCACTTGTATTCGAGCCCTCGAGGCCCTCGGCTTGTATTATGATGCTTGTATGACTTATTTATGTTTTTAGAGTTGTGTTGTGATATCTTCCCGTGAGTCCCTGATCTTGATCGTACACGTTTGCGTGCATGATTAGTGTACGATTGAATCGGGGGCGTCACAGGTACACTTTCCGAGGAAACAACCTCAAGTGCATAGTATAAATTCTATCGGAAAAATTTCAACGATTACTATTGGAGGTTTTGAATTCCCTCTTCCTACTGTCAAAAAGAAATATGATATTCTTATTGTTGGGGACATGCATATCCCCGTCGAGGTAACCTAGTGTTATTCGAAAATTCTCCGGTTTTATGCTATTCGGAAGAAGTTTATTAACAAGACTTGATCAACCTTGTTAGTGGATTCCTTTTGATGAGTATCAGATGGATGAAGTTAGAAAGCACAACTCTCTGTACCCTCCTTTTACTTTCTGTTATCTAGTTTAAATAAAGCAAATATATTATTTTTTGTTTGTTTTCTGAATTATCCATGCAATAAAAAATACCCCGAAAATAAAAGTTCTCCAAATGTCGTGAAAATGAAGTATGATTTTTTGTAGAATATTTAAGAATTTCTGGCACTCAGAACACACCAGGGGGCCTACCATTTGGCCACGAGGGCACAGAGCGCACCCACCCCCTGGGGTGCGCCCCTGCCTCGTGGGCCCCATGTGGCCCCCCTCCACTTATTCCAGCACCCACTCACTTCGTCTTCCTCCAGAAAAAAAATCCTTCCATAGCTCAAACCCGTGTTCTAGCTCATCTTGCTGCCATTTTCGATCTCCTTTCTCAAAGCTCCATTCACAAAACTGTTTTGGGGGATTGTCCTTCGGTATGTGACTCCTCCAATGGTCCAATTAGTTTTTGTTCTAGTGCTTTATTTATTGCAAATTTTTGCTGCTGAGGTGACCTTGTTCTTCAACTTGCATGTCAAATTTATATGGTCCAAAGTAGTTTTAATGCATGATATAGCCTCTAGGCACTTGTCGGAGTAGTTTCTATCAATCTTGTTGAGTTTGGTTCACTTTTCTTTTGTCACTAAAAATTTCAGAAATTTTTCAGAGGAAGAAAAATGTTTAGGAAAATGTACCAAGGTGGTTCTTCAAGGAAGCAAGAACCAAGGCTCGCGATACATGAGCCGGACGATGAACCACCAAGGCAAGCTCAAGTACGGCCTTGTGAATGGCCGTCGGAAGAGTGTATGGCCCAAGCAGGCTTCAAGGATGAATTTGATGCGTACGTACGTAATGCTGAGCTTGAGGACTTTGTGTCAGATAAGTGCCGACAGTACTACTACCTCACGGATTCCTTTGTGAGGAGGTTTAAATTTTCATCCACACGCAACTCTCACACTGTTTTATTTGATCTTTATGATAAATCATATACCATGGACCTAGAATATTTTAATACTGCCTGTAAAATCCCGCAGTGGGGCAATGTTAGTTTGCCTCGCAAATCTGAATATAAGGACTTTCTTGCTAGTATCACTATGGGAGAAGCTAGAAAATTGCACGAGCTACCATAGGGAGCATTCATTTCCCTTCCATACATTACTTTGCTCTCTTTGTGGGTAGATGCATTAACGGTAAAGATGAAGTTTGTCACATATGCGTTCTAGATCTTAGCATCCTTAGGAGTGAGGTATTAGGTGATAAACAATATAACTTGGGGGCCATTGTTGCACGGAGGTTACACCTTAATGGTAAAAGTGGAGATTTGTTTGGTGGAATTTATGCAACTGATGTAGCTAATTATCTTGGTGTACCCATAAATGGAAATGATATGGAGTTGCCACCTGCTTATCTAGATTATAGTGCTATTGATGTAGGGTAGAACCCTAGGAGGGATCTTTTCACACTTGGAGGGGGAAAAGGAGAACAACATCAAGAACACAAAGAGGAAATCACTCCAACAATTCCTGATTACACATCCACTAGGATAACAACATAAGATCCACAAGTCACAAACATAATCAAAGGAAACATACAATGGCAAAGTTCATCCCAAATCCAAAGGAGATGGGGGCTTGAAGATAGTCTTCTCCTTATGGAGGTCTTGAAATCCACAAGGATTCTTCCCTAGGGGGTCTTGATCCACCAAGAGGGAAGGTGAAGGAGCAAAGCTCACCAATATCTCATCTAATACTTTGCTAACCCTAAACATGGTCCTAGGTATGGAATATATAGCCTTGGGGTCGAAGGAGATGGAGAGGAGTCAAAGATGCAATCTCAGCCGGCCATCCTGGGAGGCCCATGCGCACAGGGTAAGTTGGGCCCGTGCGCACGGGGGTCCCGTGGGCACAGTATGGGCCCGTGCGCATGGGGTGCTCCAGCGTCAACTTCCTGTGTAGTCCGTGGGCACGGGGTCTCGGGGCCCGTGCGCACGGGGTCACCTGGAACCTCATGTGCTGCTGATGTTGTCCTTCTTCTCGGTTCGCACGGCCTTGGGGTGGTCCTCCTTCTCCTTAGTGATGCTCCTGAGCTTCTTGGTGATGTTCCTCTTCATACCTAAGGAGGCATAGCATATTTTGGTGAGGTAGTAACCATGTTCCATTCGTGTCCATATGCAAGTCTAGTAGGAAGTAGTTCACCTCGGTTTCCAAAGCACGTGCTCTAGCTCTTGTCATGGGTCCTCGTGGGGTTGGATGGGTCGGTGTAGAGTCCATGGGGATGATGGAAGGATGCTCCACATCATCTCCCCTCCCTTGAGAAAGATCCGACCTCAGATCAAAATCTTCATCACCATGGTAAGGCGAGAGGTCTTTGATGTTGAAGATGTCGCTCACGTTGTACTTGTCTCGTGGGAGTTCAATCTTGTAAGCGTTGTCGTTGTAGCGTGCTAGCACCTTGAAGGGTCCATCGGCTCGAGGGAGAAGTTTGGACTTGCATTCGTTGGGGAAGCGGTCCTTGCGAAGGTGTCGCCACACAAGATCGCCTATGTTGAAGATCATGGGTTGCTTGTTGACGTTCAGCTTGGTCGCTAGTCGTTGTAGTTGGCGCTCGATGGTGTTCCTTGTATCCTCATGCATCTTCTTGATGTAGCTTGCTCGCGCACTCGCATCCATGTTGGTGCGCTCTTGTAGAGGAAGAGGTAGAATGTCCAATGGGGACAACTGGTTGAAGCCGTAGACGACCTCGAAGGGGGACTTGCCGGTAGTCGAATGCCTTGCACGGTTGTAGGTGTACTCGGCGATGGGTAGGCACTCCTTCCATTCCTTGATGTTCTTCTTGATCAACACGCAAAGTAGAGTGGAGAGTGTGCGGTTCGTCACCTCCGTTTGGCCGTCGGTTTGAGGATGGTAGGCGGATGAGAACAAGAGCTTGATTTCGAGCTTGGCGCATAGCGTCTTCCAAAAGCAACTCAAGAATTTGACGTCACGGTCGGAGACGATTGTCTTTGGTACTCCATGGAGGCGCAAGATTTCCCTACAAAAGAGATTTGCAACGTGTGAAGCATCATCTATCTTGTTGCAAGGAATGAAATGTGCCATCTTAGAAAATTGGTCCACAACAACAAACACAGAATCCTTTCCATTTCGAGTTCTAGGCAAACCAAGTACAAAATCCATGCTAATGTCTTCCCAAGGTTGATAAGGAATAGGAAGAGGCATGTAAATACCATCAGATTGAGCTTTAGACTTAGCTTTGCGACATGTCGAGCATCGGGTGGTGAAGCGTGAGACATCGCGGAACATCTTGGGCCAAAAGTAGTACTTGGAGAGCGTGGCGAATGTCTTGTCGCGTCCAAAGTGTCCCATGAGTCCGCCTCCATGAGCCTCTTGCAAAAGGAGCAAACGAAGAGAAGACTCGGGAGGTAGACCCGGAGGTAGCTCATTTGGGAAAACATCTTGAAATTCTGCAAAAGAGATTGAAACACTAAAGGTAGCTCGTGAGAGGTGTTAGCTTTTGGTTCCCCATCCTTGCACACAAGTACAAAGTGCATCACACTCGATGGGTTCTCACACACTTCTCTCATCTCACTTTTTGTGGCAAATAGTATGAGGTTTTTCTCTCTAGGCGAAGAGGCGCTCAAGTTTGGTTTGTGGCTCTCACTCACTTTTGGGTGGATTACTTTCTCACTCTTCTCTCCATGATGGGTGGCTTGCTTGTCGGCTATCACTTGACTAGGAGACATAGGTCGTAGCACATATTCCTCCCCTTTCATCTTTAAGCTATAGTGATTAGTACGCCCGTTGTGGATGACACCACGGTCGAATTTCCATGGTCGACCAAGAAGGAGGTGTCAAACGGTCATTGGGACCACATCACACTCCAAAGTGTCCTCATATGCACCAATTTTGAAGGAGACTTGGACCATATGCTCAACTCGTATAGTGTCGGAGTCACTTAGCCATTGAACCTTGTAGGGGTGCGGGTGCTTCCTCTTGACCAATTGAAGCTTGGAGCATAGTTCTTCACTTGCTAAGTTGTGGCAACTACCTCCATCGATGATGACCTTGACAGACCTTCCATTGATGCCAGCCTTTGTGTGGAAGATGTGGCATCTTCGGTCTTCTTCTTGTTGATGTTGAAGAGTCAAGACCTTGGAGACAACGAGAGCAGGGCTCGAATCCTCATCACAAAAGACTCGATCATCTTCATCCTCGTTCACGCGCCGGTGCATGGCCACTTGCTCAAGGGCTTCCATTTCATCTTCACTCATTGAGTCGTAGGTGCCATCGTCGTTGAGGATCATGGTGCGCTTATTTGTGCATTCATAGGACTTGTGGCCTCGGCCGCCGCAAGTGAAACACTTGAAGGAACTCGTCTTGACGGTCTCATCGATCGGAGTAGATGAAGAAGCACGCGGCTTGAAGTTGCTTGTAGTAGGAGGAAGACGACTTGAACTTGACGAAGTTTTCTTGTAACTTGGCCTGTCGTCGTTGCTTGGAGAAGGCTTGGTTGATGTAGATGTTGGAGGAGTTGTTGAAGCTTGGTTGTTGGAGAAGCCGTATGTCTTGTATGAGTACTTGGCATACTTGAAGTCATCTTGCACTTGACGTTCCGCCTTGGTCGCTTGATGCACGAGCTCAATGAGGTTGGAGTAGGGTTGGAAGTCGGCGATCTTCTTGATGGGATGATTGAGTCCATTCAAGAAACGTGCCATTGTTTGCTCATCATCTTCCTTAACATTGGCTCGAATCATGGCTATCTCCATTTCCTTGTAGTATTCTTCAACACTCTTTGTTCCTTGCTTGAGGAGTTGTAGCTTCTTGAAGAGATCGCGGTTGTAGTAGGTGGGCACAAATCGTGCTCGCATGACATCCTTCATTTGAGCCCAAGTGGTGATTGGAGGTTCACCTCTTGCTTCTCGGCGCTCAGGGACTTGTTCCCACCATATGAGCACATAGTCTTGGAATTCAAGTGATGCCATAGTGATCTTCTTCTCTTCCTCATAGTTGTGCAAACGTAAGATTTTGTCGACCTTCAATGCCCATGATAGGTACTCTTCGGGATCATTGCTTCCATTGAACTTGGGCATGGTGAATTTAAGCTTGCCATAGCGTTGCTCTTCATTGTGTTGTTGGCGATGGTGATGATGACGCCCTTGACGTGGAGGGTAATCATCCTCATATTTCTCTTGGCATGGAGGAAGTCCATGATCAACTTACTCTTGTTGAACTTGAGGTTGAGGTGGAGCTTGACGACCTTGTGGAGGAGCTTGAGGAACTTGACGGTGCACACGTGGTTGGTAGTTCCTCTCTTGGATTTCTTCTCGAAGGGCTTACTCTTGATTGCGCCGTTCGCGATTGCGGTTTCGATGGCTCGACTTGATTCTTGAAGGGCACGTTGCGCCTCAAGAGCTTGCGCTTCTCATTATTGTTGTTGAAGACATTGAGCCTCGGCGTCTTGTTCCTCTTGGTGTAGACGCGCTCGTTCTTCCTCTTGGCGCTGTAGTCGTTGTCGTTCTTGAGCTTGAGCAAACGCGACTTGGTTTGAGTGAGGACGAGGTACTTGCTCATCGACTTGCTCTTGTAAATGCTTGTCGTGTAGCGGGTTGCGAGATGCATGACGGTCTTGACGTGCAGCTCATCGAAGAGTGTTCGATGATGGTGTACTTGAGCCGGAGAAGGTGTCATCGGAGTGTCGACTTGAGTGGCTCCGTCTTGAGTATGAAGAAGTTGAAGGAGGACGGTTCACCAACAAAGCACGGATCTCGTCCATTCTTGCATCATTCTCTTGCTTGTGCGCGTCGAGCTTGTTGTTGAAGTAGTCCCATGTACGTTGCTCAGAGAGTCGCAAGTCGGTGGCGAGGTTGTCGATGCGGTCGTTCATTGCTTGTTGCTCTTGATGTAGCGCTCGTTGTGCACCAAAGAGGTGGCTCTTGGTGACGAGTGATGACATGTCGTCATCTTGCTCGATGAAGAGTGGGTTGGTATAAGAACTTGGCCTATCCATCATATGAAAGTGGTGGTGAGTAGGAAAATGAGAGAATAAAACCAAAGTTACCTTTGCTGAAGATTGTGGATGTAACAAGTACGATCCCACATGATGTTATAATAGGGGAATTGGTAGTGGGAATTGTTTCTCACACCTACAAGTAAAGGGTCTATGGAGGAGCTCGGTTAGGAAAAGGCACACATAATTCAAGCAAATGTTAGTCAAGATGTTGATAAAGTTGAGAAGATTCACAAATGGCAAGTAAGACAAATAGATCAACCTCCAAAGATAACACGAGGAACACACACACGGAAGATAAATGGGATCCGCACAACCAAGGGGTGAGCTCGAAGATGTCGAACCACGGGAAAAGCTCTTGTCGTACGAATAATAGAGAGACACTAGCTCGTTTGCACTAATGGGCTAGATACGCTAGTGCACCAACCTAATAGAGAAATCACTCGTCTCACTATCCTAAGTATGCTTATGCATGATGACCAAGATGATGCACATATGCTAGGAGGCTCGATGCTATTGCTTATAAGCTCTCTGCTTCTCTTCTGTTTTGCTTAAAAGCTTTTTCTCTTTATTTCACTATGCCATGATGCTTGATATACGAGCCACACAACGAGGTAACAAGTAGTAAATGCACGGGAGGTACGGAACACTAATGGTGCACTAAGGCGTGGCCCGACAATAATCAACAAGCTAGTCTCGATGTGTAAGCTACGCAAAAGGGCTTGAAGCTATCAAGTTAATGGCAATAGAGCACAAAGGCGTCATCGAGGTTACCGTCCTTTCTTATGGTAGAGTTGAAGATGATGTTGTCGAAGCCGATGTGTTGTCCGAGTCAATGATTGGTGGCGATGCTGATGACACCAACTCGCGCCTAAGTAGCCGAAACACCTTAGGACACTAGAGAAACTGCGACCCAAAACTCAAACAAACACGTGGAATGGTGCGGAAGAACACAAGAGGTGGTGGGAAAACGAAATGAAGAAAACAGAAAATGGCCGAAACTCCCTGGATAGTCCGTGCGCACGGGGTAAGTGAGGCCCGTGTGCATGAGGTCCCGTGTGCACGGGGTCCCGATGGCCCGTGCGCACGGGGTCCTCTATGAGCGGACGAACTGCTCGGATCCCGTGTTAATTTCTAAGTTTTTGTCCAAATTCGAACGGTGGAAGGGTGGGGACGAAGATGGAGGGGTAGATCCACTTGCCAAACACCAAATTCGTGGATCAAAACAACCAAATCTCACAAGATCAACAAATTGCAAGAAAATTTTTGGGGGCTATTATTGGTGGGGATTTTTGGCTTAGGACGAAAAACAACAAAATCAAGCTAGAAAGTGGAAGGTAAGGACTCCAAGATGTGAATCAACGTGGCTCATGATACCAAGATGATGTAGGGTAGAACCCTAGGAGGGATCTTTTCACACTTGGAGGGGAAAAGGAGAAAAAATCAACAAAAACACAAAGAGGAAATCACTCCAAAAATTCCCGATTACACATCCACTAGGATAACAACACAAGATCCGCAAGTCACAAACACAACCAAAGGAAAGATACAATGGCAAAGTTCATCCCAAATCCAAAGGAGATGGGGGCTTGAAGATAGTCTTCTCCTTATGGAGGTCTTGAAATCCACAAGGATTCTTCCCTAGGGGGTCTTGATCCACCAAGAGGGAAGGTGAAGGAGCAAAGCTCACAAATATCTCATCTAATACTTTGCTAACCCTAAACATAGTCGTAGGTATGGAATATATAACCTTCGTGTCGAAGGAGATGAAGAGGAGTCGAACATGCAATCTCAGCCGGCCATCCTAGGAGGCTCGTGCGCACGGGGGTCCCGTGGGCACGATACGGGCTTGTGCACACGGGGTGCTGCAGTGTCAACTTCCTGTGTAGTCCGTGGGCACGGGGTCTCGGGGGGCCATGTGCACGGGGTCACCTGGAACCTCCTGTGCTGCTGCTGTTGTCCTTCTTCTCAGTTCACACGGCCTTGGGGTGGTCCTCCTTCTCCTTGGTGATGCTCCTGAGCTTCTTGGTGATGTTCCTCTTCATACCTAAGGAGGCATAGCATATTTTGGTGAGGTAGTAACCATGTTCCATTCGTGTCCATATGCAAGTCTAGTAGGAAGGAGTTCACCTCGGTTTCCAAAGCACGTGCTCTAGCTCTTGTCATGGGTCCTCGTGGGGTTGGATGGGTCGGTGTAGAGTCCATGGGGATGATGGAAGGATGCTCCGCATCAGCTTTGGTTCCCATCAGTTTCTTGAGAGGAATGAACATTTCCTCCAGTACCGACTAATCTTTGACAGACGGTGTACTGTCCATGTTACTCTCCCTGCTGCTACTTTTTAAACTTTTAGGAAAAAAGGAGATATTTTATAACTAGGGAGGAGGCGAACTAATATGAGAGGAGGACGGTGGCAGCTCGCCTCCAAGCCACAGCTCTTCAGGCAGTAGCTGCAGCATCTTAGTACAACCCTAACTACGACTTTGGATATCCGCCAGCCCAGCCGTGGCCATAGACCAACTTAGGCCAAAAGCCTAAACTTGGGGGAGTATGTATTTCTCACCGACATTACATTCATGTTCACACACTCATTCTAGTTGTCGGTGCTCATACTTTTTCATTGTACTATCCATGTTATTTTATTTTATTTTCTTGCTTTCTTCTTGTGTGTTTGAAAAATCATAAGAAAAACCAAAAAAATTAGTTGTAGCCTTTGGCTAGTTTACTTTCCATGTTTCTAGTAGTAAAATTAAAATAAAACCCAAAAAGATTTCTCGTTCTTCTTTTGCTTGTTGGGAGCTTTCCTGTCTAAATAGTTTTATTTCTTTTCTTTTCTTTGGGGTCGAGAGGAAAAGACCATGATGAAAATGTTGAGTGGATCTCATATGCATTATTGTTGATCTAACCAAGAGCCAATATTAACTTGTCTTCTCCTTTGTATTAAATGCTTGCAGATTCCAGCTTAGTCCAATGCACGTGCAGTATTATTATTATCCACACCGTTCGGTCGTGCGAGTGAAAGGCAATAATGACGATATATGATGGACTGATTGAGATGCGAGAAGCTGTTTGTCTACTGAATTGCTTGAGGACAAGCAAATGTTTAAGCTTGGGGGAGTTGATACGTCTCCAACGTATCTACTTTTCCAAACACTTTTGCCCTTGTTTTGGACTCTAACTTGCATGATTTGAACAGAACTAACCTGAACGGACGCTGTTTTCAGCAGAATTGCCATGGTGTTTCTTTTGTGCAGAAATAAAAGTTCTCGGAATGACCTGAAAATCCATGGAGATATGTTTTGGAATTAATAAAAAATATTGGCGAAAGAATCAACGTCAGGGGGCCCACACCCTATCCACGAGGGTGCGGGGCGCCCCCCGGGGTGCGCCCCCTGCGTCGTGAGCCCCCTGGAACGCCACCGACGTCAACTCCAACTCCATATATTCACTTTCGGGGAGAAAAAACCAGAGAGAAGGATTCATCACGTTTTACGACACGGAGCCGCCGCCAAGCCCTAATCTTCCTCGGGAGGGCTGATCTGGAGTCCATTCGGGGCTCCGAAGAGGGGGATCAGATGCCATCGTCATCATCAACCATCCTCCATCACAAATTTCATGATGCTCACCGCCGTGTGTGAGTAATCTCATCGTAGGCTTGCTGGACGGTGATGGGCTGGATGAGATTTACCATGTAATCGAGTTAGTTTTGTTAGGGTTTGATCCCTAGTATCCATTATGTTCTAAGATTGATGTTGCTATGACTTTGCCATGCTTAATGCTTGTCACTAGGGCCTGAATGCCATGATTTCAGATCCGAACCTGTTATATTTTCATGAATATATGTGAGTTCTTGATCCTATCTTGCAAGTCAATAGTCACCTACTATGTGTTATGATCCAGCAACCCCGAAGTGACAATAATCAGACCAACCCCGGTGATGACCGTAGTTTGAGGAGTTCATGTATTCACTAAGTGTTAATACTTTGGTCCGGTACTCTATTAAAAGGAGGCCTTAATATCCCTTAGTTTCCAATAGGACCTCGCTGCCACAGGAGGGTAGGACAAAAGATGTCATGCAAGTTCTTTTCCATAAGCACGTATGACTATATTCGAAATACCTGCCTACATTACATTGATGAATTGGAGCTAGTTCTGTGTCACACTATGTTATAACTGTTGCATGAGGAATCGCATCCGACATAATTATCCATCACTGATCCATTGCATACGAGCTTTTCACATATTGATCTTTGCTTAGTTACTTCTCCGTTGCCACTATTACGATTACTTCAAAACTGCTACTATTACTTTTGCCACCGTTACCGTTGCTTCCACAACTTTTCTACTAAATACTTTGTTGCAAATATTAAGTCTTTCATGTGTGGTTGAATTGACAACTCAACTGCTAATACTTGAGAATATTCTTTGGCTCCACTTGTTCGAATCAATAAATTTGGGTTGAATACTCTACCCTCGAAAACTGTTGCGATCCTCTATACCTGTGGGTTATCATGCGTGAACACACAAACTCAAATCCCGAGATTTCTAGGACAAAACAATCCGATTGATTACCAGCGATTCCTTGCCGAAAGGACGCACATCAGTCTGACTAGCCACCCTCTGCGGGGACCCGTGCACTCGGCCACGTTAAACACCCGACTAAAGTCTTCTTCGGGATTGTTATGTGACGAGCTTGACACCCCTCTGCGGGTTCACTTGACCCTCTCAGTAGGCTCCAAGGCGCATGACTCATAAACCTGGACTTGTAGCAGACCCGCACTGGCATTCCCCTGGGATAAGGAGTGGCATCTCTCTAGAGTGTCAGACCACGCGCTGGCATCACCCCTCGAGTTGTCATGGCATGCCATCACTCGGGCCCCTAGTCTATCTCTTCCGAGAGACAAAACGAATGCCATCAAGTTTTTTCTCGACGATCAATAACACTCGGTCATCTGGGTAAAATTAAGGTCCGGAATTTGTTGCGTTTTCGTTCAAGGAACAACGAATCACAACTTAGAGACATATTCTGAGTGTCCCTGCAACACTCAGACTTAACTAAAGGATCGATTTGTCTGTTCTGTGAAATCCCAACCAATTCAGGACACACATGGGGCCCATCACCATCATAGGTAGGTCCCTGGACCATGCCAGCATTCGGATGCATACATCAGGAGGATCACTCGGACAACCACACGCCACTCGACGGATGATCAACCACTCGGACATATAGGGCAAGAAGGCATCATGGGAGCTGCAACGGTCGAGGGATCCTAAGTCGTCCACTAAATAAAGTTATAACTACCGTTACCTATAACTACTGTAGTATAGGCTCATTACACTAGTAACTACCTCATTCAATGGCATTAATTGCCCCGGCAGCATGGGAGACATGGGGCTGCAGCGCACTCTATATAAGCCGGACCCCTCTCCATAGGTGGGCACGTTCAATCTTCTAATCATATCCATCAAATCAAAGCAAGCCACAGGGCACGAGACAAGGGCCTTTACCTCCACCACGTGAAGGGCCTGAACTCGTTAAACACCGTGTGTTACACCTACGCCGTAGCAAAAATCCACCCCTTATTCATACCCCTAGTACTCATTGTCAGGATGATAACCCCGACAGCGAAAACGGGCGGCGGTCGCAGATTCAAGATGAGGCTACTTCCAAGTCAGGTGGAAGCAAGCAAACCTCTCATTCTTCGTGGCTCTCCATGCCCTCCACGCCTGAAGAAGCACTGGCCCGCACCCAGCTACTCTTAGAGTTTCCTCCCTTAGCGGACAAGATCAAGGATTGGAGAGCCACCATCCCGAGTCTAGTTGGCTTCGCCAACAACGACAAGCCGCAGCAGGCAGGGCCCTCGCAGCAGCAGCATGCCACCCCGGTACATGCTGCTGGAGAAAGGATCTCCTCCGTGACGACAACAACCTCAGCGACAAAGCCAATGGATTGATGCCCATGACAACATATCCATGGCGTCCTCTGATCCATGAGCTCACTGCATGCAACGTCATGTTCTCAAGAACGGCGCCCAGTAGACGCCCATACTACCATTGAACGGCGATGAGAAGCATGTTGTTAATCTGACAAGCGTGCAGGGTCCGCTGTTGATGAGCCTGCGCCAAGGAACAACGGTGGCCTACCTTACGAGGTAGGTTGTGTGGCTTTTACCCATGAGGTGCAGCAAGTCCAGTGTCCCAATTCCCGAAACTTCAAGCTAGAGGTGGAGAAGTATGACGGCAAGACTCACCCATTGGAGTTCCTAAGCATTTACACCATTGCAGTGCTCAAGCCCAATTCAGGCCATGATTGATGAACTTGCCGGAGGGTTCCATTTCCTGCTGGTCTGATCCATGTCACAAGTTTGTTGGCGCCTTCATGGGTGGCCACAAGGTTGCGTGCCAAGAAACAATTCTATAGTTGATTCCTCAGAAGGAAGATGAATTGCTCTGCAATTACATATAGAGATTCTACCGTGTGCAAAGTAACATTCCCTATATCCACCCTACATCAATCATTGCTGCATTCCGTCAGAATGTGAGGAACCGCAAGATGCAAGAAGAGATGGCTATGACCAAGGTGAGGGATGTTTCTGAGCTATATGCTCTGGCTGACAAGTGTGCACGAGCTGAGGAGGGGAGGAGAATTCCTAAAGAAAAGGTTGGCGCAGAATCTGATTCGGAGGATGATGATGCCGCCACCACACCAAGGAAGAAAAACCGCAAGTGCAATAGGAAGTGCAAGGGCAAAGCGGTTCTTGCCATGGAGGGATCCAACAATGGCAACCCCACCAAGAAGGCTAAGGTTGAGAGCTCCGCCAAGGAGGGTTGCCCGGTGTGCCTCGTGCCAAGCCTTTGCGGCCGCTGACCAGGCCCGAGGCTCCGGCAATCAGTACTAGAAGATCCACCACAACAAAAGCCATGACCTCCAAGACTACCGACAAGTAGAGCAGCTTGCCAAGAAGCAGATGGCTGAATATGAGAAGAGAGATAAAGAAAAGGCTGACGGTGTAGATGGATCTAGCAAGAAGCATGGTGGTTGAGGATGTCACCGTGGCAAGACCAATCAGTAGAAGGAGAAGCCTATGAGAGGTCGAGACAAGAAGGAAGATGATGATGACGATAACGATGAAGAAGAAGAAGATGAATATAGTGAGACGGAGTTCCAAAAGGCCACAGAAGCAATGTGCATTGATGGAGGTGCATCTTTTCACTCTTCTTAATGCTAGATCAAAAAGTGGGTGTGTGAGGTCAACGCTACAGAGCCGGTTGTGGGAGCCTAGAAGCTATTGAGATGGTCCAACTCGCCTATCATCTTTGACTTTGAGGACCACCATGATCGTACAACTTTGGTCAGGTGTTTGCCGTTGTTGGTTTCACCAATGATATGCAACCTCAAAGTGCCAAAGATGCTAGTTGATGGTGGGAACGGTCTCAACTTGATCTCACCTGATGTCATCAAGAGGCTGCAGATTCTAGAAGAGGATTTGAAAAAGACTGGCACATTCTAGGGAATCAATCCGGGAATAAGCCAGCCGAAGGGCAAACTCACCTTGCAGGTGACGTTTGGCAGTGAGCTCAATTACAGGATAGAGAAAATCGTCTTTGACGTCGTCAAGATTCCGTTGCCTTACAATGGAATCCTTGGACGACCATCACTTGCAAAGTTTATGGATGCATCCCATTATGCTAACAACATGCTAAATATGCATGGGCCAATAAGTGTCATCACCATAAACTCAGACAAGAAAGATGCGTTCATCTTTCCTGATCAACTATACCGGGAAGCAGTTGCAGCATCTGACGTCAAGGCGCTTTCTCCAGCCGACAAAGCTCCCAGGGGGATAAGAGGAAGAAGACTGGCAAGACCACTGTCTCCAGCAAGCGCACCCTTCGGAGTGTTGCGCTCCAGTTGCGGACGTGTGATGACCCACAAGTATATGGGATCAATTGTAGCCTTTTCGATAAGTAAGAGTGTCGAACCCAACGAGGAGCAGAAGGAAATGACAAGTGGTTTTCAGCAAGCTAATATCTGCAAGTGCTGAAATTGTAAGTAACAGAGTAGTTTGATAGCAAGATAATTTGTAACGAGCAAGTAACAGTAGTAGTAACAAACGTGCAGCAAGGTAGCCCAATCCTTTTTGAGGCAAAGGACCATAACGGTCTCTTATGATAAGCAAAGTGTTCTGGAGGGCACATGGGAATTTCATCTAGTCACTTTCATCATGTTGGTTCGATTTATGTTCGCTACTTTGATAATTTGGTATGTGGGTGGACCGGTGCTTAGGTGCTGTTCTTACTTGAACAAACCTCCTACTTATGATTACCCCGCTCGCAAGCATCCGCAACTATGAGAAGAGTATTAATAATAAATTCTAACCATAACATTAAACTGTTGGATCCAATCAGACCCTTACGGATAGCGCATAAACTAGGGTTTAAGCTTCTGTCACTCTCGCAACCCATCATCTAATAACTACTCCACAATGCATTCCCTTAGGACCAAATATGGTGAAGTGTCATGTAGTCGACATTCACATGACACCACTAAGGAATTACAACATAAATATCATCAAAATATCGAACACATATCAAGTTCACATGATTACTTGCAACATGATTTCTCCCATGACCTCAAGAATAAAAGTAACTACTCACAAATGATAATCATGCTCAAGATCAGAGGGGTATTAAATAGCATAATGGATATGAAAATATAATCTCCCACCAAATAAACAATATAGTATTCAACTACAAGATGTAATCAACACTACTAGTCACCCACAAGCACCAATCTATAGTTCCGGTACAAAGATTGAACACAAGACATGAACTAGGGTTTGAGAGGTGCTACATCTTGAGCATGCGTTGGTTTTCCCTTGAAGAGGAAAGGGTGATGCAACAAAGTAGCGTAAGTATTTCCCTCGGTTTTTGAGAACCAAGGTATCAATCCAGTAGGAGGCTACACGCAAATCCCTCGTACCTGCACAAACAAATAAGAACCTTGCAACCAATGCGATAAAGGGGTTGTCAATGCCTTCAGGGCCACTTGCAAAAGTGAGATCTGATAGAGATAATAAGATAAATATTTTTGGTATTTTTATGATATAGATTGGAAAGTAAAGATTGCAAAATAAAATAGATCGGAAACTTATATGATGGAAAATAGACCCAAGGGCCATAGGTTTCACTAGTGGCTTCTCTCAAGATAGCATAAGTATTACGGTGGGTGAACAAATTACTGTCGAGCAATTGATAGAAAAGTGCATAGTTATGATAATATCTAGGCATGATCATGTATATAGGCATCACGTCCGCGACAAGTAGATCGAAATGATTCTGCATCTACTACTATTACTCCACACATCGACCGCTATCTAGCATGCATCTAGAGTATTAAGTTCATAAGAACAGAGTAACACATTTAGGGAAGATGACATGATGTAGAGGGACAAACTCAAGCAATATGATATAAACCCCATCTTTTTATCCTCGATGGCAACAATACAATACGTGCTTGCTGCCCCTGCTGTCACTGGGAAAGGACACCGCAAGATTGAACCCAAAGCTAAGCACTTCTCCCATTGCAAGAAAGATAAATCTAGTTGGCCAAACCAAACTAGTAATTCGAAGAGACTTGCAAAGATAACAAATCATACATAAAAGAATTTAGAGGAGATTCAAATATTGTTCATAGATAATCTTGATCATACCCACAATTCATCGGATCTCGACAAACACACCTCAAAAAAGTATTACATCGAATAGATCTCCAAGAAGATCGAGGGGAACTTTGTCTTGAGAACCAAAGAGAGAGAAGAAGCCATCTAGCTAATAACTATGGACCCGAAGATCTGAGGTAAACTAGTCACACTTCATCGGAGAGGCTATGGTGTTGATGTAGAAGCCCTCCGTGATTGATCCCCCCCTCCGGCAGAGCATCGAAAAAAGGCCCCAAGATGGGATCTCATGGGTACAGAAGGTTGCGGCGGTGGAAATAGGGTTTCATGGTGCTCCCTGATGTTTTCAGGGTATATGAGTATATATAGGCGAAAGAAGTTGGTCAGGGGAGCCACAAGGGGCCCACGAGGGTGGGGGGCGCGCCTCCCTGCCTCGTGGCCGCCTTGTTGCTTTCTTGGCATCCACTCTAAGTCTCCTGGATTGCGTTTGTTCCAAAAATAACTCTCCCAAAGGTTTCATTCCGTTTGGACTCCGTTTGATACTCCTTTTCTGCGAAACACTGAAATAGGCAAAAAACAGCAATTTGGACTGGGCCTCCGGTTAATAGGTTAGTCCCCAAAATAGTATAAAAGTATATAATAAAGCCCATTAAACATCCAAAACATATAATATAATAGCATGGAACAATGAAAAATTATAGATATGTTGGAGACGTATCAAGAGGAGATGGTGTTGTTGAAGATGTTGATGGAGATAGCCCTGCCCAATATGGGAGAGTTGTTGGTGATGATGACGACGATGATTTCCCCCTCCGAGAGGGAAGTTCCCCCGGCGGAATCGCTCCACCGGAGGGCAAAAGTGCTCCTGCCTGTGTTACGCCTCGAGGCAAGGTCCGTCCGAAAGTCCTCTTCTTATTTTTTCTAGGTCAAAATGACTTAAGTACCAGACGAGGGGCACCGAAGGTGGGCCGAGGTGAGCATAACCCACCAGGGTGCTCCTGGGCTCTCTAGCATGCTCAGGTGGGTTGTGCCCACCTGTTATGCCCCCTCTGGTACTTATTGGCTCCAAAAATCCTCATTTATTCCATAAAAATCCTCGTGAAGTTTCAACTCATTTGGAGTTGTGTAGAATAGGTAGCCCGACGTAGCCTTTTCAGGTCTAGATTTCCAGCTGCCGGAATTCTCCCCCTTTGTGTGTACCTTGCATATTATGAGAGAAAAGGCATTAGAATTACTCCAAAAAGCATTATTATGCAATAAAACGACATAAATAACAGTAGGTAAACATGATGCAAAATGGACGTATCAACTCCCCCAAGCTTAGACCTCGCGTGTCCTCAGGCAAAAACCTAAATCGAAAAACATGTCTACATGCTTAGAGAGAGAGATGTCAATAAAAAATACGGACATAGAAGCATCATGTAACTTATTATGACAACAACAAACTTTAACATAAAAAATTTATCATAGAAATTTTATCATAGACTTCTCATGAACAAGTAACAATTCATCACAACATCGAAATATAAAATATAAACTCTATTGGAAACCAACAAACTATGTTCTCAGTCAACTTTGCAACTACAATTCATCATCTTTTCAGGAAGGATCGCGTATTGGAGCCTTTAGGCAAGCCACATACTCAACCATCATATAGTATTTTATGATTCCTAACACTCATCGCGTACACATGAGCAAAACATTTCAACCAGATTCATAGAAAGATAGGGGCTTATAGTTTCGCCTCCCAACGTACTCACCTCAAGGGTGATGTCAACAATAATAACTCATCCTACCCATATTCAACTGGATATATGTGCCTAGATCTTTCCTCACCACATGATGCTTGCCAAAAGAGAAAATAAAAAGGAATAGAGAGAAGAACTTTGACTCTTGCATGAAAGTAAATACATAAAAGTAAAAGATAGGCCCTTCGCAGAGGGAAGGAGAGGTTGACATGCGCTTTTTGTTTGTATGCTCAACCCCTTAGTGCAAGAGAACATCACGTTATATTGCCCCTTATGATGGCAACCTTTATTATGCAGTATGTCGCTTTTATTCTTCGCCATCACAAGTTCGTACATCGCTCAATTTTCTCTTACACTAAATGAGCTAACACTTTTAGAAGCAACTTTTATTGCCTTATTGCACCGATGACAACTTACTTGAAGGATCTTACTCAATCCATAGGTAGGTATGGTGGACTCTCAAAACAAGATTTGGGTTTAGGGGTTTATGGATGCACAAGTAATATCTCTACTTGGTGCCAAATTTTTGGCTAACAAAGATAGGGGCAAACACCACATGTTGAAGGATATATGACAATGTAGCTTCTATGTGAATATGAACAAACATAAATCATTATGTTGTGTTCCTTGTCCAACATCAACAATTTTGGCATATAATATTTTGATGGGTGCTCACAATCACAAAAGACTTCCAGGATAGTGTATTTGCATGTGAATTCTCTCTTCCCTTATTAGTTCTTTCATGAGTTGCATCATTGACCAATGTTATGTTTGTCAATTACAATAAAAATTTATACTTATACTTTTCCTTATGTGATGTATTTACTTACCATAAGATTAGCATATGATGTTTTCAATTATTTCCTTTCTTTATATTGAAACATGAAAGTAAAAGAAGCAAAACTCAAACTAAACTTTATTATATATCTTGCACACGATTACAAGGATAGATCACTAAGCAAACTCTCAAAAAGAAAGGATCAAACTAAACTTTTATTCATCTAAAGCAAAAGATAACTATGGATCGAACTAAGAAAAGTAAAGGCGAAAGATAGTGGAGGTGATACGATACCGGGGCACCTCCCCCAAGCTTGGCGAAAGCCAAGGGGAGTGCCCATACCCGATATTCAATTTTCTTTTGGTGAAGAAGAAGGAGGTGGTGGTGATGAAATAGTAGTGATCCCGTCCAACATATCTCCGAGTGCCTCTCTTAAACTGTGAATCTCCCGAAGAGCTTGGTGAAGCAAATCATTGTTCTTCTCTACTTCAGCCATGATATGCTTATTTTCTGGACCCCAAGAGTTTGTCCCTGCATCACTTTCTCTTCGACGAGATATGTCCCAATTGGATGGTATATGCACATGAGGAGTGTTTTTGAACCCATAATTATGAATCAAATTGTGAAAATTGTTTTGATGTAACATGTGTAGAGATCTCCTTGTAGGGAGTTCTTCCTGATCTCTAGGGTTCTCTTGATTGTTTGTTGGCCTCATGACTTGATGGGGGGTAGGATGAGTGGAGATGCCAGCCAGAGTGCCCCTCTCAGAGGTCGGAGGGTGAACTCCAAGCGAGTCTCCCTCATCTTCCTCCATCGCTACCTCTTCAAATCCCTCTTCCCTGGACTCCACCTGAAGCAACCAAGCATCACCTTCTTCAGCGTTGGAGGAGAGAGAAGACATGATGCCCGTCTTGACCAACCTGACAGAAAACAACAAGAAAAGAGAACAGGAGATTTCTCCGCAATACGGAGGTCAACAGGTTCGGGGGGGGGTATATAAAGATTTTTTATCTTGGGAAACAAGCAAACAGAAGAAAAACTGAGTCCGAAAGGTACCCGAGGTGGGGACTGCTACGTCTTGAGCTTGCGTTGGTTTTCCTTGAAGAGGAAAGGGTGATGCAGCAATAGTAGCGTAAGTATTTCCCTCAGTTTTTGAGAACCAAGGTATCAATCCAGTAGGAGGCTCCTCAAAAGTCCCACGCACCTACACAAACAAACAAAGAACTCGCAACCAACGCAATAAAGGGGTTGTTAATCCCTTCACGGCCACTTGAGAAAGTGAGATCTGGTAGAGATAGTATGATAAGATAAATATATTTTGGTATTTTGTAATATAGATAGGAAAAGTAAAGATGCGAATAAAAGTAGATTGAAAGCTTATATGATAAAAGATAGACCCGGGGGCCATAGGTTTCACTAGTGGCTTCTCTCAAGATAGCATAAGTATTACGGTGGGTGAACAAATTACTGTCGAGCAATTGATAGAAAAGCGAATAATTATGAGTTTATCTAGGCATGATCATGTATATAGGCATCACATCCGTGACAAGTAGACCGACTCCTGCCTGCATCTACTACTATTACTCCACACATCGACCGGTATCCAGCATGCATCTAGAGTATTAAGTTCATAAGAACAGAGTAACGCATTAAGAAAGATGACATTATGTAGAGGGATAAACTCAAGCAATATGATATAAACCCCATCTTTTTATCCTCGATGGCAACAATACAATATGTGCCTTGCAAACCCTACTGTCACAAGGTAAGGACACCGCAAGATTGAACTCAAAGCTAAGCACTTCTCCCATGGCAAGAAAGATCAATCTAGTAGGCCAAACCAAACTGATAATTCAAAGAGACTTGCAAAGATAACTCAATCATACATAAAAGAATTCAGAGGAGATTCAAATATTTCTCATAGATAAACTTGATCATAAACCCACAATTCATCGGATCTCGACAAACACACCGCAAAAAGAGTTACGTCAAATAGATCTCCACAAGAGAGGGGGAGAACATGGTATTGAGATCCAAAAAGAGAGAAGAAGCCATCTAGCTAATAACTATGGACCCGAAGGTCTGTGGTAAACTACTCACAACTCATCGGAGGGGCTATGGTGTGATGTAGAAGCCCTCCGTGGTCGATTCCCCCTCCGGCGGAGCGCCGGCGATGGCTCCAAGATGGGATCTCGTGGATACAGAAGGTTATGGTGGTGGAAATTGTTTTTCGTTGGCTCTCTGGATGTTTTTGGGTACGTGGGTATATATAGGAGGAAGAAGTACATCGGTGGCCGCCCGAGGGGCCCAGGAGACAAGAGGCATGCCCAGAGGGGGTGGGCGCGCCCTCCTCTCTCCAGGCCGCCTCAATCGCTTCTTGACTTGCACTCCAAGTCCTCTGGATCACATTAGTTCCAAAAATCATGCTCCCGAAGGTTTCATTCCGTTTGGACTCCGTTTGATATTCCTTTTCTTCGAAATACTGAAATAGGCAAAAAAACAGCAATGCGGGTTGGGCCTCCGGTTAGTAGGTTAGTCCCAAAAATGATATAAATGTGTAAAATAGAGCCCATAAACATCCAAAAGGGGTAATATAATAGCATGGAACAATCAAAAATTATAGATACGTTGGAGACGTATCAAGCATCCCCAAGCTTAATTCCTGCTCGTCCTCGAGTAGGTAAATGATAAAAACAGAATTTTTGATGTGGAATGCTACATAGCATAATTCTCAATGTAATTTTCTTTATTGTGGTATGATTGTTCAGATCCAAATGATTCAAGATAAAAGCTTATAAAACATAAAAAATAATAATGCTTCGAAGCATATTAACAAATAATCATGTCCTATCAAAATAGCATAGCCAAAGAAAGCTTATCCCTACAAAATCATATAGTTAGGCCATGCTTCATTTTCATTACACAAAATACTCCCATCATGCACAACCTCGGTTTAAGCCAAGCAATTGGTTCATACTTTTTAATACGCATCAGCTTTTTCAACTCTTACGCAATACATGAGCGCAAGCCATGGACATATCACTATGGTGGTATATGATAGAGGCAAAGGGGTCCCGTCTTTCGATGAGATGATGGATATCGCTTTGGTGGAAGTCGACTTTGACGATCCGACTACGAACGTACGAGGACGTCGCGCCTTAGCAATCTCTAAACCAACTCCGAGAGGTTATTGACCACGCCGGAGCACGATCAACCTGACCACGAGGGTCTATTTCCTGCGAGCAAACAAAGAACAAGCAAGAAACTGAGATTGCAATCTGGATATTGCGAATATAAGATGAAAGCTTTATTGATCAAGGTGGGGTTCTGTGACACCTTTGTCTGGTCGTTGAACACAAACGAAGTACGCGAAGTTGCAGCTATGGCGAACTTTTAATCTAAACAAAACCCAAAGTCTAAACGACGCCCTAAGGGCTGTATATATGGAGGAAGAGGGGGGAATTTCGTGGCCCTTGGGGAAGGGGTCTGAAACCAACCCTATCTCTTGTTTCCCACACATACGGACTCTAAAACCAGCCTATACTCAACTATTTCGAAAATACATTGGCCTGGCCCAATAATAAGGTGACGCAGCACCTAGAATAGCCTCTGGATGAAAGTTATGAAGTAGCATCTTGTATATTTCGTCCAAGGCTTCATGCACTCATTATGGTGGCTTCAACGTCCTGAAATCATCACTTGTAACTCCGTTCTTGTTCCCCTTGCGCATGCCATCATCTCCATGCTTGTCCTTGCTCCAATGTTCATCCTTCTCCAAGCTAGGCCCTTCATTTGTAAGCAAAACAAATGTATCCAATTTAGGCAGCATCATATTCTCATGAACATTAGAATCATTACCAAGAAACGAAAGTACCTGGAATTTAATTGGCGTGCGCGAGCTCTAGTAATTGGTCCAGTATGTATAGCAGCAGGGGCTTTAGGTGTAACAATGGTATTGATGTCCTCATCATCCTCCCCTTCTTGAAATGAAGTCGTCATCGATGGAAGCTCATCTTCCTCACCCAAATAAGGCTTCAAATCTGCAATGTTAAAAGTGAGACTAACCCCAAAATCTGCAGGCAGCTCAAGTTTATATGCATTATAATTTATTTTCTCTAACACCTTAAAAGGACCATCAACACGTGGCATTAGCTTTGATTTGTGCAAATCGGGAAATCTATCCTTACGCAAATGTAACCAAACAAGATTTCCAGGTGCAAACACAACATGTTTTCTACCTTTATCTCCAGCAAGTTTATATTTAGCATTCATACGCTCAATGTTTTCCTTAGTTAACTCATGCATTTTTAAAATCAATTCAGCACATTGTTTAACATCAAAATTAACCTTCTCCGAAGATGGAAGAGGCAACAAATCAATAGGTGCACGAGGTAGGAAACCATACACAATTTCAAAAGGGCACATCTTAGTAGTAGAATGCAATGAACGATTATAAGCAAATTCAATATGAGGCAAGCATTCTTCCCACATTTTCTTATTATTCTTCAAAACAACCCTAAGCATAGTAGACAATGTTCTATTGATTACTTCAGTTTGTCCATCAGTTTGGGGGTGACAAGTAGTACTAAAAAGCAGTTTAGTCCCCAACTTAGCCCATAAACATCTCCAAAAGTGGCTAAGAAATTTAGTATCACGATTTGAAAAATAGTATTTGGCACACCAAGCAAGCGAATAATTTCACGGAAGAACAAATCAGCAACATCAACAACATCATCACTTTTATGACATGGTATAAAGTGTGCCAGTTTCGAGAATCTATCCACGACAACAAATATGCTATCCCTCCCCTTCTTTGTTCAAGGTAAACCTAAAATTCCTCCCAAGGAACACTAGGTACATGCAAAGGCGTATATAAACCATGAGGATTGAGTCGTGACTTAGCTTTTGACATGTAGTGCAGCGAGCAACAAAGCGCTCAACATCCCGTCTCATCTTTGGCCAAAAGAAATGTGTAGCAAGTACGTCCTCCGTCTTCTTCACGCCAAAGTGTCCCATTAGTACTCCTCCATGCGCCTCCTGAACAACAAAAGACAAACGGAGCTAGCTGGAATGCATAGCTTGTTAGCACGGAACATAAATCCATCATTAATGACGAACTTGTTCCATGTTCTTCCTTCTTTACAATTCTGCAATACATCTTTAAAATCAGCATCATGCACATATTGATCTTTGATGGTCTCCAAACCAAATATTTGAAGTCAAGTTGTGAAAGCATAGTATAGCGATTTAGACAATGCATCAGCAATAGCATTTTCTTTACCCTTCTTGTGTTTAATGACATAAGGGAAAGTCTCAATGAATTCAACCCATTTAGCATGTCTACGTTTCAGTTTAGCTTGACTTTTAATATGCTTCAAAGATTCATGATCAGAATGTATAACAAATTCTTTGGGCCATAAATAATGTTGCGATGTTTCTAAAGTCCGAACAAGAGCATATAATTCTTTATCATAAGTAGAATAATTCAGACTAGGCCCACTCAATTTTTTAAAAAAGTATGCAACAGGTTTGCCATCTTGTAATAACACACCTCCTAATCCAATTCCACTAGCATCACATTCAAGCTCAAATGTCTTATTAAAATCAGGAAGTTGGAGTAAAGGAGCATGTGTCAACTTATCTTTCAACACCGTGAAGGCTTCTTCCTGTGCGATACCCCAAACAAAAGGCACATCCTTCTTTGTAAGCTCATTGAGAGGTGCAGCAATGGTGGGAAATCTCTCACAGAATGCCTATAGAATCCAGCGAGGCCAAGAAAACTCCTGACTTGTGTGACCGTTTTGGGCTGTGGCCAACTCTCAATAGATTCAATCTTGGCTTTATCAACTTCAATTCCCTATGGAGTAACAACATAGCCAAGAAAAGACACTCGGTCGGTGCAAAAGGTGCACTTCCCAAGGTTACCAAACAAACGTGCATCACGTAGAGCAATAAAAATAGCACGTAAATGTTTCAAAGATCCATGATCAGAATGTATAACAAATTCTTTGGGCCATAAATGATGTTGCCATGTCTCTAAAGTCCGAACAAGAGCATATAATTCTTTATCATAAGTAGAAAAATTCAGACTAGGCCCACTCAATTTTTTTAAAAAGTATGCAATAGGTTTGCCATCTTGTAGTAACACGCCTCCTAATCCAATTCCACTAGCATCACATTCAAGCTCAAAAGTCTTATTAAAATCAGGAAGTTGGAGTAAACGAGCATGTGTCAACTTATCTTTCAATATCGTGAAGGCTTCTTCCTGTGCGGTACCCCAAACAAAAGGCACATCTTTCTTTGTAAGCTCATTGAGAGGTGCAGCAATGGTGCTGAAATCTCTCACAAAACGCCTATAGAATCCAGCAAGGCCAAGAAAACTCCTCATTTGTGTGACCGTTTTGGGCTGCGGTGTCACGCCCAATATGCGACCCTATCCAAAAGGAACTCGAAGGTCCCACCAAGGATAGACCCGCATATTGGAACGCTTTTGCAAGGTAGATATCATTACATCAACATTACATAATAGATGGGGATACATACAAAAGGCATACAATGCCACATGAATACATCAAAACAACATACATGAACAACATCCGACTACGAATGAATCATAAATAGAAACTCAAACAATATCCACCCTGCTAGCCTAGGCTGCCGACCTGGAACCTATCCCCTGATCGAAGAAGCAGAAGAAGAAACTCCAAAACAAGCATACATCACTCTCGCGTCAAGATCATCGCGTAACCTGTACCTGCAACTGTTGTTGTAGTAATCTGTGAGCCACGAGGACTCAGCAATCCCATTACCATGGGTGTCAAGAGTAGCAAAGCTTAATGGGAAAGGAAGGGGTAAAGTGGTGAGGTTGCAGCAGCGACTAAGCATATATGGTGGCTAACATACGCAAATAAGAGCGAGAAGAGAAGCAAAGGAACGGTCACCAACTAGCAATGATCAAGAAGTGATCCTGAACTCCTACTTACGTCAATCATAACACAGAAACCGTGTTCACTTCCCGGACTCTGCGGAGAAGAGACCATCACGGCTACACACGCGGTTGATGCATTTTTAATTCGGATCAGGTGTCAAGTTATCTACAACCGGACATTAACAAATTCCCATCTGCCACATAACCGTGGGCACAGCTCTCGAAAGTTTATACCCTGCAGGGGTGTCCCAACTTAGCCCATGACAAGCTCTCGCGATCAACGAAGGAATAGACCTTCTCCCAGGAAGACCCGATCAGTCTCGGAATCCCGGTTTACAAGACATTTCGACAATGGTAAAACAAGACCAGCAAAGCCGCCCGATGCGCCGACAATCCCGATAGGAGCTGCACATATCTCGTTCTCAGGGCAACACCGGATAAGCAAAGCGTACAGGTACCGACGAATCCAAGTTGCCAAGGAATGGTCCCGCTAGGTGCTCTAGTTTGGACCAACACTTAGACAAGCATTGGCCCGGGGGGGCTATAATAAAGATGACCCTTGGGTTAATTACTCCCAAGGGAAATGTAGGTGGTGGTGAGGCAAATGGTAAAACCAAGGTTGGACCTTGCTGGACAAGTTTTATTCAAAGCGAACTATCAGGGGGGTCCCATAAATCACCCGACCGCGTAAGGAACGCAAAATCCGGGAACATAATACCGGTATGACGGAAACTAGGGAGCCAAGAGTGGAACAAAACACCAGGCATAAGGCCGAGCCTTCCACCCTTTACCAAGTATATAGATGCATTAATAATATAAGAGATATTGTGATATCCCAAAAAAATCCTGTCCACCATGGAGAAATCTTCAACTTCACCTGCAACTAGCAACGCTATAAGAGGGGCTGAGCAAAGCGGTAACATAGCCAAGCAATGGTTTGCTAGGAATGGTGTCAAAGGTTAGAGGTTCATGGCAATTTGGGAGGCTTGATGAGCAAAAAATGGGTAACGCAGCAAAGCGATAGAATGAAGCAAACTAGCATAGCAATGATAGTAGTGAGATCCAGGGTAGCGGTCATCTTGCCTGAGATCCCGCTAGGAAGAAGAACGAGTCCATGAAGAAGACGGACGGGAGTAGTCAAACGAATCCTCACAATTGCAACATTACCGGAACTAAGAAGCAACACCGGAAAGAAACAAACAACATGGTAAACACACAAGCATAATCATGGCATGATGCATAACCAAGTATAATGCATGTCCGGTTTAAAAGCATGGCAAAGTGCAACAAACAACACTACAAATTAAGTGGAGCTCAATATGCAACGAGTTGCATATTGACGGAATACCACATCAATTATTTAGTTCTCTCTTGTTTATGCTACTCATGGCAAGAGATGATGCAAACAAGAACAACACATCAAGGCAAGTTTAAATAAGGCCGGAAACAACATATAACAAATCCGGTAAGTCCTCATATGCAAATTTCGAAATTGGTCCAGATCTGAATAAACATTATGTTCAAGTTGTTAAACAGCAAGTTAAGATGCACCAAGAGGATCTACACGAAATTCTAGTCAAGTTACATATAAAGTTCATTAGATTCGGAGCTACGGCCTAGAAGATATGAGCAAAACAAGTTAAGCATGACATTGATGCAAAATGCATGCAAACATCAAGCAAACACACCAAAACAAGGATGCAACATGATAATATGAAGCTACATGCAAAATCAAGCAAGTTTCATATAGAGCACACTCAAAGCGGAGCAACGGTTCAACACATACACTCTATACAAGTCATAACAACAAGCTGTCCAAAACAGCAACAAGGCATATTGCAAGCATCAAAACAATAAGCTACGGCATCTCAACATAATAACAAAAGGCATGGGCATGAAGTACAGGTAAAGCACAACAAAACATGAACACTGAGCTATCTCCAGAAAAGACTAGAACATGCTCAAAAACACATGGTAAGATTGCAAATAATAACAGTTCCAGACTTTAGCAGAAATAACATCAGGTTGCAATGTTTAGAGCAAGCAAACAACATGTTACAGGAACATATCATGGCAAACAAAGGCATGGCATGAATCTACTAATTGCATAGATCAAAAGTCCCTTACTGACCATGAGCCAAAAAGGCATAGAAAATATGATGGCACCCATGTAAACATGGCAAGTTATATTACATATTCATACATGGCAGGAACAACAATAAGTAGGCATGTTGGTGAGCTTGAACCACTCACCACCGAGCAATACATGGCATGGCAAGTCAACCAACAGTAAGAAGACATGTTTATGAAGCTATACATGGCAAGAAAAAGTTCATAAGGTGCATGGATCAATAGCAAACAATCATGGAAACATTGAACTTAATGTTAACAGGCTGACAGCAACATTATTTAGCAACTTTGGAGCAAGATTACAACAAGCTACAGCAAGCTATAAATGGAACCAGGGGCATGAATGGATAGAGCAAGACATGTATAACAAAACATCCTTAGTGAACATCTTCAGAATAATGCACGAAATGACTTGTAGCAGCAGGTTAACATAGCAACAAAATATAACAGAATCTGTCAGGAAAACAGCAACAACAAGTACCCTACATAACAAGCTTGATGCACTCAGCACACAACTCACAAAAATACATGGATTGCACCTCTGGAAAGATGCTATGGCATAGATCAAAACACATGAAGACATCAACCTCATAGGATGCACACATCAAACATGGCAAAAATGATAAATGAGCAAGTTATAACAGTTTCAGCAGATTAACATCAACATGCACTCTTCCAACAACATTTCGGGCACCAAGATGAGCTCAAATGAATATGACGCAACGGAATGAAATGAAGTACTCGTCGAGACGAACAATTTGACATATTACACGCGCAAAACGGAGCTACTGATGCAAAGATACAATGCGATGAACATGGCATGATTATTCAAGATACAAGGACTTAGTGGATTTCGGGGTCAACCTTAGGGTTTGTCCGGATCTGGATCTGGGGCATGGTTCTCGAGGCGGCGGCGCGAGCTCGCCGGAGTTGGCCGGGGAGGCCCGGGAGGCGCCGGAGGGGTCGGGACGCCGGAGGAGGCGGTCTTGAAAGCACCGGCGCAGGGCCATGAGCGGCCGTGGCGCTGGCCGGACTCGGGGCAGCCGGAAGAAGCGACAATGCGGGCGTCGCCGGACCAGGGGCCGGGCTGGGCGGACAGTGGCGTGAAGGCGGAGCGGGTCGGCGGAGGGCGCTGGGCGGGGGTTGCGGGCGGCGCCGAGGCGGTGTGGCGGCGGCGACCAGCCGGGCGGCGAACGGCGGCGGCGGGCAAAGTGAGGTGCGACAGACGGGGGGGCGGGCGGTGCGGTGCAGGAGGGCCCCGAGACAGCCAGCGGCGGGGGGCGGCGACGCTGTGGTGGCTGGGGGCCACGGGCGCGCGCCGTTGGCTGAGCGGCGGCGAATGCGTCCGGTGGCGGGCGGACATGTCCGGTGGTGGAGGGGGAGCGGGGCTAGGGTTTGGACTGCGAAAAATCCGGAGGGGAACATATATTTATAGGTAGAGGGAGCTAGGAGAGTCCAAATGAGGTGCGGTTTTCGGCCACGCGATCGTGATCGAACGACCGAGAGCATGGAGGGGAGTTAGATGGGTTTTGGGCCACTTTGGAAGGGGTGTTGGGCTGCACACAAAAGAGGCTATTGCGGCTACCCGGTTAACCGTTGGAGTATCAAACGACCTCCAAATGGCACGAAACTTGACAGGCGGTCTACCGGTGCTATACCAAGGCCGCTTGGCAAACCTCGGTCCATTCCGATAACGTTTAACGCCCGCACAAGAGAAGAGGCAAAAAGGGGAACGCCGGAGGACATAGGAGTGCCGGATTGCAAAACGGACAACGGGGAAAATGCTCGGATGCATGAGATGAACACGTATGCAAACGCGATGCACATGATGACATAATATGAAATGCAGATGATGACATGGTAAAATGCAACACGCAAGCAAATGACATGGCAACAACGGTGAATAGCTGGCAGACACCTGGCGCATCGAATCCGGGGCGTTACATGCGGCCAACTCTCAATAGCTTCAATCTTGTCTTTATCAACTTCAATTCCCTGTGGAGTAACAACATAGCCAAGAAAAGATACTCGGTCGGTGCAAAAGGTGCACTTCCCAAGGTTACCAAACAAACGTGCATCAGCAATAAAAATGCACGTAAATGTTCCAAATGTTCCTCCAAAGATCTGCTATAAATTAATATGTCATCAAAGTAAACTACCAGAAATCGTCCAATGAAAGCACGTAAAACTTCGTTCATTAATCTCATGAAAGTACTAGGTGTATTAGTTAACCCAAAAGGCATGACTAACCACTCATATAATCCAAACTTAGTTTTAAATGCTGTTTTCCATTCATCCCCCAATTTCATACGAATTTGATGATATCCACTACGCAAATCAACTTTGGAGAATATTGTAGAGCCACTCAATTCATCAAGCATATCATCTAGCCTAGGAATAGGATGACGATAACGAATAGTAATATTATTAATGCCTCTACAATCAACACACATACGCGATGTACGATCCTTTTTCGGCACTAGAATAATAGGAACAACACAAGGACTAAGGGATTCGCGTATATAACCTTTATGGAGAAGCTCTTGTACTTGACGCATAATCCCCTTTGTCTCCTCTGGATTGGTACGGTATGGCGCACGGTTTGGCAGTGAAGCACCGGGAATTAAGTCAACCTGATGCTCAATCCCTCGAATAGGCGGTAATCCCGGTGGCACGTCTTGTGTAAAGACGTCAGCGAAATCCTGCAAAATGTTAGTGACAACAGGAGGCAAAGAGGAAGGCACGTCCTCGAATGAAAATAATGCCTCTTTGCACACAAAAGCATAGCAAACAGATTTGCTGAAATCTAGCTCATCAATATCAGATTTGGTGGTAAATAAACATGCACTTTTCAATTTAATTTCAGAAGCAACGCTAGATGGTTTATGTTGACACCTGTTTTTGGCAAGATACAGATTGCAATGAAGATGGTCTCGAGTGAATAGGCCTTCAGCATGAAAAGATTCACGTCGCTGAGTGGAACAACTTTGATGTTTCGGTTATTTTCATTCGACCTTATCTTACGGACCGAAACTATAATCCGAGTGGCATAATTCAATCTTCCGAGTGATTTTTGGCCGATCATGCCTTCAAGACGACCTCGGATGAAGGAGTATTCTAAAGGAATTGTCTTCGTCTCGTCGAGACAATCGATTTTGATATATAAATCATCTCAATCCGAGTTCATATGCAAAAGTTAGAGGCAATACACTGCAGGCCAAAGCTGAGTGGAAATCGGCGCAAAAGTATAACCGCGATGTCGATGGGTCGCGCGAGCAATTAGGCCCTTAAGAAGTCCTTGAATCGAAAAACCTTCAACACGAAAAAGTTCCGTCTCGTCGAGCCGATCGATTTTCATATAAAATTTGTCTCAATCCGAGGTCGTCGTAACTGGAGAGGGAAATCAAGATCAGGCTATGTTTTTGGTCGAGTGAAAGCTTACCATCGAAAGTGAAAACTCACGGTCGAGTGAAAACCTACCGATCGAGTCACGGTCGAGTGAAAACCTACCGATCGAGTCACGGTCGAGTGAAAACCTACCGATCGAATCAAAGGTCGAGTGAAAACCTACCGTCGAGTAAAGGTCGAGTGAAAACCTACCGATCGAGTAAAAGGTCAAAACTTACCGATCGAGTAAAGGTCGAGTGAAAACTTATCGATCGAGTAAGAGATTGTCTTCCGACTGAAAATGTGGTCATCATCCGAGTGAAAGATTGTCTTCGGTGAAAATGTAGTCATCCCAGTGAAAAGGTCGGTCGGTGAAAGACTCTAATATCCAGAGTGGATGAGCTCAAATCCGAGTGGCCCGAACATGTGCCGAAAGTTTATCAAGATGACCTCGGATGAAGAAGTGTTCAATACAGAAGTTGTGCGTATCATCAAGGCGGTAAACTTTGGTTTTGGAGTCATCATCATCAGAGATAGTATATGGCCTATAAGTTCACTATGAGACTTGGACAATCCGGTCCGTTACATGACCGAGTCCATTGGATATTAAACATGGCCGTAGAGTATTTGAGATGGCCTTATTTAAAAAGTGATCAACATGAGAGTTGTTAAGTATCGTCGGCGCACAAGTTTGATATTTGGGTCATCTTGATCGGAGGTCATATGAAGGCTCGGCCTGCACAAGGAGGAAGACAGAAGTTGGGCCAGATTGAGGCCTGAATCCGAGTTGGAATAGAACTACGACTCTAGGGCGAATTGATGTAATTTTTCTTGTAAGGAAAGCTTAGATGAATCCTTTACTTGTGCAGGAAGTCAGCCGCCTCTTATATATGTTGGGGTGGCGGCTGATTGAACAACCTGTCGAACCAATCAATCTATTACACTTTTGTGTTCATCTATCTTTATCCCTACCCTTGTATCTTTCTTTCTCGTTCTTCGTTCATTCTTCACGTTGGAGGCAGTGATCCACGAGCCTCTAGGGGCGGCGAATCGACCTAGGGCAGCCCATAGCCGCCGTGAGCCTGGCAGGGTCCCTCCCGGGCAAGTGGGGCCGGGTCTACAAAGCGCCCACGTCTTGCGTGTCGCACACCTAACACGCCCACCGTGTACCCTCGGCGTCGGGGTGATGCACCGCAGCTCACGTCGAAGGAGACCCGACAAACAGTAGCGATCGCAAGGCGATCGGCGTGGCGCTTTTGTAGACCAAGCCCCACTTGCCGGGAGGGACCCGTTAGGGCTCAAGGCGGCTATGGGCTGCCCTAGGTCGATTCGCCGCCCCTAGAGCCTCGTGGATCGCTGCCTCCAACGCCAAGAACGAACGAAGAATGAGAAAGAAAGATACAAGGGTAGGGGATAAAGATAGATGAACACAAAAGTGTAATAGATTGATTGGTTCGATTGGTGTTGTTCAATCGGCCGTCACCCCCAACATATATAAGAGGCGGCTGGACTTCCTGCAAGTAAAGGATTCATCTAGGCTTTCCTTACAAGAAAAATTACATCAATTCGCTGGCCCCAGAGTCCTAGTTCTATTCCAACTCAGATCCCATCAATCTGGGCCAACTTTGTCTTCCTCCTTGTGCAGGCCGCCGAGCTCCATATGACCTCCGATGAAGATGGCCCAAATACCAAACTTCAGCGCCTCGATGATACTTAACAACTCTCATGTTGATCACTTTTTCAAATAAGGCCATCTTGAATACTTTTCGAGGTCGCTTTACCTTCCAATGGACTCGGTCATGTAACGGACTGGATTGTCCAAGTCTCGTAGTGAACTTACAGGCCATATACTCTCTCGATGATGATGACTCCAAAACCAAAGTTTACCGCCTTGACGATACGCACAACTTCTGTATTGAACACTTCTTCATCCGAGGTCATCTTGATAAACTTTCGGCACATGTTCGGGCCACTCTTGATTTGAGCTCATCCACTCGGATATTAGAGTCTTTCACTCCCCTGGACCTTTTCACTCGGATGACTACATTTTCACTCGGAAGACAATCTTTTACTCGATCGATAAGTTTTCACTCGACCTTTTACTCGATCGGTAGGTTTTCACTCGACCTTTGACTCGATCGGTAGGTTTTCACTCGACCGGTGACTCGATCGGTAGGTTTCCACTCGACCGGTGACTCGATCGGTAGGTTTTCACTCGGCCTTTGACTCGATCGGTAGGTTTTCACTCAACCGGTGACTCGATCGGTAGGTTTTCACTCGACCAGTGACTCGATCGGTAGGTTTTCACTCGACCGGTGAGTTTTCACTCGGATGGTAAGCTTTCACTCGACCAAAAACATAGCCTGATCTTGTTTTGCCTCTTCAGGTTACATACGACCTCGGATTGAGACGAATTGTATATGAAAATCGATCGGCTCGACGAGACGAAACTTTTTCGTGTTGAAGGTTTTTCGATTCAAGGACTTCTTAAGGGCCTAATTGCTCGCGCGACCCATCAGACATGGCGTCTGATACTTTGCGCCAGATTTGCACTCAGCTTCGGCCTGCAGTGTATTGCCTCTAACTTTTGCATATGAACTCGGATTGAGATGATTTATATATCAAAATCGATTGTATCGACGAGACGAAGACAATTCCTTTAGAATACTCCTTCATCCGAGGTCGTCTTGAAGGCATGATCGGCCAAAAATCACTCGGAACATTGAATTATGCCACTCGGAGTATAGTTTCGGTCCGTAAGATAAGGTCGAATGAATATAACCGATACATCAAAGTTGTTCCACTCGGCGACGTGAATCTTTTCATGCTGAAGGCCCATTCACTCGAGACCATCTTCATTGCAATCAGTATCTTGCCAAAACAGTGTCAACACATGCCCCCTCGTTTTTCGGCGAGCTTGCGTGCCAGAAAATACCTTGCCTAGGGTAATTTTTAAGCACGATGTCAACACTCCATCGGCTGTGCCTGTTGAGTATGATAATTTTAATCATCCATATTCTCATGTTTTGTTGCTTCTTCGGTAGAGCCTCTTGGATAATATTTGTCTGAAAACAACAATTGGATGTCACAAAGGCTTCCACGTAAGTTTCTTATGTCAATCCGGACCTTGCATTTGTCCAGGCATTCCCTGGGAATATTAGAACCCTTCAATGAAGACAGTTGCCCAACGATTATGATCATGCACCTCAAAGGAATACTGTCCACTGTTCGGCGACTCAACTCATTATCAAAGTACACCATCAAGCCTCCGCCGAACAACGTCTGTCTCCTGACTTGAATCCTGCAGATAAATAACATTTGGAGTCGGGGCTTTTTTATGCACTAAACCCTTGATTGCTGGTCGACTCAATAATTAAATCGACCTCGCCAGTACTGGCGAACACTGAACATCGGCTATAGGAGTAGGAAATCCACCATGGTGAACACCGTTAGCCAGATGCCGGGTTTTGCTAACACAATGAATTATGAGGGCGATATGCAAATATCGGCCATGCATTCTTATCTCAAAAGTGCTCGAGAGTCCGTCCACCAAAGTGTGAATAGCCGAAATAAGTCAGATGTTTCGTCTGAGGAAAAATTCCATAGCGTTGATTTTGAAGAATATGGATGAGACGCCTCTTGGAGTCTCCTATATGAAAATTGTCGTCCTTGCCTACGGGCTTTACACTTGTACTCCCTTATTTCTGCTGGCTTCGCAACAGGAAATGTGATGCCGCTCTTGACTCGAGAATTTCCCTTAGGAACCCAGGCCATGTTCCTCTTCTCCAGCTCTTTGGCCCTAAGCCGTTTTAGCTTCTTACATTGCGAATATGGTAAGTGAGTAGGCGCCCGGTGGTACTTTGGTTTATGCTTTGGCAAATTCTTTACGTCTTTGGGCATCTCGCTTGGCTTGTCCAAACTTGACTATTGGATCCTTGAAATTTACTTGCTTCACTTTCTTGTCCTTTGCAGCCAACATAGGCTTGGCTAGCTTTTTGTCATTTGGAGTCAGATCCGAAATAGCACTCTTGCGGCCATCCTTTTCTTTCTTCACTTTTTTAACACTTGTTGCAATAGAATGTCGGGCATCATTTCTACTTTGACTGCTCTTCTTGGGAACCCATGCCATGTTCTTCTTTCTCAACTCATGTGCACTAAGTCTTTGTAATTCCTTCTCTTGCCAATGTGCTAATCCGAGTGGGCACCTCGGCTGTGATTCTGTTTCAACCAATGCTAACTCTTTTTTGGCCTTGTGCACTCTCAACTTCTTCCCTTCATATTTGGCACTTGATTGACTTGCCTTGTTGCCTTTTGTAGCCAATGTCAATACTTTAATTAGCTCTTTGTTATTTGAGAACAAATCTGAAGTAGCACACTTACAACCATCTTTCTTGACCTGGTACACTTGCTTGACCACCTCTTTTTTGTTCCTTGAGCTCCGGACCGATTCCTTACGATTGAAACGGTCTTTGACGTGTGATTGTTCATCAAATGTTGATCTTTTTGGAGCTGCATAATTTTCGCGAGATGATCTAAAATAAGATGGATAATTTGCCCTTGTATCATACCTGCCCCATGACGGATATGGATTTACATGAGTGTAGGGAGGCATCCACGACATTGGCATTGGCGGCCCAACAGCAGGATATGAAGTATGCTTGCTCAACGTCTTCCTTTGCCAATCCAAGTCTTCAAATTTATGCCTTGGGTGTGACTTCGATACTTTTGTTTCACTCGGCCGATAAGCACTCTTTGCCTCACTTATTCTCTGATATTTTCCTAATAACTGCGCAAAAGTGACTTTCGGCTTTTTACCTTTGTGCTTACCATTGCCTTTGCTTTCTTTAGTTGTGCATGCATCGGTCTTTGAATTTTCTCGTTGCCCCCCAGTGCTAGATGTCACTATTGTAGCTTTGATGAAACTCCTATCTTCAATATTATTGTTGATGCACTTTTGAATGATTACCTCACTTGAAGATTTGATCCCATCATCATTACCGTATACCTGTCTGTCTTTGGATGAGTCGGGTTGAGGTAGCCGAGTCAATGCTTGATTTCCATCAAGACCAATCTGAGTCGACTGGCCATATGCTTGTGCCTCAACGAGCACCAATCGTCCCATGTAAGCTGATTGTGTGGCTTGATGAATCACATTGTTGTCTTTGACATTCTGTTCAAACGAACATTGCATTTGTTCTTGTCTTGACGGCTCGACACCGTGATCAATTATAATAATAGGATTAGTCAGCGATGTACCGATGATGTGATCCACTATGACTGCACTGGACGTACACTCCTGGTCCATTAACCGATATTGTGATACCAGTTTTGATACAAAACAACCGAGTGGTATCAGTTTAACATCTGACTCGGCTATGCATTGACTTTCGTCCTCCTTTCCCGATGCTCTTGAATCGGCTATCCTGGAGAATTTTGAACCTGGCTTTATATTCCTGCAACCAAAATAATTACAGAATATGCGTCTCCTCTGAGACCAAATGTTAGCCAGGCATGAAACAAACAAAGTTGCCCATATGAATATAAAGTTCAGTCGGCATGACGGGAACAACTTTGGTTGCGATAAGTTGTCACTACTAGCCTCTTTGAATAATGCCATGTGTTGATCAGCACGATTAGTGACAAAATCATTCCTAACAAATAGATTACTCATTTCAATTGGTCTTTCAAAATTAATTAGAATCTTACTAACAGGTGCATCAACAATATGATTTTGACCGAATCGAAAATTGAGTAAACTATCTGTTAGGTGTACCTTTGTGAAGACGTTGGAAGGAGAAAATGGTTGCACCACTGGAACAATACATTGCTCCACTTCGAATAATTCTCCAATGCCTCTTCCTCTTTTACGGATCTCGTGCCTCATCACTTTCGGATTGCCGAGTATATTTGATCGGATTGCCGGCGGATTTCACTCGGACGCTCTTTGTCAGTTGAACTCTGCTTAGGTGCATGTTCTTGTTCTTGATGTTCATCATTAACCGAACTGTGTTCGGCCGTATTACTTTGTTCTTGATGCTCATCAATTTCTTTGGCACGGAACTCATAGGGCAGCATGTAAGCTCCCTCACATCCAGAAAAATCTAACACGGCCAATTCGTTGCGTTTACCATTCCTTTGCTCGGCGAAACTTGCATCTTCTGTTTTGGTACACGCGGCAATAATTGGCTTGATACACTCGACTTTAGCCAGCGATGCACTCGTGTGGAACGATGCACCCGACTGGCATGATGTACTCAGATGGGTCGATGCACTCGGCTGGTATGATGTACTCGGTATTGACTCTATGCACTCGGTTGTAACCGTCTCTGTGCTCAATCTGGTTTCAACTGAATCCGCCATCGTCTTTTCTTTAAAGGAATCATTCGACTCGGCTGTAGATGACTTATTCATATTTGACTCAGTTGCAACTGAATCAACCACATTAGCCGAGTGAACCCTTTCTTGCTGATTTGCTTGCAAACCTTCTTGCTTCAATATCGCAGAAGGGCCAACATACTTGCTGGATGGAGGAAGGCACTTGACGTATTCTTGAAAATATTCCTCTCCACGGATCTTCTTGAGTGCTTCGTAAGCCTGTCGATATTCTGCTGGTAATTCCTCAAGAGTTGGCGTAGTAAAGCCATTGACTCTATTCCCTGTGAGAGTTGGCTTGACCCCATCCATTCGGGCGACATATTTTTCTTTAGACTCAGCCCTATTTGGAACAGCTTGCCCCCCAATACTTTTAGGATCTTTCGGCAATGAATTGTTGTTGCGAAATTTTACAAATGTATAGGGGTGTATAACATCTTTCTGATGATAGGTGAAGACATGTGCACTACTGTCGAATATTCTCTCTCGCCAATTTGATCAATCGGCAAAACTTGGTCTTCCTTCAGAACCCTAGCTCTTATTGCATCATAATCAGGAACCAATCCCTTTTCACGTTGCTCAAGGCAAATAGCACTAATCTTCTTATTTTGGGCTAAAGTTTTTAATGCAGCCAGAGCCACCTCATCTCCTGTAATATTAGGCACGTATGCTCCTGCAGAATTCCATTCACTCGGCCATGACCACAAAGGTGATCCGAGTCATGAATATTTTTAGTTTCATATGCCACTGAACAATTAATCTCACGAGGTGTAGTATATGATGTTTGAGGATAACCGGCCAAATAGCAAATGGAAGCATGGCCGATTCCCCCATCCATCGGCATGTTTGGGGATGAACCCGCATATTGCGAGTCGGCTGCCGATGGATAAAACAGTGAGACACACTCCTGTAATTGAGGTGTCATATATTGATCACTCGAACAAATCGTGTTGTTCACGGCATATTGAAAGATGTTGCGATGCGATAGTTCAGATTCGTAGGTTGTATGTCGCGATTACGTAAATTCCAAGATTCTCCAGCGGAATAACTAGTCGGCCTTTGCTCGTTAGGGCTAGCCGACATGACATGTCCATATAAAGATCTAGCAACATCAACATAATGGCTATTTGCATCTACATAAGGAGATTGATGATACATGTTACGGTGTAGATTGCGGCCGCTGATGGCGCTCTCCTCGTAGCATGAGCAGTGGAGACTGTTCAAAGCTTAAATCCCCAGTAGTCGCCAAAAGTGTGTTCGCACGAACACGCCACCGTGTACCCTCGGCGCCGGGGTGATGCACGCAGCTCACGTCGAAGGAGACCGGTGACGATCACGATCGCAAGGCAATCGGTGGGCGCTTTTAGACCGAAGCCCCACTTGCGGGAGGGACCCGTCGGGGCTCATGGTGACTATGGGCTGCCCTAGGTCGATTCGCTCGCCCCTAGAGCCTCGTGGATCGCTGCCCTCCAACGTGAAGAACAAACGAAGAACGAGAAAAAAAGATACAAGGGTAGGGGATAAAGATAGATGAACACAAAAGTGTAATAGATTGATTGGTTCGATTGGTGTTGTTCAATCGGCCGTCACCCCCAACATATATAAGAGGCGGCTGGACTTCCCGTGCAAGTAAAGGATTCATCTAGGCTTTCCTTACAAGAAAAATTACATCAATTCGCGTCCTAGAGTCCTAGTTCTATTCCAACTCAGATCCAGTCTGAATCTGGGCCAACTTTTGTCTTCCTCCTTGTGCAGGCCGCCGAGCCTCCATATGACCTCCGATGAAGATGGCCCAAATACCAAACTTGTGCGCCTCGATGATACGAACAACTCTCATGTTGATCACTTTTTCAAATAAGGCCATCTTGAATACTTTTCGAGGTCGTCTTTACCTTCCAGTCGGACTCGGTCATGTAACGGACTGGATTGTCCAAGTCTCGTAGTGAACTTACAGGCCATATACTCTCTCTGATGATGATGACTCCAAAACCAAAGTTTACCGTCTTGACGATACGCACAACTTCTGTATTGAACACTTCTTCATCCGAGGTCATCTTGATAAACTTTTGGGCACATGTTCAGTTTCACTCGGATTTGAGCTCATCCACTCGGATATTAGAGTCTTTCACTCCACTGGACCTTTTCACTCGGATGACTACATTTTCACTCGGAAGACAATCTTTTACTCGATCGATAAGTTTTCACTCGACCTTTTACTCGATCGGTAGGTTTTCACTCAACCTTTGACTCGATCGGTAGGTTTTCACTCGACCGGTGACTCGATCGGTAGGTTTCCACTCGACCGGTGACTCGATCGGTAGGTTTTCACTCGGCCTTTGACTCGATCGGTAGGTTTTCACTCGACCGGTGACTCGATCGGTAGGTTTTCACTCGACCGGTGACTCGATCGGTAGGTTTCACTCGGCCGGTGAGTTTTCACTGAGACCATCTTCACCGCAAGATATGATTGCAATGAAGATGGTCTCGAGTGAATAGGCCTTCAGATGAAAAGATTCACGCCGCTGAGTGGAACAACTTTGATGTTTCGTTATTTTCATTCGACCTTATCTTACGGACCAAACTATAATCCGACCGCATAATTCAATGTTCCGAGTGATTTTTGGCCGATCATGCCTTCAAGACGACCTCGATGAAGGAGTATTCTAAAGGAATTGTCTTCGCCTCGCCGAGACAATCGATTTTGATATATAAATCATCTCAATCCGAGTTCATATGCAAAAGTTAGAGGCAATACACGCAGGCCAAAGCCGAGTGGAAATCAAGCAAAGTATAACACGCGATGTCCGATGGGTCGCGCGAGCAATTAGGCCCTTAAGAAGTCCTTGAATCGAAAACCTTCAACATTTAAAAAGTTTCGCCTCGCCGAGCCGATCGATTTTCAGATAAAATTTGTCTCAACCGAGGTCGATGTAACCTGGAGAGGCAAATCAAGATCAGGCTATGTTTTGGTCGAGTGAAAGCTTACCATCCGAGTGAAAACTCACCGTCGAGTGAAAACCTACCGATCGAGTCACCGTCGAGTGAAAACCTACCGATCGAGTCACCGGTCGAAAGTGAAAACCTACCGATCGAATCAAAGGTCGAGGAAAACCTACCGATCGAGTAAAAGGTCGAGTGAAAACCTACCGATCGAGTAAAAGGTCAAAACTTACCGATCGAGTAAAAGGTCGAGTGAAAACTTATCGATCGAGTAAGAGATTGTCTTCCGACTGAAAATGTGGTCATCATCCGAAAGGAAAGATTATCTTCCGAGTGAAAATGTAGTCATCCGAGTGAAAAGGTCCAAATGAGTGAAAGACTCTAATATCCGAGTGGATGAGCTCAAACCGAGTGAAACCGAACATGTGCCCAAAGTTTATCAAGATGACCTCGGATGAAGAAGTGTTCAATACAGAAGTTGTGCGATCATCAAGACGGTAAACTTTGGTTTTGGAGTCATCATCATCAGAGATAGTATATGGCCTGTAAGTTCACTATGAGATTTGGACAATCCAAATTGCTACATGACCGAGTCCGACCGATATTAAAGATGGCTTCAGAGAGTATTCGAGATGGCCTTATTTAAAAAGTGATCAACATGAGAGTTGTTCAGATCGCCGAGGCTCACAAGTTTGATATTTGGGTCATCTTGATCGGAGGTCATATGGAGGCTCGGCGGCCTGCACAAGGAGGAAGACAGAAGTTGGGCCAGATTCAGATCGAATCCGAGTTGGAATAGAACTACGACTCTAGGACGCGAATTGATGTAATTTTATTGTAAGGAAAGCCTAGATGAATCCTTTACTTGTACGGGAAGTCCAGCCGCCTCTTATATATGTTAGTGACGGCCGATTGAACAACATCAATCGAACCAATCAATCTATTACACTTTTGTGTTAATCTATCTTTATCCCCTACCCTTGTATCTTTCTTTCTCGCTCTTCATTCGTTCTTCGCTGGAGGGCAGCGATCCACGAGGCTCTAGGGGCGAGCGATCGACCTAGGGCAGCCCATAGTCGCCGCGAGCCTCGACGGGTCCCTCCCGCAAGTGGGGCTTCGGTTCATAAAGCGCCCGCCGACCGCCTTTTGCGATCGCTATTGCCGGTCGGGTCTCCTTCGACGTGAGCTGCGTGCATCACCCCGCGCCGAGGGTACACGGTGGCGGTTCGCGTGCGAACACACTTTTGGCGACTCACCTGGGACGAAGCTTTGAACAGTTTCCACCGTTTGCTACGAGGAGAGCGCCATCAGCAACCGCAATCTACAACGGTAACATGTATCATCAATCTCCTTATGTGGATGCAAATAGCCATTATGTTGATGTTGCAGATCTTTCAATGGACATGTCATGTCGGCTAGCCCTAACGAGCAAAGGCCGACTAGTTATTCCGCTGGAGAAACTTGGAATTTACGTAATTGCGACATGCAACCTACAAATCTGAACTTTCGCATCGGCAACATCTTTCAATATGCCGTGAACAACACGATTTGTTCGAGTAATCAATATCCGACACCTCAATTACAGGAGGGTGTCTCACCGTTTTATCCATCGGTAGCCGACTCGCAATATGCGGTTCATCCCCAAACATGCCGATGGATGGGCTTAATCGCCATGCTTCCATTAGCTATTTGGCCGGTTATCCTCAAACATCATATACTACACCTCGTGAGATTAATTGTTCAAAGGGCATATGAAACTAAAATATTCATGACTCGGATCACCTTTGTGGTCATGGCCGAGTGAATGGAGATTCTCGCAGAGCATACGTGCCTAATATTACAGGAGATGAGGTGGCTCGCTGCATTAAAAACTTTAGCCCAAAATAAGAAGATTAGTGCTATTTGCCTTGAGCAACATGAAAAGGGATTGGTTCCTCGATTATGATGCAATAAGAGCTAGGGTTCAAGGAAGACAAAGTTTTGCCGATTGATCAAATTGGCAGAGAGAATATTCGACAAGAGTGCACATGTCTTCACCTATCATCGCAAAGATGTTATACACCCCTATATAATTGCAAAATTTCGCAACAACAATTCATTGCCGAAAGATCCTAAAAGTATTGGGGGCAAGCTGATCCAAGTAGGGCTGAGTCTAAAGAAAATATGTCGCCGAATGGATGGGGTCAAGCCAACTCTCACAGGAATAGAATCAATGGCTTTACTACGCCAACTCTTGAGGAATTACCAGCAGAATATCGACAAGCTTACTAAGCACTCAAGAAGATCCGCGGAGAGGAATATTTGCAAGAATACGCCAAGTGCCTTCCTCCATCCAGCAACTATGTTGGCCCTTCGCGATATTGAAGCAAGAAGGTTTGCAAGCAAATCAGCAAGAAAGGGTTCACTCGGCTAATGTGGTTGATTCATTGAAACCGAGTCAAATATGAATAAGTCATCTACAACCGAGTCGAACGATTCCTTTAAAGAAAAGACGATAGTGGATTCAGTTGAAACCAGATTGAGCACGTAGACGGTTACAACCGAAAGTGCATAGAGTCAATACCGAGTACATCATACCAGCCGAGTGCATCGACCCATCTCGAGTACATCATGCCGCCAGTGCATCGCTCTGCACGAGTGCATCGCCGCTAAAGTCGAGTGCATCAAGCCAATTATTCCCGCAGATACCAAAACAGAAGATGAAAGTTTCACGAGCAAAGGAACGTTAAATGCAAACGAATTGGCCGTGTTAGATTTTTCTAGATGTGAGGGAGCTTACATGCGCCCTATGAGTTTCGTACAAAGAAATTGATGAGCATCAAGAGAAAGTTATATGGCCAAACAAAGTTTGGCTAGTGATAAAGATCAGAACTAGAGCGTGCACTGAGCAAAGTTCAACCGACAAAGAGCGCCCGAGTGAAATCCATTTGGGTAATCCGAGTGAAATATATTCGGTCAATCCGAGTGAAATATGCTCGCCAATCCGAGTGAAATCTGCTCAATCAATCCGAGTGATGAGGCACGAGATCCGTAAGAAGAGGAAGAGGTGTTGGAGAATTATTCAAAAGTGGAGCAAGATATTGTTCCATGGTGCAACCATCTTCTCCTTCCAAAGTCTTCACAAAGGTACACCTAGCGCACAATTTATTCAATTTTCGATTCGGTCAAAATCATATTGTTGATGCATACATTAGCAAGTTCATAATTAACTTGGAAAGACCAATCGAGATGAGTAATTTGTTTGTTAGAAATAGTCTTGTCACTAATTATGCTAGTCAACATATTGTACCATTCATAGAGACTGCTAGTGATAGATTATCGCAACCAAAGCTTTTCCCATTATGCCGACTGAGAATTATGCTCGTATGGGTAGCTTTGATTGTTTCATGCTTGGCTAACATTTGGTATCAAATGAGACGATGTTCTGTAGTTACTTTGGTTGCGTAAACATAAAGCCAGGTCCAAAGTCCTCCGAGATAGCCGATTCAAGAGCATCGGGGAAGGAGGACGAAAACCAATGCATAGCCGAGTCAGATAGCATTAAACCGGCACCGCTCGGTTGTTTTGCTCCAGAGCCGGTATCACAATATCGGTTAATGAATGAGCAGCGTACCTTCAATCTGGGCATAGGTGATCACATCAACGGTACATCATCAACAAATCCTATTATTATAATTGATCACGATGTCGAGCTATCAAGACAAGAACAAATGCAATGTTCGTTTGAACAGAATGTCAAAGACAACAATGTGATTCATCAAGCCACACAATCAGCTTACACGGGACGATTGGTGCTCGTTGAGGCACAAGCATATGGCCAGTCAACTCAGATTGGTCTTGATGGAGATCAAACATTGACTCGGCTACTTCAACCCGACTCATCCAAAGACGGACAGGTATACGCTAATGATGATGGGATCAAATCTTCAAGTGAGGTAATCATTCAAAAGTGCATCAGCAATAATATTGAAGACAAGAGTTTCATCAAAGCTACAATGGCGACATCTAGCACTGGGGGGCAACGAGAAAATTCAAAGATCGATGCACGCACAACTAAAGAAAGCAAAGGCAATGGTAAGCATAAAGGTAAAAAGCGAAAGTCACTTTCAGCAGCTTATTAGAAAAATATCGAGAATAAGTGAGGCAAAGAGTGCTTATCGGCCGAAAGTGAAACAAAAGTATCAAGTCACCCCAAGGCATAAATTTGAAGACTTGATTGGCAAAGGAAGACGTTGAGCAAGCAGACTTCATATCCTATTTGTTGGGCCGCCAATGCCAATGTCGTGGATGCCTCCCTACACTCATGTAAATCCATATCCGCTATGGGGCAGGTATGATACAAAGTCAAATTATCCATCTTATTTTAGATCATCTCGCGAATATTATGCAGCTCCAAAAGATCAACATTTGATGAACAATCACACGCCAAAGACCGCTTCAATCGAAGGAATCGGTCCGAGCTCAAGGAGCAAGAAAGAGGTGGTCAAGCAAGTGTACCAGGTCAAGAAAGATGGTCGTAAGTGTGCTACTTCAGATTTGTTCTCAAATAACAAAGAGCTAATTAAAGTATTGACATTGGCTACAAAAGGCAACAAGGCAAGTCAATCAAGTGCCAAATATGAAGGGAAGAAGTTGAGAGTGCGCAAGGTCAAAAAAGAGTTAACATTGGTTGAAACAGAATCACAGCCGAGGTGCCCACTCGGCTTAGCACATTGGCAAGAGAAGGAATTACAAAGACTTAGTGCACATGAGTTGAGAAAGAAGAACATGGCATGGGTTCCCAAGAGGAGCAGCCAAAGTAGAAATGATGTCCAACCTTCTATTGCAACAAGTGTTAAAAAAGTGAAGAAAGAAAGGGATGGCCGCAAGAGTGCTATTTCAGATCCGACTCCAAATGACAAAAAGCTAGCCAAGCCTATGTTGGCTGCAAAGGACAAGAAAGTGAAGCTAGTAAATTTCAAGGATCCAATAGTCAAGTTTGGACAGGCCAAGCCGAGATGCCCAAAGACAGAAAGAATTTGGCAGTGCATAAACCAAAGTACCAGCCGGGACGCCCACTCGGCTTACCATATTCGCAACAGAAGAAGCTAAAATGGCTTATGGCCAAAGAGCTGGAGAAGAGGAACATGGCTTGGGTTCCTAAGGGAAATCCTCGAGTCAAGAGCAGCATCACATCTCCTGCGCGGCCGCAGTAAATAAGGAGTACAAGTGTAAAGCCCATAGGCAAGGACGACAATTTTCATATAGGAGACTCCAAGAGGCGCCTCATCCATATTCTTTGATCGCACTCATCAAAATCAACGCTATGGAATTTATCCTCACCAAACATCTGAATTATTTCGCTATTCACACTTTGGTGGACGGGCTCACCATGTCCTTCGAGATAAGGACACATGGCCGATATTTGCATATCGCCCCAAGAGTATATTGTGTTGACAAAGTTGGCATCTGAATAATTGTGCTCATTGTGGTGTATCTCATATTCCCAAAGCCAATTCTTATTTTTGCCAACACTGGAAGGCCGACTAATTATTCGGCCACTAATCGATAGTCTAGTGCAAGAAAAGTTGTCAACTCATATTTATCACAGGATCCAGAAAAAGTATGTCACCGAGTTGAATGAAGCTTTGTTCACTCGGGGAGCAAGGAAAAAATGTTGACTCAGGAGACCGAAGGAAGGAGGCGTGACATCACATTTATCAGTCGGCGCTCACTGGACGCCAAGTCAAAATGTCATGGAGATTATTTTCATGATTCAGTTTAGCAGCGCCCAGAGTGGGCGTTATTCACATATTTCCTCACGGGCTTGATTTGAAGACTTCGTGACGACTAGAGCTTACATGCTAATAATCAAACCGAATATGCTGTGCTATTCAGGCTAGAGGACTTTTTGGCTAAGGGGTGGCGTGCATCAAGGTTCACAATGATTCGTTGCCAACCGTCCAACAAATGTTATCTTTATATGCATCGACGAATCACTCAAACATTGACCTCATGAGTTGCGCCTGACGCCATGGTGGAGTCGGCCGCTGATGGATCTAGTGCAAATCATATAGCTGGCTGGAGAAAGTTTCTCTTATCTACAGGATCCAAGTTAGGGGACAGACATTATTCGGCGGAGACTTAATGGAGCATTTTTATCAACAATGGGGGGAGTCAACGAATAGATGATGGTTCCTTTAAGGTTCATGGACATAATCTTTTGGCATCCGGTATCGCCGAGTGGTTCTAATATCCCTATGGGTTATTTGGATAAAGGTCAAGTCAAGGATTGACATAAGAAACTTACGTGGAAGCCTTTGTGACATCCAATTGTTGTTTTCAGACAAATATTATCCAAGAGGCTCTACCGTAGAAGCAACAAACATGAGCATATGGATGATTAAAATTATCATACTCAACATGCACAGCCGATGGAGTGTTGACATCGTGCTTAAAAATTACCCTAGGCAAGGTATTTTCTGGCACGCAAGCTCTGCCAGAAAACAGGGGGGCATGTGTTGACACCTGTTTTTGGCAAGATACAGATTGCAATGAAGATGGTCTCGAGTGAATAGGCCTTCAGCATGAAAAGATTCACGTCGCTGAGTGGAACAACTTTGATGTTTGGTTATTTTCATTCGACCTTATCTTACGGACCAAACTATAATCCGAGTGGCATAATTCAATGTTCCGAGTGATTTTGGCCGATCATGCCTTCAAGACGACCTCGGATGAAGGAGTATTCTAAAGTAATTGTCTTCGCCTCGTCGAGACAATCGATTTTGATATATAAATCATCTCAATCCGAAGTTCATATGCAAAAGTTAGAGGCAATACACTGCAGGCCAAAGCCGAGTGGAAATCTGGCGAAAGTATAACACGCGATGTCCGATGGGTCGCGCGAGCAATTAGGCCCTTAAGAAGTCCTTGAATCGAAAAACCTTCAACATGAAAAAGTTTCGTCTCGTCGAGCCGATCGATTTTCATATAACATTTGTCTCAATCCGAGGTCGTATGTAACCTGGAGAGGCAAATCAAGACCAGGCTATGTTTTTGGTCGAGTGAAAGCTTACCATCCGAGTGAAAACTCACCGGTCGAGTGAAAACCTACCGATCAAGTCACCGGTCGAGTGAAAACCTACCGATCGAGTCACCGGTCGAGTGAAAACCTACCGATCGAATCAAAGGTCGAGTGAAAACCTACCGATCGAGTAAAAGGTCGAGTGAAAACCTACCGATCGAGTAAAAAGGTCAAAAACTTACCGATCGAGTAAAAGGTCGAGTGAAAACTTATCGATCGAGTAAGAGATTGTCTTCCGACTGAAAATGTGGTCATCATCCGAGTGAAAGATTGTCTTCCGAGTGAAAATGTAGTCATCCGAGTGAAAAGGTTCAGTCGAGTGAAAGACTCTAATATCCGAGTGGATGAGCTCAAATCCGAGTGAAACTGAACATGTGCCCGAAAGTTTATCAAGATGACCTTGGATGAAGAAGTGTTCAATACAGAAGTTGTGCGTATCATCAAGACGGTAAACTTTGGTTTTGGAGTCATCATCATCAGAGATAGTATATGGCCTGTAAGTTCACTATGAGACTTGGACAATCCAAATTGCTACATGACCGAGTCCGATCGATATTAAAGATGGCTTCAGAGAGTATTCGAGATGGCCTTATTTAAAAAGTGATCAACATGAGAGTTGTTCAGTATCGCCGAGGCGCACAAGTTTGATATTTGGGTCATCTTGATCGGAGGTCATATGGAGGCTCGGCGGCCTGCACAAGGAGGAAGACAGAAGTTGGGCCAGATTCGACCGAATCCGAGTTGGAATAGAACTACGACTCTAGGACGCGAATTGATGTAATTTTTCTTGTAAGGAAAGCCTAGATGAATCCTTTACTTGTACGGGAAGTCCAGCCGCCTCTTATATATGTTGGGGTGACGGCCGATTGAACAACACCAATCGAACCAATCAATCTATTACACTTTTGTGTTCATCTATCTTTATCCCTACCCTTGTATCTTTCTTTCTCGTTCTTCGCTCGTTCTTCGCGTTGGAGGGCAGCGATCCACGAGGCTCTAGGGGCGAGCAATCGACCTAGGGCAGCCCATAGTCGCCCTTGATACCGACGGGTCCCTCCCGCAAGTGGGGCTTGGTCTACAAAAGCGCCCGCCGATCGCTCTTGCGATCGCTATTGTCGGTCGGGTCTCCTTCGACGTGAGCTGCGGTGCATCACCCCCGGCGTCGAGGGTACACGGTGGCGTGTTCGTGTGCGAACAGTTTATTACTAGCTTTTCCCCGCGCGGCGCCCATCGATACGGCATAGATACATTTATTTTTATGTACTAAAATAACTGGTTTTACACTACTTCGAGATAATACAGAACAACTAAAACAAACAGGCAGGCTAATCGTCATCATGCGTGCGGCATGATATCAAACAAGGAAATATATGCTGGTACAGCTTGGAGAGACCATTTATTATTCTAGATCATCCTTGTGTTGCCTTGTGCCGGATTAGTATTGACGATAAAGTGATAAAGAGCCTTCGTGAATTGTTGTGCCCGTCCTACAGGCGATTTTGCGTTTATGTATGTAATTATGATATCCTCAGTATCCAAACATTGAGGATACATACGGAGTGGTACAACGTCACAAAAATTATCAAAATTATCACAATTTTTTGCAAGAATCTTTATTTGTCTGCCAAGTTCGTCATGCTGAGTAGCCACTTGTTGACACGTCATGTTAAATTGACATTGCTTTGCTCGCACCTTCTCTTCTACTGTAAAGAGTTTCCCCCAGGTGACCTGAAGTGCATAGTAGTTATAATCATTTATTATGGTATTATAATTGAGCATATTACCACAGATGTAATCTAGAGCCACCTATGCTGGGGATCCCTTGTGCTGCTTTTTCTTGGGTTCATCTTGTTTGTGAGCTAGTTCTCCTTTGAACGTCATAGATGATAACCTTGTAAATAATCGCAGTACAATCAAAAATAAAATTGTAGATTAGAGGTAAATGCATTATTTTCTATTTTCTTGGTACTTCGGGAAGGATAATGTAACGACCTCGATGCGGCTATATCTCCCACGTGTCGAAGCACGACTTAGAGGCATAACCGCATTGAAAGCAATGTCGCAAGTGAGGTAATCTTCACACAACCCAAGTAATACATAAGGGAAAGAGATACATAGTTGGCTTACAATCGCCACTTCACACAATTACATGAATAAAGCATTACATCATCCAGATACAATCAAGGTCCGACTACGGAACCAAAATAAAGAAGAACCCCAAACGCGATAAAGGTCCCCGATCGACCCCTAACTGGGCTCCACTCTCGATCAACTAGAACGAAACAACACAAAGGGCAAGATCTTCATCGAGCTCCTCCTTGAGCTTGGTTGCGTCATCTGCTTTCGGTAACATAGGCACCGCAAACTGGTTTTGAAGTATCCGTGAGTCACGAGGACTCAACAATCCCATTACCATGGGTATCAAGACTAGCAAAGCTTAATGGGAAAGGAAGGGGTAAAGTGGTGAGGTTGCAGCAGCGACTAAGCAAGTATGGTGGCTAACATACGCAAATGAGAGCGAGAAGAGAAACAAGTGGAACGGTCGTGAAGCTAGCAATGATCAAGAGGTGATCCTGAACTCCTACTTACGTCAAACATAACCCAAAGACCGTGTTCACTTCCCGGACTCCGCCGAGAAGAGACCATCACGGCTACACACTCGGTTGATGCATTTTAATTCGGATCTGGTGTCAAGTTATCTTCAACCGGACATTAATAAATTCCCATCTACCACATAACCGCGGGCACGGCTCTCGAAAGTTTATACCCTGCAGGGGTGTCCCAACTTAGCCCATGACAAGCTCTCGCGATCAACGAAGGAATAGACCTTCTCCCAGGAAGACCCGATCAGTCTCGGAATCCCGGTACATCAAGACATTTCGACAATGGTAAAACAAGACCAGCAAAGCCACCCGATGCGCCGACAATCCCGATAGGAGCTGCGCATATCTCGTTCTCAGGGCACACCGGATGAGCAAGACGTCGGGTTGGCATAGACCCTGGTTGCCCAGGGGGCGCCGGGCATCGCTCGGTTTGGACCAGCACTTAGACAAGCACTGGCCCGGGGGGGCTAAAATAAAGATGACCCTCGAGAGAGCGACTCCCAAGGGAAAAGTATAGGTGATGGTGAGGCAAATGGTAAAAGTCAATGTTGGGCCTTGCTGGACAAGTTTTATTCAAAGCGAACTGTCAGGGGGGTCCCATAAATCACCCGACCGCGTTAGGAACGCAAAATCCGGGAACATAACACCGGTATGACGGAAACTAGGGCGGCAAGAGTGGAACAAAACACCAGGCATAAGGCCGAGCCTTCCACCCTTTACCAAGTATATAGATGCATTAATAATATAAGAGATATTGTGATATCCCAACCAAAATCCTTTCCACCATGGAGAAATCTTCAACTTCACCTGCAACTAGCAACGCTATAAAAGGGGCTGAGCAAAAGCGGTAACATAGCCAAACAACGGTTTGCATAGGAAAGGTGTCAAAGGTTAGGGGTTCATGGCAATATGGGATGGCTTGATAAACAGGTAATAGGTAGCGCAGCATAGCGATAGAACGGAGCAACTAGCATAGCAAAGATAGTAGTGAGATCCAGGGTAGCGGTTCTTGCCTGAAATCCCGCAAGGAAGAAGAACGAAACCATGAAGAAGATGAAGCCACGAATACGAACCACACGTAGACGAATGAATCCTCACGATCGCAACGAAACAGGAACTAACAAGAAGAAGCACACAACATAGGTAAACACACCACACATGAACAAGGCATGATGCATAACAAGTATGATGCATGACCAAGCTACATGAAACTACTCATGTCAAGAGATGATGCAAACAAGACCCACACATCAAGGCAAGTTTAAATGAGGCCGGAAACAACATATACCAATTCCGGTAAGTCCTCATATGCAAATTTCGAAATTGGTCCAGAACTGAATAAACCTTATGTTCAAGTTGTTAAACAGCAAGTTAAAGAGCACCAAGAGAATCTACACAAAATTCTAGTCAAGTTACATATAAAGTTCATTAGATTCGGAGCTACGGCCTAGAAGATATGAGCAAAACAAGTTAAGCATGGCATTGATGCAAAATGCACCCAAACATCAAGCAAACACACCAAAACAAGGATGCAACATGAAAATATGAAGCTACATGCAAAACCAAGCAAGTTTCATATAGAGCACACTCAAAACGGAGCATCGGTTCAACACATGCACACTATACAAGTCATAGCAACAATCTGTCCATAACAGCAACTAGGCATCTTGCAAGCATCAAAACAATATGCTACAGCACCCCAACATAAGAACAAAAGGCATGGGCATGAAGTACAGGTAAAGCATAACAAAACATGAACATTGAGCTATCTCCAGAAACAACTAGAACATGCTCCAAAACACATGGAGATATTGCAAATTATAACAGTTTCAGACTTTAGCAGAAATAACATCAGGTTGCAATGTTTAGAGCTATCAAACAACATGTTACAGGAACATATCATGGCAAACAAAGGCATGGCATGATACTACTAAATGCATAGAACAACAGTCCCTTACTGACCATGAGCCAAAAAGGCACGGAAAATATGATGGCACCCATGTAAACATGGCAAGTTGTATTACAGATTCATACATGGCAGGAGCAACAATAAGTAGGCATGTTCGTGAGCTTGAACCACTCACCACAGAGCAATACATGGCATGGCAAGGCAACCAACAGTAAGAAGGCATGTTTATGAAGCTAAGCATGGCAAGAGCAAGGTCATAGGATGCATGGATCACTAGGAAAACACATGGGAACAAGTGAACTTAATGTTAACAGGCTGACAACAACATTTTCAAGCAACTTTAGAGCAAGATAACAACATGTTCCAGCAGGCTATAATTGCAACCAAGGGGATGAATGAATAGAGCATGACATGTAGATCAAAACATGTTTATAGGACATCTCCAGATTATGCATAGAATGATTAGTGGAAGCATGTTAACATAGCAACAAAATATAATGAGAATCTGTCAGAAAACAAAGAACAACAACTACCCTACTTAACAAGCTTGATGCACTCAGCACACAACTCACAAAAATACATGGTTGGCACCCCTGGAAAGATGGCATAGCATAGATCAACATTCATGTAGAACTCATACTCATAGGATGCACACATCAATCATGGCAAAAAAGATAAAACAGCAAGTTATAACAGTTTCAGCAGATTAACATCAACATGCACTCTTCCAATAGCATTTCGGGCATCAAGATGAGCTCAAATGAAAATGATGCAATGGAACGAAATGATCTACTCGTCGAGACAAACAATTTGAAATATTATACGCACAAAACGGAGCTACGGATGCAGAGATGCGATAGCATGAACATGGCATGAAAATTACAAAAATCTGGGACTTCGCAAAACTCTCACCCTGGGGAAAAGTGGACGGACGGGTTCCGGGACGGAGCGGTACGGGACGGGCGCGGGCGTTTGGTTGGCGGGGCTGGTTGGAGGCCGCGGCAGAGTTGAGGTGGCGGCCTCTGATTGGCCGGAGCGAGGTGGAAACCGGACGTGTCCGGCGCGGGCGGACGCGTCCGGCGGCGCGGGGAGGGAGAGGGCTAGGGTTGGACTGCGGGAATTTCGGGAGGGGCACATATTTATAGGTAGAGGGAGCTAGGAGAGTCCAAATGAGGTGCGGTTTTCGGCCACGCGATCGTGATCGGACGACCGAGAGCATGGAGGGAGTTTGCTGGGTTTTGGGCCACTTTGGAAGGGTGTAGGGCTGCAACAAAGAGGGCTTTACTTGCCATCTTGCTAGGTTAGTTGAGTACCAAACGACCTCCAAATGGCACGAAACTTGACAAAGCGGTTCACCGGTGTTATACCAAGGTCGCTGGCAAACCTCGCCATTCCGAGAAAGTTTAACACCCGCACAAGAGAAGAGGCAAAAGGGGACGCCGGAGGACATAGGAGTGCCGGATTGCAAAACGGACAACGGGGAAAAGGCTCGGATGCATGAGACGAACACGTATGCAAGATGAGATGCACGTGATGACATGATATGAAATGCATATGATGACATGGCAAAGTGCAACACGCAAGCACATGACATGGCAAGGACGGCGAATAACTGGCGGACACCTGGCGTAACGAATCCGGGGCGTTACAGATAAATAGTATAATGTGACTTCAGACCAACAACTTCCTTGAATCTAAGATGCTTATATCATTTCATAATATGGGCTTGCGCACAAGACTCCAATGGGAGCCTTGTAGGCCATTTCTTCTAGCTAGTTGTAATATTGAGGAAGGATCGAGTCCGGAATGATGATATACGAGATAGAGTTGGGATAGCACCAATTGAAGAGAAGCTTGTCCAACATCGTTTGAGATAGTTTGGGCATATCCAGTAAGAGCTTCGTAAGCTCCGATGCATAGCGGATGGCTAAAGCGTGCGGAGAATGTCAAGAGAGGGCGGGGTAGACCGATTTTAACATGGGAGGAGTCCGTTAAGAGAGACCTGAAGGATTGGGGTATCACCGAAGAGCTAGCTATGGACAGGGGTGCATGAAAGCTTGCTATCCATGTGCCAGAGCCATGAGTTTGTTGCGAGATCTTATGGGTTTCACCTCTAGCCTACCCCAACTTGCTTGGGACTAAAGGCTTTGTTGTTGTTGTTGTGTTGTTTGAGTTGTAATATTGATTGACGTGGTGTACCCAAAAAAATTCAATGGAAAATATCATCATGGTCTATACGACTATACCCTGTGCAACAGTGCAAGGTACATGTACAGAACAAACTATAGAAGGGGAGACCACAGTACAGTAGAGAAAATCAGTCCTTACACCCTCACGAAAGTCTCTTGATCATGTAGATGATTTCTCTTTTTACTTCCCTCTCCTAGAGACAAAGCCATGTTCAGTAATAACTTTTATGCAGTATTTCACTTGCTACGGTCTGTACTGTAGTGCTTGCTACTGCTTGTTATGCAATTTTTTCTTAGGTTGCTACTGCCTATTCTTCTATTTGTTCGCTTGCTACTACATGTTCTGCACAATTTTTCTAGCAGTCAAGGCAGAGAGCAACGTATGCATCCTTGTCCCATATCAATCTTCTTGTCCTGTTCCGCGCCTCCAGCCGTAGGGTAATGCCCTCACAGAAATCAGATTGAAGAACCCACAAGAAGTGGTGGTCGGGCGAGGTGGAGTTGAGTGTTGCTACTTACAACTCAGAATCCTTCTCCTCACTGGTCCTCCTCAAACCTCATGAATCTCAAACCGCCACAACATTGCAGCTCTGTCGGAGTCGCTTTGTTTTTATCAGATTCAGTAAGCTGCAGTTCAGGTTCAGCTTCAGGAAGCAGCAGAAATCATTAACTTGGATTTGATTTCATATGAATAATAAGCATTAGTGCATTACAGAAAGGGTATATGTTTGATCAGATTAAAAAAAACATGTCATATGTAAATCAATGCACACAGGTTGGTGTTTACAAAGTGAAGTCACTTTGGGTGAAAGAAGTGTGAACTACTATAAACTCTAAACAGGCATTAGTACATATTTGCATTCTTATTTGTATGAAAGAAAATTTCACTCTGATTTCTTTGGGAACTCCTGAACACATATGTTGCTACATATAGGAGTGTTTCCTTCTATTTATTTTCACATCAAAATCGCCTTCTTGCTCGTCGTCGCTAATTTTAAAATGGAAATTATCAACCAAGATATAAGAGCAGTTACAGTAATCCACCTGATCTTGTCCACGAGATCAATTCTCGGGAAATGCAGATGCATCTCACGCCCAGAGATGAAGGTTCTCCTGACATTGTCAGGTTAGTATATGTCCCAGAAGCGGTATCCTATGATCTGTCCTCGTCAATAATAATGGGGACAAAACATGGAAAGGCCTGTCAGTGGGAGGGGTTGGCAAGGGCCAGCTCGGTGCCCACTCTGCAGCTGTTCGCACCGATCGTCGCCTTCCCTTTCGGCAGGCTGGCGATGGTTCCGTAAAGGAACGGAAGTGAATCGGCATGCGTTGTGTGCTGGAGCGGGGCTGCGCCACAACCTAGAAGACGGTGACAACCATGGAGTTGCTAGTTGCTGCGAGTGACCTGGACCGACGAGACGAAAAAAGTATGCATGGATCAGACAGTCCCACAACATGATATATTTTAGTGAGCATGAACCTCAATACAAATAGAAAAGAAACGACATGAAAAGGTAAAATCATATCTCCGCTCAATTTTGATTCCAATGGATAGCAAGTAAATCTGCTTACTTATGCAATGATGTTTCTTAAAAATTAATGAATCAGCAAATTTAAGCAAGTAAGACCTGAAAAGCCTTCTTTTCTTGTCCCAACTCGTTTAACTTCCGCCTCATAAGCATCTGTAAATTGTTTCATCTCAGCGTTCAGTAATTTAAATTTGAAAGGGTATAATTAAATTTCCAGATGGAACAAAGAGCACAATACCAGAGCACAATTTTGACTATTAGAATCGTATATGTCAGTTGTGGTTACCTTTGAACATGAAGTTACAATGGATGGAGGAATGACGATTATTCAGAACATATAAACAAACTGTTGAGGTCTAGCCAGACAAGTTGTAAATTCGCATATGAACAATTACAATAGTACCATCCTGAAGTCCTTCATTTAGATCTTTCAGCTCCATATCTAGATTTTTCCTAAAAGAATAAGTGTTCTCTTTCCTTTTCTTCAACTTCACCTGAAGAATCAGAGAAGGTGTCAAGAACACATGGTATTGTTTCAAGTAAATTCACAATTGAGTGTTCCTACTTCACAATTTGAACCTAGATCGTCTATAACCATGACCTTAACAGTGCAGGTTGATCATGCAGTCCATTTATGCAGAAGTGGAGAACTTCTGACGTGTTACATAGCTTCCAACTGTTGAATCTTCAATATAAAGGTAGCAAGTCCACATTCTGCTCGGGCAAAAATATCCAAGATCCCAACGGTTGCTGCAACAACAAAAATTTGTCATCGATATGGTGTGCATCATGTTAAACCGAGTCACCAAATAAAAAGTAACTCTACCAAATCGACCTAAAATTTTCCTACATAACCAATTTCAGGCTAACACGCAACTAATGGAAAACAGTTAAGAGTGTACATTTTAGGATAACATACCTCTCCTTCCCACTCCAGCAGCATAGTCCTCCTCAGTACCAACCATATGCAAATGCCCCGATCTTCCACCAACTCAGCAACTCCCATAAACCACCTCACCTCCCAGCAAAACCAGGGCAAAATCACCTGAAATGGTGCAGTTACAATTCAATCAAGTGACCCAAACAATTAGCTCCTTGATTTCCAGTATCTCATAGCCTTCACAAACATCCATTGCTCGTACTCCTATACACGCGGCAGACTTACTAACCAACAACTAATCAAAGCTCGATAAACCGACAATATCCCATAATATGTTTCTGACCGAGTTAATTGAATTCTAGAAAAGAGAACGGAGAGGCAAGAATTACTTACTGTCTTTGTGATTTTGTTAGAGAACGGAGGAGGGGAAGAGGGCCTGTGAGGATCAGATAGTGACACCGGATGCGGAGACCGGCTGGGGAACCAGAGACCGATGGAGGCAGCGCTCTCGGCTTGAGCCCTTCCTTTAGCGTAGCCAGAGAAGTGAAAGAAGAGGGAGGGAGCATCGGATGGCTTTTCAAGGATCCATCCATGGATGCCTGCTTCTGCTGGTTGGGCTCGTGAAGCCATGGACTTCGGCGAAGAACCTTGGACCCGTCCCAACCTCGTCCACCAGGTAGGTCCTGGGGTGGCCACCCTCACCCATCAAAACCACCACTTTTTTTTTCGAGAGTACGCAAATTGCGTACCTTAGCTTTATAGAGGATAGAAAGAAATGTACAAGAGTGTTACAAGCATAGCCACCAGCCATAAGCCGACTGAGGCCATGGCCAACTCCAACTCCACACACTATGCTAACTCCTCACACAAAGGTGTCAACTCCACACCTACCATTGCCGCCCACATGCGCAATTTCATCAAGAATTCTAGTCACTAAATCGGGCGGTAATATTGGAGTCGCCGGATGGAAGACTCGAGCATTACGTTGCTTCCATAGATGCCAACACACCAAAATCACCAGTTATCGAAGCTCACGAGACTCCTTGCGAATCGGTTCACGGTGCTCCCCACCATGATTCCAAGGTAGCATTCATCACCGGCGCTTAGGGTTGGCGCAATCCTTCTGTTGGACAAGACCATGTTCCATACTGCCGTGAGTAGACGCATTGGATGAGAAGATGCTCCACATTGTCCTCCTCCCGATCACATAGATAGCGGCGGAGGATCATCCTGTAGTCCATGCCGAAGCCTCCGGTCCAAGTCCAAATTCTATGTTGTATTGCAAGCCACAAGAAGATCTTGCGGTGAGGGTGCCCAACTTTTCCACACCCAACGCAGCGTGAGGCCACACTAATTGCCTTTGAATAGCATCCGATAAGTCAAGCCGAGGTATAAACTTGCTTGGAATTCCATGGCCATATCGCCTCATCTCTTTGGGCAGGGTCAAGATGTGTAACAATGGCAATCTCCCAAAGCTTGAGTAACTGGACTAGATCATCCGTGGTAAGATCTCCTGAAATATCCGCGGCCCATCGGTGGTTCATCAGCCCCTCACAGACTGTCCTCTTGTTCACCGTTTGGGTGCGAACCTTGCTCCATATGCCCGGAGCAATCTCCTTAGCAGTTCCACCATCCATCCATCTATCCTTCCAAAACAGAACCTTGTTGCCGTCACCAAGTTTCCAATGCACAAGGCTGTCAAACACCCTCTGCACCTGAGGGTCGCTCGCCATCGGGAGCCCATGCCAAGGACGGCTAGGGTCAGTACGTCTGAGCCACTCCCAGCGCAGCCTAAGGGCCAGGCCTTGACGGTATAGATCAAGCAGACCGAGGCCACCTAGCTCTTTAGGCCTGCAAACCCTTTGCCAAGCCACAAGGCATTTTCCTCCATGAATCACTTCCGATCCTTCCCAAAAGAATGCTCTGCACCGTTTATTTACTTGCTCAATTGCCCATTTAGGAGCATCCGCAATGATAAGATGGTGAGTGGGGCGCGCCATCACAACGTCATGAACCAGGACTGACCTCCCAGCCCTAGTGATCATCCCTTTTTGCCAGCCTGGCATGAAATTGAGCACAGAATCCACAATCGGTTGCCAATCCGAGCGTGTCAATTGCCATATGGACATTGCGGCCTGTGTACTTGAAAGGGAAAGAGTCCATGCTCCATGGCATTGCGCCCGCAACCAACTCCTTGTCACCATCCTCATCCCTAATCATGATGGCCGTGGACTTGGAGTAATTGATGTTCAGACCCGAAGCAGTTCCAAATATATGCAAGGCCTCCTTGATAAATCGCAGATCCGGGATGGTAGGTCTAATAAATATAACCACGTCATCCGCGTAGATGGAAAGTCTTTGCATGGGGGTGCAGCCCGGCATCTGACTCAAGACTCCACTCTCCTGAGCTTTCGTAACCAGCGATGTGAGGACATCCATGGCAATTACAAAAAGCAGCGGCGAGACCGGATCGCCTTGCCTAAGCCCTTGAGCATGAGCAAACTTTGGTCCTGCGTGTCCATTGACCACCACACGTGAGCTAGCCGTATAGAGCAAGGTCGCAATCCAGGACTGCCAATTGTCTGAGAACCCCTTGGCACGAAGAACCTCGAACAAGAATGGCCAAGACAAGGTGTCAAACGCGCGCGAGATATCCAACTTGAGTAAAACACCCTTTGCTCTCCGGCGATGCAGGGATCTAGCCACCTGTCTCACGAGCAAGAAGTTGTCGTGTAGATTCCTCCCCTTGATGAATGCCGATTGATTGGCGTGAACAAGCTCATTCATACGCGGCCGCAATCGGTTAGCGAGTAACTTGGAGCCGATTTTGGGCAAACTATGCACCAAACTGATGGGCCGGAAATCTCCCACAAGACATGCACTGGCCTTCTTAGGGATAAGAGTAATCAGAGCCTGGTTTAGTCTTCCAAAGCCGCGGCCATTGCCAAGAAAGAGGTGGTGTATTGCGGCAAGTAAGTCTCCTTTGATAGTGCTCCAAGCCTTCTGAAAAAAGAGGCCAATAAACCCATCAGGACCCGGAGCACGGTCGGCCGGCATGTCCTTTATCGTGGCCCAAACTTCCTCCTCCGTGAAGTACGCGTCCTGATCCAGCAGGTCCACCGGTTGGATCCCAAGAAACTCTAGACCAATAGTGCTCTCGCGCCCTCTTGCCGAGCCAAGCAATTGCTTGTAGGTTTGGAAAAAGATATCCTCCTTGCCGTCTTTGGTGCAGGATAAGGTTGCCGTCATGCAAGATCGCCGGTATAAAGTTTTTTGTTTTTCTACCATTTGCCATGAGGTGAAACAGTTTGGTACTAGCATCTCCTTCCTGAAGCCATCTAATCCATGACCTTTGCCTCGCGATAGTGCGTTCGAGAGAGGCAAGGCCGAGCACAATTAGCTTAAGCGTACAACGCAACCAGATTTCTCCAGCCGACAGCAAACGTCGTTCCTGAGCCACATCAAGATGGAATATGATCCAGTTAGCCATCGCGATCTGCAACTTGACGTTGCCCACTTTCCTTTGTCCCCATGCTGTTAAGTACCGGGCTGCGTTTCTAAGCAATGCATCTAGCCTTTTGAAGGGATCGTGAATATGCGGATCACACACCCACGCCTCCTTGACCGCTTAATCGAACCCCTCAAGCCTCGTCCAAAACACCTCGAATCTGAAGCGTCGTTGCGGGTGCAAATTCTCATTGAAAGCAAGGTGCAAAGGGCAATGATCCGATGCCGAAGTTGACATTGCTTGGAGCAGGCAGTCCGGATAGTCAATCTCCCAATCCACCGAAACAAGAGCCTTATCTATTTTAGTGAGTGTGGGTACTTCCCTTTCATTGCTCCAAGTAAATGCGTGACCATGTAGGTATAATTCCTTAAGCCCATTGCCATCCACAAACTGGCGAAATTTGCGCATCATTCTCCTATCAAGATGCAAGTTACTCTTGTCCGAGGCTTGAAGTATCATGTTAAAGTCCCCGATCACCATCCAAGCGCCCGGGCACAAGTCTCTTCTTGCTGCGAGCTCTTCTAGGAAGAGTATCTTGTCGTTGTCCTCTTGCGGTCCGTACACTGTAGTTAGCCACCAAGGAGAACCATCGACCGGGGTCACGTACCGCTAACGCAATGCGTATCACGTACACAATTCGTAATGCTCACGAATGCCGAGTTCCAAGCTAAGAGAATCCCACCCCTCGTAACTGAGGCCGGTAAGTAGAAAAAACCGTTATACGACGGGCCTAGACATTGCAGAATCGTAAAAGTATCGATAGTCGCTAGCTTAGTCTCCTGGATACAAAAAATTGCCGGATGCGTAGAGTCCGCAAATTCCCGCAGCGTCTTTTTCTTCACCGGGCTGTTCAAGCCACGCACGTTCCAGCACACCAACTCCATCTTGGTCGACGACATGATATCGACGCATGCACCAACGCTCGCCAACTAGGCAAGCAGAGCCACCTGCGGGGTGGCCTCCTGGCCAAGGTCAAAAGGGACGGCCTTGCCAAAAATCGCGGCAATAGCACGAAGCTGCGGTTCCTGTATGGGGGAGTCAAACATCTGCCTGAGCTGTGCAATGGTCTCATCGGACGCCGCCAAACCGTCTGGTGTGATTCCTAGCGCCTTGAGGAGCACCGTCTCAGCCGCCGAAGCTTTAGATTTATGTGGTGCGTTCACCGTGGCAGAGCGAGTAGTACGGCGAGGTGTGTACTCCAGACCCATACCACGCACGGCTTCAATCTCCTTAAGCAGCGGTGGTGCCAGCTTTTTCATTAAACCCGCACAAAATGCCTTGATATTAGCCACAACAATCTGTTCTTTGGGGGGAGCGGTACGTGCATGTGGACGTCGACATCCATGCAAACAGGAGCGCCAATAGTCGTTGGTTCAATCATGCCATCTCGGGCGCCGCTGTCGCCAATCCCCACCTGCCCGTTGGCACCATCCACACGGCCAACCGCACGCTCTTCTGCATGCAGAGTAGTGGGTGGCAGTAACTCATCAACCGGGTCCCACCCCAGGGCTGTGACGCGCGGGTCTCCCACCAGGCCAGTCTCCACCTCGGTCTGCGCTCCCACCCTCTCCACATCAGTCAACAAAGGGACCACCGCTGCAGCTAAAGCAGCATCCTCTGCATTGGATGACCCAGTCACCCCGCCTGGCACCAAAGTGCGGTCTGCAGCGATCCCATGGCTCTGTCCCTGATCCGCATTGGCCAGCCCGCCTACCAAATCCATGCTCAGTTCGCGAGGGGCATCAATCCCCAAGGTCTGTCCCTGCCCCATCTCGGTGGGCCTCTCCACCGCACCAGAGGCACCAATCACAGAAGGCGCCAACCCATCCACAGCCGAATCACCAATCTTTTCCTGCCTTCCCAGACTGGACTAAATTTGCGCACCAATGGGCGACCGGTCTTGCGGGCATGGCGACCGTGCAATCACAGACCGCGCCAGATCCTGGCCCACAGCAGCAGCATCCGGATTCTCTGTGGCCGGGCGCATGAGAACCGCAACAGCCGGGGATCCACCATGGCGGGCCGGGTCCTGCGCCTCCGTCGCCACCCTGGTGCGTGCCGGCGCCTGTGCTGAAGGGACAACCGCCGCCGGCGAGGGGAACACCAACCTCGACACCATAGGGACCCGCGGACACTCTGCGCCCATTGGAGGGACGCGCCAGTTGGACGGCCCCACCCGTCCCAGTAGAGCCTGGTGATACGAACCTCCGGCGACGCCGCGATCCGGCGCGCCGCCCCTAGCGTCACGGACACCACGTGTCCAAGGAAGAACACGCCATTCCCCACTCCCCGAGTATCTACCAGAATCCTCTGGCAAGCCGCTTTGCCCACTCCCATCTGAACTAGGTGGCCGCAGCCAACCTTCGGGTCCGGCGTGCTCTCTGACCCTGCCAATGTGAATCAAAGTCTTGTACTCCAGCAACTGCCTAGAGGTTGGCCGTCGAGCCGCCGGGTTGAACTCCACCTCTGGTTCTGGCACCCAAAGCCTCCGCGCAACTGGAATTTCGTCCGGGTGAATGCACCATGCCCTGAGCTTGAAGAGAGAAAGATCCTCACGGTTCGCTGTCTCCGGCGCAAGGCTCTCCACCAAGCAGCCCGAACCCAACAGCTCAGCAGCAGTATCCCTAGTCCAGACATGGGACGGCACGCCCTCGATCATCAGGTCTACCTGGGAGCGCATCACCCTAGTCACCGCTTGAGCTTGCCGCAGCCATGGCCTCAGAAACATCTTGAAGAACTCATGCTCCACGAAATCTGCCGTCGGGGCCTTGTTCCTCAGCTCAGGCGTGGCGAACACCACTAAGAAATCCTCCGGGAAGAACTTGTGCACTGAAAACTTGTGTCTTGGGATATGCAACTGCTCCGCAATGGCCTCAAACGCCTCGACCGCCGACACCGCAGGTCTGGAACCACCGATGTAGGCCACCACTGCCGTCCTGAGGCGCCGCTCCATGTCCTCCATCTCCTGCGTCCGAAAGATGACACAGATGCCATCCATGGCCGCTGCCACACGCCTGCGTGCAGTAGCGCCACCAGGCCTCGCAGTGCAAATGTCGGCCGGATCGACGAGGGTCTCCCCTGAGGGGCGACCTGCCGAGTCTCAGCCGACAACAAGGCATGAAGCCTGGCCGATCGCTGCTGCAGACCAGTCCGTGCTACCTTAGCCATGGCCTCCCGTCGGAGTTCCTCCTCCGGTCTAGGGATCCGAGGACGCGAGCAGTCTGACGAGATGTGCCCCTCTAGACCACAGCGGAAGCAAAGCGGCGGAAAGGAGCAATCTTCCCTGCGGTGTCCTTCCCTGAAACACTTGAAACAGAGACCAAAGAGATCCGGCGGGACTTCACGCCTCTCCTGGGAAGATGCAGGCGAGCGCGACCTCGACCGAGACCCCGCCGCGAGCTGCCTTTGCCGGATTTCCCACTTCCGGCGGCGCCAAAGCGCCTTGCGGGAGGGCCCCGGGCGCCTCAAGGGAGCAGCTCCGCCAGCGTCCGCAGCCGGATCCGCGACCACCCGGTCGGCGTGGGGAGGCGCATCCGCAGAGGATGAACCCGCAGATCCCGGCGACGCAGAGAGACCGAGGCCGGACACCACCGGCCGCAGGTGGGAGGAAACCGAGCCATGGCTGCCCGGGCTGAGAGGGGCGGAAGCCATGGCAGACAAAGAGGAGGGGCGCCCGGAACCAGGGGGGTCGCCGGTGCGAAGGGTGGACGCCGGGGCCGGAGTGGCCGCCGGCGGGAGCACGGAGGGGAGCGCGGAGGGGAGCGCGGAATTTTTTTGCAGTGGATTCCAAGGGGCCGGCGCGGAAAAAAAACCACCACTTTGAAGGCAAGGTTTGCGAAAACCACTACAATACATTTTTTTTGCAAAAAACACCATGTCTTTGGTAATCTTTTTGCAAAAAGCACTAATCGGCGGAATAAGCTCATTTGAGCGCGTTTATGACAGGGGGGTCCGTTTTTTATTGACGTGGCATAACGTTTCGTGCCAAATGGGTTTTAATCTAAATTTACAAACGAGTCCCTGAAATTTTATATAGACACCCTTGAATTAAAAAGCAGAAACGCAATTAGGCCCCCATGTGCATAGAACCGATAGCATGGCGCCCATGGCTCTGGTCGCTGGCTTGGGGCAGCGCCATGGCGGCTTGGGCGGCGGATGGACCTCGCCGGCGTCGAGGTAGAGCACCTCCTCTTCTCTCCGGTGGCTTGGAAGGCGGATTGACCTCGCCGGCTTTGAGCCCGTTCTGGATCTCAGCGACGACCAGGGTGAGCACCTGCACGCGCACGTCATCCCCTTGGCTAATCTTCGGTGTTGCCGATCCTCTTCCGTCTCCTCACGGCGGGCGGCGATGTGATCCGGCGGCATGGCGGGCGGCAGCGGCAGCAGGCGACAGCGACGGCGGGATCCCGGCGGCAGGGAGTACGGGTCAACAGCGGCTGTGGCGGGCGGCAGGGAGTGCTGGTCAGCAGGCGGGCGTGGCGGGCGGCAGGGAGGGGCCACGCAGGCGGTGGCGGGATCCCAGCAGCGATTCGGGCGGCAGGATGATGGGCGACGTGGTGGTGGTGGCACGGATGCTTGAGGGCGGCAGGGAGTGCGGGCGGCGGGCGGCGGTGGTGTTTAATTTTTACAGAGAGGGAAGAGAGATGGAGAAGAAGAGAGGGGTGCATGTGAAAAATTGATGCCACGTAGGCAAAAAATGGGTCCCATCTGTCATAATCTCAGTTAGCAGAGCCAAATCCGCCGATCAGTGTTTTTTGCAAAAAGATTACCGAAGACACGGTGTTTTTTGCAAAAAATGTATTGTAGTGGTTTTCGCAAACCTTGCCTTCAAAGTGGTGGTTTTGTGCAATTTACTCGGTAGGTCCTGGGGTGGCCACCCTCATGCCATCAAGGAAGATGGCGCATGGTGAGCCAGGCTAGGGCGTGCGGATCCCCCAGCCGTCACGCGCGGGGTGCGGGCGGCGCACGTTGGGTCGGCCTAGGCATCGGCGGCGCGGAGGACCCAGAGGCGCGAAGATGGCCACAACGGCGAGGCCCGCTTGACATCGGTCGTAGGCTGGACCTGCAGGATGGCGATGGGATCTGGGCGGCCGGAGGGGATGAAGCGCTGGGCGGCGAGATGGATACGGCGGCGAGACGCAGCCCCTCCCAAGTACGCCCCTGAGTCAGATCGACGGAGCTGTCCCTCCGCGGTCGTGCCATGTCCTTATGCATAGGCGAAGTTAGGGCCCTTCTTATATAGGGATCTATTGGGCGGTGGGGCGGAGGCGGTGCGGCAGGCAGCGTGGATAAGCGGCGGGCGGCGGGCGGCTGGAGACTTCTCGAGAGAGGAAGAGGCGTCCGAAGCTAGCCAACATCCAATTATAAAAAGGGGGGAAAATCATCTAACCACCACGGGTTGCATGCATGTGCGGAGATGGAGGCCACCGCGGCACCGTCCGACAAAACGGACAGTTGACCGAGAAAAGCAAATCGCAAGGAAAACGCAACGTGAATCCATAGGTGTACCCCGGCAGATCCCCACTATTTAGCGTGTCTCCACCCTATTGGTTCGATTTTCACTGATTGAAAAAAAATAAAAAAAAACAGGGTAAACCAAACCTGGTCAGGTTTAGTATATTTAGAATTAGACTCCATTTGTTGCTCAAATTCTTTTGCCACAATCTGTTTTTCACTCTTATTCTGCTCCTGTTTTGCTTTATTAGCTCTATTAATATCATCTTTCAAAATGGAATCAGGAGTCATAGGAAGCAAAGTAATATTTTTATCCTTATGAACAAGAGTATACTGATTATTTCTACCATGGTGTACAGAATTTTTATCAAATTGCCATGGTTTATCAAGTAATAAGGAACATGCTTGCATAGGTACCACATCACAATCAACATAATCATCATATGTAGAGATACTAAAATGCACACGAACAGTACATGTTACCTTAACCTTGTCACTGTTGTTGAACCATTGGATGTAGTAAGGATGTGGATGTGGTCTTGTGGTGAGAGAGAGCATCTCCACCATCTCCATGCTAGCCAAGTTGTTGCAGCTCCCTCCGTCTATGATGACGCGCACAGAACGTTCCTTCACAACTCCCTTTGTATGGCACAAATTATGCCTCTGATTTAGCTCAGCTTGTGTGACCTGCACACTCAAAACACGTTGAGCAACTAAACATTCATACTGTCGCCGTCTTCAGAGCCATGTATTGCGTCTCGTGATCGTAATCATCTCCACCGTGTTCTTCACGTGTAATAAGAGCCAACGTCTCCTCATCATAGTCACTAGCGGACTCATACCCACCATCCTCAGTAGCAAGCATCACACGCTGAGATTTGCATTCTCTCGCATAATGATCTCTTCCCTTACAATGACGACAAATAATATAACTTGTGTGCCCACTTGATGCCATGGAAGAAGAAGAGCTCTGTGTAGGCCCGGCAGGTGCGCTCTTGGCAGATAGTGGTGGTTGTGCTTTCTTGTATCACGGTGGAGGTGGCACCTAATGGAGGTTTGGTGCGATGGAAGTAGAAGAGGCACGTGGTGTCTATGATGAAGGTCGACTGCGAGAAAAGTTAGTTCGCGCCAATGCTTGTCGATCCCAAGACTTCACGTTCAAACTTTACAAGCAAGATGGAATAAACAAGTGATATTAGTATACTCCTTATACTCTAGGATGGTCTGAATCTCTCTATTTAATCCACCCATAAAACATGCAAGCATAGGTTCATTCTCCTCAACAATACCACAGCTAATCATGCCAGTTTGTAATTCCTGATAATATTCTTCTACATAATTTTTTCCTTGTCTCAAACGCTGCAATTTTTGAAGCAATTCACGTTGATAATATGGTGGAACCCAATGAGTACGCATAGCAGTTTTCAAAGCAGCCCAAGTAGCTGGAATAGGATATAATCTACAATGTTCAAACCACCAAACACATGCAAAGCTAGTGAAAGCACAAACAGCAGCAGGAACACGTCTCTCCTCAGGATATTGTAAACATGTAAATCGTTGTTCAGTTTCTAACTCCCAAGTAAGATATATATCATGAACATATCTACCCTCAAATGGTGGAATATTCAATTTTAGTTTAGGAAGATGGTCATGATATCGTACCTGAGAGAGAGCCCTACCATTGTGATTATTTGCATGTGGACGACCTGGTGGTTGTGGTGCGGGTGGTTGCACGTAGTTCTGATTTTGATCAACCTCATCCTCGTAATCTCCCACGTAACCATCCTCCGCATCAGTAGCAGGAGCCACATAATTATCAACAGCAGCACCAACAGTTTGGCCAGGCTGAAGAAGGACACGGCTCACTCGGGGGAGGGCTGTTTCGCGACGTGGAGGTAGTAGTAGTTGTTGTTGTAGAGGTGCGGCGAGTCTTTGCCGGTGGAAGACAGCATAAGCGATTCATTAAATCTGTTATCGAGCTTTGTTTTGAACGTCTTCTCAAGGCCGATGATCTTCTCCATGGCCTCTTCAAAATTGTTCAAGACATCTTGCACTGCTCGGTCATCATTTTTTGAAACTTATCATGAAGCTCCTTGTTTGTTAAGTTCTCCCAATCAATCTCGTCGGCTTGTGATCCTGGCATGGTTAGCAAGAATAGAAACACACAAGAATATGATCCTACAGACCACTAACAAGTGGTGGTGGTGGGTGTCACAAATCCGTCAAGCAAAACTCAAATTCTTACCAGTTTTTACCCAGCAGCAGGCGGTGATCGGCAACCATTGTAGTCAAAACTCTCAAAGCTTGGATAGAGCGATTACCAGGGAGAGTCAAACACACGACATAGATGTATGTGGAGCTGGAAAGGCTTATAATATGGTAGCAAAAAGGATCAGCAATAATCAATTCAGAGATGCAAAGTTAAATAAACGCTCAACGACGGTACTGTGCTGGTCCTAGGCTAGACCGTGCTAGAGACGCGAGCCTAGAACACTAACAAAATCACGGCGCTGCACGTAAACAAGGGAGAAGCACACTCTGGAATTTTTTTTCGCTCCTCTTTTTTTTGCGAAAAATCACTATAATGGCGAGTGTCTCAAAACTCTTCCCAGGTCAAACTGACAGGATGGGCACGAAATTTTTTTGACAATTTTTTTTTCAGAAATCAGGCCAGCGACGACGAAAAAGTGCGACAAAAAATCACTATGATGGCGAGTGTCTGAAAACACTCCCTGGGACCTAAAAATAGGGAAAAAATATTTTCGGTCGTCGAAATTTTGGCCTAAAAACTGCCCGGGGGTCTCCAGACTCTTTTTTTTTCGAAACCTACTCAGGCAAGGAAACACAAATCGGAAATTAGATGGATCTCGAAAATAAACCTAATATGCAAGGAACTCGGATTGGTGGTGGATATATGGTGTTGGTATATGGCAGCGGTGGTGGTATATGGCAGCGGTGGTGGTATATGGCAGCGGTGGTGGTAGCGGTGGTAGTATATGGATATGGATCGGTGGTGGTATATGGATACGAATTGGTGGTGGTATATGGATACGGATTCGGAGTGGTGGTGGTAGGTGGTAGGGGCGATGATGATGGTGCGGTGGCGGCGTGACAATTTATGACCAGAACTCGAAACTCTAAAAGACTAGATGCTAAGACCAGCAACTTGACGCGACGATGCAACCGCAAATTCAACAAAGCAAAATACTGAAAAGACTATGCAATGGCTCAGACTGGTTCGGATAGGATGAACTAACCCTAATTTTCTTTTTGTTGGCTTTTTCATGGACTATAGGTATGAAGAACAGACTCGATCTAAACTATGAAAAACTGTAAAATCTCACCGAGCAACCTAGAAATCTGATACCACTTGATAGAGGCAAAGGTGTCCCGTCTTTTAATGAGATGATGGATATCGCTTTGGTGGAAGTCGACTTTGACGATCCGACTACGAACGTACGAGGACGTCGCGCCTTAGCAATCGCTAAACCAACTCCAAGAAGTTATTGACCACGCCGGAGCACGATTAACCTGACCACGAGGATCTGTTTCCTGCGAGCAAACGAAGAACAAGCAAGAAACTGAGATTGCAATCTGGATATTGCGAATATAAGATGAAAGCTTTATTGATCAAGGTGGGGTTCTGTGACTCCTTTGTCTGGTCGTTGAACACAAACGAAGTATGCGAAGTTGTAGCTATGGCCAACTTTTAATCTAAACAAAACCCAAGGTCTAAACGAGACCCTAAGGGTTGTATATATGAAGGAAGAGGGGGAAATTCGTGGCCCTTGGGGAAGGGGTCCGAAACCAACCCTATCTCTTGTTTCCCCACACATACGGACTCTAAAAACAGCCTATACTCAAGTATTTCGAAAATACGTGGGCCTGGCCCAATAATAAGGTGACACAGCACCTAGAATAGCCTCCGGATGAAAGTTATGAAGTAGCATCTTGTATATTTCGTCCAAGGCTTCATGCACTCATTATGGTGGCTTCAACGTCCTGAAATCATCACTTGTAACTCCGTTCTCGTTCCCCTTGCGCATGCCATCATCTCCATGCTTGTCCTTGCTCCAATGTTCATCCTTCTCCAAGCTAGGCCCTTCATTTGTAAGCAAAACAAATCTATCCAATTTAGACAGCATCATATTCTCATGAACATTAGAATCATTACCAAGAAATGAAAGTACCTGGTAATTTAATTGGCGTGCGCGAGCTCTAGTAATTGGTCTAGTATGTATAGGAGCAGGGGATGTAGGTGTAACAATGGTATTGATGTCCTCATCAGTATATGGTGGTGGTTGTGAGGACAAAAAGGAGAAGATAGTCTCACATCAACTAGGCGTATCAACGGGCTATGGAGATGCCCATCAACAGATATCAATGTGAGTGAGTAGGGATTGCCATGCAACGGATGCACTAGAGCTATAAATATATGAAAGCTCAACAAAAGAAACTAAGTGGGTGTGCATCTAACTTGCTTGCTCACGAAGACCTAGGGCATTTTGAGGAAGCCCATCATTGGAATATACAAGCCAAGTTCTATAATGAAAAACTCCCACTTAGTATATGAAAGTGACAACATAGGAGACTCTCTATCATGAAGATCATGGTGCTACTTTGAAGCACAAGTGTGGGAAAGAGATAGTAGCATTATCCCTTCTCTCTTTTTTCTCTCATTTTTTTCTTCTTCTTTTTTCTTATTTTTTCTTCTTTTTTTCTTTCTTCTTTTGTTTTCTTTTTTGGCCTTTCTCCCCCTTTTTCTTTTCTTTTTGGCCTTTCTTCTTTTTTTCTTTTTTCTTTTCTTTTTAAAGTCCGAAGTCTCATCCCAACTTGTGGGGGAATCATAGTCTTCATCATCCTTTCCTCACTGAGACAATGCTCTAATAATGAAGATCATCACACTTTTATTGATTTACAACTTAAGAATTACAACTCAAAACTAGAACAAGATATGACTCTATATGAATGCCTCCGGCGGTGTACAGGGATATGCAATGAATCAAGAGCGACATGTATGAAAATTATGAAGGTGGCTTTGCCACAAATACGATGTCAACTACATGATCATGCAAAGAGCAATATGACAATGATGAAGTGTGTCATAATAAATGAAACGGTGGAAAGTTGCATGGCAATATATCTCAGAATGACTATGAAAATGCCATAATAGGTAGGTATGGTGGCTTTTTTGAGGAAGGTAAATAATGGGCGCATGATACCGGCGAAAGTTGCACGGTATAATAGAGGCTAGCAAAGTGGAAGGGTGAGTGTGCGTGTATCCATGGACTCACATTAGTCATAAAGAACTCATATACTATTGCAAAAGTCTACTTGCCCTCGAAGCAAAGTACTATTACGCATGCTCCTAGGGGAAGGGTTGGTAGGAGTTAATCATCGCGCGATCCCGACCTCCACTCATAAGGAAGACAATTAAAAGAGCACCTCATGCAACAAATTTGTCACACAACTTTTACCATACGTGCATGCTACGGGACTTGCCAACTTCAACACAAGTATTTCTCAATTTCACAATTACCCACTAGCATGACTCTAACATTACCACCTCTATATCTCAAAACAATTATCAAGCATCAAATTGATCCTAGTGTTTTATGCACTTTCTATGATAGTTTTTATTATACCCAACTTGGACGCCCATCATTCTAGGACCAAATTTATGGCCATAGAAAATACCATGCTTTTCTAAAAGACTCTCAAAATAATATAAGTGAAGCATGAGAGACTAGAAATTTCTTCAAAATTAAGCCACCGCCATGCTCTAAAAGATATAAGTGAAGTACTAGAGCAAAAACTATCTAGCTCAAAAGATATAAGTGAAGCACATAGAGTATTCTAATAAATTCTAATCAAGTGGGCTTCTCCCAAAAGGTGTGTACAGCAAGGAAGACTGTGGTAAACTTAAAAACAAATACTAATATCATACACGATGCTCCAAGCAAAACACATATCATGTGGCGAATAAAAATATAGCTCCAAGTAAAGTTACCAATGAACGAAGACGAAAGAGGGGATGTCTTCCAGGGGCATCCCCAAGCTTAGGCTTTTGGCTACTCTTGAATATCTTGGGGTGCCATAGGAATCCCCAAGATTAGGTCCTGCCACTCTTTGTTCCATAGTCCATCACATGTTTACCCAAAACTTGAAAACTTCACAACACAAAACTCAACAGGAAATCTCATAAGCTCTGTTAGTGAAAGAAAACAAAACCACCACATAATGTACTGTAATGAACTCATTATTTATTTATTTTGGTGTTAAACCTACTATATTCCAAGTTCTCTATGGTTCATACCACTTAATACTAGCCATAGATGCATCAAAATAAGCAAACAACACACGAAAAACAGAATCTGTCAAAAACAGAACAGTCTGTAGCAAACTGTAACTAACACAAACTTCTGGAACTTTAAAAATGCTACCAAAATAGGAAGTCCTGGAAAATTTGTCTATTGATCATCAGCGAAAAGAATCAATGCAAAAGCACGTTTCTGTGATTTAACAAAACTAATTTCGTGCCCGCAAAGTTTCTGTTTTTCAGCAGAATCAAGTTAACTATGACCATAGGTTATCCTATAGGTTCTACTTGGCACAAACACTAATTAAAACATAAAAACACATCCAAACAGAAGGTAGATGCAAAAATTATTATTAAACATAAACAAAAACAAAAAACACAAATAAAATTGGGTTGCCTCCCAACTAGCGCTATCGTTTAACGCCCCTAGCTAGACATAAAAGCGAAGATAGATCTAAGTAGTGCCATCTTTGGCACTCAAATCCTCAGTAGAGCACTTATAATCTTTAGGGGTTTCTCCCTTTTTAGCAATGCTTAAACCTTTAGGCAAAAATTCAAGAAATTCATTTGTAGCAAAAGGTTCCTTAACGATAGAGAGACAATTGGGATGAACACTTATGGTTTTGAGATCCGCGTCTCCTTTACTAGAAGATTCACCCTTATTTTTAGGAACATAAATAAATTTGGCAGTTTTGGTAGGAGGTTTTGGAGTGTTTTTCATGGAAGAAAACGCCGAACCTAAGTTGGTAATGATATTCTCAAGTTTACCGATTCGTGCAGAATCTAGATTTAATTTTTCATTAACTATAGGTTCTTTCTCTTTAAGATTTTTCAAAGTAACTCCAACCCTAGATCTGTATTGGGTAATCTGATTATGAATCTTTTTATCCAAATTTTCAATGAACTCAACAGTGGCAATTTATTGTCGATAATTTCAAGCCGTTGCATCACATGTTCTAAAGTTAAAACAGTTCCATTAACCAAAAGAGGTGGTGGGCCAAACAAATCTAACATAGCATTATAAGCATCAAACGTATGGCTACTCAAGAAATCCCCTCCGGTAATGGTATCAAGAACACATCTATTCCAAGGAGTAATGCCCACATAAAAATTGCGAAGAAGTACGAAAGTAGAAAGCTTCCTAGTAGATTTATTTTGAGCATTGGAAATTCTATACCAAGCATATTTTAAATTTTCTCCCTCCCTTTGCTTAAAATTGAGAATTTCATGTTCGGGGGTAATAACAAGGATAGGAGGACTAGCCATAACAACAAGGTAGACGATCTAACACACGAGCAAACGAAAAAGGCAAGCGAAAGAGAGGAGAAGATTGGGAAAGAGAGGGCGAATAAAACGGCAAGGGTGAAGTGGGGGAGAGGAAAATGAGAGGCAAATGGCAAATAATGTAAATGCGAGGGAGATGAGTTTGTGAAGGGTACTTGGTATGTCTTGACTTGAGCGAAGACCTCCCAGCAACGGCGCCAGAAATCCTTCTTGCTACGTCTTGAGCTTGTGTTGGTTTTCCTTGAAGAGGAAAGGGTGATGCAGCAATAGTAGCGTAAGTATTTCCCTCAGTTTTTGAGAACCAATGTATCAATCCAGTAGGAGGCTCCTCAAAAGTCCCACGCACCTACACAAACAAACAAAGAACTCGCAACCAACGCAATAAAGGGGTTGTCCTTCACGGCCACTTCATGTAAAGTGAGATCGATAGAGATAGTATGATAAGATAAATATATTTTTGGTATTTTATAATATAGATAGGAAAAGTAAAGATGCGAATAAAAGTTGATTGAAAGCTTATATGATAAAAGATAGACCCGGGGGCCATAGGTTTCACTAGTGGCTTCTCTCAAGATAGCATAAGTATTACGGTGGGTGAACAAATTACTGTCGAGCAATTGATAGAAAAGCGAATAATTATGAGTTTATCTAGGCATGATCATGTATATAGGCATCACATCCGTGACAAGTAGACCGACTCCTGCCTACATCTACTACTATTACTCCACACATCGACTGCTATCCAGTATGCAGCTAGAGTATTAAGTTCATAAGAACAGAGTAACACATTAAGAAAGATGACATGATGTAGAGGGATAAACTCAAGCAATATGATATAAACCCCATCTTTTTATCCTCGATGGCAACAATACAATACGTGCCTTGCAACCCCTGTTGTCACTGGGTAAGGACACCGCAAGATTGAACCCAAAGCTAAGCACTTCTCCCATGGCAAGAAAGATCAATCTAGTAGGCCAAACCAAACTGATAATTCGAAGATACTTGCAAAGATAACTCAATCATACATAAAAGAATTCAAAGGAGATTCAAATATTTCTCATAGATAAACTTGATCATAAACCCACAATTCATCGGATCTCGACAAACACACCGCAAAAAGAGTTACATCAAATAGGTCTCCACAAGAGAGAGGGAGAACATGGTATTGAGATCCAAAAAGAGAGAAGAAGCCATCTAGCTAATAACTATGGACCCGAAGGTCTGTGGTAAACTACTTACAACTCATCGAAGGGGCTATGGTGTTGATGTAGAAGCCCTCCATGGTCGATTCCTCCCTCAGAGCAGCAACGAAGGCTCCAAGATGGGATCTCGCGGATCTGAAGGTTCTGGCGGTGGAAATTGTTTTTCGTTGGCTCTCTGGATGTTTTCGGGTGCGTGGGTATATATAGGAGGAAGAAACGTCGGTAGTCACCGAGGGGCCCAAGAGACAGGCGTGCCCGAGAGGGGGGCGCGCCCTCCTATCTCTGGCCGCCTCGATCGCTTCTTGACTTGCACTCCAAGTCCTCTGGATCACGTTCGTTCCAAAAATCACGCTCCCGAAGGTTTCATTCCGTTTGGACTCCATTTGATATTCCTTTTCTTCGAAATACTAAAATAGGCAAAAAACAGCAATACGGGCTGGGCCTCCGGTTAGTAGGTTAGTCCCAAAAATGATATAAATGTGTAAAATAAACCCATAAACATCCAAAAGCGGTAATATAATAGCATGGAACATTCAAAAATTATAGATATGTTGGAGACGTATCAGGGACAACCCACCTGGGCGCGCCATGCAAGCCAGGCGTGCCCTGGTGTCTTGTGCCCACCAGGGTCACCTTCCTGGCAGTTTCTTATTTTCCTAATTTTTTAAATATTCCAAAACTGACAAAAAATATTTTTGAGAATTTTTCAGAGTCCGTTTACTTACCGTATCACGTACCTCCTCTTTGTCACGATTCTGGAGTGTTCCGGAAGGTTTCTTTTATGTGTTCTTCTGGTGTCATAGTTTGGATAATATTGCTTTCAACATTAATGAGTGTACCTAAGATATATTGTTTTATTCGTTGCCCATTAACAACCTTCGGGTTAGTACCTTCGACATTATTTATTTTGATAGCTCCAGATCGATAAACCTCCTCGATAACATAGGGTCCTTCCCATTTGGAGAGGAGTTTTCCTACAAAGAATCTGAAACGAGAGTTGTACAAAAGAACATATTTCTCGACTTTGAACTCATGCTTTGGGATTCTTTTATCATGCCATCTTTTAACTTTTTCTTTGAATAACTTTGCATTTTGATAAGCTTGGGTTCTCCATTCATCTAATGAGCTAATATCAAATAACCTCTTTTCACCAGCAAGTTTGAAATCATAGTTGAGTTCTTTAATTTCCCGATATGCTTTATGTTCTAACTCAAGAGGCAAATGACAAGCTTTTCCATAAACCATTTTATAAGGTGACATACCCATAGGATTTTTGTATGCCGTTCTATAAGCTCAAAGTGCATCATCTAATTTCTTAGACCAATTCTTCCGGGACCTATTGATAGTCTTTTGTAAAATTAGTTTTATTTCTCTATTGCTAAGTTTAACTTGACCACTAGCCTGAGGATGATAGGGTGATGCAATTCTATGGTTAACATCATACTTAGCAAGCATTTTATGGAAAGCACCATGAATAAAGTGTGAACCACCATCAATCATTAAACATCTAGGGACTCCAAACCTTGGGAAAATAACTTCCTTAAGCATTTTAATAGACTAGTTGTGATCAACACTACTAGTTGGAATATCTTCTACCCACTTAGTAACATAATCAACAACAACCAAAATATGAGTATACCCATTAGAGGAAGGAAAAGGTCCCATGAAATCAAATCCCCAAACATCAAATGGTTCAACAGCAAGTGAATAATTCATAGGCATTTCTTGACGCTTTTAACATAATCAACAACAACCAAAATATGAGTATACCCATTAGAGGAAGGAAAAGGTCCCATGAAATCAAATCCCCAAACATCAAATGGTTCAACAACAAGTGAATAATTCATAGGCATTTCTTGATGCTTACTGATATTACCTATTCTTTGACATTCATCACAAGATAAGACGAACTTACGGGCATCCTTGAAGAGAGTAGGCCAATAAAAACCAGATTGCAATACCTTATGAGGGGTTATGTCTCCCGCGTGACGTCCTCCATAGCTTCAGAGTGACATTTCCATAGGATTTGTTCCTGTTCATGCTCAGGTACACAACGTCTAATAATACCTACTCCTTCTCTATAAAGATGTGGGTCATCCCAAAAGTAATGTCTTAAATCATAGAAGAATTTTTTCTTTTGTTGGTAAGTGAAGCTAGGTGGTATGTATTTAGCAACAATATAATTAGCATAGTTAGCATACCAAGGTGTACTATAGAAACATTTATTGCTGCTAATTGTTCATCAGGAAAGCTATCATTAATAGGTTGTGGGTCATCAAGAGTATTTTCAAGCCTAGACAAGTTATCAGCTACGGGGTTCTTTGCTCCTTTTCTATCAGTGATGTGCAAATCAAATTCATGTAGTAGAAGAACCCACCTAATGAGTCTAGGTTTAGCATCTTTCTTTTTCATAATATTATAGCAGCATGATCGGTGTGAACGGTCACCTTGGAATCAACAATGTAGGATCTAAATTTATCACAAGCAAACACCACTACTAAGAATTCTTTTTCAGTAGTAGTGTAATTTTGTTGAGCATTGTCTAGAGTTTTACTAGCATAGTGGATAACATTTAATTTCTTATAAACTCTTTGTCCTAGAACAACACCAACAACATAATCACTAGCATCACACAGAATCTCCAAAGGCAAGTTCCAATCAGGTGGTTGAACAACAGGTGCAGAAACTAAGGCTTTCTTGAGTCTTTCGAAGGCTTCCAAACAATGATCATAAAAACAAAAGGAATATCCTTTTGCAAAAGATTTTTAAGAGGCCTAGAAATTTTCGAAAAGTCTTTGATAAATATCCTATAGAAACCAGCATGACCAAGGAAACTACGAATGCCTTTGATATCTTTACGACATGGCATTTTCTCAATTGCATCAACCTTGGCTTTGTCCACTTCAATACCTCTTTCAGAAATTTTATGGCCCAAAACAATACCTTCGTTAAGCATAAAGTGGCACTTCTCCCAATTCTAGACAAGGTTTGTTTTCTCACATCTCTGCAAAACTCGATCAAGATTGCTTAAACAATCATCAAAAGACTTCCCATTAACAGAAAATTCATCCATGAAAACCTCAACAATCTTTTCACTAAAATCAGACAATATAGCAGTCATACATCTTTGAAAGGTAGTAGGTGCATTACATAGACCAAAAGGCATACGTCTATAAGCATAAGTTCCAAAAGGACAAATAAAAGTGGTATTTTCTTGATCAGGTTGAGAAACATGTATTTGTGAAAACCAGAATATCCATCAAGGAAGCAAAAAATGTGTGTGCTTAGATAATCTTTTTAACATTTGATCAATAAAAGGCAGAGGGTAATGATGTTTTCTCGTTGCTTTATTTAATTTTCTAAAATCAATTACCATTCTATAGCCTATGACAATTCTTTGTGGAATAAGTTCATTCTTATCATTAGGAACAATAGTTATGCCTCCTTTCTTAGGGACACAATGAACATGACTGACCCATCTACTATCAGCTATAGGATAGATTATACCTGCTTCTAGAAGTTTCAATATTTTCGTTCTTACCACTTCTTTCATCTTCGGATTTAACCGATGTTGGTGATCAACAATGGGTTTAGCATCAGGTTCCATATTAATCTTGTGTTGGCATAGAGTGGGACTAATGCCCTTAAGATCATCAAGAGTATATCCAATAGCAGCTCAGTGCTTCCTTAGAACTTTCAATAATCTTTCTTGCTCATGTTCTGAAAGGTTGGCACTAATAATAACAGGATATATCTTTTTCTCATCAAGATAAGCATATTTCAAAGTGTCTCGCAATTGTTTTAATTCAAACACAGGATCACCTTTACATGGAGGAGGACCTCCTAGAGTTTTAATAGGTAGGTTGTGTTTATGCAGAGGTTGTTGTTCGAATAAGATTCTATCTATTTCATTACTTTCACGCATATGCAAATCATTTTCATGGTCTAGCAAATATTGTTCTAAGGATCAGTAGGAGGTACATCAATAGAAGCAAGACCAGTAATTTCATCCTTACTAGGCAAATCTTTCTTATGAGGTTTTCTACTAAACTTAGAAAAATAAACTCATGAGATTCATCACCAAAGCTAACACCGACAGTTTGTTTCCCACAATCTATTTTAGCATTAACGTTGTTCAAGAAAGGTCTACCAAAGATAATGGGACAAAATTCATCTTGTGGGGAACCAAGAACAAGAAAATCAGTAGGGTATTTTATTTTCCCACACAAGACTTCAACATCTTTAACAATCCCAATTGGTGATATAGTATCTATATTACAAGCTTAATAGTAACATTTATGTCTTTTATCTCAGCGAGTGCTATGTCATTCATAATTTCTTGATATAAGGTATAAGGAGTAGAACTCACACTAGCACCTATGTCACATAAACCATGATAACAGTGATCTCCTATCTTAACTGAGACAACAGGCATGCCAACAATAGGTCTATGTTTATCTTTTTCCTCAGTTTTGGCAATTCTAGCAGCTATAGCACAGAAGTAAATAACATGCCCATCAATATTCTGACCAAGAGATCTTTAACCCTAGCAACAATAGGTTCTACTTTGATTTGTTCAGCTGGTTTAGGTGTTCTAATATATCTTTTATTGACCACAGTTGAAACTTTAGCATGTTCCTTCATCCTAACAGGGAAAGGTGGTTTTTCAATATAAGCAGTGGGAACAACTGGATCAACATTATAAATTATAGTTTCTTCTTTAGCTTTTATTGGTTCTTTAATTTATTATTTAGTTGGTGGGTGATATTTGAACCACTTCTCCTTAGGAAGATCAACATGAGTAGCAAAAGATTCACAAATGGAAGCTACTATCTCAGACTCAAGTCCATATTTAGTGCTAAACATTTGAAAAGCATCGGTATTCATAAAAGATTGAACACAATCAAACTTAGGCTCAATACCTGACTCTTTGCCTTTGTCGAGTTCCCAATCTTCGGAGTTGTGCTTAATTATTTCTAAAAGATCCCACCGGAATTCAATAGTCTTCTTCATAAAAGAACCAGTACAAGAAGTATCGAGCATGGATTGATCATTACGGGAAAGTCGAGCATAAATTTTTTGAATAATAATTTCTCTTGAGAGCTCATGATTGCGGCATGAATATAACATTGACTTAAGCCTCCCCCAAGCTAGAGCAATACTTTCTCCTTCACAAGGCCAAAAATTATATATATAACTCCGATCACGATGAACTAGATGCATATGATAATTTTTTTGATGGAATTCCAATCTCAACCGATTCCAGTTCCAAGATCCAATATCATCGCATAGCCTATACCATGTCAATGCCTTTCCCTTCAAAGATAAAGGGGAAACCTTCTTCTTAGCTTCATCTCCGGGTAAACCTGCAAGCTTCAACAATCCACAAATTACATCCACATATATCAAGTGCATATCAGGATGTTCAGTTCCATCTCCTACATAAGGATTAGCTAGCAGTTGTTCTACCATACCCGAAGGAATTTCATCTTCAATATTTTCAATAGGTGCAGTAGGTTGAGGGGTAACTAATTGTGGTTCTGATCGAGGTGAAGATACTCCGAACAAACCCCACAAAGGATTGTTTTCCATAGTAACAAGTGACAGTAAATTTCAGCATGTAGTAATAAATTTTCCTTACCAATTTCCACTAACCAAGAGCACTTCACTCCCCGACAACGGTGCCAGAAAAGAGCCTTGATGACCCACAAGTATATGGGATCAATTGTAGCCTTTTAGATGAGTAAGAGTGTCGAACCCAACGAGGAGCAGAAGGAAATGGCAAGTGGTTTTCAGCAAGGTAATGTCTGCAAGTGCTGAAATTGTAAGTAACAGAGTAGTTTGATAGCAAGATAATTTGTAACGAGCAAGTAACCGTAGTAGTAAGAAAAGTGCAGGAAGGTAGCCCAATCCTTTTTGAGGCAAAGGACAAGACAAAACGGTCTCTTATGATAAGCAAAGTGTTCTCAAGGGTACACGGGAATTTCATCTAATCACTTTCATCATGTTGGTTCGATTCGTGTTTGCTACTTTGATAATTTGGTATGTGGGTGAACCGGTGCTTAGGTGCTGTTCTTAATTGAAGAGACCTCATACTTATGATTAACCCCCTCGCAAGCATCCGCAACTATGAGAAAATTATTAAGAATAAATTCTAACCATAGCATTAAACTTTTGAATCCAATTGGTCCCTTATGGAATAGCGCATAAACTAGGGTTTAAGCTTCTGTCACTCTCGCAACCCATCATATAATAACTACTCCATAATGCATTCCCTTAGGCCCAAATATGGTGAAGTGTCATGTAGTCGAAGTTCACATGACACCACTAAGGGAATCATAACATACATATCATCAAAATATCAAACACATATCAAGTTCACATGACTACTTGCAACAAGATCTCTCCCGTGACCTCAAGAACAAAAGTAACTACTCACAAATTATAAGCATGCTCAAGATCAGAGGGGTATTAAATAGCATAATGGATCTGAACATATAATCTCCCACCAAATAAACCATATAGTAATCAACTACAAGATGTAATCAACACTACTAGTCACCCACAAGCACCAATCTATAGTTTCGGTACAAAGATTGAACACAACAGATGAATTAGGGTTTGAGAGGAGATGGTGTCGTTGAAGATGTTGATGGAGATAGCCCTCCCCATGATGGGAGAGTTGTTGGTGATGATGATGACGATGATTTCCCCCTCCGGGAGGGAACTTCCCTTGGCAGAATCACTCCGCTGAAGGGCAAAAGTGCTCCTGCCCAGGTTCTACCTCGAGATGGCGGCGCTTCGTCCTAAAAGTCCTCTTCTAATTTTTTTCTAGGTCAAAATGACTTATGTACCAGAAGAGGGGCACCAGAGGTGGGCTGAGGTGAGTATAACCCACCAAGGCGCGCCTGGGCTCCCTGGCGCGACCAAGGTGGTTGTGCCCAACCGGTGGGCCCCCTCTGGTACTTATTGGCTCAAAAAATCCTCATTTATTCCATAAAAAATCCTCGTGAGTTTTGGCTCATTTGGAGTTGTGCAGAATAGGTAGCCTGACGTAGCCTTTTAGGTCCAGATTTCTAGCTGCCGGAATTCTCCCCCTTTGTGTGTACCTTGCATATTATGAGAGAAAAGGCATTAGAATTACTCCAAAAAGCATTATTATGCAATAAAACAACATAAATAACAATAGGTAAACTTGATGCAAAATGGACGAATCAACGTGCCAAAGAGCCATGCCAGCAAGAGCAAGAAGAACAAGCCTGCTCCACCAGCAACTAAGAAGGTGTCCGCCACGGAGGACGGCAAGGGGGGAACTTTCACCATAAGTTCCACCCGTGACGACAAATTGGAAAGTGTGCTTGTTTCCTTCCTGCCGGCGAATGTTGATGTGTTTGCATGGCAACCATCAAACATCCCAGGTGTTCCCAGGGAGGTAATTGAGCACCACCTTGTCATTTGTCTTCACACGCGGCCCGTCAAGCAGAAGGTGAGGAAGCAAGCCTTGGAGCGGCATCAATTCATTGCTGAACAGATCAAGAAACTAGAAGAAGCAGGTTTAGTCAGGTGTGCTCCATCCCACGTGGCTAGCCAATCCAGTTGTTGTGCGCAAGGCAAGCGGCAAATGGTGGCTTTGCATTGATTATATAGATATTAATAAAGCTTGCCCGAAAGACCCGTTTCCCTTGCCGCACATTGACCAGATTGTTGACTCCATTGCTGGATGTGATCTGCTGTCGTTCCTTGATGCCTACTCTGGGTATCATCAGATATTCATGTCAAAAGAAGATGAAGAGAAGACCGCATTCATCACTCTATGTGGCACATATCATTTCATAAATATGCCTTTTGGATTGAAAAGTGTTGGTTCAACATTTGTAAGGGAAGTCCGAATTGGTTTTGAACCTCAGCTGCACAGGAATCTAGAGGCCTATATGGGTGATATAGCGGTCAAAACCAAGGGCAAGTCAACATTAATACAAGATTTAGAAGAAACATTTTGCCTATCTGCATAAGATCAATCTGAAGCTCAATCCTGAGAAGTGTGTATTTGTTGTTCCATCTGGCAAGCTTCTCAGTTTCTTTGTTTCTCAACATGGAATTGAAGCCAATCCAGACAAGATCAAAGCGATTAAGCAGATTGAAGCACCAAAGCGCGTCAAGGATTTGCGTCGTCTTGCCGGCTGCGTTGCTGCACTTAGTAGGTCTGTTTCCAGGTTTGCTGAGCGCGCCTTGCCCTTTATCAAAATTCTGAAAAAGGCGGGTCCAATGAAATGGACCCAGGAGGCGGAGGAGAGTTGCAAGACTTGAAAAAGTACCTCTCTTCTACGCCAACACTAGTGGCGCCAAGACCGCAAGAGCCGTTGTTGTTATACTTGGCGGGAACAAATCAAGTGGTTAGTGCTGCACTAGTGGTGGAGAGGGAAGCTGAGAGTGAAGAGGTAGCATACGCAAGCCCGACAAGTGACAAGCTAGAATCTTCTCTAGTAAGTCTTGGTGCCAGCAAGTCAAGTGCAAAACAAGCAACTTAGTTAGAGCAACAAGTTGTGAAGAAGATGAAATTGGTGTAGCGCCCAGAATATTTTGTTAGTTCCCTTCTCTAGGGGGGCTAGATCAAGATATTCTGGAATACATAAATTGCTTTTTGGTCACCTGATGGCCTCAAGGAAGCTGCGCCACTACTTTCAAGCACATCAAATCACCATCGTCACTCGCTTTCCAATACAAAGGATCTTGAGGAATCCAGATGCGACAGGCAGGATTATTGAGTGCGTGTCGGAATTGTAAAGCTTTGACCTCAAGTTTGAAAGTACATCAACAATATAGAGTAGAGCTTTGGTAGAGTTCATTGCAGAATGAACGCCAATGCCAGACGAAGAAATATTAGAGATCCCCGACAAGGAAACAACTAAGGACTGGATTATGTATTTTCATGGAGCTTTCTCGTTGCAAGGCACCTGTACTGGAGTGATTCAGCTGCATTTCCCCAGGCAGAAGGCGACAAACAACACTACCTAGTATGAAATATTACTTGCTGGACTCAGGATCTCGTCAGGTATTGGAATTAGGAAGCTTATCATCCGAGGCGATTCGTAGTTGGTTGTGAAGCAAGTCAACAAAGACTACCAGAGCCCACTGATGGAAGCGTATGTTGACTATCTAAGGAAATTGGAAGAGCACTTTTACGGATTACAAATAGAGCACATCCCTCGTGTAGAGAACAACATTGCAAATGATCTATCAAAGTGTGCCACACTCAATCTACTTGTGGAACCATTGACTTTTGTGCTCCATTTGGCTCAACCATCCGTAACAACATCAGTTGGGTAGAAAAAGAGATGAAAGCTGAACTCCAGTAAGTATTTTCCTGCCGAGCTCCCAAAAGCTGCTAGCAAGGATGTTGCTGGAGATAACAACAAGCTTGCCGGTGACCAGCAGGCTCCGGCTGAGAACCAAGTTCTTGCCGTCGAGACAAGCTCCCCCGAAGCTAAAAATGTGCCTTGAGTCCTTGGTGTCTGTCGGATATCGGGTTCCGGCAAAACCCTTAAGGTTCAAACTCTAGGGTGCGCACGAAGATCTTCTCTCTACTGAAACACGCCCACAACCTCACCGCGAATCTAAGCTAGAACGATGAACAACACAAGAGGCATAAGGATTATACTAGTTCGGGCGACCATTGTGGTGTAATACCCTAATCCAGTGTGTGGTGTGGTGGATTGCCTCTTGGGCTGGTGATGAACAGTACAGAGGAAGAACAGCCTCGCGAGGAGAGGTGTTCTTGTGGTGGTAGGTGTTCTACTTGGTCCAGGTCCCTCCGTCTCTAGATGAGATGTATTTCTACTGTGGTGGCTAGCTCTATTTATACAGGCCCTGGTCCTCTTCCCAAATATTGAGCGGGAAGGGATCCAACAACGGCCATTTCGAAAGGGGACAACTAGTACAAGCTATCCTGACTAAAGGTGGTCTTCGACTGCCAAAGGCACTGGTGGTGACGCCGTCTTGGGCTCCACGGTGACCTCCGTCCTGCCATTCTGCTGGTCTTGGTCTCGTTGCACTGATATGGAAACCTTTGCCTGATGCCTCGGTACTCCGCGCCTGCGCTTGCCCCCTTTGCACCAAAGAGGAAACGAGGACACTACGCAGGCTGGCGCCCGCCTGGCGCCCACCTGGTCTTGATCGTCATGGCTTGCGTCAAGAGCACCTCGCGAGGTGCCCCTCGCCTTGATCTCTCCACCTCCTCGCGAGCCTGCCTGGAGAGGCCGCCCCTAAGGTGGCCTTGTGTCGTCCGTCCCGCGAGGCTTGGCCCCTCGCGAGGGTCTTGAGCATTTGTTGATGAAGACGGGCCGTACTGGGCCACTGGTGAGCCACGCTGCAGGCCGCAGCCAGGCAAGTCTGGGGACCCCCGTTCCTAGAATGCCGACAGTAGCCCTCGGGCCCAAGGCGCGCTCGGACTTGGCTTAGCAGCGAAGCCAAAGGGCAAGTGTGGAGCGCCGCGGGCACCAACAGCCTGCGGCCTTGGTCGCCGCATGTGACGCCCGGATAATTAGACTACAGTAATTCTCTGCTAATGATGTCATGTCACCTCGGTTACTGTTGATAATCTCGCGTTAGTTCGAAACCGGTTCGAATTCAAATTTAAAATCAAGCAAACAATAAAAGTTCTCATATGTCAAAACTAAAATGTTCTAAAAGTGACAAATAAATCATATGTAATATTGGTGAAGAAGCCACACTTTTAGAAAGTGTTTAAATGCACTATAATAAATAAACAGTGGCAAAACAGTTATTCAAATGCTTTTAAAATAATAAACAATTTCAAAACTATTCTATTTCAGTGCTAAAATTGTTTGTGGCAGTGGCATAAATTGTAACACTATTTTAGGTGCCACATTTCTATTTTGTTGAAACTAAAATAAAACAGATCAGAAGTAAAAGAAAATTTAGAAAAGGAAAACATTACACAAAAAAAGGAGCAAACCAAAAACAAAACAAAGAGAACCCCCCTTGCCAACTGGGCTAGCAGGCCCAGCTGGCCACCCACGTGACCCAGTCGGCCCATCACAGGCAGATAACCCCCACACACACCCGAAACCCTAGCCCGATCCCTTCCCCACTTCCCCCTCTCGGTCCACTCCCCCCATGACCTCTCTGCCCTCCCAATCTGGATCGGGGAAAATGACGCCCCGACCCCATCACCTCGCACGCCGCTCGCCACCAACACCGTTGCTGGATCGCCCCGCCTCATGCCGGTGCCCCGCCGCCACATCGATGTTGCCGCCACCGGATCGCCCTCGCTATCGTTCGCCGGGTCGCCCACGACCTTGCCGGTGCCGCCTCCCCGCCGGACTGCGTCATCCTCGCCCCCGTCGCGCCGGACTGCCCCGTCCCGCCTCTCCTTCGTCGGTCCTCCCGCGCCGCCGCCCTCTTCTCGTCAGCGGGTGAGCTCCCCATCGGACCTGTCCGTCTCCCCCCTCAACGCGCGCCCCACACCGTCCGTCTGCCGCCGCCTCTGCGATGGCGGCGCGCTGTCCGCTCTTGACGCCCTGGCGCCCAAGGAGCGCCTCGCCCCTCTGCGCCCGCCGCCTGAGCCGGCTCCCACTAGCTGCTGCTACTTTCGCCGTCGCCGCACGACTCGTCTTGGCCATCTTCTTCGGCCCCCGACCCCAAGGGCTTCCCTAGATGCGAGCGAGCAAGGGCAGCCTTCTGGTGCCCTTGGCTCGTCCCGCTGCTGCCTCCAGCATGGCTCCGGCGAGCCTCCACTGCACATGGTGGCCGTTGCCGTTTAGCTGCCGGCTAATCCACTAATTAGCCACTAATAACACTGCTAATTACCCCTTGTGCCTATGACTAATGGAGCCCACGGTTAATTAATCTGGACGTTCATAGATAAATAAAACTGGTTTATAAACTACAGTCAATGCCATGTGGGGCCCTATTCTTCGTTCAAACCGATAAGATGGGTCGGTCGACTGTCGACTAAGCTCCCCGCCCCACCGATCGACCTCACTTGACTAGGTAGTTGACCAGATCAACTGGGTCCACATGTCAGCCTCTGTTGCACATTTCTAGGTACACTTCTGTGTACCCACAACATTTAGTATTTAACATATAATTTCGAATTTAGTAAATTCCAGAAATTCAGAAAATGATTTCAAACTTTAAAATTAATATAAAATAAACCGTAGCTCGGATGGAAAAATTTTGTACATGAAAGTTGCTCAGAACGACGAGACAAATCCAGATACGCAACTGTTCGTCTGCCACGCATCCCTACCATAGTGAACCTGCAACATTTCCCCTCTGGTTCATCTGTCCGAAAACGCGAAACACCGGGAATACTTTCCCAGATGTTTTCCCCCTTTGTCGGTATCACCTACTACCGCGTTAGGGCACACCTAGCGCCGCGTATTGCCTTGTTACGCTTTGTGATGCTTTGATTGCTCTGTTATTTATTGTGTTCCCCTTTCGTTACTTCTTTCCGGTAGACCTCAAGACTGTCGGTGACCCCAGTTCGACTACGGAGTTGACGACCCCTACTTGCCAGAGCAACTAGGCAAGCCCCCCCCCTTGATCACCAGATATCGCCTATTCTCCTCTATACTGCTTGCATTAGAGTAGTGTAGCATGTTACTGCTTTCTGTTAATCCTATTCTGATGCATAACCTGACATTGTTGCTACATCTGTTGATACCTTACCTGCAATCCTAAATACTTAGTATAGGATGCTAGTTTATCATCATTGGCCCTACATTCTTGTCGGTCTGCCTTGCTATACTATTGGGCCGTGATCACTTGGGAGGTGATCACGGGTATATACTATACATATATACATATTACAGATGGTGACTAAAGTCGGGTCCGCTCGAAGAGTACCCGCGAGTGATTCACGGATTGGGGGCTGAAAGGACCTTGTCCCGACGACCCTCTATGTGGATCTTGGTGGCAGAGCGACAGGGCAGGTTGAGACCTCCTAGGCGAGAGGTGGGCCTGGCCTTGGTCGACGTTCGCGGTTTATTCATAAAAACACGCTTAACGAGATCTTGGTATTTGATCTGAGTCTGGCCACTGGCCTATATGCACTAACCAACTACGCGGGAAAGATATGGGCACTCGACGTCGTGGTATCAGCCGAAGCCTTCGTGACGTCCGCGACTGAGCGGCGTGCGCTAGATTGGACCGCGTAACATGACTTCCTTAGTAATGGATGTTGCTAGGTCTGCTTCCGGTCGCCCACGCAATGTGCAGGTGTGCAATGGGCGATGGCCCAGACCCCTGCGTGCATAGGATTTAGACCGGCGTGCTGACCTCTCTGTTGTGCCTAGGTGGGGCTGTGATGTGTTGATCTTCTGAGGCCGGGCATGACCCAGGAAAGTGTGTCCGGCCAAATGGGATCGAGCGTGTTGGGTTATGTGGTGCACCCCTGCAGGGAAGTTAATCTATTCAAATAGCCGTGTCCCTCGGTAAAAGGACGAACCGGAGTTGTACCTTGACCTTATGACAACTAGAACCGGATACTTAATAAAACACACCCAGACAAGTTCCACAGACAACCCGGTGATCGCTTTTCCACAAGGCGACGAGGGGAGGATCGCCGGGTAGGATTATGCTATGCGTTGCTACTTGGAGGACTTCAATCTACTCTCTTCTACATGCTGCAAGACGGAGGCTGCCAGAAGCGTAGTCTTTGATAGGACTAGCTATCCCCTCTTATTCTGGCATTCTGCAGTTCAGTCCACTGATATGGCCTCCTTACACATATACCCATGCATATGTAGTGTAGATCCTTGCTTGCGAGTACTTTGGATGAGTACTCACGGTTGCTTTTCTCCCCATTTCCCCCCTTTCCTTTCTACCTGGTTGTCGCAACCAGATGCTGGAGCCCAGGAGCCAGATGATCCCGAGGTTGATTCTACATGGAGTTCGGCTTCGAGGAGTAGTTTAGGAGGATCCCAGGCAGGAGGCCCGCACCTCTTTCGATCTGTATCCCAGTTTGTGCTATCCATCTTATGGCAACTTGTTTACTTATGTCTGTACTCAGATATTGTTGCTTCCGCTGACTCGTCTATGATCGAGCACTTGTATTTGAGCCCTCGAGGCCCCTAGCTTGTATTATGATGCTTGTATGACTTATTTATGTTTTTAGAGTTGTGTTGTGATATCTTCCCGTGAGTCCCTGATCTTGATCGTACACGTTTGCATGCATGATTAGTGTACGATTGAATCGGGGGCGTCACACCGCATGGCGGTTGATTGGACGTGGGCATCTCCGCTTCCCCATGCTGCCTCGGCAACTGCCCGATTTGACGAGTCCCTGCTGCATGCAAAGATAGTCATCATTACCTGTGATCGTGGAGGCCGACGGTTGGCCTCCTCTGGACTATAAGTACAGAGGGGCGTGAGCCCCTATTGTCCATCTCTTCTTGCTTCGCCTGCTTCTTCTCCCTTGCTCCACCTCCATTTCCGACGCCAATGGCAACGATCCGCCAGTTCTCAGCTGAAGAGAAAGGAAAGGCCCCCCGAGAGGGGCCTGATCGGCTCCTGCCGAAGAAACGGCCGGTCCTGCGCCGCCGCGACGAGGTTGCGAGGCCGGAGATGATGAGGCCTTGGTGCGAGCGGCCACCTCCTGGGTTCCCGCTACCCCTGTACGCCCGGGCCGAGGGCCCTAGAGAAAGGGACGATGAGCGACGCCGTCTGCACCGCAGGCGAGGTCGACGGACCATGGCGGCGCGCGCCGTTGCTCCCGGAGTCCACACCGCGGACTCCTCTTGCGAGCTTGTGCTCCATGCCGCAATGCCCCCAACCACCTGGATCCGCTTCCCTCCATTCTTCGCCTTCGATATGCCGCCGAGGGGGCCTCTCGAGAGTTGGCTACAGCACGCCGACTGCGGTGCTCCGGCGACCGGAGCGGAGGTTGAAGTCGTCGCTTCGGGCAAGGTCTACATGACTCGAGGCTGGGGTGAGATTGCCCGGGTCTACCAAACAGGGGGTGCCCTCATGATTCATTTCAAATATGATGGCGCCTCCTTGATGCTGTTCAAGGTCTTCAACGCAGAAGGCCGCCGACTGGAGTGCTGCCCCAGAGGAGGCAGCCAGGACATCAACATGGCAAGGGCTAGGCCTGCCGCTCGCTTCCCCAACGGCACTTTCGGCAGTGGCAGCGACGCTTGGGAGTCAAGCGACTCTCCCGAGCTCTTCGTGACTCCGAAGATGAGCGACGACAGCTACGCGCCCCCGAGCTCGCGTCATGCCCGGAGCAAGGCGGCTGCATCAGGCTGCCGGCGCAGCTGACCTGGATGGGGTTGGCGCCGGCCTCCCGTGGCCCACTGTTGGTGATGGCGTCGGCCATGAAGGCGCGCGTAGTTAGGGCTCCTTAGGATTCACGTCTTTTGTTCCCTGCGAGGAATCGAGAAAACACCCCGTGGGGGCATGTAAAGGGTCTGCGATGTATTTTGTTGATATTATCCTTATTATGAAGCGGTGCGAATGCTTGTCCTGTCCCGGCTTGGTTCCCCCTTTCTAACCTCGAGACGACTTAGTGCTCTCTGTTGGCAGTCTCGGTCCCGTGCGAGCTTCGGCCGTCACCGGTATATCTGGTCGGGATGTCGTGGTCAAGGCCAGGAGGTGAGCGGCCCGAGGTCCAGAAAGAGCCCCTGAGGCGTGATGCTCAGGAGGTCCCCTTTAGCGCGCAAGAAGCCACCGAAAGGTGAGAAAGGAAGGCAACATTGCCGTCATAGAGCCGCATTAGGTGGAGATTCTGTGTCGCATCGATTAGCTATTCCAGGTGCGAAACTTATCTCGAAAGCATGGAGTCATTGTTCGCGTTGCACCGGACTTGTACGTCTACGGGTGGGATGTAGCTGGGTTAGGCCCTTGAGAGCTTCCCCTCTCCTCCCCACACTCTCCTTAGTGCTCTACGTCCTCAGGTCCCGGCCATCGAGCGAGCTCACCCGCCGCTGGTATGCCAGGTCGCTATGCCGTGGACAAGGCCAAGGGGTGAGGGCTGGAGAGCCAGTAAGAGCTCTGAGTCGCGATGCTCAGGAGCCCCCTTTTAACGCGCAGGCGGATCACGCGGGAAAAAGAGGGAGAGAGCAGCGGTGCCTCCGGCTTTAGGCCTCAGGAAGTTCCTGTAAACCAACATGAGAAAAGCACGGGTTGCCATTATGATTGCCGACCGGCCATTGGTTGCCCCGAGAGAGTGGTGAGGGCACTGAGGGCCTGGTGAGGTGACGGTTGTGGGGCTGCCGCGGGCCAGAGCTCAACCACTCAGATTTGTCGATGTTGCAGGGACGAACCCATGCGCAAGCGCCATGCCAGAGTAAGCAGCTCCAGAGGTAGGTGTTAATCGAGCAGGCGATAATCACAGGCAGGTTAATCATGAAAGGCAAATCAGCTTAGATAAAAGCGGGAGGATACATGCCTTTGGGTCAGCTGGCGGCTTAGGGATGATCTTGGCCGGCGCCCCAAGAAGGTAAACTAAAGACATAAGCAAAAGGGATACTTGCCGCAGGGACGGACCCATGCGGCCTGGGAATGATGCAGCCCTGAGGGCGCTCCCAGCTGAAATGAACTCGAAAGATGTCACCTGGTACCATTATAGAGGGGGTGTTGGAGTAGCTGACGATGCGTGGTGAAGAGGTCGTCCCTCATGAGCCGCCGGAGCCCTGAGGGGAGGCTCTAGGGGTCCAGGCGGTTCCTCGAGGACCATCTCCATCTTCGCCAGGACCGCGTGATGCGTGGCCTCCTGAGCTGCCAGGATGCTCTGCAGATGGCGCTGGTGAGTAGCAGCCGCGTTCGGCAGACCGAAAGGCATGCGAACGTAGCTGTGTGGCGGACCCTCGCAACGCCCCACGCGCGAAGGCCAGAGGCGCTCCTGAGAAGCGGCTCGGTTGAGCCCTGGGAAGTCGATGCGGACACGCAGCCCACCATCCTCGCCTGGATGGGGAGCTACGCCAGGCAGGTGGTGATCGCCGCGTATGACTCTTGATTCCTAAAGCTCCTGAGTAGCCTTGGTGATGAACTCCCGAGGGTTGGGCCTTCCTTGCCCCATGCCTTCCTGAGGGAAACGTGCTGCGAAGCACACCTCCAAGTGGTGCCCGAGCGCCTCCCTCATGACCTTGGCAAAGTCTGAGGCCCTCCAAAAGAGAGCCCCCGAGCCCTGCCTGAGGAGGGCACCGGGCGCGCCTTCCTATGCGATGGAAGGAGGCGCCCCTTGCACGGGTGCAGATCCTGATGCGACACCTCCTGAGATACCAACCTCCTAAGGCCTTGAGTTGGGCGATGTCTTCTTCTTCTTGGGAACTGCCTCTGGAGGGTTCTCGCCCTTGCTGTCTGGGTCCTCGATCGATGCAGCTTGAAAGGCGCGCTCAAGGGAGCACACCACATCCTTCTCTTCGCAGGGGACTGTGATGATTCCGCCACTTCCTGGCATCTTGAGGACATTGTAGCCATGGTGGGTCACCGCCATGAACTTGGCCAGGGCTGGATACCCGAGGATGGCGTTGTATGGCAGGAGAATGTGGGCGACGTCGAAGTCGATGAGCTCGGTGTGGTAGTTGTTGCACTGCCCAAAAGTGATAGGGAGGCAGACCTGCCCTATTGGGGTAGTGGAGCTGTCAGTAACTCCTGAGAAAGGCTTGGTTGGCTGAAGTTGATCATATGGCACTTGAAGGTTGTTGAACATCTCGATGGACAGAATGTTGAACCCTGCGCCGCCATTGATGAGGGTCCTGGTAACTTGCACATTGCTGATGACTGGGGAACAAAGCATTGGGAGGACGCCAGCTGTAGCCACACACTTGAGTTGATCTGCTGAGCTGAAAGTGATGGCGCACTTCGACCACCTGGCGGGCACGTGGCCTCGAGCTTGGGGAGGGCTGCATTCACCTTGCGAGCAAACTGGTTGAAGATGCGCTGAGAGGCCGGGGCCTGGGCACCGCCCAAGATGCAAGCGATAACATGTGGCTCTTGGAAGCCCCCAGCCCCTTCGTCCTGGTGGTGGTCAGCATTCCTTCTTGGCGGCGGTGGCAGAGGAGAAAGGCCTGCGTTGCCCTGCGGGCGGCCCTCGCGAGGCTGATCCCTCCAGGCTCCCTCGCAAGGCTGGTCCTGCCAGCGATCCTCGCGAGGTCGCTCACACCACTCCTGTCGAGGGCCTTGATCGTCCCATCGTCCTCCACCTCTTCCTCCTCCACAGCCGTAGCCCCAGTCATTGCACTCGGGGCGTCGACCGATGCGTCCTTCTCGAACGGCCCTGAGCTCCTGGCACTCGTTGGTGTTGTGGGTGTAGAGGTTGTGGTAGGCACAGAATCGGTTGCCCTTGGACGACTCCAGTTGGTCCTTGTCGTGCTTTGTGTCTGGCTCTGCTGCGAGCACGACCGCTCCTTTGCGCTTCACGTCCTTGGCCTTGGCCTTCTTCTCTTCTGTGTCAGCAGCTGGAAGCTCGAGAAGGGAGAGGCACCCCTCCTCAGCTCTTGCGCACTTGGTCACCAGGTTGAACAGCTCCAGAGATGTGCACAGGTCCTCGTGTATGGCGAGCTCCTCCTTCATCTTGACGTTGCGGACGCCGTCAAAAAACGCTGAGATGATGGCCTCGTCTGTCACCTTTGGAATCTTGAGGCGAGCGCTATTGGAATCTTTGGATGTACTTCAGAGGGTCTCTCGTGCTCTTTGCTTGATCGGCGCAGTCACCATGACGGTGAAGCGTCGCGAAGTGCCTTGAAGTTAGCGATAAGCAGTGCGCATCTCGTCCCAAGAGGAGATCGGCCGGAGGCGAGTTCGAGAGGCAGTGCGGGCACCATCCTTGAGCGCCATGGGAAACCAGTTCACCATGACCTTTTCGTCTCCGTTGGCTGCCTCGATGCCCAGCTCGTAGAGCTGCAGGAACTCCACGGGGTCGGTAGTGCCATCATAGCGAGGAGGCAGATCCGGCTTGAACTTGCCTGGCCAGGCGACGTTGTGCAGCTCAGTGGTGAAGGCACGGCAGCCTGTGGTGGCCATTGGAGCCTTTTGCAGATGCGGTGCCTGCTCTTGATGGTTCCCGCATGCCGCCTTCAGGGGCAGCACGGGTCTTAGCGTCTTTGGTGCGAGGATGCGGTCTTGCTGCGTCTTTGGTGCGAGAACGTGGCGCCTTCTTGAGGCCGAGGAATTTCTTGGCAGCTTCTTTCATGCCGCGCGGGCGTCGGACGCGGTGGGTCACGTCCAGGAGCCGCGCGCCTTGGAGCCAGGGCGCCTTCTAGGGGAGGAGGTGGCGAAGGCGCTCCCTGAGCCACGTCACCCATGGAGGATGGAGGGCAAGGTAGCGAGAGGGACGGCGCAGGAGAGCCCCCTGTGGCGCTGACGAGCTCGGTGATGCAAGCGAGCCACTCCTCGTAGAGGTCGTCGACGGGGCGGTAGTGCAGGAGCTCATGTGCCAGGAGAAACGCGGTCTGCGCGTCCGTGGGGGCACGACGAGTGTGAGACGATGAACCAGCTGGGGTCAGCGACGGAGTGGCAGTGCGGCCTTCCCGCTGCACCGTGGGGTGCAGCAAAGATGCTTGCTGCTCGTTCCCCGCCGGGCCGGTGGCGGCATTGGCGGTAGGCGGCGGAGAACAATGATGAGGCCCGCCGATGGGAGTCGTCTGGGCGACGCGGGCGGCGAGAGCAGCTCGGCGCTCGGCGCGAGCTTGGTGAGCGTTTTCCATGGATGCGACGAAGCGATGGGACGCAGATCAGCGGAAAAAAGATTCTAGCGCACCCCTACTCGGCGCGCCAAATGTCGGATATTGGGTTCCGGCAAAACCCTTAAGGTTCGAACTCTGGGGTGCACACGAAGATCTTCTCCCTACCGAAACATGCCCACAACCTCGCCGCGAATCTAAGCTAGAACAATGAACAACACAAGAGACACAATTATTATACTGGTTCGGGCCACTATTGTGTTGTAATACCCTAATCCAGTGTGTGGTGTGGTAGATTGCCTCCTGGGCTGGTGATGAACAGTACAGAGGAAGAACAACCTCGCGAGGAGAGGTTTTCTTGTGGTGGTGGGTGTTCTACTTAGTCCGGATCCCTCCGTCTCTAGATGAGATGTCTTTCTACTGTGGTGGCTAGCTCTATTTATACAGGCCCTGATCCTGTTCCCAAATATTGAGCGGGAAGGGAGCCAACAACGGCCGTTTCGAAAGGGGACAACTAGTACATGCTATCCTGACTAAAGGTGGTCTTCGACTGCCAAAGGCACTGGTGATGACGCCGTCTTGGGCTCCACAGTGACCTCCGTCCTACCGTTCTGCTGGTCTTGGTCTCGTTGCACTGATATGGAAACCTTTGCCTGATGCCTCGGTACTCCGCGCCTACGCTTGCCCCCTTTGCACCAAAGAGAAGCGAGGACCTTTGCTTGAGTGGCGCCCTTTGGTCTTGATCGTCATGGCTTGCGTCACGAGCACCTCGCGAGGTGCCCCTCGCCTTGATCTCTCCGCCTCCTCGCGAGCCTGCCTGGAGATGCTGCCCCTGAGGTGGCCTTGTGTCGTCCGCCCCGCAAGGCTTGGCCCCTCACGAGGGTCTTGAGCGTTTGTTGATGAAGACGGGCCGTACTGGGCCACTGGTGAGCCACGCTGCAGGCCGCAGGTAGGCAAGTCTAGGGACCCCCATTCCTAGAACGCCGACAGTGTCGAGCCACAAGCTCCATCATGGGCGCAACAAATTGTCAATTTCTTTCAAATAGGAGAACTCCCCGAAGATCAAGAACAAGCTAGCTCATGAGTCAAGCATGTATCAGTTTGTCGGCAATGACCTGTATAGAAAAAAGACCAAATGCGGTGAAATTTAAGTGCATTTATCAAGAAGATGGACAGAAGTTGTTAGCAGAGATACATGGGGGGATATGTAGCTCATGCATAGGATCAAGAGCAGTTGTCAGCAACGCTCTCCGGCAAGGTTTGTTTTGGCCTACTGCCCTCCAAGATGCAATTGAGCTGGTAACCAAGTGTGAAGCATGCCAGTTCCATTCAAAATAGTCATATGAGCCAGCTGAAGCTCTTCGAATGATCCCTCTCTCCTAGTATTTCTCATTCTGGGGGCTCTACATACTGGGCCCCTTTCCTCGTGCTGTCTAGGGCTTTAAGTACTTGTACGTTGCGATCGACAAGTTCACAAGGTGGCAAGAAGTGGGCCAGTGAGGAAGGTGATAGCACAATCAACCGTCAAGTTCTTCAAAGGACTAGTTTGCTGGTTTGGAGTGCCCAACAGGGAAATCACCGACAACGACACACAGTTCACCAGTAGCACCTTCATGCAGTACGTTGATGACCTTGGCACCAAGATCAATTTTGCATCAGTTGCCTGTCCATGGAGCAATGGCCAGGACGGAAGGGCAAATGTTGAAGTGCTACAAGGGCCAAAATGAGAACATTTGACAAGATGCACAAGTGTGGAAGATGCTGGATTGACGAGTGGACGGCAGTTCTTTGGTCAATCAGAATGACACCAAATCAAGCTACTGGCCAGACACCTTTCTCCCTAGCGTATGGGGCACAAACAGTGCTCCCCGTAGAACTCATGTACGGGTCACCTCGAGTGCTCGCTTATGATGAGCTTGAGCAAGAGCGGCTGCGGCAAGATGACGCTATGCTCCTTGAGGAAGATCATCTCTAGGATGCTGTACGCGCCAAATGTTACCGTCAAGTCTTGCGCCGCTACCACAACCGCAATGTTAACGCCAGGAGCCTTGAGGAAGGCGACTTTGTTCTTCGACGAGTTCAGTCCGCCAAGGATTCAAAGAAGTTGATGCTGAAGTGGGGAGGCACTTACCTGGTGAAACGAGTCACTAGGCCTTGCACAGTACACCTAGAGACCGAAGATGACACTCCAGTGCATAAGTCATGGAATATCGTGCATATTTGCAAGTTTTACCCGTAAGGCGCAGGTTGTCGGGCTGCCTGGCAACCACCTTTCATAATAGTTTGCCGGCGTGGCTTGTAATCCTTTGTACAAAGCCAGGCACAGGCCCTGTGCATAAGTAAAATAAAGCTAAGTGTTTCACAACTCTTGTCAATTCACATGTCTAGTTATATGTGTCTTTCTATAATGTTGTGATACATTTGTCTTGTATGGATGATTAACGAACAATCAAGGTTCCATATCATTGTTTTCTCTTCTTTCTTTTTCTCAAAAGGACAGAAGGTTGACTCGCGCACATGTTGCTAGGGGGGTTAATGGTATGGGCACCGGCAAGCGACGTTCAAGTTAATATTCCACGACAAGAAGTATTGCAAAGAAAAGCTAAGTTGATTTTTTTCAAACGAATTCTTTGGTGCAGTGCTACTTTCTTTGAACGTTTTTGGCTTTTCTATGGGCAACCTGCATGCGAGGGAACCTTGTTGCGATCAGCTGCCCTCTTAGTTTGTTTCAAGTCCGCTCAACAATCTAAGGAGTTGCGCTGAGACCGCCAAGGGGGCCTTGCCGGCAGTATCACTTCCAACAAGCTACTAAGGATCCGTTCCTCAAAGCGCTCACGACAAGTGTGTGTGCCGGCAAGTTTCCAGATAACATAGGGAATAAAACCATGCAAAAACAAGATCGAACAAGGGAAAACAACACACATTCATCAAACACAGATAGTATATATTATAGATAACTTGTTGTGGTTCTGACTTAAGATAAATATTGTTTTTTACATGGACTTTTCGCGGTAAGGTACGGCGGGATGCAACGACTAGTCCCTTGCTGGCCTTCAACCCTTTGCACCCGGCTCAATCTGTCGATGATGGGCTGGATAGCTTCTTCGATAGCCCTAGTGTTAGCATCTTCTGATAGGCTTGCAAGGGCATTGGGGAAGTCAACATCCGGGCTCCAGTAGCCAACCTTAACAAGCACCTTCCAAAGGATAGCTTGGAACATCTTGCAGTTTTCTATGGTGAGAGAGGCTACTTGTTTGGTTTGGATATGCTGGAGAGCATCAACCACACACTCAAAAAACAGGGCCAGCCTGGCGCTGGTGCTCACATTTTCACTAGAGGAATACATGAAGTTTTGGAGACCTATGCTGGCCAGTTGCGGAGTAAGCTTCTATGCTACGGCGACAAGTCGCTCGGTCCTAAGTGTTATGGTCTTCTCGAAGTCCCTATATGTGGCAGCGACACTAGCGAGCAGCTCCTTCTTGTTGTGAAAATCTTTGAGCAAGACGTTCTCATTGGTTTTGCTCTCCTCCAAGTCCTTCTCCTTCGTTCCCACCTTCAGTTGCAGATCTTTAACAGAGTTGTTGGCGTCGGTGAGATCTTTGTCCTTGTTGGAGATGGTAGATTCCTTGTTCACCGGATCTTGAAGCAATTTATCAATTTCTACCTGAAAGGTCGAGATCTGCTTGCTGAGGTCCTTGATATCCGTCTCTTGCTTCTTCACTTTCTCTGGCAACTCACTTTGGGCAGCCTCTACAGCTTTGGATGCATCGACTGCTTCCTTGAGCTTGCCTGTGTAATCCACAGGCTGAGCAGCAAGTTCTTCCTTATGCTTCTGCTCCAGCTCCTATGTCCGCCACACAATAGTATTTTCAATCTCTTCATCCTTGCTACGAAGCTTGGCAGCCAGTGCCTCCTCTTGAGTAGCAAGATCCTCCTCATGAGAATTCAGCTCGGCCCTAAGCTTGTGCAGATTTCCTTCTGTCACTAGCTGGGCTTGCACAGCCTCATCTTGAGCTTCCTATGTGTCATATTTCTCCAGTGGAAACTTTTCCCACTCTTTGTTCAGCTGCTCCCGTTGCGCAGTTAGTTCATGGAGGAATTCAGCATGTTCAATCTGCACCTCCTCAATGCGCTTGAAGAACTGTGCTTCCACTGCTCCTACTACTGCGACCCTGGAATCCAAGCAGTTCGATCTGTTGTGGAAAAGCAATCTGGGCTATTGGAAATTGTTGTTCATGGCCCTGAGGATCTCTTCTTCTTTGGACCCCCTGCTGGTGGCAGTTGGTCCATTGATGATTTTCAGCCCAGTAGCAACAACGATCTCATCAAAACTCTCTCCCTCAATAGGTGCTGTGAAGTCAGCTGTCCCTGGGATGCTGACATACAAGTTTTTGCCCACATTGAGGTACTTTCTTGCCGGAGGATTTTCAAATGCTGATGGCGCGCCCTCAATGACGACCTTGCCAGCAGCTGATGGCCTTGTGGCTGGTGTAGCGCCAAGCGCTCCTACAGCAAGAATGTTGTTAGTTGCCTCATTGTTCTTGCTATCAGCCTCTTCTACGGCTTTCTTGGCAATTTGCTTCTCAGCAACCCTCTTAGCAGCCTCTTCCGGTGCAAAGTTAGCAGTTTCACCAACGGCTATCCTGCTGGCCTCAGCGGCAGCGTTCTTGTCAATCCCCTCAACGTCAATGTCGATGGTCATGTCATCGGTTGGAGGTTGATCTGAGAATAAAGGGGAAAATTAAATCAGATTCCAGATCAAGTTCAAGAAAACAAAAACATCAAAGGAAATAATGAACGCTCAAGGACAAGTGGATTACCTATGAGAGTCTGTTAAGTAGGGGCTCCTTCTCCTCTGGCAACCTCAGTTGCGAGCGTGTGACTGCCAGCATCCTTGCTTGTCAGCTCCTTGACATGGACAGGCTCACTAGTGGAGGCCCTTGTCGAAGGATCATGCTCAGGCGACATAGTTGAGGGGAATGGCGCATCAAGAATTACCTCGGATTGCCCTTCTTGGTGTCGTTCTTCTCCTACAAGGTCGCTGATGTCAGCACTGAAGATCTCCACGCCAATGATTGCTAGCGGGAAATGAGTAATGGACTCACACTGGGGGCTGGCCTGGGGGCTGCACTGAGGACTGGGGCCGTCGCTGATGATGACGGTCTCTAGAGCGACCGTTGAACTTGTCGGGGGCATGTCACCTGCGGTGGTCCTCGCCTTCTTCGCCCGCCTTTGCGCCAAGGTTTCTGCATATCTGGAAAAATCGAAACAATCTCAGTCTGACCAATAAATCAGTGGCCACTCCGGTGGCCACCCTCCACCTCTACCGGTGGCCATTTCGGCCCCAGCGGCCACCTTTCACATCGACTGGTGGCCACTCCAGCATCGGCCTCCACCCTACTTTTGGCTATCACATGCTTTGACCAAGGATCATGTCCTCGTCGAACATGGCTCCATTTGCACTCAACTTTGAATGTGGAAAGTAGTTTCAAGTGTAAGTTAGAAGCAAGTTTGGTCATCCTGTGGTCTTTTCACCTGGATTCAGACAGCGAGAATTCATCTTGGTGGCTTCCTTCCATCATGCATCATTCAAACTAGATCCACACATGGTTAGTATTGTTCTTCAAGCTACTTTTGGTGGTTATCCCCAAGGTTTTCATGTCTCCAACCTCAAGGATCGTTCCTTCAAGTTTTCGGTGGCTTCAAAATCAGTAGGTTTTCAGATCTACAATGCTGGTAGGGTGACAGAACCAAAATTTGATATCATGTTTAGCCTTTGGGGTAATAGTGGCCCGAACTGGTGTAGTGAAGAAATTACCTTTTACAAAGAGGAAGAAGCACAATGGACCTTGGTGGGTCAGCATGGGAGACCCATCATGGCTATTGTTAATCGCAGGCAAGCTGCCTTGACGGCGATCAAGGGAAGATCGGTCTTTGAGCGCCTTTCAAGGGATATTAATTCTAAGAGGGATCAGGGCACCTCCGACAGTAAGCATGGTCTTTATGAGTTAGCTAATGCACCTGAAACGGCTAGTACACACACATTTGCTCATGTTGACACACGCACACCGAGGCGGGAGTTGGTTTGTTTCTCCAATGGGGATCTGGGCCACTTTGCCCGTTTCTGTACCAAGCCAAGGCTTACTGGGCTTTGGCCTTTTTCTCATTTCGATAGCTTCAAAAGCCCACCTACTGAGGCATGGGCTCCAGGAGAGGTCGAAGGATGGTTTCAGTCCTCTGGAGATGTGCAGCATGCTAGGAAGGCCACATCACTCAAGGAGCTAGTGTCACATTTTTTTTTGCTAATTTCCAGCCTAGACCGCAGGCAGACTCCTCGCATTCTGCCCCTTCCCAAAACACTGCTCCTCCTTCATCTTGCTCGCCACCCTCTACTCACCTACCATCATAGGCGGTGGACGTCGTGCCAATAGCCAACATCCCTATTGACCCAGCTCCGTTCGTCCCCATTGGCTTTCAGATTCAACATATAGAAGGAAGGAATGAAGTAGCCAGGGTGATTCTTCCTCATCATCAGAGGCGTCACAAGGATTGGGCGATTGTAACAATCCAGCCGCTCCCATACGAGGTACATTTCCAAAATGTTCAAGCAGTGTTTGAGAAGTATTTTCAGTTAGATCCGCAAGTGGGTATTTTTGATATTCAACCATGTCCTTTCGGTGAGGCCTACGTGACCTTTGCTAATGTCAGAGACAGAGACATATTGGTGAGACAGAGTCCTCATATGTTTGGTGATATTTTTATTCCTTTTGTGAAACATGATGAGGGCAGGAACTGGAGAAGATTGCATTTCAACAGAGTTGTTTGGCTGTTGTTAGTAGGGGTCCCTTTTGATCACTGTAATACAGAGGATGTGGCAACTGCCATTTCTAAATGGGGCAAGATCATTAGCTGGGAAAAGGAAGATGCAAGAAAATGGAAAATTTTAGTTAAAGCCAGAGTGATGGATCTCATTAATATCCCTAAGAGCATCAGGTGGTCTGAAGGTGATAGTTTTGAAGGGGAATCATGGACCTACTCTATGGAAGTGTTATTGGAGGGAATTCTAGGTGGCGGACCTGCAGATGAAGACGATCCACACCGTGTTCCACAAAATGCAAATGACTTCCCTCGTTTTCACCACCCTGGTAATCATATGGATCAAGAGAATGATGCTGAGGAGGAGTGGGACCAATGGGAAGAGAACCACTGGGCCTTTCCCCAACCTGCCAATGTCCAACAAACTATGGAAAATCAAGTGGAGATACACTTGGGAAGAGAGGAGGGCATTCCCAATAGTAGCATAACTACTACTGTTTCATTGTCTAAAGGAGACTTCTCCAACAACTTGGTTATAGGTGCTGCTCACAGGTAATGAAGAGGTTAATCAAGTAGCTCTGCAACCTCCACATCCCCTTGGGATTGGTTTGTGGAACCTGCTAATGGCCTACCCACCTGACAGTGAGGAAGTAGGCCTTAACAATGTTCCAGTTGGTAATGAAATCATCCCTAATGCTACAGCTCAGGAAGATAATGTTGTTCACATTGCACCACCAGCCTAGGTGGTTACTGCCGTGGAATTGTCACGTCAGATGTCCTAGTGTGAGGACTTAGTCATGAGGCCAACGCATCTATGCGGTAGCTTGAAGGGGTTGGTCGGAGTCGAGAGACGCGAGGCGGATCAACACACAAGACAAGGATTTAGACAGCTTCGGGCCCTGGGAAACATCATCCGGTAATAGCCCTACATGCTGTTTGTGGCTAGGTCTCATTATGCTCATGAGGGAGTCGCCGTAAACCGGCTCTCCTCTAGTTGTGTCTAGCCTTATCGATTCTTTTCTGTCCTCCCTCTTGGGGTGCCCTGCCCCTCCTTATATATGTTTGAAGGGGCGGGTTACATGACTAGTCCTAGTAAGATTAGGATTAAGTCCTAGTCTTGCTTCCTTTGTAGGAGAATATTCCTTATGCCTTTCTCTTAAACCGACCCACCTTCATATGAACCGGCCTACCGGGCCTTGGGCCTTATCATCCGTCTGGACCGCCCGCTGGGTCACCAGTGAATCATAATGCCCCACGGCGGGTTATCTATAAACCGCCAGGTCAGGGCGGGTCACTCCTTGAGCCGTTAAGTGTCGGCCGGGTCTTTAGTAAACCGCCAAGTCCAACCGGGTCATACCGTGGGGTATATCCCCGACATTAGCCCTCGGTTTAGCTTGGATTTATCCATGGTAAACTGATCCTGCTAAATAACTCAGAACAAATTTGACATCTTGTGCTCCGGTTTAAAAATTCTTGTAAGCCGGCACCTGATCTTGCTTAAGTCCTTGTCATTTCCTTCTTCTGGACAGTCTGGGTCAAGACCAGCTTTATAATCAATTTGCTGACATTGGCTTCTCACAGAAATATATTGTAAAGAATATTTGATTCAGCTCCAAATGCTTAACAAAAATATTAGTCTTGAAATACTCATCTGATTTTCAGCCGGCTTGTAGATTTGCCGGTTTATCATTGCTAAAAAATCTAGATTGTAAATATTGATAACACCGGGTCATAATTATTCTTGTGCCGACGGGTCATAGTTATTAGTGGCCTTGAGTCATGATTGTTAGTGGCCTTGGTCATAATTATTAGTGGCCTTGGTCATGATTATTCTGAACACGGTCAATCTGGTTTGCTCAAAACTGAGAATTTGAAGATATTTCTCCTTTATATCCATGTTACCTGTAGCCCCCAAGTCTTGAGCAGAGCGAAGTGATGATTTAAGACTTGCTTCAATATACTGCCACTTTGAAGAAATCCATGTTTGTTCATCTCAGTCACTAGTAAAGACTGAATACTCCATATATGTAGCCCCCAAGTGCCGGGTTGTCATGCTTGCAGCAACCTGGGACTTGTAATTTCCTTATACTCATAAAAACTTCAACCAGTGCAACCCCCAAGGGCCGGGTCATTATGTAATAACGAGCAGGGACTTTATAAATATTATCATGTAGACTTGAACAACAACGTGTAGCCCCCAAGGGCCGGCTTAGTAAGATAATACCAAGCTAGGACTTTATATATACTTCATTGAAAATAATATCATATGATGTAACCCCCATCATGGGGCTTGAACCCACGTCCACAAGGTTGAGAGCTTTGTGCTTTACCAACTGAGTAGTGGACCCTTCAATATAATGGATTAAGACTTGTGTACCTTGAATTGTTGACATGAGCAATTGGTAGCCCCCAAGGGCCAGCTCATTATGATGTGATGAGTCGGGTCTTCAATAAGGCTAGTAAAAATGACTTTGCATTAGCCCCCAAGTGTCATGGTGCATGCTTGCAGCAATATGAGAGTTGCATATTTGATGTAATCTCAACTTGAATAATGTAGCCCCCAAGTGCCGAGTTGTAAGCCTGCAATGACTCGGGACTATTCCTTTGTAGAATAAATCATACCCATTGATAAAATAATATCCAGTGCGCTGAAGCGACTTTGAAAACCTCAATCATAATATTGGTTATTGATAACCATAATAAAAAATCCAGCCATGTTGGCTATTTGAATAACATAACCCAATGATTTATGAGCGCATGATTCCAATGGTGCAATCCAAATATATACTGGCGACTTAACATCCAAAGCCAGACCGGGTTAATAAACACCGGATATTTTCTCATCATACACTGGCGACTTATAGTCAAAAGCCAGGCTGGGTTAAGAAACACTAGATGTTATCTCATCATACGCTGGCGACTTAAAAACCAGACCGGGTCAGTAAACACCGAATTTAACATAAACCTCATCAAAATAAACTGCTAAAAGAAGATTTGAGAAGAAAACATGCAAAAAGGCGAGGCTTTTCATGGGCTGCCAGGCCACTGAGTTAAAACCATTTTACAAAGCCTTATTAGCCAATCGTCATTTTAACTATGACAAGTTCAGGGTCTTTATAAGATTGACTTGTCAAATGTTCGACGGGTCGTACCAGGATTACGTGGGCGGAGTGGCTTACTTAAAAAGGCAGGATAACCCGGGGTTTTAGGTGAATACACCTGGCTTCCAAGCCTGGCTTTTATAGCCTATTACAAGGTTATAGACTCTTTGTTCTTGTAGAAGCAAAGAGCCCCCGAGCAATATTTTGAGCTGTGCTCAATGGGTGCCTATGTTTGAGTTGTGCTTTTGCAACACTCTCTTTGGCCCCTTTTAACTTTTTCTGAGAACTCGAACTTTTGCGAGAGATAATATTCTACTTGAGCCGGAATTTTAAACCAGATGTTTGTAACATCCCCAGCATCACACTACAGTAATCTCACCCTAATGAAGGTCATGTCATCATGATCATCATGCCAAAATGCCACTTGTCCAAAATCTGCTTCAAATTCAAATTCAAATTTCATGTCAAATATTTGCTTCTTCTTTCATGCAAATAAAATAGTTCATCCTATGGCAAATAATCCCTAGATATTTGTCATGTTGAAAGCCAACATTTTGGAATTCTCAAATTGCCCACAGGAACTTATTATACGGTCAAGAATATTTAAGATGTCCTTTTCATTTTCTAAAAATGCTTGGACAACTCTGAAATGCCCAAACTTTTTGTGGCAGTCTTTGGATATTACAAAGTAATTATGTGACCAAGTTTCACATTTTGCAAAATCTTATGGAAGCTCAAAATATTACTAAACCCTTTACGTAAAAAGAAATAAAAAAGCCCTTTGTGCCTTGGCCTAAGTGCACAGTGCCTAAACCAACCCACCACGGCCTCCTCCACCCCCTGTTCTCTGTTCAGCGACCGAGGCACGCCCGCCATCGCCGCCGAACCCACCTCGCCGACCACGTCGCTACAGGCGCCGTGGGTGGATAAAGATCCACCTCTCCTCCCCACAGCCTCCTCATCCATTCCCCCTCGCTCTCCCTCGTTCACCCTCTTCTTCTCTGTCCCGTTCGCCGGTCTTGTGATGCGTCGGCAACGCCGCCCGTCGATCTGCGGCCACCGCCTCCCGATCGCCTCGCCGGCCGCGCCCTACCGCTCCGCCTCGCTCGCTGCCTCGACTACACCTCGTCATCGAGCTCGAGGAGCGACCTTGCGCTCGGGATCGACCTCACCTCTCCTTCTCGATTCTTTGGCGCCGCCGTCGTCTTAAATCCAATCTTTGCTGCTCCTAAGCTCCCACGGGCCTTTCTTGGCCACCCGGTGAGCTCCTCCCTTCCTCCTTTCCTCTGCTCGCGTCGTGCCTTTCACCATAGCTAGCTCGCCCGCAAGCCGAGCTCCGCCGTCTGCCATTGCCGTCGTAGGGCTCGCCACCGAGCTCCTCCGCTCGAGCTAGTAGCTCTGACGAGCTCCTGGAGCTCCGTAGACCCCGCCTAGTTGGTTAGTTTGGCCGCTCGCGCGCTCTAACGCTGAACCCGCTCGCGCCCGTACTCCGGCGCCGTTTCTACTCGTCGCCGGCGCCGTTCCGGTCGTTCCTCGCCTCGGTCGTCGCCTCCATCTTGCATGCGACGTCGAACCGCGTCGAATGCACCTAGCTACGACCCCGGAAACCCCCTGTGCGCGAAACCCGACCCCCTCTCCCGACGTGCGCCGCTGCAGGAGGCTCGCCGAACACTTCGGCGCCAGCGCCGTGAGGTGACACAGCGGCCGGCGTATGGGGCCCGCCGAGCCAGCAGCAGGGGCCAGTTGACTCATTGAGTGAGTCAACCCACTGACATGTGGGGCCGAGTCAATAAAACGTTTTAGATAAATAGAAAATTTGTTAATTAAATTGATTAATTAATCGATTCACCAATTAGACACTGACAGTGGGCCCCGCTTGATAATTAGTATTAGATTAGTCCAATTAACACCGTTTAATTAGTCCAGTCACTGACCAGTGGGTCCCACTGGACCCACAGGTCAGGTTTGACCCCAATCAACCGTCCTGTTGACTGCTGACATCACCTCTACATCATGCTGACGTCATATTCCATTTTTGTTAATATAAATAAATCCAGAAAATTTCTTAAACTTTGAAAATTAATAGAAAATAAACCGTAACTCGGATGAAAATGTTTTCTACATGAAAGTTGCTCAGAACGATGAGGCGAATCCGAATACACGGTCCGTTTACCTCTCAGATGCCTCTAACTATCTAAACATGGAACATTCCCCTCGGTCATCACGTTCGACACGAGTCCGGGCAGGAAAATATTCCCGGTTGAATTCCCCTTCACCTATATCGTGTAGCCATACGTTAGGTCACACCCAGCATAGCTTATTGCCACGTTATGCTTTGTGATGCTATGTTTGCTTTATATTTACTGTTTCTTCCGCCTCTTCTCTCGGTAGACCCGAGACCGATCTTGCCCTGTGATCGACTCGTCGGCAGCGACCCTCCTTGCCGAGCAACCGGCAAGCCCCTTTGATCATCCCGATATCGCCCATTCCATTCTCTCATGCTTGCATTAGATTTTGCTATTGTTATTGTTTGCTCCTATTACGATGCATAGCTTTGCTTTTGTAACTGCTTTTGTAACACCTTATTGTTACCTTACCCTTATCCTAAAGCTGCTTAGTATAGGTTGGTGAGTGATCCATCGCTGACCCCACCTTGTCCTTGTTGCCTGCCGTCGCCGAAGACCCGATCAACGGGATCGAAGACCAGCCCAAGCACCGCACATCACTTTCCCTTAGTTGCTCGACTTTCTTTGGGTTACTATCGAGTCTTGAGGGTGAGACCTCTACAACACTTCTAATGTTAACCTGTAGTGTAGTTATTGATTCGTGGTCATCGAGGTGATTCGCCTTAACCACTTCGTCACGACTACGTAGTGCAACCCCTCAAGTGTGAACCTCGGGGTGATTCCTCTTACGTTCACCTTGATGATTACATCAGTGGAGTTCATCGGGGTGATTCCTCGGGTTTTCCCTTGATGATTGGACACACGGATACTTGGACTTTACAGCTGTTACTTGGAAAGGCGGGTCAACCCTGAGGGTACCGCGAGTGATGTGGAGCGGGTTGACTGGAGGTGCCCGCGAGATAATTACTGGCGTGGCGGGCATTCTTAGCCCTTGCCGCAAGTCCTCGAGGCAGGCGACGGGTCACATCTTTCGTGAGTCTCTGCTTGTTACCGCGTTCCTAATCCACTACGATTTGGATAATTGATCCAGGGGCCTCGGCACGATAGCACTAACCATCACGTGGGCATAATATGGGCATTACGCATCGTATGCATCGGTGAAGCTTAATAGGCGTCGGCGATCGAGCGGCCGCTACGGGTTGGGACTGGTAGCTCCTACCTTTTTCAAGGAGGTAGCTAGGTCGCTCACCGGCGCACAGAACAACATGCGGAGTTCGGGAGATGGCCCATGACCCCTAGGGGCATAGGTTTAGTCCGTCTTGACCTCTCTATTAAGCCTAGGTCGGGTTGCGGCGTATTGTTTGGCGAGGCGGGCATGACCCAGGAAAGTGTGTCGGCGGAGTTAATCAAGCGTGGTGGGTAAGTTGGTGCACCCTGCGGAAGAAAACATCTATCGATAGCTTTGTCCTCTGATAGCGGACACTTGGAATTGTATCGATCGATACAACTAGAACTGGATACTTGTGATGAGAATTGGATGGTGATGAGAATTGGATTGTGATGACAAGCTGGATAGTATGGCTCTGGGATTGCTTTCTCAGGAGTCGAGAAAGGATCTCGGCGAGGTTGATAACACTACTACTACTTTACTTTATGCTACTCTACTTCCTCCTGTTCTTTGCAAGATGGTGGTTTCGGAAGATGCTAGTCTTCGATAGGACTAGGCCTTCTCTCTATTACGCCTTCGCAGCCAGATCCACATATACAACCCCTCTTTGATAATGTTGCATATGTAGTGTAGATCCTTGCTTGCGAGTACTTTGGATGAGTACTCACGGTTGCTTTGCTCCCTTTTCCCCCTTTTTTTTCGGTTGATGCAACAGAGGTGGAGCCAGGGCGGATGCCACCGCCGGTGCCTACTACTACGTTGAGACCGCTGACGACCAGGAGTAGTTAGGAGGCTCCCAGGCAGGAGGCCTTGCCTTTTCGATCGTAGATGCTTTTGTGCTAGCCTTCTTAAGGCAAATTGGTCTAACTTATGTCTGTGCTCAGATGTAGTTGCTTCCACTGACTCTTGTGTTTTCGAGCTTATGTATTCGAGCCCTCGAGGCCCCTGGCTTGTAATATAAAGCTTATATTATTTTAATTTGTGTCTAGAGTTGTGTTGTGATATCTTCCCGTGAGTCCTTGATCTTGATCGTACACATTTGCGTGCATGATTAGTGTACGATTGAATCGAGGGCGTCTGAGTTAATATCGAGCCAAGCTGCTGTAAATAGCCCCTTTCCAACTCCTTGGCCGAAGTTGAGTCTAGTCGTCCAAAACTATTTTACTAACTTGGCTGTGTGGCTTAGGGGCCCACGTTGCCATTGGGTGGTATTAGGATCTTTTACTCCTCGTCTTTACTCTGGGATTCTGATCTCTCCCTTATTCGGGTAAAATGATTTTGCTAACTCTGACTCTAGGATCTCGTAACCACTTCCACCCGGACAGCCCCTTCATTCCAGATGATCGCCTGCTTCACCAGAAGACCTCGAAGTTACTCTCCGATGTTCTCTCGAGACTTGTGCCATCGCTTTTGAAATTACCTTCCATTGATAAACCCCTATGGATAACCACATACACTTGCCATTCATACAATCATTCCTCGTTGATCTTGTTATTACAAGATACCTTGAAATTCTCTCTATTGTTCTAAGTGAAGGAAATATGCCCTAGAGGCAATAATAAAGTTATTATTTATTTCCTTATTTCATGATAAATGTTTATCATTCATGCTAGAATTGTATTAACCGGAAACATGATACATGTGTGAATGCATAGACAAAACAAGATGTGACTAGTATGCCTCTACTAGACTAGCTTGTTAATCAAAGATGGTTATGTTTCCTGACCATGAACAAAGGAGTTGTTATTTGATTAACGAGGTCACATCATTAGTAGAATGATCTGATTGACATGACCCATTCCCTTAGCTTAGCACACGATCGTTTAGTATGTTGCTCTTGCTTTTATCCATGACTTATACATGTTCTGTAACTATGAGATTATGCAACTCCGTCTACGGAGGAACACTTTGGGTGCTACCAAGCGTCCTGGCGAAGCGGGTGATTATAAAGGAGTACTGGTGTCTCCAAAGGCGAGATGTTGGGTTGGCGTATTTGAGATTAGGTTTTGTCACTCCGATAGTCGGAGAGGTATCTCTGGCCCTCTCGGTAATGCACATCACTTGAAGCCTTGCAAGCACTACAACTAATGAGTTAGTTGTGAGATGATGTATTCGGAGCGAGTAAAGAGACTTGCGGTAGCGAGATTGAACTAGGTATTGAATACCGACGATCGAATCTCGGGCAAGTAACATACCGATGACAAAGGAACAACGTATGTTGTTATGCGGTCGACCGACAAAGATCTTCGTAGAATATGTAGGAACCAATATGGGCATCCAGGTCCGCTGTTGGTTATTGACCGTGAATGGTTCTAGGTCATGTCTACATTGTTCTCGAACCGTAGGGTCCATGCACGCAAGGTTTCGATGGCGGTTATTATGAGTTTATGTATTTTGATGTACCGAAGGAGTTGAGTCCGGATGTGATCACGGACATGACGAGGAGTCTCGGAATGGTCGAGACATAAAGATTGATATATTGGAAGCCTATGTTTGGAGTTGAATGGTTCGGTAAAGCGGAAATTCTGAGTACAGGAGGTTCTGGAACCCCGGGAGGTAAATGGGCCTCGATGGGCCTTGGTGGAAAGGAGAAGGGCAGCCCTAGGTGGCGCGCCTCCCCCTTCCCTAGTCCTACTAGGACTAGGAGAAGGGGCCCCCCCTCTCTTCCCCCTCAGGAATCCTAGTCCAACTAGGATTGGGGGAATCCTACTCGAGAGGAGTAGGACTCCTGGCAGCGCCCTCCTTTGGGCCGCCCCCCCCCTGGCTCCTTTATATCTGAGGCGGGGGGCACCTTGGAACAGACAAGTTGATCGTGAGATCGTTCCTTAGCCGTGCGGTGCCCCCTCCACCATATTCCACCTCGGTTATCCGTCGCGTAGCTTAAGCGAAGCCTGGCGATGAAACATCAAGATCGTCCACCCCGTCGTCTTGTGGAACTCTCCTCGACACTCGGCTGGATCGAGTCTGAGGGCGTCATCGAGCTGTCGTGTGTCAAGAACTCGGGGCGTCAGATGCTGGCGCGGGATCGGTCGGATCGCGAGGAGAACGTCGACTACTTCCTCTCGTTGTGATCGCTTCGCCGGGTCTACAAGGGTATGTAGACAACACTCTCCCCTCTCGTTGCTATACATCACCATGATCTTGCGTGTGCGTAGGAAAATTTTTGAAATTACTCGTTCCCCAGCGGTGGCATCCGAGCCTAGGTTTTTCTATGGTTTGATGTTTTGCAGAGTAGAACACAAGTGAGTTGTGGGCGATACAAGTCATACTACCTACCAGCATGTCATACTTTGGTTCAGCGGTATTGTGAGATGAAGCGGCCCGGACCGACATTACTGCGTGCACGCTTACGCGAGACTGGTTTCACCGCTCTGAGCACTCGTTGCTTAAAGGTGGTGGTGGGTGCTGTCTCTCTCACTTTAGTTGAACCGAGTGTGGCTCGCCCGGTCCTTGAGAAGGTTAAAGCGGAGTCTATTTGTGAAATATCGTTGTGGTTTTGATGCGTGGGTGAGGCTGGTTCTTGCTTAAGCCCGTAGCAGCCACGTAAAATTTGCAACAACAAAGTAGAGGGCGTCTAACTTGTTTTGCGGGGCATGTTGTGATGTGATATGGTCAAGATGTGATGCTATATTTTATTGTATGAGATGATCATGTTTTGTAACGAAGTTATCGGCAATGGCAGGAGCCATATGGTTGTCGCTTTATTGTATGCAATGCAATGCATACTGTAATGCTTTACTTTATCACTAAGCGGTAGCGATAGTCGTAATAGCATAAGTTTGGCGAGGCGACAACGATCTTTGCGATGGAGATCAAGGTGTCGCGCCGGTGGCGATGGTGATCATGGTGGTGCAACAAGATGGAATCATGAAGCACAAGATGATGATGACCATATCATATCACTTATATTGATTTGCATGTGATGTTTATCCTTTTATGCATCTTATCTTGCTTTGATTGATGGTAGCATTATAAGATGATCTCTCACTAAATTATCAAGAAGTGTTCTCCCGGGTATGCCGTTGCCAAAGTTAAATCGTGCCCGGACACCACGTGATGATCGGGTGTGATAAGCTCTCGTCCATCTACAAGGTGCAAGCCGGTTTGCACACGAATAATACGGGTTATGCTTGGCGAGCCTAGCATATCGAGATATGGCCTCGGAACACGGAGACCGAAAGGTCGGCGTGAATCATATAGTAGATATGATCAACATAAGATGTTCACCATTGAAAGCTACTCCATTTCACGTGATGATCGGTTATGGTTTAGTTGATTTGGATCACGTGATCACTTAGATGACTAGAGATGTTTTTCTAAGTGGGAGTTCTTAAGTAATATGATTAATTGAACTTAAATTTATCATGAACTTAGTACTGATAGTATCTTGCTTGTTTATGTTTGATTGTAGATAGATGGCTCGTCTTTGTTGTCCGTTGAATTTTAATCGTTCCTTGAGAAAGCAAAGTTGAAAGATGATGGTAGCAATTACGGATTTGGGTCCGTAACGAGATCATCCTCATTCTTTGCCTGAAGAGCTCGTCTGGATGCACGCTAGGTAGCGAACTTCTTCTTTGGAGCAACGCCGGATGTTATGAGCGTCTGGCGAGCAAAGCGATGACTACTCTATAGTTCGATGTGCCATGCTACGGCTTAGAACGGGACTTCAACGGCGTTTTGAGCGTCATGGAGCATATGAGATGTTCGGAGTTGAAGTTAATATTCAACAGAATGCGGATTGAGAGATATGAAGTCTCCAATAAGTTCTATAGCTGCAAGATGGAGGAGAACGATTACATTAGTGAGCATATACTCGAATGTGCGGGTACTACAATCACTTGACACAATTGGGAGTTAATCTTCCGGATGATTGTGTCATTGTGAATTCTCAATCACGCCACCAAGCTACAAAGGCTTCGTGATGAACTATAATATGCAAGGGTTAGTAAAGACTATGTACGAGCTCTTACGCAATGCTAAAGGCTGCGGAGGTAGAAATCAGAAGGAGCATCAAGTGTTGATGGTCAATAAGACCACTAGTTTCAAGAAGAAAGGCAAAGGGAAGAAGAAGGGAATCTCAAGAAGAACAGCAAGCAAGTTCTTTGCTCGGAGAAAAACCCAAGTCGGCCCTAAACACTGGCCGAGTGCTTCTCTCGCAAGCGGTAGTCCTTTGAAGCGGAACGCCCCAAGTATTTGGCGGATAAGAAGGATGGCAAGGTGAACAAAGGTATATGTGATATACATGTTATTGATGTGTACCTTACTAGAGCTCGTAGTAGCACTGGGTATTTGATATTGGTTACATTGCTAATATTTGCAACTCGAAGCAGGGACTACTGATTGCGAACTCGGCAAAGGGCGAGGTGGCGATCTTGGCGTGGGAAATGGTTCCAAAGTCGATGTGATCGCGATCGGCACGCTACCTCTACATCTACCTTGGGATTAGTTTTAGACCTAAATAATTGTTATTTGGTGCTGCGTTGAGCATGAACATTATATCTGGATCTTGTTTGATGCGAGGCGGTTATTCATTTAAATCGAGAGAATAATGGTTGTTCTATTTATATGAGTAATATCTTTTATGGTCATGCACCCTTGAGGAGTGGTCTATTTCTTATGAATCTCGATAGTAGTGATACACATATTCATAATGTTGAAACCAAAAGATCAGAGTTGATAATGATAGTGCAACTTATTTGTGGCACTGCCGTTTAGGTCATATCGGTATAAAGCGCATGAAGAAACTCCATGTTGATGGACTTTTGGAGTCACTTGATTATGAATCACTTGGCACTTGCGAACCGTGCCTCATGGGCAAGATGACTAGAACACCGTTCTCGGTACTATGGAGAGAGCAGCAGATTTGTTGGAAATCATACATCTGAGATGTATGTGGTCCGATGAATATTGAGGCTCGTGGCGGATATCGTTATTTTCTCACCTTCACGATGACTTAAGCGGATATGGGTATATCTACTTAATGAAACATAAGTCTGAAAGCGTTTGAAAAGTTCAAAGAATTTGAGTGAAGTTGAAAATCATCGTAACAAGAAAATTAAGTTTCTACGATCGATCGTGGAGGTGAATATTTGAGTTCTGAGTTTGGTCTACATTTGAAACAATGCGGAATAGTTTCGCAACTTCACGCCACCGGAACACCACAGCGTAATGGTGTGTCGAGCGTCATGTCGCACTTTACTAGATATGGTGCGATCTATGATGTCTCTTCTGATTTACCGCTATCGTTTTGGGGTTATGCTCTAGAGACGGCCGCATTCACCTTGAATAGAACACCGTCGAAATCCGTTGAGGCGACACCTTATGAACTGTGGTTTAGCAAGAAACCAAAGTTGTCGTTTCTTAAAGTTTGGGGATGCGATGCTTATGTGAAAAAGCTTCAACTGATAAGCTCGAACCCAAATCGAATGTGTCTTTATAGGATACCCAAAGGAGACAGTTGGGTACACCTTCTATCACAGATCCGAAGGCAAGACATTCGTTGCTAAGAATGGATCCTTTCTAGAGAAGAGTTTCTCTCGAAAGAAGTGAGTGGGAGGAAAGTGGAACTTGATGAGGTAATAGTACCTTCTCCCTTACTTGAAAGTAGTTAAATCGCGAAACCGGTTTACGAGACACCTCGCCAAGTAGTGAGGAAGTTGATGATGTTGATCATGAAACTTGAGATCAAGTTCTTCTGAGAACCTCGTAGATCAACGAGTAAGATCCGCACGAGTGGTGCGGTAATCCTGTTCGGAAGTCATGCTACTAGATCATGATGAACCTACGAACTATGAAGAAGCGATGGTGAGCCCAGATTCGCAAGATGGCTTGAGGCCATGAAATCGAGATGGGATCCATGTATGAAAACAAAGTGTGGACTTTGGTTGACTTACCCAAGGGTAGGCAAGCAATAGAAAACAAGTGGATCTTCAAGAAGAAGGCCGTTGACGGTAATATTCTTGTCTATAAAGCTCGACTTATGCATAAAGGTTTCGACAAGTTCAAGGGGTTGACTACGATGAGACCTTCTCACCGTAGCGATGCTTAAGTCCGTCCGAATCATGTTAGCGATTGCCGCATTTTATGATTATGAAATTTGGCAAATGGATGTAAAGCGCATTCTGAATGGATTTACGGAAGAAGAGTTGTATATGATGCAACGAAGGTTTTATCGATCCAAAGGAGCTAACAAAGTGTGCAAGCTCCAATGATCCATCTATGGATTGGTGCAAGCATCTCGGAGTTGGAATAAGCGCTTTGATAGTGTGATCAAAGCATTTGGGTTTATCTGAGACTTTTGGAGAAGCTTTGTATTTACAAGAAAGTGAGTGGGAGCTCTGTAGCATTTACGATCTTATATGTGGATGACATATTGCTGATCGGAAATGATATAGAAATTCTGGATAGCATAAAGGGATACTTGAATAAGAGTTTTTCAATGAAAGACCTCGGTGAAGCTGCTTACATATTGGGCATTAAGATCTATAGAGATAGATCAAGGCGCAATTGGACTTTCACAAAGCACATACCTTGACAAAGTTTTGAAGAAGTTCAAAATGGATCAAGCAAAGAAAGGGTTCTTGCACGTGTTACAAGGTGTGAAGTTGAGTCGGACTCAATGCCCGACCACTGCGGAAGATAGAGAGAAGATGAAAGATGTTCCTATGCTTGACCATAGGCTCTATCATGTATGCAATCTTGTGTACGGACACGATGTGTGCCTTGCTATAAGCCTAGCGAGGAGGTACCAAAGTAATCGAGTGGATCATTGGACAGCGGTCAAGAACATCTGAAATACACGAGAAGGACGAAGGATATGTTTCTCGTATATGGAGGTGACAAAGAGCTCATAAATGGCAGTTACGTTGATGCAAGCTTTGACAACGATCCAGACGATTCTAAATCGCGAGACCGGATCGTATTTACACTAAGCGGAGGAGCTGTCGGTTAGTGCAGTTCTAAACAAAGCGTCGTGGCGGGATCTACATGTGAAGCGGAATACATAGCACCGGAAGCAGCTAATGAAGGAGTGCGGATGAAGGAGTTCATATCCGATCTAGGTGTCATACCTAGTGTATCGGGTCAATGAAAATCTTCGTGACAATCTTGGAGCAATTGCCTTGGCAAAGGAATCCAGATTTCACAAGAAGGACCAAGCACATCAAAAGGCGCTTCAATTCCATCAGGGACTTAGTCGGGTGGAGACATAGAGATTTGCAAGATACATACGGATCTGAATGTTGCGAGACCGTTGACTAAGCCTCTTCCACGAGCAAAACATGATCGGCACCAAGACTCCATGGGTGTTAGAATCATTCTTGTGTAATCTAGATTATTGACTCTAGTGCAAGTGGGAGGCGAAGGAAATATGCCCTAGAGGCAATAATAAAGTTATTATTTATTTCCTTATTTCATGATAAATGTTTATCATTCATGCTAGAATTGTATTAACAGGAAACATGATACATGTGTGAATGCATAGACAAAACAAGATGTGACTAGTATGCCTCTACTAGACTAGCTTGTTAATCAAAGATGGTTATGTTTCGACCATGAACAAAGGAGTTGTTATTTGATTAACGAGGTCACATCATTAGTAGAATGATCGATTGACATGACCCATTCCTTAGCTTAGCACACGATCGTTTAGTATGTTGCTCTGCTTTTATCCATGACTTATACATGTTCTGTAACTATGAGATTATGCAACTCCGTCTACGGAGGAACACTTTGGGTGCTACCAAGCGTCTGGCGAATGGGTGATTATAAAGGAGTACTACGAGTGTCTCCAAAGGCGGATGTTGGGTTGGCGTATTTGAGATTAGGTTTTGTCACTCCGATAGTCGGAGAGGTATCTCTGGGCCCTCTCGGTAATGCACATCATTGAAGCCTTGCAAGCACTACAACTAATGAGTTAGTTGTGAGATGATGTATTACGGAGCGAGTAAAGAGACTTGCGGTAATGAGATTGAACTAGGTATTGAATACTGAGCGATCGAATCTCGGGCAAGTAACATACCGATGACAAAGGAACAACGTATGTTGTTATGCGATCGACCGACAAAGATCTTCGTAGAATATGTAGGAACCAATATGGGCATCCAGGTCCGCTGTTGGTTATTGACCGTGAATGGTTCTAGGTCATGTCTACATTGTTCTCGAACCGTAGGGTCCGCACGCTTAAGGTTTCGATGGCGGTTATTATGAGTTTATGTATTTTGATGTACCGAAGGAGTTGAGTCCGGATGTGATCACGGACATGACGAGGAGTCTCGGAATGGTCGAGACATAAAGATTGATATATTGGAAGCCTATGTTTGGAGTTGAATGGTTCGGGAAAGCGGAATTCTGGAATGTAGGGAGGTTCTGGAACCCCCGGAGGTAAATGGGCCTCGATGGGCCTTGGTGGAAAGGAGAAGGGCAGCCCTAGGTGGCGCGCCTCCCCCTTCCCTAGTCCTACTAGGACTAGGAGAAGGGCCGACCCCCCTCTTTCCCCCCTCAGGAATCCTAGTCCAACTAGGATTGGGAGAATCCTACTCGAGAGGAGTAGGACTCCTGGCGCGCCCTCCTTTGGCCATGGCCCCCTCCCCCTGGCTCCTTTATATCTGAGGCGGGGGGCACCTTGAAACAGAACAAGTTGATCGTGAGATCGTTCCTTAGCCGTGTGCGGTGCCCCCTCCACCATATTCCACCTCGGTTATCTGTCGCGTAGCTTAAGCGAAGCCTGCGCGGTGAAACATCAAGATCGTCCCACGCCGTCGTCTTGTGGAACTCTCCTCGACACTCGGCTGGATCGATCTGAGGGCGTCATCGAGCTGTCGTGTGTCAAGAACTGGGCGTCGAATGCTTGGCGCGGGATCGGTCGGATCGCGAGGAGAACGTCGACTACTTCCTCTACGTTGTGATCGCTTCGCCGGGTCTACAAGGGTATGTAGACAACACTCTCCCCTCTCGTTGCTATACATCACCATGATCTTGCGTGTGCGTAGGAAAATTTTTGAAATTACTACGTTCCCCAACACTAAGAATACTGTATCTATTGCCTCGCAGTTCCTTGTCACATGAATACCCCTTCGGATAATTCCTCGCACTTACCGAGTACCCGCTCATCCCCAGTTGTTCATGTGTTTCACAAAGGTCTTCGAAATACTATTAGATCTTTCAAAAATCCTCAGCAGCCTTTTGCACTTGAAATTCTTGCTTGCTTGAATTATGGTTAATTCCATATTTGTAGTAACCTCCATTTACATCCTCTGTCACTATCGTTTTGAGTCCCTTGATCCAATATGTTGCGAATGCTCGCAATCCTCAATCAGATCCTAGCATTCACCCTTCCGGCTCAGACGTCACTCTGAACTTGAGCTTGTTCTTTGCAAATCAAACCTTGATCGATTGTCGATCTATATTGATTCAACTCAATTATATTTTGATCAGAGCCTCTGCTTCTGATCTTCTGATTTAAAATTTGTAATCCCTCTGTATTTAGGCTTTGAAGTTATCCAGATATATCTATAATCCGATGCCTTTGCATTATTTCTTCCTCTGGTTGAGTACCGATAATCACATCAAATCCTTTGTGGACCGCCAAATCCTTTGTGGGATTATTATCCGACAGTGTCTTTCGGATTCTAAATTCTCATGAGTTTTCCCCTAACACATAATGCCTTTGGTAAATTGTATCCTCTGCTTATTTTCGACCATGCTCTGCTATTGAGCTGATGTTATATGCTCTGGAACTTAGTGGTATATGTTCCTAAGATACCCCTACGGGTTGAACCTATGCCTTCCCTAATCCGCGTGAACTCGAAAGAGATGCGAGTCATACTCTTCTGACATTTTGCCAGATAAGATTTCAACACAACAACTTCATTGAACGCGAGAAGTGAATGAAAGGTCATGCATTGGTGGGAGTCGACCTTGAACTTTGTGTTCATGCCCATGGACACAATGTAGATCTTATCATGGAAGCTTCTCTTAAAATCAATTGTTCCCTTGGTGTAAGTTCATCTTGTACCTGTGAATCGATTCTTTGCAACCGTGGCTCCGACCACGATTGTTTTTCTTGATTCCCTTTCCCGGACATGTTCCAGCACTTGTCTTCGGCAATTCAATATGCCTCTTCATCCTCTATTATGATCTACCTCGAGTATTACCCCTGTTATCTCGAGGATATCGTGCCATTGCATTGTCTTTTATGGAATTCTTGTTGGAATATTACTCTCACCATTTTAGTCACTCTGTAAGTCTACATTGTCCGAAACTCAAGAACTTTGACAAGTGACTCGAATCCACACTGAGATTTAGCACTCCTAGTACTTTGTTGCTGGAAAGTTTTATACTCCATCACGTCATTCCTAGCCTATTAGGCTATCTCCTTATCATGCTAATTTTAACGGGACTACTGGTCCTTATGCGGAGCAACCGACGATGAGCTAAGCTTACGTCGATCTTCCTCATCTTCTCATTTCACCTCGAATAACAGGCTTGATTTCGAGCTTGTGTCATATCCATGGTTCCAATAACCTCTCACTTCATCATTCCTTTTGTTTGATGTAAATCATTTGCTCAATGGCATCTTCATAGAGCCTCTCGACAAAATTTGTCATGATCACCACCAATATACTGACTTGTTCTAGGATATCAAACAAATTCATGATGAGAAATACCATCCTTGTCCTTCGATGATTTGTATTATCAACGATGTCATCCTTGACTTCCTCCCAACATCGACTTGATCATGTATTGGTCATACCTTGAGTTCCTTGTTATTCCTGGAACTGTTTCTTGAGTATTTCTTGTGATCCTCAAATCCAATCTTTGCTTGAAACACCATATTCTTGCTACCACGAAGCATGATTGTGGTATTCTGAATATCGACAAGAACATTGGAAGCACATTGCCAAATGTTTCTTGATCTATTATCCAAACACCGTTGTATGGGTAATATCGTGATTCTTCCCTCGCCCCTTTACCTAAATGTCTTTGTACTTGCTGTCCTAACCTGTATATCATGCTCCACTTTTCCTTGGGAAGGTTATACTCCCAATTTTTTTGTGTGTAAACACATTTTTCCTTTCCAATGTTCTTTTTAATTTCGATAATCACTTTTACCTTTACATTGTTTTGTTTAATCTTCCTTGTGATTTATGAGATCTATGCAGTAATAGTTCCCTGCTTATGAAAACACCTTGGTGTACAATTTGTCGATAAGACCTTGTTATTATTCTTTGTTGACATTAGGTAACCATCGATGGACGAGAACTTTGCCTATTGGTCCGCCTCGTTCAACGAGTAGGAAAATAGTTCTCTCCGTCCCTCGCCCTTGGTACCAACGTTGTTGATAACATAACTAACAGTCTATCATCTGACATGCCTTGCTATCGGGCCCCTTTCTACTTTTAACCCAGATGGTGGGCTCATAATCCACAGTTCCACAGGATCGAAACCTGACTCTCCTGTACAACCTTGATGCCGAAGTATCTTATGCTCTTGGCTTTGTGTGTTATCACGAGCCACCCTCCGAGAGATGATCTATTCCCGATGCTCTGAACCCATTCTCACACTCTGTTCAGGTATCGATCGTTTGTCCATTCGCTTGAAACTTCTTATTGTACATTCATATTTTGCTCTCGACGTTTTCTTAAATTTCAACTCGAGAGATACCTCATCACATTCCCCTTTGTTCACGGACAATTAACCCTATAAGGGTCGAGTTCACTGAAGTTACTCTTTACTTCCCCACTTAAATCTCGGGACGAGATTTCTTGTAATGGAGGAGATTTGTAACATCTGACATCACACTCTGATAATCTCCCCTAATGAAGGTCATGTCATCATGATCATCATGCCAAAATGCCACTTGTCCAAAATCTGCTTCAAATTCAAATTCAAATTTCATGTCAAATATTTGCTTCGTCTTTCATGCAAATAAAATAGTTCATCCTATGGCAAATAATCCCTAGATATTTGTCATGTTGAAATAACATTTTGGAATTCCCAAATTGCCCTGAGGAACTTATTATACGGTCAGAAGATATTTAAGATGTCCTTTTCATTTTCTAAAAATGCTTGGACAACTCTGAAATGCCCAAACTTTTTGTGGCAAAGTCTTTGGATATTACAAAGTAATTATGTGACCAAGTTTCACATTTTTTGCAAAATCTTATGGAAGCTCAAAATATTACTAAACCCCTTTCTGTAAAAAGAAATAAAAAAAAGCCACCGTGCACTGGCCTAAGTGCACAGTGCCTAGAGCCTAGCCCACCACGGCCTCCGCCGCCTCCCCCTGTTCTCTGTTCAAGCGACCGAGGCACGCGCGCCGTCGCCGCCGAACCCACCTCGCCGACCACATTGCTATAGGCGCCGCGGGTGGATAAAGATCCACCTCTCCTCCCCCCTGGCCTCCTCATCCATTCGCCCCCCTCGCTCTCCCTCGTTCACCCCTCTTCTTCTCTTCCCGTTCGCCCGTGCGTGGTCGTCGACGCGCCGCCGTCGATCTCGCGGCCACCGCCTCCCGATCGCCTCGCCGATGCGCCCTACCGCTCCGCCTCGCTTGGCTGCCTCGACTACACCTCGTCATCGAGCTCGGGAACGACCGCACGCTCGGGATCGACCTCACCTCTCCTTCTCGGTTGCCGGCGCCCGCCGTCGTCTTCGTCCAATGCTGCTGCTCCTAAGCTCCCACGGGCCTTTCTTGGCCGCCCGGTGAGCTCCTCCCTTCCTCCTTTCCTCTCCTTGCGTCGTGCCTTTCACCGTAGCTAGCTCGCCCGCAAGCCGAGCTCCGCCGTCCGCCATTGCCGTCGTAGGGCTCGCCACCGAAGCTCCTCGCTCGAGCTAGTAGCTCAAGCGAGCTCTGGGCGCCGAGACCCGCCTAGTTGGTTAGTTTGTCGCTCGCGCTCTAACGCTGAACCCGCTCGCGCCCGTACTCCGGCGTCGTTTCTACTCGTCGCCGGCGCCGTTCCGGTCGTTCCTGGCCTCGGCCGTCGCCTCCATCTTGCGTGCGACGTCGAACCGCGTCGAATGCACCTAGCTACGACCCCGGAAACCCCCTGTGCGCGAAACCCGACCCCCTCTCCCGACGTCGCCGTCGCGGGAGGCTCGCCGGAGCACTTCCGGCGCCAACGCCGGTGAGGCTGACGTGGCGCTGACGTATGGGGCCCGCTGAGCCACTGACGGGTGGGCCCAGTTGACTCGTTGACTGAGTCAACCCACTGACATGTGGGGCCGAGTCAATAAAATGTTTTAGGTAAATAGAAAATTTGTTAATTAAATTGATTAATTAATCTATTCACCAATTAGACACCGACAGTGGGCCCCGCTTGATAATTAGTATTAGATTAGTCCAATTAACACTATTTAATTAGTCCAGTCACTGACCAGTGGGTCCCACTGGACCCACAGGTCAGGTTTGACCCCAATCAACCGTCTGTTGATTGCGACATCACCTCTACATCATCTTGACGTCATATTCGTTTACATGCGAGTCATCATCGACATTAGTCGGAACCGGAAAACATTCGGTTGAATTTCCCTTCACCTATATCGTGTAGCCATCGTTAGGTCACACCGCCTGACTTATTGCCACGTTATGCTTTGTGATGCTATGTTTGCTTTATATTCTTTGTTTCTTCGCCTCTTCTCTCCGGTGAACCCGAGACCGATCTTGCCCTGTGATCGACTCGTCGACGGCGACCCCTCCTTACGAGCAACCGGAAAGCCCCCTTTGATCATCCCGACATCGCCCATTCCATTCTCTCATGCTTGCATTAGATTTTGCTATTGTTATTGTTTGCTCCTATTACGATGCATAGCTTTGCTTTTGTAACTGCTTTTGTAACACCTTATTGTTACCTTACCCTTATCCTAAAGCGCTTAGTATAGGTTGGTGAGTGATCCATCGATGACCCCACCTTGTCCTTGTTGCCTGCCGTCATCGAAGACCCGATCAGCGGGATCGAAGACCAGGCCCGACACCGCACATCACTTTCCCTTAGTTGCTCGACACTTCTTTGGGTTACTATCGAGTACTGAGGGTGAGACCTCTACAACACTTCTAATGTTAACCCTGTAGTGTAGTTATTCGGTCGTGGTCATCGAGGGTGATTCCGCCTTAACCACTTTCGATACGACTCTGTCGTGCAACCCCTCAAGTGTGAACCTCGGGGGTGATTCCTCTTACGTTCACCTTGATGATTACATCGAGTGGAGTTCATCGGGGGTGATTCCTCGGGTTTTCCCCTTGATGATTGGACACACGGATACTTGGACTTTACAACTGTTACTTGGAAAGGCGGGTCGACCCTGAGGGGTACCCGCGAGTGATGTGGGGACGGGTTGACCTGGAGGGTGCCCGCGAGATAATTACGAGGCGTGGCCGGGCATTCTTAGCCCTTGCCACAAGTCCTCGAGACGAGGCGATGGGGTCACATCTTCGTGAGTCTCTGCTTGTTACCGCGTTCCTAATCCACTACGATTTGGATATTTGATCAGGGGCCTCGCCCGATAGCACTAACCATCACGTGGGCATAGTATGGGCGTTCTGCGTCATATGCATCGGTAGAAGCTTAATAGGCGTTAGCGATCGTGGCGGCCTTGCCGGGTTGGGCTGGTAGCTCCTACCTTTTTCAAGGAGGTAGCTAGGTTTGCTCACCGGCTGCGACGCATAGCGTCTTGAGGAGTTCGGGGAGATGGCCCATGACCCCAGGGGCATAGGTTTAGTCCGTCTTGACCTCTCTATTAAGCCTAGGTCGGGTTGTGGCGTATTGTTTGGCCGAGGGCATGACCCAGAAAGTGTGTCGGCGAAGTTAATCAAGCGTGGTGGGTAAGTTGGTGCACCTGCAGGGAAGAAAACATCTATCGATAGCACGTCCTCTGATAGCGGACACTTGGAGTTGTATCCCGATCGATACAACTAGAATTGGATACTTGTGATGAGAATTGGATGGTGATGAGAATTGGATTGTGATGACAACTGGATAGTATGGCTCTGGGATTGCTTTCTCGCAGGGAGTCGAGAAAGGATCTCTGGCGAGGTTGATAACACTACTACTACTTTACTTTATGCTACTCTACTTCCTCTGTTCTTTGCAAGATGGTGGTTTCGAAGATACTAGTCTTGATAGGACTAGGCCTTCTCTCTATTAAACTTCATAGCCCAGTCCACATATACAACCCTCTTTGATAATGTTGCATATGTAGTGTAGATCCTTGCTTGCAGTACTTTGGATGAGTACTCACGGTTGCTTTGCTCCCCTTTTCCCCTTTCTTTTCTTTCGGTTGATGCCACTTTGGTGCCCTCTTTGCTACGTGGAGACCGGCCGACGACCAGGAGTAGTTAGGAGGCTCCCAGGCAGGAGGCCTTGCCTTTTCGATCGTAGATGCTTTTGTGCTAGCCTTCTTAAGGCAAACTGGTCTAACTTATGTCTGTGCTCAGATGTTGTTGCTTCCGCTGACTCTTGTGTTTTCGAGCTTATGTATTTGAGCCCTCGAGGCCCCTGCCTTGTAATATAAAGCTTATATTATTTTAATTTGTGTCTAGAGTTGTGTTGTGATATCTTCCCGTGAGTCCTTGATCTTGATCGTACATATTTGCGTGCATGATTAGTGTACGATTGAATCAAGGGCGTCACAATATTGAGAGATTCAGAGCTTGGTGGGAGACATATTTCCTTGAACCGGATTGTAAACCGGATATTTGAGAGCTTTAGTGAGACTGACTTCCCTTGAACTGGATTTTAAACCGGATATTCGAGAGCTTCAATGCTTTATGGGAGAGAGATGTCTCTTGAACCGGAATGCTTTCTGATGACCCGGAACTTCTTCATTGAGCCGGGATTTTGTAATTGTCATATACTTTTTAAGCCGGAAATTTTCTAACGGCCTTTAAATTTTCATCAATATAGCAGTAGCCTCCGGGACCGGGTTATCTTTCCCTCCATCGTCTCGGGGTTCTTACATTTGCTTAAACTGGCAAGATTTGCTGAGTCATGTCATCGTAGCCCCCGAGTCTTAAGACAACTCAAGGAGTTGTCCTGAGATTCTCCGTATTTAACCATAGCAGAAGGTGTATATCATTCGTGTTGATAACACGATGTTAATCCACAGAAGGTTGAGGTGACTGCGGCGGGTTATAAATGATCCCGTATGGCTGTGTCAGCAACTCGGCCAATGGTTCCTTCCAACTGGCTATTTGAAGTTGACGAAACTGTAGTGGTGGCGACTTATGCGCATGTCCATTGAGCCATCCAGCGCAGACGGCGGCTGATGATAATTTGCCTCCAATTTGTTGAAACAAAACCGGGCTACCCAAGCAGTGACTTGCTCATACTCAATAAACAGCTCATGCAGACAGGTGCGGCCTGGTGTGTTGATGTAGACCAGACTGCAAGGCGACAACATAAGCACTTTCCGTTGAGCATGGCAGTACGGATAAATGTTAGTTCAAAATGACGATGCTATGCACTCCATATCCGCGATATAACTCCACTTCGGCGGTGAATAATTGTCCTGATATAAAAATATACAAACCAACATAATTGTTCTTTGACAAAAACAATATGTGTCAAAAATAGATTTAGATAGATTTCACCTGATATGTTAGGCCGGAAATTATCCGTCGCAGAGTTGATGATCACCTCGGTGACGCTAAAACCAATCACGACCGAGTCGGCCGTGAGATCAGATAGATGAGCCGGCCGCGGCGTTGTAAGACGGTACAGACGGGAGAGTCGGCAGCAACGTCGTAAGCCGGTGCGGACGGGCGAGTCAACCGCAGGCGCGATAAGCCGCGCGGGCGGGCGAGTAATCGCGAGCGCGGTAATCCGCTTGGACGGGTGAGTTAATGTAGACCGGGCCATAGGGGCGGCAACTTGCGCACGTCTGTCCGCACCGGCTTGAGGCTGCTCCTGGCCTTGATTCAAGGATAGAGGGTGGCATTCAAAATGTCACTACCAGCTGTTTTGCTGAGCAAAATATGCAATTGCCTGTCCAAAATTCAGAAATAAAGATTTCCTCCTTTGCTTCAGACAAACAGGTTACTCTCAAACCAAACACATCCATTAACGCCAATACTGTTCAAAAAGGAATGAGGTCTAGATCTAAAGATAACCATAGCTTCAACATTCATGAAATTCCTCAATATCATGCCCTTTCTATTATTGATGGATCTCATCTGATTTCTGAAGAAGAACTGGATCTATGGGTGAAACATTTTGCCTCTTCTAAACAAAACACTGGCAATACTTTTGAAGCTACCATCCTAGTAAGTTAGTTTAACTTCATTATCCACATGCTGCTTACACCTAACAAATTTGGGTGGACACTGCATCAACTGAAGTCACATTCTAGCAAATTCTGACATCAAACTATGACACAGAAGAGTCTTTTGTATTTCATATTCCTGATAGTTGCAGCACCTCTTAAGCTCAACTCTGCAAATCCTCTGTGCAGTAGGGCACTGATAAGGAAAATGAGGGAATCAGTCCGGCTGCACACTCTTCCAATGCTATTGGTAGCCCACTAAAGTTGGCAACACCAAATGTGATTTTGCTACCACTGGGAGAAGCAACCTCCAGGAAAAGAGATAAGGGACCACTTGTGGAAACCGAGGTAAGGAGAAGTGGGATAATTATAGAAGGAAATACTGGATATAGGAGGGACTCATGCCATCCTAATAGATGCTTGCCTTGTGCTACCCCTCCTGTTATAAACAACAAAGTGGTCAAAAAGCTCACAAATAAATTTTGCAAGGTGTCTTATGAGAAACTCCAAGGAAAGCCGAGCAAGAGGCCTAAGAAGGACGTGGGAGAAATGGCCAAGGTGTCCAAGGCCATGGGGAACAAGATCCAAGATGAAAGTTCCAAATGAATAACAACTTAAACTCAACTAGTAGTACTAAGTGTGTGCCAATTTCAAGTGTTATAAATTAGTTATGTAATTTGGATTGCTGGTTCTAGTACCTTATGAATTTGCTGGTTGTCTCAATCAGTCACAATGTGAACAACTGCTGGTCTTTTGAACTTATTATAAGCACTTGCTGGTGCAACTTATTTAAAACAATAATGAGTCTAGCCAACTCACCTCCACAAGGCTCCCCCGATTGGGGCTTCGTCGGCCGTCCGATTTGCCCTCTGACACACCTGTGCCGTTGGATCTTCATACTTGGTAGAATCGTTTTTCACCTCAGAGTTAATTTTCTGTCCAATGACTGGTGGGCTCATCTCACGCTTTCATTGGCTGGGTCAGCAGCGCCCATGTGCAAAAGCAATTTGCCCAATCCGCTGCTCGCACACCGCGGCTCCTTGCCCAGTCGCATGCACACCAGGCGAACCTTAGCCTCCTTTCCCCCGATCCCCCAGCCGCCGCACGGACTCGCTCCTCCTTCCCTCCCGCTGCACCCTCTCCTCGCTCGCAGCCGCCTCCTTTACACATCCGCCCGAGCTCCGCCTTCCTCGCCGACCACCCTCCTCCTGCCTCCTCCCTCCCGCACCTCTCCCTCCTCCTGCCTCCTCTCCCCCGCTTCACCATAGCCGCCGGTCCCCTCCCTCCCCGTCCGTCCTCTCCCTCTCGTTAGCCGCAGCCACACGAACCTCTCGGATGTGTGCCGGGTAGAAGGTCGGGGCGAGTCTGCCGCCTACCGAAGGAAGCAGCAGGGACTTGGTGGATGTCTTTGCTCTGTAGGGGAGTGAAAGAAGGAGACGAGGGAGAAAGAGAGAGGAAAGAGGAGACGGAAGTGCGGCGGCTGACGGGACAGGGTTGACGGCGGCTCGATCCGCTCCTGGATGGAGAGCTGCCAGGAGGCTGGGGCTTGGGCGCGATGCATGGGAGGCTGCAGTCCACCTCTTCCTTGTGGTGTAGCGGACGCCGGCCTCAGCGGGTGGGCGACAGACCACGGCCTCAGCGGGTGGGCGATGACACCTGCAGCTGGTGCTATACCCATGGATTCCGGCACAACTCGAAACATTCAGGTGGGTAATTAGAAACTGCTCTGTTTATATATTTTGGGACTGCTCAGTGGACAAATCACGATTTGAAATGTTAGTTGCAAATCATTCTTTTGCTCGTGATGTGATTTTGCTAGGATGAATTAAGCCTGGGTGGAGTAGCAGATGCGTGCAAGTTTACCTAGAGCTTAGTAGACATACATATTCAGTTCATACTTAATGATATACCTAAAGGCAAAATAGTTACAACCTTTTCCTGGTATCGTACATGAAAGGTTGGCATTCTTTCTGTGCTAGCGTGAGCATGTTGTTCTTGCAGTGCATGGACTTTCTCAGTAATTATGTCACTTGAGAATGCTTGGTGGTGAGTGTGTCTCCATCTGCTAATACATCGGTTATAGCTTGGTATATATGCTTGGCGCTATCTGCAGTGGGTTAAGCAAACAATGTATTTTTAATTTTGATAGTTTCATCAGTTGTGAAATACTAAATCTGCAAGGTGTTCTACTGTGGGCGCAGTTTTTAATGGTTCTTTTGCAGGTGATTGAAGGTTAGCTGCTCAAATCAAGGAAATAATATATATCTGCATGGTTGTTGTTCTTGCTGTTCATCGACGGTTGCTGTGGTTGAGGCATGTTATGCTCGGTGCTATGCCTACATGTGGTTTTGATCGTCTCCTAGGAAATCTGAACCACGCACATCTCTTGATTTTGCAGGTATGAACATACATATAACATGAGTTGCCATGAAAGATGTCTTCCCATCTCAGGTGATGAAGATGGCATACCTTTATTTTTTGACACAAGTAAGGTTACTGTTTGCAATCTTGAGGTTTGTAATCTAAAGTAAGAAGTAGGATAATACTTAGAAACAGACAAGATGCCTCACAGGTCCCCTGATCCAGATTAATTTTTAAATGCTACATAGTGAATCTGATCCAGTTTATTAGTTTTCCCTTTTTCTATTCCTCTTTGTTCTCTTCACCTGATAGATAGTGTTTGTTTGTCTACTCCCTGTTGTTCTGCAGGTACCGATCGGTGTTGGATTTGGGCTTTATAAACTTGGCTTTCCAGCAGTTGGTTTTCCTCCATCGCCTGCTTATTTTCCCTCTTCGAAGAGTGAATAAAAGTACATGATGAAATACAGGTAGACAATGTGTGGAAATTGGACTTCCAGAACTCATCCTAATGGTCGCATTTTCTCAGGTACATATTACAAATTTTTATGAATTTCTGCTGGACCAAACCATTGTTTAAATGGTTTTGAATGAGGTGATGTTGTACTAATCATGTTTGTTTCCTAGACGATATTTTCGTCATCTGTTGCATTTTGGAAAGTGTCTTTGGTCGGTTTTCTGTTCTTTTCACTGTTTCAATCGTGTGACTGTACACATGTATCCTCACAATTAGTGGCGCTTACAAGAATGGCAGGCCTACCTGTAGCTTTTCTTATGTAGTTAAATAAAACAACCCAGGGTCTCACACTTTACTTCCTTTCTAATATAATAAGGCTGCTACTGCCTGTTAATACTTCACATTGGTGATGAGCTTTACACCAGTTATAGTTCATCGATTATCTTCTGCCTTTTTGATAAACATATTTATATGTTAATTTGCTATGTTGTTTTCTTACTTTTTTTATCAAACTGCCATATATGATACACAAAGAAGCATTTACCTGAAGGCATTAATAGCGTTTTTCACATAGAATTTGTTCTTTTTTTGCTCCCTTAATTAGATGCTCAAGAAACCTGATAAGCGTCACATTGATTCAGACTTGGTGCTAGATGTGTTAGCCCCCATTTATCCTTGACAAGTACCGTATTCTCAAATCTATATGGTTAGTTGTACTTCTTTTATGTTGGAGCTACAGATGCATCTCGGTCATTTACGGAAACTAAAATCTGCATCTTCAGCTCATAGTTTGCCAAAATTTCTTGAGATTTATTCATATTGTTCTTAGGTACTTCAAGTCAAACTTTCTTGAGATTTATTCATGTTGTTCTTAGGTACTTCAAGTCAAACTCTACATGCAATTGATGGGGCTACATGATAGTCACTTTAATATATCTTCTTGGAAGCTGCTTAGTGTTTCCATGAATAATTGTCGCTGGTCTGTTGCACGCCTTCATTGTTTGGTGGGCTACTTCCTGCCTGGTGTGGTTGAAGAATTTTCAGAGGCATGGTTCATCTTGCGTGCAGCTTTTAGTTTGAGTTTCTATTGACACATTACATTTCCTTTTCCTGTAGACCTCTCCTTTTTCATTTTATTATAGTTGGGTGTAATAGCAAGTCGTCTATAATCATTTTGTTTAACTACAATCCGATGCAAAAAACTTCTGTTAGTCCTCATAGTTCATCTATTAGATGTTTGCTTTCAAAACAAAGAAATCGGGGGTTCCAGGTTCTGATCATGCTCCGATTGAGTCTATGTAACCGTCCTTGGTTTTTTTTCTATACGCTTGCATCATCTAGGTTCTGACCATGGCACAATCTTGTTTCAAACTTGTTCTCATATATGTATGCACCGTGATGGTTGATGAGGCGTATTGGTGGAAACAAATCTGAAGCAACTAAGAGCTGCGAGCAACTGGTTGTGCCCTTGTTAACCTGCTCAATATTCGTGTTGTTTGCCTGTTGGTCGAATGCCTTCTATTCAGCAGATAGGTATCTCCATTTCTTAAATCCCTTTCTCTATTCAACGCCCAGTTGATACGTGGTTAGGAATCAGACAAATTTTACTCATATAATTTCATGTATCTAAAATACCGTGTCCAGATAGCTTAGAAACCAGCGTTAGAAAGGACCTGATACACATTACAATTATGGACTGCTGATATACCTGATGCATTTCTTCATGATGGTCGGTTCCCTTTCTCCAGATCTTACATATTTAATTATGTGAGTTCAGAAGCCAAAACTGATTGAGATCTTTTGTTCTTACTTGCAGATGTTCTATTATTCAGAGTACTTCAGTTTCCAGTCTCTATATATTAATCAAATTATGGGTTATTTTGAACCTTATAGGCTTTTATATTATGTTCAGTTATGCTTCCATGGGTTTTTCATATGTATTAACAAAAGAACCAGACTACTATTTTGTTTATACTTGAATCAAAGGGCATACAATTAATTTGCTATTATGGAAGGACTGAGTAGGCAGCTAGCTGAATGAGAGGACAATCATGACAAGCAAACCAACACATCAATAGTAATCCCACAATTTTTTACAACTGCATTCCAATGAACTTTGGTATGGATATGCATTTTTATCCTTGGGAGTACTTTGGATTTTAAGTGGGAATCATAGTTCTTTTCTTCTTAACTTTGGTATGGCAAGCAATGCATGTGATATTCCTAATGGTTGCTGCTGACGCTGAAAAACTACTCTTGAAGCACTAGAAGTGCCCTCTCTATGGTGCATCACTCACTGGATCCAGATGGGCAAGCTTCCGCTTCAAAATTAGAAGAGCGCAGTTTTTGCCTACTGTCATTGCTTACAAAGAGTAATCTACCATGTCCCTAATATACATACATAATTGTTGCACCATCACAAGATTTCCATGATATGCATGTGCATAACTTTCTTTACTGTGAATTAATTGACATGATGATGACAGGAGGAAAGGCAGGCTGTCATTTCTAAAGGTTGAGATTTTCTATTTTAAGGAATGGCAACCATCTGTTCCTTGTCTGGCATGTGTATTTGCTTTGCCCTCTGTTTTTGATAAGGCAAGACAGATCGAATCAACACAGTAATCGTTTAATCCTTCACTATATTCTGAAAAAAGCACTATGATTTTCCGTGTCAGGGTAGTACTATGTCAAACTGATGCTTTGTACTACATGTTCTGGTGCATACCTTAACAATATTAGGCATTTGCATTGTCCTTTGCTTTGTTTGTTCATGCCGCATTAGTTTTTTTATTTATAGCCGGTTTTATTTCTGATTCGAACTGTCATGTTTTCATTTGTTTCTTATAAATTCTTTCTGATAAGAAGATGTTGTCTTCCAGTTGTATATTCGTTCTCTTGATTTCATTTGTTTCTTATGCAAGGGTTCTCAAATTATTTTTGTAGGCAAGACAAAACTTAAAAGGTGATCTTGGACAAGTGGAAGGAGGGAAGCCATTGTAAGATCGATAATAACTTGTCGACAAGAGCATGTTCGTTCAGACGTTTCCTTACTAAAAGTTATTTGTCTGTAGCAAGTTTTTCTATTGGAACTATCAAATTCAAACTCCTAGGTGTCTATGTCAGGATGTAGGACTTTTTCTGGGCAGAGATATCCCCTCTGATCTTTTCGTGAATCCTTTCACACTTCTTTCTGTGAAGTGCTGCTGATTTTAATAAAATCCCTTTGTTCAAAAAACAATATAATTCAAGCTCCTAGAAGAGCTTGTTCATTCAGACCTTTCCTTACATTTTAACTATGACAGTGACCTCTTTTATTTGTCTATGTGACTATCATATGCATAAATAGTTGAAAATGGTGTTCATATGGCGCATTTTTAGCTAATTCTTACCATGCACCTGGATGATTTCTAAAACTTGAAAGATATTAAAGAAACACAAATTGTTTCAAAACACTCCATGTTATTCAAATAAGATAACAAAATATGCATGCTGAAGTATATATTTTCAAAGATAAAGTATACTTCATTTTTCATCTTCAAGGGTTTGAATTAGTACCTAAGTGGTTGCTAAAAACCTATTTATTTTACAAGTTAAATATTTTCAAAACACTTCAAGTTGAGATGGTACTTCCACTTTTTCAAACATAATGTTACTGAAAAATGCAACATTTTCAACGCGCACATGGTTTCAAATGGGGCTTTGCGTGGAGTTAAATTTGTTACCATATGTGGTTGCCCGCAACTAAAACAACTAAACCATGGATTCTCTTTTCAGTGTGAACATGGATTCACATATCGAATATTTTCAAACACATAACCATATTTTCAATATAGCATGGTTTAACACATGAGCTTTCTACTATCAATATCGAATATGTTCATGCAAAATGAAACCATTTTCATCGACAACATGGCTTTAGCGGGTCTCTGCGCCATTTGGCGCAACGGGTCAACTAGTTAGCTAAATTTGTGATTGTGCATGTGGCAGTGGTGAATGTTGAGATGCCCTTTGATCATATCTTAATGCCTCGGGATCAGGAGATGGTTCTTGATCATATGTCAATACATTTTCCTTTCAATGAATAGTAACAGAACATGGAATATCCTAAACTGGAATATCAGGGGGATTAATGAATGCTTGGGAACGGCGCACCGGCCGAAAGTTGAGCCGGTCTCGTCGCTTCGCTCTGTTCACGCACGCACCGCTTTCCATTTGCCTTATCTCTTCCGTCTCTCCCTTACAGCCATTCATTCTCTCCTCTATCTCTTCTCTCTCTCACCTCTCACCTTGCTTTATCCCTCAACTATCCCGGCCACCACCACCGATTCATGGCCACCGACACATCCTCCCTCCTCGGCCTAATGCCATGGCGCAGATTCATCCCGAGGCGCAAGATCGCTGAGAATCGGCATGCCGAAGCACCAGCGTTGATGCAGGTGTCCCGGTGAGTGGAGATGACGCCGTGTGGGCTCGCCGGCGTCGCGACGATGCTAGGGTACGAACCAACGCTCGTCACCATGGCCGCCCGCAGCTGCGCTGCTTTCCATGGCCGTCGCAGCAGAATTTTGCTACAACCATGTTAGTTTTTGCTGGAACTAGCCCGTGTTTTTGCTGCCACTCACCCACCCAAAATCTGCTACCACGGTGATCTTTGCTGGAACCGGCGAATCATTTTGCTACAACCGTTTTGGTTTTTGTTACTACCGACGTTTGTGGATTTTTGCTATATCAATCTCCATGACATGTGACCCTCGCGACTCTGTGTTTTGCTTCAACCAGCCATTGTTTTTGCTGGAACTATCCAACATTTTTGCTGGAACCAGCGATTTTCATGGATGCGAGTACGGAAACATTTTTCTTCATTGGGATCGGCATGTCATTTTTGATACAACCGGCGAGCAGTTTTGCTTCAACCAATATCTTTTTTTCCGGAGCTCGTGTGTTTTCTAGAGATGTAGAGCATTTTTTCTTCATTGGGATCGCCAAGCAAGTTTTGCTACAACCGACAAGAAATTTTGCTTCAACCAAACATCTAGTTTCTTTGGAACCGATATTTGAAAGTTGTGACAACCGGTTAACGACGGCGACTCGGCCAACGACGGCGATCCGGCGAGCCGCGGTGGTCCGGCGAGCTTCAGGGATGACCCTGAGTACCCGCTGCGGGGTGAGGGGGAGAGGGGGTGGCCACCATGCGGGGACCTACGAGTGGATCAGGACGTGAATAACAGAGTGGGGGAAGGAAGAAGAACGACCTGGATGGATAAGGATCCAATGGCTTAGGGTGGGCCAATCGGGCGGCTGGGACGCGACCGGCCGAAACGTTTAGGCCGGCGCACCGGCGCCTATCATCCGCCGAAAAATGGCTCCCCCTGAGACAAAAAATTGAGGAAAGTGCTGCTAGCATTATATGTTTACAAGAAACCAAGAGACAAACATTTGATTTGGCTTTCCTCAATAATATTTGCCCAGAAAGGTTTAATAATTTCACTTTCCTGCCATCTGTTGGTGCCTCAGGAGGTTTTCTCATTGCATGGAATGGGAGTATATTCTCAGGAGAAATTATGTTTCAAAATAGATTCTCTCTCTCTATGAAATTCACTTACAGCATTACTCTCCAGTCCTGGGTTTTAACGAATTTTTTTGGTCCATGTGGACAGGAAGACAAAGGGGAATTTATTCCAATGGTTCTCTAACATTGTTATGCCTAATGATGTGGACTGGATTGTGATGAGGGGTTTTAATTTCATCAAGAAACCAGAGGACAGAAACAAACTAGGGGGGATGTTAATTAGATGCTCTTATTCAATGAGGCTATTAGTAACCTGGGTCTTCTGGAACTACCATTGAAAGGTAGGCAATATAGTTGGAGCAACATGCAAGATAATCCTCTACTTCAAAAACTTGATTGGTTCTTCACCTCTACCTCTTGGATGACCTCATACCCTGACACCACTGCCCTTCCACTGGCTAGACCCATATCTGATCACCTTCCATGTATGATCAAGATAGGAACCTCCATTGCTAATTCAAGAATTTTCAGATTTGAAAACTATTGGTTAAAGCATGATACATTCAAAGACATAGTGAAAGCAGCTTGGGAAACACATGTTAGGTGTACTGAGACAACCAAAATTATCACCGCCAAGTTCAAAAACTTAAGAAGGAGCATTAAGATCTGGGCAAAAAATCTTTCCTATCTTAAACAACAAACTGCAGAGTTGAATGAGTATATATTCCTCTTAAACTTCTTAGAGGAATTCAGAAACTTGAGTATTTTTAATGGAATTGCAGACAATTTCTCAAGGATCAACTGTTGATTGTTCTTCAAAACAAAAGATTTATTGGAAACTGAGGGGGAAAATTAAAGGAGTGAAATTTGGAGATGAAAACACAAAATTCCTCGACACAAAAGCTACCATCAATCATAGGCACAACAAAATTGCTATGTTACATAATGAGGATAGTGTTGAGATTACTGATCATTCAGGAAAAGCTGCTATCCTCTGGGAATCCTTTAAAAAGAGATTGGGACATTCTAAGGGTAACAACGTGCATTTTGATCTCTCAGAACTCTATAACCAGCAAAACAATCCTGAGATATTTCAAGAACTTGAGAACCCATTCATTGATGAGTAAATAAATGAAGTAGTTATGGATCTTCTAGCTGACAAGTCCCCTGGGACAGATGGTTTCAACAATGAATTTTTGAAGGCTTGTCGGGATAACATAGGCAATGATGTAAGACATCTCATACATGCCTTCCATGCCAGAGAAGCTGATCTTGTGAGCATTAACACCTCCTTTATCACTCACAATCCAAAGAAGGAAGTACCCCTGTGCCCAAATGATTTCAGATCAATCTCCCTGCTCAATAGAATATTAAATATTATTACCAAACTTCTTGCCAATAGATTGCAAAAGGTTATACTACAACTGATCCACATCAATCAATATGGTTTCCTTAAAGGCTAGGTCATTCAAGACTGCCTAGCTTGGTCATTTGAGTATTTGCATCAATATTACAAATCCAAGAAAGAAATTTTGGTACTTAAACTTGATTTTGAAAAGGCTTTTCACACAATTGAACACGAAGCCATCGTAGATATTCTGAGAGCCAAAGGATTTGGTGAAAAATGGATTTGTTGGATTAAAATGCTCTTCAAGTCTGCATCATTTGTTGTATTATTGAATGGTGTCCCAGGAAAGAAATTTTATTGGAGGAGAGGTGGCAGGCAAGGTGATCCCCTCTCACCACTTCTGTTTGTATTGGTTGTCCTTCTCTAGTCCATCCTCAATAAAGCTATGTCACAAGGCCTAATCACATCACCTTTACAAGTCAATAGCAACCTTGATTTCCCTGTGGTCAATATGCAGATGACACTCTGGTCTTAGTACAAGCAGACACCAGGCAAATTCTTCGTCTGAAAGCTCTTCCGAACACTTTTTCCACTGCTATAGGGCTCAAAGTTAATTACCAAAAGTCTGTTATGGTACCACTCAACATTGCCGAAGAAAGAGTGCAGTTATATACTAGTATTCTTAATTGCATCAGTGGCCAGTTACCCTTCACTATCTTGGAATGCCCTTGGGTTTATACAAACCAACTCTTGAGCAATGTCTACCTATGTGTAAGTGCATCTAGTGCCCCTTCGTGATTTTGGTGTATTGAAGACTTATAGGTTAAGGGACTAATGCGTTTGTGAGTGTACACAGGTCTATAAGTCTATGAGGAGTTTGATATTCTGAGAGAAAGTCGACCCTAAAAATGAAGTTGTTCATTGAAGACTTTGATATTCGAAGACTTTCGAAGACTTTGAAAGTGAAGAAATTGGTGTGACCTTGAAGACTTGGTATTCATTTGAGGAACATGAAGCGTGAAGACTTTTGTTTTCGTAGTTTCATTTTCTCTTTCTTGAGTCATAGGAAACACCGTCTTTGTTAAAGGGGTCGAGGAAATACTAAGGAAAAATTTCCATGTGATGCTCAACTCAAAATCCTACACCTACCAATCCCTTGAGTGAAGCCTTTGGAAATCTCATACTGATTCAGTCACTTTCTTGATGTGAGACGAAGTTCTTCAGTGTTGATGAATTTATTCGGCGAGGAGTTAGGAATTCGCCGGTCTGAATTGCCTACGATGAGGAACATGATAGCCCCGAGGAATTTGAGAGTCAAACTTCCGACCGTTCTTTGTCTTCTTGGCCACCTGTCCCAAAATATCTTATCCACCTAACGGTCATATCATTGAAGGACATTTATGTCTTATCATGTCGGGCTGCTCCCTAGGCTATAAATAGCCGACCCTACAACCACTAGCTGGTTGGCTGCTCCGAGAGAACTTGACACTTTTCATTTGAGAGCAACCCATCCTCCGAGGACTTTGGCGAAAATCATCAAGTGAGGAAAACCCAAAACCAAACCCTACAAACCCAAAGTGATTGAGCATCATGAAGAAATTGATCTGCGTGGATCCGACGCTTATTACCTTTGAAGATGTGCTTCTTCCAGACGGTTAGGCGTCATGGTCTAGAGCATCAAGAGGAATTGTGGATCGCCGAGTGACCAAGTCTGTGAAGGTTTGGAAGTCGCTGAAGACTTACCACGAGTGATTGGGCGAGGTCTGTGACCTTAGTTCAAGGAGAATCGGTGAGGACTGGGTGTCTGAGCTGCGTGCTCGGCCGATCGGGTGTCCGGGACTGTGTCCTCGAGTTTAAATACTCGGCCGCTCCAACCAGACGTATAACCGAGAGACAGCAGTTGGAACTGGTCTACCAAATCATTGTCTTCACCAACCTAACTGGTTCTATTTCCTCAACCCTTTCATTTCCTCATTACTGTGTTGAGTGTTTGTTCATATCTGTGCTTGAAGACTTTGACTGAAGACTTTCTCAATTTCCTCAGTTCAATTTCTTTAGTCTGTTTGTCTTCACCTTGTGTTATCCTGTGATTACGCTTTCAGTACTCAGTGCTTGTCTTCATTTCATCATGATGATCATGCTTGTATTGTGCTATGCTTACTTCTGAGTACTTATTCCGCTGCAAGTAGTTCTTCGCTAAGGAATTTCCTCACTGGCAAATTCCTTAGTGAAGAATTCATAAAAATTGCCTATTCACCCCCCCTCTATTCGACATAACGCACTTTCAATTGGTATTAGAGCAAGGTACTCCCTTGTTCTGTGTGATTTTGGTTTAACCGCCTGAAGTTTTAGTTATGTCGACCGCAGGTATGAAGAAAGTGACATGCCCTATCTTTGACGGTCATGATTATCCCAAGTGGAAGGCCATGATGAGGAAGCGCCTCATGGCAATGAACAGCGAGTTGTGGACCGTCACTGAGATTGGTCTTACTGATCTATGCAAGATGGCGGACGCTGATGATATTTGCAAGTACACTCGACTTGACATCTTGGCGAAGGATATCATCTGTTCCTGCCTATCCAGAGATGAATTTAGGCACATTATGCATCTTGGCAATTCAAAGCTTATCTGGGACCGAATCTCTGATGTCTATGAAGGTCATCGAACCCGCCATGATCCCTGGTTTGAGGACTTCAAGGAATCTCTCAAAACGATGACTTCGAGCGAATCATCATCTTACGCATCATGCCTTATGGCAAATGGTCTTTGAGGTAACGAATCCTACCTATCTGAATCTAGTGATGATGAATCTGGCGATGAATTTGGACCTAGCTATGTCAAACTTGCTTCCCTTGCCACTAAACAACAAAGAGCCTTGGAAAAGGTTCAATACATGCTTAATAAGAGCGATGATATGTTGGGTGAAGAAATGGATCAGTCAAAAGCATTGGCTGAGAGTCTTCAGAGACTTCATTCCAAGTTTGACGCCCTTCAAGATCAACATAATACTCTCTTGTCTGATCACGAGAAGCTTTCTTCTGAATCTCTTCAAAGAAAGGAAGATCTTGAAAAGCTAAGAGTGTGTTATGAAGATCTTCAGAAGGAGCGCGATTCATTACTAGCTCAACAAATCAGCGCTTCTCAGGAAGAATTTGTTCCTCCATGCTTAAAGTGCATTGAACGTGAAACTGCTAATTCTTCACCTGAATGTTCAAATGCTTCAACTATTACAAATTCTTCACCTGCCTCTGCTATCACTAATTCCTCATCGAGGACATTGCTAGTATCACTTGACAATGCAGGGTGAAGGAATTGTACATGACGAGCATGTACAAAAGCCTCAAAGGGCATCAAACTCTCGTGATGTGCTAAAAGCAGATCCTCAACGAAACCCTAGGAAAGAGGGTATTGCCTTTGAGAGGAAACTTAATCTTGATGGAACATATTGGAAGCCCTGGCGGTACCCCAAAACCTCATGGGTTCTGCAAAGGGACCTCGATTGATCCATCTAACTTATCTGGCTTTACATGTGAATCTCCTCATTCTTCGATGAGTCATTTGACTCAACTATAAACTGTTCAAAAATCGAATGGTGAAGTATTTGCTAGATATGTTGGCACTAAGCTGCAGAATGGTTCTCCTATGAAGAAAATCTGGGTTCCCAAGAAGTGCCTCGAAAGTCTTGGTGAATGTCCTCATGACACCACCTGTGAAGAACAGAACCCCAGATCAAATTCTTCATATGGACCAAATTCTTCATATGGATCCAAGTCCTCATACGGACCAAATTCCTCACGTGGATCAAATTCCTCAAAAGGATCAAAGTCCTCATATGATTATCATCGTGCTAACAACTCGTTTCACGAGGTAGAGCTAAGGGCTATGAATATGTGCATTATTCTTCAAACCATTATGTTCATAAGTCCTCGAAGAATTTCTGCTTATTCATATGCTTACCCTAACCCCTCTTATGTGAAAGCGAAATGGTTTGGCCTCTATGCCACCATTCTCGTATGGTGCTCATAAAGTGATGAACTCTTTGCCACCCCTTGAGATGTGGGTGGTGAAGAAAAGAACTAATCTCTTCGCATGGTCAGGTCTCGGGCGTGCTTTAATGTCGAAGAATTTCTTTGAGGACGACAAAATTGCTCGAAAGGACACAGCGAATCATGATGAAATGAACCTTCATTTCACACGTCCTCATCTTGCTATATCATTTCTTGCTTGATGAAATTCATCGATGAACTTGATATCATATTCTTCACCGATGAAGCATATGAGATTGTAAGTTACACTAATTCATCTGCGGGATGATCAACCCAAAACTCTTGAGTGGGTCCTCGATAGTGGATGTCGAATCACATGATTGGTGACAAGAATCTATTGATGGATGCTCCTTATCACCGTCACATCTGAAGCATATCATCTTTCTTGACAAAGGCAAAAGTCGGTATTGGGTCTTGGTAAGGTTGCAATCTCTAAGGATAAACACATGGACAAAGTCATGCTTGTTGAGTCCTTAGGATACAACCTCATGTCGATCTCAATGCTTTGTGATCTTGATATGGTTGTTGTCTTTGGCAAATATCATTGTGTTGTGATTATGGAAGTCGACAATTCCAAAGTCTTGAAGGCTTTAGGAGAGGAGACACGTATATTGTTGATTTCTCTACAGGACCACAACCAGCCGTGTGTCTACTTGCAAAAGCTTGAAGGCTGGCTATGGCATCGGCGACTTAGTCACGCAGCATGAGGAATTTGCACACGCTTGCGAAGAAGAAGCATGTCGTTGGCATTGAGAATGTCAAATTCCTCAAGGATCACTTATGCGAACTGTGAAGTGGAAAAATGACCAAGGCCAAGCATCCGGCAAAGACTATCATGACCACTACTCGTCCATTGAATTGCTTCACATGGACCTCTTGGACCTAATCATTACTCAACAGTCACTAATGATGCATCTCTATATGGTTTTGTCATTGTTGATGATTACTCTCGATATACATGGGTACACATTGTTACTTACAAACATGAAGTGAGGAAGTCTTCAAACGTTTTTCCTCGAGGGCTTCAACCAACTTTGGTGTGAAGATCAAGCACATCAAAAGTGATAATGGGCCGAGTTCAAGAATTCGGTCTTGATGACTATCTTGATGAACTTGGTATTACTCATGAGTTATCTGCTCCCTATACTCCTCGGCAAAATGGCGTCGTGGGCGCAAGAACATAACTCTTGTTGAGATGGCTTGCACTATGCTTGATGAATACAAAAGCGCCTCATCATTTACGGATTGATGCAATTGATCTGCGTGCCACATCATCAACAGAGTATATCTTCACAAATTCTTCAAGAAGGCGGCCTATGAACTCCTCGCGACAAGAAACCCAATGTGAGTTATTTCAAAGTCTTGATGTTAAATGTTGGATTAGAGATCCTCACCACAATTCTAAATTTGCACCAAAGCACATGAAGGTTTTATGCTTGGTTACGGAAGGACTCGCACACCTACTGAGTCTTCAATATTGTTCTTCACAAGATTGTTGACCTTTGTAGATGTGCGGTTCGATGAAACTAATGGCTGCAAAGAGAGCACCTACCTTCAGTATTAGATGAACCAGCGGTGAGGATTCTATCAAGTTCAAGGCAGCGAGGATGTCATTCCTCTTGAAGAATCTCTTTGAAGAATTCATTCCAGTTCATGAAGAGCGTCGGTGATGCACTGAAGAAAATCTTCTTTGAAGAAAATGCTGATCAAGCTCCTCAGCGACAACCAACTCATCCTCGCGTTGCAAAAGAAGTGCAAGTGGAGAAGATCATCGATGACATTAGAGCACCAGGTCCTCTCACATGCTCAAAAGCTTCACATTTATCTAACTTTTGTGGGCACTATGCTTTTGTCTCTATCACAGAGCCCACTAAGGTAGATGAAGCATTTTTGGAGCCGGAGTGGATTCAGGCTATGCAAGAAGAATTACATCAATTCGAGCTCAACAATGTTTGGGAACTGGTCAAACATCCAGATCCTCGCAAGTATAATATCATTGTCACAAAGTGGATCTACCGCAACAAGCAAGATGAAAATGGCCTTGTGGTGAGGAATAAGGCACGACTGGTAGCTCAAGGTTACACACAGGTTGAAGGAATTGATTTCGATGAAACTTTTGCACCTGTTGCTAGACTTGAGGCTATTCACATATTACTTGCTTATGCTAATCATCATGATATCATCTTATATCAAATGGATGTGAAAAGTGCATTCCTCAATGGTAAGCTTGAGGAAGAAGTATATGTTGCTCAACCCCGTGTTTTGAAGATCCAAAGAATCGACAAAGTCTTGAGACTTAATAAGGCCCTCTATGGCCTCAAGCAAGCCCCTCGGCGTGGTATGATACATTGAAGGAATTCTTCGTGAAGAATGGCTTCACACCAGTTCACTCGACCCTACTCTCTTTACTAAATCTTATGATGGTGAACTATTTGTGTGCCAAATATCGTTGATGATATTATCTTTGGCTGTCTTGACCGACGTTATAGTGATGAATTTGCCTATATGATGAGTGAAGAATATCAAATGTCTATGATGGGAGAGTTGAAATTCTTCTTAGGTCTTCAAATTAAATCAACAGCGCAATGGCATATTCATATCTCGGAGAAATACCTCAAAGATGTCTTGAGGAAATTCGACATGCAAGATTGCAAAGGCGTCAAAATTCCTATGCCCACAAATGGCCATCTATGCCTTGATGAAAATGGTATTGACTTGATCACAAGGTATACCGCTCCATGATTGGTTCTTTATTGTACTTATGTGCATCTAGGCGGATATAATGCTTAGTGTTTGCATGTGTGCCCGATTTCAAGCTGCAGAAGGAATCGCACCATAAGGCTGTGAAGCATATTCTTGATATCTAGCTCACACACCAACACTAGGATTATGGTACCCCAAGGGCTCTGCTTTTGATCTCATTAGATATTACGACTCGACTATCTTTGGTGATCGTGTGGACCGCAAGTCAACATCGGCACTTGTCATTTCCTCGGACGATCTTTGGTCTGTTGGTCCTCGAAGAAAGCAGAACTGCGTATCCTTTGTCTCATCGGAAGCTGAATACATTATTCTTGGCTCTTCTGTGCTCAAGCTGCTTTGGATGAAGCAAACACTCAAGGACTATGGCGTCAGCGTGAAGAATGTGCCTCTCCTCTGCGACAATGAGAGTGCCATCAAGATTGCTCACAACCCAGTTCGGCACTCGAAGACAAAGCACATTGATTCGTCATCATTTTCTTCGTGATCATGTGTTGAAGGCGACATCTCCATCGAGCACGTGAAGGCGAAGAACAGCTAGCTGATATCTTCACTAAGCCCTTGGATGAGAAGAGATTTAGCAAGTTGTGGTGTGAGCTAAATATCTTAGAATCTTCGAATGTTCTTTGAAAAGGACACACACCCAGACACTTATGCAAAATTGATGACTTAGATGTGCAACACATGAAGAAACGTTTTTTCTTCAATCAATGAAGAATAACACTCTAAGTGTGAAGAAATTAATGAAGAATTTGATTCTCAGAACCCTACGACAATTGTATGCGGTGTCTGAAATCATCATTCTCATACGGTGGGTCACGCCAACACAAAAGTTGAAAATCTTCAATTTGAGTTTTTCCTCAATTTTTGAAATTCTTCAGTTTTTCAAATTCTTCAACTTTGCAAAATCTTCACTGTTTCCGTTGTTTTTCTTCATTGGCTATATATATATATATGTATATATATATGAGTTTATGTTCTCTACATCATTCACTTATAGCTATTTCTTCAAGTTGCTTTTTCTGCTAAGTGAATGTGATCGGACCCTTCCCCCTCTATGCTATACTCAACCCAATCTATTCACAAATTCTTCATGTGCGTTCTATTTGAAACTCATTCAAAATCTTCACTGTGTCCTTGTCAGCTGAAGAAATTGCGAACGAAACTTTAAAACAAATCTTATCCAGATTTTCGGTTTTGCCGCTCAAACCGTTCCGCATCCCACAATGCGTTATTCTATTCCCCCATGATCGTACACGATCTCAACTACACAGTACGTGGGTGACACATGTTGCGAGAAGGAGAAAGGGCAGGGGCACGTTCATCCCAAATCTTCGGGCGAACAGTTTTTACCGTGTCTATAAATACCCCTCTCCCCTTCCTCACTTCATTTACTCCACTCGATCGCTACTCTCTCACTCGAGCTCCTCAAACCCTAGCGCCGCCGCTACTCCATCGTCGCCGGTGAGGAAGAGCTTCGCTGCCTCGACCTCGTCGCCGTCGTACTCACGCCGACCGCGGAAATCTTCACTCCGCCGCCGCCGTAGCTGTCTTCCTCTGCCAAGTTAGGGCGTGGGAGATCTAACCTGACGAACTTCACACCTGTTCTTCTCAGTTCGTCATGTTCTTCACTTCAGGTAATTAAAAGTTAATTTTATTACTCACTTTGATTCTCAAACTTTCCTGAAAATCTTCAAAGGTGTTTGTTCTTCAAATCTTCACACATATGAACACCTCACACATCATATGATCTTGAACTGTTTCTCTAAGCAATCATTTTCTTCAAGATTCCCTAATTGTGTGGATCTTCGATCTGTACAACTCTGGAACCTAAGACAAGAACGCTTAGTGAAATTCCTCAAGGTTCATCTGGTCAAAATTCCTCAAAACTTGTTCTTTTCGAAAAACCTTCTGAGAACGCATATGACCTCTCCAAATTCCTCGCACCTATACTCTGTTCACGGTACTCATGTCATTCTTTGAATCACTAGGTTCTCATCAACTTAACTCATTTGCGGCGTTCCTCGAAGAAAAACTGCATACTTCTTGAGAGAATTCGATTGTTCAAATTCCTCAATGAAGAATATGGCGAATGAAGAAGCCGCAGAAAGGAGGAAAGAAACACGAGGTTATGACTGCGTTTGAAATCCACGAGGAAATTTATCTTTGGCTATTGCACACCGATGAAGCAAAATTCGCAAAGAAAACAAAAATCAGCGCAAGGTGCGCATCTGAGAGATTGAGCGGAGATGGGCAAGGGAATGGAGGAATACAGATATGTGAATCCAAAGTACATGAAGAAATTCACCCTCAATCCTCCATGCCCAAGAGCTCCATTGGCACCTTGCCAAGTGGTGACCCCACCACATCAAGCGTGGTGAGGACTTTCTGAAGAATGGGCTAGCGCCAAGCTAAATTGGCAAGACAAGCCAAGGAGGCGGTGAAGAAATTCAATGAGGATTACGCCATCGCTATCGCTCTCGAGGCCTCGGTCAAACCGAGAAATCCATGCCAAAGAAGCCTGCTCGTAAGCCAAGTGCTTCACCAACAGCGCCCTCACGGCCAAGTTCTCGGCAATGCCCTCACGGCAAATTCCTCACTGCCACTCTTGCTCCACCAAAGTCCTCAGCAGCTCCTTCAAAGTCCTCAGCTCCTGTGCATCTGGCTACATGTCAAAGGACTATTGGTTTCTTGATTGCCTCTGGTGTCTCAGCAAGTTCCTCAGCTGCCCCAATTTCCTCATCAGGCCCCACACTGTTGAAGACTAAAGCAACAGCTGGACGAGGTCCTCGGCCAAGTCCAAAGAAGAAACAAGTCGCATTCCATGTGCCTTCTGATGATGAAGCTTCTGATGATGAACTTGCAGAAATCATCAGAGACAGACAGGTGAAGGCCGCTAGAGCCAAAGGCACATCAGTGCCACTGCTTTTGGATCCGAGGAAAATCCTCGATTACATTGATCTCTGGCACAAGGATCCAAACACCCCAATGCTCGATTTTCATCGACTCTGGTCAAAGTCACATCTTGACCCATTTCATCACTCAAGAGAAATGGAAGTTTGAAAAGGCAAGAGAGATCAAGAAAGCTCAATACGAAAGGAGAAGCTCACGAAGAAAAATGTTGTCGAGAATGACACGAGGAACTTCTCCAGGCTCAGTCTAAAATTCGAGCCCTCAGCAAAGACTTTGATGCCTACTATGCTGATTGGCAAGGAGCTAAAGTGAGATTCATCAATCTGACGAAGAAATTCACAAATGTTGAAGCCCCATCGCAACAAGAAAACCCTCAGGCTGCAGACTCTGCTCAGCCTTTGAAGAACATGCCAAGATCACGATGATTTTCAACTTCTGAAGAAAATGCTAGTTCCAGGCTGATGACTCCATTCCAGCCATTGAAGAAATTGCGGGGCATCCACTAGTGGTGCGCTCAAGAAAGCCCGAAGAGATCGAGGCAAGCTGCATCGATTGCGCTGAAGAAAATCAACCAGATTCCTCGGCTCCTCCGCACCTACACCAACTCCAATTCTTCCATCGCCTATGATGTGAAGAAGACCAAGGCTGCAGAGCGAGCTGCGATGAAGAAAAGGAAGGCATCGGTGCGTCGAGAATCTTGACTGCGAAGAAAATGAAGCCAATGACCAGCTCACTCGAAAATCCAATTGATGCTGTTCGATTTCCTCCATGCCATCAAAGGACCTTGTTCCTTTTGAGAAGACTATGAGATCCCAAGCGGATCGATGAAGGAAATCATTCTGCGCTTCGTCGGAAGCGGATGGATGAAGAAATTGAAGTGGGACGAAATCCCTTCAACGCCGGTCATTTCCTCACCTATGCCTCGGTTCACGGTGAAGAGGCTGGTGTTGAGAAATTGAAGATGAAGATGTGGATATAGGATGCACCACACCTGTGATGAATGATGACTTTTGGGAAAGTCAGCATCCCAATACTCCTCTCTTCACACCTATCCAACAGATTCCTCAGTCCCCTGCACCAACAGTTCAAATGGGCTCTGAAGAAACTCATCCCACTCCCTCTGTGCATGAAGATATTCCAGCCACTAGTCTTTGAAGAACCTCTTCTGCTTGATCCTCGAGGTTGCAAAAGAAGAGGAACCAGAAATTCCTCAGCCTGAAGAACCCGAGCTCGCGATTCCTGAGGTGGTGATGAAACTCACTGACATCCCTCTGCCAAAGCCAAAGAATCCATTCTCAAGCAAACAGAAGTTCAAGGCTGAAGACTTCTTTGCCGAGCATGTATTCTTCACAGATTACAACCCCTATGACTCTGCTGCGCATAAGGAAGAGGCGTTTACGGACTGCTAGTCGGGCCAACTTCTATTCCTCTGTCTTTGTTTGACAAAGACAAAATCTTGATCATGAACATATTCCTCACGTGGACATGGAATCTACGCCATGCTTGAGCCGTTCTCGGTGTTCTTCATGATGCAGATTACTACATTTACGCACGGACATTTGCGATTGGAATGAAGAACTCATTCTTCGTTCTACGCGATAATCGCATATCACCGAGACGCGAAGATGTCAACTCATGGGTGTTGGATGGATGACTGAAAACACTCACTACAAGGCACCAAAGAATGAATTGCTTCGTGTCCTTCCTCTCAATCCTCCCCATGACGGTGCATGTTGCACCTCGGTGACCACTGGCGACAAATCACTATATGCAAGTGCTCATGAAGCCTTTGAAGCCTGGGCAGGCCCCACGAACCAAATTCCTCGTCAAGGAATTACTCTATGTGCCTCGGACTGTCTATCGCATTCTCACGAAGACAATGAGTCCTATCAAAGGCCACGACTCAAATGATGAAGAAGTCGTTGGCATCATGAATAATATGCTTTTCAACATCATTCATGGCGTTCCCGTCAACTTCCATGATTTCTTCATGAGGACTCTAGCCTATATTGCTATGTCATCATTCGAGCTGAAGCCCTATGCGCCTTGGATTATGAGATTCATCAGGGCAAGATCTTCACTAAATTACAAAGCTGACACCTGAACCACGGTAGCTACTTGCCTCCCATTGAAGTCCTCAAGCGGACGGTTTCATCATCGATGATAAAGGCAAGGCATTCTTTGTGATCGATGAAACATTTGTCCATTGGATGGTCAATTTCGCAAGGCTGCATCTTACTCTACCAATGACAACTCGCCACACATGACTCGCATAAATACCTCGGCCAAGCAAAATCCTCAAGCCACAACACCGAGGTGATGGTCGACCGTGAGTTACTCCTCAGTCTTCATCAGAAGCTTGAACGCAATCACAAATGGGTAAAGCATCAGTTTGGTGCACTTCTTCACAATATGACCTCAACACACAATGCAGTGAAGAAGAACCAATACTACCTTCATGAAACCTTCAACCGCACCTGGGCTGTCCTCACTCATGTCTATATATTTGAAGAACTAAAGACTATGGGTCTCAAGGAAGAATTTTGGTGGTCTGCACCTCCTCGAAGAAATTCAAGAGGGTCAAAGTTCCTCCACCGGTGGCCAGCTCTTATTCTTCATCGCGTGACACCGATGAGTATGAAGATTTGGACGACAACTGCGGCAGCCTGCTACAACAAACAACCCGACAACGTTGGCGCTCCTCCATCGACTTGAAATTCTTCAGGGGCGTTAGTCCTCAGTTTCAATCCTTTTGGTCATTTGATGACAAAGGGGGAGAAATCTGAGTTAGTCTTCAAGCGGGTCTATATTAAGGGCATTTTTTTAAGTTACAACTCTCGTTCTTCTGAAACTTTTATTTGGATCGAGTTGTAATATTAAAACCGATGGTGCGCTGATACTTTTGTTGCACTAAGCTCTAAAACTTTTGATGCTTTATTCGGCATGCTTATTCCTCGTTAATATTATTGCACGCATGCTGAATTTCATCAGGCACCATATTTCATCATGCATTTCAAATTCTTCATATTATATATCAAATGCGTGTATGAATTACAAGATATAGGGGGAGATCTCCATGATTCAACTCTTCAAATGTGCATTGCCTCAAACTCAAATTCCACACTATGCACATCTTCAGGGGGAGTTCTTCTATATCTTGCTATCAAATTCCTCAATATCAGTATTTACACTTCATATGTTTATCCCCGTTGAAAACTTAACCTATATTGTCATCAATCACCAAAAGGGGAGATTGTAAGTGCATCTAGTGCCCTTAGTGATTTTGGTGTATTGAAGACTTATAGGTTAAGGGACTAATCGTTTGTGAGTGTACGGTATATAAGTCTATGAGGAGTTTGATATTTACAGAGAAAGTTGACCCTAAAAATGAAGTTCTTGATGAAGACTTTGATATTCGAAGACTTTTCGAAGACTTTGAAAGTGAAGAAATTGGTGTGACCTTGAAGACTTGGTATTCATTTGAGGAACATGAAGCGTGAAGACTTTTGTTTTCGTAGTTTCATTTTCTCTTTCTTGAGTCATAGGAAACACCGTCTTGTTAAAGGGGTCAAGGAAATACTAAGGACAAATTTCCATGTGATGCTCAACTCAAAATCCTACACCTACCAATCCCTTGAGTGAAGCCTTTGGAAATCTCATACAGTTCAGTCACTTTCTTGATGTGATGAGCGAAGTTCTTCAGTCATTTGTATTTGTTCTAATCGAGGAGTTAGGAATTCGCCAGTCTGAATTGCCTACGATCGAGAACATGATATACGAGAATTTGAGAGTCAAACTTCCGACCGTTCTTTGTCTTCTTGGCACCTGTCCCAAAATATCTTATCCACCTAACGGTCATATCGTTGAAGGGCATTTACGTCTTATCATGTCGGGCTACTCCTAGGCTATAAATAGCCGCCCCTACAACCACTAGCTGGTTGGCTGCTCGAGAGAACTTGGCACTTGTCATTTGAGAGCAACCCATCGTCCAGGGACTTTGGCGAAAATCATCAAGTGAGGAAAACCCAAAACCAAACCCTACAAACCCAAAGTGATTGAGCATCACTCAAGAAATTGATCTGCGTGGATCGGCGCTTATTACCTTTGAAGACTCGCTTCTTCCAGACGGTTAGGCGTCATGGTCTAGAGCATCAAGAGGAATTGTGGATCGCCGAGTGACCAAGTCTGTGAAGGTTTGGAAGTCGCTGAGGACTTACCACGAGTGATTGGGCGAGTCTGTGTGACCTTAGTTCAAGGAGAATCGGTGAGGATGGGTGTCTGAGCTGCGTGCTTTCGGATCGGGTGTCCGGGACTGTGTGTCCTCGAGTTTACATACTCAGCCGCTCCAACCAGACGTACAACTAAGACAGCAGTTGGAACTGGTCTACCAAATCATTGTCTTCACCAACCTAACTGGTTCTATTTCCTCAACGCTTTCATTTCCTCATTACTGTGTTGAGTGTTTGTTCATATCTGTGCTTGAAGACTTTGACTAAAGACTTTCTCAATTTCCTCAGTTCAATTTCTTCAGTCTGTTTGTCTTCACCTTGTGTTATCCTATGATTACGCTTTCTGTACTCAGTGCTTGTCTTCATTTCATCATGATGACCATGCTTGTATTGTGCTATGCTTACTTTTGAGTACTTATTCCGCTGCAAGTAGTTCTTCGCTAAGGAATTTCCTCACTAGCAAATTCCTCAGTGAAGAATTCATAAAAATCGCCTATTCACCCCCCCTCTAGTCGACATAACGCACTTTCACTATGGTTAACAGAATTGCAAAAAAGATAGTTGGCCTGTCTAAATTTATGACTACAGTAGGAAGACTCATGGTAAAGTTAGTTCTGGCATCATTGACCATTTGCTTCATGAGATGCATTGATGTACCTGTCACAATCAAGCAACAAGTGATCAAATATCTAACACATTGCCTCTGGAGAGGTTATGACTTGGAGGACAAAAGACCTGCCTCGGTGGCTTGGAGCATTGTTTGCAGACCTAAGAACTAAGGGGGTTTAGGGGTCATGGATATTTTTATACACAACAAAACCTACACAAATTCTTAAATAGACATGATATTCCTTGGGTCAAGCTCAATTCGGAAACATATTACGCTGGTGGACAATTACCAGGGGAGCAGCATGTTGGCTCCTTTTGGTGGAAGGAAAACACCATGCTCATTAATGAATATAAGTCAATAGCTAGATGCAACCTGGGTGATCGGAAAAGTGCCATCTTTTAGATTGACCTATGGTCTGACAATATCACGGAAAGAAAACTTCCACATATACATTCATTTGCTATTGATCATAGGTTGATTGTGCACAAGGTCATCACCACTAAATATCTGGAGGACTTGTTTCATCTATCTTTTACCACCCAAGCATATGAATAGTTTTAGCAACTTGAAGACATCTGCATATCTCTTAGACACTCAGAATTCTTCACAATACTGATACTTGGAGTTATATTTGGGCCTCTGAACAATACTCCTCTACAAAGGCTTACAAAGTCATGATTGGTCATAAAATAGTTCCACCCACTTCAAATGGATTTGGAAATCACCTTGTCAAGCCATGCACAAAATGTTCTTTTGGATGTTGCTTCATGACAAATTAAACACAAGGAACCTCTTGAGAAGAAAGACATTGGTGCTGGAAAACTATAACTGTGTTGTTGCAGATTGCCAGATTGAAGAAACTCTTCATCATCTCTTTTGGGGTTGCCCTTTTGCACAAAACTGTTGGAACTATATCAACCCAACAAGAACACACAATCTATCTATGTTGGAAGCATTCCAAGACTTAAAAGAGAAGATACAGTTGCCTTTCTTCATGGAGATTATAATTCTTGGGTCATGGGCTATCTGGATCTCTAGAAACAACAATATTTTTGAAGATATTGATCCCTCTTTCCAAAGATGGAAGCGGATTTACCTAGAGGAATTGAAATGGCTGAGATACAGAAGCAAGCAGAAACATGGAGATATTTTTAATAACTGGCTGGACTCCTTGTTGTACCTGTTGGCCTTGTTCTCCCTTTTTCAGTTTCCTTCAGTTTCCTTCTTTAGTTTTGGCAGTTTTCTTAGTTCTAGTTTTCTTTTTCTTTGTGTTTTAGCTTAGTTTTTCCTAGCCTTTTAGCTTTCTAGAGTTTGCGTCAAGCTCTATCCTCTGTACAATTGTTGCCTTTTTAATAAAATTAAGCTGTGGGGTGCTTTACCCTACTAAACATAGTCAAAAAATGTATGCATAATGTCAATGAAGAACTCGGAAAAGGGGGGAAAGAGCCTGCAATTGAAGTAAGCGTGAAAAAAGGTACTTGCTTGTGTTCTCTTGGTGAAAACTGGAAGGACGTGCGGGAGTGATCTTTCGTCTCCTTACTGATGTAGGGTAGAACCCTAGATGCCTGATATTTCACGATTGGAGGAGATCCTACAAACAAAACGGAGAACACGAGATAAAACACGACGAGAGAAATCACTCAAACCAACAAGATTCGATTACACATATGCTAGATCTCGAAACACAAAGAGATACACGATCCAAATCCAACAAAGGACGATACAAGTGACAATAGTTCTTCTCTGTGAGGAGATTTTGAGGGGTCTTCCCGTGACGGGGTCTTGAATCCGTTTGGGGGATCTTCTCCGAAGAGGCCGTGGACTTCGATGGAGAAGTAACCAAGTGGATGAGCAAAGTTCTATATCTGAAATGAGCTAATCCTTTGCTAACCCTAGAAAGAGGGACGAGGCGGTCTTTATAGTCTAAGTGGACGAAGGGGTACATGGGCTTCGGCCCAACACGCTATCAACATACAGGCGTCAGACGTCCGACAGTCACCGGTCGTCCGATGGCTCACGAGGGTCCGGACATCCAGGACTGGTCGGAAGTCCGACGTTTTGGCTCTAGTCAAGATTTGTAGGACGTCCGGTCGGGGTCAGACGTCCGGTCCGTCAGTTGTCCGGAGATCTCCATACTTCGGATGTTTTGGCTCAGGTGTGGTGGTGCCGGTCGTCCGGTGGGGCTCAGTCGTCCAGGAGCTGGGAGGTGTCGGTCGTCCGAGGATCGTCGGACGTCCGACCGCTATAGTGTTCGCTAGCTCGGCCATGTCCGGCTGGTTGGAACTTCAGGCATCGGTCGTCCGGTCGGGGTCGGTCGTCCGACAGCTGGAGACTCCTAGGATGCTTCTCTTCTCGCTCCTTGTACTTGGTGTCCATGCCGTCGTGTCCGTTGGGTGTAGTTGTTCCATGGCCTATTTCCAAGTACCTGATCACGCATAGGGTCTCCGCTTGAGGTAGCAGCCATGTCTCATAAGTGGAGAGTGGTAGTTAAGAGAGGAGCGAGTTCACCTTATCTTCGATAGCCTTTGCTCAAGCTCTTGTCATTGGTCCAAGTGGTGTCGTGGAAGACATAGGTAGGTCCATGGGGATGACCTTGCGATGCTCCGCATCATCTCCCCCTTGGGAAAGATCCGACCTCGGATCGAAAGCCTCATCACCATGGTAGGGAGAGTGATCCTTGATGTTGAAGACGCCACTCATGTTGTACTTGTCGTGTGGGAGATCGATCTTGTATGCATTGTTGTTGTAGAATGTTAGCACCTTGAAGGGTCCGTCAGCTCGAGGTAGAAGCTTGGACTTGCGTTCGTTTGGGAGCGTTCCTTGTGAAGGTGTAGCCACACGAGATCTCCAACGTCGAATATCATTGGTTGCTTTTTGATGTTGAGCTTGGTCGCGAGTCGTTGTACTTGGTGCTCAATGGTGTGCCTTGTATCTTCATGCATCTTCTTGAGGTAGCTCACTCGTGCACTCACGTCCATGTTGATGCGCTCTTGTAGTGGTAGAGGAAGAATGTCCAATGGGGACAACGGGTTGAAACCGTAGACGACCTCGAAAGGGGACTTGCCAGTGGTTGAATGTCTTGCTCGGTTGTAGGCGTACTCGGCGATGGGTAGACACTCCTCCCACTCCTTGATGTTCCTCTTGATCAACACTCGTAGTAGAGTGGAGAGCGTTCGGTTTGTTACCTACGTTTGGCCGTCGATTTGAGGATGGTATGCCGAGGAGAACAAGAGCTTGATTCTGAGCTTGGCGCATAGAGTCCTCCAGAAGTAACTCAAGAACTTGACGTCGCGGTCTGAGACAATCGTCTTTGGCACTCCATGGAGTCGCAAGATTTCCCTACAAAAAAGATTTGCAATATGTGAAGCATCGTCTATCTTGTTGCATGGGATAAAATGAGCCATCTTAGAGAAATCTTTGCCCTAGTTCGAGGCAAACCAAGCACAAAATCCATACTAATATCTTCCGAGGGTGATATGGAATTGGAAGTGGCATATAGAGACCATGGGATTGAGCTTTTGACTTAGTTTTGCGACATGTCGAGCATCGGTTGGTGAAGCGTGAGACATCGCGGAACATCTTGGCCAAAAGTAGTTCTTGGAGAGCAGGGCGAATGTCTTGTTGCGTCTAAAGTGTCACATTGGTCCTCCTCCATTAGCCTCTTGCAAAAGTAACAAACGAAGAGAAGACTCTGGGATGCATAGTTTGTTAGCTCTCATAAGATAATCATCCTTGATATAATAGCGTTCCCAAGATGTATGCGTCACACATTTAGCATAAGGAATAGCAAAAGTAGGATCATGCACATATAAGTCTTTTATGTGCTCGAAGCCAATGACATTCAAATCTAGTTTAGTAACAAGCATGCATTTGCGGGAAAGCGCATCCGCTACAACATTATATTTGCCCTTAAGGTACTTGATGCCATAAGGAAAAGAATCTATGAATTCACTCCACTTAGCATGATGCTTGTTCAATTTAGTTTGACCCTTAAGATACTTGAGAGTTTCATGATCGATATGGATGATGAATTCATGAGGGCAAAGATAATGTTCCCACTCGCGCAAAACTCACACTAAAGCATAAAGCTCTTTGTCATATATGGGATAATTGAGTTGCGCTCCGGAAAGTTTCTCACTAAAGTAAGCTATGGGGCGCTTCTCTTGCATTAACACACCTCCTATGTTGTACCCACTAGCATCACAATGGATCTCGAATGGTTTATCAAAGTTGGGTATGCAAGCAAAGGAGCATGTGTAAGCAAATTCTTAATCTCATTGAATGCGGTATCTTGGGATGGTCCCCAAACAAAAGGTGCATTCTTCTTACTCAAAGCATGTAAAGGAGAAGCAATGGTGCTAAAGTCCTTAACGAATCTACGATAGAAACTGGCTAGGCCAAGGAAACTTTGCACTTGTTGCAAGTTGGATGGGTGTGGCCAAGTTTTAATAGCATTGATCTTAGATTCATCTACATGCACACCCTTATAAGATACAACAAAACCCAAGAAAACAAGCTTATCAACACCGAAAATGCATTTGTCCATATTAGCATAAAGTTGCTCTTTCCTAAGGGTTTGCAACATAGTTCTAAGATGGGTGACATGATCTTTGAGGGATTTTCTAAAGACAAGAATATCATCGAAATAGACCACAACAAATACACCAATGTATGGCCTAAGAACAAAATGCATAACTCGCATGAAAGTACCGGGTGCTTCGGATAAACCCATTGGCATAACAAGCCATTCATATAAGCCAAATTTCGTCTTAAATGCGGTTTTCCATTCATATAAGCCATTCATATAAATGTATGGTGGCATTCATATAAGCGAAACCCGATTCATCATCACTAAGCTAAATTCATCACCTGATTCATCATCACTAAGCTAAACTAGTGATGAATGCCACCATGTCTAAAATGCATTGAGCGTGATAACGCTACATCTGTCGCTGAATGTTCCACTGCTGCTACTGTTTCATTGTCTTCACCTACTGATGTGGTTACTAACCCCTCTGCGGAGGATACCACTACTATTGCTGATGAAAATGCTAGGTTGAAGACATTGCTTGAAATAGGGATGTATAAAAGTCTGAAAGGGCATCAGACACTTTGCGATGTCCTCAAAAAGCAGATTCGAACCGAAACCCTAGGAAAGAGGGTGTTGGGTTCGAGAGGAAAATGAATGATGATGGCTCGTCTTTGGAAGCTTTGGCGGTACCCCAAAACCACATGGGTTCTTTGCAAAGGAACCTTCAGTAGATCCATCCACTTTATCTGGCTTTACCTGTGCTAATCCTATTATCATTGATGAATCCTTTGATGCAAACTATAAGCTCTTCAAGAATCAGAATGGTGAAGTGTTTGCTAGGTATATTGGTACTAACTGCAGGAATGGACCACCTATGAAGAAGATCTGGGTACCTAAGCAGTACCTTGAGAATCTTCCAGTGAATGTCGTCATGACACCACCAAGGAAGAAGACAAACCCCAGACCTATCGCTTCATATGGCCCAAAGGCTTCATACAGATACATGACTCACTTGAGTCACCCTAACGCCAATGTTTTGCAGGGAAATCATACTCAGACTTATGAATATGAGTGTGTATCTTCGAACCGCTATGTTCATAGAACTAAGAACTTTTCTGCTTATTCATATGAGTATCATTCATCTCCTGCAAGGCTATTTGCTAGGGCTCCAAAGCGAAATTCTCGAGATCTGCACTTAGACTCATTGCTTCTAAGCCACCCCGAAGATGTGGGTGGCGAAGAAGAATTAACTTTCTTTTGCAGAGAAAGGTCTCCAGCCTGCAATCAAAGGCGTCCGATGCTATTGCTGGGGACCTAAAACACATTAAGGATGCATGATAAAATGACTTACTATATACGTCACATCTGCATCGCTTACCAGTCATACTATATGGCCTAACCCTGATCTAAACTGTGACAATCCCTATATATGCCAAATGCTTATGCTTCACAACACTCTTGTGAAGCCTATCCTCTAATCGCCTTTGTAGGGTACATCACCAAAAGCTTGAGAATGGATTATGGACGGTGGATGCACAAATCATATATTTGGTGATCGAAGTCTTCTCATGGACTCAACCTTATGTCCATCCGACAAGAGTCACATCATGTTTCTTGACCTTTGGTAAAAGCAAGGTATTGGGTCTAGGTAGAGTTGCAATCTCAAAGGATCAACACATGGATAAAGTGATGCTTGTTGAATCCTTGGTTTCAACAATGTCATCTCAATGCTTTGTGACTTGAACATGATTGTGATATTTGGAAAATATCGTTGCCTTGTACTAATGGAATCGACAAGTCTCTAGTCTTTGAAGGGTATCAAAAGATGATCTGTACATGGTAGATTTCTCGGCGAGTCCTGACTTGTCGTATGTCTTCTCACAAAAGCTTCAGAATGCTAGCTCTGGCATCGAAGGCTTGGGCATGCTGGCATGAGGAACTTACACTCACTCGTCAAGAAGAAGCATGTCATTGGCATTGAGGATGTCAAGTTCAAGAAGGATCATTTGTGCGGTGCTGCGAAATTTGGAAAGATGACTAGGGCAAAGCACCCTAGAAGACAATCATGACAACATCTCAACCCTTGAGCTGTTACACATGGACTTATTCGGACCTATTCACTACTCCACCCTCACAACAACTGCTTGTGCATGTATGGCCGTCATTGTTGATGACTATTCAAGATACACATGGGTGCACATAATTCTCTACAAGACTGAAGTGCAAGATGTCTTGGCTTATGCCAATCGAGCAATGAACAATTATGCCGTGAAGATCAAGCATATCAAAAGTGACAATGGCATGAATTCAAGAACACGGACTTGATCATGTCTGGATACAATGGGAATCACTCATGAGTTCTCTGCTCCGTACACACCTCGGCAAAATGGCATCGTTGGCGCAAAAGCAGAACCCTCATTGAGATGGCTCGAACAATGCTAGATGAATACAAGACACCAAGAAAGTTACGGCCTAAAGCCATTGATACTGACATGTCACATCATCAAGCGTGTGTACATCCATAAGCTTCGAACAAAACATCCTATGAGCTCCTTCTTGGTAAGAAGCCAAATGTCGATTACTTGAGTATTTGGAGCGGATCTTTGGATCAAGGATCCCCATCACAAGTCAAAATTTGCACCTAAGGCTCACGAAGGCTTCATGCTTGGCTATGGAAAGGACTCACACTCCTTCAGAGTCTTCAACCTCTATCTCTACAAAATCGTCGAAACTGTAGATGTGAGATTTGATGAAACCAATGGTTCACAGAGAGAGATTCTGCCAAGTACACTAGACGAAGCTTCTCCAAGCGAATCTATCAAGTTGATGGGAACTAGTGAAATCATGCCTTCTGAAGCACAGCCTGAAGAGGAACTTATCATTTCTGCACCTAACCAACCTGAAGACAATGCTCAGACCGAAGACAATCCTCCCAATGATGACAATGTCTTCATCCTCGTGTTGCAAATGAAGTTCAAATTGAGAAGATAATTGACAGCATCAATGCACCTGGTCCACTCACTCGCTCAAGAGCAACACAGTTAGCAAATTTCTGTGGGCATTTTTCATTTGTATCAATATCAGAACCCAAGAAAGTTGCTGAAGCTTTTATGGAACCTGAATGGATTCAAGCTATGCAAGAAGAACTTCAACAGTTCAAGCTAAACAATGTTTGGGAACTTGTCAGCGACGACCTCATAAGCATAACATTATTGGAACAAAATGGATATATTGAAACAAGCAAGATGAGCATGGTCAAGTTGTCAGAAACAAAGCACGCCTTGTGGCTCAAGGATATACTCAAGTTGAAGGAATTGACTTTGATGAAACATTTGCTCCTGTTGCTAGGCTTGAAGCTATTCGCATCTTGCTAGCCTCGCTAATCATCACAACATCTTGCTATATCAAATGGATGTGAAGAGTGCATTTCTCAATGGCAAGATTGAAGAAGAAGTGTATGTCGCTCAACCACCTGGCTTTGAAGATCCAAAACATCCTGATATGGTGTACAAGTTAAACAAAGCACTGTATGGCCTCAAACAAGCTCCTCGTGCATGGTATGATATGATCAAAGACTTCCTGAAGAGAAAAGGCTTCAAACCTGGATCCCTCGATCCCACACTCTTCACACATATCATGGTGAACTGTTTGTGTGCCAAATATATGTGGATGACGTTATCTTTGGCTGCACCAACCAGAAGTATACTGATGAGTTTGGATACATGATGCAAGAGCAATATCACATGTCCATGATGGGTGAGCTGAAGTTCTTCCTTGGTCTTCAAATTAAATCGACAAAGAAATGGCATCTTCATATCTCAAGAGAAATACCTCAAAGATTATGCGAAGAAGTTTGGAATGGAAGGCGCAAAGGCTACACGACGCCAATGCCACTAAACACCATCTTGGTCCCGATGACAATGGTAAAGAGTTCAATCAAAAGGTATACCGCTCCATGATTGGTTCTTTACTTTATCTATGTGCATCTAGGCGGATATTATGCTTAGTGTTTGCATGTGTGCTCGATTCCAAGCGGCACCAAAGGAATCGCATAACTTAGCGTGAAGCGAATTCTTCGATATTTGGCTTACACCCCAACACTCGGATTATGGTATCCCAAGGGCTCAAAATTTGATTTGGTTGGATTCTCGGATCTTGATTATCTTTGGTGACAAGGTGGATCGCAAGTCTACATCATGCACATGTCACTTTCGGGACGATCGGTTGTCTGTTGGTCTTCAAAGAAGCGTAAGCGTGTATCACTCTCAAGCTGCTGAATCTGAATACATTCTTCTTTGGATCTTTGTTGTGCTCAGCTTCTGTGGATGAAGCAAACTCTCAAGGACTATGTCATCAACCTGAAACAAGTACCTCTTTTCTACGACAATGGAAGTGACATCAAGATAGCCAACAATCCAGTCCAGCACTCGAAGACAAAGCACATTGAAATACGTCATCACTTTCTCAGAGATCATGTCATGAAGAAAGATATCGACATCATTCATGTCAACACTGAAGAGCAACTGGCAGATATCTTCACAAAGCCCTTGGATGAGAAAAGGTTTTGCATGTTACGGTGTGAGCTAAATATCTTGGAATCCTCTAATGTCCTGTGATCAGGCACACATCCTAACACTTATGCATGTTGATGACTTAGATGTGCAACACACAAAGTAATGTATATCTTCAATCAATGAAGACTTACACTCTGAGTGTGAATACACTAACATGGAATTTGACTTCGGAGCGCCACGATAATTGTGCGCTATGTCTGGGTCTAATATTTCCTATACGGTGGGTAACGCCACCACCAAATTTCTCTGTTGAAGTGTTTCACTCATGGCGTTATTTTGTAATGACTTCGCATTTGGTTTGTCTTCAGTTTCAATTTATCTTCATGATTTTCTGCACTATGATGATTTGATTGCTTTACGATATATATATATATATATATACAAGTGTTACATCCTCTCTGACATTCACTTATAGCTATGTCTTCAAGTTGGATCTTTTGAACTAAGTGAATGTGATGGGACCCTAACCTCTCTATGCTTTCTATCTCAAACTCTATCTGTCCAAATCATATGCATTCTATTGAAAGCTGTCAAATGTCTTCTCTCGTCCTAGTCGTGAGAAGGCAAAGAGACAAACATTAAATCTGTTTTAAATGACTTATCTTTATTGTTGAAATCCAGAGAAGCCGGAACAACTCTCCGACATGCCTGGCGGGCGTGGGAACGTGGGACAACTCTGAGTATGTTGCATGCTTGCCACGTGCCCCTCAGATGTGAACCACCAGGGGCACCAGCGTAATTGCGCTGTGCCGCACACCTAGTTATAAATACTTGTCCCCTGCGGTAAAGAAATCCTTCCTCCACCTCTCCACCTTGTCAAAACCCTAGCGCCACCGCTAGCTCTCGACGATGCCAGCGACGAAGCGCTTAGCTGCCGCGACTTCTCCGATGCCGTCCTCACACCGGCCGCAGACATCGTCCTCTCCGCCGTCGCTGTAGGTGTCCTCCGTGGCCAAGTTAGGGCATGGTGGGGCTGAACTGCTCGGTCTCCTATTCATCCCATCTAGCAGTTCTTCGTGCGGTAATTATAACTCTATTTTTACCACCTTTTTGATCTTCAAGATTCATCCTGTTTACCGAAAGTGGTTTCTGCCTATACAATGTTAGATCTATTCTGTCTGCATCTCATACTTCCTAGTCTATTCACTTGAATTACATGTCTAGTTTGATTCCTCACTTGTACTTATTCACGGATTTGTACAAATCTGGAACCAACTCACATCACATAAGTGAATGTCTTCGCATCATGAGGTCAATGTCTTCAAACTGATTTATCTTCAAAATCTTCTGAGAATGCATATGACCTCTTCCCCTTCCCTCGCATCTCTAATCTTTGTCACAGTACATGTCCGTGGGAGAATCCTTGGTTCTCATAGTGCGCATTGTAGAATATTTACTGACATCATATTAACTCTCCTGAAGCAGTTCTGCTTGACCGACAAGCGTAAGTCTCTGAAGCCATTGAACATCTTGAAGCCATTAGGTTTGAAGTTCATGGCTGCGAAAAATTAACAAGGAAGGGTAAGGCATAGCAGAGAAGGAACATCCAAAGATCTCGCACGATGACCTAGCGAGCTCTACAAGCAGATCTGAAGAAACTTGTCATCGGCGAAGACACGAATCCAATGGATTCGACGCTATTGGACTGAAGAATGGTTCAAGTACAAGTTTGTGACCAAGGAATATGCAGAGAAGAATGCTATCAAGAGACCTTGGGGTGATATTCTCTATCGAGGCCTTCAACCCAAGAACAGAGCTGAAGCTATTGCGCAAGGCTTCTATCCTTGCATGGTCCGTGGACCTCAGCCTGAGAACGCCGATCCCACTTCATTACTCTAGTGTCGTGATGATGCTCTCTTCAAGCGAAACTTTCAGTTCGCCCAGGCTTCGGCCAAGAAAAACAAGAAGTCATTGGGATTGGACTTCAACCCTGGTCCCTCTGCTCCCCGTGCTGACGGCTCCCGTGATGCAGAACCCAATGTCATCGGCCCCTTCTCCAATCTCGATGGCCTCATCACCTACAGCTTGGTCCAGGGTGCTAGAGTAGATCATTCTTATAATGATGCTGACACTGATGAAGCTCCAGCTCCTCCGAAGCCGCAGAAGCAAAAGAAGCCAAAGGCTTCAAGATCAGCTGCACCTCCAAAAGCTTCTCGTGCGAAGCCAGCCTTGCACCTCCACGAAGGCGATTGTGCGGTCGAAGATCAATCACGTATCTCCAAGAGAACGGAGAAGAAAAAGCAAATTGTCAGGCATACTGATCAAACCTTGACTCCTGCTGCCATTCTGCGTGAAGAACCCATTGATCTGTCTAGTGATGAAGATCTTGCTGATGATGCCCTTGAGAAACTGATAAAGAGCAAGGAAGAAGCAGAAATCTTCAACAACTTGCCTCTCTTCGATGTGGCAATCATCCACAACTTCATTGATGAGTGGTTCGACACCCCAATCTCAGCTTTGAAGATTTGCAGCTTCCCATTGGCCTCAGCGTCTCTTTCAATGGCGCCATTGCTTCTAAACTAGCTCTCGCTCAGCGTATTGTTGAGCTGAAGAACAAGATTAATTATGAGAAGGCTCAGTTCAAGAAGCATGTGGCCAAGCTAAGTGTTCAAGACGTCAGAAACTTCAAGGTCATGCTGCATGAGCTTAAAGAAGCTTTTCTTAAGAAGCGTGAAGAAGCTCAGGGCTCTCATGAGCGCATGAAGAGTTTGGCTGATAAGTGTGTGCTTGCCTACAATGAGGCAGAGAAGTGCAAATCTCTTGGCCGTCCTGGCATTGACCCCAGGATGGCTGCAAAGAAGAAGAAGCCATCTACCGCTCCACCTGCACATTCAAGTCAAGAAGCCCCTCGCATTATCTTCCCAAGCAGCATGACTGGCTCGAAGCCAAAGGTCTCCACAACCGCTTTAGAACAGAAGAAGACGAGGGCTGCCGAGGCTGAAGCCAGAAAGAGGAAGCATACTGAAGCGTCTGATGCCGCTCCCTCCAAGAAGAAGCGCAAGACCAAGAAGACTAGGGCTGCTCCCACAGAGCCCTTAGTTGTTGAACCCATTTCAGTGGTTCGCCCTGCGTCAGAACATCAAGAAAGAAGGATGATAGTTCATGAGCACGCTTCCACAGAGGCTCATGAAGTGAAGATATTCCAGCGGTGAACCCACACCTGCTGAAGACATTGGTCAAGATGACAATGTTGAAGATGATGAAGTTCTTCCTCAGATTGAACACAACGTGGTATCATCGCCTGTTCTTACAAACAGCGAACTCATCAGCATTAGTCGTCCTCTGACGCCAATTGCTCAGGATGCATCATGGGCTGATCACCCACAGCAACAAGACTCCCCCAGTACTCCCCAACAACAACAACAAGCTACACCTCCCGTGCAAGAAGAAGATGAAGACTTTGAGGCTCAGCCAACTCCATCTCCGAAGGCGTTGCCAGCATTTCGCAGGCTTCTCAAAGGACAAAGGCCTCAAGTCCCTCTATCGAGCGTTCCAGAAGGAGAAGTGCAACGCCAACCTATTGCACGTCAAGTATTTTCTGAACCCACTCCAACTGTGAATGTCTCCTCGTCTGAAGCCCAAGCTGCTAAAGACATTCCGGCTGCATCAGCCGATGAGAATCAAGAAGACGTACGTGTCCCAACTCCCCCAGTTATTGAAGAAGCTGTTCCTGATGTGAACGAGCCAGTGCCCGACCCACCTGTTCATCAAGTGGAGGTTGAAAATGTTGAAGCTGCCACCACCAACGCCAATGAAGCCAATGACATAGTCATGGCTGAAGCTAATGTGGAGCTTGCGCCAACCAGTGTGCCTGAAGCTAATGAGGCCACTGTTCCTGAAGCACCTGTTGTGCAGCCTGAAGACTCAGCTATTGCCACTGCTCCTGTTCCGCCACCAAGGCCCCATACAATCGAGCAAGCATACAGTCATGGTCAGCTAACCACTGTCCGATGGCCCATTCTGGTACCTCCGCCTACTACCTCTGGACCTCAATTTGATTATCATGTTGAGCATAGGCCTCAGGTCCAGAAGCCAAAGCCAAGACTGCCAAGGTTTCAGTCATTGCAAACTCACGGGGTCCTTCAATGCTAATGGCTTCAAGAGCCACAATACCTTCTTTGATGACACCAAGAACCCTACTCAAAGCCAAGGATATCCTCGATCGGTTACGGAGTTATCAGCGTGAAGCTATTACTCCGTTTCAGTATAATCAAGGCGCATTTTCCCTCATATGCGCCTTGACACCGAAGCCATTGCTAGACTATCGTGCTTAGAAGAAGCACTTGATTGCTTCGAGATCTTTGATGCGCTCAACTTTGTGATGAGATAAAGAACACTGGAATGAAGAGCTATTGCTTCAATTCTATGCTACTCTACACATTCGCGGCTACAACAGAGATATCAAGACATGGGTTCTCAAGTGGATGACCGAAAATGTTCATCATGAAGCCAAAGCTCTTGACATCATCGAGCTTACAGGGCTAGCCACTCCTGGAGAGCTATATGAACCTGATTGTCAACTCCACCACAATGCATTGGAGAGCATCTTCCATAAGCCAGAACCCAACATGAGCCAGATGTTGAGCATGATGAAGCCTTTGCCATCTGACGCTGAATATCCAACAGAGTTCTTTGTTGAAGACCTTGAGTATCTGCCGTGCACAATATATCATATTATCAGGCAAACTCTATGGCCTATCAAAGGACATTCATCAGCGGCCAAGCTTGAAGGAGCTATGAAGACTTTGGTCTTTTACATTCTCAATGGCATCAGCTTCAATACTCAAGAATTCTTCATCGTGCAACTTGTCGCATACGGATCGACCTTTTGGTGCGAAGTTCTATGCTCCATGGGTCATGCGCCTCATTAAGCGACACTCATCTGTCAACTATCAACCCTCTGCTTGCAATCACCTGATCTTTTTGCCAGAGGTTGATATGTCAGTTGAAGCCATATACTCTGACCCTGCCAAGAAGCCTCTTTGTCTTCAGAATGTCGAGCACCAAAGTTTCACTCAACCCATTGAAGGCGTCCAAGAAGCAACACGAATCTATCCAATGGCTGGAGATACTCATCTGCCTCATTGTGCGCCTACTGAAGCCACTGAAAGCACCATTGCCCAAAGGCCTCGGAAGAGCTCTCGTGTTCTCAATGACCGAGAACTTCTTGTGGCACTTCATCAGAAACAGGATAAGCATCACTATTGGCTCAAGAGACAGATGCAAAGCCTCTTGGTGGATGTCAATCGCATTCGCAATCTTGCAACCAAGAATGCATTTGTTGCTCATGAGACTTGCCGGCGATCATGGAGGAGTTTGACCCTGCTTAGTGCTGAAGCAGATCTTCAAGACGATGGCTTCAATGAAAGATTCCAGTTTGACTCCACTCCTCCACGGACTGCTGTCCTACGTCGAACCCCATCTCTTGAAGACTCTGACTATTCTAAATCCACGGCAACTGTCAATGCCAGAGTGATCGATGATGAAGATGATGCTACTTCACCGCCTCCTACTACTGCACGCATCGACACTACACCAAGTACGTCTGCACCGGCAACCAACAACGACAACCCTGCTGCCTCACCTACTCATGAGGACGAGTAGATGCTCTATGTCTTCAAACCTTTTTGGTCCTTACTGACAAAAGGGGGAGAAGCGTATGAGTTGATAGTCTTCAAGCAGGTTCATATGGGCGGTTGCATTATATTTTGCCTCGTGCTTACAACTCTTGCTTTTGAAACATTTGGTTCTCTGAGTTGTAACACTTAAACTTGATGGTCGTTTGCTACTTATTTGCTTTACTGTGATGCGATGATAAATTCCGCATGTGCGATGATAACTTCCACACTTAGATCATTCTGCAGACGTCCATTTTTCATTATGCATGTCATTCTACTTGCTATATCATTTCATGCATGATGAATTATCTTCATAAGTTGAAGTGGATCTCCACAAGTACAACCTGCCATGTGCATTTGCATTCCAAAAGCAAATTACTTATATGCACATCTTCAAGGGGAGCCCTTGCTACTTATGAAGACAATATCCTATCCTTTACAATTTCACATACTTTATTCCCGTTGAAAACCTCAACCAGTTTGTCATCAATCACCAAAAAGGGGGAGATTGTAAGTGCATCTAGTGCCACCCCTAGTTGGTTTTGGAGTATTGACGACAAAGTTGGTTGAGGGACTAATGCGTTTGTGAGAATTGCAGGATAACGCAGGTAGTGTCCCTCATTGATTCGGTTTACCTACCGGAGATGACCCCTAAAAATGTATGAAGGCGTTTAAGACAATGGTGGTATGAGAAGATATTCATATTGAAGACTATGACATGAGAAGACATTGCATGAAGACTATGGAGCGCGAAGACTGTGTGGTTTCGTTGTTTCCTTTTCTTCTTTGTTGAGTCATAGGAACCACCGTCTTTGTTAAGTGGGGTCCAAATGAACTAAGTCGAGTGGTCAAGTGATGCTCAACCCAAATCCTATGTCTTGACGAAGACAATAAGAGCAAATCTTATCAGAGCTGGATGAGTCGGCTTTGCTTGTAGCCCAAGTAAAGTTGCCATGTGTGTTTGAAATCGACCGTTGGAACACGTGTCGGTTCCTTAGTGACCAGGGTCATTTCGGACAAATCAGGTCGGGTTGCCTTGTGGCTATAAATAGCCCACCCCTACACCATAAATTGGTGGCTGCTCGAGAGTTAGTGCACGGCTTTTGTCGTTTGAGAGCAACCCACCTCGAAGCATTTGAGAGAGAGATCCTTGCGAGGACAAAGCACAAACACCCGAGCCAAAGAGTGTTAGGCATCATGAAGTCTTTACATGCGTGTGACTGAACACTTATTACACTTGAGGACTGTGAATCCTCCAGCGGTTAGGCATCGCGTTCTGAGCATCCAAGAGTCATTGTGGATTGCCGCTGAACGAAGTCTGTGAAGGTTTGGAAGTCTACCTTGAAGACTTCCCAGAGTGATTGGGCGAGGACTGGGTGTCCTTAGCTCAAGGGGAATAAGGTGAAGACACGGTCTTCTGAGTTAAATCTCAGCCTCCCTAACCAGATGTACAAATCCTGTGTCTTCCACAAGCAACTGGCTCTATCCTTTTCCACAAGCAACTGGCTCTATCCTTTTCCATCCTTTACTTAAGTTTGTCTTCGTGAAGTCATTGCCTATCTGTCTTACCTGTTTGACTTCATTGCTTGACTACTATCGTTGATTGGCTTCATACTATCTTCCATCCTGATCCTTACTACTTAGCTGCTATTAGTCCTTGCATACTTGACTATGGCTTGCTTATGGTAGTTTATCTTCCGCTGCATCTCAATTAGGTATTTATTCTGTTTGTCTTCGAAACTTCCAAGTTTTGAAGACTTACATAAAAAATCGCCTATTCACCCCCCCTCTAGTCGATACTAGCACTTTCAGATACGGTGGTACCCAGACTTGCCTGCCTACGGCCCACGACGTGGCTCCATCGACAGCCTGGTACGGCCCAGCCTCGGCATCAACAACTCAAGACCCAAGCCTCGCGAGGCGGACGACACCAAGACCTCCAAGGGGATCAACCCCCTCAGGCTGGCTCCCGAGGAGCAGAGATTTCTATGCAAGGCACACCTCGCGAGGTTCGGTTGACATGAGCCATGATGACCAAGGCCAGGCAGGCTCCAGGAGGGCGCCAGCGGGTGTAGAGTACCAGTTTCCTGTTCGGTGCAAAGGAGGCAAGCAGCAGGCGTAGAGTCCCGAAGAATCAACCAAAGGTTTCCATTCTGGTGCAACAGGACCAAGACCACCAAGATGGCAGGACGGAGGTCACCATCGAGCCCATCACAGCGTCACGACCAGCGACTTTTGCAGGCGAAGACCACTTTAGTCAGGATAGGACGTACTTGTTCTCTCCCTTCAAATTTGGCCGTTGCGGGATCCCTTTCCGCCTACATTTAGGAAGAGGACCAAGGCCACTATAAATAGGACCTAGCCACCACCAATAGGGAGGGGCTCGATCGGATCCATTCCACCCTCACCACCTCACCAGCTCACTTGAGCTCAACAACACGCCTCCTGAGGCTGTTCTCCACTGTAGTAGTTTTTCCTCAGCCCCTCGAGGCAAATCTACCACAAAGTAGGAGTAGGGTTTTACACCGCAAGGTGGCACGAACCTGGGTAAACTGCTGTGTCTTCCTTTCCCTTCGAGCTCGACGTGATAAGCTGTGAGGTTAGAGAGTAGGTTGAATGGGTAGGTTGAGATCTCCGCACGCATGCTAGAGTTCAAACCTCTCAAGGGTTTGTGGAACCCGAAATCCGACAGTTTGGATCTTTCTCTTTTGAGCTCTTTTGATGGCCACTTATGCAAAACTTCATGAACCAAGCTCGCAATTGTGTATAAGCAATGACAACCTTGTGACACAAGAGATGATACCAAGATATTAACACCACGATGATGATATATGCTATGATCACAAATGTGCACAAGTAACGTTGCCGGCTATACTCAAATGTCTAGTCTCGATAGCAAAGGTACGCAAAAATGGGCTAATGGGTGATCAATGTAATAGCAAGAATGTACCATGAAAGGATACCACGATACTGAAAGGATTGAGAAGAGGTGTCTAGAGGGGGGTGCATAGACCCTTAACACACAAAGTTGGCAGTTTTTAAGTTTTTCAAGTTTAGGTGGAGTTTAAGCACAAGTTTAACCATTCACAATACATATCAAGCAAGCATGCAAAGAGTATATGGGCAGCGGAAAGTAAAGCATGCAACTTGCAAGAAAGTAAAGGGATGGGATTGGAGTGTGCAAACGCAATTGGAGACAAGGATGTTTTTGACGTGTTTCCGATAGGTGGTGCTATCGTCTATCCAAGTTGATGGAGACTTCAACCCATGAAGGGTAATGGTTGCGCGAGTCCACGGAGGGATCCACCCACAAAGAGTCCACGAAGAAGCAACCTTCTCTATTCCACCATGGCCATCGTCCACGAAGGACATGCCTCACTACGGTAGATCTTCATGAAGTAGGTGATCTCCTTGCCCTTACAAACTCCTTGGTTCAACTCCACAATCTTGTCGGAGGCTCCCAATTGACACCTAACCAATCTAGGAGACACCACTCTCCAAAAGGTAATAGATGGTGTGTTGATGATGAACTCCTTGCTCTTGTGCTTCAAATGATAGTCTCCCTAACACTCAACTCTCTCTCATAGGATTGGATTTGCTGGAAAGATGATTTGAGTGGAAAGCAACTTGGGGAAGGCTAGAGATCAAGATTAATATGGTTGGATTGGAATATCTTGGTCTCAACACATGCGTAGGTGGCTCTCTCTCAGAAAATGAGTAGTTGAAGTGTAGGCACGTTCTGATGGCTTTCCTCACGAATGAGGAGAGGGTGGAGGGGTAGCCTCCACACAAAATCTAATCGTTACACACAATACACCAAACTCGGTGGGACCGAATCAGAAAACTCGGTCGGACGGATCCAGTATATAATGTGGCCGTTAGGCAATTTCAGTGGGACTGATATGATCAACTCGGTGGAACCGATGTGCAAGGGTTAGGGTAGAACCTCATCTCGGTTTGACAGATTACACAAACTCGGTTGGACTGATTTTGGTAATAAGCAAAACAGAGAGTTGGTCAAGCAAACTCGGTGGGACCGATTGCACATCTCGGTGAGACCGAAATTATTGCCATAGGAAACAGAGAGTTTGCAAGCCCATCTCGGTGAGACCGGGATCCCATCGGTGAGACCGAATTGATTAGGGTTTCTGGCAGTGGCTATGTCAACTGAACTCGGTGGCGCCGGATGGATCAAATCGGTGGGGCCGAGTTGGACTTTTAGTTTGGGACATATGTGGATATGAGAAAGTGGTTGAGGGCTTTGGAGCATATCACTAAGCACTTTGAGAAAGCAAGCCATTAAGCAACACCTCATCCCCTTTTAATAGTATTGGCTTTCCTATAGACTCAATGTGATCTTGGATCACTGAAACAAAAAATGTAGAGTCCTGAGCTTTGAGCTTGAGCCAATCCTTTGTCCTTAGCATCTTGAAGGGGTTCCACATCCTCTTGTCCATGCCACTACACTGTTGGACTTATATGAAATATACTAGATAAAAGTATTAGTCCAACAAAAGATATGTTGACATTAATTACCAAAATCACCCAGGGAGCACTTGTGCTTTCAATCTCCCCCTTTTTGGTAATTGACGACAACATACATCAAATCCTTAGATAAAGATATAGAAAGAGTAGGTAAAGCTTTGGAAGGACATGTAACATGCATAGGCTCCCCCTACATGTATGCAATCATGTAAATATGGAACATAAGATCATGTGAGTGCATAGTCATGACAGAGCAAGCAATGAGTTACAAGTATCTTGGCTATATGCATCAGAGTAAATGATGTGAGTAAGAGGAATGTATCTTCATGTTCATGAGTCCTTCTTGCAAACAATATGTACATCAGCAAGAGATCCTCATGTACATGAATGTGATGCATATACTTACCTTGTGGTCTTGAGCTAGGTTTGGAAGAGATGAACCTAAGTAAACAAGGTTAGACAACACAGAAACATCTACCAAACAGAGCAAGAGCAGTAAACCACAAGAGTACCAAGATTTGGGATGACATGTATAGAGTGAGTACTAGGTACTCTATTTGAGTGTAGACATGTCCCCAAAGGTAAAGATATGCAATGAATTTGAAGATTTCCTTCCCTTAGATGTCTTGCTCTCCCTGAATCTTATAATGGATATTGGGAGAAGATAGAGAAAGGAAAAATCAGAGCAACGCAAAGTAAACATAGAAACAACATGAACATGTCTTTCCCCTCTAAAGACATGTAACTTCTCTCCTCTTTGAATACCAAGCAACTGGGTCTCTCTTTTGAAAGGAATGTCTCTCTCCCCCTGTTGCTCTGTCCCCCTGTTGGAGTGATTAAGCTTTGATGTGAACTCTCTCTCCCCCTTTGACATCAATTTCCAAGAAGCATTCTTCTGGACGGTTGAGGGAGTCCTGGATTAGGGGGTATCCGGACAGCTGGACTATATACTTCAGCCAGACTATTGGGCCATGAAGATACAAGACTCAAGACTTCGTCCCGTGTCCAGATGGGACTCTCCTTTGCATGGAAGACAAGCTTGGCGATCCGGATGTTAGATCTCCTTCTTTGTAACCGACTCTGTATAACCCTAGTCCCCTCCGGTGTCTATATAAACCGAAGGGTTTAGTCCGTAGGACAAAAAACAATCATAATCATCATAGGCTAGCTCCTAGGGTTTAGCCTCTACGATCTTGTGGTAGATCAACACTTGTAATACTCATATCATCAAGATCAATCAAGCAGGAAGTAGGGTCTTACCTCCATCGAGAGGGCCTGAACCTGGGTAAAACATCGTGTCCCCTGCCTCCTGTTACCATTAGCCTTAGACGCATAGATCGGGACCCTCTACCCGTGATCCATCGGTTTTGGCACCGACATTGGTGCTTTCATTGAGAGTTCCTCTGTGTCATCACTGCAAGGCTTGATGGCTCCTTCAATCATCAACAACAACATGGTCCAGGGTGAGACTTTTCTCCCCGGACAGATCTTCATGTTCGGCGGCTTCGCACCGCGGGCCAATTCGTTGGCCATCTGGAGCAGATCGACAGCTACGACCATGGCCATTAGGTCAGGTTCGGAAACTTGAACTACACAACCGATATCCGCAGAGACTTGATCTTCGACGGATTTGGGCCTACGCCAGGAGCGCCGAATAGTCACGACAAGCACGGCTTAAACCTGCTGTCAGACAATACTCAGGATATTGTACCCGCAAGAGCTCCGGACCTAAATCCGGGGCAGATCGTGTCGTCCGAGGATGGGTGGATGGACTCTGCCCCGTAGGCCGCATACTCATCGATGGTAGAGCTGAACACGGACTCCATCCCCAAGGAAGTCTGTGTCACTGTACCCCCGGACTTGTATCCGGCAATAGGTTCCAGACCACGCATCCCCGAGCCCGCCGAATCTAGTTGGGCTCCGATAATGGAGTTCACCGCTACGGATATCTTCCAGCACTCGCCTTCTGGCGACATGCTGAATTCATTAAAGTCTCTCTATGTTTGTCAGGAGACTCTTGGACGAATTATGTCCGGCTCGAGTGGGAAGCAGGCGACAAAGAAATTAGTTGCCCACCCACCACCCACTTCATAGCCACTATCGATGACGTAACAGACATGCTTGACTTCGACTCCGACGACACCGACGGTATGGACGTCGGTGCAGGGGACGATTTGGAACCACCGCCCACGGGGCGCTGGATGGCCACCTCATCATATTATATATACATGGTGGACACGCCTAAGGAGGACAGTGGCAACAAAAAGGACACAACGGAGGATAAAACCCCAGGACAAAAGCCAAAACAACGGCACAGACGTCGCTCTAAGTCCAGGCACAGTAAAAATAGCAATAACAATGCTAGAAAAATTGACACCCTAGTCAACTCCAAAGGCAACAATGACCATATGGACCCAGCGATGGAGCAGGAAGAGCCAGGTCACGCCGAACACAGTCCAGAGCAGACGCCCGATCACAGCGATCCCGAGGTCTGAACTCATCAACATGCCTCGGGAGAAGAGCACAGTCCGGACGACGATGCATTCATCATCCCGAAAAAACGTCTGGAATGAGATAACCTCCACAGAAGGCTTATGGCCACTGCGAGAAGCCTAAGGAAGCAGAAGCAAAGGCTTAAGGCCGCGCAGGAAACGCTCAATCGCAGATGGAATAAAGTGCTAGACACCGAAGAAAGATATGGCGATGACCACCACACAAAGAGCTACCCAAAGCGCAAGCTGCTGCCAGAATTCGACGATGAGGCCATTCCGCCAAAGAACAATACGGCCAGTAGGCCGGACAAACCAGTCCATGACCACAATAGAGCAGCTACTGACGCCGCACACGATCTACGTGAGCTTCTGGACAAAAAGGCTGGTGCGACCAGGTCCATCTATGGATCTAGAGGACATGCTCCGACGCAGGATTATGGTCACCAAAATGATCAGACTGATCAAATACCAGTTTGGAATCAAGACCGGACACAACAACAGTCGATAGCATGCCACAACATGTCCAGATACAGAGGGGCTGTGCCCCTCTGTGCTTCACCAAAGAGGTACTGGATCACGAATTTCCACAGGGATTCAAACCCGTGAACATAGAGGCATACGATGGAACGACAGACCCCGGGGTCTGGATTGAGGATTTTATACTTCATATCCACATGGCTCGTGGGGACAACCTCCACGCCATCAAATACCTTCCCCTCAAGTTGAAGGGACCAGCTTGGCACTGGTTGAAAAGCCTCCCCGAAAATTTGATCGAAAGTTGGGAGGAACTTGAGGGCGCTTTCAGGGCCAACTTTCAAGGGACCTATGTCCGACCTCCGGACGCTGACGACTGAAGTCACATAATACAACATCCCAGAGAGTCTGCCCGCAAGCTCTGGAATAGATTCCTCACTAAGAAGAATCAAATTGTCGATTGTCCGGATGCCGAAGCCCTAGCGGCCTTCAAGCCTGAGATCGAGACGCAGTGGCTCGCCAGACACCTCGGCCAAGAAAAGCCGAGGACAATGGCAGCCTTAACAAGCCTTATGACCCGCTTCTGCGCGGGTGAAGACAGCTGGCTGGCCCGCAGAGGCACCAGCGACCCGGGCACATCCGAAATCAGGGATGGCAACGGGAAGCCACGACGCAATAAAAACAAGCGTCGAAAGAAGGAAGAAAGTCCGGACAACACGGCGGTCAACGCCCGATTCAGGGGCTCTCAACCCGATCAACAAAAGAAGCCATTTAAAGGCGGCAAAGAGGGACCGTCCGGCCTGAACAAAGTCCTGGACAGACTGTGCCAAATTCACGGTACCCCCGAAAAACCTGCGAACCACACTCACAGAGAATGTTGGGTCATTAAGCAGGCCAGCAAGTTAAATGCCAAACAGAAGGGAAGGGAAACACCAAGTGAAGACGAGGACGAGCCTCGCCAGCCGAACACTGGGGGACAGAAAAAATTCCCACCAGAGGTAAAAACAGTAAACATGATCTACGCGACCCACATACCAAAGAGAAGGCACAAACGCGTGCTCATAGACGCATACACTGTACAGCCCGTCGCCCCCAAACTCAATCCCTGGTCGGCCTGCCCGATCACCTTTGATCACAAGGACCACCCGACTGGTATGCGGCACGGAGGATCGGCTGCCTTGGTGCTCGACCCAATGATCGACGGATACCATCTCACTCGTGTCCTCATGGACGGCGGCAGTAGTCTCAATCTAATATATCAGGACACTGTTTGCAGGATGGGGATAGACCCATCCAGAGTCAGCCAAAGTAACACCACCTTTAAAGGGGTGATACCAGGCGTTGAGGCCCGGTGCAGGGGCTCCCTCATATTAGAGGTGACATTTGGTTCTCCAGACAACTTCAGAATCGAAGAATTACTCTTCGCCATTGCTCCCATCCGAAGTGGCTATCTTGCATTGCTCGGAAGAACAGCCTTCGCTTGCTTCAATGCAGTACCGCACTACGCCTACCTTAAACTCAAGATGCCCGGTCCACGTGGCATCATCACCATCAGCGGAAATACAGAGCGGTCCTTACGTGCGGAAGAGTATGCGGCGGCTCTAGCAGCCGGACACTAAGCGGCCTCTCCTATCAGAACGCATGATCGGTCATTAAGACCACGAACGCGGTTAGACGAGTCCGGCACACCACCCTCGGTAACAGCCCAGATAAACCTGAGCTGGATGCTATACATGTAACCCCATAGAGGGAATCAGGGGCTGCAAACATGCAACAAAGCCCACCTCTTTGCTTGACCTTACTAACAGGCCAATGTCTTACACCCCTACTATCCATTGATAATAATCAACTCTTCGCACGATTACGCCATACTCTTTTACATGAGTTTTCCTCTTTACATACACCATTCGTGCGACACCCTACCAGGACACAGCACAACGGAGACAAAGGCGCAGACGTGCAACAGGGACCCGCTCAAAGGTTTCTCTTTAGATTAAACCCCTGTGTAAACCTTCTTTATTGTCTCTTGTTGCTTGACATCCCATGGGTATTCTATACACCCACAGGGGATACTGGCGTGATTCGCATTTCGCCACGACAGACTACCGCATGTACCTGGAAATACAGGGTTCATAATAAAGGGCGCTACTTAGCCCAGTATATGTTATAAAGTCTGAATACCTTCGGGAGTGTTCGGCGTCGCGAGTTAGGCCTTATATGCATCAGCTCCGAATCATGTCTTTGGTCAAATGTTGGGTTTGCCCGGCTCCTGGGTTTGCCGCCTTACGTTCTGCTTCTATTGGCTAAGGCGGCCAAAGGAGAACTACTACGATTGTGCCCTGGTTATTCCGGATGAGCACCTTAGTAGAGAAAGCCGAAAACTGACTGTCATGATATAGCGAGAGACTGGTCAACCACTTGAAGACTCATCGGAATCGTTAGGATTCCTCCGCATTAACGAAGGACCGTTTCCCGGTCATGTACACACGCGCCCGTATTCGGATGCCCGCGAAGGTACCAGGGGCTACATAGTAGCCCCACCGTCAAACTCCCATGGCTAAATGAAAGCGTTAAAGCTATATAGTCCGGTTGCCTAGTTCGACGTGTGATCACCTCCTTAATGGACCAAGACGTTGGATCAAGTGTGATTACACACATTTTTGCGAACACCCCCGCATTGTATGCGTGGGGGCTGAAGCCAATGACTGCTAACTTTCAGGTTATATATACATCAAACGGCCGCACAGGAGGCACAATATCACTTTTCGGCGAAAGTATAAGCATAGCCCCTATAATTAAAATACAATTGTTTTTTTACAATGAAACGATTTGTCACTCGAACATGACATTCTTCGAGCACTGAGCCTCTATTAAACAAACACCTTCTGTTACCTGCTCCAAGTAGTGCTCGGCTGGATCCTAGCTCCCCGCCGGATTCTAGGTTGCAATGATGGTGGCCTCCATAACTGCCCAATATGTTTTAACACGGGCGAGAGCCATCCACGCACCCTCTATGCACGCCGACCTCTTCATGGCATCAGTTCGTGAACGGCACCAAGGAATTATTGCACTAAACCAAAATAATTGTCCGGCTTCGGCCCCTTCGGCCATAGATGGTCTACTACAGACCTCATTGCAAGACCGGACAACCTATGGAGCTCGGCCACAGCGGCCATCCTTTCACTCAATGGCAACGGGCGCATTGGAGCACTGAATTGCGACCAGAACAGCCTTTCCACTTCACTATCTTTTGGATCCTCGAAAAACTTGGCCGCATCAGCCGTACTCTTTGCCAGATCCGCATACGCATCTGCAGGGCTCCAGCGCCGATCCAGAGGAGTGGATATAAGAACTTCATCCGCAACAAATAGGGGCTTCCAGCTGTGATTTCCCCGGCCTGTCGAAGCTCCTCCCGCGCATCCCTAATTTCGGAACGCGTCTCCTTGGCCGCATCAAGGGCCTTCTTCAGGTCAGCTGACTTCGCCTAATTCTCCTTTTCAAGGAGCTCATACCGGCCGGCGGCGTTTTTCAGCTCCACTACATCGCTTCGGCGATGAGCAGCCCGTTGGGCTCTCAACTCTTCGGTCGCCTTTAGGGCAGCCGCATTGCCAGCCCGGGTTTGCTCCTTGGCTAGGGCAAGCTCCGCCCTCAGGGCCTCCATGGCAGCAGCTCCGCCTGCAGTCAAAGCATATCACGTTAACATTATGCTCCTCTTAATATTTCCTATAAAAACAAGGAAAGCAGAACACATACGTTGTGACTCGTTAAGCCGCTCGTTCACAAGCGTGATGTCGGCATCCACAATGCCAATCTGTCGCCTCAGTTCGGCGACTTCAGCGGTCCGGTCTGCCGCCGGACCCTTATCCACCTGCGCATGAATGCAGTGTGATCATTACTTAAGAGTGTGATCCTCCGTTTGCCACCTAGGGCTGGCAACCAGAGTCTCAGGGGCTACCATCTTAAGAGTGTGATCCTACCGTGTGCGGTACAACCAAAAAATTATGTATTTCATTATGTACCTCAAATCCTTTGAGCAGGCTCGTAAAAGCTTCATTCAACCCGCTCGTGGTGGTTGAAATCTTCCCAAGCACCATGCTCATTAATGAACGGTGATCCTCCGAGAGAGCAGCTTGCTCCAGAAGGCCCGTCAGCGTGTCCGGCCAGTTGCCGAACTGAGCCGGACCCTTCTTATCACCCCCCGTTGGAGCCAAACGCTTCGGGCTCAGGGCGGCCGAAGTGTTAGCTTCTGGCCTCGGCAAATATGGACTCCTCCGTGATGACACCTCGGGGTCGCCCGCCCCATGAGGCGGAGAGACAGGTGGGGTTTCACTCTCCATCATCTCCGGAAGAAGATCCCCCGAAGACGAGCTCTGTCGAGAAGAGCTACTAGCCGGACTGCAAAGAATGGATCCTGGGTATTGTTCTCGGAGGAGGAAGCAGTAGCTTTGTATTTACGATTAACTTACGGCTCGGCTGAGGGCTGGCCTGTTTGCAGGCATGGCGCGGTGAGGACGCCCTCCGGGGCAGGGCCCCCTGGTGAAGTTTTCTTCCCTTCTCTAGGCACCTCCGTCTCCAAGTCTTCGGAGGTGGCCCTCTTCTTGCCGCGAGGGGAGGAGACCGTAGATTCCCCTCCCCGACTATCCTCCTCCGTGGAGACAGTAATGCCCCCGGTTTGGATGTGCAATGTGTGAATCTCTACTTCTCTGTTCTTCCCTCCGTCTTTCCCCGAGGGCACTTGACTTAGCACACGACTAAGCATCCTGGCTATGGCAGGACTAGGCGAGCCTTCGGGTAGCGGTGCCGGGCACCTGATTCTCTCCGCCTTGCTAAGCCAATCCTGGCCGCGGATGGTTTTCATAATAATGTTATGATAAACATAAACGAAGTGTTCGGTTTTTGGGTTACTTACTTGGGTATCTGGGCGGTTGCAGCTCAGGCCCGCATCCTCAGTGGTGTCCGAACACTTGTGGTCCGAAAAATAACTTACACATCCCTTTGAGTGTCATGCCGAAGAAGTGCTGAATATTTCACGGACCTTCCGGGTTGAATTCCCACATCCGGAGAGGCTGACATTTGCACGGCAAGATCCGTTGGACCAGCATTACCTGAATTACGCTGACAAGACTAATGTCCCTCTCAAGAAGCTCCTGAATGCGGCTCTGCAATGTTGGTACGTCATTAGTAGGCCCCCAATCCAGTCTCACGTTGGCCCATGATGCCAGTTGAGGCGGAGGGCCCGAGTGGAAGTCGGGGGCATCCACCCACTTTGTGCCTCTGGGAGCCGTGATGTAAAACCACCTCCGCTGCCATAGACTGGACACCTCCGGGAAGAAGCCCTCTGGCCATGGGGCGTCAGCGTTTCTACTTATTACAGCGGCTCCGCACTCTTCGTGTCACCCCTCAATCACCTTCGGCTTTACATTGTAGGTCTTGAGCCATAAGCCGAAGTGCAGGGTGATGTGGCGGAAGGCTTCGCACACGACAATGAACGACGAGATATGAAGGATGGAGTCCAGAGCTAGATCATGAAAATCTAGCTCGTAATAAAACATGAGCCCTCTCACAAAGGGATCAAGGGTGAAGCCAAAGCCACGGAGGAAGTGAGAAACAAATACAACGCTCTCATTGGGCTCGGGAGTATGGATGACCTGCCCTGGAGCAGGAAGCCTGTGCTTAATGTCGGCAGTCAGATATCTGACCTCCCTAAGCTTCGCAATGTCCTCCTCCGTGACGGAGGAGGCCATCCACCGGCCTTCAAGGTTGGATCCGGACAAGATTGAAGATCCGAGGTGCCTAAGCTTGGGCTTCGAGTGTTGGAACTCGAGATGCGGAGAGGCGCAAGCGTGGTAGGAAAGAGGGATAGGCCTCGGTCCCTCTATAAAGGGGGTGAATATCAAGCGTCCCCAGCGATACCGTCTGGAACTTGCCTAAAAACACGGAGTCATACCAACAGGCATAGTGGGGTTACCCGCGCCCGTATTAATGGGAATCCCGCAATAAGGAGACCGCCCTGGGCGCGCCCCCTTGTCTTGTGGGCCCCTCGAGGCTCCCCCGACCGACTTCTTTCGCCTATATATTCCCATACACCCTAAAACCATCGAATACGAAGATAGATCGGGAGTTTCGCCGCCTCAAGCCTCTGTAGCCACCAAAAACCTCTCGGGAGCCCGTTCCGGCACCCTGCCGGAGAGGGGATCCCTCACCGGTGCCCATCTTTATCATCCCGGCGCTCTCCATGACGAGGAGGGAGTAGTTCATCCTCGGGCTGAGGGTATGTACCAGTAGCTATGTGTTTGATCTCTCTCTCTCTCTCGTGTTCTCTCTATGGCACGATCTTGATGTATCGCGAGCTTTGCTATTATAGTTGGATCTTATGATGTTTCTCCCCCTCTAATCTCTCGTGATGAATTGAGTTTTCCTCTTGAAGTTATCTTATCGGATTGAGTCTTTAAGGATTTTAGGACACTTGATTTATGTCTTGCCGTGTTTATCTGTGGTGACAATGGGATATCACGTGATCCACTTGATGTATGTTTTGGTGATCAACTTGCGAGTTCCGCCCATGAACCTATGCATAGGGGTTGGCACATGTTTTCATCTTGACTCTCCGGTAGAAACTTTGGGGCACTCTTTGAAGTACTTTTGTGTTGGTTGAATAGATGAATCTGAGATTGTGTTATGCATATCGTATAATCATGCCCACGGATACTTGAGGTGACAATGGAGTATCTAGGTGACATTAGGGTTTTGGTTGATTTGTGTCTTAAGGTGTTACTCTATTATGAACTCTATGATAGATCGAACAGAAATAATAGCTTCATGTTATTTTACTACGGACACTTGAATAGATCGTGCAGAAAGGATAACTTTGAGGTGGTTTCGTACCCTACCATAATCTCTTCGTTTGTTCTCTGCTATTAGTGGCTTTGGAGTGACTCTTTGTTGCATGTTGAGGGATAGTTATATGATCCAATTATGTTATTATTGTTGAGAGAACTTGCACTAGTGAAAGTATGAACCCTAGGCCTTGTTTCCTACCATTGCAATACCGTTTGTGCTCACTTTTATCATTAGTTACCTTGCTGTTTCTGTATTTTCAGATTACAAAAACCTATATCTACCATCCATATTGCACTTGTTGCCATCTCTTCGCCGAACTAGTGCACCTATACAATTTACCATTGTATTGGGTGTGTTGGGGACACCAGAGACTCTTTGTTATTTGGTTGCAGGGTTGTTTGAGAGAGACCATTTTCATTCTATGCCTCCCACGGATTGATAAACCTTAGGTCATCCACTTGAGGGAAATCTGCTACTGTCCTACAAACCTCTGCACTTGGAGGCCCAACAACGTCTACAAGAAGAAGGTTGTGTAGTAGACATCAAGCTCTTTTCTGGCGCCGTTGCCAGGGATGTGAGTGCTTGAAGGTATATCTTTTGATCTTGCAATCGAATCTTTTTGTTTCTTGTTTTATCACTAATTTAGTATATAAAAGAAAACTACAAAAAAATGGAATTGAGTTTGCCTCATACGCTTCATCTTTTTAATATCTTTCGTCAGTATGATGGAAAGGAAAATTGTGCTCAAGTGCTAGAAGAAGAAGTCTATAAAATGTTTGGTATTAAATCTTTGTATGATGAGCATGATTGCAATGTTGTTAGTATGAATTACTTGAATATCCATGATGCTAATTATATGCAAAGCCACAAGCTTGGGGATGCTACGTTTAATGAAGATGATATTTTTAGTCTCCCAAGTTTTGATATGCAAATTTGTTATGATGAGAGCATGCCTCCTACTTATGATGATTATATTGTTGAAAGTGGGTTTGGAAGAGTGCCAACTTTAGGAAGTAATGATCCCACTATTTTGGAGGATGTTGAATATTATTGTGACAATTATGAAAGTGGATTTGGAGAGGTCATGACTTTATTTAGTGATGAATCCACTATTTCGGAAGAGGTTCTAATTGATTATGAGAACAAAGTTGCTATCTACGATGATTATTTTGATGACTTGTATTCTATTAAGAATAATGATAACCATGAAACTTGTCGTCATGATTTTAGTTTTCAATTGGATTATGCCTCACATGATAGTTATTTTGTTGAGTTTGCTCCCACTACTATTCATGAGAAGAAATTTGCTTATGTGGAGAGTAGTAAATTTTCTATGCTTGTAGATAATGAAAAGAATGCTTTATGTGATGGTTATATTGTTGAATTCATTCATGATGCTACTGAAAATTTTATGAGCGAGGAACACATGCTTGTAGGAATTGCAAAAATATCAAGTTTCCTCCCTATGTGTTGAAAATTTTGAAGCTATGCTTGTTTTACCTTCCTATGCTAGTTGATTATTGTTCCAATAAGTTGTTTGCTCACAAAATACCTATGCATAGGAAGTGGGTTAGGCTTAAATGTGCTAGTCATATGCTTCAATGATGCTCCCGTTATGCTTCAATTCTTATCTTTTATGTGAGCATCATTGCCATCATCATGCCTAGCTAAAAGGCATTAAAGAAAAGCGCTTGTTGGGAGACAACCCAATATTTACCTCTACAGTTTTTGTGTGTTCACATGATTATGCTACTGTAGTAATCATGTTTTATAGCTTTTGTTTCAATAAAGTGCCAAGTAAGACCTTTAGGATAACTTACGGTGATAGTTGTGTTGATCCTGCTGAAAATCGGAAACTTTTGCACCCAGTAAATTAGTTTTTATAATTCACAGAGACGTGCTTCTGATCTGATTCTTTCTGCTCTGGATTGGTATACAAATTTATTAGGACTTCCGAATTTGGTAGGATTTTTGGAGTTCCAGAAATATATGTTTGATACAGATTACTACAGACTGTTCTGTTTTTGACAGATTCTGTTTTCTATGTGTTGTTTGCTTATTTTGATGAATCTATGAGTAGTATCGGAGGGTATGAACCATAGAGAAGTTGGAATACAGTAGATATTACACAAATATGAATTTATAATGAGTTCATTACAGTACCTAAGTGGTGGTTTTATTTTCTTATACTAACGGAGCTTACGAGTTTTCTGTTGAGTTTTGTGTTGTGGAGTTTTCAAGTTTTGGGTAAAGATTCGATGGACTATGGAATAAGAAGTAGCAAGAGCCTAAGCTTGGGGATGCCCAAGGCACCCCAAGTCAATATTCAAGGACAACCAAGAGCCTAAGCTTGGGGATGCCCCGGATGGCATCCCCTCTTTCGTCTTCGTCTATCGGTAACATTACTTGGAGCTTTATTTTTATTCACCACATGATATGTGTTTTGCTTCGAGCATCATTTTCTCTTGTTAGTATTTGCTTGCTGTTATTTAGAATAATGTTTTTCATCTATATTTTCAATAAAAATGTCAAGGATAGCCTTTACCATGCTTATTTTGCTAGTATACATGTTGCTGTTTGAAAACAGAAAGTTTACCGCTGTTGCAAAAATTCCCTAGAAAAGTAAGAGCACGATATAATGTTGAAACTTTTGCATATTGAGATCTGATAAATATTCTACAGCGCAATATTTTTCTCATAACTTTTGGAGTTAGGGAAGTATGATGAATCTTGCATTCTTTACAGACTATACTGTTTTGGCAGATTGCTGTTATGTTTGCATTGTTTGCATATGTTTGCTTGTTTAATGATTCTTTTTGAGGATAGGAGTATTAAATATGCAGAGACATTTAGTATGCAATGTTGAATAATAATTTTAGTGATTTGGTATAGTAGAAAATGATAAGGTTTTGCATTGGTTTACACTAACCTATCTCACGAGTTCTTGTTGAGTTTGGTGTGGATGAAGCTTTTGATAAAAAGGAGAAACCATGATATGAGAGGAATTAAGGAGACACAAAATTTCAAGCTTGGGGATGCCCAAGGTACCCCAAGATAATATTTCAAGAAGTCTCAAGCATCTAAGCTTGGGGATGCCCCGTTAGGCATCCCACCTTTCTTCTTCAACAACTACCGGTTAGTATCGATTGAGCCTAAGTTTTTGTTTCTTCACATGAGTTGTGCTATCTTTGCAATGTCATTTTATTTTGTTTTGCTTGCTGTTTGAATAAAGTACCAAGATCTGAAATTCTTTAATGAGAGAGAGTCTTCACATAGTTACACAATTATTTAGCTACTCATTGATCTTCACTTATTTCTTTTTGGAGTAGTTTTTTCATTTACTCGTGTGCTTCACTTATATCCTATGAGTAAATGGTTGAATGAGTTGAATGTCATAAATCTGAAATTATATATGTCTCATTTGCTTATCCCATGGGGAGTAATGACTTCACATCTAAGAAGTAGAGGTTGTAAATTTATTGAAGGTTAGCAAGCATTGTATTGGTCATTTGAACAATTCATGAAAGAATATTGAAGGAAGAGAGATTTCACATATAAATATACTATCCTAGACATCTTTTATAATTGTGAGCACTCATTAAGTATGACATGCTAAAGAGTTGATGTTGGACAAGGAAGACAATGTAATGGGTTATATTTTCTCACATCTTAGTTAAAGTATATTGTCATGCATCATTCAAACATGTTGAGCTTGCCTTTCCCCCTCATGCTACCCAAATTCCTTGCACAAAGTAGAGATACTACTTGTGCTTCCAAATATCCTTAAACCCAGTTTTGCCATGAGAGTCCACCATACCTACCTATGGATTGAGTAAGATCCTTCAAGTAAGTTGTCATCGGTGCAAGCAATAAAAATTGCTCTCTAAATATGTATGGTCTATTAATGTGAAGAAAATAAGCTTTACACGATCTTGTTATGGAAGTAATAAAAGCGACGGACTGCATAATAAAGGTCCATATACAAGTGGCAATATAAGGTGACGTTCTTTTGCATTAAGATTTTGTGCATCCAACCATAAAAGCGCATGACAACCTCTACTTCCCTCTGCGAAGGGCCTATCTTTTACTTTATGTCTTTTACTTTGTGCAAGAGTCAAGGTGATCTTCACCTTTCCCTTTTTCATTTTATCCTTTGGCAAGCACCTCATGTTGGAAAGATCCTAATATATACATATATCCAATTGGATGTAGTTAGCATGAACTATTATTGTTGACATCACCCAAAGGTGAATACGTTGGGAGGCAACACTATAAGCCCCTATCTTTCTCAGCGTCCGATTAAAACTCCATAACCATAAGTATTGCGTGAGTGTTAGCAATTGTAGAAGACTATATGATAGTTGAGTATGTGGAGTTTGCTAAATCAAAGCTCTGACATAGACCCTTCCTGAAAATAGGGTGAATTGTAATTGTTTGCTGACTAAGAATGAAGTTTGCTAGTTTTCAAGAAAGTTTATGGTCTATGCTTTAACATGTGAATAGCTTGTTACTTGTTCATGAGAAGTTTTATGAGATGAACTACTGTTATGACATATAATCATGCTAGAAAAGGTGATTGAAATTATCATTGATCAAACTTGTGCACCTGCTAGCATTCACACTTCATAAATTCTTTCTTTTATCATTTACCTACTCGAAGATGAGCAGGAATTAAGCTTGGGGATGCTGATACGTCTCCAACGTATCTATAATTTATGAAGCATTCATGCTATTTTATTATCTGTTTTGAATGATTACGGGCTTTAATATACACTTTTATATTACTTTTGGGACTAACCTATTAACTGGAGGCCCAGCCCATATTGCTATTTTATTGCCTATTTTAGTGTTTTGAAGAAAAGGAATATCAAACGGAGTCCAAACGGAATGAAACCTTCGGGAGCGTGATTTTTGTAATGAACATGACCCGGGAGACTTGGAGTACAAGCTAGGGAAGCTTTGAGGAGGCCAGGAGATATGAGGGCGCGCCCACCCTCCTGGGCACGCCCCCCTGTCTCGTGGGCCCCTCGAGGCTCCCCCAACTGACTTCTTTCGCCTATATATTCCCATATACCCTAAAACCATCGAATACAAAGATAGATCGGGAGTTTCGCCGCCGCAAACCTCTGTAGCCACCAAAAACCTCTCGAGAGCCGTTCAAGGCACCTGAGGGGGGATCCCTCACCGGTGGCCATCTTCATCATCCCGGCGCTCTCCATGACGAGGAGGGAGTAGTTCACCCTTGAGGCTGAGGGTATGTACCAGTAGTTATGTGTTTGATCTCTCTATCTCTCTCTCTCTCTCTCTCTCTCTCTCTCGTATTCTCTCTATGGCACGATCATGATGTATCGCGAGCTTTGCTATTATAGTTGGATCTTATGATGTTTCTCCCCCTCTACTCTCTTGTGATGAATTGAGTTTTCCTCTTGAAGTTATCTTATCGGCTTGAGTCTTTAAGGATTTGAGGACACTTGATGTATGTCTTGCCGTGTTTATCTGTGGTGACAATGGGATATCACGTGATCCACTTGATGTATGTTTTGGTGATCAACTTGCGGGTTCCGCCCATGAACCTATGCATAGGGGTTGGCACACGTTTTCATCTTGACTCTCCGGTAGAAACTTTGGGGCACTCTTTGAAGTACTTTTGTGTTGGTTGAATAGATGAATCTGAGATTGTGTGATGCATATCGTATAATCATGCCCACGGATACTTGAGGTGAAAATGGAGTATCTAGGTGACATTAGGGTTTTGGTTGATTTGTGTCTTAAGTTGTTATTCTAGTATGAACTCTATGATAGATCAAACGGAAAGAATAGCTTCATGTTATTTTACTACGGACTCTTGAATAGATCAAGCAGAAAGGATAACTTTGAGGTGGTTTCGTACCCTACCATAATCTCTTCATTTTTTCTCTGCTATTAGTGGCTTTGGAGTGACTATTTGTTGCATGTTGAGGGATAGTTATATGATCCAATTATGTTATTATTGTTGAGAGAACTTGCACTAGTGAAAGTATGAACCCTAGGCCTTGTTTCCTACCATTGCAATACCGTTTGTGCTCACTTTTTTCATTTGTTACCTTGCTATTTTTATATTTTCAGATTACAAAAACCTATATCTACCATCCATATTGCACTTGTATCACCATCTCTTCGCCAAACTAGTGCACCTATACAATTTACCATTGTATTGGGTGTGTTGGGGACACAAGAGACTCTTTGTTATTTGGTTGCAGGGTTGTTTGAGAGAGACCATCTTCATCCTACACCTCCCACGGATTGATAAACCTTAGGTCATCCACTTGAGGGAAATTTTCTACTGTCCTACAAACCTCTGCACTTGGAGGCCCAACAACGTCTACAGAAGAAGGTTGTGTAGTAGACATCAGGGCATATGTCTCACCATAGTCCATACCTTCGACTTGAGTGTAGCCTTGGGCGACGAGACGTGCTTTGTTGCAAACTACTTGTCCATCTTCATCTTGCTTGTTGCGAAACACCCATTTGGTACCAATGATGTTATGGTCGTTGTCGGGCTTCTCAACCAATGTCCACACTTGGTTTCTCTCAAAGTTGTGTAGTTCTTCGTGCATGGCGTTTATCCAATCTGGATCTTCCAATGCTTCTTCAACCTTCATAGGTTCAATGCTAGAGATGAATGAATAATGTTCAAAAAAATTAGCCAAACGAGATTTAGAGCGAGTGATTCTCCCGGTTTGAATATCATTGTAGATTTGCTCGACGGGATGGTCTCTAGCGACTCTTGCTCGAACTTGTGAGAGCTTTTGTTTTGATCAGGGTGGAACATCTTCTTCATCATCTTGTTCTTCTTCTTGGCCTTCATCATTGTTGACGTTGTCGTCCTCTTGTCGTGGTGGAGAAGGAGGTTGATGAGGTTCATCTAGGTGTACTTCCTTGTTTTCTTCATCTTGGTGTGTCCCGCTTGTGGATGCTTCCATATCAACTCTTGGTTCACCTTGGACGGACGAGGTACTCTCCTTCACCTCCGTTGGACGAACCTTGCCAATAGACAAGTCTTGGATTGCTTTCGAAGGATCTTTATCTCCTACATCAATTGGCAATTGCTCTACTTGCGAGCCGTTAGATTCATCAAACTTCACATTTGCCGTCTCTTCAACCTTTCGGGTGAAATTATTGTAGACACGGTAAGTGTGAGAGTTTGAGCCGTAACCATGTAGAAAACCCTCATTTGATTTCGGAGCAAATTTAGAACGACGATGCTTATCAAGAATGTAGCACTTTGAGCCGAATACTCGAAAGTATCCAACTTGGGTTTTGTTACCGGTGAGGAGCTCGTATGTTGTCTTGCCGAGTAGCTTGTGAAGATACAAGCGATTTGTCTAATGACAAGCTGTCTAAACCACTTCCGCCCAAAAGTGCTTTGGCGTCTTGTACTCATCAAGCATCGTTCTTGCCATTTCGATGAGCATCCGGTTCTTCTTCTCAACAACTCCATTTTGTTGAGGTGTGTACGTAGCCGAGAACTCATGTGAAATCCCTTCTTTGTTAAGAAAGGTGTCCACATTGGCGTTCTTGAACTCAGTTCCATTGTCGCTGCGAACCTTCTTGATATTCACGTCAAATTGATTTTGGGCCTTCCTAGCGAAGTTTTTGAAGATCTTTTGGACCTGCGATTTATCATCGAGAAAGAACACCACGTAAATCTTGAAAAATCATCAACAATAACTAGACCAAATGAGTTTCCACCGAGACTTTTGTAAGCATTGGGACCGAAAAGATCCATGTGAAGTAGCTCGAGTGGTCTCCTTGTGGTCATGATGTTCTTCACGGGGTGGCTTCCTCCAACCTGTTTTCCTGCTTGGCAAGCACTGCAAAGTCTATCCTTATCAAATATGACATATTTAACACCAAGGATATGATCACCTTTAATAAGCTTGTCAAGGTTTCGCATGCCCACATGACCTAACCGCCTATGCCACAACCAGCCTTTAGAAGATTTAGCAATTAATCAAGTTCTAGGTTGAGCCTTTTTAGTGAAATCAACAATGTATAGATCACCTTTACGTATACCGTTAAAGACCATTTTATGATTATCTCTACGAAATACTTGGCAATCTACTTTGGTAAATAGGACTTTGAAACCAAAGTCAGCTAGTCTAGAAACAGAAAGCAGATTATAGCCAAGAGATTCAACGAGCATGAAATTTTGTATGGAGCTATCATGTGAGATGGCCACCTTACCGAGGCCAACCACCTTACCCTTTGAGTTATCACCAAAAGTGACATACTTTCGAGGGTTGTCATTTTCAGCAAGCTCACGAAACATATCTTTATCTCCGGTCATGTGATCGGTACATCCACTATCAAGGACCCGTTACTTTCTTCCTGCCATGTATCCCTGAAGATGTGGCACCCCGGCTCAGAGAAAATGGGAACGCCCCGTATTCCAGCCCAGAGATCGAGGGGAAGTCTTCTGGAATACGGCACTACTTAGCATAGAACAAACCAGCTTTCTATTATTACACGAATATGAATAAAAGGTCTCCGATATTACAATGAATAACATCGGCACGGCGACACTACGCCATCCTCAGTTGCTCTATGCAAGCAGCAGAACAACTTGAAGCATCGGAATAACTCTAGCAGCGGAACAACGACGACGGTGGTGAACTCCTCTCCGCAGGGACTCAGGCTGGAACGCTTATCCTAGGTCGCACGAACGGAAACCACGACAAGCAAGCAATCAAATCCGGCATGACCTGCAAACTGGCATGACACGCTAGGTCAGTACATTGAATGTACTTGCAAGCTCACAATAATCCAAAGCATTCAAGACAAACAACAGCATGGCAATTACATGTTAAACAGGAATTATCATGATATCATCAAACTAACATGGCATGACCATCATAAACATGATACAGCTATCACAACATGAACATATTAATCTGACAATACTAGCATGCAAGATGATGACACTATCATGCACCACTTATTCTGCTCGGGTTACTTTGTAATCAACACATGCATCACTTACCAACCTCGGACATCACATGATCATCTCAGGATCAAATCAAGCTTGGTATAAACAATATCATAGTAATCAGTAAATGACCACAAGGAGCTTGACTTTACCCACGATTCTCGTACAACAACACGAATATACAAAAACTCGGTATCCTCGATACCATCGTGATCCTTACGGCGATCACCACCCAACCAACACTTGGCCCATGATCCTTACGGCGATCACAACCCGACCAATACATGGCCCGTGATCCCTACGGCGATCACAACCCGACCACTACATCGTCCGTGATCCTTACGGCGATCACCACCAACTTATCTCACTGTTATTAAGCACATTATTCTTATTACTGTTGACTTACGGTGTGACCTACTTTCGACCTGGGCCCTTATCCGCGGGCGCGACTATCGATAGATTTAATATACACTCTGCAGAGGTTAGTACACTGTACCCACACTACGAAACCCATGGCCTCGCACTCCCATTTTGGTGGACCAACGGCGTTCCGACAAAACCGATCTACTGTCATGACACTCCCCCGGCCACTCCGAATCACTCCCCTCTGGGCTGTCATGGGTGGCCCCGTGTCTACCTCGAGACACAACGACCACCGTCGTGGCCAAAACATAAACGATCCCACACGGGGATCCGCCGGCTATAACAACTATGGGCACACAAGGCTTATGTCCGCCTACCTGATCAGGGTAGCGCGCGCCCATAACCTTCCCTCATTGGAGGCACCGGCGAGAGGCACAACAATAGACCCAGTTAGGACCATCCCGTACCGGTAAGCGTGGTTGCACTGGTCAGCATCGATTCAGCGGCACCATGACTCAGCCAATAGTTGTTCAAGTTCAATTTAATCTAGTTAACTTGAATGCAAATATGCCGAGCCATGATAAAATGCATGAACATGATATCAACATAATCATGAGGGTATCACATAACTTTTCACCATATCAACAATAAATCATATCCACTGAGCATCGCATACTGACTAGCATGACCATCTCCAACATCAACATGTACTACTAACAAGTATAAACATATGAAAGGTAATACCAGTAGGTATAACATGATCACAGAGTATAAGACAACATAGCACAAAAGTGAACATGCAAATCTGAACATCACTGGAACAACGATAACCATCATTTCAGCAAGCAAACATTTAATAAAGATTCAAGTTGAAAACCATGGCTACTGCATGACTATCATGCAAGTGGGTATTGTGGCTTGCCTGGGGATGAAGAAGGCACCGGGGAGAAGTGCGGTGAAGCCGCGGAACGAAATGCCGGAAAACGTTTCTCTCGGAGGGGGCTGAATAAGGGCAAGGGCATAACGGTAATTTTCATAGTGTCAAACCATAGTGAATACAAGACCAATAGAACGGGCTCGACGAAACGAAGAAGTGAGCGTTGGTTTCACCTCATTTGGAGTTACGGATAAAAAGATACTGATGATTTTCTGCCAGGGACCTATCTATAAAAATTTATTTTACAGTCTGGGCCAAAACAGAAAAATGGAAAGCATATTCTGGGGAATACGCTTCCACTTAAATGACATGGTAGTGGTGGGGCTGGGGCTGGTCAACGCCTGAGGGACTGACGGGTGGGCCCCACCTTATCCTTCTCTCTCCTCCTGGCCTCCTTCTTCTTCCTCCCGTGCCTGGCCACGACAGAGAACAGAGGAGAAGGGCAGGGCACTGCCGGCGCTGGGCACAGCGGCTCCGGCCATCTCTGGCCAGGGAGAGGGCACCAGCGGACTCGGGCGGCTGCACCGCGCCCATCTAGAGGGAGATCTAGCGCTGGGGAGTGGTGGAGCGGAGGGGAGGCCGCGGTGTCGGGGACTACAGAGGCGGCGGCTGGTCGATGGGCACGGCTCTGGAGGGGCTCCGGCGACGGGGAAAAGGCCAGGGGAGACTCGCCGGAGTGTGGGGAAGGCGATGGTGGTGGCTAGAGGTGGAGGGGGGCACAGCTTCGGCCGAATTTGAGTGGAGCACCGAGGCAAGGCTTCGGCCATGGGAGGGCAACGGGAGTTCCTCGAGCTTAATGTAGAGGCTAGGCGAGGTCCATAGAGAGGCAAGGCCGCTGGAGTGCTCGGAGAGGCTCGGGGAGGGCTATATATAGGTGGGGCGAGGGAGGTCGAGCTGGCACCGCCGGCGACGTGTGTCCGGCGCCGCGGACGCGTGTGCTCACGCATGGGCTCGGGGGAAGGCGACGGCGACGCACAGGAAGGAGCTCACGGGGCAGGAGGGGCAGAGGGGAAGCAGAGGAAGAAGCTGAGCGCCATTAAAAGATCGGTCGGCAATAGATCTCTCGTGGGCGAGCGGCGACGAGCGCTGACGGAGGGGCTAACGGAGGGGGAGAGGGCTCCAGGAGGACGGCGACGACGCGGGCCAGCTGTTAGACACGCTCACGAGCGCGAAGACGACGAGAGGAGGAGGGGCCCGAGCAAGAAACCAATCTGGACGCGGCCATTGCATGCCAAAGCGGTGGTCATCGCGTGCACTGGTGCACACAGTGCCACAAGGGATGCCAGACCATGTCTGGTGGTTAGTCCCTCCTGGGTAAGTGGTAACTACGGTGGTAATTAAGTGAAAACAGCTAGGGTTAAAAAGTTAGTGATCTCTGAAGTTTACTGCAGTAAACTTTACCAGCACAATGTGATCAACAGGGAATTGCTTGAAGCCAAAGAAGTTGTCTGGGGTGTTGAGGTAAAGGACTTTCATCCTGGAGGTTGGGAGGGTAAATAGACCAAGTTTTACTGCAGTTGCTTTGCAATTGCCAAAATTGTCCATAAATGAAGATCATGTTGATGCTCTCACATGGAGTTATGGAATGGGATGAAACTTGGCAAATCCTCATGATATGGACATATAAATATGCTGTAAAAAGATCATGCTAAATGGACAAGCCAAAATAGCACTTGCTTCACAAACATCATTTTTGTCCAGAAATTTGAAATAATATTGGTGACCAAATGGATCAATGAAATGATGCCAAATTGGGTGGAGAGATGTTCTATGGGTATAAGAATGATCTGGCAATTTATCAGGATTTTTGAAGCAATATTAAATACACTTGCTTCACAACCTGAAAATATTGCCAGAAACAAAGATTTGCTACTGTGCTCACATAGATGATTGGATGGGGCTACAAATGGGTGTAAGGGATTAATATAAGAACATTAAGGAGTGTGAAAAAGTTCAACTGATTTGGGGACTTCTAGCTAGTACTTCCTTCACAAAGCCTTGTGTCTGACAGAAACTTTAAAAATTCACTGAGGAAGATTGGCTAGGCAAATAAAGTTGAACTTGTGCATGAGGCAATTATTTGGACATATAAACATGCCCAAAAAGGTTGGGAGTCAATAGGAGAAATATAAATGACACTTCCTTCACAAAGTGCCATTCAGGGCAGAATAGAAAAAGGAATATTGGGGAATTATTTTTGAACATGGCAATGAAAAGTTTTGCCATATTTGATCAAGATATGACCCAAACAATTTATGAGAATTATTTGGGAATTTTAGGAGTGAGGGAAATATAGGTTGCTTCACAACCTAGGGCAACTTGAGTTATTCCTTTAATAGAAAGGAATATTCCCAATAAAAAGAACATTGGGATTTGGGCTAGGATGGAAATGACAGGGTCTAGGGAAGGATTTGGAAATGACAAGCCACTCTGGAAGCAAAGAATAGGGCATCTTCTTTAGTTTCCAGACCACATAGCCACGGAAAAAGAAAACTCAGGCTAAAACCTCGGAAAAACAAAAGAAAAAGAAAGGTCCAAAAATCAGGCTCTCACAAACCTTACCCCCTTAAAGAAATCTCGTCCTCGAGATTTGGTTGCTCTGGGAACAAGTATGAATATTCTGACTTAAGGAAACCGTTTCCAACTCGGGTATCCTTTTTCCTTTATTATAGTTCCCACTAAGTTTTTATCTGACTGGCCCTGGGGTGGTTTGGTTCACTGTATCCACATTCTGACAGATCTTACCTGGCTTGCTCATGCTTATATAGGCTCCAATTTCTTTTTGGATCTGCTGAGTGTGATTTAATTATCACAACTGAAATATATGTCCGTCTCACAAATCCAAAAGTGATTTCCGCTGGGTGTGCCACCCGGCACTGACAACCTTTCATGTAATGATGATCAGAATTTTCTGATGAAAACTCAAGCTCTGTCTCATTGTGTTGGGTTTCTCCACTAAATGCAGGTACTTTGGGTTCCAAATAGTGAGTCAAAACATAACCATTTCCTGACAGATTCTGACTCATCGCAGAAGTTTCTGAATCATCTTAACCGGTTCTACTGTCGTGAGTATCGGATCCGTACCAAATATTTGATTGTCTCCTGTCGTGGCCAACATAGAGGGTTTGGCCTGTATGATAATATCCGCAAACTTGACTGACGGTGGTTCTGACAGAAAATTTTTGTTCGCGACAGGCTATCCATGATGATTCATATAAGTGAGGACTCAGGCTTCTAGACTGTTATTCCTCATGCCGATTACTCATGTTGTAGGCATATCCATGTGGATCAATACTGACTTAGACTGTGTGGGGAATCTGCACCATGGTGGTCATGTACAATTTTCATACCTGCATCACTGGTCTTGCTCCTTCATTATTGTTTTCTTGGTCTGGATCTTTGGCTGAAAGAGCTGGCCATATTGTTTCTTTGTATGACCATAGGTACTGTCGGTGCAATTTTTTGGCAACTGTAGCTTATCCTCATTTTTCTGATAGGGCAACCCTTTAAATGGCAGGTTCAACACCTCTCAAGTTCTGATCATTGGGAAATGATCATCTGAAACCCTTGCAAGAAATCGGCAAATAAATCAGTAGCCACCAGAACGGTCTTTACAACTCAGATCTAGGACATTATTGAAATAACTCAACCACGGCTTAGGACGGCCGAAAAAATAGCTCAGAGCATGAGACTGGGTCGAGAAGAAGAAGGTGGCAGCTCCCTAAAATAGCCAAAAAGCAGCTATAGGGCTACTGCCACAAAAAGAAACTCGACAGCTGTACGAGACGGCCGAAAAGTAGCTCAGACTTGTGACAGTCGTTGAAGAGAGAAACAAAAATAGGCATCCACCCCGGATAGCTAGAAACAACTCAGATCACAGGCGTGGTGCCTTCATTGGAGAAAAAGGGGACAATGGCTCATCAGGATCATTTTCTTGGTTCACGGGTACTTGTATGGAGCTCATTGATGTCGTCAATCCTCATAATCCTTTGTCACACTATGGTGTATACTGGCTTTCTTCTCTTAATCATCCTCACGTGGTTATCAGATCCTCATCCGAGTGACTTGTAAGGTCTTGATGGTATGCTCATTGCATATATATGAGGACCTGATTCCGAGACAGACGTGTATTCTGACTGGTTCTTGATTCTGACCAAAATGTTGCGGATCTGATTCTTGGGATTCACTGCCATTTGCTGTCAACTCACAGCGTACTACCTTGTACCAATGTCTTACTGAGGAATATTTGCTAGTTTGTGCTCGAAACTTTCATCGGACAGCTTGCTGAAGAAGACTGGGTATCGTGCTTTGAGCTTACCCCTTAAAGACTTTCTTTGGGAAAGACTCGGTACCTTATGCGGAAGCTTTTGCGGTGCTTCTTCAAGAAGGCGAGTACCTTCTTGCGAGAAGTCAACCATGTATCATACTGAGGAAGATAGATGAATCTTGCCTTGGAAGCTTCTCTGGTATCTTGCGAGGGAAGATTGGGTTGCTTACACCAGAAGCTTCTTATTGTGATATGCGGACCAAGTACCACATATACATACCATCTTAATATTTCTGATGTTGATTTCTTGTATGAAACAGGGTTTTACTGGACTATTCTCCTTGCCGAGTATATGCCATATTTTTGCTTGCTTCCAGGTACATCAAGTTCCAAAGTCATCCTCAACGAAGAATTAAACTTGTATCTGGGCCATACCTTTGATAATATTCTATCAACCTTGCACACAATTCATCTTCTTGCTGATTAGTCATTTTATTGTGATGAGTGCACGCTAATGCAAACTTGATACTGGCAGTCCATCCAGGATTTCTTTTGCATTCAGACGAGATATTCCAATTTTCATTGCAGTCTGCTGACAATTCCATTCTGTTTAGCTGAGTTTCCAAATATAAGCATTTCTTGCTGACTCTCCGGGTCCAGTGTCGGCCGACGAGCAACTTTAATAGGGGAAAAAATTGTAACACCGAAGGCCCAAAGAAAGGAACAACAGAAACAGCTAAAACAAAAGCACACAAGCATTCTACTAATATAATTAATCAAGCAATCAACACATATTACTGCTACTCACATAATAATATGCATCCACACCTAAGCACACAAATCTTGCGGAAACTCCGGTATTGCGGTCTAATATGCTGTGACGATGTGCATGAGGACGAATAAATGTTTGGAAGAATTGGTGTAAACAGTGCTACACCAAGTGCTAGCTTAGCCAGATAGCAGCCTGGACTAGCTCGGAGGCGAGGACGTACTCGATAATCATGTAGTGGGACACGAAGGTCGCAACCACATTATTATCAAGCGGACGGAAAAAGATCCATACTCATCCAAGAAAAAGGATAGCGGGGAAAAACTGAGACTGCTGACATTGCCCTTCCTTGATACTAAGATCATTAAGGGTTGCCAACACGACAAAATAAAAGAACAATCCAGGATAGACGCATGTCCATCACCGAAACGATAGGCGGGACTGAAGGGAAGACATTGGTGCGATACCTGAGCACCATTTTGCAAACAGTGTCGGGATCACTTGGCATCACTCTGCTGGGACAGAAATGACACCAAACACCGAAAGAAAAAGGGAACTGGAGAAATGCAAAGGTTGAGCTGTAGTGGATCCGAACCGATGCCAGCTACACTCACCAGATAAGCCGTTATCACAAATACTAAGGCTATATGCATGCTATGCAACAAACAAATGCAGCAATCAAGTGTAATCATCAAGCCAGACTCTATACTATTGATTTCTAACGTTCGCGCGGTCTAGGGCGTCCTACAGCAAGACCTGCTCTAATACTAAGCGCTGTGGCACTCCGGCTCAGAGGAAACCGGAACGCCCCGTATTCCAGCCCAGAGATCGAGGAGAAGTCTTCTGGAATACGACACTGCTTAGCATAGAACAAACCAACATTCTATTATCACATGAATATGAATACAAGGTCTTCGATAATACAATGAATAACATCAGCACGGTGACACTACGCCATCCTCAGTTGCTCTATGCAAGTAGCAGAACAACTTGAAGCAGCGGAATAACTCTAGCAGCCGAACAACGACGACGGTGGTGAACTCCACTCCGCAGGGACTCTAGCTGGAACGCTTATCCTAGCTCGCATGAACGGAAACGACAACAAGCAAGCAATCAAATCCGGCATGACCTGCAAACTGGCATGACACGCCAAGTAAGTACATTGTATGTACTTGCAAGCTCACAATAATCCAGAAGCATTCAAGACAAACAACAGCATGGCAATTACAGGTTAAACAGGAATTATCATGATATCATCAGACTAACATGGCATGACCATCATAAACATGATACAGCTATCACAACATGAACATATTAATCCGACAATACTAGCATGCAAGATGATGACACTATCATGCACCACTTATTTTGCTCGGGTTACTTTGTAATCAACACATGCATCACTTACCAACCTCGGACATCACACGATCATCTCAGGATCAAATCAAGCTTGGTATAAACAATACCGTAGTAATCAGTAAATGACCACAAGGAGCTTGACCTTTACCCACGATTCTCATACAACAACACGAATATACAACAACTCGGTATCCTCGATACCGTCGTGATCCTTACGGCGATCACCACCCGACCAACACTTGGCCCGTGATCCTTACGGTGATCACAACCCGACCAATACATGGCCCGTGATCCTTACGGCGATCACAACCCGACCACTACATGGCCCATGATCCTTACGGCGATCACCACCAACTTATCTCACTGTTATTAAGCACATTATTCTTATTACTATTAACTCACGATGTGACCTACTTTCGACCTGGGCCCTTATCCGCGGGCGCGGCTATCGATAGATTTAATATACACTCTGCAGAGGTTTAGTACACTGTACCCGCACTACAAAACCCATGGCCTCGCACTCCCATTCGGGTGGACCAACGATGTTCCAACAAAACCGATCTACTGTCATGACACTCTCCCGGCCACTCCGACTCACTCCCCTCTAGGCTGTCATGGGTGGCCCCGTGTCTACCTCGAGACACAACGACCACCGTCGTGGCCAAAACATAAACGATCCCACACGAGGATCCGCCGGCTATAACAACTACGGGCACACAAGGCTTATGTCCGCCTACCTTATTAGGGTAGCGCACGCCCATAACCTTTCCTCGTTGGAGGCACCGGCGAGAGGCACAACAATAGACCCAGTTAGGACTGTCCCATACCGGTAAGCGTGGTTGCACTGGTCAACATTGATTCAGCGGCACCATGACTCAGCCAACAGTTGTTCAAGTTCAATTTAATCCAGTTAACTTGAATGCAAATATGCTGAGCCATGATAAAATGCATGAACATGATATCAACATAATCATGAGGGTATCACATAACTTTTCACCATATCAACAATAAATCATATCCACTGAGCATCGCATACTGACTAGCATGACCATCTCCAACATCAACATGTACTACTAACAAGCATAAACATATGAAAGGTAATACTAGTAGGTATAACATGATCACAGATTATAAGACAACATAGCACAAAAGTGAACATGCAAATCTGAAGATCACCGGAACAATGATAACCATCATTTCAGCAAGCAAACATTTAATAAAGATTCAAGTTGAAAAACATGGCTACTGCATGACTATCATGCAAGTGGGTATTGTGTCTTTCCTGTGGATGAAGAAGGCACCGGGGAGAAGTGCGGTGAAGCCGCGGAATGAAACGCCAGAAAACGTTCTCTCTCGGAGGGGGCTGAATAAGGGAAAGGGCATAAAGGTCATTTTCACAATGTCAAATCATAGTGAAAACATGATTAACAGAACGGGCTCGACGAAACAAAGAAGTGAGCGTTGGTATCACCTCATTTGGAGTTACGGATAAAAAGATACGGATGATTTTCTGCCAGGGACCTATCTGTAAAAATTTATTTACAGTCTGGGCAAAAAAGAAAAATGGAAAGTGTATTCTAGGGAATACGCTTCCTCTTAAATGATGTGGCAGTGGCGGGGCCGGGGCTGGTCAACGCCTGAGGGACTGATGGGTGGACCCGACCTTATCCTTCTCTCTCCTGCTGGCCTCCTTCTTCCTCCCGAGCCTGGCCACGACAGAGAACAGAGGAGAAGGGTAGGGCACTGCCGCCGCTGGGCACGGCGGCTCCAGCCATCTCCGGCCAAGGAGAGGGCACCGGTGGACTCGGGCGGCTGCACCGCGCCCATCCAGAGGGAGATCTGGCGCCGGGGAGTGGTGGAGCGGAGGGGAGGCCGCGGCGACGGGGCTACAGAGGCGTCGACTGGTCGATGGGCACGGCTCTGGAGGGGCTCCGGCGACGGGGAAAAGGGCAGGGGAGACTCGTCGGAGTGTGGGGAAGGTGATGGTGGTGGCTAGAGGTGGAGGGGGGCTCGGCTTCGGCAGAATTTGAGCGGAGCACCGAGGCAAGGCTTCGGCCATGGGAGGGCAACGGGAGTTCCTTGAGCTTAATGGAGAGGCTAGGCGAGGTCTAGAGAGAGAGGCAAGGCTGCTGGAGTGATCGGAGAGGCTCGGGGAGGGCTATATATAGGCGGGGTGAGGGAGGCCGAGCTGGCACCACCGGCGACACGTATCCGGCGCCGCGGACACGTGTGCTCACGCATGGGCTCGGGGGAAGGCGACAGCGACGCACAGGGAGGAGCTCACGGGGCAGGAGGGCCCGAGGTGAAGCAGAGGAAGAAGCTGAGTGCCATTAAAAGCTCGGTCGGCCACAGATCTCTCGTGGGCGAGCGGCGACGAGCGCTAACGGAGGGGCTGACGGAGGGGGAGAGGGCTCCAGGAGGACGGCGACGACGCGGGCCAGCTGTTAGACACGCTCACAAGCGCAAAGACGACGAGAGGAGGAGGTGCCCAAGCAAGAAACCAATCTGGACGCGGTCATTGCATGCCAAAGCGGTGGTCGCGCGTGCCTTTGGTGCCTTGATGCCACAAGGATGCCAAACAACGTCGGTGGTTAGTCCTCCCGGCAAGTGGTAACTACGGTGGTAAATAAGTGAAAACAGCTAGGGTTAAAAAGTTAGTGAGCTCTGAAGTTTACTGCAGCAAACCTTACCAGCTCAATGTGATCAACAGGGAATTGCTTGAAGCCAAAGAAGTTGTCTGGGGTGTTGAGGTAAAGAAGGACTTTCATCCTGGAGGTTGGGAGGGTAAATAGACCAAGTTTTACTGCAGTTGCTTTGCAATTGCCAAAATGGTCCAGAAATGAAGATCATGTTGATGCACTCACATGGAGTTATGGAATGGGATGAAACTTGGCAAATACTCATGATATGGACATATAAAGATGATGTAAAAAGATCATGCTAAATGGACAAGCTAAAATAGCACTTGCTTGACAAACATCATTTCTGTCCAGAAACTTGAAATAATATTGGTGACCAAATGGATCAATGAAATGATGCCAAATTGGGTGGAGAGATGTTCTATGGGCATAAGAATGATCTGGTAATTTATTAGGATTTTTGAAGCAATATAAAATACACTTGCTTCACAACCTGAAAATATTGCCAGAAACAATGATTTGCTCCTGTGCTCACATAGATGATTTGATGTGGCTACAAATGGGTGGAAGGGATTAATATGAGCACATTAAGGAGTGTGCAAAAGTTCAACTCATTTGGGGACTCCTTGCTAGTACTTCCTTCACAAAGCGTTCTGTCTGACAGAAACTTTGAAAATTCACTGAGGAAGATTGGCTAGGCAAATAAAGTTTAACTTGTGCATGAGGCAATTATTTGTACATATAAACATGCCCAAAAAGGTTGGGAGTCAATAGGAGAAACATAAATGACACTTCCTTCACAAAGTGCCATTCCGGGCAGAATAGAAAAAGGAATATTGGGGAATTATTTTTGAACATGGCAATGAAAAGTTTTGCCATAATTGATCAGGATATGACCCAAATAATTTATGAGAATTATTTACGAATTTTAGGAGTGAGGGAAATATAGGTTGCTTCACAACCTAGGGCAATTTGAGTTATTCCTTTAATAGAAAAGGAATATTCCCAATAAAAATAATATTGGGATTTGGGCTAGGATGGAAATGAATGGGTATAGGGAAGGATTTGGAAATGACAAGCCACTCTGGAAGCAAAGAAGAGGGCATCTTCTTTAGTTTCCAGACCACATAGCCACAGAAAAAGAAAACTTAGGCAAAAACCTCGGAAAAACAAAAGAAAAAGAAAGGGCCAAAAATCAGGCTGTCACAGAAGATTTGCCATAAGACCAAAGTGTCTCATTGCATCATCAAAACCATAGTCATCATCATCATCCTCATCATAGTATCCATGTTCGACATCGTCATGTGGTGGATCCATTCCTAGAGAGGGCGACTCATTAGATAAATGGTTTTGATAATGATCATCTTTATGAATTCTAATAGCTTCGGAGATAATATTGATAATAATTCCAACATCTCCTTTGGCACGCATAAGATTTGTAAGATCAAACAGACAATCACCAAACATAGGATCATTGGAATTCATCTTACTCAAGGCGATAGACTTGTGAAGAATCTCATCTAGATTTTGCAAGGAATAGTTTGGAAATCGTTCCTCAAGAAATCTTAAATAGTGTAGGCACACTTAAGTGTAGGCAAGCAACCAATCAAGTTTCTAGGCAAACCTCTAGTGATAAGATTAACGGTCCTAAGAGTTCGAATCATGTCAATGGACTCATCAAGAGTAGGATGCATAGGATCAACATGAGGTGCACAAGGGCTAGTAATGTACTTATTCAAATGATATTCATTGAAGATCACAAGCATCTCATTTTTCCACTCATGAAAGTACTCTCCGTCAAGTATAGGCACTCTATGTCTAAGACTCCCCAAAGTAGGCTCATCCATCTTCCTCCAATGGTGTTTAAACCAAAGCAATGGAGACCAAAGCTCTGATACCAATTGAAAGGATCGAGAATAGGTGTCTAAAGGGGGGGGGGTGAATAGACCCTTAACACACAAAGTTGGCAGTTTTTAAGTTTTTCGAGTTTAGGTGCAGTGTAAGCACAAGTTTAACCATTCACAATACATATCAAGCAAGCATGCAAGAGTATATGGGCAGCGGAAAGTAAAGCATGCAACTTGCAAGAAAGTAAAGGGATGTGATTGGAGTGTGCAAACGCAATTGGAGACACGGATGTTTTTGGCGTGGTTCGGATAGGTGGTGCTATCGTACATCCACGTTGATGGAGACTTCAACCCACGAAGGGTAACGGTTGAGCGAGTCCACGGAGGGCTCCACCCATGAAGAATCCATGAAGAAGCAACCTTGTCTATCCCACCATGGCCATCGCCCATGAAGGACTTGTCTCACTAGGGTAGATCTTCACAAAGTAGGCGATCTCCTTGCCCTTACAAACTCCTTGGTTCAACTGCACAATCTTGTCGGAGGCTCCCAAGTGACACCTAACCAATCTAGGAGACACCATTCTCCAAAAGGTAATATATGGTGTGTTGATGATGAACTCCTTGCTCTTGTGCTTCAAATGATAGTCTCCCCAACACTCAACTCTCTCTCATAGGATTGGATTTGGTGGAAAGATGATTTGAGTGGAAAGCAACTTGGGGAAGGCTAGAGATCAAGATTCTTATGGTTGGATTGGAATATCTTGGTCTCAACACATGAGTAGGTGGCTCTCTCTCAGAAAATGAGTAGTGGAAGTGTAGGCACGTTCTGATGGCTTTCCTCACAAATTAGGAGTGGGTGGAGGGGTATATATAGCCTCCACACAAAATCTAACCGTTACACACAATACACCAAACTCGATGGGACCGATTCATAAAACGTGGTCGGACCGATCCAGTACATAATGTGATCGTTAGGCAATTTCAGTGGGACCGATATGATCAACTCGGTAGAACCGATGTGCAAGGGTTAGGGTAGAACCTCATCTTGGTTTGACCGATTACACAAACTCGGTTGGACCGATTTTGGTAATAAGCGAAACAGAGAGTTGGTCAAGCAAACTCGGTGGGACCGATTGCACATCTCGCTGAGACCGAAATTATTGCAATAGGCAACAGAGAGTTTGCAAGCCCATCTCGATGAGACCGAGATCCCATCGGTGAGACCGAATTGATTAGGGTTTTTGGCAGTGGCTATGTCAACTGAACTCGGTGGCGCCGGATGGATCAAATTGGTGGGGCCGAGTTGGACTTCTGGTTTGGGACATATGTGGATATGAGAAAGTGGTTGAGAGATTTGGAGCATATCACTAGGCACTTTGAGCAAGCAAGCCATTAAGCAACACCTCATCCCATTTTAATAGTATTGGCTTTCCTACAGACTCAATGTGATCTTGGATTACTGAAACAGAAAATGTAGAGTCCTGAGCTTTCAGCTTGAGCCAATCCTTTGTCCTTAGCATCTTGAAGGGGTTCCACATCCTCTTGTCCATGCCACTACGCTGTTGGACTTATCTAAAATATACTAGATAAAAGTATTAGTCCAACAAAAGATATGTTGACATTAATTACCAAAATCACCCAGGGAGTACTTGTGCTTTCAGATACCAAGATGATATAGAGGTTACTGTTCTTGCTTACTGTCGATGTGTCAAAATTGTGTAGTGGTCGATGTCGATGACGAATATGAGCGGCGGTGCTATCATCGAACCGTCCTTAATTAGCCGAAACCCGTTAGGAAATGGAAACCACAACTCAAAACTCAAAGGCTAAATGTGTGAAAAAATGTCGGAGTGCAAAACGGGTAAGCAATGGTGGTTGCGAAAAGTGGTGGTGGTTTGGTAGGTTGAAGTATCGGAATGTCGTGTATGTCATGGCACTACAAAAGTGGTATGGGAGTGCTTATGCGGACGTGGAGTGGAACGATGGTGGTGGTCGAACTGAAAATGTTCAGTTTCGTCAAGAAACGTTGAACATACAGTGGTGGTCGGACGACTGGAAGTCGTCGGACCTCCGGTCTTTGTTGGACGTCCAGTGCGTGGGCGAATTGGGCACGGGATGAACTCGGGTTTTCGAGATGGGGAGGCAAAATTTGAGCGATTTTGTGGATGAAAAAGGTGGAGATGGAGGGGAAAAGCTAGATCCACTCGAGGCAAAGCAAATCCATGGATCAAATCCAACAAAACTTCATCACACCAACAAATCACAAAAAAAGTTGGGGCTATTTTTGTGGGACTTTTAAAAATTGGGGAAGAACACAACAAACTAGGCTACAAAACAAGGGTAGGGGCTCCAAATTCATGATCAATGTGGCTAATGATACCAAGATGATGTAGGGTAGAACCCTAGATGCCCAATCTTTCACGATTGGAGGGGATCTTACGAAGAACACAGAGAACACGAGATAAAACACAAGGAGAGAAATCATTCAAACCAACAAGATTCGATTACACATATGCTAGATCCTCGAAACACAAAGAGATACACGATCCAAATCCAACAAAGGACGATGCAAGTGATGGCAGTTCTTCTCCGTGAGGAGGTCTTGAGGGGTCTTCCCGTGATGGGGTCTTGAATCTGCTTGGGTGATCTTCTCCGAAGAGGCCGTGGACTCCGATGGAGAACTAACCAAGTGGATGAGCAAAGCTCTATCTCTCAAATGAGCTAATCCTTTGCTAACCCTAGAAAGAGGGAGGACGAGGTCTATTTATAGTCTAAGTGGATGAAGGGGTACATGGGCTTTGGCCCAACACGCTGTCAACATATAAAGGCGTCGGACATCCGACAGCCACCGGTCGTCCAATGGCTCGCGAGGGTCCGAACGTCCGAGACTGGTCGAAAGTCCTATGTTTTGGCTCTGTTCAGGATTTCTCAGACGTCTGATCGGGGTCAAACATCCAGTCCATCGGTCATCCGGAGATCTCCATACTTCCGATGTTTTGGCTCGGGTGTGGTGGTGCGAGTCATTCGGTGGGGCTCAGTCATTCGGGAGCCGGGAGGTGTCAGTTGTCCGAAGAACGTCGGACGCCCAGCCGCTGTAGTGTTTGCTGGCTTGGCCTTGTCCGGCTGGTTGGAACTTCAGGCGTCAGTCGTCCGGTCGGGGTCGGACGTCCGACGGCTAGAGACTCCCAGGCTGCTTCTCTTCTCGCTCCTTGTACTTGGTGTCCATGCCGTCTTGTCCGTTGGGTTTAGTTGTTCCATGGCCTACTTCCAAGAACCTGATTACGCATAGGGTCTCCGCCTAAGGTAGCAGCCATGTCTCATAAGTGGAGAGTGGTAGTTCGGAGAGGAGCGAGTTCACCTTATCTTCGATAGCCTTTGCTCGAGCTCTTGCCATTGGTCCAAGTGGTGTCATGGGAGCCATAGGTAGGTCCATGGGGATGACCTTGGGGTGCTCCGCATAACTTACCCCACATGAGCGAGTATCGTTCGACGAGATCGCTCTTGGTCAAGACAAGGTCAAAGACGACATGGTGCTTACGTGCTTCGTCCAAGGCTTCCATGCCCGTGCTGAGGACCTTATCCGCCTTGCCCTTGTTCGCTTTTGGCACCATGGCGGCTCTGGAAGTGGGGGATTGAGGAGAAGGAGATTGATGTAGAGTCCTCTATTCCGAGGGCAAAAGGAAGGACATGATGGAAACTGCTAGATGGAAAAGGAGGGGAAGTGAATGAGCAGCGTCCCTGCGGATTCCTTTTTACGGGGAAGGAGCGGGTCTAGCTATTTATGATCGGATGTGGATGCGCTTTTGCAGGAGCATTACCGCGGCAACCATTTTCATCCACCTCTCCCACGTTTCATATTTAATGTGTGTGTTGAGAGGGCATAGTAAAAGACAAAATTATGACAGATATGGCAGTTATCTATTGCTATGTGTGTCGGTGCAACAAACCTTGGCGTGTGTTGCCCAGACTATACGCAGGCACAAGGGCAAGGTTGTAGCAACAAGACAAGACCAAGCTGAAGAAATAGCTCTTTAAGAAATCAAAGGGCGGATCAAGAAGACCAAGACAAGCCAATGGAGCAAGATATCGCTAAGGAAAAACCTCCCTTGCTGGGCAGGCGAGCCGGGTCAGGTCGAGACTACACAAAAGACAAGTCCCAAGATTTCCTCGGCAGGCATGCCGGTGCTGCAAAGGGAAAGTCACCCCGCCAAGACTCCACCGCACAGCGACACAATTCACTTATTAGTGTGGTGTCGAGCCCCCAAGTGATTAAGTGGCTGTCATTTGGCACGTGGCAGCCACTTGGGAAGAAGATTCCCCCTGCATGACACCCGTCCAGGGGTGTGTCATGCAGACAGACAAGAAGGTGGTTGAACGGCACGGCAAGCTTGCCGGGTGTCATGGGAAACCACGACCACCTATGGTGCCATGAGCCCCTTTTGGTTCGGTGGGGGGACGGGCATGTTGCACAAAGAGCGGAGAAGCGTAACATAGCACAACAGAGATCACACGGGCAATTTTACCCAGGTTCAGGCCACTGCGAGGCGTAAAACCCTACTCCTGCTTTGGTGGATTGATGGTGGATAATGGTGGGAAAAACGCAGCACTCTTGCCCGGTAGGGTTGCCTTAGGGCGAGAGTGGCTATGCGCGCATGAACGTACGAGGGTCTGAATCCTTTCTACGGTTGCCATGGACCTCCTTTTATAGGTAAAGGGGTCACCACAGTGGCCAATCAGTATTTACATACTGATTAGATAGCAAACAGTGCCATCATACCTAAATTTGCAGGCACACAAAGCACATTAAATGCGCCCCTTAGTGTCACATCACAGCGTGCTCGGCAAACCCTTGCTGGGCTGTTTTGCCAGCTTTGTGCCTGCTTGCTTGACACGTCTCAGGACGGGGGTGATATGGAGGTGTTTTCTGTAGGAAGTGGCTGCCATGTGGCAGGAAGCAGCCACTTAGTCACTTAGGAGCTTGACACCGCACCGATCAATGACTTGCGTAGGTGTGAGGTGGTGCAGTGGAGTGGTTTACTTGCGCAAGCCTGTGGCGGCTTACTTCCGGGGCAAATCTAACCTCGCTAGGCTCGCCTACCCGGCAAGGGAGGTTTTTCCCTTAGTGATATCTTGCCTTTCTGCCTTAACTTGATCTTCTCGACCAGCTCTCCAGTTCTCCAAAGAGTTGATCCCTTGGTGCTTGATCTGATCTAGGTGTTGTAATCATGTTCTTAGGCTCGGTGGCTTGTTGTTCGTGCATGAGTCAGGGGAAAACATACACCCCTGTCTGTGTACCCCGACAGAAGCCCCCGAGCCTGAGCCATACATGTCGTTGGGCACGTTGGGTTAGGCCCCAAATAGTGCATGGACACGTGGCAGAAGAAGGCCGCGCGCATGGCGGTTCGTCATGATGACCAGTCAATCCAATGTCAACTTCGCATAATTACCGCGGGCCGTGGGGTGGGACTGCAGCAATTAATGTAAAACAATAACTTTTCTAAATATTCGCTTCCTCCCTCATGTTGTTTCTCTTAAGAGGGGAAAAATGCGGAAGGGTACTGCTCATTCATCATCTGCCTCGCCTCCCCATCATCTTCCTCCGCAAGGCAAGCAACTGCACTCTTTCTTCACCCACATTCGCTGTCGATCCCCTTCCAATTTCCTTCCTGCGCTCTCACCGCATCATAGGGGATATGGGGAAGAAAACTGCTGCCAGGGGAAAGCGGACGACCGCTGTGACAGAGGTGACCGCCGAGGGGAGCAAGAAGGCGATAGAGCTGGACAAGAAGCAAAGGGGAGACGTCGTCTTCTTCCCGTCGAATCTCGACGATGATGTGTTGCAGGCGAGGTATGTATACTTGTGGGGGAGGGAGGTCCCGAAGGGGCATGGCGCTCCCAAGGTTCTGGCGGAGGGGAAGAAGCCGCCAGATTAATACAAAATTTTCTGTGCATATTTCATCTGCAGTCTCTGCCCTCCCTTCTTGAATTTCCTTGAGGCAATGATGGTGATCTATGGATTCCATCTCGTATATTTCACGCCGAATGTAATGGCGTGCATGGCAATCTTTGCCCACTTGTGCGAGAATTTCGTTGGGGTTGCCCCCAATGTTGACCTATTCAGGCACTACTTCGTCCTGCTGGTGGAGAACAAAAATCACCGCTCCGGGAACATAAGTTGGATGCCACAGGTAGTGCCAAGGGAGAACTGTGATTACATCTCCGGCCAACAGCGCGGCAGATGGGAGGAGTGGAGGGGAGATTGGTGTTGGATTCAGAACGAGAAGGCCTAGGATTTCTGTGAAGCGCGGACGGAATGCCTTGAGCGCGACAATGACTGGTGGGCATTTAGCCTTACAGAGGGCATGCTCCTCCCGGCGATAAACAGGACCACCCGTCTGAAGGCTGCCGGGTTGACTGTCGAGCATGTAGGGGCTGACTTTCTTCTCTGCCGCATCTCGCCCTTGCAGAAGAGAGACAGGTTTGCCTAGCTCTACGGGGACGCCGGAGATAGGATGAGGTTACTTCCTGGCGTGGCAAACAACTTGTTAGTCTACGGCCATGCCTGGTTGTGTGACCAGCTGTTCGGCAGTTTCGAGCTGTTCAATCTGCCCGCCAACATCATCCCTCTAAACATCAATTCCATCAGGGACCAGATCTTGAAATGGATGCCGCACTGCAATGCTCACGGAGTTTTGAGTGACTAGCGGTTGCCTATGCTCGACGAAGAGCTGGAATGGTCCTCCACCCTAGTAGAGAGGGCCACCAAGCTGGAGGGCAACATGTACAAGTGCGCCTCAAGAGTGGAGGAGGCGTACATTAGGAAGCGGCTTGAGGAGGATAGGGTACTTCAAGCTGCGGCAATGGCGAAGGCTGGGAAGGTAGCGAAGAGAGGGGAGAAGGCTGGAGATAAAGGTTCTTCTCACGGCAAGGACGAGGTGCAAGTCTCGGAAGGGGTTGCCGGAGAAGAGCCTACCGGCAAAGGGTGTGCCGGGGGTGAGCCTGTCCGGGACGAGCCCTCTAGAATCGAGGCTCTATATATCATGGTGGCAAAAGCTCTAGGGGAAGAAGAGGTTGAGGAGGTGGTGGAACCTTAAGAGGATTGGCTCGCAGAAGGCCCTCAAGCCCCTGAGCCTATCTTGGACCCACGCCCTCGCAAGCGGGTAGCCTCCGATCCTGTGCCTGCCGGCAAGAAGGCGAGGGAGACCTCCTCCAAGAGTAGTGTTCCTGAATATGCGTGTTGGCATTCTCATCGGCTCTTTGGGGCCAAGGCCCCTCCCGCCAAGCAGCCAGCAGCCACGAAGGACGACCCTAGTGTCCAATCGAGTCTGAGCTCTTCGCATAGCTCATCTTCATCGGAGCCTCTTGCGTCCAGGCGGGGATTGAAGTGCCGGAGAGCTCAGCTCCCCCACCTTAGATGAGAAGCAGGGCACCTTCTCCGCCTGTTTATTTCGTGTTGAGCTCCATGCTCATTGACAAAGAGTAAGAAAGAATTTCCACCCTTCCTTGCTGTTATTGCCACATGCCTCTTTGCTTGTTGACAGATCTTTGCTTATTGTCTTTGTCAGGGGGAAGAGGAAGAGGAACAACCCCTCGTTCACTGGACCAAGCGGTTCAAAAAGGCGGAGCCACCGAGGACGGCGGAAGGTACGGCCCTGGTGGGGGATGGTGCAAGCACTCTGGTACCAAGCCCCCGGTCCAGCCCCCGGCTAGGATGTGCAGATGCAATTCTGCCTGTTGGGGGTGGAGGAGGAGAGCTTCCCACCATCGAAGCCAAAGGAGGAAAAGGAACCACCCCGGACAAGCCTTTCCAGGAGGGGCCCACTGTCGGTGTCAAAACCGGCGGATCTCGGGTAGGGGGTCCCGATCTGTGCGTCTAAGGCTAATGGTAATAGGAGGCAAGGGACACAATGTTTTACCCAGGTTCGGGCCCTCTCGATGGAGGTAAAACCCTACTTCCTTCTTGATTGATCTTGATGATATGAGTATTACAAGAGTTTATCTACCACGAGATCGTAGAGGCTAAACCCTAGAAGCTAGCCTATGATGATTATGATTGTTCCTCTATGGACTAAACCCTCCGGTTTATATAGACACCGGAGGAGGCTAGGGTTTACACAGAGTCGGTTACAAAGAAGATCGCCAAGCTTGTCTTCCACGCAAAGGAGAGTCCCATCCGGACACGGGACGAAGTCTTGAGTCTTGTATCTTCAAGGTTCAACAGTCCGGCCAAGGTATATAGTTCGGCTGTCCGGATACCCCCTAATCCAGGACTCCCTCAGTAGCCCCTGAACCAGGCTACTGAGTCCGGCGTGCAGATTGTCTTCGGCATTGCAAGGCGGGTTCCATCTCCGTACTCCAAAGTACCTATTTTAATGAACAGTGTCCGGCTTCCCATCAATGTTGTACTCCTCGGCTTCTGTGCTTTAATAATGGCCATCTCCACATGTCGAGCAAATAAGAGGAGCCGGAGCATTTTCGCAGTTGCCACCCCGGCCCTGCAGGCAAACTATCTATTTGAAGAGACGGGGATCCTCAGATGCAAACCTCATCTTCTTCCCTTGAGCAAGCATCCAACAGAGCGCGCCCAGAAAAAACCATTCCAACATGGCCGATCGCCGCAGTTCCTCTTCTCGCTCCCTTAGCTCTAAGCCAGGTGATTGGGAAGAGTGTTCTGTTCCCCATAGCCGCTTACTAGAGTTGCAGACCCAAGGGTTTCTTCCACCAGTGTTCATGGTCCCATCCGAGCCGGACTAGCCACCTATGATGGCGGGGAGCAAGCGGAGAGATTTCCTAGCCCATCTCAAGGGGAGCGAGTATGCCTCATCCCATATTTGCTAAGAGGCGTCGGGTTTCCAATCCACCCATTCCTTCGCGGGCTCCTGGAGTTCTATGCCTCCAGTTGCACAACTTCACCCCCGCCTCCGTGCTGCACATCGCAGGATACGTCGCCCTTTGTGAACTATTCCTAGGCTGCGAGGCTCACTTCGGGTTATGGAAGAAGTTGTTCTGCCTCGTCCCTCACAACCAGGGGGAATCCATGTGCCAAGTGGGTGGGGCCAAAATATGGCGCGTCACCGAGACCGGATACCTGTCCGGTACTCCCGAGAAGGCATCTGAAAACTGACCCTCGGAGTGGTTTTATGTTGATGACGTTCCCCTTCCGGATCCAATCCGGACGGGCCTCCCTGAGTTCAGTAACACTCCACCAAAGACACACCAAAGTTGGCGCCCTCGGGGCTCCCAAGAGGAAAATACCAGAGAAGTCCACTTCCTGCTGAGCAGGATAAAGACGCTGGCCAAATAACAATAGTCGAGGTTATAGCAATATGCATAATGCGGGGGGTGCATCCACTTCAATATCCGGGGAAGCCCATGTGGCACTTCAATGAGGAAGATGATGCCACCCGCTGTGGTCGTAAAGGTTCGGACTCCGCCACTGCTCTGGCGAGAATACTGTCCGATTTGTATAAAGGAGAAGAAGAATAATTCCTTCGTATTAAACCGCGGGATGGATTTTCGATGTACAACCCCCAAGCTGGGTAAGTCGTCACTCTTTGCCCCACTCTATTCATTCTGGCGCCCTTCATCACAATCATTTACCTCGATATTTCTGAGCAGGAACTGAGGAGGGTCGTGGAAGGATTCAACATCCCCTCCCCGCAGCCAGGGACCCTGGAAGGGCCTTCAATCCAGGACTTGAAGAAGATCCGGATATTTCTATGGAGCTTGTCAACGCGACATTTTATCAGGCCAGCTGCGATGGCGCCTCTGTAGCTTTTATCGCCGACTATCCCGGACTGCTACCTGCATCGCGTGTAAGCAAAGCCGAAACCTTATCCTCGGAAGAGGACTCCTTTCTTATACCATTCCTTATGCATAAAATATCGTATTTTTATAGAGACGACCATCGGAACGCGGCACCGAGCCCCTGGGGGTTCGTCGGCAAAGGGCTTCCGGGTCAGGCAGGCTTAAGAGGAAGGCGGTTAGGGCCGAAACGTCGTTACTGAGGTATGGCAAAAACCTGCTTTGTGATTATCGTGTTTGAAATGTAACAGCGTCCTTTGTATTCTGACTATATCCGGAGATCCTGCCGGTCACGCCTTTACCGGCGGATTCGAGCCAGCCGAGAGAGGAGGCGATCACGGGGCGATGCGGGTGTCCTCCGACGGAGGATGCGGATATGCTCTCCGCCACAAATTCCGAAGTAGAGAGTGCCATGAATCACCGGCGCCGACGGGTCGTACTTCGCAATAGCATATTTTCCGAAGAGGCATTTAATGCTTTCAATTCGGGAGATGCATACAACCGAGCTGCTCAAGGTGGGCTCGCCCGAGTGACGGATCATTATGCGAAATATATACGGGTAAGCATGTATATCAGTAGCCCCTGAGACTTGAAACGGTTGGAACAACCGATTTAAGGATCATTTATGCATAGGTCCTTATAGAGAAGAATACCTAATTGTCTCAAGAACTGGAGGAGTGCAAGACCCAGCTGAGGGCCGCGGTTGCCAAACTAGAGGAATCCCAGAAGGCCTCATCTGGTAACATTTGTCTCAATAGAGAAATCTTAAAGGAATATACCAGTTAGAAATTGGCTTGCGTCATAAGTCTAACAGAAAATTCTGCAGAAATCTCGGGACGAATCCGGAGATCGTAAGAGATAGCAAGTCGCATCTCCAAAGACAGTTGAAGGCTGGCGAGCGTGTGCTTACGCAGGTTAGGCATGAGAAAAACAATCTCCAAGATGCCAACGTCCGGCTGGGCGTCGAATTATAAGATGTGCTATCTCAGCTGGCGGACTCCGTGAAGGAGAACCGAAGGCTTCGTCGTGGCATTTATGGTAAGTGCCTAAACGAACTGCAGTACAGCTCGGCGAGGAAGCATATTAAAAGAGTTTATATCTGTGGGTATGTTGACGGGCTGTCCTGAAGAGGAGATGCCCGGTCATGGGCGATTCTTGCAAGACCTCTCACGGTACCTGAGCGAGTTCGGCGGTGATCAGTATTGCCGAGCCTTGTGGCCATCCACTTCCCTGCCAAGAGGTATGGGGGAGCTCGTGGATATGCTCCAAGGACCACGGCGGCGCTTCCGGTTATAGAAGATGTCAGCCTGCCGACAAGGTGCAAGGGAAGCCTGGGCCATGGTGAAGATGCGCTACACCGAGCTTGACCCGAACCATATGGCCGAAGTCGGACCGGCAGGGCCAGATGGGCAAGAAATTCCTGTGAGTCTAGTGTATGACTAGGTAGCGTTAGCCGCAAAGTATTCCCAACAGGATTGCAAGCTTGATAGCCTGTTGGACGGTATAGAGGAAGAATATAGTCAGTTCAAGTGACTATGTAATTCAATGGACATATGTAGTCCCTAGCCGGATTAAAAATCATTTGTCATGGCGGACCTTCTTGCTTCAGCCCCCGGATCCGACAATCTGGGGTGTATCCGAATACCCGCTCAGTTATGCAGAACCGGGGTATGCGTGGAAACCAGGCGTAGGGGTCATAAGTGCTTGAACAGATAAGTACCCAACTAGCTATGTTATATTACATGGTAGTAAGAAACATCTTCCAGGGAGAATAGTTCCGTTAGGGGTTCCTTTCCCTGGGTACGCATGCATCAATGTACATGTCCGGACTGCGAACAGAAACGCAGGATACAAAACTTCTAGGGGTTCACGTTGTAATAAACGAAAGAAACATCTTTTGTTCACCGACCGAATATTCTCTTAAGAACGCTAGCTTTCGGCTTCACCCAGTCTGAGGTACACATCCGGCTGAACCGGCAGTAACAATCGCAGAGGTGCTCCCCTTATGGCCTAGCCGAATTAGCAGGAACGTAGGGCATAAACACAAGAGCCAAGCAATCCAGCATAGCCACATCTTAAGTCATATCAATGCATATAATGTTGAAAAAAAGCACATATGGAAAAAGAACGCATATGTGATGGGCAAAAAGCCATTAAAGTAATTATATTTAGCTTCCGCATAGGAAGCCCCTAGGTAGTGTGGCCGGAGTGATCCGAGCTTCTGCACTATATTGAATACTTTGTGTGAAGAAGGGAAAAAGGGCGAGAAAGGAAAAAGGGGAGGAACATAATTAAAAGAGCGGGGGTAAGGAGACGAACACCGAGTTCGGCACTAGGCGTAGATTCTCTGGAGTCTGGCCGCGTTCCATGGGTTCGACTCGAGTCTGTTATCAGATGCATTACGCAGGTGGTCCGCTCCTCCGGTGAGAACTTTATCAATAATGAAGGGACCCTCCCACTTAGGTTTGAGCTTGTCCTTCTTCTTCTCCGATAGGCGTAGAGCGAGTTCGCCAACATTATAAGTTTTGGCCCGCACTTCTCTGCTTTGATACGGTCGAGCCTACTGCTGATAGAATGCGGAACGGGCTTTTGCGACATCACGCTCCTCCTCCAGGGCATCTAAGTTGTCGTGCCGATCTAACTCGGCTTCCTTCTCTTCGTACATGTGCACGCGAGGTGAGTCGTGGATTATGTCGCAGGGTAGTACTGCTTCTGCGCCGTACACCATAAAAAATGGTGTGTATCCGGTGGTGCGATTCGGCATGGTCCGCAGCCCCCAGAGTACGGAGTCGAGCTCCTCGACCCAGTGCGTGTCCGATTCGGTCAAGGACCGCACTAGTCTGGGTTTGATGCCGCTCATGATGAGGCCGTTTGCATGTTTGACCTGGCCGTTTGTTTGGGGATGGTAGATGGAGGCGTAATCGAGCTTAATGCCCATGTTGCCGCACCAAGTTTTCACTTCATCGGCTGTGAAGTTTGAGCCATTGTCAGTGATGATGCTGTGGGGGACGCCGTAACGGTGTACAACCCCTGATATGAAGTCTATCATTGGTTCGGATTTGGCCGTTTTAACTGGTTTGGCTTCTATCCATTTGGTGAACTTGTCCACCATGACCGATAAGTATTTTTTCTTATGGCTTCCCCCTTTAAGGGGTCCGACCATATCGAGCCCCCAGACCGCGAATGGCCAAGTAATGGGGATTGTTTGGAGAGCGGTAGGGGGCATATGGCTCTGATTGGCAAAGAGCTGGCAACCGACGCAGTGTTGGACAAGGTCCTGTGCATCTGCTCGGGCTGTCGGCCAATAAAAACCTGTACGGAAGGCCTTGCTGACAAGTGCCCGAGCCGCAGCGTGGTGCCGGGCTGGTCCAGCGTGGATTTCAGCCAAGAGCTGCCGCCCTTCCTCTTCGGAGATGCATCTTTGGAGCACTCCGGTTGCACTTTTCTTATAGAGTTCTCCCTCATGGACTTTGTAGGCCTTGGAACGCCGCACAATACAACATGCTTCACTTTGGTCCTCGGGGAGCTCCTGCCTATTTAGGTAGGCCAAGAAAGGCTTGGTCCACGAGGCTATTACAGCCATGATTTCATGGACCGAAGGTGTTATTTCGGTGGGGGAGCCGCCCATTACATCAGATGGTTCGGAATCTGGGGTTGTATTCGGATCCGGGCAAATGTTGCCGGACTCCCCTTCCCATACCACGGATGGCTTGAACAACCTTTCCAGGAATATGTTTGGTGGGACTGGGTCGCGTTTAGCGCCATGCGGGCGAGGATATCCGCCGCTTGATTGTTTTCTCGAGCCACATGGTGGAATTCGAGCCCCTCGAACCGAGCTGAAATTTTGAGGACGGCATTGCGGTAGGCCGCCATTTTCGGATCCTTGGCATCAAAATCTCCGTTTATTTGTGATATTGCGAGGTTTGAGTCCCCGCGCACCTCCAGGCGTTGAATGCCCATAGAGACTGCCATCCGAAGACCATGCAACAGAGCCTCGTATTCGGCTGCGTTGTTGGAGTCTGTGGATAATATTTGGAGTACATATTGGACCGCGTCTCCGGTGGGGGAAGTCAGGACTACACCTGCTCCCAATCCGGCGAGCATTTTATAGCCATCGAAGTGCATGATCCAATGAGAGTACGTGTCGTACTCTTTAGGGAGTTCGGCTTCTGTCCATTCGGTGAAAAAGTCAGCCAATACTTGCGACTTAATGGCCCGCCATGGTTTGTATGTTATGTCGAACAGAAGGAGCTCGATGGCCCATTTAGCAATCCGTCCCATGGCGTCGCGGTTGTTTATTATGTCGTAGAGTGGTACTTCGGAGGCCACCGTAATCGAACACTCCTGGAAGTAGTGTCGTAGCTTCCGGGATGCCATGAAGACCGCGTATGCTATCTTTTGATAGTGTGGGTATCGGGATTTTCATGGGGTGAGGACAGTGGACAGTAATATACCGGCTTTTGGAGCGGGAATTTGCATCCGTCTGCTTCTCGTTCGACGACGAGCACTGCGCTTACAACTTGATGTGTTGCAGCTATGTACAGTAGCATAGGTTCACCAATATTTGGCACTGTCAGGACTGGATTACTGGCCAATAGGGTCTTTATTTCATCCAGTCCGACCGTGGCTGCATCCGTCCACACGAAGTGTTCGGTGCGTCGAGGAAGGTGGAAAAGAGGTAGTGCCTTTTCTCCTAATCGGGAGATAAAGTGGCTTAAGGCAGCCACGCATCCAGCTAGTTTCTGGATATGCTTGAGGTCTGTTGGGATAGCCAACTGCGACAGGGCTCTGATTTTTGCCGGACTTGCTTCGATTCCTCTATTGGAAATGATGAAGCCGAGCAACTTCCCGGAGGGTACCCCAAAAACACATTTTTCTGGGTTTAGCTTGATGTCGTATGTTCAGAGGTTGTCGAACGTAAGTCTCAAGTCATCTGTTAAGGTTTCGACGTGTCTTGTTTTTATGACCACGTCGTCCACATACGCCTCCACTATTTTGCCGATTGGCTTCTCCAGGCATGTTTGAATCATGCGTTGATAGGTTGCGCCAGCATTTTTAAGCCCGAAAGGCATAGTGTTGAAGCAGAAGGGACCATATGGCGTTATGAAGGCCGTTGCGGCTTGGTCCATCTCTGCCATCTTTATTTGATGGTATCCGGAGTATGCATCGAGGAAACATAGTGAGTCGTGTCCTGCGGTGGCGTCGATGATTTGGTCGATGCGAGGGAGGGGGAAGGGATCCTTGGGGCAAGCCTTGTTAAGGTCTTTGAAATCGACGCATAGGCGCCAGGATTTGTCCTTCTTTGGTACCATTACTATATTGGCCAGTCAATCCGGATGCTTGGTATCTCTGATGAATCCAGCCTCAAGTAGCTTGGCTAGTTCTTCTCCAATGTCTTGCCGTTTAGGCTCTGAGAAGCGCCTAAGAGTCTGTTTGACTGGCTTGTATCCTTTCAGTATATTGAGGCTGTGTTCGACCAGCCTGCGTGGGCTGCCCGACATGTCTGAAGGATGCCAGGCGAAAATGTCCCAATTCTCGCGTAGGAAGTCTCGTAGTGCGGCGTCCATTGTGGGGCTCAACTGCGTCCCGACGGAAGCTGTCTTTGTGGGGTCCATTGGATGGATCTGGAATTTGACTATCTCGTCTGCGGGTTTAAATGAGGTGGACTTGGGTCATTTGTCGAGTATCACGTCGTCCCTGTCCACTGTGGCGCGCAACATTGTTAGTTCTTCGGCCGCTAGGGCTTCGGATAATGCTTCTAGGGCTAGTGCTGCAGTTTTATTTTCGGCATGGAGTGCGACGTCCGGATCACTAGCTAGAGTGATGATTCCATTGGGTTCGGGCATTTTAAGCTTCATGTACCCGTAATGGGGTATAGCTTGAAAGCTCGCGAATGCGTCCCGCCCTAGAAGGGCGTGGTATTCGCTGCTGAAAGGAGCCACTTGGAATGTGATTTCTTCGGACCTGTAATTCTCTGGGGTGCCGAATACCACATCGAGTGTGATTTTTCCCGCACACCGTGCCTCCCGACTAGGGATGATTCCCCTGAAGGTCGTGCCGCTTTGCTCAATGCGGCTTTTATCGATTTCCATCTTGTCGAGTGTTTCTTCATAGATCAAGTTTAATCCGCTTCCGCCATCCATGAGTACTTTAGTGAGCCGAAAGTTGTCCATGATTGGGCTAAGGATCAAAGCGGCTGGTGCCCGGACTGTCTGGAATTGAGGTTCGTCACTGGCACTAAAAGTTATGGCATTGTCGTTCCACGGATTTATTTTTTCCACGTGGCAGATTTTAGCGAAATTTCGATGAGCTCGCTTGCGCCTATTATTTAAGGCGAAAGTCTCAAAGACTGTCAGTACCGGATTGTTGTTTTCAGCGGGATGTTGCTCTACTTTATGGTTTACAAGAAGATCCTCGCTGCTTTTTGCTACCTGCCGGAGTATCCAACATGCTCTAAGGGTGTGCGTGGGCGTAGTATCCGGCGTGCTGTGAATTTTGCATGGCCCATTGAGTCATTCTTCCAATACGGTTCCACGCCCTGGAGTGGGCTTTGGTTTTTTCGGAATTGCATTGGGTAACTTATGAGAATTTGCCCTTTTATCTTGGAGGAAGGATTTAGTGAGAGCCGGATTATCCCAAAAGTCTGTTTGGGTTTTCCAGGCACTTTCCATCGCACAGTACTTCTATACTATGGCTGCTAAGTCGGCAAAGTGTACTATGTCACGGCGGCTTATAGCATTTAGGATCCCTTTGCTCGTGCAATTTTTGCAAAAAAGTGAGATTGCGTCTTCGTCGCGACAGTCCTTGACCTTGTTTACCACAAGGAGGAATCTGGCCTAGTAGCGATGTACTGTCTCTTGGGGCTCTTGTCTGATATGGGAGAGACGGCTTAAGTCTGGGTGGGTGGGCGTAATTAAATCTGGATTCTGATCCGATCTAATGCCCAGGGGCAGAGGAGCTTTCGGGCTTGGTAGCTCGGGCTCCGGGGTGCTGCCCAATTTTTCCGGCTGTTGCCCGATTCTAGATTCGGGGTCTGGGTCGTTGTCGGTGTCAAAACCGGCGGATCTCGGGAAGGGGGTCCCGATCTGTGCGTCTTAGGCTAATGGTAACAGGAGACAAGGGACGCAATGTTTACCCAGGTTCGGGCCCTCTCGATGGAGGTAAAACCCTACTTCCTGCTTGGTTGATATTGATGATATGAGTAGTACAAGAGTTGATCTACCACGAGATCATAGAGGCTAAACCCTAGAAGCTAGCCTATGATGATTATGATTGTGATCGTCCCTCTGAGGACCAACCTCTCTGGTTTATATAGACACCGGAGAGGGCTAGGGTTTACATAGAGTCGGTTACAAAGAAGGAAATATAATATCCGGATCGCCAAGCTTGTCTTCCACGCAAAGGAGAGTCCCATCCGGATGCGGGACGGAGTCTTGAGTCTTGTATCTTCATGCTCCAACAGTCCGGACAAAGTATATAGTCCGGCTGTCCGGATACCCCCTAATCCAAGACTCCCTCAGTAGCCCCTGAACCAGGCTTCAATGACGATGAGTCCGGCGCGCAGTTTTGTCTTAGGCATTGCAAGGCGAGTTCCATCTCCGATTACTCCAAAATACTAGTTGCGATGAATAGTGTCCGGCTTCCCATCAATGTTGTACTCCTCGGCTTCCGTGCTTCAATAATGATCATCTCCACGTGTCGAGCGAATGCAAGGAGCCGAGGCATTTTTGCATTTGCCACCCCCGGTCTGGCAGGTTAACCGTCTATTTGAAGAGACTGGGATTCTCAGATCCAAACCTCACCCTCTTCCCTCGGCGGGCATCCAGCAGGCGCTCCAAAAACCATTCCAACATGGCGGTCACGCAACTCTTCTTCTCGCTCTCCTCGCTCCAAGCCGGGTGGTGGGAAGAGTGTTGATTCCTCACAGCCGTTTGATAGAGTTACAGACCCAAGGGTTTCTCCCACCGGCGTTCAAGGTCCCCGTCCGGGCCGGAATAGCCACCTATAATGGCGGGGAGCAAGCGGAGGGATCTCCTAATCCATCCCCAGAGGAGCGAATATGCCTCATCCCGCATCTGCTAAGGGGCGTCGAGTTTCCTATCCACCTGTTTCTTCGCGGGCTCCTAGAGTTCTACGGCCTCCAGATGCACAACTTCACCCCTGCCTCTGTGCTGCATATAGCAGGATACGTTGCCCTTTGTGAGCTATTTCTAGACTGCGAGGCTCACTTTGGGTTATTGAAGAAGTTGTTCTGAATTGTCCCTCACAACCAGGGGGAATCCTTATGTCAAGTGGGCGGAGCCGAAGTACGGCGCATCGCCGAGACCGGATACCTATCCGATACTCCCAAGAAGGCTCCGGAGAACTGGCCATCGGAGTGGTTTTATGTCGACGACGTTCCCCTTCCGGATCCAATCCGGACAGGTCTCCCCAATTTCAGTAATGCCCCGCCGAAGGCACGTCGAAGCTGGCGCCCTCGGGGCCCCCAAGAGGAGGATACCAGAGAAATACACTTCCTGATGAGCAGGATAAAGTTACTGGCCAAATCCGGGCTGACGATAGTCGAGGTTATGGCAATATGCATAATGCGGGGAGTGCAGCCGCTTCAATATCTAGGGAAGCCCATGTGGCACTGATACGTCTCCAACGTATCTATAATTTTTGATTGCTCCATGCTACTTTATCTACTGTTTTGGACTATATTGGGCTTTATTTTCCACTTTTATATTATTTTTGGGACTAACCTATTAACGGAGGCCCAGCCTGCAATTGCTTGCTTTTTGCCTATTTCGGTGTTTGAAGAAACGGAATATCAAACGGAGTCCAAACGGAATGAAACCTTCGGGAACGTGATTTTCCAACCGAACGTGATTCAGGAGACTTGGAACCTACTCCAAGAAGTGCCAGAGGCGGTCACAAGGGTGGACGCGCACCCCCTACCTCGTGGTCCCCCTGACGCTCCACCGACGTACTCCTTCCTCCTTTGTATACCTACGTATCCCCAAACGATCAGAACAGGAGCCAAAAACCTAATTCCACCGCCGTAACCTTCTATATCCACGAGATCCCATCTTGGGGCCTGTTCCGGACCTTTGCCGGAGGGGGCATCCACCACAGAGGGCTTCTACATCAACACCATAGCCCCTCCGATGAAGTGTGAGTAGTTTACTTCAGACCTTCGGGTCCATAGCTAGTAGCTAGATGGCTTCTTCTCTCTTTTTTGATCTCAATACAATGTTCTCCCCCTCTCTTGTGGAGATCTATTTGATGTAATCTTCTTTTTGCGGTGTGTTTGTTGAGACCGATGAATTGTGGGTTTATGATCCAGTATTATCTATGGAAAATATTTGATTCTTCTCTAAATTCTTTTATGTATGATTGAGTTATCTTTGCAAGTCTCTTCGAATTATCGTTTTTGGTTTGGCCAACTAGATTGGTAGTTCTTGCAATGGGAGAAGTGCTTAGCTTTGGGTTCAATCTTGCAGTGTCCTTACCCAGTGACAGAAAGGGTTGCAAGGCACGTATTGTATTGTTGCCATCGAGGATAACAAGATGGGGTTTTTATCATATTGCATGAATTTATCCCTCTACATCATGTCATCTTGATTAAGGCGTTACTCTGTTTTTAATTTAATACTCTAGATGCATGCTGGATAGCGGTCGATGAGTGGAGTAATAGTAGTAGATGCAGAATTGTTTCGATCTACTTGTCTCGGACGTGATGCCTATAAACATGATCATTGCCTAGATATGCTCATAACTATGCTCAATTCTGTCAATTGCCCAACAGTAATTTGTTCACCCACCGTAGAATACTTATGCTCTTGAGAGAAGCCACTAGTGAAACCTATGGCCCCCGGGTCTATTCTCATCATATCAATCTCTATCACTTTATTTACTTGCTTTGTTTTTACTTTGCCTTTTACTTTTCACTTTGCATCTATCTATAAAAAATACCAAAAATATTATTTATCATCTCTATCAGATCTCACCCTCGTAAGTGACCGTGAAGGGATTGACAACCCCTAAGCGTTGGTTGCGAGTAGCTATCGTTTTGTGTAGGTATGAGGGACTTGTGCGTAGTCTCCTACTGGATTGATACCTTGGTTCTCAAAAAATGAGGGAAATACTTACGCTACTTTGCTGCATCATCCTCTCCTCTTGGGGGAAATCCAACGCAGTGCTCAAGAGGTAGCAAGAAGAATTTATGGCGCCGTTGCTGGGGAGGCTCACGCAAGCAAGTGAACTATATCAAGTACCCATCGCAATCCCTATCTCTCGCATTACATTATTTGCCATTTGCCTCTCGTTTTCCTCTCCCCCACTTCACCCTTGCCGTTTTATTCGCCCTCTCTTTCCCAATCTCCTCCTCTCTTTCCCTTTTGCCTTTTTCCCATTGCCTTTCTGTTTGCCCGTGTGTTAGTTTGCTTGCTTGTTGTTATGTCTGAAATTGGGGAAATTATTGCCGACATGGGCGATAATAATATCATGGAAAATTCTGAAGCTCCTGCTGAAGAATCCCCTACCTATCATACAAAAGATTTCGAATCGGTAGTGGTAATATTATTGGAAAAGGAGTTATTCAAGATTTCTTAACTTGTGCCGGTGCTTTGCCTTCTATGGGCAGTTCTATTCTTCATAGAACCAGCAGTCTTGCTGATGCCATTGCTATGCTTATCGTTGAACTTGAAAGCAATTTATGCATATGCACCCTTCTATACAAAGGATTTTCCTAGAATTTTCTAATATCGAACACTCCTCTGTTAAGCGTGCCGCTACTATATTTTGGCTCATGAATTCAGATTTATAATAAAAGAGGCCAAAGAAATCTTTGCGCATTATAGTGTGGACGCTGGCCGTCCTCCCATAGAATCTATCCTCTTTGATCAAGAAGAAATTATGCGTTTTCAATCTCTTGATTATGTTGCTTTCAATGAAAACCTTAGAAAAAAGGTGCCAACCAATATTTTAATTGATAGAATCTCTGAACTTAATGATGGTTTGGCTATTCGAAATAATGAGTTAGGATACTCTCTTGAGTGTAGACTCACAAGGTTCTGTCAAAAGAACGCTTATAATAATGTATTGGTTGTGCATTACGAAGGGCCGAAAGAGGTACCTATACCTCCTAAAATTGATCTTGGGGATTTTTGCCCTATTAAATTTAGACCTTTTGATTACTTTTGCTTACCTCAAAGAAAACTTGCTGCCGAACATAGAGAATATGAAATGAGTTTCACCGATCTATCTTATTACTAAGGCACTACCTAGATCTATCCTTGCTTTTATGCCTAGCTAGGGGCGTTAAACGATAGCGCTTGTTGGGAGGCAACCCAATTTTATTTTGTGTTTTTTGTTTTTGCTTCTTTTTAGGAATAAATAATCCATCTACCTTCTGTTTAGATGTGGTTTTATGTTTTAATTAGTGTTTGTGCCAAGTAGAACCTATAAGATAACCTACGATGATAGTTGATTTGATTCTGCTGAAAAACAGAAACTTTGCGCGCACGAATATACTTTTGTTAGATCACAGGAATGTGCTTTTGTGTTGATTCGTTTTGCTGCTGTTCAATAAACAAATTTTCCAGGACTTCCTATTTTGGTAGAATTTTTAGAGTTCCAGAAGTTTGCGTTAGTTACAGATTGCTACAGACTGTTTTGTTTTTGACAGATTCTGTTTTACGTGTGTTGTTTGCTTATTTTGATGAATCTATGGCTAGTAACATAGTTTATAATCCATAGAGAAGTTGGAATACAGTAGTTTTAACACCAATATAAATAAAGAATGAGTTCATTACAGTACCTTGAAGTAGTCTTTTGTTTTTTTTCTCTAACGGAGCTCACGAGATTTTTGTTGAGTTTTGTGTTGTGAAGTTTTCAAGTTTTGGGTGAATTCTTTTGATGTATTATGGAACAAGGAGTGGCAAGAGCCTAAGATTGGGGATGCCCATGGCACCCCCAAGATAATCAAGGACACCAAAAGTCAAAGCTTGGGGATGCCATGGAAGGCATCCCTCTTTAAATCCACTTCCATCGGTAATTTACTTGGAGCTATATTTTTATTCACCACATGATATGTGTTTTGCTTGGAGCGTCTTGTATTATTTGCGTCTTTGCTTGTTAGTTTACCACAATCATCCATTCTGTACACACCTTTTGAGAGAGCCATATATGAATTGGAATTTTTTAGAATACTCTATGTGCTTCACTTATATCTTTTGAGCTTGATAGTTTTCCTCATAGTGCTTCACTTATATCTTTTGAGCGTGATAATTTTTGCTCTAGTGCTTCACTTATATCTTTTAGAGCACTGTGGTGGATTTGTTTTAAAGAAACTATTGATCTCTCATGCTTCACTTAGATTATTTTGAGAGTCGTTAATAGCATGGTAATTCGCTTAATGTTAATATACTTGATGTTCAAGATATGTGAACCTTTCTTTTGAGTGCGTTGAATTCTAAGATAAGTTTGATGCTTGATAATTGTTTTGAGATATGAAGATGGTGATATTAGAGTCATGCTAGTTGAGTAGTTATGAATTCAAAGAATACTTGTGTTGAAGTTTGTGATTCCCGTAGCATGCACGTATGGTGAACTGTTATGTGATGAACTCGGAGCATGATTTATTTATTGATTGTCTTCCTTATCAGCGGCGGTCGGGGACGAGCGATGGTCTTTTCCTACCAATCTATCCCCCTAGGAGCATGCGCGTAATACTTTGCTTTGATAACTTCTAGATTTTTGCAACAAGTATATGAGTTCTTTATGACTAATGTTGAGTCCATGGATTATACGCACTTTTTCCCATCTTTCCACCTTTGCTAGCCTCTCTATTACCGCGCACTTTTCGCCGGTATCATACACCCACCATATACCTTCCTCAAAACAGCCACCATACCTACCTATCATGGCATTTCCATAGCCATTCCGAGATATATTGCCATGCAACTTTCCACCGTTCCGTTTATTATGACACACTCCATCATTGTCATATTGCTAGCATGATCATGTAGTTGACATTGTATTTGTGGCAAAGCCACCGTTCATAATTCTTTCATACATATCACTCATGATTCATTGCATATCCCGGTACACCGCCGGAGGCATTCATATAGAGTCATACTTTGTTCTAAGTATCGAGTTGTAATTGTTGAGTTGTAAGAAAAATAAAAGTGTGATGATCATCATTATTAGAGCATTGTCCCAAGTGAGGAAAGGATGATGGAGACTATGATTCCCCCATAAGTCGGGATGAGACTCTGGACAAAATATATATAAAAAGAGGCCATAAAAAAAGAAGAGAAAGGCCCAAATAAAAAATGAGAGAAAAAGAGAGAAGGGACAATGCTACTATCCTTTTACCACACTTGTGCTTCAAAGTAGCACCAAGATCTTCATGATAGAGAGTCTCTCATTTTGTCACTTTCATATACTAGTGGGAATTTTTCATTATAGAACTTGGCTTATATATTCCAATGATGGCTTCCTCAAAATGCCCTAGGTCTTCATGAGCAAGCAAGTTGGATGCACACCCACTTAGTTTCTCTACTTATAGCTCTAGTGCATCCGTTGCATGGCTATCCCTACTTACTCACATTGATATCTATTGATGGGCATCTCCATAGCCCGTTGATACGCCTAGTTGATGTGAGACTATCTTCCCTCTTTTTTGTCTTCTCCACAACCACCCTTCTATTCCACCTATAAGTGCTATATCCATGGCTCACGCTCATGTATTGCGTGAAGATTGAAAAAGTTTTGAGAATGTCATAAGTATGAAACAATTGCTTGGCTTGTCATAGGGGTTGTGCATGATTTAAATATTTTGTGTGGGGAAGATGGAGCATAGCCAGACTATATGATTCTATAGGGATAACTTTCTTTGGCCATGTTATTTTGAGAAGACATGATTGCTTTGATTAGTATGCTTGAAGTAGTATTATTTTTTATGTCAATATAAACTTTTGTTTTGAATCTTTCGAATCTGAATATTCATATCACAATTACGAAGATTTACATTGAAATTATGCCAAACTATCACTCCACATCAAAAATTCTTTTTTATCATTTACCTACTCGAGGACGAGCAGGAATTAAGCTTGGGGATGCCTGATACGTCTCCAACGTATCTATAATTTTTGATTGCTCCATGCTACTTTATCTACTATTTTGGACTATATTGGGCTTTATTTTCCACTTTTATATTATTTTTGGGACTAACCTATTAGCCGGAGGCCCAGCCCGAATTGCTGTTTTTTGCCTATTTCAGTGTTTGAAGAAACGGAATATCAAACGGAGTCCAAACGGAATGAAACCTTCAGGAATGTGATTTTCCAACCGAACGTGATCTAGGAGACTTGGACCCTACTCCAAGAAGTGCCAGAGGCGGTCACGAGGGTGGTGGGCGCGCCCCCTGGGCACGCCCCCTACCTGTGGGCCCCCTAACGCTCCACCGACGTACTCCTTCCTCCTATATATACCTACGTATCCCCGAACGATCAGAACAGGAGCCAAAAACCTAATTCCACCGCCGCAACCTTCTGTATCCACGAGATCCCATCTTGGGTCCTGTTTCGGAGCTCAGCCGGAGGTGGCATCCACCACGGAGGGCTTCTACATCAACACCATAGCCCCTCCGATGAAGTGTGAGTAGTTTACTTCAGACCTTCGGGTCCATACCTAGTAGCTAGATGGCTTCTTCTCTCTTTTTTGATCTCAATACAATGTTCTCCCCTCTCTTCTGGAGATCTATTCGATGTAATCTTCTTTTTGCGGTGTGTTTGTTGAGAGCGATGAATTGTGGGTTTATGATCCAGTATTATCTATGGAAAATATTTGATTCTTCTCTAAATTCTTTTATGTATTATTGAGTTATCTTTGCAAGTCTCTTTGAATTATCCTTTTTGGTTTGGCCAACTAGATTGGTAGTTCTTGCAATGGGAGAAGTGCTTAGCTTTGGGTTCAATCTTGCGGTGTCCTTACCCAATGACAGAAAGGGTTGCAAGGCACGTATTGTATTGTTGCCATCGAGGATAACAAGATTGTTTTTTTTATCATATTGCATGAATTTATCCCTCTACATCATGTCATCTTGCTTAAGGCGTTACTCTGTTTTTAACTTAATACTCTAGATGCATGCTGGATAGCGGTCGATGAGTGGAGTAATTGTAGTAGATGCAGAATCATTTCGATCTACTTGTCTCGGACGTGATGCCTATATACATGATCATTGCCTAGATATGCTCATAACTATGCTCAATTCTGTCAATTGCTCAACAGTAATTTGTTCACCCACCGTAGAATACTTATGCTCTTGAGAGAAGCCACAAGTGAAACCTATGGCCCCCGGGTCTATTCTCATCATATCAATCTCTATCACTTTATTTACTTGCTTTGTTTTTACTTTGCCTTTTAATTTTCACTTTGCATCTATCTATAAAAAATACCAAAAATATTATTTATCATCTCTATCAGATCTCACCCTCGCAAGTGACCGTGAAGGGATTGACAACCCCTAAGCGTTGGTTGCGAGTAGCTATCGTTTTGTGTAGGTACGAGGGACTTGTGCGTGGTCTCCTACTGGATTAATACCTTGGTTCTCCAAAACTGAGGGAAATACTTATGCTACTTTGCTCCATCATCCTCTCCTCTCCGGGGAAATCCAACGCAGTGCTCAAGAGGTAGCAGGCACTACAACGGGGAAGATGATGCCACCCGCTGTGGTCGTAAGGGTCCGGAATCCGCCACTGCTCTAGCGAGGATATTGTCCGATTTGTATAAAGGAGAAGACGAAGAATTCCTTCACATTAAACCACGGGTTGGGTTTTCTAAGTACAACCCCCCGAGCTGGGTAAGACGCCCCTCTTTCCCCTGCTTCACTCATTCTGGCGTTCTTCGTCAAGATCATTTACCTTGATATTTTCGAGCAGGAACTGAGGAGGGCCGTAGAAGGAATCTCCAGCCCCTCCCCGCAGCTAGAGGACCCCGGAAGGGCGTTCGATCCAGGACTCGAAGAGGATCCGGATATTACTGTGGAGCTCGCCAACATGACATTTTATCAGGCGAGCTGCGATGGTGCCTCAGTGGCTATTACCGCCGACTATCCCGGACTGCTACCTACATCACGTGTAAGCCAAGCCAAAAACCCTATCCTCCGAAGAGGACTCCTTTCTGATGCCATGCCTTACACCTGAAGTGTCGTGTTTTTGCAGAGACGACGGTCGGAGTGTGGAGCCGAGCCCCTAGGGACCCGTCGACAAAGGGCGTCCGGATCGGGCAGGCTTAAGAGGAAGGCGGTTAGGGCCGAAACGCCGCTACAGAGGTATGGTAAAAACCTGCTCTGTGATAATTGTATTTGAAATGTAACAGCATCCTTCATGTCCTGGCAGAAAGAGGAGTAGCCGGACTATATCCGGAGATTCTGATAAAAACACCTCCACCAGCCGGATTCGAGAACCGGCTTCGAGAGAGCAGGCGGACGCGGGGCCAATCCCTCATTGTCCTCCGACAGAGGATGTAGATATGCTTTCCTCCACGAATTCCAAAGTAGAGAGCGCCATGAATCACAGGCACCGATGGGCCGTACTTTGCAACAACATCTTTTCCGAAGAGGCTTTTAATTCTTTCAATTCGGGAGACGCATACATCCGAGCTGCTCAAGGCGGACTTGCCCGAGCGACGGACCAGTATACCAAAGAAATACGGGTAAGAAAATTTGATAAGCATGTATAGCAGTAGCCCCTGAGACTTGAAATGGTTGGGACAACTGTTTTAAGGATCAATTTATGCACATGTCCTTGTAGATAAGAATGATCAATTGTCTCGAGAGCTGGAGGAGTGCAAGACCTAGCCGAGGGTCACTGTTGCCAAGTTAGAGGAATCCCAGAAGGCCTCATCTGGTAAAATTTGTCTCACTTGTACGGAGATGTACTAGTTAGTAAGTAGCTTTGTATGATAAGTCTAACAGAAAATTCTGCAAACAATCCCGGGCTGAATCAGGAGAACGTAAGAGATAACGAGTCGCATCTCCAAAGGCAGCTAAAAGATGGCGAGCGTGTTCTTACGCAAGTTAGGCAGGAGAAGAACAACCTTCAAGATGCCAATGCCTGGCTGGACATCGAAAGATGCCAATGCCTGGCTGGACATCAAATTAAAAGATGTTCGCGCTCAGCTGGCGGACTCCGTGAAGGAGAATAAAAGGCTTCATCGCGGCATTTATGGTAAGTGCCTAGACAAACTGTAGTATAGGTCGGCGAGGAAGCATATTGAAAGAATTTTTATTTCGAGGTATGTTAACGGGCCGCCCAGAGGAGGAGATGCCCGCGTCTGCAGGCGATTTACTGCAAGATCTCTCACAACTGCACGAGCGAGCTCGGCAGGTGATGCAGGGCATTGCTCAGGCCTTGTGGCCGTCAAGCTTCCTGCCGAAGGGCATGGGGGAGCATGTGGATATGCTTCAAGGAGCACGACAGCGCTTCCAATTGTGGAAGATGTCAGCCTACCGACAAGGTGCAAGAGAAGCCTAGGCTGTGGTGAAGACGCGCTACACCAAGCTGGACCCGAACCATATGGCCGAAGTCGGACCGGCGGGGCCAGATGGGCAAGAAATTCCCGTGAGTCTGGTGTATGACCAGATAGCGTTAGCCGCAAAGTATTCCCAACAGGATTGTAAGCTAGATAGCCTGTTGGATGGTATAGAGGAGGAATATAGTCAGTCCAAGTGACTGTGTAATTCAATGGATATAAGTAGTCTCTAGCCGGATTAAAATCATTTGTCATGGCGGACCTTTTTGCTTCAGCCCCCGGATCCGACAGTCCGGGGTGTATCCGAATACCCGCTCAGTTATACAGAACTGGGGTATGCGTGGAAACCAGGCGTAGGGGTCATAAGTTCTTGAACAGACAAGTACCCAACTAGTTATGTTATATTACATCGATAGTAAGAAACATCTTCCAGGGAGAATAGTTCCGTTAGGGGTTCCTTTCCCTGGGTACGCATGCAACGATGTACATGTCCGGACTGCGAACAAAGGCGCAGGATACACAACTTCTGGGGATTTACGTTGTAATAAACGAAAGGAACATATTTTGCTCACCGACCGAATATTCCCTTAAGAACGCTAGCTTTCGGCTTCACCCAGTCTGAGGTACACATCCGGCTGAACCGGCAGTAACAATCGCAGAGGTGCTCCCCTTATGCCCTAGCCGAATTAACGGGAACGTAGGGCATAAACACAAGAGCCAGGCAACCCAGCATAGCCACATCTTAAGTCATATCGATGCATATAATGGTGAAAAAAAGGCACATATGGAAAAAGAACGCATATGTGATGGGCAAAAAGCCATTAAAGTAATTTTATTTAGCATCCGTATAGGAAGCCCCTAGGTATTGCTTACACACATAGTGCGGCCGAAGTGATCCGGGCGTCCGTACTATATTAAGTACTTTGTGTGAACAGGAAAAAGGTCAAGAAAGGAAAAAGGAGGGAACATAATTGAAAAGGAGGGGGTAAGGAGACGAACACTGAGTTTGGCACTAGGCGTAGAATCTCCGGAGTCTGGCCCATTCCATGGGTTCGGCTCAAGTCTGTTATCGGATGCTTTACGTAAGCGGTATGCTCCTCCGGTGAGTACTTTATCAATGACGAAGGGACCCTCCCACTTAGGTATGAGCTTGTCCTTCTTCTTCTTCGATAGGCGTAGAACGAGTTCGCCAATATTATAAGTTTTGGCCCGCACTTCTCTGCTATGGTACCGTCGAGCCTGCTGCTGATAGAATGCGCAATGGGCTTTTGCAACATCGCGCTCCTCCTCCAGGGCATCTAAGTTATCCTGTCGATCCAACTCAGCTTCCTTCTCTTCGTACATGCATACGCGAGGCGAATCATGTATTATGTCGCAGGGTAGTACTGCTTCCGCGCCGTACACCATAAAAAATGGTGTATATCCGGTGGTGCGATTCAGCGTGGTCCGCAGCCCCCAGAGCACGGAGTCGAGCTCCTCGACCCAGTGCGTGTCTGATTCTATCAAGGATCACACTAGTCTGGGTTTGATGCCGCTCACCATTTGCATGTTTGACCTGGCCGTTTGTTTGGGGATGGTAGACGGAAGCGTAATCGAGCTTAATGCCTATTTTGCCGCACCAAGTTTTCACTTCATCGGCTATGAAGTTGGAGCCATTATCAGTGATGATGCTGTGGGGGACGCCGTATCAGTGTACAACCTCGGATATGAAGTCTATTACTGGTCCGGATTCGGCCGTTTTGACCGGTTTAGCTTCTATCCATTTGGTGAACTTGTCCACCATGACCAATAAATATTTTTTCTTGTGGCTTCCCCCTTTAAGGGGTCCGACCATATGTAGCCCCCAGACCGCGAAGGGCCAAGTAATGGGGATTGTTTGGAGAGCGGTAGGGGGCATATGACTCTGATTGGCAAAGAGCTGGCAACCAACGCAGTGTTGGACAAGGTCCTGTGCGTCTGCTCGGGCTGTCGGCCAATAAAAGCCTATACGGAAGGCCTTGCTGACTAGTGCTCGAGTCGCGGCGTGGTGCCCGCCCATTCCGGCGTGGATTTCAGCCAAGAGCTGCTAACCTTCCTCTTCGGAGATGCACCTTTGGAGCACTCCGGTGGCACTTTTCTTATAGAGTTCCCCTTCATGGACTTTGTAAGCTTTAGAACGCCGCATGATGCAGCGTGCTTCATTTTGGCCCTCGGGGAGCTCCTGCCTATTTAGGTAGGCCAAGAAAGGCTCAGTCCACGAGGCAATTACAGCCATAATTTCGTGGTCCGAAGGTGTTATTTCAGTGGTGGAGCCTCCGATTATGTCTGATGGTTCGGAATCTGGGGGTGTATTTGGATCCGTGCTAGTGCTGCCGAACTCCCCTTCCCATACCACAGATGGCTTGAACAACCTTTCCAGGAATATGTTTGGTGGGACAGGGTCACGCTTAGCGCCGATGCGGGCAAGGATATCCGCCGTTTGATTGTTTTCTCGAGCCACATGGTGGAATTCGAGCCCCTTGAACCGAGCTGACATTTTGAGGACGGCATTACGGTAGGCCGCCATTTTCGGATCCTTGGCATCGAAGACTCCGTTTATTTGTGATATTGCGAGATTTGAATCCCCGCGCACCTCTAGGCGTTGAATGCCCATAGAGACTGCCATCCGAAGACCGTGCAACAGAGCCTCGTATTCGGCTGCATTGTTGGAGTCTGTGTATAATATTTGGAGTATGTATTGGACCGTGTCTCCGGTGGGAGATGTCAGGACTACACCTGCTCCCAATCCGGCCAGCATTTTAGAGCCGTCGAAGTGCATGATCTAGTTAGAGTACGCGCTGTACCCTTTTGGGAGTTCGGCTTCTGTCCATTCAGCGACAAAGTCAGCCAGTACTTGCGACTTGATGGCCCGCCGTGGCTTGTATGTTATGTCGAACGGAAGGAGCTCGATGGCCCATTTAGCAATCCGGCCCGTAGCGTCGCGGTTATTTATTATGTCATTGAGTGGTACTTCGGAGGCCACCGTAATCGAGCACTCTTGAAAGTAGTGTCGTAGCTTCCGGGATGCCATGAAGACCACGTATGCTATCTTTTGATAATGTGGGTATCGGGATTTGCATGGGGTTAGGGCCGTGGATACCTAATATACCGGCTTCTGGAGCAGGAATTTGTATCCGTCAGCCTCTCATTCGACGACGAGCACAGCGCTTACAACTTGATGTGTTGCAGCTATGCACAGTAGCATAGGTTCGCCAATATTTGGCGCTGTTATGACTGGATTACTGGCCAACAAGGTCTTTATTTCGTCTAGTCTGGCCGCGGCTGCATCCATCCACACGAAGTGTTCGGTGCGCCGAAGAAGGCGTTAAAGAGGTAATGCCTTTTCACCTAACCGGGAGATAAAGCGGCTTAAGGCAGCCATGCATCCAGCTAGTTTCTGGATATGGTTGAGGTCTGTTGGTATAGCCAACTGCGACAGAGCTCGGATTTTTGCCGGATTCGCTTCAATTCCTCTATTGGAAACAACGAAGCCGAGCAGTTTCCCAAAGGGGACGCCGAAAACACATTTTTCTGGGTTCAGCTTGATGTCGTATGTTCGGAGGTTATCGAACGTAAGCCTCAAGTTGTCTATTAGGGTTTCGACGTGTCTTGTTTTTATGACCACGTTGTCCACATATGCCTCCACTATTTTGCCGATTTGCTTTTCCAGGCATGTTTGACTCTTGCGTTGATAGGTTGTGCCGGCATTTTTAAGCCCGAAAGGCATAGTGTTGAAGCAGAAAGGACCGTATGGCGTTATGAAAGCTGTTGCAGCTTGGTCGGACTCTGCCATCTTTATTTGATGGTATCCACAGTATGTGTCGAGGAAACGCAGCGAGTCATGTCCTGCTGTTGCATCTATGATTTGGTCGATGCGAGGGAGGGGGTATGGATCCTTGGGGCAAGCCTAGTTGAGGTCTTTGAAGTCGACGTATAGGCGCCAAGATTTGTCCTTCTTTGGTACCATTACCAGATTTGCCAGCCAATCCGGATGCTTGATATCTCTGATGAATCCGGCCTCGAGTAGCTTGGCTAGCTCTTCCCCCATGGCTTGCCGTTTGGGCTCTGAAAACCGCCTTAGGGTCTTCTTGACAGGCTTGTACCCTTTTAGTATATTAAGGCTGTGTTCGGCCAGTCTGCGTGGGATGCCCGGCATGTCCGAGAGGTGCCAGGCGAAAATGTCCCAATTCTCGCGTAGGAAGTCTCGCAGTGCGGCGTCCATTGTGGGGCTCAACTGTGTCCGATGGAAACTGTCTTCATGGAGTCCGTTGGACGGACCTGGAATTTGACTATCTCGTCTGCGGGTTTAATTGAGGTGGACTTGGGTCGCTTTTCGAGTATCACGTCGTCCCTGTCCACGGTGGCACGCAATGTTGTTAGTTCTTCGGCTGCTAGGGCTTCGGATAATGCTTCCAGGGCTAGTGCTGCGGTTTTGTTTTCGGCGCGAAGTGCGACATCCGGATCATTGGCTAGAGTGATGATTCCATTGGGTCCGGGCATTTTAAGCTTCATGTACCCGTAATGGGGTATAGCTTGAAAGCTTGTAAACGCGTCCCGCCCTAAAAGTGTGTGGTATCCGCTGCTGAAAGGAGCCACTTGGAATGTGATTTCTTCAGACTTGTAATTCTCCGGGGTGCCGAATACCACATCGAGTGTGATTTTTCCCGCACACCGCGCTTCCCGACTAGGGATGATTCCACTGAAGGTTGTGCTGCTTTGTTCAATGCGGCTTTTATCAATTTCCATCTTGCTGAGTGTTTCTTCATAGATCAAGTTTAATCCGCTTCCGCTGTCCATGGGTACTTTAGTGAGCCGAAAGCCGTCCATGATTGGGCTAAGGACCAAAGTGGCTGGTGCCCGTTCTGTCTAGAATTCAGGTTCATCAATGGCGCTGAAAGTTATAGCAGTGTCGCTCCACGGATTTATTTTTGCCACGTGGCAAATTTCAGCGGAGCTTCGATGAGCTCGCTTGCGCCTATTGTTTGAGGCGAAAGTCTCGAAGGTTGTTAGTACCGTATTGTCTTTTTTGGCGGGATGTTGTTCTGCTATATGGCTTACAAGAAGATCCTCGCCAGTTTTTGCTACCTGTCGGCGTATCCAACATGCTCTACGGCTATGTGTTGGTATAGTGTCCGGCGTGCTGTGGAGTTTACATGGCCCATTGAGCCATTCTTCCAATACGGTTCCACGCCCTGGGGTGGGCTTTGGTTTCTTGGGCATCGGATCGTCTGACTTACGAGAGTTTGCCCATTTAGCATGGAGAAAGGTTTTAGTGAGAGCCGGACTATCCCAAAATTCTGTTTGGGTTTTCCAGGCGCTTTCCATCACACAGTACTTCTGTACTATGGTTGTCAAGTCAGCAAAGTGTACTATGTCACGGCGACTTATAGCATTAAGGATTCCTTTGTTAGTGTAGTTTTTGCAGAAAAGTGAGACTGCGTCCTCCTCATGACTGTCCTTAACCTTGTTTAGCACAAGGAGGAATCTGGCCCAGTAGCGATGTACTGTCTCTTGGGGCCCAGTAGCGATGTACTCCCAAAGCAGCGATGCGATCCAAGAGCTCATTAAGGGAGGAGAGCTCCATCGGATCCATCTATTCGGCGAGTTCTGAATTGACGTGGAGGTTATGTGTGATGACCCGAGAGGTCATCGTCGGCGCGACAGCCGATGGGGCAGCCATGGTGAAGCCGCCTAGTCGGAGAGTTTGGCCTACAGCCAGCACTCCCCCAGAGGTGATGTTGTCCTTGACAACGAGATGAGCCATCGAGCCTTGCAGCGACGACACAGAGGAACTCCCAATGAAAGCACCAATGTCGGTGTCAAAACCGGTGGATCTCGGGTAGGGGGTCCCGATCTGTGCGTCTTAGGCTAATGGTAACAGGAGACAAGGGACACAATGTTTACCCAGGTTCGGGCCCTCTCGGTGGAGGTAAAACCCTACTTCCTGCTTGATTGATATTGATGATATGAGTAGTACAAGAGTTGATCTACCACGAGATCGTAGAGGCCAAACCTAGAAGGTAGCCTATGATGATTATGATTCTGATCGTCCCTCTGAGGACCAACCTCTCCGGTTTATATAGGCACCGGAGAGGGCTAGGGTTTACACAGAGTCGGTTACAAAGAAGGAAATATAATATCCGGATCGCCAAGCTTGTCTTCCATGCAAAGGACAGTCCCATCCGGACACGGGACGGAGTCTTGAGTCTTGTATCTTCACGCTCCAACAGTCCGGACAAAGTATATAGTCCGGCTGTCCGGATACCCCCTAATCCAGGACTCCCTTAGTCGTGTCCTCCCGCGAATGGGTATCCGGCTCAGGGAGCTCGGTAATCCGAACATAGTTCGTCCTCAATGTAGAGGGATAATCCATGTGTGGCTCTTCCACTACCGCTATCTCGTGGGTGACCGGCGGGGATTTAATATCCCTTTGGTCGGGTTTAAGCCCAATCCGATCATAGTCTGTAGCGACTCCCAAGGCGGCGATGCGATCCAAAAGCTCATTAAGGGAGGAGAGCTCCATTGGATCCATCTGTTCGGCGAGTTCCGAATTGACGTGGAGGCTGTTTTTGATGACCCGAGAGGTCATCGTCGGTGCGGCAGCCGATCGGGCGGCCATGATGAAGCCACCTAGTCGGAGAGTTTGGCCTACCGCCAGTGCTCCCCCAGAGGTGATGTTGTCCTTGACAACGAGACGAGCCATTGAGCCTTGCAGCAACGACACAGAGGAACTCTCAATGAAAGCACCAATGTCGGTGTCAAAACTGGCGGATCTCGGGTAGGGGGTCCTGATCTGTGCGTCTAAGGATAATGGTAACTGGAGGAGAGGGACACAATGTTTTACCCAGGTTTGGGCCCTCTCGATGGAGGTAAAACCCTACTTCCTGCTTGATTGATCTTGATGATATGAGTATTACAAGAGTTTATCAACCACGAGATCGTAGAGGCTAAACCCTAGAAGCTAGCCTATGATGATTATGATTGGTCCTCTATGGACTAAACCCTCCGGTTTATATAGACATCGGAGGAGGCTAGGGTTTACACAGAGTCGGTTACAAAGAAGGAGATCTAATATCCGGATCGCCAAGCTTGTCTTCCACGCAAAGGAGAGTCCCATCCAGACATGGGACGAAGTCTTGAGTCTTGTATCTTCACGGTTCAACAGTCCGGCCACGGTATATAGTTCGGCTGTCCGGATACCCCCTAATCCAGGACTCCCTCACCCACACTGCCCATTGATTAGGTCGGAGGATCCCCGCCAACGGTCTCCACAGAAGAGTCCAACCATGACCCGGCAACGTTAAAGCTACTACCCGGTAGACTCCTCCAGATAACCTATCTGATCTCCTTTCTTTCTTATCACGTTGCTTCGCTCTCTTATTTTGCTAGGAATTCTGCCTTTCTGCTATTGATTGCTAGGTGTGCTTGCAGCCCCTTTGAGTGAGGAGCCAGACTTGCTAGATGAGTTAGCCAACATAGGGAAGGACGCCGCAGAGGAGGCCGCCAAGATCGCTACCGCAGAGGGGTAGGAACATGTTGCTGGGGGCGTCCTAGGTCCCCCGAAGGAGCCCGAGGTAATCCCCGATAGCACGTCTAGATCCGGGGTTGTGGTTGAGGAGAATATACCTCTCCAAACTATGGGTCCCTCCCCGTATTTGGCACCTCAGCGGGGGTCCTGCCACCGTCTTCTAGCAATCTGGCGCTAGTGCTCGTGCAGCCTGGGCTTGGAGCCCCCGGCTCGTCAATGGCGACAAGCACAGGGCTTGAAGAAGAGCTTCAGCACATCCTGGCGTTGCTGTACCAAGGAGTCAAAGAGGTGGACGACTCTGTCGCCGTTGCCATGGGCTTATCCTTCATTATGCCCGTGGCAGCTGACCTCAAAGAGATGCGGGAGAGGCACAACCGAAAGTGGCACGAGCTCAAGGAGCAGCGCTAGTCCGCCGACAAAGTGGACCAGAAGCTGAAGGAAAAAGGCGCCGAATTGCATGACTGGCACGACAAGCAGCTCCAGGTCCTCTCGAGGTAGTAGGAGACAATCTCGATGGCGAGGGAGGACGTCATCGCTCGGGAGGTGCGCTTGGCGGACCGCAAAGCGCTTCTAGATGCTAGGGATTAGGACATCTCTCTCTGTGAGGAGAGGCTCGAGGCCGCTCTTCGCGCCAAAGATGATGATCTGGAGATCCTCATGTAGCAACGCACCAAAAAACTGGAGGACAAACACAAGGCTGCATTGGATGCCCTCACTGCCGACTCTATTGCTCAGTTGAAGAAGCTTACTGATGAGCTTGCCACTGCCTCTACCACCAAGGTGAACCTCGAGGTGGACGAACTGACGGAGAAGCTTGCCAGGAGCATCGAGGAGGTCTCGGCCCTCAAGGACGAGGCGTAGAAAGCATAGTCCCTCCTGAAGGACACACAGTCGCAGCTCTCCTCGAAGAGCCAAGTCCTCGAGGCCGTCAATGGAACCATCAAAGATCTGAAGGCTAGGACTGGCTCCTTGGAGGGCTCAATGGAATCCATCGAGGCCCGTGAGCAGCAACTGTCAAAGGATCTGGACACCACAAGGTGCCTCCGAAAGGATGTAGAGGACAAGCTGAAGAACCACTCTGGTCAAGTCGACCTCTAGATCAAAAGCTTGATCGACGTTGCCGATCATCTTACTGCCCAGACCATGGCAATGGGCATGGAGGGGCTTGTCTACTCGGCCGGCAAGCAGGAGGCCCCTAGCGCTAAGCTAGGGGTTTTCTTCAATGAGTTGATCGCCAAGTTGAAGATGCACGAGGAGGGAAGAGTTGGTCGCTTTGAGGCTGAATCCCAGAGGCTTGCCCGCAACTCCCTCTTCATGGTACTGAGCAACATCGCTTGCCGCCACCCGGATCTCGACCTCGCTGATGGTTTCGGGAAGCCGCCACGGGGTGCTGACGTTTCTGCCGCCGAGGAGAAGGCCACTCCCTTCGCCAACAGGGTTCTTGGAGTTCCCGTCGCTTCGCCGGGTCACAAGGACCGGTTTTGAATAACGCCCGCTACTGAGCTGTTTCTGTAATCAAAACAATGATGCATGTCCTGTGTTTAGACATTATAATGTTTATGCTTTATGTGGAATTTGACGCTTTGGCTTATTCTGGATTGTGTGTTCATCCCTTTTGAGTTTTAGCCATGTAGTGTTCGCATGATTAGTCTCTACGCACATCCAGGTTGCCTGCCGGTATCATATTGCTGCAATGGTCATGAGGGTCTGGCCCTTAACACATATTTTGGCGTGGATGCGTCCCGGCAGGTTTTTCCTTAGCAGTTTCCGACACAGCCCCTCGTTTCGCATGCAAGCTCTAAACATAACGAGGGTGCAGACAAGAATCTAGCAAAGGTGCTATCTTGTGAAAGATCCCATCACACAAATACTTCGGCACTCAAGGGATAAACAAATGCAAATCCAAAAAATCTGTAATAACGCAAGGATATCATGAACTTAGCTCTTATCGGTGTCCCGATCTGTTCCCGTCAATAGTGGCTGCTTGCTGAGCTCGCATGCTCCAGGAAGAATGGTGCTACACGTACATCGACTTCTAGCTCCCAGCATGGGTCGGCTAGAAGTGATTGTATCTTGTGGGTGGTAGGAGAATATGCTAGGTATGGATAGTCCCCCCTTTCTCCACACTTTTCTTGATCATTCTAACGTCATTTGGCGCAAAGGGTCATGCTAGCGTGGACGGCCCTGCTGGAGCATGCTTACCAAGGTGTCAATCAATAGATTTGCACCGATGATTTACTCAGGACTTCCCTAGGCAGGGCAAGCACTGGACCGAGTATCACGCGGGCTCATCGATGTAGATGACGCTGAACCTAGAGTAGCTCGATTATCAATTAAGTGAGAGTGGCAGAGAGAGGAGTCTGGTACCCTTACGCACCACTCCTTTCTTCCGAACGATGTTCGCAGGGCGTTCCTGCCAAACCCGTCCATCCGGGGAGGCGTTGTTGCCCTTGTCGCTAGCTTTCATTGCCGCCGTGATCACGGCGTGTGGAGATGGCAGAGAGTGGCGAGCTCAGCATGGGAGCAATGTCGCCCTTTTGCTCCGCCCTACCATCCCATTGCGAGTCACGAGTGGCGACGCCGTTGATGAAGATTACGCGCTACATACGCTCCTCTAGGTTTGCACAGGTGACCCCCTACCTAGCGCGCCAAAGAGGTCGTGGGAAACCACGAGCACCTATGGGGCCATGAGCCCCTTTTGCTTCGGCGGGGTGGACAAGCACATTGCACAAAGAGTGAAGAAGCGTAACACAACACGACAGAGATCACACAAGCAGTTTTACCCAGGTTCAGGCCGCCGCGAGGCATAAAACCCTACTCCTGCTTTGGTGGACTGATGGTGGATAATGGGGGAAAATACGGCGCTCTTGCCCGGCAGGGTTGCCTCGGGGTGAGAGTGGCTACACATGTATGACTGTGTGAGGGACCGAATCCTTTCTACGGTTGCCATGGGCCTCCTTTTATAGGTAAAGGGGTCACCACGGTGGAAAATCAGTCTCTACATACTAATTAGCTTGCAAACAGTGTTATCATACCTAACTCTGCAGGCAGACAGAGCGCATTAAATGTGCCACTTAATGTCACATCATAGTGTGCCACGCAACCCTTGCTGTGCTGTTTTGCCAGCTTCGTGCCTGCTTGCTTGACACGTCTCAGGGTAGGAAGCCGCCACTTAGTCACTTAGGATCTTGACACCGCATCGATCAATGACTCGCGTCGCCATGAGGTGGTGCGGTGGAGTGGTTTGCCTCCGCAAGCCCCAGCAGGCCTGCCGAGACGATCTGGATGCTTGCTTCTAGGGCAACCCCAATCTCACCAGGCTCACCTGCCGGGCAAGGGAGGTTTTTCCATTAGTGATATCTTGCCTTTCTGGCTTGACTTTATTTTCTCGACCAGCTCTCCGATTCTCCAAAGAGCTGATCCCTTCGTCTTGATTTGATCTAGGTGCTACAATCTTGTTCTTAGGCTCGGTGGCTTGCTGTCCATGCACGAGTCAGGGGAAAACCTACACCCCTATCTGTGTACCCTGACACCGGGCTACCTCCTCAGCGTGACGCCTACCAGTGCATTTAATGCACTTTGTCCTAACTGCCAGAGTTAGGTATGATAGGATTGTTGCCTATCTAATCAGCGCGTAATGACTGATTTTCCACTGTGGTAACCCCTTAGCCTATAAAAGGAGGGCCATGGCGACCTAAAATAGGATTCGGACCTTTGTACACTCTTACGCGCATAGTTGTTCTCCCCGAGGCAACCTTGGCAGGCTTGAGAGTTGCGCGTTCGTCACGGTCCCCCATTCAATCCACCAAAGTAGGAGTAGGGTTTTATGCTTCGCAATGGTCCGAACCTGGGTAAAAACACCAGCGCCACCCCTGTCATGCTACTTCATGGTCTCTACTCTTTGTGCAACGTGCCTCTCCCCCTTGCTTAACCACAAGGGGCCGATGGCCCCATAGGTGATCGTGTTGAACCACGACATCTTTGGCGAGCCAGGTATGGGGAGGCATTTGCATGAAATCGAGGCCGTAAACAGCGCATCAAATCTTCATTATCGTCTTCTTCATCAACGACTTCATCATCCATGGCACCCAAGAAAAAGTCCGGCGCAACAGCTCACCCTTCCTCCTTGAAGGCCCCCTCGCATGGAGCCACTAATACCGTGGGAGCTGCGGCGGCGTCGGGGGATGTGGATGCCGTGGGGAACATGACCGACGCAGGTGGCATCACCACTGTTCCCCTGCGTCCGAAGTGGGAGCAGGAGGCGCCGGGGGAGGACATCATCAGCAACACCCTAGCGGCCATGCTCCAGAAGATGCGGGTGGGAAGAATATTCAATCTCTGCCTCTCCACCTCACTCGAGGACACAACCGTAGTGACAGTGCCCGCTCTAGCGCGAATCGCAACCCCCTAGCCACCCCTGATGTGGGCGCAGCTATGGAGCACGCGCCATCCCCGGAGCAAGATAATCAAGACGAAGCGCTGACTAGGGTCATCAACCCCCAGGCACATCCGTCTCATCGTCATGATACCATGGCGACTAGCTCGCAGCGACGAGAACGCGATGCTGCCACTACCGGTACCGTCAGAAGTCGAGCGACATTGTGATCTGCATCGTTGTACATGCCAAGCACTGCCTCAGAAGCCATGGTGTGAGCCCAGCTTCTGCTGAGATTCCCGCCAGCGGCTAATGAAATGGATGAGTGGAGAGCTGTGATACTTCTCCAACGTATCTATAACTTTTGATAGTTCCATGCTATTATATTATCTGTTTTGGATGTTTAATGGGCTTTAATATGCTCTTTTATATTATTTTTGGGACTAACCTATTAACTGAGGGCCCAGTTCTAGTTTCTGTTTTTTGCCTATTTTAGAGTTTTGCAGAAAAGGAATACCAAACGGAGTCCAAACAGAATGAAACCTCCGCGATGACCTTTCTTGGACCGAAGGCAAACCAGAAGACTTGAAGATGAAGTCGAAGACGTACCGAGGAGGCCATGAGGCAGGAGGGCTCGCCCAGGGGGTAGGCACGCCCCTAACCCTCGTGGTCCCCTCATAGCTCCACCGACCTAGTTCTTTCACCTATATATACTCTTATACCCTAAAAACATCAGGGGCAGCCACGAAACCACTTTTCCACCGCCGCAACCTTCTGTACCCGTGAGATCCCATCTTTGGGCCTTTTTCGGTGATCTGCCGGAGGGGGATTCAATCACGGAGGGCTTCTTCATCAACACCATTACCACTCTGATGAAGCGTTAGTAGTTTACCACAGACCTTCGGGTCCATAGTTATTAGCTAGATGGCTTCTTCTATCTCTTTGATTCTCAATAAAAAGTTCTCCTCGATGTTCTTGGAGATCTATTTGATGTGTGTTTGCCAAGATCCGATGAATTGTGGATTTATGATCAAGATTATCTATGAATATTATTTGGTTCTTCTCTGAATTCTTATATGCATGATTTGATATCTTTGCAAGTTTCTTCGAATTATCGGTTTAGTTTGGCCTACTAGTTGATATTTCTTGCCATGGGAGAAGTGCTTAGCTTTGAGTTCAATCTTGTGGTGTCCTTTCCCAGTGAGGCACATATTGTATTGTTGCCATCGAGGATAACAAGATGGGGTTTTCATCATATTGCTTGAGTTAATTCCTCTACATCATGTCATCTTGCTTAATGCGTTACTCCGTTCTTTATGAACTTAATACTCTAGATGCATGCTGGATAGCGGTCGATGTGTGGAGTAATAGTAGTGGATGCACGCAGGAGTCGGTCTACTTCACACGGACGTGATGCCCATGTTCATGATCATTGCCTTAGATGTCATCATAATTATGCGCTTTTCTATCAATTGCTCGGCAGTAATTTGTTAACCCACTGTAATACATGCTATCTCGAGAGAAGCCACTGGTGAAACCTATGGCCCCAGGGTCTCTTTTCCATATTATTGAATGTCATTTACATCTTGCTAGTTTCCGATCTATTATTTTGCAATCTTTACTTTCCAATCTATAAACAAAATTTTTTTACTTTACCGTTTATCTATCTCTATCATATCTCACTTTTGCGAGTGACCGTGAAGGGATTGTGTCGGTGTACTAAAGTAGGGGTACCTTTAGTACCCCGAACTTGTCTGCAGGCGATCGCAGCACACCAGCAGCAAGGCTTGCAGGCGAGCGCCAAGGCCCTCCGCCATTCTTTATTACTGCCATTCAAGAACAAAGTACTAGCCAAAACACGAAGGCCCGGCAAGAGGAGCTTGCGGAAAGGCAACTCAGGCATCACCGGAAGACTTGCGGCGGCGCCAGCGCCCGGCAAAACCAGCGGCAACAAGCTTGCCGGCACATCAAAAAAGAGCTGCGGCAAGGCACTTGCCGCGTCGGCTACCACCCAAACTCCGCGCACCGGTGGCGTGTCATCACAAGGCCATCCCAAGGGCGCGTGGCGAGGCACTCGCAGCCATGCGGGCGAGGTGCAAACGGAGGACAGAGGCGCAATCGTGGCAACGGTGGCTCACATAGCAGTCGTTTCTTTACACTTGTTGGGGCGACAGGACGGGCATTTAATGCCCTTGCCCCTGCCGTCGAGAATTAGGTAGGGAGCACCTTTGTTGTCTGTGTTGTACCAACCTGCGTTTTACATTTCTACCCCTCTTCCTCGCTGCCACTGTGGGTACCCCTTGAGACTATAAAGGGAGGCCCATGCGCGCGTAGAAGGGTTTAGTCCATCGACACCCACAACACTACCATCGCTCGCATGCTCGAGCAAGATCAAATCTAACCACCAAAGCAGCGGTAGGGTTTTATCTCTCTGGAGAGCCCGAAGCTGGGTAAATGCCCGTCTCCCCAGCGCTCGACCTCGATCTGCTCTGCGCCCGACCCGCTCCCTCGCCCGGACTAGAAGGGCCCCGAGTGCCCCATAGGTGCTCGAGCCCAGAGGTCGCCCGACATCCTTGCGCGCCCGATTAGGGGCTGCGTCGAGGTCGTGAGCATCGATCCGGTCTCCGCAGCGCTGCATCAACGTCATCGTCAACATGCTACGAAGAAAAGCCTTGAGGTGGCGCTCCGTCTCGTCGATTTTGCCACCACCGCCGAGCAAGCGGGCGGAGAGTGGACGCCGGCGGAGGAGCGGCGCCGCCGGTGGGTCTCGCGTCGTCACCGAATCAAGAATAAGGCCCATAGCGTCGGCGACGAGAAGACGCCGCACCCTTCCCAAGAGGTGCAAGGTCGACAACGCCCGGTGCTCCTAACACCGTGCTCGCGATGGAACAAGGCCAAGCTGGTGGGTCGCGGGGCGCTCAAGGTCGACATACTGCGCCCGCATCTTTGGCGCGGCAGGTCTGATCGCCGGGCGGGTGTTGCACCTCCCAATCAGTTGGGAGTCGAGCACATCCGCACCTCGCGCCGTTCATCACCACCGCCACCCAAGACAGCAGAGGAAGCGCTGGCGAGCCGGCTGCTTCTAGACTACCCTCGGCGCCGCACAAGATCGGCGGCGGAGGATGACCATATATAACCTCATCGGCCGCCAGCAGCGACAAGCCCAGCGACCGGCGTGTCGAGGCCCGGCAAAGCGCCAGCGCAAGCCAAGCGCCGACAAGACAGCTGAGGTGCCACCTCCGTGCACTCCCAGCCCCAAAGGCCAAGATCACCGGCTCGCCGGACCAACCCGGCGGCGACTCCACCGCGTCGTCGGACCCGCGAACTTCGCGCGTCCTCCAAAACGGCAACCCGAAGGCGTTCAGCTTTTCGCATCGAGCACGGAGAGAAGCGCGGCGTCAATCGACCAGCGCGCTGGGCCCGCTGTTGACGCCGCCGCACCGGAGAACAGGCGACTTGCCGTCTGCGGCAGGTTGCCCTCGTTCACCGCGAGCTGCGGCAAGTCGATGGCCCAAAACCAAGAACTTCAAGCGGGCGTGCGAAAGTATGATGGCAGAATACACCCGTCGGAGTTCCTCGGCATCTATACCATCGCGATGCAGGCTGCGGAGGGCGGACGAGAAGATCCTTGCCAACTACTTCCGCTGGTACTCAAGCCGCGTCGGATCTTGGCTCATGCACTTGCCGGACGGCTCCAACTCTTCATGGGCGAACCTGTGTCATCGGTTTGCGGCGCCTTCACGGGTGGCCACAAGCCTCATGGCGGAGAGTGACCTTCACTTGCTCGTCCGAGAAGGGGGAGCCCTGCGCAAAGTACATACAAAGATTCAGCCGGTGCAGCGCAACATCGAGCGTCCACCCTGCGCGGTTATCGGCGCGTTTCATCGAAACGTCGCGTAACCGCGAGGATGAGGAGGAGATGGCGATGTGCAAGATCGAAGATGTCGTGAGCTCTCGCTCACGGCCGACAAGTGTCTTGTGAGCTGAGGAGGAGGAAAATCCCGGAGAGGTTGCGGGAAGCGAAGAATCGGCGGTGAGGTGCCGCCCGGCAAGGAAAGCCGGGCGGAACAATAGGAAGAAAAAGCTAAGGGCGTACTAGCTGTTGAGCATTCCGGCAGCGGAGGCGGCTCGACAAGGCCAAAACCGGCGACTCGGCGAGGCTGTAGCAACCGCCGACAAGCGAGGATAGCTCCGGCAAGCGTTATTGCAAGAACCACCGCACCAAAGGCCATGACCTCCAAACCTGCAAAAAAGTAGAAGCAGATGGCGGAGCTGCAAAAAGCTGAGTATGGCGCGCGATAAGGAGAAAGCCGAGGAGGTGGCGGAGGATCCGGCAAGCTTCCCCGGGGAGGGCCATGACAAGGCTAAGCGCGGCAAGGAGACAGGCCTCCCAGCGGCGCGACAAGGACAAATATGAAATGAGGATGAAGAGATGGAGGAAGATGAGGCTGATGATCAAGAGTTTGAAAGCGACGAAGTGTTGTGCATCGATGGCGGCGCCTCCTGCACCTCGCACCGCCAACTCAAGCGATGGGTGCGAAGTGAATCTGGCGGAGCCGTCCGTCGAGAACACATGCCTCTGAAGTGGTCCAAGCCGCCCATCGTCTTCGGCGTTGAGGACCACCCGATCGCATCACTGCGGTCGGTGCTTGCCGATGTTGGTTTCACCAATAATTGAAACCTCAAGGTCACGAAGATGCTGGTTGTGGCGGGGCGGCCTGAATTTGATTTCCTCCGCGGTGCTCAAGCTCCGGATCTGACAATGAGCTCGAAGAAACGGTGCCTTTCAAGGAATAAATCCGGAAGGAGCAAGCCAAGGGAAGATCACATTGCGATGGCGTTGACGCGAACTGAACCGGGGTGAGAGGGTCATGTTCGATGTGGCTGATATCCCTTACCCTACAGCGGGATACTCGGCCGACCCTTTTCGCCAAGTTCATGGCGGCCTCTCACTATGCATACAGCGTGCTCAAGATGCCGGTCCGATGAGTGTTATCTCTGTCCAAAGGCGACAAGAGGATCGCTCATCTGCGCCGACAAGATCTACTGGGAAGTGGCGGCGCGGCGAGCGCGAACCACTTGCCGCTGAAGCTCCAGGGGAAGAAAGCCAAGTCCGGCAAGGATAGCTCGATGCCCACTCGGCAAGCGCACCTCCCGAGTGCTGCGCTGCCGTCGAGGCCACCATCGAGCTCCACCGGCAAGTGCGAGAAGGCAAAAGCGAGACCAACCAAAGACTAAGCCCGGCGAAGCAGCTCTGGCGCTCACTCCGGCAAGCCCGCCTCTCCGGTGCCGCTGCTGCCGTCGAGGGCCAGCGCCATCGAGCTCTGCCGGCCGATGAGGCAAAGAAAGATGCAAACTTGAACTTTTGAGTTGTGCTCCACGAAAGTCCATACCTTGTGTGAAGAACCCGGCCTTGAGAGGGTCGAATCGTGGTTATATTGCGCCATAAATCTGCTTGAGTCCGCTCGGCGATAAAAGCACTGCAACCGACCGACGAGTTCTTCCGTCGGGGCAACACCGCCAGCCGGAACTCTGATGTCTGCGCTCAGCAAGTGTGTTTCTTGCCGAAGGGTTCCCAGCGTGAGGAGGAAAACATACAAGGGGGGGCAGAGGTGGGGAAGAAGCACGGCCCCACGGATTCTTTGAAGGCGGAAAAGCTAAGTCACCCGAGCTTTTATGCAGAGCACTTTTAGCCCTATAGCTTTGTGTTATGTCCCTCGGCGTTTATCCTTTGTACGAAAAAACATGTCTTGTGAGAGGAACCAACTCGGGGTTAAGTTGCGTTCTTGCTTTGTTTCGAGTCCGCTCAACAATACAAGTCTTGGCGCAACTGGCCCGAGAAGGTTTCTTGCGGATACAACACCGCCCGGCAGAAGCTGCGATGCCCCGGACTCAGCAAGTGTGTTAGCGCCCGGCAAGTTCCTAGAGCGTGGGGTTAAAAGCGTACAAGGGATACAGCAATAGAAGGCGTAACGTAACAAGCCTTGCCGTGGGGCGACCTTCGTATGAGAAACTTGTCGGCGGAGGAACTAACTCATGGCTGAGTTGCGTCCTTGATTTGTTTCGAGTCCGCTCGACAATTCTAGTCTTGCTGCAAGCGGCGAGAAGGTTTCTTGCGGAAACAACACCGCCCGGTAGACTCTTGATGTTCCGTACTCAGCAAGTGTGTTAGCCCGGCAAGTTCCTAGAAGCGTGAAGTGTAAACATACGAAGGGCAAAGCATGGCATTGCTATGATCGCACCATATAAAAAAACATAGCTTATTACAGCACTGTCTCAGTTATTTGCATGGCTACAATCACAGCGACAAGGAGAAGCTAGAGGCGCTGGCCTTGCAGGCCCAACAAGACAACCATTGGGGGCTACAAGTGCCAAAGTTCCTTCGGAGACGGGCGGGGCCTCCGGAGGCAGCGACACGGGCAAGGGCAATAGAAGGCACACCGGCACCTGGGTCTTGGCGGAGCCAGAGTTGCCGGGGGCTGCAATTGCCAAGATTCCTCCCCGGCAAGCTAGGGTCGCCGGGGGCTGCAGAGTTAGATAAGTTTTTCATCCCTCATCATGCATCCTCTTGTGGGCCGGGGACGGCGGGGCCGCGTCCTTGAACGAGCGTGTCTTGTAAAACCCATGCGCGGAGGAGCCGAGTCGTGGCCAAGTTGCGCCCTTGGTTTGTTTCCGAGTCCGCTCAACAATACAAGCGCGTCGCAACTGGCCCGACAAGGTTGCTTGCCGGAAGCAATGCCGCCACCGGGCGTGATGTCCCTTTTCAGCAAGTGTGTTCGCTCGGCAAGTCCCTAGAAGCGTGGGGTGGGAGCATTACAAGACACAAAATCAAGTAAAGGACTTAGTCCGGCAAGCATTCCCTCTTTTCATTAAAAACATCCCGTTTAGTACAAGTCCATAGAGGATGAAAAACATGATAGAGAGGATTACAGATTTTAAATCTGATTAATGCCGAGGGCTTACAAATTGAAAGATAAGATGCCGTAATCCTTCTCCTGTTTCTCTGTTCGGGAGGTAGGTCAAGAGGCCCGGCAGAGGAGCTTGCGGGGGGAGGGCAAAGGCGCCTAGGTGAGCTACGGGTGCGAAGACACCAAGAGAACTTCCGGGGCGGCCGGGAGCTTGGCGGAGGCGGAGGCGCGGAGGCGAGAGCTTGAAGGCAGGCGGCGGGCGTCGGCCTGTTGTCGAGGCTCCTCGCCCTCGTACTCCGACTTGCGGCCTTGCCGCCACCCTCTTCCTCTTCAGCAGCCTCCCTCGCCCGGCCGCCCAAGGAGACAGCCCGGGGAGTTGAAGGCGGCGACCGGATGATGGGGTCGCCCGGTGGTGCTGAGGCAGCGGCAAGCGCCTAGTCGGACCCGCCATCCTCGTCATCGCTGTCGCTCCTCCTCGTCCTCTCGCTCGAGAGGGGCCGCTCTCGGAGGAGCTGTCCACACACATCTCGCCGGGTTCGAGTCCCGAAGACCTTGGCGGGAGAAGGTCGCCCTCCATTAACTTAAAATGGAGAGTAAACCCCACGTCAAGCTGTGGATGCGGGTGAGCGTCTTCCACCCTCGGTCGAAGTACATCACGCGGGGGCTGGGGATCGGCAGCTCACTCGAGTGCGCTGATCCTGCAGCCTGATCGCAGCTCCAACATCTCGGCGGATCCGGTTCCATCGCGCTCATGAAGCAGGGCCGGCAGCGAGGCGGCGGCGAGTGCTCGGCGCAGCGATGAAGAACTCGAGGTTCGTCCCGGTGTGGACCGCCTCGAGGAGAGAGCTGCGGCGGAGGCAGGGGTGGCGCATCGCCCGGCCGCCTCTCCCGGCGCTCCGACCACGTCGCGACCTCGTCCGCGGCCTCGCCCCCTCCTCTTCCCCTCACGGCCGGCTCCGCCCGCTGCAGCTGAGGTAGGGAGAAGCGCGCTGCTGGTGGCGACCCTCGCCGCCACCGAAGAAGGACCAGATTCCCTCCTCCATGGCGGATGGCGGGAAAATGCGGAAGATGAAGGAAGAGGAAGGTGATGGAGTGCGGGGTTCTTGCGCTCCCCTTCATCCCTTCTTAAAGGGCGAAGTGGGGCTTGACCGCCCGCTCAGCCAATCGAGAACGCGAGGGGCAAAGAGTGGGGCCGACCCACCATCTCCGCCCGTGGCGGCCCGTCTCCCACCTTCGCCGCCCGACCCCAGCGCATGGGAGCAGCGTGGCGGCGGAGGCAGGCGGCGGATGAAGTGACCTCGCCCTGCCCGGTGATCACGGGGTGGGCGCCTTGAAATCGCACCGCCGCCCGTCGCCACGCGCTGCAATCGGCAGCGTGCCGTTGCGAGGGGCGCGGTGGACACGGAGCCCAGTGCAGTGTGGACCCGAGCCCACGCCGGCCGTGCACTGTTTTGGGCACAGCCCAACAACGCTTCGGCACCGTGTATGGCCCGGGCCGGGGCTCTGTCGGTGTACTAAAGTAGGGGTACCTTTAGTACCCGAACTTGTCTGCAGGCGGTCGCAGCACCAGCGGCAAGGCTTGCGGGCGCCCGCCAAGGCCCTCCGCCATTCTTTATTACTGCCATTCAAGAACAAAGTACTAGCCAAAACACGAAGGCCCGGCAAGAGGAGCTTGCGGGAAGGCCAATTCAGGGCATCACCGGAAGACTTGCCGCGGCGCCCAGCGCCCGGCAAGGCGGCGGCGGCAAGCTTGCGGCACATCAAGAAAAGAGCTGCGGCAAGGCACTTGCCGCGTCGCTGCCACCCAAACTCCAGCGCACCGGCGACGTGTCATCACAAGGCCATCCCAAGACGCGTGGCGAGGCACTACGCAGCCATGCGGGCGGTGGCAAGCGGGCTGAGAGAGGCGCCATCGTGGCAACCGTGGCTCACCTATGATCGTTTCTTTACCTTTGTTAGGCGACGACAGACGAGCATTTAATGCCCTTGCCCCTGCCGTCGAGTTAGGTAGGAACCTTTGTTGTCTGCTTGTTGTACCAACCTGCGTTTTTACATTTCTACCCCTCTTCCTCGCTGCCACTGTGGGTACCCCTTGAGACTATAAAGGGAGGCCCATGCGCGTAGAAGGGTTGATCCATCGACACCCACAGCACTACCATGCGCTCGCATGCTCGAGCAAGATCAAATCTAACCACCAAAGCAGCGAGTGAGGGTTTTATCTCTCCGGAGAGCCCAGAAGTGGGTAAAATGCCCGTCTCCCAGCAGCTCGACCTCGATCTGCTCTGCGCACGACCCCCGCTCCCTCGCCGGACTAGAAGGGGCCCCCAGTGCCCCATAGGTGCTCGAGGCCACAGAGATTCGCCCCGACAGATTGACAACCCCTTTATCGTGTTGGTTGCAAGTTCTTGATTGTTTGTGATGGTATTTGGTGACTTGTGCATCGTCTCCTACTAGATTGATAACTTGGTTCTCAAAACTGAGGGAAATACTTACGCTACTTTGCTACATCACCCTTTCCTCTTCAAGGGAAAACCAACGCAAGCTCAAGTGGTAGCAAGAAGGATTTCTAGCGCCGTTGCCGAGGAGATTTACGCCAAGTCAAGCCCTACCAAGTACCCACCATAAACTCTTCTCCCTTGCATTACGTTATTCTCCATTCTCCTCTCGTCTTCCTCTCCCCCAGTTCTAAAACGATTTTCGAAAACCTTTGCCTTTTTCTTCGCCCCTCTTCCGTTCGTCTCTTTTTGCTTGCTCCTTGTGTGCTTGTGTGTTAGACCGTTTGATTTGCCTTCATGGATAGTCCTCCTATCATTTTCAGTATTCCCGATAATGAAGTTCTCAATTTTAAACAAAGGAAGGGAGAAAATCTAAAAGATGATTGGTACAGAATTTGTAATGCTCAAAATAGATCTACTAGAAAGCAATCTACTTCCATTCTTCTCCGCAATTTTTATGTAGGAATTACTCCTTGGAATAGATATGTTTTTGACACCATTACTGGAGGGAATTTCTTGGGAAACCATACTTTTGATTCTTATAATGCCATGATAGATTTATTGGGCCCACCTACTCTCTTGGTTAATGGAACTATTTTAACCTTGGAACATGTGATGCAAAGACTTGATATTATTGAAAATAAAATTGCTACTGTAGAGTTAATTGAAAATCTGGATAAAAAGATTCATAATCAAATTACTCAATACGGATCTAAGGTAGGAGTTACGCTTAAGAATCTTAGAGAAAAGGAACCCATAGTTAATGAAAAGATAGATCAAGATTCTACTAGAATTGATAAACTAGAGGATATTATTAACAAATTGGGTTACGCTTTTTCTGCCATTAAAAAATACCTCGAATCCTCCTTCTGCCAAAGTTGCCAAGTTTATGTACGTTCCTGAGAATAAGGGTGAATCTTCTAGTAAGGAAAATGAAGATCTCAAATCAATAAGTGTTCACCCCAATTTTTTTCATATCATCAAGGAACCTTTTGCCACAAATGATTTTCTCAATTCTTGCCTAGGAGTTTGATCATTGAAAAAACAAAAGAACCTCCTAAGGGTTATATGTGTTCAATTGAAGAATTGCATACCGAAGATGGAAACACCTAGATCTATTCTTGTTTTTATGCCTAGCTAGGGGCGTTAAACGATAGCGCTTGTTGGGAGGCAACATAATTTTATTTTTGTTCTTTAACTTTTTGCTCCTCTTTAGTAATAAGTAATTTATCTAGCCTCTGGTTATATGTGGTTTTATGTTTTAGTTAGTGTTTGTGCCAAGTGGAACCTTTGGGAAGACTTGGGTGAAGTTTTTGCAATCTTGCTGTAAAAAAACAGAAACTTTTGCGCTCACGAGAATAGCTGTCATTTTTTACAGAAGAATTCTTTTAGGTTGATTCTTTTTGCAGAATATTAATAGACAAATTACTCACATCCACCAATTTTATTTCAGAATGTTTGGAGTTACAGAAGTATTCAAAAGTTACAGATTACTACAGACTGTTCTGTTTTTGACAGATTCTGTTTTTCGTGTGTTGTTTGCTTATTTTGATGAATCTATGAGTAGTATCGGGGGGTATGAACCATAGAGAAGTTGGAATACAGTATGTTTAAGACCAATATAAATAAATAATAGGTTCATTACAGTACCTTGAAGTGGTGATTTATTTTCTTATACTAACGGAGCTCATGAGATTTTTTGTTGAAGTTTTATGTTGTGAAGTTTTCAAGTTTTGGGTAAGGATTTGATGGACTTTGGAATAAGGAGTGGAAAGAGCCTAAGCTTGGGGATGTCCAAGGCACCCCAAGGTAAAATTCAAGGACAACCAAAAGCCTAAGCTTGGGGATGCCCCGGAAGGCATCCCCTCTTTCGTATTCGTCTATCGGTAACATTACTTGAGGCTATATTTTTATTCACCACATGATATGTGTTTTGCTTGGAACGTCTTGTATGATTTGAGTCTTTGCTTTTTATTTTACCACAATCATCCTTGCTGTACACACCTTTTGGGAGAGACACGCATGATTCGTGATTTATTAGAATACTTTATGTGCTTCACTTATATCTTTTGAGCTAGACAATATTGCTCTAGTGCTTCGCTTATATCTTTTTAGAGCACGTCAGTGGTTTTATTTTATAGAAATTGTTGAACTCTAAAGCTTCAATTATATTATTTTGAGAGTCTTTTAGAACAGCATGGTAATTTTCTTTGGTTATAAAACTAGTTCTAATATGATGGGCACCAATATGGGTATAATAAAAACTTTCATATAAAGTGTGTTGAATACTATGAGAAGTTTGAATCTTTGTGATTGTTTTGAGATATGAAGATGGTGATATTAGAGTCATTCTAGTAGAGTAGTTGTGAATTTGAGAGATACTTGTGTTAAAGTTTGTGATACTTGTAGCATGCACGTATGGTGAACCGTTATGTGATGAAGTTGGAGCATGATTTATTTACTGATTGTCTTCCTTATGAGTGGCGGTCGGGGACGAGCAATGGTCTTTTCCTACCAATCTATCCCCCTAGGAGCATGCGCGTAGTACTTTGTTTAGATAACTAATAGATTTTGCAATAAGTATGTGAGTTCTTTATGACTAATGTTGAGTCCATGGATTATACGCACTCTCACCCTTCCACCATTGCTAGCCTCTCTTGTGCCGTGCAACTTTCGCCGGTACCATACACCTTCCTCAAAACAGCCACCATACCTACCTTTTATGGCATTTCCATATCTATTCCGAGATATATTGCCATGCAACTTTCCACCATTCTGTTTATTATGACATGCTCCATCATTGTCATATTGCTTTGCATGATCTTGTAGTTGACATCGTATTTGTGGCAAAGCCACCGTTCATAATTTTTCATACATGTCACTCCTGAATCATTGCATTTACCGGTACACCGCAGGAGGCATTCACATAGAGTCATATTTTGTTCTAAGTATCGAGTTGTAATTCTTGAGTTGTAAGTAAATAAAAGTGTGATGATCTTCATTATTAGAGCATTGTCCCAATGAGAAAGGATGATGGAGACTATGGTTCCCCCACAAATCGGGATGAGACTCGGACGAAAAAATAAAAAAAAGAGAAAAAAAGAGGCCATAAAAAAAGAGAGAAAAGGCCCAAATAAAAAATGAGAGAAAAAGAGAGAAGGAGCAATGCTACTATCCTTTTCCACACTTGTGCTTCAAGGTAGCACCGTGATCTTCATGATAGAGAGTCTCCTATGTTGACACTTTCATAAACTAGTGGGAATTTTTCATTATAGAACTTGGCTTGTATATGGCAATGATGGGCTTCCTCAAAGTGCCCTAGGTCTTCGTGAGCAAGCAAGTTGGATGCACACCCACTTAGTTTCTTTTGAGCTTTCGTACACTTATAGCTCTAGTGCATCCGTTGCATGGCAATCCCTACTTACTCACATTGATATCTATTGATGGGCATCTCCATAGCCCGTTGATACGCCTAGTTGATGTGAGACTATCTTCCTCCTTTTTGTCTTCTCCACAACCACCCTTCTATTCCACCTATAGTGCTATGTCCATGGCTCACGCTCATGTATTGCGTGAAGATTGAAAAAGTTTGAGAACATCAAAAGTATGAAACAATTGCTTGGCTTGTCATCGGGGTTGTGCATGATTTTTGTGTGATAAAGATAGAGCATAGCCAGAATATATGATTTTGTAGGGATAGCTTTCTTTGGCCATGTTATTTTGAGAAGACATGATTGCTTTGTTAGTATGCTTGAAGTATTATTATTTTTATGCCAATATTAAAATTTTGTCTTGAATCTTTGGGATCTGAACATTCATGCCACAATAGAAGAAAATTACATTCATAAATAGTTAGGTAGCATTCCACATCAAAAATTCTGTTTTCATCATTTACCCACTCGAGGACGAGCAAGGATTAAGCTTGGGGATGCTTCATACGTCTCCAACGTATCAATAATTTTTTTATTGTTCCATGCAATTATTGGTTTTGGATGTTTAATGTGATTTAATATGCTCTTTTATATTATTTTTGGGACTAACCTATGAACCGAGGGCCCAGTGCCAGTTTCTGTTTTTTTTGCTTATTTTAGAGTTTTACAGAAAAGGAATACCAAACGGAGTCCAAACGGAATGAAACCTTCGCGATGATCTTTCTTGGACCGAAAGCAAACCAGAAGACTTGGAGAGGAAGTCGAAGACGTAACAAGGAGGCCACGAGGTAGGAGGGCGCGCCCCCACCCTCGTGGGCCCCTCGTAGCTCCACCGACCTAGTTCTTTCGCGTATATATACTCTTATAACCTAAAAACATCAGGGGGAGCCACGAAACCACTTTTCCACCGCCGCAACCTTCTGTACCCGCGAGTTCCCATCTTGGGGCCTTTTCGGGCGATCTGCCGGAAGGGGATTCGATCACGGAGGGCTTCTAGATCAACACCATTACCTCTCCGATGAAGCGTGAGTAGTTTACCACAGACCTTTGGGTCCATAGTTATTTGCTAGATGGCTTCTTCTCTCTCTTTGATTCTCAATACAAAGTTCTCCTCAATGTTCTTGGAGATCTATTTGATGTAATACTCTTTTGTGGTGTGTTTGCCGAGATCCGATGAATTGTGGATTTATGATCAAGATTATCTATGAATATTATTTGGTTCTTCTCTGAATTCTTATATGCATGATTTGATATCTTTGCAAGTCTCTTTGAATTATCAGTTTAGTTTGGCCTACTAGATTGATCTTTCTTGCCATGGGAGAAGTGCTTAGCTTTGGGTTCAATCTTGCGGTGTCCTTTCCCAGTGACAGTAGGGGCAGCAAGGCACGTATTATATTGTTGCCATCGAGGATAACAAGATGGGGTGTTCATCATATCGATTGAGTTAATTCCTCTACATCATGTCATCTTGATTAATGTGTTACTCTGTTCTTTATGAACTTAATACTCAAGATGCATGCTGGATATCGGTCGATGTGTGGAGTAATAGTAGTAAATGCAGGCAGGAGTCGGTCTACTTGACACGGACATGCTGACTATGTTCATGGTCATTGTCTTAGATGTCATCATAGTTATGCGCTTTTCTATCAATCGCTCGGCAGTAATTTGTTCACCCACCGTAATACATGCTGTCTCGAGAGAAGCCACTCGTGAAACCTATGGCCCCCAGGTCTCTTTTCCATATTATTGAATCTCGTTTACATCTTGCTAGTTTCTGATCTATTATTTTGCAATCTTTACTTTCCAATCTATAAACCAAAAATACCAAAAATATTTACTTTACCGTTTATCTATCTCTATCAGATCTCACTTTTGCGAGTGACCGTGAAGGGATTGACAACCCCTTTATCGCGTTGGTTGCAAGTTCTTGATTGTTTGTGCAGGTATTCGGTGACTTGTGCGTCGTTTCCTACTGGATTGATACCTTGGTTCTCAAAACTGAGGGAAATACTTATGCTACTTTGCTACATCACCCTTTCCTCTTCTATGGAAAACCAACGCAAGCTCAAGAGGTAGCAAGATACCATCCAAAGTTTGATTGGTTTTGCTGAGGCGGGAGGATCACAACGAGCAGGCCTGCCATGGCACCCACAAGTAGCAACAACGACCAAGGTAGCTGGCCATATTGAAGGGGCCACTCCGACGGTACGGTCCCCTCCACGGTAGCCAGCGCAGGGGTTGTCGCCAGAGCCACACAATCAAGAGCCTGATGAGGTATCAATGGCTTCATCTGATCTCAAACCCGTCGAGATCAGCAGCAGGTTCTGGAAGACAGGTGGAGGCAAGACGCGCGCGTAACCATAGAACAACACTGCGAAACCCGCTGCCAGTCTGATAAGCGCAATGGCCACGACGTCGACGATCACGTGCCCAGTGGAGATGGTTACCTACCGAGGGAGTCCTGGACTAGGGGGTGTCGGGGCGGGCTCTCTGTGGCCTCGAGCACCTATGGGGCAGGGGGCCCCTTCTAGTCCCGGCGAGGGGAGGCGGGCGTCGTGAAGCGGATCGAGGTCGGACGGGGGGCGGGCGATTTTACCTAACCCGGAGCTCTCGGGAGATAAAACTCCTCTGCTGCTTTGTGTTTTATTTGATCTCGCTCGAGAGTGCGGCGTATGGTGGTGTTGCGTGTGTCAGTGGACCGAACCCCTTCTCGTCTTATGGGCCTCCTTTTGTAGTCTGAAGGGGCACCCACGGGTGGCAGCGTGGGAAGAGGGGTCAATAGGTAAAAGCGCAGGTTGGTACTTGATGACCAGCAGTGTCCCCTACCTAACTCGGCGGCGGGGACAAGGGCATTTAATGCCCGTCCGGTCGCTAGCAGTCTGAAGAGAAGCGACCGTTAGGTGAGCCACGGTTGCCATGATGGCGTCTCTGTCGGCTCCGCTTGCCACCTCGCTCTGCATGGCTGCGCGGCGCCTATACGTGCCCACAGGATGGCCACAGGGTGACACGTCGCTGGATGCATTGGAGGTTGGGTGTATGGTGGCAGCCCTGCGCGACAAGCGCCTTGCCGCGGTCCTTTTCTTGTCGCGCGCGGCAAGCTTGCGGCCGTCGGGCCTACCGGGGCGGCAGGCGTCGCGACAAAGCCTTCTGGCGCCTTGGTTGGCCTTCGGCAAGCTCCTCTTGCGGGGCCTTTATTCTCCCCGCGAGCTTCTCTTGCGGGATACGTATCTTCTCGGTCGATACTTTGTTCTTGAATGGCGATAACAGTAATGCGGAGGGTCTTGGCGGGCGCCCGGCAAGCCTTGCTTGCGAGGTGCTCTGTTGCCCGTGCGAGTTCGAGTACTAAGGTACCCCCTACTTTAAATACACCTGCAGAGCCCCGGGCTGGGCCATACGATGCGGCGTTGTTGGGCCAGGCCCGAGCGTCTCTGCACGACGCGTGGCACAGGTCCACAAAATCGGACTCCGTGTCCACGCGTCCTCTCGTAGCGGCGCAGCGTCGATTGCGGCGTCGTGGGAGACGTGGGTGGAGTGTGCGATTTTCAGGGCGTCCACCCCCGTGATCACGGGGCAGGGCGAGGTCGCTTCATCCGTCGCCTCGGCCGCCTCCCGCCCGCGGCTCCCATGCGGCGTGGGGTGGTGAAGCGGCGAAGGTGGGAAACCGAGCCGTCCGCAGGCGGAGGCGGTGGGTCAGCCCGTTCCTCTATCCTCCCGTGCTCCGATTGGTTGGTAGGCGGCGAACCCCACCTTGCTCCTTAAAAAAGGGGAAGGGAGTGCAAAAATCCGCACTTCCTCCTCTTCCTCTTTCTTCAACCGCTACTCTTCCTCCCATCGCCATGGAGGAGGAACCTGATCGCCGTCGGTGGCGGCGAGGGCGCCACCAGGCAGCACCTCTCCCTATCCAGCGCTGTGGTGGCGGGCAGCCTGAGGGAAGAGGGAGGCGAGGCCGTGGATGAGTCAGGGCGTGGCGGAGTGCTCGGGGAAAGGCGGCCGGGCGGTGCGCCACCCCGTCTCCGCCCGGCAACTCCTCTCCTCGGCGGTCCACACGGGATGACCCACAGGAGTTCTTCGTCAAGCTGCGCCGAGCACCTCGTCGCCGCCTCCGGCTTCGGCCCGTTCTGGCGAGATGGAACGGACCCGTCGGAGATGTTGGAGTTGCGCATGAGGGCTGCGGGATCAGCGGCTTTTCGAGTTAGTGTAGTATCCCAGCCCCGGCGTGATGTACTTCGATCGAGGTGGAAGGCGTTCGCTGCATCCACAGCTTGATGGCGGGGTTTACCCTCCATTTTAAGTTAATGGAGGCGACCTTCTCGCCGTCAAGGTCTTGAGGACTCCGGCACCGGGCGAGATGCTGCGTGGACAGCTCCTCCGATGGCGAACTCCCCTCGAGCAAGAGTGGCGAGGAGGAGAAGCGGCAGCGGACGACGGCGGCGGTGGTGAGTCCGACTAAGGCGTCGGCCGTCGTCTCATGCGCGCCAGAGACCCCATCATCCGGTCGCCCGGCCTTACGAACTCCGGGGCCGTCTCATTGGGCGGTGGCGTAGGAAGCTGCGGAAGAAGGAAGAGGGTGGCGGCAAGGCCGTCAAGTCGAATCTGAGGCGTGCTGCCCTCGGCGACATCTTGACGTCTGCCGCCCGTCTTTGAGCTCTGCTTCCGGCGCCTCCGTCTCCGCCATGCCCCTGGCGGCTCGGGGTGTTCTCTTGGTGTCTTCTGGCGCCCGTAGCTCACCTAGGCGCCCCTTTTGCCCTTCCCGGCAAACTTCTCTTGCCGGGGCCTCCTTGACCTACCTCCTGAAGAGAGAAACAAGAGAGGAATTACGGGCATCTTATCTCTTTTTAATTTGTAAGCCTTCGGGCCTTAGCTGCATTAAAAACTTGTAATCCTCTCTTTCATGTTTTTCATCCTCTATGGACTTGTCTGAATTGGGATGTTTTTAATGAAAAGAGAATGCTTGCGGGTTATGTCCTTTACTTGATTACATGCCTTGTATGTTTCCACCCTCGTTTTAGGAAACTTGCGGCGCAAGCACACTTCTTGAAGTCTTGAGCGTCGGCAGCTTGCGGCGGTGCTGCTTCGGCAGAAAACCTTGTCGGGCGATTCGGCGCACTTGTATCGTTGGCGAACTCGAAAACAAATCAAAGGCGCAACTTGGCGCGATTCGGCTCCTCCACGCTGAGTTTTCCATTCAAGGCACACTTTCGTTCAAGGGCGGCCTCGCATTCCCGATCCATAAGAGGATGCATGATGAGGATGAAAAACTTATCGATATCACAGCCCGGCGACTCGGCTCACGGGGATGAATCTTCAGTATTTGCAGCCCCCGGCAACTCTGGCTCCGCCGAGACCCAAGTGCGGCGCGCCTTTCTTTGCCCTTGTCGCTGGCGTCGCGGTCCCCGGGGGTCCTAGCTTGCCGTGAAGGAATTTTGTATTCGCAGCCCCGGCAAGCGCTGATTCGCGAAGGCGGTGCGGCGCGCCGCCGGTTGTTTCCTTGCTGCTGTTATTTCAGTTACGAAAACAACTAAGACAGCGCCGCATTAAGTTACTTTTTGCGATGTAACTTTAGGTTGGGCAATGCAATGCTATGCTTCGCCCTTTGTATGTTTGTGCTCTACGCTTTTAGGGGACTTGCCGGTGAATACATGCTTGCTGAGTGCGGAACATCAGCAGCCCGCTGGCGGTGTTGTATCCGGCAAGAAACCTTGTTGGGCTAGTTGCAGCGCGCTTTCATCGTCGAGCGGACTCGAAAACAAATCAAGGGCGCAACTTAGCCACAAGTCGGCTCCTCTGCGTACAAGTTTCTCATACAAAGGGCGTCCCACGGCAAGGCTTGCTATGTTACATCCTCTACCCCATTACACCCCTTGTATGTTTTTACCCTACGCTTTTAGGAAACTTGCCGGCGCTAACACACTTGCTGAGTGCGGAACATCAGCAGCCCGCTGGCGGTGTTGTATCCGGCAAGAAACCTTGTCGGGCGATTGCAGCGCACTTTCATTGTTAGCGGACTAGAAACAAAGCAAGGGCGCAACTTAACCACGAGTCGGTTCCTCCGCGCACGGGCTTCCCATACGTGGCATGAACGTTCAAGGAATATAACATAAAAGCTTAGAACTAAAAAGTGCTCTGTACTCAAGCTTGGGCGACTTAGCTTTTCCGTCTTCTGCGATCCGGCAAGGCCGCACTTCTCCCTTGATTTCCTCCCTTGTACGTTTTCACCCTCACGCTTTCAGGGAACCTGCCGGCGCAAGCACACTTTTTGGCCTTGGGCGTCGGCAACCGCTGGCGGTGTTGCCTCGGCGGGAAGAACTCGTCGGGCTAGTTGCGCACGCTTTGATCGTTGGCGGACTCGAAAGCAGATCAAAGGTGCAACAAGCCACGATTAGTCCCCTTGTGCTGAGGTTTTCCATACAAGGTACAAGCTTTCAAGAATCGACCCAAAAGTTTAAGCCGGTGTTCTCTTTACCCTCTTGGCGGTGGAGCTCGATGGCACGTCCTCGGCGGCAGCGCAGCACTCGGAGAAGTGCGCTTGCGGAGTAGGCACGAGCCGTTCTTGCGGGCTTGGTCTTTGGTAGATCTGCCTTTGCCTTCTTGCACTTGCCGATGGAGCTCGATGGTGCGTCCTCGGCGGCGCAGCGCGCACTCGGGAGGCGCTTGCGGAGTGGGCATGAGCTGCTCTTGCGGACTTAGCTTTCTTCTTCCCAGGGGAGCTTCAGCGGCAAGTGGCTTGCACTCTGCGGCTGCTGCTTCCCGGTAAATCTTGTCGGTGCGAGATAAGTGCATCCTTCTTGTCTGTGGACAGAAATGACACTTATCGTACCGAGCATCTTTAGCACATTGTATGCGTGGTGAGGCTGCCATGAACTTGTAGCGCTGGTCGTGGAGTATCCCATTGTAGGGTAATGGGATATCAGCAACATCAATTGTGACCCTCTCGTCACGAAGTTCAGCTCGCTGCCAAATGTCCTGGCGGTGTGATCTTCCCCTTAGGCTTGCTCCTTCGGTTTATCCCTTGAAAGGTACCGTTTCTTTGAGCTCGCTGTCGGCGTCTGGAGCTTCTTGAGCCTTTGCGGAGGAAATCAGGTTCGAAGGCGGCCCGCCGTCAACCAGCATCTTCGTGACCTTGAGGTTGCGGATGGTTGAGTGAGACCAACATCGGCAAGCACCCGACCGCGATGATCACGATCAGGGTGGTCCTCAACATCGAAGATGATGGGCGTCTTTGGACCACTTGAGAGCTGCTTGCGACTCGGCAGACGGTTACTGCTGCGTTCACCTCTCGCACCTTGCTTGAGTTGGCGGTGCGAGGTGTCGAAGAAGCGCCGCCGTCGATGCACAACACCTCTGTTGCCTTACGAAACTCTTGGTCATCGAGTCTCATCTTCCTCCATCTCATCATCCTCATCTTCATCTTCGTCCTTGTCGCGGCGCGAGGAGGCATCTCCTGCCGTGGTGCCCTCCGGCGGGAAGCTTCTTGCGGATCCTCCGCCACCTCCACTGGGCCCTCTCCTTGTCATGGCGCTCGTATTCAACTTTACGCAGCTCCGCCATCTGCTCCACTTTCTTCAGGTTTGGAGGTCATGGCCCTTAGTGCAGTGAATCTTGCAATATCGCTTGCGGAGCCATCACTGCTTGTCGGCTACCACAGCCTCGCCGGAGTCATCGGCTTTGGCCTTGTCGGAGCCGCCTCATGCCGGAATGCTTTCGGCAGCTAGGACATCCTTAGCCTTTCTCTTCTGTTGTTCCGCGCCGGTTCTTCCTTGCGGGGCGGCATCCTCCTTGTCGAGATCATACGCTCCTGCAATCTCTCAGGATTTTCCTCCCCTCTTCAGCCCGTGCACACTTATGCGGCGAGCATAGAGCTTCGTTGACATCTACGATCTTGCACATCGCCATCTCCTTCCTCATCCTGCTGATTCGCGCGTTCGATGGAGCAGCGATAACCGTGACAGGGTGGGCGTCGGGATATTCTTGCTGGACTGGCTGAATCTCGTATGTACTTGCGCGAGGACTCTCCCTCATACGGGCGGCGGATCACGGATCGCTCTCCTTGCCATGGGGTTTGTGGCGCTTTGTGAAAGCTCGACAAAGCTGATGACCTGGTCGGCCCATGAAGAGATGGAGCCGTCCGGCAAGTGCATGAGCCAAGATCGGCGTTGGGCTTGAGCACCGGTAGAAGTAATTGGCGAGATCTTCTCGTCGCGCCCTCCGGCGCTTTGCACCGCGATGGTGTAGATCTTTGAGAACTCCGACGGATGTATCCTGCCATCGTACTTCTCGAACGCGTCGGGCTTGAAGTTCTTGGTTTTGGGCCTTTGGACTTGCCGCAGCTCACGGGTGAGCAGGCAACCTGCAGCGTCTGACAAGTTGCACTGGTTCCCGAGTGCGTGCATATCGGCGATGGGCCCGGTAGCGCTGGTCAGTTGACGTCGCGCTTCTCTCGGCGCTTCGATCACGGTGCGGCGTCTTCGTGTTGTCGTTCTTGGAAGCGTGGCGTTGATCATGGCGAGTTCACGGGTCCGGCGGCAGCGGTGGTCGGCGTCGGGGTTGGTCCGTGAGCAGCGATCTTATCGCCAGGCGAGGAGTGCATGGAGGTGGCACCCCAGCGGTCTTGTCGGCGTCGGCTTGCGCTGGGCGCCTGCGAAACCGATCGCTTCGGTTGCGGGACTTGTCACGTTAAGCGAAGCCGATGAGGCTATATATGGTCATCCTCGATCGTCGATCTTGTGTGGCGCCCGGAGGGTAATCTAAAGCGGCTGGGCTCGGGCGGCGCTTCCTCTGCTATCTTAGGTGGCGGTGGCGGCAAGCGGCGCAAGAGGCGGGATGTGCTTGGACTCCCAAGCTGGATTGGGAGGTCGACACCTCGCCGGCGGCCGTACCTCACTCGCGCCCGACATCTTGGCGTGCATCTTGACCTCGAGCGTCCGCGACCCACCAGCTTGGCCTTGCTCCAATGCGAGCCGCGGTGCTAGGAGCCTTTGGGCGTTGTCGACCTTGCACCTCTGGGAAGGTGTGGTGTCTGCGCGATCGCCCGGCGCTTGCGGGGCCTTGTTTTTGGGCGTGGTGACGGCGTGAGTCCCGTCGGCGCCAGCTCGCCGCCGGCGTCGACTCCACCACCCGCTTGCTCGGCGGTGGTGGTAGAATCGATGTAAACGGGCGGCCACCTCCGAAGCTTCTTCTTGGTGGCATATTGATGAAAGCGTTGATGTAGCGGAGACGGATCGGATGCTCACGACCTCGGCGCGGCCCCTACAGTGCGCCCAAGATGTCAGGCGGTCTCTGTGGCCTCGAGCACCTATGGGGCGAGGGCCCCTTCTAGTCCGGCGGGGAGGCGGGCGTGCAGGCAGATCGAGGTCGAGGCGGCGGGGAGGCAGGCGATTTTACCCAACCGGAGCTCTCGGAGATAAAACTCCTCTGCTGCTTTGTGTTTTATTTGATCTCGCTCGAGAGTGCGGCGTATGGTGGTGTTGCATGTGTCAGTGGACGAACCCCTTCTCGTGCGCATGGGCCTCCTTTTATAGTCTGAAGGGGCACCCACGGTGGCAGCGTGGGAAGAGGGGGTAAATAGGTAAAAGCATGAGTTGGTACCTTGATGACAGCAGTGTCCCCTACCTAACTCTGACGGCAGGGGACAAGGGCATTTAATGCCCGTCCGGTCGCCCCAATAGTGCAGAGAAACGACCGTTAGGTGAGCCAACGGTTGCCACGATGGCGTCTCTGTCAGCTCCGCTTGCTACCTTGCTCTGCATGGCTGCGCAGCGCCTCGCCACGTGCCCCTGGGATGGCCCTGGGGTGACACGTCGGTGGATGTGTTGGAGTTTGGGTGTATGGTGGCAGCCCTGCCGCGGCAAACGCCTTGCCGCGATCCTTTTCTTGTCGCGCCGGCAAGCTTGCCGGCCGTCGGGCCTCTCTGGGGCCTTGAGGCGTCGCGGCAAGCCTCTGGCATTGGTTGGCCTTCCGGCAAGCTCCTCTTGCGGGGCCTTTATTCTCCCGGCGAGCTTCTCTTGCGGGATCGTGTCTTCTCGGTCGATACTTTGTTCTTGAATGGCGATAACGGTAATGATGGAGGTCTTGGCGGGCGCCCGGCAAGCCTTGCAGCAAAGTCTTCTGCATTTGCCCGTGCGAGTTGAGGTACTAAGGTACCCCCTACTTTAAATACACCGACGAGGGTGTCGGATAGCGGACTATCATTATCCGCCGGACTCCAAGACTACGAAGATACAAGATTGAAGACTCCGTCCGTGTCGGATGGGACTTTCCTTGGCGTGGAAGGCAAGCTTGCAATCTGGATATGTAGATCTCCTACCATTGTAACCCGACTCTGTGTAACCCTAGCCTCCTAAAGGTGTCTATATAAACCGGAGGGCTTTAGTCCGTGGGACAACATACATTACAACAATCATACCATAGGCTAGCTTATAGGGTTTAGCCTCCTTGATCTCGTGGTAGATCCACTCTTGTACTACCCATATCATCAATATTAATCAAGCGGGGCGTGGGGTTTTACCTCCATCGAGAGGGCTTTGAACACAGGTAAAAACATCGTGTCCCTCGTCTCCTGTTACCATCCGCCTAGGCGCCTGATTAGGGACCCCCTACGAGATCCGCGGTTTGACACGACATTGGTGCTTTCATTGAGAGTTCCTCTATGTCGTCACCGATAGGCTTGATGGCATCTTCAACCAACAAGCGCTGTCGGTGAGACTTTTCTCCCGGACAGATCTTAAATGTCGGCGGCCGCCGCTGCGGGCAATTCACTTGGCCATCTGGAGCAGATCAGCTTCGCCCTTAGCCGTCGGTCGGTCGGAAGCTTGAACTTCACGGCGATGTCGCGGAGACTTGATCTTGACGGACTCGAGCAACAACAACCAGCGCCGCACTATGGCGAGGGCATGATCTAGCTCTGCCGCGAGCAGTGCCTTGGTGGCGCTGCGGATCGCTTTGGCCGTGGCGGGCGATTGCCCGGATCAGGGCGGTGGATTAGCGCGCCACAGGGGCTTCAACATCCCGGCGATGGGCGAACACGATCTTGTCCCCTCTGAAACTTCGTGATTCCGGCGCGGACTCCTCGCGGACTCCGAACCTCCGCCCCCTGTCGATTCAGATTGGCGCGGTTATGGAATTCACCGCTGCGGACATCTTTCAATACTCGCCTTTTGGCGATATCCTGATCGCTAAAACATCTCTCGTTATCGGAGAGTCTGGCGGACTATGGCGGGATGGTTGAAATGCGTCTGACGGAGAAATTGAGCCCACCCACCACCCACTTTGTAGCCTTTGTCGATGATCTAACCGACATGCTGAACTACGACTCGGCGACATCGGCGCTATGGGCGGCGATGCGGAGGCGAAACGAGAACCAGCGCCTACAAGGCCTTTGGAAGACCACCTCGTCATCGACATATATGGTGGACACCCCAGCGGAGAAGCGATACGCGAGGACCAGCGGGCGCGGCGAAAGAATAACTTGCGATAAACAACCAAAGCGGCGGCGCGAGCGTCGCTCTAGAATCCCGCCTCGGCGACAACAATGCTCCCAAGGAGCCCTTGTCTGATAGGGCTCACAAGTGGACGACGAACATGCAAATAAGCAACCGTCCGAACATGGCGAGTCGGATAATCAGTCCGGGCCGGTGAAAACAACAGTCCGGGACGACCTCACGCCGGACACACCGCGGAAGCAGAACCGGAAAAAGACTCGTCGATTACTACAAGAAGCTGAAGAAGGAAAAGCGGAGGCTCAAAACAGCGGAAGACACACTCGAATGAGATGGAGCAAAGTGCTCAAAACCCATGAATAAATGCGGCAATGGCCACCAATCAAGAGCTACCGAGCGCAAGCTACTACGGAATTGACGAGGAGGCCATAGAGCCTCAACGTCCAAGAATAAAGGGCTGCTGGTTGGATAGATGGCGGATGACATGCCAAATTCGACAGCGGCGCGGACATAAATCAACCAGCGAACTTGGAAGGATAGATGGCCCAGCCAGGTCCATCTCGGGCCAAAGAGAAGGCCCCAGAAGCAAGGCAACCGCCAAGTGTCCGATGATAGCGGCACACACAAATCTGAGGCGCCGCACACCCACTATGTTTCACCGATGAGGTCTTTGGACCATAATTCCCAGCAGGATTTAAAACCATAAACATAGAGGCCTACGATGGAACAACAGACCACAGATGCGGATGAAGACTATATACTACATATACACATGGCCAAGGAGGCGATCTCACGCCATAAAATACCTACCCTCAAGCTCAAAGGGCCAGCCGCCATTGGCTTAAAGCCTCCCGAGCTCTTGTTGGAAGTTGGGAAGAGCTCGGGGCAGCGTTTAGAAACAAATTTTCAAGGGACTTATGTCCGTCCTCCGGATCTGAGATGATCTAAGTCATATAAGCTGAACAGCCGGAGAGTCGTGTGAAAGTCTGGAACAGGTTTCTTACCAAAAAGAACCAAATAGTCATTGTCCGGACGCGAAGCCTTAGCAGCTTTCAAGCACAATGTCAGAGACGAATGGCTCGCTTGAGCACCTCGGTCGAGAAAGCCGGGACAATGTCGCACTAACAAACCTCATGACCGCTTACGTGCGGGAAAGGATAACTAGCTAGCAAGATCTGACACCAGCGACCCAAGTACATCGAGATAAGAGATGGAAGCGGAAAATCACGGCGCGAGAAAAAGCGGCGCGGAATAAAGAAAAAAAGCCCACGAGCACGGCGATCGGCCCGGATTCAAAAGCTTCGTGGCGAACAACAAACACAGACCTCTAAAGGATGACAGCGACGAATTGTCCAACAAAGCAAGATTTTGGGTCGGATATGTCAAATTCACGGTACCCGGAAGACACAAATCACACCCACGGGATTGTTGGGTTTTAAACAGTCCGGCCGACTAAGCGCCGAACACAAGGGGCTCGGCGCGTCAAGTGAAGCGATAAACCCCACCACGAGCACGGAAAACAAAGACTTTCCACAAGGGGTCAAAGCGATAAACTCACTTCATGTGATAATACGGAAAAATGGTGCGGCACTTTCTAAAAAGTGCTTGGCGTGGTCAACCAATGAGACCGTAGAGATTGGATATCAAAACCAATCACTTTCGACCACTGGACTATTCGAAGCGTTAAAGCGGGGCGGACTCCCCGATATTGAATCCCATAATAGGCGGATTACAATTTACTAACGTCCTAATGGGCCGGAGGCAGCGACTTAAACCTCTTTGTATTCAAAAACAATCCGTAGGATGAGGATAAACCTGCCAAAATCGACACCGCGCACTTCCTTCAAAGGTGGCGCGAGCCCTTCGCCAAGTGCACGGGCTCCATATTACTAGAAGTCGTGTTGGATCGCCGAACAATTCTCGGCGAAAAATTAATTTTCACATCGTCCCATTTGAAAGTGAATATCAAGCACTCTTGGGGCGAAAGGCTTTTGTCGCTTCAGCGCCATACCGCATTCGCGTCTCTTACACTCAAGATGCCGGTCAGCGTGGCGTCATTTCGATCTGGTCACTTAAAGACCCGGACTCGGATAAACGAATCCGGGCCCGGCGGGCTAGGGGCTCCCTAGCCGCATACCCCATCTGAGGGGGCTGCGGCGCTAAAACAACGCGGGTTCAACAAACCCGCTTTAATTATTATATTTCTTGTTTTACACATATTTTTTACATACGATTTGTTTTGAACTAGCGTTCCTCTCTTTCTCTGAGATGAACAAAGTGCACACCGTCCGGGATAAGCGGTATAGCGGAACCACGAGCGCAGGCGTGCGGTAGGGACCCGTTGTGAGATTCTTTCGATTAAGACCTGCGTAAACCTTTTCTTTGTCACTTGTTGTTATTCTCCTTGGTTTCTTCCTATAACCAAAGCGAACTGGCAGCTTTAGCATCGGCGCGTCGAAGACCATGCCGTGCACGGACACTAGGGGCTTAGGAATTGTTCGCCCATTATTATAAAGACCGAACACCTTAAGGAGTGTTTGGCGTCTCGAGTTAGGCATTATATGCATCAGCTCGAATCATGTCTTTGGTCAAATGTTGGGTTTGCGGCTCCACGTGTTTGCTGCCTTCGTTCCGTATCATGACTTAGCGGCACCGGAGAACTCTGCGATTGTGCCCCGTTAATTTGGCGAGCACCTCGATGAAAGCGGCCCGTGTCATGATCTGACGAGAACTGGTCGACCACTCGATCGACTATCGAGAATGTTTAGAATTCCCGCTTTGGCGAAGGACCGTTTCGGTCGGGCACATCTGGCGCTCGACCGTAGAAATGCGATGCCGGCGGGGCTATATCGTAGCCCCACCCTCGAGCTCCGGCTAAGTGAAAGTGATAAAGCATTATAGTCCGGATTGCCTCGTTAAGCTCGCTACCACCTCCTTAAAACAGGACCGAGGCGTCGGATTAATTGTGAAAAGCAGCGCTATTTTGCGAACACCCCGCACTTTGTGTGTGGGGCGAAATGAACTGCCATCTTTCAAGTTATACAAAAGTATCGTGCGGCGCCTACGGGAAGTTTTACTACTTGGGGCGCACAAGTATAAAAGCAGTTATAACATAATCATCGATTTACAAGCTAATCGTTCATTTGAGCGTGACATTTTCGAGCAACTGCGACTCTATTACCTGGCGCCACGCATAACTTCCCTGAAATAGTGCTCGGCGGAAGTCGACTTTCATCGAACCACGGGCGGCAACAGCTGTGGCATCCATCTCCGGAGAATCGCCTTCACACGAGCAAGAGCCATCCATGAGCCCTCGTCTGAGCCGACCGCTTCATCTCCTTTATATGCGGCACCGCTCAAGGAATTCTGCGATGGCGAAGTAGCTCGTCGCCTTGGACCTCTACGGCGGACATGGGCCACGATGTCGATCATAGCAAGTCCGGACAATCTATTTAGCTCGGCCCATTGACGACCCGGTCTGTCAGCGGAGTGGCGATCGGGTTGTGGAATTGAGACCAATATAGCTCTTAGTCTTGTGATCATACGGCTCGGAAATGTAGCGGCATCGGCCGCACTTGCGCTAAGTCCATATCACGGATCGTCCAGACTCCACAACCCTCAAATTGAGCATACTTTCCATCCATAAACGGCGGCGCGGCGAAAAGGCTTGCCGGCCCACGATATCTCAACTGGCGCGATTCCTCCTTCATAGCCGCATTGCAGGCGGGCATCCTTAACCGGCGGTGGCCTTCTTGGTCTTCTCGCTCGATAAGCGCTCCTTTTCAAGAAACCTCATTGCGATCGGCAGCATCCTTTACTTTCATGGACAATTGACCACCTACGCCTGCTTAGGCGGTCGTAGCCTTCCGACTTTCAACTCCTCGGCCGCCCTCGAAACAAGCAGCGTCACTCCTTTGGCTTGCTCCTTAGCTAGAAACAAGTTCGGCCGAAAAGCTCTCCACAGCGATAGCACCGTCTATACAAACAACATATAATTTATCAAAGGAGGCTTGACCCCCTTCATAAAGCGGCTGCGGAGAACTCATTTACCTTGCGACTCGTCAAATGGCGGTTGACAAGTCGATGTCCACATCGCCAAGTCAAGTTGCTGATTTAACTTTCGGCAAACCCACTAGTCCGACTAGCCCTCGGACTATCCGCCACCTGCATAAGGCGGCGGCATTCATTCTTGGCGATTTTGATCCTCGACGCAGCTGTCGTTTCCGACAACCTACCAAGTCGGGGCTACTATCTATCTGAGGCACATTTTATGTGCAAAAGCTGTTAAAAGACAAAGGGGTGCGTCATTCTCGCATACCTCAAATCCGCTAACAAACTCATGGCGGCATTCGCAATCCGCTCTCGGCGGATGAAATCCTTCAATCACCATACGCATCAGCATACGGTGATCTTACGAAATGGATGCCCTCTCAGCGATTCTTGATTCTCGGCGGATACTAGTGGGTGCAGAGCTCCCGGCCCCTCGGTGGGGATACCCTCCGTGACAATACTTGAGCTGCTTTGCCTTATCTACTGGCGCTGCGAGCGAGGCGTTTCGCTCTCCATCATCTGGAAGAAGGTCCCCGAAGATGAACTCATCACGAGAAGGCTGCAGATCCGAACTGCAATATAAATATTTCAGTTACCCTGAAGCACAAATGAAGGTATTTCCTTACTAATTAACTCCCTCTTTCATACTCACGGCTCATTGGAGGCTGATCCTTTAGCGATGATTGTGCGTCGGATTCTCTTGGACCCGGACCCGGTGAAGATCTCTTCCCGCTTAGGGGCTTTGGCCTCCGGATCTTCGAGGCGGTCCTCTTCTCCCCCTGAAGGAGGGTTCTTGGTTCCCCCTCTTGATCGCCCCTTTAGGTGAAATATTAGCTCCTCTATTTTCCCGTCGCCCCCTTACGTAGGCGCGACCTCAACTATCTTGACCAACACGGGCTCGGTCACGGTCTCTGGGAGGGCGGACACCTTATCAGCCTTGATCGCGCCACCCATTCTGTAAGAACAAGGGGTGGGGAGGCGAACTCTAGAAAGGCATATAAGCAGAATGTCGGACTCGAGCTATTTACACAGTGTCAAGGCGATCGCGGCTTAGGCTGCGTCCTCGGCTGAATCCGGACCGCCACTGCGGTGCGAAGAACAACTTGTACATCTCCACGGGTGTCGCACCCATAAAGTGTTGGAGAATCGAGGCCCCTCGGGTTGAACTCCCATAGGCGGAGAGGACCCGCGTTTGCGAGGCGAAGATGCACGATTAGCATAACCTACATTACCACGATCGGTCGATCTCCCTCGCTTGGAGGTCTCAAATCCGGCCTGCGGTGAGGGCACGTCTTGAGACGGGCCCCAATTGACCCTTCGTTGACCCACGACATCGGTTGGCGTGGAGGTCGGCGGAATAAAAGCGGCGGCTTTTGCTGCTGCCCGCCGGAGCGATGATATAGAACCCTCCTGCTGCCACGATCCGAGTTCCTCTTGGAAGGAACCCTCGGGCCATGGGGCATCGGCCTTTTGCTTATAGCCGCCCGCCGCCTCGCTTAGCGCCCCGATCATCTTGGCTCCACCTTGAAGGTCTTCAGCCATAGGCGAAGTGGGGAGTGGCGGAGGAAGGCTTCATGAACAATAATGAATGCGGAGATGTGGAGGATGGACTCGGGGTCAAGTCGTGAAAATCCAGCCCATAGTAGAACATGAGCCCTCTCATGAAAGGTCGTCGGAAGCCTAAACCTCGGCGGAGTGGGATACAAAGACAACAAACTCACGGGCTCGGGGGTGGGCGCAGCCTGCTCTTGGGTGGGCAACCTGTGCGAAACCTCGTGGGCAGTGCCAGCCTCACGCAACTTCAATATGTCCTCCTCCGTGGCGGAGGAGGGCATCCACCGACCACTGGAGGTCGGGCGGACATGGTTGAGGATCCGAGGCGCTCGAATCTGAGGCTCTGGGTGTTGGGCTGGGGGCGAGGAAGAGATTCGATGCGAGATTGAAGAACAAGGGCGAGCCTTGGTCCTCTTATAAAGAGGAAAAATACCAAGAGCCATCTCGTGACCGTTAAGGATTCACCTTCGATAGAGGCGTGGCGGCAGGAGCAGTTGGGTTACCCACACATGTGTTGATGAGAATCCGGGATAAAGGGAACACGATCTACTGCCCGACAAGGCGTGCCAAGGAAACCGCCGCTAAGCGTCTGAGGTGGTATAATAAAAAGCGATTCAAACAAAGGCTTGGTGGCGGTGTGATGTCACGCCGCATAATCGTCGATGGAATTAAGCTAAGTGTACATTTTATTCTCTCTACGGTGGAATGTGGAATTTATTTTGCGAGTCGGACACTATCACGGTGTTCATGATCTTCTCTGGATTATTCAAGGGAGGAACCCGCCTTGCAATGCCGAACATTATCGCGCCGGACTAATCGTCATTGAAGCTGGTTAGAGAGACTCTTGAGGAGTCTGGACTAGGGGTGTCGGACAACGGACTATCATCGTCGCGGACTCCAAGACTATGAAGATACAAGATTGAAGACTCCGTCCCGTGTTGGATGGGACTTTCCTTGGCATGGAAGGCAAGCTTGGCAATACGGATATGTAGATCTCCTACCATTGTAACCGACTCTGTGTAACCCTAGCCTCCTCCGGTGTCTATATAAACCGGAGGGCTTTAGTCCGTAGGACACAACATACATTACAACAATCATACCATAGGCTAGCTTTAGGGTTTAGCCTCCTTGATCTCGTGGTAGATCCACTCTTGTACTACCCATATCATCAATATTAATCAAGTAGGACGTATGGTTTTACCTCCATCGAGAGGGCCCGAACCTGGGTAAAAACATCGTGTCCCTCGTCTCCTGTTACCATCCGCCTAGACGCACAGTTCGGGACCTCCTACCCGAGATCCGCCGGTTTTGACACCGACACCTACCTTTCGAGGTTGGGTGTCCTGCCTTCACTCATGAGTTGCAGCAAGTCTGTTGGGCATCTGCTCGTGTATTCAAGCCAGAGATACCAGAAAAATATGATGAAAGGCTGAACCCGACAGAGTTCTTGAGCATCTACAGCATCGTCGTTCAAGACGCCGGAGTAAGAGATGAAAAGGTATTCACCAACTACTTCCCTTTGGCACTCAAGCCGAACGTGAGGTCATGACTGATGCAGTTGCCGAAGAACTCCATCCCGACTTGGGCTGACCTATGCAATGAGTTTGTTGCCGCCTTCACAGGCGGCCATCAAGAACCAGGGCGGCCTAGCGATTTGCAGCTCCTTCCGCAAAAGGTGGGAGAGAGTCTGCGGAAGTACATGCAGAGATTCAGCCGGTTGCACAAGAACATTCCAGATATCCACCCGGCAGCTGTGATTGCCAAGTTCCAATCCAACATACGCACCCGCAGGATACGTTCCAAGATGAAAGTACGGTTGCCCAGGACTGTGAATGAGCTTTACACCTTGGCAGATAAGTGTGCCCATATAGAAGAGGGAAGGCGAGTCCCTAGAGAAGAAAATGGCATAGATGTTGACTCAAAGATGACGATGATGCTGCCAACCAGAAGAAGAACAAGAAACGCAACAAGAAGCGCAAGGAAAAAAGCAGTACTGGCTATCGAGGGATCTGGCGCTCCTAGTACCGGCATGAAGGCCAAGACCGAAGCCCCTGGCAAGGAGGTTGCCGCGTGCACTGACTGCCAGGAAGCTGCGGCGGCCGAGAAAGCTGGGAAGGCTGATGGACCGCACTGCAAGATCCATCGGACCAAGGGCCATGATCTCCAAGAGTGTCATCAAGTTGAGCAACTCGTCAAGAAGCAGAAAGGTGAGTACGAGAAGCGTGACAAGGAAATGGACCAAGATGGTGTTGGCCAGAAAGGTCGAGGTGGCAGAGGAGGCCTCCCCGGCAACGTCCCTCAACATCAAGGGAAACCTGTTAGGGGCCATGAGAAGAAGGGACGTGATGATGAAAGCGATTATGAGGGATGAAGAGGAAACCAGCGAGCAGGAGTTTCAGAAGTCAATGTTATGGAGCCAGTGGCAGATTCCCGGAAACCACTGAAGTGGTCTCGCACGCCCATCATCTGTGATGAAGAGGATCACTCTGACCTTACCACTTCGGTAGGGTGCTTGTCGCTTTTGGTTTCGCCAACAAACCACAACCTCAAGGTCACGAAGATGTTGGTTGACGGCGGGGCCCGGTTGAATCTGATTTCTCCCAAAGTAATCAGCAAGCTACAGATATCAGATGAAGAGCTCAAGGTTACTAGCACATTCCAAGGGATCAACCCCTATAGGAGTCGTCCAAAGGGGAAGATCTCGCTGCCGGTGACATTTGGAGGAGAATTGAACTATCAGACTGAGAAGATTGTGTTCGACGTGGTCGAGCTTCCATTGCCGTACAATGGGATACTTGGACGACCTGCCCTGGCGAAGTTCATGGGAGCATCCCACTATGCCTACAACACCCTAAAGATGCCAGGACCAATGGGCATCATTCTATCCCATCAGACAAGAAGACACAATTATATGCATGGATAAGATGTACTGGGATGCAATCACTGCCGAGGCCGCGGAAGCCACAGTCTCCGCCAAGGAAAACAAGCAAGGGGGAAAAGCAAGCAAGGATATCGACAAGGAATCCGGGAAGCGTGCCTCTCCGGAGTGCGCTGCACCTATCGATGACTTGCCAGAGAGTTCCACTAGCAAGAATCCAAGGTTGTTGCACCTGCTGTGAAAAAGGTCCCGACGGGGCTGGTTGGCGCTAATGTTACGTTCACTATCAGCTTCACCCTTGAGGACAAATGGGAAAGCATGCTCGTTGCCTTCCAGCAGGCAAATGTCGATGTGTTTTCCTGGCAACCATCTGACATCCCCGACGTTCCCAGGGAGGTAATAGAGCACCACCTTGTTGTCTGCCCTCATGCCCGATTCATCAAGCAGAAGGACAGGAAGCAAGCCTTCGAGCGGCAGTAGTTCATTGCCGAAGAGATCAAGAAACTTGAAGCAGCTGGTTTGGTCAGAGGAGTATTGCATCCAACATGGTTGGCAAACCCACTGGCAGCGCGCAAGGCAAATGGGAAGTGGAGGCTTTGCATATATTTCACATATCTGAATAAAGCATGCCCGGAGGACCCATTCTCCTTGCCGCGTATCGATCAGATCATGGATTCCACTTTTCGATGTGATCTTTCTTGGATGCCTACTCCAGGTACCACCAAGTATTCATGTCCAAGGAAGACGAATAGAAGACCACGTTCATAACCCCATGTGGCACATACTGCTTTGTACAGATGCCCTTTGGGTTAAAGAGCGATGGGTCCACCTTTGCAAGAGCAGTGCAAATTGGTTTTGGGTTAAAGAGCGATGGGTCCACCTTTGCAAGGGCTACATACTGAAGCTTACATGGATGACATAGTGGTTAAAACCAAGGACAGATCAACACTCATTTAGGACTTGGAAGAAACCTTTGAAACCTGCGCAAGATCAACTTAAAGCTTAAGCCAGAGAACTGCGTGTTTGGCATTCCCTTTGGCAAACTACTTGGCTTCTTTGTGTCTCACCGGGGGATAGAGGCCAACCCCGACAAGATCAGCGCAATGGAGCAGATTCAAGCACCCAAGATAGTCAAGGGCGTGAGTTGTTTGACTGGATGTGTTGCCGCGCTGAGTAGGTTCATCTCCAAGTCTGCCAAGCACGATCTACCGTTCTTCAAAATCTTGAAGAAGGCAGGGCTCATGAAGTGGATCCCGGAGGCAGAAGCGGCACTCCAGGACTTGAACACTTACCTTTCCTCTATTCCCACCTTGGTCACTCCTAAACCACAAGAGCCATTGCTGCTATATCTGGCGGCAACCAATCAAGTGGTTAGTGCAGCACTGGTGGCACAGCGGGAAGTGGAAGAATGAGCAGCGGCAGCAACTGTCCTTCCCAGAGAAGGAAGTGAACCAGTCACAGCAGGATTGAGTGTAGATCAAGAGAAGGAAGAGCAGGGTAGTGAGGGTGACCATAAGACCACGACAAAGAAAAAGGTGGTGCAGCGACCAGTCTACTTTGAAAGCTCCCTGTTGCAAGGGGCTAGATCAAGGTATTCTGGGGTGCAAAAACTAATCTTCGGCCTTGTCATGGCCTCGAGGAAGCTGCGCCACTACTTCCAAGCCCACGAGATCATAGTTGTCACCTGTTTTCCTCGACAACACATATTGAGGAACCCTAAAGCCACTGGCAGGATAGTTGAATGGGCACTGCAGTTATCAAGCTTTGGGATAAAGTACGAAAGCACCTCGACCATTCAGACCAGAGCACTGGTGGAGTTTATTGCAAAGTGGAAACCTACCGCAGACGAAGAGACGCTGGAAATAGTTATTCCTGGCGAGGAAGCGCGTCAAGAGTGGATCATGTGCTTTGATGGTGCTTTCTCGCAGCAGGGTGCAGGGGCTGGCATGCTCTTCATTGCACCCACCCGAGAGCACCTGAAGTATGTGGTCTAAATGCACTTTCCCTAGAAGGAGGCTACAAACAACATTGCTGAATATGAAGGGCTCCTTGCCGGGCTTAGGATTGCGATAGAGTTGGGGATTAAGAAGTTGATCATCCATGGAGATTCACAACTTGTGGTGAGGCAAGTCAACAAGGATTACCAGAGCCCGTTAATAGAGGCGTACGTTGAAGAGGTGAGGAAATTGGAGTAGCACTTTGATGGGTTGTAAACGGAGCACGTGCCATGTAAGGAAGTCAGCAGTACTGATTATCTGTCAAAGTGTGCCGCACAAAAGCTCCCTGTGGAACCAGGGATCTTTGTCCTACATCTGACTCAACCATCAGTATCTCCATCAGCAATGACTAGGAATAGGAGGAAGCTGGACTCTGGCAAGCCTTCATCAGCAGAACCTTCATAGGTCCCCGGTAAGGGGGCTGCCAGGAAAAACTCCACCTCCCTTGGTGAGCCACCCTCTTCCGCAGGACCACATGTCTTTATGGTCGAGGCAATCGCTCCCACTAGTGAGGAGGCGCCGTTGGCCCTAGTTGTCAAGCCACAAACGCCAACCTAGGCCCAACACATTGTCCACTACCTCCAAACTAGAGAACTTCTTGAAGAGCAAGAAGAAGCCGAAAGAGTAGCCCGGAGGACCAGTATGTATTAGTTTGTCGACGACACGTTATACACAAGGAGGCCCAACGATGTTAAATTGAAGTGCATTTGGCGAGAAGAGGGGAAGGAACTGTTGGCAGAGATACACAAAGGCACGTGTGGCCCTCATATTGGATCAAGAGCCTTGGTTGGAAAGGCTTTCTGGCAAGGTTTCTACTGGCCCACGACCTTCCAAGATGCAAACGAGCTAGTCACCAGATGTGAAGAATGCTAGTTCCACTCCAAGAACATCCATCAACCTGCTCAAGCTCTCCGGATGATCCCTTTATCATGGCCATTTTCGGCCTGGGGCCTCGACATCTTTGGCCCCTTCCCCCATGCTACCCGGGGCTTTGAATTCTTGTACGTTGCAATCGACAAGTTTACAGAGTGGCCAAAACTGGAGCCCGTGAGGAAGGTGACCATACAATCAACTATCAAGTTCTTGAAGGGATTGGTGTGCCGTTTCAGAGTACCCGCCAGAGTCATCGCTCAAAATGGCACCCAATTCACAAGCCGCACCTTCATGCAATATGTTCAAGCCCTCGGAAGCAAGGTCTCATTCGCCTCTGTTGCCCATCCCAGAAGCAACGGACAAGCTGAGAGATTGAACACTAAAATGCTGCAAGGACTCAAGACAAGAAAATTTGATAGGCTGCAAAAGTGTGGCAGGCTGGATTGATGAGCTTTCGGTTGTTGTTTGGCCCCTCCGTACAACACCAAATCGAGCTACTGGCTAGACTCCCTTCTCCCTAGTCTATGGGGCAGAAGAAGTGCTCCCCATAGAACTCATATATGGGTCGCCTCGAGTATTTTCCTACGATGAAGTAGAACAAAAGCAGCACCAGCGTGACAATGTCGTGCTCCTTGAGGAGAACCGTCTCCGGGCTGCTGTACGTCCTGCACGATACCAGCAAGCCCTGCATCGCTATCACAGCCACAGGGTCCATGCCTAGAGCCTTGAGGAAGGCGACCTTGTACTTAGGCATGTTCAGTCCACCAAGGGTTCCAACAAGTTGACGCCGAAGTGGGAAGGCCCTTACCGGGTAGTACGAGTCACCAGACCTGGCGCAGTCTGTCTGGAGACCGAAGATGGCATAAAAATGCAGAACTCATGGAATATTGAGCATGTTCACAAGTTCTACCCATAAGGCGCGGCTGCCGGGCCATGCCCTGGCAGCCACCCTTTTGTTCAATCCTTGCCGATGTTGCATGTAACCCTTTGTACAAAGCCAGGCGCACACCCTGAGCAGCAGAAAAATAAACGAAGAGCTGGCACCCTAAAAACAACATGCATGCATGATTATCTTAGCATAAGCATGCCATGATCATTTAGATGAGGTCATATGCTGCTATGTTTTCCCCTGCACTAACTACAGGACACTTGCCGTGGATCCGATCCTAGGAAGAAGAGATGGAAAGCAAGCTTACGTATCATTCCTCTACGGGCCAAACAGGTAAGCTCTCTTTTTATCCATACATGTCTTTGTAAGAAGAAAATTTGGGCAAAAAGAAACCTTGTCGCCTTCAAAACATTTGTGCTCCCATCCCTTGATCCGAACATTGCTTTGGTGAGGGAGGTTGTAGTGGAATTTGACGGAGAAAGGTCGACAAGGGTCCGGTTCCCTTCCATATTCTTGAAAAGCCTGGTATCCTGGTAGGCTAGACCTCCGTGGCAACAACGGAAGGTACGGGCAAGATAGATTGCCAAGGAATCTTGTTTACTTAAATTATAGTGGCGTTCATCCTCTGCATGGATAGGATACATGAACAAGTACCCGGCAAGGCTTGTCTTTTTCGTTAATATGCAAATAAGCAAGTACAGATCTTACAAAGCACAAACATGGATAAAATCGATTACATATTTAAGACTAAAATTTGGCAAGCGCCTACATATTTTAGACTGAAAAAAGATAAATGCCTCGTAATCCTTTTCTTGTCCCTCTCCTCCTGGGAACTACGGTGGGAGACGAAGAGGGCAAAAGGAGCGCCTGGGTAGAAGCCTAGCCTGACCCCGTCAGGGCCCATGGGACAGAGCCTGACAAGATCAGGAGGGCGTGGAAGAAGGTGATAGGTGGGGTGAGAGGCTAGGCGATGCCTTGGTCACCGCCACCAGGGCCATCAGGGGAAGGTAGCATGGACACCGGCATGATGGATCAAGCTGGAGTCCACGAGGAAGCCTGCCGGGGTCCAGCTAGAAGGCTGCTGGAGGAGGCGATGACACAACCTGCACCCAACACCCCGGCAAATCGCCTTGCCGAGGAGGAGATGTAGGTGTAGATGGTGGTGCCGCCTGCTGACGATGATGGTGCGGCTGGCGTTCAGCTGGATTCGGAGCCATTGTCCTCCCCACCGGTTGCGCTGTCGTTGCCGTCACTGTCCTCCTCGTGACTATACATCGAGGAGGAGCTTTCGTCGTCAGTCGAGCTCTCCGTGCAGCACCCTAAGCAAGCACCCAAATGCCCGAAGACCTTGACGGAGAGCAAGGTGGCGTCCATTAACTTGCAATGAAGAATGTGCCCCGTCGCGAAGCTATGGGCACGAGCGAAGGTCTTCCAGCTGCGTCGGATAAGCATGACATGAGGTGCGGGGAACTCTGCGTCCGCCTGCATGCTCCCATTACAACAGCCCCTCATGTGCAGCCTCAGACCCGGCGGCTGTTCGACCTCCATCACCCTCGCGAATGGAGATGGAAGCCGAAGGCGACTGTATGGGGGGCCACGCAGCTTGACGATGAACTCCAATGGCTGGTCCCTGACGTGGCCTTTGTTTGGACCCGAGGCAGCTTGAGGGGGAGCGATCAAGACACTGCCCCTCCCTGCTCGTCCCCGAGCACCACGGCGGCCAGGTCCTCGTCCTCTACCACCTCCTCTCGTGCCAGGCTCCGCCCCGCATCCTCAAAAGGAAGAGGAAGACATTGTCGTGTGGAAACCCTCGTCGCCTCCACTGGGGTGCCACTGTGACCTCTCCCCCCTTGCCAAGGTGGATGGAATAAATCAGAAGACAGAAGGAGAAGGTGGGTGTGAGCGTACCCCACACCCACACCCCCTTTTATAGGCAAACATGGTCGGGGGTTGGCTCCTCACCTAGGGGTCAAACGCCCCGCTCCACCAATCCGACTCCTCTATGCCACCAATAGCACACAGAATCAAGACTGACCCCCTGCGTCAGTCCATGGCGCCGGGCTTTCTGTCATGGCACTCATCTTCGCACCCTCCATGTTTGCCACCAATCCTGCGCAAGACATGCAGCACACGTGGCAGAAACGCCAGGAGCTAAGAAACTAGTGGAATGGTAGTTATCGCCCCGTGAACGTGGGACGTGGGTAACCCACGGATTGTGGCTTAAATATCCCCCATAATGTCTTGCACAACACACGGAAAAACCAGAAACTGACTCAAGCACAGGTTAATGAAGAAGCAAGGAAAATATCAAGGAATGAGCTACGACAATCCCTCTGCCTATGTACCTGATAGGGCCTACCACAACGACGCTGAGTAGCATGTTCGGGCTAGGCCGGGGGCTCCTGTTGGTTCAACAAACCTTGGCGTGTGTTGCCCAGACCGTACACAGGCACAAGGGCAAGGTTGCAGCAACAAGACAGGACCAAGCTGAAGAAATAGCTCTTTGAGAAATCAAATGGCGGATCAAGAAGACCAAGACAAGCCAAATGAGCAATATATCGCTAAGGAAAAACCTCCCTTATCGGGTAGGCAAGACGGGTCTGGTCGAGGCTTCACCAAAGACAAGTCCCAAGATTTCCCCCGTGGGCTTGCCAGGGCCGCCAAGGGCAAGTCACCCCGCCAAGACTCCACTGCTTCACCGCACAATGATGCAAGTCACTTATCAGTGTGGTGCCGAGCCCTCAAGTGTTTAAGTGGCTGTCATTTGGACGTGGCAGCCACTTGGGAAGAAGATTCCCCCTGCATGACACCCGTCCAGGGGCGTGTCATGCAGACAGACAAGAAGGTGGTTGAGCAGCACGGCAAGCTTGTCGGGCTGCCTCCTCAGCGTGACACCTAGCGGTGCATCTAATGCACTTTGTCCTAACTTCTAGAGTTAGGTATGATAGCACTGTTGGCTATCTAATCGGTGAGTTATGACTGTTATGCCACTATGGTAACCCCTTAGCTTATAAAAGGACGGTCATGGCGACCTAAAATAGGATTCAGACCCTTGTACACTCTTACGCGCGTAGTTGTTCTCCCCGAGGCAACCTCGCCGGGCTTGAGCGCTATGCGTTCGGCACGGTCCCCCATCCAATCCACCAAAATAGGAGTAGCGTTTTACGCTTCGCAGTGGCCCGAACCTGGGTAAAAACGACCCACGTCACCACTGCCGTGCTGCTCCACAGCCTCCACTCTTTGTGCAATGTGCCCATCGCCCCTGCCAAACCACAAGGGGCTGATGACCCCATAGGTATTCATGTGTGCCGCTTCATGGTCTCCGCTCTTTTTGCAACATGCCCCTCCCCCTTGCCGAACTACAAGGGGCCAATGGCCCCAAAGGTAATCGTGTTGAACCATGACAATGTGTGCATGTGCATCTGTTTGGGCCTATCCCAATGACGCCTCACATCCATGTGTGGCCCGGGGCCGGGGGCTCCTATCATTGAATGGGGTCCTTAATACCCCAGATGTCGCGGCACAACATGAATACCTATGGGTCCATCAGCCCCTTGTGGTTCGGCAGGGGCGATGGGCACATTGCACAAAGAGTGGAGGCCATGGAGCAGCACGACAGTGGTGACGCGGGTCATTTTTACCCAGGTTCGGGCCGCCGCAAAGCGTAAAAACCTACTCCTGCTTTGGTGGATTGGATGGTGGAGCATGATGAACACGCAGCGCTCAAGCCCGATAAGGTTGCCTCAGGGAGAGCAGCTACGCGCGTAAGAGTGTACAAGGGTCTGAATCCTATTTTAGGTTGCCATGGCCCTTCTTTTATAGGCTAAGGAGTTACCACAGTGGCAAATCAGTCATTACCTACTGATTAGATAGCCAACAGTGTTGTCATACCTAACTTTGGGAGTTAGGATAAAGTGCATTAAATGCACTGCTAGGTGTCACGCTGAGGATTCAGCCTGGCAAGCCTGCCACGCCACTCAACCACCCTCTCGTCTGCCTACATGACACGCTTCTGGACGGGTGTCATATAGGGGGAATCTCCCTCCCAAATGGCGGCCACGTGCCAAATGACGGCCACTTAATCACTTGGGGCTCGATAGCACACTGATAAGTGACTTGCGTTGCTATGCGGTGGAGCGGTGAAGTATTGGTAGGGAGATCCGCCGTTGGCGGCCCTGGCAAGCTTGCTGGGGGAATCTTGGGACTTGTCCTTGGTGAGGCCTCGACCTGACTGGGCTCGCCTACCCGGTAAGGGAGGTTTTTCCTTAGTAATATTTTGCTCCTTTTGGATCCGCCCTTTGATTCCTCAAAGAGCTATCTCTCTGGCTTGGTCTTGTCCTGGATGCTTGTCGTTGTAGTAACTTTGCCCTTGTGCATGTGTATAGTCTAGGCCACATACAAAGGTTTTTTGCACCGATAGGAGCCCCTGGGTCAGGCCCGAATGTGCTGCTGAGCACCGTTGGGGTAGGCCCTATCAGGTACACAGGTGGAGGGCCTGCAGTAGCCCTCTTCTTGATTTTTTTCTTGCTTCTTCATTAACCTATGCTTGAGTCATTTTCCAGTTTTCCCGGGCATCGTATGAGACATCGTGGGGGAGATTTATGCCATGATCCTTGGGCCACCCGCGTCCCACATTTACGAGGCGGTAACTGTCATCCCACTAGTTCCTCGCCCCCGCCTTTCCGCCACATATGCTACATGCATTGTGCAGGGTTGGTGGTGGACGTGAAGGGCGAGGGAGTGAGTGCCATGGCAGAAAGCCAGGCGACATGGATTGGCGTAGGAGCTCGGTCTTGATTCTGTGCGCCGTTGGTGACGCACAGGGGACAGATTGGTGGAGCGGGGCGATTGCCCCCCGGGTGAGGAGCCAGCCCCCAGCCCCGTTTGCCTATAAAAGGGAATGTGGGCGAGGTTCTTGCTCACATCCACCTTCTCTTTCTCTCTTCTGATATACTTTCTCAACCATGGTAAGGGGGAGAGGACATGGTGGTCCCTCAGTTGTGGCGATGAGGGTTTCTACACGACAATGCCTCCCCCTCCTACTGGGGATGTAGGGGCGGAGCCCAACGTCAGAGGATGTGGTAGAGGGCGAGGACGCAGCCGCCGTGGTGCTCGAGGACGAGGAGGGAGGCACGGTGCTTTGATCGCTCCCCCTCCAGTTTCCCTGTGTCCGAATGTAGGCCATGTTGGGGACCAACCATTAGAGTTCATCATCAAGCTGTGTGGGCCCCCGCGCAGTTGCCTCCGGCTTCCATCTCCATTCGCAAGGGGTAATGGAGGTTGAACAGCCGCCAGGTCCAAGGCTGCACATGAGGGGCTACTGTAAGGGCAGCATGCGGGCGGACGTTGAGTTCCCAGCACCTCATGTCATGCTTCTCCGGCATGGCTGGAAGACTTTCTCTCGTGCCCATAGCTTAGCGGTGGGGCACGTTCTTCATTTCAAGTTAATGGACGCCACCCTCCTCTCCGTCATGGTCTTCGGGCGTTTAGGTGCTCGCTTAGGGTGCTGCATGGAGAGCTCGACCAATGACAAAAGCTCCTCCTCGAGCGACTGCGACAAGGAGGACAGTGACGGCGACGATGGTGGAGCCCGTGGGGAGGACGACGGCTCTGACTCCGGCTGAACACCAGCCACACCGTCACCGTCAGCCGGCGGCACCACCAGCTGCACCTGCATCTCCTCTCTGGCAAGGTGATTTGCTCGGGTGTTAGGTGTGGGTGGTGTCTTCGCCTCCTCCAGTAGTCTTGCAGCTGGACCCCGGCAGGCTTCCTCGTGGACTCCGGCTTCTTCCTTCCTGCTAGTGTCCATGCTGCCATCCCCTACTGGCCCTGGTGGTGGTGACTAGGGCTTCGCCTAGCCGCTCTTCCCATCCGGCTTCGTCCCTCCCGATCTTGTCAGGCTGCATGCCGCGGGCCCTGGCGGGGTCAGGTTGGGCTTCTGCCCAGGCACTCCTTATGCCCTCTTCACGCTCCACTATGGTTCCTAGGTAGAGACGGACAAAAAAGGGATTACAAGGCACTTATCTTTTTTCCGTCTAAAATATGTAGGCATTTGCCAAACTTTAGCATTAAATATGTAATCTATTTTATCCATGTTCGTGCTTTCTAAGATTTGTACTTGCTTACCCACATATTAATGAAAAAGCCAAGCCTTGCCGGGTACTTGGCATGTATCTTATCCTTGCAGAGGAGGAATGCCTCTATACTTTTAAGTAAACAAGTTTCCTCGGCAAGCTATCTTGTCGGTGCCTTCCATTATTGCCGCGGGACTTGGCCTGTCGGGCCTTTTTTTAAAGTATGGAAGGGAATCAGCCCCTTGTCAACATTTCTTCGTCAAATGCCACTAAAACCTTCCTGACTGAAGCAACGTTCAGATCAAAGGATGGGAGCACAAATGTTTCGAAGACGACAAGGTTTCTCTATGCACAAGTTTTATTCTTACAAAGACATGTATGCATATAAAGAAAACTTATCTGTTTGGCTTGTCGAGGGTCGATACATGAGCTTGTTACCTCATCTATATGATCATGGCATGCTTATGCTAAGCTAATTATGCATGCATGTTGTTTTTATGGCGGCTTCTTTTATTTATCTGTTGCTCAAGGTCTGCGCCTGGCATTGTACAAAGGGTTACATGCAACATCGGCAAGGCTTGTACAAAAGGATGGCTGCCGGGGCAGGGACCGACAACCGTGCATTACCGGTAGAACTTGCAAAGATGCTCAATATTCCATGAGTTTTGCATTTGAATGCCATCTTCGACCCCCAGATGGACTGTGCCTGGTCTGGTGACTCGTACTACCCAGTAAGGGCCTTCCCACTTCAGCGTCAACTTGTTGGTGCCCTTGGCTGACTCAACATGCCTAAGGACAAGGTCGCCTTCCTCAAAGCTCCGGGAATGGACCATGTGGCTGTGATAGCGGCGCAGGGCTTGCTGGTAGTGTGCAACACGTACAAGAGCCCGAGGATGGTTCTCCTCAGGGAGCACGGTGTTGTCACACCTGTGTTGCTCTTACTCTACTTCATCGTAGGCAAATACTCGAGATGACCCGTATTTGAGTTCCGTGGGGAGCACTGCTTCTGCCCCATAGACTAGGGAGAAGGGAGTCTGGTTGGTAGCTCGATTTGGTGTCGTAGGGAGTGACCAAAGAACCACCGACAGCTCGTCGATCTAGCGGCTGCCACACTTTTGTAGCTTATCAAACATTCTCGTCTTGAGTCCTCGCAGCGCTTCAACGTTCGCCCTCTCATCTTGTCCATTTCTTCTGGGATGGGAAATAGAGGCAATTGAAACCTTTCTTCCGAGGGTCTGAACATATTGCATGAAGGTGCAGCTTGTGAATTGGGTGTCGTTGTCAGTGATGACTCTGGCGGGTAGTCCGAAATGGCACACCAATCCCTTCAAGAACTTGATAGCTGATTGTGCCGTCACCTCCCTCATAGGCTCCACTTTCGTCCACCTTGTGAACTTGTAGATTGTGACATACAAGAATTCAAAGCCCTTGGTAGCACAGCGGAAGGGGCCCAAGATGTCGACCCCAGACCGGAAATGGCCACGATAAAGGGATCGTCTGGAGAGCTTGAGTAGGTTAGTGGATATTCTTGGAGTGGAACTGGTAGGCTTCACATCTGGTGACTAGCTCGATTGCATCTTGGAGGGCCATGGGCCAGTAGAAACCTTGCCAGAAATTTTTTCTAAACAAGGCTCTTGATCCAATATGAGAGCCGCACGTACCTTTGTGTATCTCTGCCAACAGTTCCTTCCCCTCTTCCCGACAAATGCACTTCAAGTTCACATTGTTGGACCTCCTTCTATATAACGTGTCATCGACAGAGTGATACATACTAGCCCTCCAAGCTACTCTTTCAGCCTCTTCTTGCTCTTCGGAAAGTTCTCCAGTTTGGAGGTAGCGGACGATGTGATGTGCCCAGGTTGGATCTTGTGGCTCGACAACTAGGACCAATGGCACCTCCTCCTTCATGGGGGTGCCTACCTCAACCACAAAGACCAGTGGTCCTACGGAAGAATGCGGCTCACCAAGCGAAGTGGAGTAGTTCCCGACAGCTCTTCTACCGGGGACCTCTGAAGGTTCTGCCAGTAAAGGCTTGTTGGAGTCTTGCTTCCTCCTCTTCCTAGCCATCGCCAATGGAGATACTGATGGTGGAGTCAAATGGAGGACAAAGGTCCCTGGTTCCACAAGGACCTTTTGTGCAACATACTTTGACAGATAATCAACAATGTTATTTTCCGCACGTGGCACGTGCTCTGCTTGCAATCCGTCAAAGTGCCCCTCCAACTTTCACACTTCTTCAACGTACACCTCCATTAAGAGGCTTTGGTAATCCTTGTTGACTTGACTCACCACAAGTTGTGAATCTCCACGGGTGATTAATTTCTTAATCCCCAACTCTATCGCAATCCTGAGCCCGGCAAGGAGCAATACTCGGTAGTGTTGTTGGTAGCCTTCCTCGGGGAAAGTGCATTTGGACCACATACTTTAGGTGCTCTCCGATCGGTGTGACGAAGAGCACGCCATCCCCTGCACCCTGCAGCAAGAAAGCACCATCAAAGTACATGATCCACTCTTGGGGCGCTTCCTTGCTGGGGATAACTGTTTTCGGCGTCTCTTCATCTGGAGTAGGTGTCCACTCTGCAACGAACTCCGCCAGTGCTCTGCTTTGGATGGTCGAGATGCTTTCGTACTTTAGTCCAAAGCTTGATAACTCTAATGCCTATTCAACTATTCTGCTGGTGGCCTCAAGGTTCGTCAGTATGCATTGTAAAGGGAAACGGGTGACAACTATGATCTCGTGGGCTTGGAAGTAGTGTGGCAGCTTCCTCGAGGCCATGACGAGGCTGAAGATCAATTTTGCACCCCAGAATACCTTGATCTAGCTCCCTGCAACAGGGAGCTAACAAAGTAAACCGGTCGCTGCACCACCTCCTTTGTCGTGGCCATGGGATTGCCTTCACTACCCTTCTCTTCTTTCTCCCGATCTGCACTCAACCTTGCCGTGACTGGTTCACTTCTTTCTCCGTGGAGGACAGTAGCTGCAGCTGCTCCTTCTTCCACTTCCCGCTGTGCCACCAGTGCTGCACTAACTACTTGATTGGTTACCGCTGGATATAGCAACAATGGCTATTGTGGTTTAGGAGCAACCAAGATGGGAACAGAGGAAAGGTAAGTTTTTAAGGCATGTAGCACCGCTTCCGCCTCCGAGGTCCACTTCATGGGCCCTGCCTTCTTCAAAATTACAGCAGGGCGCGCTCGACAGACTTGGAAATGAACCTACTCAGCATGGCAACACATCCAGTTAAACGCCTCATGTCCTTAACTGTCTTGGGTGCTTGGATCTGTTCGATTGCTCTGATCATGTCGGGGTTGGCCTCTATCCCTCGGTATGAAACAAAGAATCCAAGTAGCTTGCCAGAGGGAACGCCAAACACACACTTCTCTGGGTTCAGCTTCAAGTTGATCTTGCGCAGGTTTGCTAAGGTTTCTTCCAAATCCTTGGTCTTGACCACTATGTCATCCATGTAAGCTTCAATATTCCTATGCAGCTGACACTCAAAACCAATTTACACTGCTCTCGAAAAAGTGGACCCGGTGCTCTTTAACCCAAAGGGCATCTGTACAAAGCAGTACATGCCACATGGGGTTATGAACGCGGTCTTCTCCTCGTATTCCTTGTACATGAGTATCTGGTGGTACCTGGAGTAGGCATCCAAGAAGGAAAGCAGATCACACCCGGAAGTGGAATCCACGATCTGATCGATGCGCGGCAAGGGGAACGGGTCCTTTGGGCATGCTTTATTCAGATCTATGAAATATATGCAAAGCCTCCACTTCCCATTCGCCTTGCGCCCTACCATTGGGTTTGCCAACCATGTTGGCTACAATACTCCTCTGACCAAACCAGCTTCCTCGAGTTTCTTGATCTCCTCATCAATGAACTACTGCCGCTCCAAATCTTGCTTTCTGACCTTCTGCTTGACAGGTTGTGCATGAGGGCGGACAAAAAGGTGGTGCTTGATTACCTCCCTGGGAATGCCGGGGATGTCGGATGGTTGCCAAGTAGACACATCGACATTCGCCCGCGGGAAGGCAATGAGCGCGCTTTCCTATTTGTTGTCAAGGGTGGAACTGATAGTGAACGTACCATGAGCGCCAACCAGCCCTGCCGGGAGCCTCTTCACAGTAGGTGTAGCAACCTTGGACCTCTTGCTAGTGGAACTCTTCGGCAAGTCATCGACAGGTGAAGCACATTCCAGAGAGGCGTGCTTCTCGGATTCCTCACTGACATCCCTGCTAGCTTCCCTTCCTTTCTTGTTTTCCTTAGCGGGGACTGCGGCTTGTGCGTCCTTGGCAGCGACCGCATCTTTGTACATCTTATCCACACATATAATTGCGTCCTTCTATTCTGACGGGATGGAAATGACATGCATTGGTCCTGGCATCTTCAGGGTGTTGTAGGCATAGTCGGATGCCGCCATGAACTTTGCTAGGGCAGGTCGACCAAGTATCCCATTTTATGGCAAAGGAAGCTCGACCATATCGAACACAATCTTCTCGGTCAGATAGTTCGATTCTCTTCCAAATGTCATTGGCAGCGTGATCTTCCCCTTTGGACGACTCCTATTGGGGCTGATCCCTTGAAACGTGCCTGTAACCCTTAGCTCTTCATTTGATATTTGTAGCTTACTAATTACCTTGGGGGAAATCAGATTCAACCCTGCCTCGCCGTCAACCAACATCTTTGTGACATTGAGGTTGCGGATTATTGACGAAACCAACAATGGTAAGCACCCTACCGTAGTGGTGCGGTCAGGGTGATCCTCTTCGTCAAAGATGATGGGTGACCGAGACCACTTGAGTGGTTTCCAGGAATCTACCGCTGGCTCCACAGCATTGACCTCACGTGCCCACTGTTTAAGCTGGTGGTAAGAGGACTGCAAAGATGTGCCTCCGTCAATGCACAGGGCGTCAGTGGCTTTTGAAACTCTTGCTCACTGGTTTCCTCTTCATCCCCTTCATCACTCTCGTCATCACCTTCCTTCTTCTCATGGATTCTAGCAGGTTTCCCTTGATGCTAAGGGATCTTGCCGGGGCGGCCTCCTCTGCCACCTCGGCCCTTCCCGCCAACGCCTTCTTGGTCTCTCTCCTTGTCATGTTTCTCGTACTCAGCTTTCTACTTCTTGACAAGTTGCTCAACTTGATGACACTCCTGGAGATCATCGCCCTTGGTATGATGGATCTTGTAGTACGGTCCGTCAGCCTCCCCAGCCTTCTCGACCACCGCAACTTCCCGGCAGTCACTGCACGCGGCAACTTCCCCTCCGGGAGCTTCGGTCTTGGCCTTCTAGCCGGTACTACGGGTGCCAGAACATTTGACAGCCAGCACTGCCTTCTCCTGGAGCTTCTTATTGCATTTCTTGTTCTTCTTCTTCTGGTTGGAAGCATCATCGTCATCTTCTGAGTCAATTTCGACACCATCTTCTTCTTCAGGGAGTCGCCTCCCCTCCTCTATACGGGCACACTTATCTGCCAAGGTGTAAAGCTCATTTACAGCCTTGGGCAACCGGACGTTCATCTTGGAATGTATCCTATGGTTGCGCATGTTAGACTAGAATGCTGCAATCACAACTGCCGGGTGGATATCTTGAATGTTCCTGTGCACCCCGCTAAACCTCTGCATGTACTTCTGCAAACTCTCCCCTTCCTTTTGTGGAAGGAGCTGCAAATCATGGGGCTATCCTGGTTCTTGATGGCCACCCATGAAGGCACCACTATACTCATTGCACAGGTCATCCCAGGTCGAGATGGAGTTCTCTGGAAAGTGCATCAGCCACGACCTCACATTCGGCTTGAGTGCCAAAGGGAAGTAGTTGGTGAATACCATTTCATCTCTTCCTCCGGTGGCTTGAACGACGATGGTGTAGATGCTCAAGAACTATGGCGGGTTCAGTCTTCCACCATACGTTTCTAGTATCTTTGGCTTTAACACACAGGTAGATGGCCAATGGACTTGCCGCAGCTTGCAAGTGAAGGAAGGGCACCCAACCTCGAAACGCAGGTATCCGCCTCCATTGGGCGCAGGTTCATTAACGCCGGGGCCGTTGCACCTGTCAGACTGGTGGCGGATTTCGTGGTGCCGTTCTATGGTGACGTGTTCGTCTTCCCTCCGCTTGTCTTCCAGGACCTGCCGCTGATCTCCATGGGCCCGAGGATCAGATGAATCCATCGACACCTCGTCGGGCTCTTGGTCACATGGCTCTGGCTGCAGCCTCTGCGCTAGCTGCCGTGGAGGGGACTGCACCACCGGAGTGGCCCCTTCAGCATGATCAACAGCTCGGGCCATTGTTGCTGCTTGTGGGCAGCGTGACGAGCCTACTCGCTCTAATCCTCCCGCCTCAGCAAAACCGATCAAACTTTTAATGGTGGATCTCCGCTCATCCATTTGATCGGCCGTTGGCGGTAATCTTAGGAGGAGTTGGGCTCGCGCCATGGCTTTTGAAGTTGTGCTTGGCATGGATGACGACGCAGATCGCGATGTCGCTCGACTTCTAATGGTACCGGTGGTGGCGGCGTTGTGCTCTCGTCGGCGTGAGCTAGTCGCCATGACGACATGATGACAAGAAGGATGTGCCTGGGGATTGACGACCCCATTCGGTTCTTCTTCTTGATTGCCTTGTCCTTGGGAAGGCGTGTGCCCCGTAGCTGCGCCCGTAGCAGGGACAGCTAGGGGATTGCGATTCGCGCCAGAGCGGGCGCCATCGCTGCAGCTGCACCCTCCAGTGAGGTGGAGAGGTGGATACTGAATATTCTCCCCACCCGCGCCTTGTGGAAAATAGCCGCCGGGGTGCTGCTGATGCTGCCCTCCTCTAGTGTCTTCTGATCCTACTTCGGCCGTAGAGGGAACGATGACAGCACGCCTGCGCCGGTCATGTTCCCCGCAGCGTCCGCGTCCCCCGACGCCACTGCAGCTCCCATGTTATCAGTGGCTGCATTCGAGGGGGCCTTCAAGGTGGAAGGGTGAGCTGTTGCACCAGACTTCTTCTTGGGTGCCATGGATGATGAAGCTACCGATGAAGAAGACGATGATGCGGATTGACGCGCTGCTTACGACCTAGGGTTTGCGCAAGTGCTTCCCCCTACCTGGCACGCCAAAGATGTCATCACAGAACACAGACCCTATGGGGCCATCAGCCCCTTGTGGTTCGGCAAGGGGGGAAAGGCACATTGCACAAAGAGCGGAGGGCATGGAGCAGCACGGTAGTGGTGATGCGGGTTGTTTTTACCCAAGTTCGGGACACTGCAAATCGTAAAACCCTACTCCTGCTTTGGTGGATTGGATGGAGGACCATGACGAACACGCAGCACTCAAGCCCGACAAGGTTGCCTCGGGGAGAGTAGCTACGCGCGTAAGAGTGTACAAGGGTCTGAATCCTATTTTAGGTTTCCATGGCCCTCCTTTTATAGGCTAAGGAGTTACCACAATGGCAAATCAGTCATTACCTACTGATTAGGTAGCCAATAGTGCTATCATACCTAACTCTGGCAGTTGGGAGAAAGTGCATTAAATGCATTGCTAGGTGTCACACTGAGGATGCAGCCTGCGCCGCTCAACCACCCTCTTGTCTGTCTGCATGACACGCCTCTGGACATGTGTCATATAGGGGGAGTCTCCCTCCCTAATTGCGGCCATGTGCCAAATGACAACCAGTTAATCACTTGGGGACTCGACACCACACTGATAAGTGACTTGTGTTGTTGTGCGGTGGAGCGGTGGAGTCTTGGCGGGCAGATCTACCCTTGGCGGCCTCGGCAAGCTTGCCGGGGGAATCTTGGGACTTGTCCTTGGTGAGGCCTCGACCTGACCGGGCTCGCCTACTAGGGAGGTTTTTCCTTAGTGATATCTTGCTCCTTTGGCTTGCCTTGGTCTTCTTGATCCGCCCTTTGATTCCTCAAAGAGCTATCTTTCAGGCTTGGTCTTGTCCTGGATGCTTGTCATTGTACTAACTTTGCCCTTGTGCCTGTGTACAGTATGTGCAACATACAAAGGTTTGTTGCACCGACACCACACTTATGCACAAGCTGTAGTAGCCTTCCAGACGGCAAGGCTTGACGGAGGATAACCAAAAGACAAACACAAGACCAGATTAATGAAGAAGAAAAGAAGATCTTAGAATATGGAGGACAGAACTGTTGAAGATATGTCTCCAGAGCCCGGCAAGATCCTTGCCAGGGGAAACCACCAAGACTCAAGCCCGGCAAGCTCCAAAGCCCGACAAGAATCCCACTACCTTGCCACTGCTCCACCTCATCGATCAGGTTGTCACTTGTCGATTAGGTGTCGAGCGGGCAGGTAGTTAGGTGAAACTTGTCTAGGAACATGGCATCTTGGCTCTGAAGATAGAACTTTAATGACACCTGTCCAAGTGATGTGTCAAAAGAATAGAAGCACTAGTACGCGTCGGTGCTTTAACCCCTTTCTGCGATGGCATTTGGAACCGTTGCCAAGTGAGTGTGGGTAATAGGGGGGTCCTTCCCACACGACCCAAAAACCGTCGAGGATAGGGAGCCAAGATGCATGTACAGTACTCCTACTCGTTTGTGCCCGCATTGCCATCACAGTCGGTATTCTCTGGTGCTACGTTTACAATGCGTGGCCCATCACAAACAGTTCACTATTATAGAACGTGTATGATAAGCATACAATCACACACATTCGCTTTTCACAAACCATATGTGATAGCTAATTAAGAAGATTAACTAATCGTTCTATGAGTGTCGGATAGGATTACAAAACATCAGACCGTCGTAACATCGTCGTACACGACAACTATCACACACGCTATTTTGTGGTCAGTGTTTACGATGCATACTTCATTAGAAACATTTCATGGTTGTGAATCGTGTACGATAAGGCAACTATCACACATGCTATTCCGTGGTGCAATGTTTAAGATGCATATTTCATCAGAAACAGTTCATGGTTGCGAATCGTGTACGATAAGGCAACTATCGCAAACGTTTAGTTTACTAGCACTGTTTGTGATATTGTCTAACATCGCACACGCTTTGCAAACGGCAACTGTGTGCACGCTTGCACACGTTTCCTCTCTGTGAACCATCTCGAATTATGGTGTATATCGCAAACATCTATGTTTTACCAACCATGTGTGCCGTAACAACCTGGAGAGCGTAATTTCCCCGTAATTTAATTGCTGCTATATCAAATTGAAATTGAATTTGAATTTGAATGTATGTTATAGCTTTATTCATATCCATCAGGTTCAGACAACCAATGCATTATTCGATTCATAGGTACACATCAAGAATTACATAAGAACCAAATAAAGAATGATGAACCATAGTTGTATACTTGTACTATTAAAGACGGTAAAGAAAGAGGCGAAATACATTCTAGTTGCTGAACAAGGTGAAGCGGAATGCCAATATTGTGCCTTCCTCCATGCAGAAGGCACGCACGACTCTAGTCCAACTCCTTGTGATGGCCGACCACCCATCCTTCACGGTCTTCATGAAAACATATAGATAATCATCATGTTTTGGTAGAAATACTTTAACCTTTGCATGCCCACCAATCATGTCGTTTGAGAGGTAATCTTGAGTAAACTGCTTTGGGAACCACTGCAAAGGAAAAAAGATTCAGACATTGTCATCTAACACAACTCATTATCGGCAGTAAAAACAAGGCTGCAGAGTTCTTACTTACCATCCTACAGTTTGCTATTGTATTGGATAAAGTGTAAACAAATTGTTTAATTGCCATCTTTTGACCCATTTTACTAACAATCTTTATCAGCTTCCTCACTGCTACGTCTTGAGCTTGCGTTGGTTTTTCCCTTGAAGAGGAAAGGGTGATGCAGCAAAGTAGCGTAAGTATTTCCCTTAGTTTTTGAGAACCAAGGTATCAATCCAGTAGGAGGCTCCTCAAAAGTCCCACGCACCTACACAAACAAACAAGAACCTCGCAACCAACGCTATAAAGGGGTCATCAATCCCTTCACGGTAACTTGCAAAAGTGAGATCTGATAGAGATAATTAGATAAGATAAATATTTTTGGTATTTTTATGACATAGATTGGAAAAAAAGATGCCAATAAAAGTAGATGAAAAACTTATATGATAAAAGATAGACCCGGGGGCCATAGGTTTCACTAGTGGCTTCTCTCAGGATAACATAAGTATTACGGTGGGTGAACAAATTATTGTCGAGCAATTGATAGAAAAGCGCATTGTTATGAGATTATCTAGGCATGATCATGTATATAGGCATCATATCCATGACAAGTAGATCGAAACGATTCTGCATCTACTACTATTACTCCACACATTGACCGACTCCTGCCTGCATCTAGAGTATTAAGTTCATGAAGAACAGAGTAACGCATTAAGAAAGATGACATGATGTAGAGGGATAAACTCATGCCATATGATATAAACCCATCTTTTTATCCTCGATGGCAACAATACAATATGTGCCTTGCTGCCCTAACATCCTTTGGGAAAGGACACCGCAAGATTGAACCCAAAGCTAAGCACTTCTCCCATTGCAAGAAAGATCAATCTAGTAGGCCAAGCCAAACTGATAATGCGAAGAGACTTGCAAAGATAATTTAATCACACATAAAAGAATTCAGAGGAGATTCAAATATTTCTCATAGATAAACTTGATCATAAACCCACAATTCATTGGATCTCGACAAACACACCGCAAAATGAGTTACATCAAATAGATCTCCAAGAAGATAGAGGAGAACTTTGTATTGAGATTCAAGGAGAGAGAAGAAGCCATCTAGCTAATAACTATGGACCCGAAGGCCTGTCGTAAACTACTAACAACTCATCGGAGAGGCCTTGGAGAGGCCCTCCATGGTTGATTCCCCCTTCAACGGAGCGCCGACGAAGGCTCCAAGATGGGGTCTCGTGGATACAGAAGGTTGCGGCGGTGGAAATAGTTTTTCATGGTGCTCCTGGATGTTTTCGGGGTACGTGGATATATATAGGAGGAAGAAGTAGGTCGGTGGATGCTCGAGGGGCCCATGAGGGTGGGGGTGCGCCCACACCTAGGGGGCGCGCCGGGCACCCTCGTGGCCGCCTCATTTGTTGCTTGACACCCACTCCAAGTCCCCTGGATTGCGTTTGTTCCAAAAAGATTGCTCCCGAAGGTTTCATTCCGTTTGGACTCCGTTTGATATTCCTCTCCTTCAAAACACTGAAATAGGCACAAAAAAACAACAATTCGTGCTGGGCCTCCGGTTCGTAGGTTAGTCCCAAAAATGACATAAAAGTGTAGAGTAAAGCCCATAAACATCCAAAACGGGTAATATAATAGCATGGAACAATCAAAAATTATAGACACATTGGAGACATATCATGCATCCCCAAGCTTAATTCCTGCTTGTCCTCGAGTAGGTAAATGATAAAAACAGATTTTTTGATGTGGAATGCTACCTAGCATAATTCTCAATGTAATTTTCTTTATTGCGGCATGGTTATTCAGATCCAAATGATTCAAGATAAAAGCTTATAAAACATAAAAATAGTAATACTTGAAGCATACTAACAAATAATCATGTCTTATCAAAATAGCATAGCCAAAGAAAGCTCATCCCTACAAAATCATATAGTTAGGCCATGCTTCATTTTCATTACACAAAATACTCCCATCATGCACAACCCCTGTTTCAGCCAAGCCATTGGTTGATAATTTTTAATGCGCTTCAAATTTTTCAATACTTACGCAATACATGAGCGCAAGCCATGGACATAGCACTATATGTGGTATATGGTGGTGGTTGTGAAGACAAAAAGGGAGAAGATAGTCTCACATCAACTAGGCGTATCAACGGGCTATGGAGATGCCCATTAATAGATATCAATGTGAGTGAGTAGGGATTGCCATGCAACGGATGCACTAGAGCTATAAATGTATGAAATCTCAACAAAAGAAACTAAGTGGGTGTGTATAAGTGCATCTAGTGCCACCCCTAGTTGGTTTTGGAGTATTGACGACAAACCTGGTTGAGGGACTAATGTGTTTGTGAGAATTGCAGGATAACATAGGTAGTAGTCCCTCCTTGATTCGGTTTACCTATCGGAGATGACCCCTAAAAATGTGTGAAGACATTGAAGACAATGGTGGTCTGTGAAGATATTCACATTAAAGACTATGACACGAGAAGACATTGAGTGAAGACTATGGAGCGCGAAGAGTTAGTTGTTTCTTTGTTTCCTTTTCTTCTTCATTGAGTCATACGAACCACTGCACTGTTAAGTGGGGTCCAAGTGAACAAAGTCAGAGTGACTGAAGTGATGCTCAAACCAAATCCTATGTCTTCGAGCAAAGACAATGAGAGCAAATCTTATCCTGTGTCGGATAAGTCAGCTTTACTTGTATCCCAAGTCAAGCTGCCGCGTGTGTTTGAAATCTGACCAGTGTGACATGTGTCAGTTCCTTAGTGACCCATGGTCATTTCGGACAAATCCGGTCGGGTTGCCCAGTGGCTATAAATAGCCCACCCCCTACACCATAAATTGGTGGCTCCTCAGAGTTAGTACATGGCTTTTGTCGTTTGAGAGCAACCCACCACCGAAGCTTTCGAGTGAGATTCCTTGCGAGGACAAAGCCCAAACCACCCAGAGCCCAATGAGCGTTTGGCATCACTGAGGTCTTTCTGTCCGCATGATCTGAAGACTTGTTACACTTGAGGACTGTGAATCCTCTAGCCGGTTAGGCGTCACGTTCTGAGCATCCAAGAGCCATTGTGGATTGCCGGTGAACGAAGTCTATGAAGGTTCGAAAGTCTACCTTGAAGATTTACCAGAGTGATTGGGCGGGGACTAGGTGTCCTTAGCTCAAGGGTAATAAGGTGAAGACGCGGTCTTCTGAGTTGAATCTCAGCCTCCCTAACCAGACGTCAGTTGTCACAAACAATCTGGAATTGGTCAAACAAATCCTGTCATACGAAGCCCTTGGTTCTATCTCTTACCTCTATTTACTTACAGTTTGTCTTCGTGAAGTCATTGCCTGCTTGCATTATCTGTTTGCCTTCACTGTGTGACTATCTGTTCTGATTGGCTTCATACTATCTTCCATCCTGATCTTTACTACCTAGCTGCTATTAGTCTTCGTGCTTTCACTACATTGAATACTTGACTGTGGCTCGTCTTGTGTAGTCTACCTTCCGCTGCATTCGAATAGTGTTGTTTATATTGTTTGTCTTTGAAACTCCCATGTTTTGAAGACTTTCATAAAAATCGCCTATTCACCCCCCTTCTAGTTGATAACTAGCCCTTTCAATTGGTATCAGAGCAAGGTACTCCCTTGTTCTGTGTGATTCGGTTTAACCACCTGGAGTTTAGCTATGTCGACTACAGGGATAATCAAAGTCTTCGCTGCGTGCCCCATCTTCGATGGAACTGAATATCCCTAATGGAAGAATAGGATGCGCATGCATCTTGAAGCCATTGATGTCGATCTATGGTATGTCGTCAAGAATGGCGTTCCCAAGACAGGTGAAGGCGTCACCCCTACTGATGTCAAGAAGTTCATTCAACTGGACTCTACTGCCAAGAACATCATCTGTGGTCACCTTACCAAAGGACAGTATGGCCGCGTGAGTGCCCTGGAAACGTCGAAGCTAGTCTGGGACTGGCTCTCCAAGGTCAATGAAGGCGTCTCAACTCAGCGAGATCAACGTATCATTACTCCCCGCAACCTCTTCAACGGCTTCAAGATACACGACAACGAGAATGTCCAGCTCACATTTGATCGTCTCACTGATATCACAAATGAGCTCCAAGCACTTGGCGCCACTGAGATCACGAAGCGTGAGATAATGAAGACACTACTGAGATCTCTTGATAGCTCATTTGAGACCTTAGCCCTGATGATACAAGAACACCCTGATTTCAAGACTCTCGATCCGTCTGACATACTTGAGAGGCTCAACACACATGAGTACCAGCTATCTGAGAAACGAGATATCTATGGCCCCAACTATGGCCGAACTCGAGCTTTGAAGGCAAAGGTAGCTGCTTCCTCATCTGAAGAAGAATCTGACTGCAGTTCTGGTGATCCTGAAGACATTGGAAAGGAGCTTGCTATGCTTGTGAAGAAGTTTCAGAAATTCACCAAGAAGAAAGGCTTCAAAAAGTCTTCACGATCTAGCTCAAGGAATGATGAAGCTTCTGCCTATGATCACAAGAAGAGAACCTGTCACAAGTGCAAGAAACCTGGTCACTATATCTCTGAATGTCCACAGTGGGACAATGAGAAGAAGAAGTAGAAGAGCAAAGAATATGATTCTGATGACAAGAAGAAGAAGAAATCCTCAAAGTCTTCTTCCATGTCTTCATCCAGATCTTCATCACACAAGAAGAGCTCATCTGGCAAGGCCCGTGCTTTTGTTGGCAAGGAAATGGATTCTGAGGAGGAGTCAGCTTCAGAGGAGGCGGAGGTGGAGTCTGAGGGGGAGTCTGACTCGGGTGTTGCGAGTCTGGCCCTAGCTACTGCCTATGTCGCCAAGTCCATCTTCAATACCGAAGATAATGGCTCCGTCACCAACACTAATGATAATGTCGAGGATGACTCACCTCCCACCTACTGCTTCATGGCACGTGGTGCCAAGGTAAAATCACGTGATGCTTACTTTCAAACATCCAGTGAAGATGACTCTGATGGTGAATCCAAACCTAGTTACAAAACACTTGCTAAAATTGCAACTGAACAACAGAAAGCTATGGAACATACTCAAAAACTGATAGACAAAAGCGATGACCTGTTGGACGCAGAAATGGCCAAGTCTCAGTCCTTAATTGAAGATGTAAAAAATCTTCATATTAAGTACCCGGAACTTGAAGGTCGACATGAATTGCTGACAACTTCTGATGAAAAGCTTTCCTATGATTATCTTCAAAGGAAGCAGGAACTTGAGAAATTGAGATCGGATCATGAAGATCTTCAAAAGGAAAATGAGTCACTTCACGCCCAACAGATCAGTCCCGCTCAGGAAGGATTTGAACCACCATGCCTAAAATGCATTGAGCGTGATAACGCTGCTTCTGTTGCTGAATGTTCTACCATCAGCTTTGTTGCAATATCTTCAACTGCTGACGTGGTAACTAACCCCTCTGTTGAGGATACCACTACTATTGCTGATGAGAATGCTAGGTTGAAGACATTGCTTGAGACAGGGATGTACAAAAGTCTGAAAGGTCATCAGACACTGTGTGATGTCCTTAAAAAGCAGATTCTGAATCAAAACCCTAGGAAAGAGGGTGTAGGGTTCTAGAGGAAAATGAATGTTGATGGGTTGTACTGGAAGCCTGAGCAGTACCCCAAAACCACATGGGTTGCTGCAAAGGAACCTCCAGCTAATCCATCCACCTTATCTAGTTTCACTTGTGCTAACCCCATTATCGTTGATGAATCCTTTGATGCAAACTATAAACTATTTAAGAGTCAGAATGGTGAAGTGTTTGCCAGGTATATTGGTACTAACTACAGGAATGGGCCACCTTTGAAGAAGATATGGGTTCCCAAAAGTTGTCTTGAGAATCTTCCAGTGAATGTCATCATGACACCACCTGTGAAGAAGACAAATCCCATACCAAAGGCTTCATATGGTCTAAAAGCTTCATACAGACCAATGACTCATCTGAGTCACCCTAACGTCAATGTGTTGCAGGGAGATCATACTCAGACCCCATGAATATGAGTGTGTTTCTTCAAACCGCTATGTTCATAGAACAAAGAATTTTTCTGCTTATTCCTATGAGTATTATTCACCTCCTGCAAGGCTATTTACTAGGGACCCAAAGCTAAAATTCTCAGATGCTGCACTTAGACTCATTGCTTCTAAGCCACCCCTGAAAATGTGGGTGGTTAAGAAAACTTAACTCTCTTTTGCAGGGTAAGGTCTCCGGTCGGAAATCAAAGGCGTTCAAAACTAATGCTGGGGACCTTAAACATCTTGTGGGGCGCAAGATAAAATGCCCAAATAGTCTTACTATGTACTTCATTCTAGGATTCCTTGATACTCACCCTATCTATACTAACCAAGATCTGAATTTTCATGTTCCACTTGTTTATCAAATGTTTATGCTTCACAACTCGCTTGGTGAAGCCTATCCCCCAAACTGCACTATAGGCTATGACACCTCGTACTTCAGAATGGATTATGGACAGTGGATGCACTAATCACATGACGGGAGATCGAAGTCTTCTGATGGATTCAACGCTATGTCCATCAGACAAAAGTCACATCACATTTGCTGATACTCGTAAAAGCAAAGTATTGGGTCTAGGCAGAGTTGCAATATCAAGGGATCATCACATGGATGAAGTGATGCTTGTTGAATCCCTTGGTTTCAACTTAATGTCTGTCTCAATGCTTTGTGCTTGAACATGATTGTGCTATTTGGAAAATATTGATGCCTTGTACTAATGGAATCTGACAAGTCTCTAGTCTTTGAAGGGTATCGGAAAGACGATCTATATATGGTAGATATCTCAGCAGGACCACAGATGGTTGTATGTCTTCTAGCAAAGGCTTCAGAATGCTGGCTCTGGCATCGAAGGCTAGGACATGCTGGTATGAAGAACTTGCACACTCTCGCGAAGAAGAAGCATGTCGTGGGCATCGAAGGCGTCAAGTTCAAGAAGGACCATCCATGTGGCGCCTGCGAAGCTGGAAAGATGACTAGGGCCAAGCATCCCTCGAAGACAATCATGACTACATCTCAACCCTTCGAGCTGCTTCACATGGATCTATTCGGCCCTACTCACTACTCTACTCTCATTGCTACTGCTTGCCTCTATTGGCTTCGTAATTGTTGATGATTACTCTAGATATACTTGGGTGCATATAATCCTCTACAAGACTGAAGTGCGGGATGTCTTCAGACGATTTGCCAATCGTGCCATGACAAACTATGGCGTCAAGATCAAGCACATCAGAAGCGACAATGGCACTGAGTTCAAGAACACTAGCCTCGACCTCTATCTGGATACACTTGGTATCACACATGAGTTCTCTGCTGCTTATACACCTCAGCAGAATGGCATCGCCGAGCGCAAGAACAGAACTCTCATTGAGATGGCCCGAACGATGCTTGATGAGTACAAGACTCCACGGAAGTTCTGGCCTGAAGCCATTGACACTGCTTGCCACATCATCAACCGTGTCTATCTTCACAAGCTTCTGAAGAAAACATCCTATGAGCTCCTAACTGGTAAGAAGCCAAATGTAAGCTACTTCAGAGTATTTGGTGCTAGGTGCTGGATCAAGGATCCACATCACACTTCAAAATTTGCACCGAAAGAACATGAAGGTTTTATGCTTGGTTATGGAAAGGATTCGCACTCCTACAGAGTCTTCAACCTCTTTCACTATAAAGTTGTTGAAACTGTGGATGTGCAGTTCGATGAAACTAATAGCTCGCAAAGAGAGCACCTGCCAAATGTGCTAGATGAAGTACCTCCAAGTGAATCCATCAAGCAGATGGGAATTGGAGATATCATACCCTCTGAGAATCAATCTGAAGAGGAACTTGTCATTTCTGCACCTAATCAACCTGAAGACAATGCTCAGCCTGAAGACAATCCCCCAAATGATGACATTGATCAGCAAGAGCAAAATCTTCGTCCTGCTCATCCTCATGTTGCAGATGAAGTTCAGATTGAGAAGATAATTGACAGCTTGAATGCACCTGGTCCACTCACTCGTTCAAAAGCAACTCAAAGAGCAACACAACTAACCAACTTCTGTGGACATTTTGCATCTGTCTCAATTTTGAACCAAAGAAAGTTGACAAAGTCTTCATGGAACCTGAATGGATTCAAGCTATGCAAGAAGAGCTTCAACAGTTTGAGCTGAATAATGTGTGGGAATTGGTCAAGCGTCCTGATCCTCGGAAGCACAATATCATTGGCACCAAATGGATATATCGCAACAAGCAAGATGAGCATGGTCAAGTGGTCAAAAACAAGGCTCGTCTCGTTGTGCAAGGTTACACTCAAGTGGAAGGAATTGACTTCGATGAAACATTTTCTCCAGTGGAAAGACTTGAATCCATTCGCATACTGCTAGCGTATGCAAATCATCACAACATTCTTCTGTATCAAATGGATGTGAAAAGTGCTTTTCTCAATGGAAAGATGGAAGAAGAAGTATATGTCGCACAACCTCCAGGCTTTGAAGATCCGAAACATCCTGATATGGTATACAAGCTCAACAAGGAACTGTATGGCCTCAAACAAGCCCCTCGAGCTTGGTATGACACGCCTAAAGACTTCCTGAAGAGCAAAGGCTTCAAACCTGGTTCACTAGATCCTACACTCTTCACGAAGACATATGATGGTGAACTATTTGTGTGCCAAATCTATGTGGATGACATTATCTTCGGCTGCACCAACAAGAAATACAGTGATGAATTTGGTCATATGATGCAAGAGCAATATCAAATGTCCATGATGGGCGAGCTGAAGTTCTTTCTAGGTCTTCAAATCTGTCAGCAACGCAACGGCATCTTCATATCACAAGAAAAATATCTCAAAGGTTACCAGAAGAGTTTGGAATTCAAGATTGCAAAGGATACACGACGCCAATGCCAACCAAAAGTCATCTAGGTCCCGACGACAATGGTAAATAGTTCGTTCAAAAGGTATATCGCTCCATGATTGGTTCTTTGCTTTACTTATGTGCATCTAGGCCAGATATAATGCTTTGTGTTTGCATGTGTGCCCGATTCCATGCGGCACCAAAGGAATCGCATCACTTAGCTGTGAAGCGAATTCTTAGATATTTGGATTACACCCCAACACTAGGATTATGGTATCCAAAGGGTTCAGAGTTTGATCTAGTTGGATTCTCAGATGCTGATTATGCTGGTGACAAGGTTGATCGCAAGTCCACATCAGGCACATGTCACTTTCTGGGACGATCTCTTGTCAGTTGGTCTTCAAAGAAGCAGAGCTGTGTATCTCTCTCTCTGCTGATTACGAATACATTCTTTGTTGGATCTCTTGTGCTCAGCTTCTCTGGATGAAGCAAACTCTCAAAGACTATGGTATCCATCTGAAGAATGTGCCTCTCTACTGCGACAATGAAAGTGCTATCAAGATTGCCAACCACCCAGTTCAGCACTCGAAGACAAAGCACATTGAAATTTGTCATCACTTTCTTAGAGATCATGTTATGAAGGAAGATATTGATATCATTCACGTCAAGACAGAAGAACAGTTGGCTGATATCTTCACAAAGCCCTTGGATGAGAAAAGGTTTTGCAAGTTGCGGTGTGTAACGCCCTCGATGCGGCTATATCTCCCACGTGTTGGAGCACGACTTAGAGGCATAACCGCATTGAAAGCAATGTCGCAAGTGAGGTAATCTTCACACAACCCATGTAATACATAAGGGAAAGAGATACATAGTTGGCTTACAATCGCCACTTCACACAATACATGAGTAAAGCATTACATCATACAGATACAATCAAGGTCCGACTACGGAACCAAAATAAAAGAAGACTACCCCAAATGCTACACAGATCCCCGATCGTCCCAACTGGGCTCCACTATTGATCAACTGAAATGAAACAACACAATGAACAAGATCTTCATCGAGCTCCTCCTTGATCTCGGATGCGTCACCTGCACGGTTTCATCGGCACCTGCAAACTGGTTTTGGAAGTATTTGTGAGTCACGAGGACTCAGCAATCTCACACCCGCGAGATCAAGACTATTTAAGCTTATAGGAAGGATGGAGTAATGAGGTGGAGCTGCAGCAAGCGACTAGCACATATGGTGGCTACAATCGCAAAAGAGAGCGAGAAGAGAAGCAAGGCACGGTCGTGAAGCTAGTAGCGATCAAGAAGTGATCCTGAAACTACTTACGTCAAACACAACTCCAACACCGTGTTCACTTCCCGGACTCCGCCGAGAAGAGACCATCACGGTTACACATGCGGTTGATGTATTTTAATTAAGGTCAACTTCGGGTTTTCTACAACCGGACATTAACAAATTCCCATCGCCACATAACCGTGGCACGGCTCTTGAAAGTTTATACCTGCGGGGTGTCCCAACAAGCCCATGACAAGATCTCGCGATCAGCGAAGGAATAGACCTTCTCCGGGAAGACCCGATCAGTCTCGGAATCGGTTTACAAGACATTTCGACAATGGTAAAACAAGACCAGCAAAGCCACCCGAATGTGCCGACAAATCCTGATAGGAGCTGCACATATCTCGTTCTCAGGGCACACCGTATTATCCAAACTTCCGGTAGGCGAGCCCAGAGTTGCCCCTGGTGGCCACCGGCAGCTGATAGGTTGGACCAACACTCACGACGAGCACTGGCCCGGGGGGGTAAATAAAGATGACCCTCGGGCTCTGGAAACCCAAGGGAAAAAGGGCTAGGTGAGGCAAATGGTAAAACCAAGGTTGGGCCTTGCTGGACAAGTTTTATTCAAAGCGAACTGTCAGGGGGGTCCCATAAATCACCCGACCGCATTAGGAGCATAAAATCCGGGAACATAACACCGGTATGACGAAAACTAGGGCGGCAAGAGTGGAACAAAACACCAGGCATAAGGCCGAGCCTTCCACCCTTTACCAAATATATAGATGCATTAATAATATAAGAGATATTGTGATACCCCAACAAGTAAACTTGTTCCAACAAGGAACACCATCTCCATGTTCCAACAAGGAACAAACTTCATCTTCACCTGCAACTAACAACGCTATAAGAGGGGCTGAGCAAAGCGGTAACATAGCCAAACAATGGTTTGCTAGGAAAGGATGGTTAGAGGCTTGACATGGCAACATGGGAGGCATGATATAGCAAGTGGTAGGCATCGTAGCATAGGCATAGCAAAAGAGCGAGCATCTAGCAAGCGAAGATAGAAGTGATTTTGAGGGTATGGTCATCTTGCCTGAGATCCCGCTAGGAAGAAGAACGAGTCCATGAAGAAGACAAACGGACGAAGTCGAACGGATCCTCACAACTCCGGAACGAAACCAAAGCTAACGAGAGAAGCAACTCGGAAAGAAACAAACAACATAGTAAACAACCATCACATAAACATGACATGAAGCACAATCAAGTATGATGCATGTCCGGTTTAATGAGGCATGGCATGGCAAAGTGCAACAAACAATACTACAAGTTAAGTGGAGCTCAATATGCAACGAGTTGCATATTGACGAAACACCACATCAATTATTTAGTTCACTCTCGGCTAGGTACTCAACAATATTAAATGTTGGTTAACATGGCAAGAGGTGAAGCATAACAAAACTATTCCATCTAAACAATTTAAATGGGGCCGGATATAACAAACAACAAATCGGGTAAATTCCTATATGCATTTAGCAAATTAATGGAAACAACAAATATAAACATTTTAAATGTTGTTATCATGATGCGAATGACAATGCAAGTTTTAAGCAATTTTATGAAAATGTTGACATGAGCATGTTACGAAGCATTTGGTCACCATGGCGGAACAAAACGGGTGCCATGGCAACGAATCCAAAAATGATGCCACGGCAACATATCGGTTATGGTAACTTGATTGAGATACCAATGCAAAAGAGAAGTGTGTGGATGTGCGCAACATGCTAGAGATGGTGGGGTGCTCCCGACTACCGAGTTCCCACGGGTCGACGGCATGACAAATGAGGAGGAACGTGCAAGGATAAACTTGGACACGGTTTGAACATGAGGATCTCATACAACATGCATTCGTTCTCAGAAGGTCGTCTCGGCGGTTATACCTTCGAAGCATGCATTCGGAGTGGAACGCGTTAGTCGAAGGAAGTAGTGGTACACGGGCCGTAGTGGAAGTAGTCATTCTCGTGACGGTAGTGGAAGTAGTGGTACACGTTCGTTTTCGAAGAGGTACTTGAAGAATCCAACGTCTTCGGGGCGACGGTAGTGGTTCACACGACGTCGAGGTACTTGTCGGTGTAGATGTACACGTTGTCGGGGTACTTGTCGCATCAACGGGTGTAGTCGTACACGTTTGAAGCAGAACTTGGCGTATCCATGTACTTGGCGTTCCGGTCCTGTAGTCGTACTAGGCATCCGGTGAACTTGGTAAAATCCACGAAGGCGTCCTTGGGCATTCCTGGTTGCCGGGTCTTGGCAGCGATAAGAGGGGAAACAAACCAATCGGGCAGCAAGGGGGTGGAGATCTCGTGGAAGTTAGCCGTGAAGGGGCTGCTCAAGGCAGCAGGAGAAGACGGCCGGGGCGGCGTCGAGCTTGAAGGGCGGTGGTGTAGAGGCGAAGCAGAGGATAGAGCAAGGGCAGAGCTGCGCTCGATGGCAGGAAGTGAAGAAGACGAGACTGGCAGCGGGCGAGGAACGCGAGGGCCGCGGGCGGCGCGCTGTGGGAGTGAAGCGATGGGCGCGGGCGCGCGTGTAGAGGCTCGGGGTCACGCACGGGGTGACCCTCCTGGTGGTCGCCGACGGCGGCGGGACTTGGTGGCGGGGCCGGCATGAGGAGACGGGGCAGCGTCAGGCGCGTAGGGCTCGGGGACGAGGCACCGAGGACGAGGCAGGAAGGGAAGGAGAGGGCGCCCGGGGTCTGCTGGAACTGCAGGCCGCCGGTGAGGAGGCTGGGGATGCGGATGACGGCGTGGAGGCACAGCACGGGAGGAGAAGCAGGGCGCGGGTTCGAGGCGGGGGTCGCCGGATGGCGCGGGTGTAACGCCCCGGATGTAGCTTTCCATATTCGTAACTCCAACTCCTGCCTTTTCCAGAGATGCGAGATTTTATTTTCTCCGTGGTTGGGTTTTGTCTTTCGTTTTGCTTTTTGTTCATGTCATTATATGCATCTCATCTCATAGCATCATGTGCATTGCATTCATCCTTATGTTACATGTTACTTTCATGTCATATGTATCAACCCCTTTGCTATCCCTCTCAAACCTAGCCTTGCACCATCACCTTCTTCTTCCTCTTCTTCTACTTCTTTATGCAAGCGAGTTCTTCCCTGCCCCATTAATGTTCATTCTTTTCATAATGCTAGTACATCATGCCTACACCCTCTTTGCCAATTTTCAGCTCATTTGAAGATGTTTTGGTTGGGTTCAAAAATACCTCAAGTTTGAATTATATTCAAACTTGTGTTATTCTACCTCTAAAATGCCCAAACCAATTATTTCAAATACTACAAAACTCCAGGAGCTTGAGGATATTTTTATATCTGAAAAACTCTTCTCCTAGCCCCTAGCCATTTCTCTTTTCTTTTCTTTGTTTATTTAAATAAATGAAACTTAAAAGAAAAGAAAAGGACTCACCTTATCCAAAGCCACAGGCCTTTTCCCTCCAACCAGCCCACCTCACTTACCTCTTTCAGCCCAGCGAGGCCACCAATTCCGATCCCTCCTGTTCTTCTTCTAGCTTCTGTACGGCAGCTCATCCAGCAGGTCCACGTCGACGCTTGTGTTGATTTGACGGCCGGAGCTGCTCCCTTCACCCTATAAATCATGCCCCCAACCCTAGGGTTCCCTGGTCGCTCCATTTCCCCCTCCTCCTTCTCCTGCCGCCGCCAGGTGAGACCTCTCCATGCAATAGCCGTCGCCATGGCCGGGAGGAGCGCAAGCTCGTCCCCGGCTTGTACACCTCCGTCCTCTGCGTTGCTGCCACGAGGAGAGAGTCGCGGCACTCGATGTCGTCTCCTTCGTCCACGCACGCGTCCACGAGCCTCGGATCGACCTCTGCTTCCCCTGCTTCCTCTGCTTCACGGACGCCAAGTCGGAGGCCTCTTCTCGTCGCCGACCTCTCCTTCTTCTTCCTCGGGTCTACCTACGCCCGGCTTAATTAAATCGCGTCCCGAGCTCGTTCGACTCCTCCGAGCCCCTCTCGTGGCGGTCGCGCTTCCTGTACCTTTTCTCGTTAATTGCCTTCTCTGCCGCCGATTGCTTGCATGCCTGATGGTTCCTCCGTCGTCACTTTGGTCACCGGCAAGGTTGCTATGCTTCCTCTGTTTCTTCAGCACACCAGCGCTTCACCTATAGCTCGTGCTCAGCACGCACACGCCTTGAGCAGCACCCGCAGCCAGCGCTCGTCTGCAGCTTCGCCCGTAGCCTCGCCTCGTTGTGCCGCCGCCATGGCGCAAGCTTCGCCCGCACATGCATGCATGCCATGCTTGCATCCACCGCAGCCTCCCTAGCAGGTTTCCGCACCCCCGCCGCATCTCTGCATCCACCAAGGTCGCCGCCTTGCTGGACACCATCGACGCCGGCGAGCAGCATGCTTTCATGGAAATCAAGGCCTGGCCCTCGATTTTGTTCATATAGCGTGGCGCCCCAGCTTTGGACACCTGCTCACCTTGGTGCGATGCAAGCGCCACTCGCCTCAACCTGCAGGTCAAGGGATCAAATCCCTCGGCTACATCTTTTCTTTTGTATTTTTTTCTTATCCGAGTAGCAGCCTTTATCTGTTTCATATAGAGTCGAGCCCCTAGCGTAACTTGGCACTAACCCATGCAACCGGCTAGCGCAAGCTTCCCAAATCCGGGAGGTTCGAGGATCGATCCTAGTTCTCCGGTTCCTTTTGTCCCTGCTTCTCTGTTTTGATTCGAGCACACACACCTATAGCTGGTTGGGCGAATCCTCATCTGAGCAGCTGCCTTTGTAATGCTTGAACCCGTGCATATTTTTTTTTTCCCATTACGTATTTTAGCATTATCAATGCATTCTTATTTCTGAGAGAATGCCCTGTTTTGTATTGTTAATAACTAATCATGCATGCATCCAAATTAAACAAACTATATATGTAAAATGCTTAGAATTTCATCTAGTTTAATAATATGCCATTTTCATCCATGTTTAAAATGTTTAACTTGCTGTTTGCATTAATTTGCTTAAATGCCATGTTAAAATGATTTATTTCATAACTAATTAACCGTAACTCCGAATTTAATAAACTTTATATGTAAATGGGGTAGAATTTTGCCTAGTTTAACATGGTGCACTCATCTTGCATGTTTAACAACTCTAAAATTGTGTTTAGGGCAGAACAGTACCAAATTCATAAATTGCATATGGGGATTTTCCGGAATTGTTGTTTGTTCTTCCGGCCTCATTTAAACTTGCCTAGTTAGGTAGTTTTGTTTTGCTTCACCCTTTGCCATGTTAATCAACATTTAATATTGTTGGGTAGCTTAAACGAGAGCGAACTAAATACTTGAATGTGGTGTTCCGTCAATATGCAACTCGTTGCATATTGAGCTCCACTTAATTTGTAGTGTTGTTTGTTGCACTTTGCCATGCCTCATTAAACCGGACATGCATCATATTTGTCTGCGCATCATGCCATGATTATGCTTGTGTGTTTACCATGTTGTTTGCTTCTTTCCGGTTTGCTTCTCTCGTTAGCCGATTCCGTTCGGAGTTGTGAGGATTCGTTAAATCTGCGTCCGTTTGTCTTCTTCATGGACTCGTTCTTCTTCCTTGCGGGATTTCGGGCAAGATGACCGCTTCTACTGGATCTCACTACTATCATTGCTATGCTAGTTGCCTCGTTCTTTCGCTATGCTGCGATACCTATTACTGTTTGTCCAGCCATCCCAAATTGCCATGAACCTCTAACCTTTGACACCATTCCTATGCAAACCGTTGTTTGGCTATGTTACCGCTTTGCTCAGCCCTCTTATAGCGTTGCTAGTTGCAGTGAAGTTGAAGATTTCTCCATGGTGGACAGGGTTTATGTTGGGATATCACAATATCTCTTATATTATTAATGCATCTATATACTTGGTAAAGGGTGGAAGGCTCGGCCTTATGCCAGTGTTTTGTTCCACTTGCCGCCCTAGTTTCCGTCATACCGGTGTTATGTTCCCGGATTTTGCGTCCCTTACATGGTCGGGTGATTTATGGGACCCCCTTGACAGTTCGCTTTGAATAAAACTTGTCCAGCAAGGCCCAACATTGCCTTTTACCAGTTGCCTCACCACCACCTACTTTTCCCTTGGGAGTAATTAACCCAAGGGTCATCTTTATTATAGCCCCCCCGGGCCAGTGCTTGTCTAAGTGTTGGTCCAAACTAGAGCACCGTGTGGGACCATCCCTTGGTAACTTGGGTTACGTCAGTACCTGTACGCTTAGCTCATCCGGTCGTGGCCTGAGACGAGATACGCGCGGCTACTATCAGGATGTCGGCACGCCGGGCGGCTTTGCTGGTCTTGTTTTACCATTGTCGAAATGTCTTGATGTACCGGGATACCGAGTCTGATCGGAGTGTCTCGGGTGAAGGTCTATTCCTTCGATGATCGCGAGAGCTTGTCATGGGCTAAGTTGGGACACCCTGCAGGTATAAACTTTCGAGAGCCGTGCCGCGGTTATGTGGCAGATGGGAATTTGTTAATGTCGGTTGTAGACAACTTGACACTTGATCCGAATTAAAACGCATCAACCGAGTGTGTAGCCGTGATGGTCTCTTCGGCGGAGTCCGGAAGTGAACACGGTTTCGTGTTATGTTTGGCGTAAGTAGGTGTTCGGATCACCTCTTGATCATTGCTAGCTTCACGACCGTTCCGCTTGTTCTCTTCTCGCTCTCATTTGCGTATGTTAGCCACCATATCTCGCTGCTGCAACCTCACCACTTTACCCCTTCCTTTCCCATTAAGCTTTGCTAGTCTTGATACCCATGGTAATGGGATTCTTTGAGTCCTTGTGACTCACGGATACTTCAAAACCAGTTTGCGGTGCCTATGTTACCGAAAGCAGGTTCTTAATCAAGCTCAAGGAGGAGCTCGATGAAGATCTTGCCCTTTGGGTTGTTTCGTTCTAGTTGATCAGTAGTGGAGCCCAGTTGGGGTCGATCGGGGACATTTGTCGCATTTGGGGTTCTTATTTTATTTTGGTTCCGTAGTCGGACCTTGATTGTATCTGGATGATGTAATGCCTTATTCATGTAATTGTGTGAAGTGGCGATTGTAAGCCAACTATGTAGCTATTTTCCCTTATGTATTACTTGGGTTGTGTGAAGATTACCTCACTTGCGACATTGCTTTCAATGCGGTTATGCCTCTAAGTCGTGCTTCGACACGTGGGAGATATAGCCGCATCGAGGGTGTTACAAGTTGGTATCAGAGCCTTCCCCGACCTTAGGAGCCCCACTGCTTGATCGTTTTTAGCGGCGAGTTGTGTCTAGAAAAATGTTTTGAGTCATTTAGGATAATATATATCGGAGAGTTAGGAATTCTTTTACTCCCCGGTCCTTGACCTTACGGTGAGGTATCTGACGTAGAGTTTTGACTCTTCTCTTCTCAAATTTCACTAAAAAATTTTTTTTAGGATCACGCGGGTATCTTGGAATCGTTCCGATATTCTTACGACGAGAACATTGTCTCGGTGCCTCCTGTCATTTAGGGGTTGTGGCGGTGTCCCGGGAGTTGAGCTCCGAGGTGTTGTCGTCATAATTTTATCGTTGCAGTTTGGAATACCCGAGTTTAAGCGCCGACATCGAAAATCTCTTTTATGCAGTTGTTGGTGAGATAACCCCCTAACCCGATCTTGAGGTGAGTACGGGAGTATTGCCATGACTCGTATAACGGATGCTTTTGAAGGTTGAGGTAGGCGATTTCGAAGGTTTCTTGGTTATGTGTTGACGGATGGATACAACTGGATGTAGGGATTGTTAGTTTGAGTGAGATATATTGCTCCCCTGTATCCCCAACACCAGATTGCATAACCAGAAAGTTTCGGGAGTTTCATAGGTGGGGATTCAAGTAGCTCTTAGGATATCTTTCCGGCGGATGTATGATATGAAATTGGGTTTGACGTCTAGTGGTCCGCCTATTCACGGTTGGTTTTACTGATGGTCTCGTTGTGTCTTAAAGAGTCCTTGGCTATGCCGACTCGGGACGCTTCAGTATGTCATGTGCCTTGCCTTGTACATGATGGTGCTGTACGATTGAGCCGTGTAGGCCCCACCACTAAAACTTGGACGAAATCTCTATCATATGTTTGTTCCGCTTATTCGCAAGCCAATCCTTTGTTTTGTTTTATTTGTGGTATTCGAGTTGCTTCGAAGTCAAATGTTGAATCCATACCTTTCCTAAACGGTGTTCTCATATTGCTATATGAATACTAATCCTTTTGATCATCGAGATTGTCATGTCAATCCTTTTCAACCGGCGTGTTTCTCTTCAAGTGGATCCGATCACTTCAACAATAGCAAGACCAATTATCATTTCTTCTCAACGGTGTTTGTTTCATCTGTTTCCAAGTTGCCTTTGTTTTTCCCGCCCTCCCACCCTTTTTCTTCAAGGACACAGTTTTCTTAATCAAGTATCCATTTATTCATGTGAAGTCTCTTCATTCTTTTCAATCAATGTTCTGATCCGGTGATTTCCCATGAAGATGCTCAACAGCTTCAAGTTCATCATCCTTCATTGTTGTTTCTACTTCGGTGGATTTAATTCAAGCTTTCGATATTCATCATATTCCTTTCCTCGTTTCTAATGCTTTCTCATACCGATGCACCTCTTTATCGTTCTACTTCTCGCTATTTGTTATTCCGGAGTGCTCAAGATATCTTGAAGACTTGTGTTTCCATTCTCAATCCGTTCAAGAGATTTCGAGGTTCCTATCTCATTCAAGCCATTTAATTCAACCGGTGCAATATCTCTTCAAATCATTTCAACGGTGTTCTTTTGAGTGGGCCCTAACCCACAGGTCTTTTTCCAGGATCTTACCTGACTCTTCTATTTTCCCAGAGCTATCCTAAATTCTTCTCCAAGTTTGACGTAAGAATGAGTTATCATCAGTCAAATGCTTTTCTCCAAGATCTTTCAAATTCTTTTCATAGTTGGCTCAACCTCTTCGCTTTTGATTCTTCCGGTGTGCCTCAATAATTCTTGGTGGTGTTTCTCGTTGTCATTCTCATCATTTGTAGACCGAAGAAGGATTTCTCTTAAATCTTGCTCCATTCTCTTCAAGATTCATGGTGCTAGCTTGTTGCCATCCTCTCATAATTGTTTTCGATTGTGAGAATCTTTTTCACCCATCAGGAGATATTCAAGAGTCTTCTCAGTTTGTCATCCGGAGTCCATCAATTCAGGTTTATTCATTCTCAGCTGTCAGTTATCATTCTCCAATCTTACCGGTGATTCGTTCAAATATCCTCTAATCAGTTCATGATCTCTTCGTTCTCATGTATCTAAATTCCCTCAAGTATCTTCATTCGTTTTCCAATTCTTCCCGGTGAATTGTGCCTTTGCTACTTTCATTTTCAATTCTTACGGTGGTTCGTTCAAGAGTTCTCTTTCTTTGTTATCGTATCAATTCATTCATTCATTTGTTGTTTCCAAATCCCACCGGTGATTCCATCAATACCTTCTCAAATTTCGATATATCTCTTTTAATCCTTTCTACGGGAATAAGTAGTATGCCAAATCCGTTGATTGTCATCAATTTAATTGGTGAAGGATAGGCATAGCACAATTCTTATTCTTGTTCATCCAAGTGATTAATTCTTATTCCGGAGGCCCTTAAAATTCTCGGTTTCAGTTGTTTCATCTTTTCTTTTCTCGGAGTTCCAAGCTCTAATTATCACGGAGATCCATCTAAATCATTGCAAGGCTTCACCTTGTGTTTTCAACTTCTCTTTCTTTTATCATCCTTTTATTACCGGAGTTCTTCATGGAGGCTCTACATGGTGGTTCGTCAAGGATTCTTTTCATTCTTCAATTGTTCTTCAAGATTTCGCTCGAAGTTATGATCCGCCAAGCTATACTCAAAATTAAACAGGGTGCCCAACACTTGTTTTGTTTTGAGAAGCTCAAGTATTCTCCGTCTTGCATTCCAAAGTGCAATTCCTTCTATCTTATCTTTTGAAATGGTGTTATGTCACTCTTGACAATTTCCTTCATGTTTCTTGATTCACATGTTGTCAAGAATGAGATATTTTAAATCCATCAATCTCTTCTTTGGAGTATCTTGGTATAGATTTCACCTAAAGCCTTCCCTAAGGAATATTGCTATTTGTGGTGTTTATCAATGATCCAAGTTATCTCCTATCCTCTTGGTGAAAGAAGTTTTTCATCTCTTTGGTGTTCTCAACCAATCAATTGTTTCCATTAGTGGCCGGTTGTCACCTCATAATTTTGAGATGTTTCCATAAGCCCACTACAAACTTATTCTTTTCGTTTCGTTGTTGGTTTTCCAACAACTCCGTTCAATCCTTCTTTTTAAAGATGCTCTCTCAAATTCATTTGAGGTAGTACATGTTGTTTTCTTCTCCATTCTTTTATTCCAATGATCTATCTTATATTCTTTCTTCTAGTGACATTGTGATGTTGCTCTCTTCGCTCATCATCTCAAATTGTGAGGACCGTGTTCTTTCCATGCTTACCCATTTAACCGGAGTGTTGTATCTTCTCTCTTCAAGTTCTTTCATCTTATCAAGTTTTGCCTCTCTTTTCAACCTTAGTGCTGTCTGAAATGTTTCTTACCCCTTGTGCCATTCTTTCAATAGTTCCGGAGGCAGTGTGTTGCTCATTTCATTAAATATCCTCTCATCTTGTCAAGTTCATGTTCAATTCCTTCCATTTACAGTCGGAATGCTGCCCAAATTATATCATTCTTCCTCTCTCATCTTGTTTTAACCGGAGTGGTTTCGAATTCTATCTTGTCCATTAAGCTCTTATTTTCATGTCTTTGCAACCTTCAAGTTCTCGTAATGTTCCTTCTTCCTCTTTGCTAACGGGATTGTTTGCAATCTCGTTCATCTCTATTTTACTCTTTCTCTTAAATTGCTCAACCTCTCAAGGTTCGTGGTTTCACTCGTTCGTCAAAGAAGCAACTTAGTTTTACTTCTTCTCTTCCTCTTCCGTTTCTCTCCGGTGCCATCCTAGATCTCGGGACGAGATCCTCTTGTAGTGGTGGAGTGTTGTAACGCCCCGGATGTAGCTTTCCATATTCGTAACTCCAACTCCTGCCTTTTCCAGAGATGCGAGATTTTATTTTCTCCGTGGTTGGGTTTTGTCTTTCGTTTTGCTTTTTGTTCATGTCATTATATGCATCTCATCTCATAGGATCATGTGCATTGCATTCATCCTTATGTTACATGTTACTTTCATGTCATATGTATCAACCCCTTTGCTATCCCTCTCAAACCTAGCCTTGCACCATCACCTTCTTCTTCCTCTTCTTTTACTTCTTTATGCAAGCGAGTTCTTCCCTGCCCCATTAATGTTCATTCTTTTCATAATGCTAGTACATCATGCCTACACCCTCTTTGCCAATTTTCAGCTCATTTGAAGATGTTTTGGTTGGGTTCAAAAATACCTCAAGTTTGAATTATATTCAAACTTGTGTTATTTTTCTACCTCTAAAAATGCCCAAACCAATTATTTCAAATACTACAAAACTCCAGGAGCTTGAGGATATTTTTATATCTGAAAAACTCTTCTCCTAGCCGCCTAGCCATTTCTCTTTTCTTTTGTTATTTATTTAAATAAACAGAAACTTAAAAGAAAAGAAAAGGACTCACCTTATCCGAAGCCACCTGGGCCTTTTCCCTCCAACCAGCCCACCTCACTTACCTCTTTCAGCCCAGCGAGGCCACCAATTCCGATCCCTCCTGTTCTTCTTCTAGCTTCTGTACGGCAGCTCATCCAAAGAGGTCCACGTCGGCGCTTGTGTTGATTTGACGGCGGAGCTGCTCCCTTCACCCTATAAATCATGCCCCCAACCCTAGGGTTCCTGGTCGCTCCATTTCCCCTCCTCCTTCTCCTGCCGCCGCCAGGTGAGACCTCTCCATGCAATAGCCGTCGCCATGGCCGGGAGGAGCGCAAGCTCGTCCCCGGCTTGTACGCCTCCGTCCTCTGCGTTGCTGCCACGAGGAGAGAGTCGCGGCACTCGACGTCGTCTCCTTCGTCCACGCACGCGTCCACGAGCCTCGGATCGACCTCTGCTTCCCCTGCTTCCTCTGCTTCACGGACACCAAGTCGGAGGCCTCTTCTCGTCGCCGACCTCTCCTTCTTCTTCCTTGGGTCTACCTCGCCGCCGGCTTAATTCGTCGCGTCCCCGAGCTCGTTCGACTCCTCCGAGCCCCTCTACGTGAGCAGTCGCGCTTCCCTGTACCTTTTTCTCGTTAATTGCCTTCTCTGTCGCCAGTTGCTTGCATGCCTGATGGTTCCTCCGTCGTCACTTTGGTCACCGGCAAGGTTGCTATGCTTCCTCTGTTTCTTCAGCACACCAGCGCTTCACCTGTAGCTCGTGCTCAGCACGCACACGCCAGAGCAGCACCCCGCAGCCCGCGCTCGTGCTGCAGCTCGCCCGTAGCCTCGCCTCGTTGTGCTTCGCCGCCATGGCCGCAAGCTTCTGCCTGCACATGCATGCATGCCCGCGCGCGCCCCACCGCAGCCTCCCTAGCAGGTTTCCGCACCCCCGCCGCATCTCTGCATCCACCAAGGTCGCCGCCTTGCTGGACACCATCAACGCCGGCGAGCAGCATGCTTTCATGGAAATCAAGGCCTGGCCCTCGATTTTGTTCATATAGCGTGGCGCCCCAGCTTTGGACACCCGCTCACCTTCAGTGCAGTGGCAAGCGCCACTCGCCTCCAACCTGCAGGTCAAGGGATCAAATCCCCTCGGCTACATCTTTTCTTTTGTATTTTTTTTCTTATCCAGAGTAGCAGCCTTTATCCTGTTTCATATAGAGTCGAGCCCCTAGCAGAACACTGGCACTAACCCATGCAACTGGCTAGCGCAAGCACCCCAAATCCAGGAGGTTCAGGGATCGATCCCTAGTTCTCCCGGTTCCTTTTTGTCCCTGCTTCTCTGTTTTGATTCGAGCACACACACCTATAGCTGGTTGGGCCGAATCCTCATCTGGGCCGCTGCACTGTAATGCTTCGGGCCCGTGCATATTTTTTTCCCATTCTGTATTTTAGCATTATCCAATGCATTCTTATTTACAGAGAATGCCCCTGTTTTGTATTGTTAATAACTAATCATGCATGCATCCAAATTAAACAAACTATATATGTAAAATGCTTAGAATTTCATCTAGTTTAATAATATGCCATTTTCATCCATGTTTAAAATGTTTAACTTGGGAGAAAACGTGAGGGAACTCAGAGTTTTAACCGGAGCGTGAGAGCGTGAGAGCGTGAGAGCCCCTCCCCCCGCCGTGCGTCACTCCGACGCCGGCGTCCACCCTTCCAGGCGCCTTCGCCCCGGCAGCGCCGGCCACCTTCCCGCTCTCGCTCCCTGTTTCGTGCCCATGGCGGACAGCCCCAACTCCGTCAGCTCCGCGTTCCCTCGGGAGAGGCCTGTCGTCTCAGGGCTGGGGCTCTCCTCGGCGTCTGAGAGTTCTGCTGAGGACGTGGTTGGCCCGCTGGTGCCCGGTGCGCCTCCGGTGGCGCCGCTGCTGGAGAGCGCCGTGCCGGAGACCTGCCGGCGGGTGTCTCCGTGGCAGGCGGCCCCTGCTTCGAAGAAGACCCTTTGGAAGAGAAGGGTGGGTGCGGATCTGCCGGCTGGGGCCCCGCACCGCGGCTCGCCGGCGAGGAAGGAGGTTTCGCCGGAGATGCGGGACAAGTGCTTTCGGTGTCTTGCCAAAGGGCACTTCCTGAAGGACTGCACCAATGAGGTGGTGTGCCTACGCTGTGGGCTCCCTGGTCATGTCGCCTCGCAGTGCAAGCGCCCGCGCAGCCCGTCGCCGGTGGAAGAGCTCCGTCGGGTGGCGGCGTCAAAGGTGGCTCGCCGTTCTGCGCCGCGGGATGCAGGTGGTTCGGGGCCGTCCAGGCTCACAGCTTCGGCCAGGGCCGCTACTCCTCCACCCTCGGGCCCCTCGGCGGCCCCGGTGTGGCCGATGCTCGCCGCGCCGCGCCTGGAAGTGGCGGTCGACCCGGAGATGGAGCCGGCTGAGTTGTGCGTTGTCAGGAGGACTCGCGCCATGGATGAGATTGAGCTTCGGCTCCACAAGGCCATGGTGGTGTTTGTAGGAGGGGACAGGTCGGAGATTTCGCCGGAGTTGGTAAGGCATGCTCTGACAGTCAAGGTGGGCATCCCGGAGGACAGATTCTCGGTGCACAAGTACCGACCGGAGGATTTCTTGGTGGTCTTTGCTAGGCAGGAGGACAGGAACCTGGTGAGTAGGCGGCCTGTGCTGGAGCTTGATGGTCACAGACTTTCGTTCCGGCAATGGATCAGGCAGTCTCAAGCGGTGTTTGCGGCCATGCGCTTCAAGGTCAGCTTGGTCCTGGAGGGGATCCCGGCGCACGCCTGGGAGCTCGATGTGATTGAGAGTCTGCTGGGCGGCGCATGCATCATCGACTCGGTTGCGCCGGAGACTTCTGCTCGCTCTGATCTTGCGTCATTCAAGCTCCTGGCCTGGACGGCTGATCCGGAGCAGATTCCCACCAGGCGTTGGCTCGCGGTGCCGGAGCCGGAGGAGCAGAGGGACCTCTTCCAGCCTAAGACCCTGCAATACAAAGTGCTTATTCATCTGGATTCAGTGACTTCGTTCCCGGAGGGTGAGGAGCCGTGGTTCTTAGGCGGTTCGTCGGACAGTGGCCAGAGTGGCCTGCCGGACGAGGAGACGGACATGGGTGGCGGCTTCAGCACGCAGCATCTTGGATGGCAGTATGGGGTTCGTGACGCGCGGGGTGACAACGCCGGAGGGCGGGGTGGTCGTCGGAGATACGCCGGCGGCGTTGCCCGCGGCGGTGCAAGTTATGCCGACAGCGTCGTCCGCGGTGGAGCTCCATCGTCGGCGTGGAAGATTCCACCCATGGCTCAGGCTAGAGAGAGGGGCCGGGGTGGGACCGGGGTCCGCGTCCACGACAGGCTGACGGTTCGTCAGTCCGCTTTTGACCGGATCGCCTTGGGGCCCGGACAGGCGGTTAAGGACACCACGGAGATGATTCGAATTTCGAATTCTCCTGGCGCGGGCGCTCCAAGGGTTCAGGTGGTTAGCCAGGTGGCTCCAGATCAGATTGAGGGTGACGGGGCGCGAACTTCGGCGCCAATCATACAGCCAGAGGGACAGACTGATTCGCATGCACGATTGGAGGCAACCCAGATTGATTCGGTCGCTCATCCCGAGGGGACGCGGATCTTGGCTGCCCGGACTGACTTGACCACGGTCGGGTTAGGTGGGTCGGGGGAGTTGCCGCAGGTGGGGGGCCCCACGGTGGAGGTGCCGATTGCTGCGCCCCCCACTTTGGGGGTTGGTGCGGATCAGGATCCCAGGGAGAATCGCGACAAAGATGTTTTGGACGCTGATGAGATGGGTGGCAGGGCGGGCCACATGAAGGCTGGGGGTTCGGACGCCACAGAGGATCCTGCCAAGGGGAATCTGGAGGTGGCACTGCACGAGCCTATCGGCGCTCAGGCCGGTTCGGAAGGATCTGTGAGAATGAGTGCATTGGCTTCTTCGATGGGAGGGTTGGTACCAATGATTGGCATGGATCCCCATGCTGGCGGGGACATGGAGGCCCCTGGACAAGTGGCGCCCATACAGGAGATTGTGGCCGGGCAGCCATCTCCCCACGTAAATAGTGACATGCACAACGTGGAGCTGGCATGCAATGGGGGCATGAAGCCACAGGAAGCTGCTGCCTTCGGTAAGCTGAAGTGGTTCTGCAATGCGCTTGTCCGCAAGTTGGCTCCCCCTCTTCTTCAGGAAGTGCAATCTTCATTGAGACCTGAGGCAGAACCATTTACACCCAGGCGTACCACACGTGGAGCCAAGCGCGCGATGTCGTCTATCCCTGCCAAGGCTACTCAGGCAGAAAACGTGCTTATGCGAGCACTCGGATTGGTTCCGGAAGACCTCGATGGAAATGAGGATACCATTGCTGAGCTTGCGGACATCTTCGACTCTCCTCTTCGTGACCAGCACATCAAGGTGATTGCTGCTTTGTTCGGGAAGGAGGTCCCTCCTGCATGTGTGTTGAGGACGGGCTTTACGGTGGCTAGCTCTGCCTGATCGGTGGACTAGATCGGGGGTGTCCTCCTTCCCACGATTCATGGATCCAAACCCGCACGTGTTGTGTTGGAACGTGAGGGGTCTCAACAACCCCGCTAAGAAGAATGCAGTTAGGGAGTTTGTAGTGGCAGCTAAGGTTAGCCTTGTGTGTCTCCAAGAGACCAAGCTTGATGTTTTTGACTCTTTCACAGTCATGCAATGCATTGGCCCATCCTTTGATGGGTTTGATTACGTGCCGGCGGTGGAGACTCGTGGGGGCATCCTCCTTGCCTGGAACAGCACGATGCTTTCCGTGCACAATATTGTGCGCAATACCAACTCTATCACAGGGCTTGTCCAGGACATGGGAGGATCGACGTGGTGGGTCACGGTGGTCTACGGGCCGCAAGGAGAAGGCCCCAAGACACAATTTATCGGTGATCTACATGCCTTGCTGCGGCTCGTCTGGGCCATGGATGGTCTTGGGGACTTTAACATGATTCTTGAGCGGAGGACAAAAGCAACAATAACATTAATGAGGCGTATCATGAGGAGATTTAAGGAGTTCGTGGATAATAATGAACTCAAGGAGGTTTACATGCATGGCAGGAGATTTACGTGGTCTAACGAGAGGGATCGACCGGTGATGACCAAGATCGATCGGGTGCTGGTGACTGTGGACTGGGAGCTTGCCCACCCTGACGTCCTCCTCCAAGCTCTGTCTACGAACATTTCGGACCACGCCCCGCTCCACTTGTCCACTTCAGCCCCTTTCTGTCATAAGAGGCGATTCCGCTTTGAGATGTTCTGGACCAGATTGGAAGGGTTTGAACAAGTTGTTAGTGATGCATGGGTGTGTGATGATAACATAGTGGACCCTTTCAAGAGAATGGATGCGCTCCTTAGGAATACGGCGGTTGCTCTTCAAGCGTGGGGGCAAAGGAAGTGTGGCAACATTAAGACGCAGATCGCGATCGCCAACTATGTCATTCTCAAATTTGACCGCGCCATGGAGATGCGTGCCCTTACCCCGGCGGAGCTTTGGCTTCGTAAAAATGTCAAACTGGCATTACTAGGCTTGTCCTCTCTGCAACGCACTATCGAGCGTCAGCGCTCCAGGTTACGATGGATTAGGGAGGGAGACGCGAATACCAAACTGTTTCAAGCAGTGGCTAATGGGCGGAGATCTAAAAACTTCATCCCCCACCTACGGCACAATGGGGTTCTCATCACTGATCAAGATAAGAAGGGGGAAATCTTCACAGAGGCGTATGAGCAGCTGCTGGGTCATGCAACGACCAGGGAGACAGACCTTGACCTCCAATTCCTGGGCATGGAGAACCACGACCTAGGCGAGCTGGAGGAGATGTTCACGGAGGAGGAGGTGTGGAACACTATCAAGGAGCTTCCACCGGATCGGGCACCTGGGCCGGATGGCTTCATTGCTGCGTTCTATCAGAGGGCTTGGACGATCATTAAACAGGATGTGATGGCAATGATAATGAAGCTGTACGTCATGGATGGGAGAGGATTTGGAAGGCTTAATAAAGCACACATTGTGCTCATCCCGAAGAAATCTGATGCGGAGCTGGTTGGAGATTTTCACCCAATCAGCCTAACCCACAGCGCTGCCAAGCTCTTCGCGAAACTGCTGGCTAACCGGGCTAGGAAGAGAATGAAAGACATTGTCTCAACAAACCAGTCGGCTTTTATCTGCGGAAGGCATTTGCACGATAACTTCCTTCTTGTGAGACAAGTTGCTAGGAAGATACACGCACGCAAAGAAGCAGGGGTGTTTCTTAAGCTAGATATATCGAGGGCTTTCGATTCTATATCGTGGCCATTCTTGTTTGAAGTCATGAGGCAAAAAGGATTTGGACCGAGATGGCTTGCCTGGACAGCCATCCTGCTTCGTACGGCTTCTACCAAAATCCTCGTCAATGGTGTCCCTGGCAGGAGTATCTGGCTCATGCAAGGGCTAAGACAAGGCGACCCGGTGTCCCCTCTCTTGTTCATCATTGCGATGGATGCGCTTTCCTGCATCATGGTGAAGGGCGTGGAGGAAGGCGTCTTAAAGCCATTTACCGGCATCAGGCCAAATCAAAGTGTCTCGATCTATGCCGACGACGTGGCTCTGTTTGTGCGGCCTAAGGAGGTTGATCTCAGGTTCGTGACCTTGGCGCTCAAAGCCTTCGGTGACGCGTCTGGCCTCAGGGTGAATTATGCTAAGTCATCGGCGATCCTCATTCATGGTGGAGAGGAGGACAAGGCCAGGGTCTCCAATCTTCTGCAGTGCAATCTGGGGAAGTTCCCTTGCAAATACCTTGGATTACAACTCGCGATTCACCAGCTAAAGAAGACAGACTGGGAGCCCATGCTAGATAATGCGAAGAAGTGCGCCCCTGGATGGCAACGCGGGCTGTTACAAAGATCTGGGCGCCTGGTGTTGGTCAAGTCGGTGGTCGCTGCAAAGCCGATCCACCATTTTATGATCACTGATGCTCCAGGCTAGGTTTTTGATGAGCTAGATAAATGGATGAGAGCTTTCTTCTGGGCTGGGAAGGATCAGGTCTCGGGAGGAAACTGCATGGTTGCATGGAACGCAGTCTGTAAGCCTACGTGTTTCGGTGGGCTTGGCATCAAGAATCTTAAGCTGCAGGGGCTCGCTCTTAGGGTTCGCTGGGAGTGGCTGAAACGCACGGATTCATCTAGACCTTGGCAGGGACTGAGCATGATCAAGGATGAGGATGCCCGAGCCGTGTTTGATAGTCTGGTTAAGATTGAGGTGGGCGACGGCTCTAAGGTTCTCTTCTGGCGGGATCGGTGGATTCATGGCTTTGCCGTGCAGGATATTGCACCCATGATTCACGCTATGGTCGACACTCGCACTAGGAACAAGCGTACGGTCAGGGAAGGGATGGAGAGTGGCCGGTGGCTGCAGGACATCAATGGGGAGCTGAACTTCGTTGGACATTTGCAGCTAGTACATCTCAACTTGGCTATCAACACAGTGCAAAGAGACCCAAGCTCTCTCGACCGCTTTTCCTGGCCTGCAGACCCTTCTGGAGTCTATTCTGCCAAGTCTACCTATCTAAGACTTTGTCTTGGGGATGAATGGGCATCTTACAACACATGCATCTGGAAAAGTTGGGCACCTTTGAAGTGCAAGATCTTCATTTGGCTGGCTGTACAACATCGCATCTGGACCTCAGACCGAAGGGCTAAGCATGGACTACAAGATCAACCTTGGCGTGCTACGTGTTTACGTGAAGTGGATAATGCTGAACACATTCTGATACAATGTACTTATGCTCGTCAAGTGTGGCACACTTGTTTCCAGGATCTAAACCTTGGTATCCGGCCTCCGGTGCTGGCGGACTCCTTCCTTGATTGGTGGATTGAGACTAGAAGAGGGATGCCAAAGGATCTCAAAAGAGGCTATGACACGTTTGTTGTTCTGGTGGGATGGGAGCTGTGGAAGCAACGGAATGCGCGAGTATTCAACAGGGTTCAGAAACAAAGAACCCCGAGGGGGTTAGCTGATGACATTCTCAGAGAAGCACAATTATGGAGGCAAGCTGGTGTAGGAGTCGGTGGTTTAACCCGTTTTGTGAGAGAGTAGACTTTGTATGTAGGGTCGGGTGTTAGGGGTGTTGGTTGAGCTTAGATCCTAGCATCTAGCTTGTGCCTCTCTTGTACATTTTCTTTCTGCCTTCTATAAAGATAAGGTACGCCTTTGGCGTACTCTCGAAAAAAAAAAATGTTTAACTTGCTGTTTGCATTAATTTGCTTAAATGCCATGTTAAAATGATTTATTTCATAACTAATTAACCGTAACTCCGAATTTAATAAACTTTATATGTAAATGGGATAGAATTTTGCCTAGTTTAACATGGTGCACTCATCTTGCATGTTTAACAACTCTAAAATTGTGTTTAGGGCAGAACAGTACCAAATTCATAAATTGCATATGGGGATTTTCCGGAATTGTTGTTTGTTCTTCCGGCCTCATTTAAACTTGCCTAGTTAGGTAGTTTTGTTTTGCTTCACCCTTTGCCATGTTAATCAACATTTAATATTGTTGGGTAGCTTAAACGAGAGCGAACTAAATACTTGAATGTGGTGTTCCGTCAATATGCAACTCGTTGCATATTGAGCTCCACTTAATTTGTAGTGTTGTTTGTTGCACTTTGCCATGCCATGCCATGCCTCATTAAACCGGACATGCATCATATTTGTCTGCGCATCATGCCATGATTATGCTTGTGTGTTTACCATGTTGTTTGCTTCTTTCCAGTTTGCTTCTCTCGTTAGCTTCGATTCCGTTCCGGAGTTGTGAGGATTCGTTCGTCTGCGTCCGTTTGTCTTCTTCATGGACTCGTTCTTCTTCCTTGCGGGATTTCAGGCAAGATGACCGCTACCCTGGATCTCACTACTATCATTGCTATGCTAGTTGCCTCGTTCTTTCGCTATGCTGTGATACCTATTACCTATTTGTCCAGCCATCCCAAATTGCCATGAACCTCTAACCTTTGACACCATTCCTATGCAAACCGTTGTTTGGCTATGTTACCGCTTTGCTCAGCCCCTCTTATAGCGTTGCTAGTTGCAGGTGAAGTTGAAGATTTCTCCATGGTGGACAGGGTTTATGTTGGGATATCACAATATCTCTTATATTATTAATGCATCTATATACTTGGTAAAGGGTGGAAGGCTCGGCCTTATGCCTAGTGTTTTGTTCCACTCTTGCCGCCCTAGTTTCCGTCATACCGGTGTTATGTTCCCGGATTTTGCGTCCCTTACGCGGTCGGGTGATTTATGGGACCCCCTTGACAGTTCGCTTTGAATAAAACTTGTCCAAAGAAGGCCCAACATTGCCTTTTACCGGTTGCCTCACCACCACCTACTTTTCCCTTGGGAGTAATTAACCCAAGGGTCATCTTTATTATAGCCCCCCCGGGCCAGTGCTTGTCTAAGCGTTGGTCCAAACTAGAGCACCGTGTGGGACCATCCCTTGGTAACTTGGGTTACGTCGGTACCTGTACGCTTAGCTCGTCCGGTCGTGGCCTGAGACGAGATACGCTGCTACTATCGAGGATGTCGGCACGCCGGGCGGCTTTGCTGGTCTTGTTTTACCATTGTCGAAATGTCTTGATGTACCGGATACCGAGTCGATCGGAGTGTCTCGGGTGAAGGTCTATTCCTTCGATGATCGCGAGAGCTTGTCATGGGCTTGTTGGGAAACCCCTGCAGGGTATAAACTTTCGAGAGCCGTGCCATGCGGTTATGTGGTAGATGGGAATTTGTTAATGTCCGGTTGTAGACAACTTGACACTTGATCCGAATTAAAACGCATCAACCGAGTGTGTAGCCGTGATGGTCTCTTCTCGGCGGAGTCCGGGAAGTGAACACGGTTTCTGTGTTATGTTTGACGTAAGTAGGTGTTCAGGATCACCTCTTGATCATTGCTAGCTTCACGACCGTTCCGCTTGTTCTCTTCTCGCTCTCATTTGCGTATGTTAGCCACCATATTCTGCTTAGTCGCTGCCGCAACCTCACCACTTTACCCCTTCCTTTCCCATTAAGCTTTGCTAGTCTTGATACCATGGTAATGGGATTGCTGAGTCCTTGTGACTCACCAGATACTTCCAAAACCAGTTTGCAGGTGCCTATGTTACCGAGCAGGTTACGCAATCAAGCTCAAGGAGGAGCTCGATGAAGATCTTGCCCTTTGGGTTGTTTCGTTCTAGTTGATCAGTAGTGGAGCCCAGTTGGGGTCGATCGGGGACCTTTGTCGCATTTGGGGTTCTTATTTTATTTTGGTTCCGTAGTCGGACCTTGATTGTATCTGTATGATGTAATGCCTTATTCATGTAATTGTGTGAAGTGGCGATTGTAAGCCAACTATGTAGCTATTTTCCCTTATGTATTACTTGGGTTGTGTGAAGATTACCTCACTTGCGACATTGCTTTCAATGCGGTTATGCCTCTAAGTCGTGCTTCGACACGTGGGAGATATAGCCGCATCGAGGGCGTTACAGCGGGGACGAAGCAGCAAGAGGAGGCTCTCGGGGACAGCTCGGGCTCCAGGAGCTTGGGCGCGGTGAGGCAAAGGGAGGGGAGGAGGCGATGGGAATCGGCACTTGCACGAGGGGCTCTTCCCAATGGCGGCGCTGGAGGGAGGGGATCGAGAGAATGGGGATCGGGCTAAGCGAGGGATAGGGTTTAGGTATAGGTGGGGCGGTGGGCCTTGGGCCATCTCGGTTAAGAGGGAAAAAGGCCAAGAGGAGTTGGGCTGGCTGGATCTCTCTCTCTAATCCCCACTTCTCTTTTATTTACCAAAAGCGATAAATAGCAAAGAAAGAAAAAGGAGATAAAGAAAGGGTTGGAGAAATAATTTGAGCATGGGGTTAATTTTTCCAGGCTCATAAAAATGTGCACAGTCCATGAAAAATAGGAGTGGCAAGATTGCAGGAATTAAATTCAAAGTCATTTGAATTTAATTCAAAAGGTTTGAGCAAGGACTAGGAATTAGAGGTTTCCAAAAATGTTGGGATTTTTTGGTGGAGCTCCGGAAGATGATGAAAGAATAAATGGCAAAGTTGGAGACCAAAAATTAAGATAACAAAGGCATTGGAATATTTTGCAAGTGTGTTATGGTGAATTCCAAGCTAATGGAATATTTTATAGTAGCTCCCTAAATATTGGGAGGATATGTTATAAAGAGAAATCACCATTGTGAATATCCCTCGATTTAAATGGATCAAAGATCCATGCAATTTATTTAGATGGGTTTTAAAAAGGGTTGCATGATGATAAGATGCAATGCAAATGATGCAATGATGAATGCATGACATGAACAAAAAGCAAAACGAAGACAAAAACCGAACCATGAAGGAAATAACATATCGCATCTCCGGAAACGGCAAGAGTTGGAGTTACGAATATGGAAAATTGTATCCGGGGCGTTACAACACTCCACCACTATGAGAGGATCTCGTCCCGAGATCTAGGATGGCACCGGAAGGAAAAGGAAGAGGAAGATAAGAGGTAAACTAAGTTGCTTCTTCGACACACGAGTGAAACCATGAACTTTGAGAGGTTGAGCAAAATGAAAGAAAGAAAACAACAAAGATGAACAAAGTTGAAAACACTCTGTTAGAAAAGAGAAACAAGGGATACGACGAGAACCAAGAGGTTTAGTGATAAGAAAGATATTGAAACCACTCCGGTTAAAACTAGATAGAGAAGGGATAAGATTGATATAATTTGGGCAGCACTCCAACTGAAAATGGAAGGAATTGAACATGAACTTGAGAAGATGGGATGATACTTGATGAAATCAACAACACACTGCCTCTGGAACTATTGAAATAATGGCACAATGGGTAAGAAGGATTTCAGACAACACTCAGGTTGAAACTAGAGGCAAAACTTGACAAGATGAAAGAACTTGAATGAGAACACAACACTCCGGTTAAATGGATGAGCAAGAAAATAGCATGATCTTCACAATTCGAGATGATGGGTCAACGAGAGCAACATCACAATGCCTCTGGAAGAAAGAATAGAAGATAGATCACTGGAATAAAAGAATGGAGAAGAAAACAACATGTACTACCTCAAATGAATTTGAGAGAGCATCTTTAAAAAGAAGGATTGAACGGAGTTGTTGGAAAAACCAACAACGAAACGAAAAGAATAAGATTGTAGTGGGCTTATGGAAACATCTCAAAATTATGAGGTGACAAACGGCCACTAACGGAAATAATTGATTTGATTGAGATCACCAAAGAGATGAAAAACTTCTTCCACCAAGATGATAAAGAGATAACTTGGATCATTGTTAAGCACCACAATCGCAACATTCCTTAGGGAAGGTTGTAGGTGAAATATAACCCAAGATAACTCCAATAAAGAGATTGATGGATTTAAAATACCTCATTCTTGACAACATATGAATCATGAAACATGAAGGAAATTGTCAAGAGTGACATAACACCACCTCAAAAGATAAGGTAGAAAGAATTGCACTTTGAAATGCAAGAAGAAGAATGCTTGAACTCCTCAAAACAAAACATGTGTTGAGCACCATGTTTAATTTTAAGTATAGCTTGGCGGATTTTAACTTCAAAGAGAAATCTTGAAGAACAATTGAAGAATGAAAAGAATCCCTAACGAACCACCATGTAGAGCCTCCATGAAGAACACCGGTAATAAAAGGATGATGAAAAGAAAAAGAAGTTGAAAACACAAGGTGAAGCCTTGCAATGATTTAGAAGGAGCTTCGCGACGATGTAACCAAGAAAACTCCGAACTCCGAAAAAAGGAAAAGATGAAACACTAGAACCGAGAATTACTTCATCATGAACAATCTCCGGAAGGAAAGAATTAATCACCTCGAGGAAATAAGAATAAGATTTATTGTACGCTTATCCTTCATCAAATTAAGTTGATGACAAGCAATGAATTTGGCATACTACTTATTCCTGTAGAAAGGATTAAAAGAGATATAGCGCGAACTTGAGAAGGTATTGATGGAACCACCGGTGGGATTGAAACAACGAAAAAAATGAATGAATTGATACGATAACGAAGGAAGAGAAATCTTGAACAAACCACCGTAAGAATTGAAAATGAGAGTAGCAAAGGCACAATTCACCAGGAAGAATTGGAAAACGAATGAAGATACTTGATGGGATTTAGATACATGAGAACGAAGAGATCACGAACTGATTAGAGGGTATTTGAACGATGCACTGGTAAGATTTGGAGAATGATAGCTACGCGCCGAGAATGAAGAATTATGACATGATGGCCTTCGGAGGAAAGAAATGGAAACAACTCATGAAATGCACCGAATGGTAAGAAAAGAATTGTCACAATCAAGAATCATGAATGTTCAAGAGAATGGACCAAGATTTAGGAAATATTCTTCATCAGTCTTTAAATGTTGAGAATGATGATGAGAACCACCAAAATTGTTGAGGCACTCCGAAATGAAGAATAGAAAGTTTGAACCAACGATCAAAAGAATTTGGAAGCGATCTTGAATAAGACATCTGACTGATGAAAACTCATTCTTACGTCAAACTTTGAAAGGAATTTGAGAATAGCTCCGGGAAAATTAGGAGAGTCAGGTAAGATCCTGGGAAAAAACCTGTGGGTTAGGGCCCACTCAAAAGAAAACACCGTTGAACAAGTTTTAAAGAGAGGCTGCACCGGTTGAATTAAATGGCTTGAATGAGATAACAACCTCGAAATATCTTGAACGGATTGAGAATGGAAACACAAGTCTTGTGAGATATCTTCAGCACTCCAGAACAAATGAATAGGAATAAGTGAATGATTAAGGTGTGCATCGGCACGATAAAGCATTAGAAACGAGGAAAGGAATATGATGAATATCGAAAGCTTGAATTGGATCCACCGGAGAAGAAACAACAATGAAGGATGATGAACTTGAAACTGTTGAGCATCTTCATGGGAAATCACCGTATAAGAACATTGAAAGAAAAGAATGAAGAAACTTCACAAAAATAAAAGGATACTTGGTAAAGAAATCTTAGTCCTTGAGGAAAAAGGGTGGGTGGGCGGGAAAAAACAAAGGCAACTTGGAGACGGATGAAACAAACACCGTTGAGAAGAAATGATAATTGGTCTTGCTGAAGTTGAAGTGATCGGATCCACTTGAAGAGAAACACGCCGGTTGAAAAGGATTGACATGACAATCTCGATTGTCGAGAAGGATTGGTATTCACATCGGAGTATGAGAACACCATTTCGAAAAGGTATGGAATCAACACTTGACATTGAAGCAACTCGAATACCACAACTCAAAACAAAAACAAAGGACTGGCTTGTAGAATAAGCGGAACAAACATATGATAGAGATTTCGTCCGAAGTTTTCGTGGTGGGGCCTACACGGCTCGATCGACAGCACCATCATGTACAAGGCAGTGCACATGACATACTGAAGCGCCCCAGTCGGCATAGCCAAGGACTCTTTAAGACACAACGAGACCATCAGAAACCAACCGTGAATAGGCGGACCACTAGACGTCGAACCCCAATTTCATATCATACATCCGTCGGAAAGATATCCTAAGAGCTACTTGAATTCCCACCTATGAAACTCCCGAAATTATCCGGTTATGCAATCAGGTGTTGGGGATACAGGGGAAGCATAATATCTCACCCAAAACTAGCAATTCCTACATCCAGCTGTATCCATCCTTCAACACATAACCAAGAAACCTTCGGAAATCGTCTACCTCAACCTTCGAAAAGCATCCGTTATACAAGTTATGGCGATACTCCCGAACTCCCGCCCCAGTACTGGGTGGCGTCGAGGTTATCTCACCAACGAACTGCATAAAAGAGATTTTCGATGTCGGCGCATTAAACTCGTATTCCGAACTGCAACGATTAAATTATGGCGACAACACCTCAGAGCTCAACTCCTCGGGACACTTCCACTAAACCCCTGACAGGAGGCACCAAGACAATGTTCTCATCATAAAACCATCGGAACGATTCCAAGAACCCGCGTGATCCTAAAAAAAATTTAGTGAAATTTGAGAAGAGAAGAGTCAAAACTCTACGTCAGGATGCCTTACCAGAGCGATGAAGAGACTGGGGAGTCAAAAGAATTCCTAACTCTCCGATATATATAATCCTAAATGACTCAAAACATTTTTCTAGACACAACTCGGCCGCTAAAAATGATCAAGCAGTGGGGCTCCTAAGGTCGGGGAAGGATCTGATTACCAACTTGTAACGCCCTCGATGCGGCTATATCTCCCACGTGTCGGAGCATGACTTAGAGGCATAATCGCATTGAAAGCAATGTCGCAAGTGAGGTAATCTTCACACAACCCATGTAATACATAAGGGAAAGAGATACATAGTTGGCTTACAATCGCCACTTCACACAATACATGAGTAAAGCATTACATCATACAGATACAATCAAGGTCCGACTACGGAACCAAAATAAAAGAAGACTACCCCAAATGCTACACAGAGCACCGATCGTCCCAACTGGGCTCCACTACTGATCAACTGAAATGAAACAACACAATGAACAAGATCTTCATCGAGCTCCTCCTTGAGCTCGGATGCATCACCTGCATGGTTTCATCGGCACCTGCAAACTGGTTTTGGAAGTATCTGTGAGTCACGAGGACTCAGCAATCTCACACCCGCGAGATCAAGACTATTTAAGCTTATAGGAAGGATGGAGTAATGAGGTGGAGCTGCAACAAGCGACTAGCACATATGGTGGCTACAATCGCAAAAGAGAGCGAGAAGAGAAGCAAGGCACGGTCGTGAAATTAGTAGCGATCAAGAAGTGATCCTGAAACTACTTACGTCAAACACAACTCCAACACCGTGTTCACTTCCCGGACTCCGCCGAGAAGAGACCATCACGGTTACACACGCGGTTGATGTATTTTAATTAAGGTCAACTTCGGGTTTTCTACAACCGGAAATTAACAAATTCCCATTTGCCACATAACCGCGGGCACGGCTCTCGAAAGTTTATGCCCTGTAGGGGTGTCCCAACTTAGCCCATGACAAGCTCTCGCGATCAACGAAAGAATAGACCTTCTCCCAGGAAGACCCGATCAGTCTCGGAATCCCGGTTTACAAGACATTTCGACAATGGTAAAACAAGACCAGCAAAGCCGCCCGAATGTGCCGACAAATCCTGATAGGAGCTGCACATATCTCGTTCGTGGCACACCGGATTGTCCAAACTTCCGGTAGGCGAGCCTAGAGTTGCCCCTCGGTACACCGGCGGTCGACAAAGTTGGACCAATACTCACGACGAGCACCGCCCCGGGGGTAATAAAGATGACCCTCGGGCTCCGAAACCCAAGGGAAAAAGGGCTAGGTGAGGCAAATGGTAAAACCAAGGTTGGGCCTTCTTGGACAAGTTTTATTCAAAGCGAACTGTCGGGGGTTCCCATAAATCACCCGACCGCGTTAGGAACGCAAAATCCGGGAACATAACACCGGTATGACGGAAACTAGGGCGGCAAGAGTGGAACAAAACACTGCATAAGGCCGAGCCTTCCACCCTTTACCAAATATATAGATGCATTAATAATATAAGAGATATTGTGATATCCCAACAAGTAAACATGTTCCAACAAGGAACAACATCTCCATGTTCCAACAAGGAACAAACTTCATCTTCACCTGCAACTAACAACGCTATAAGAGGGGCTGAGCAAAGCGGTAACATAGCCAAACAACGGTTTGCTAGGAAAGGATGGTTAGAGGCTTGACATGGCAACATGGGAGGCATGATATAGCAAGTGGTAGGCATCGTAGCATAGGCATAGCAAAAGAGCGAGCATCTAGCAAGCGAAGATAGAAGTGATTTCGAGGGTATGGTCATCTTGCCTGAGATCCCACTAGGAAGAAGAACGAGTCCATGAAGAAGACAAACGGACGAAGTCGAACAGATCCTCACAACTCCGGAACGAAACCGAAGCTAACGAGAGAAGCAACCCGGAAAGAAACAAACAACATAGTAAACAACCATCACATAAACATGGCATGAAGCACAATCAAGTATGATGCATGTCCGGTTTAATGAGGCATGGCATGGAAAAGTGCAACAAACAATACTACAAGTTAAGTGGAGCTCAATATGCAACGAGTTGCATATTGACGAAACACCACATCAATTATTTAGTTCACTCTCAGGTAGGTACTCAACAATATTAAATGTTGGTTAACATGGCAAGAGGTGAAGCATAACAAAACTATTCCATCTATACAATTTAAATGGGGCCGGATATAACAAACAACAAATCCGGTAAATTCCCATATGCATTTAGCAAATTAATGGAAACAACAAATATAAACATTTTAAATGTTGTTATCATGATGCGAATGACAATGCAAGTTTTAAGCAATTTTATGAAAATGTTGACATGAGCATGTTACGAAGCATTTGGTCACCATGGCGGAACAAAACGGGCGCCACGGCAATGAATCCGAAAATGATGCCACAGCAACATATCGGTTATGGTAACTTGATTGAGATACCAATGCAAACGAGAAGTGTGCGGATGTGCGCAACATGCTAGAGATGGTGGGGTGCTCCCGACTACCGGGTTCCCACGGGTCGACGGCATGACAAACGAGGAGGAACGTGCAAGGATAAACTTGGACACGGTTTGAACATGAGCATCTCATACAACATGCATTCGTTCTCAGAAGGTCGTCTCGGCGGTTATACCTTTGAAGCGTGCATTCGGAGTGGAACGCGTTAGTCGAAGGAAGTAGTGGTACACGGGCCGTAGTGGAAGTAGTCGTTATCATGACGGTAGTGGAAGGAGTGGTACACGTTTGTTTTCGAAGAGGTACTTGAAGAATCCAACGTCTTCGGGGCGACGGTAGTGGTTCACACGACGTCGAGGTACTTGTCGGTGTAGATGTACACGTTGTCGGGGTACTTGTCGCATCAACGGGTGTAGTCGTACACGTTTGAAGCGGAACTTGGTGTATCCATGTACTTGGCGTTCCGGTCCTATAGTCGTACTAGGCATCCGGTGAACTTGGTGAAATCCACGAAGGCGTCCTTGGGCGTTCCTGGTTGCCGGGTCTTGGCAGCGACAAGAGGGGAAACAAACCAATCGGGCAGCAAGGGGGTGGAGATCTCGTGGAAGTTGGCCGTGAAGGGGCTACTCAAGGCAGCAGGAGAAGACGGCCGGGGCGGCGTCGAGCTTGAAGGGCGGTGGTGCAGAGGCGAAGCAGAGGACAGAGCTGCGCTCGATGGCAGGAAGTGAAGAAGACAGTACGGCAGCGGGGCGAGGAAACGCAGGGGCCACGGGGCGGCTGCGCGCCTGTGGGAGTGAAGCGATGGGCGCGGGCGCGCGTGGAGAGGCTCGGGGTCACGCGCGGGGTGACCCTCCTGGTGGTCGCCGACGGCGGTGGGACTTGGTGGCGGGGCCGGCACGAGGAGACAGGGCAGCGTCAGGCGCGTAGGGCTCGGGGACGAGGCACCGAGGACGAGGCAGGAAGGGAAGGAGAGGGCGCGCGGGGTCTGCTGGAACTGCAGGCCACCGGTGAGGAGGCTGGGGATGCGGATGACAGCGTGGAGGCACAAAGACGGAAGAAGGAGAAGCAGGCTGGTTCAAGCGGGGTTGCTGGGGATGGCGCGGGGACGAAGCAGCAAGAGGAGGCTCTCGGGGACAGCTCGGGCTCCAGGAGCTTGGGCGCGGTGAGGCAAAGGGATGGGAGGAGGCGATGGGAATCGGGCACTGGTACGAGGGGCTCTTCCCCTGTGGCGGCGCTGGAGGGAGGGGATCGAGAGAATGGGGATCGGGCTGAGCGAGGGGCTAGGGTTTAGGTATAGGTGGGGTGGCTGGGCCTTGGGCCATCTCGGTTAAGAGGGAAAAAAGGCCAAGAGGAGTTGGGCTGCGCTGGATCTCCCTCTCTCTAATCCCCCACTTCTCTTTTATTTACCAAAAGCAGTAAATAGCAAAGAAAGAAAAAGGAGATAAAGAAAGGGTTGGAGAAATAATTTGAGCATGGGGTTAATTTTTCCAGGCTCATAAAAATGTGCACAGTCCATGAAAAATAGGAGTGGCAAGATTGCAGGAATTAAATTCAAAGTCATTTGAATTTAATTCAAAATGTTTGAGCAAGGACTAGGAATTAGAGGTTTCCAAAAATGTTGGGATTTTTTGGTGGAGCTCCGGAACATGATGAAAGAATAAATGGCAAAGTTGGAGACCAAAAAATAAGATAACAAAGGCATTGGAATATTTTGCAAGTGTGTTATGGTGAATTCCAAGCTAATGGAATATTTTATAGTAGCTCCCTAAATATTGGGAGGATATGTTATAAAGAGAAATCACCATTATGAATATCCCTCGATTTAAATTGATCAAAGATCCATGCAATTTATTTAGCTGGGTTTTAAAAAGGGTTGCATGATGATAAGATGCAATGCAAATGATGCAATGATGAATTCATGAGATGAACAAAAAGCAAAACGAAGACAAAAACCCAACCACGAAGGAAATAACATATCACATCTCCGGAGACGGCAAGAGTTGGAGTTACGAATATGGAAAATTGTATCTGGGGCGTTACACGGTGTGAGCTAAATATCTTGGAATCTTCAAATGTCCTGTGAATGGGCACACATCCTAACACTTATGCATTTTGATCACTTAGATGTGCAACACATGAAGTAATGTTTATCTTCAATCAATGAAGACATACATTCTAAGTGTGAATACATTAATGCGGAAGTTGACTTCGGAGCGCCACGATAATTGTGCGCCGTGTCTAGGTCTAATACTTCCTATACGGTGGGTAACGCCACCACCAAATTTTCGTTTGAAGTGTTTTCTTGGTGTTATGTTTGCATAAGTTTTCACATTGGATTCATATTCATCCTTTGCTTATATTCAAGTTTATCTTCAATTGGTTGATTGGACTAGTACTATATATATCTCTATCTGTGTTCTGTCCTCTACAACATTCACTTATAGCTATGGCTTCGTGTTGAATCTTTTGAACTAAGTGGATGTGATTGGACCCGAAACCTATCTATGCTTCTACCTCAACTCTATCTGTCCAAGTCATATGCATTCTATTAAAAACTATCGATTGTCTTCACTGAGACCTTGTCAGCTGAAGTCAATCTGACAAACATTTATATTTGTTTTTAATGCTTTATCCTATTTGCCTGAAACCCGGAGAATTCGGAACGACCACCCCGACAATCCAGGCATGCGTGGGAACATGGAACAACTCCCAAGGTGTTGCATGCTTGCCACGTGTTGGTCAGATGTGAACAGCCAGGGGCACCTGTGTAATTGCGATGTGCCGTCTCTGTCCTTGTAAATACCCGTCACGTCTCGATCAGAAAAATTCTTCTTCCTCTTCGTGACCTCTCATAAATCCTAGCGCCTCCCCTAGCTCTCGACGACGCCGACGATGAAGCGCTTAGCTGCCGCGACTTCTTCGACGCCGTCCTCACGCCTGCCGTGGACCTCGTCCTCTCCGCCATCGTCATAGGTGTCTTCTGTCGCCAAGTTAGGGCACGGGAGATTGAACTGCTCGGCCTCCACCTTCGCTCCGTCTAGCAGTTCTTCGTGGGTAATTAAAGTTTACTTTTTACCGTCTTTACCAAAAGTGGTTTCTAGATCTCCAAACTTGAATCTATCTCATTCTGCATCTCATATTCTGCCTAGTCTATTCACTTATGCTTCTTTACAAGTTAGATTCCTCACTTGTACTTATTCTTGGATTTGTACAACTCTGGAACCAACTCTCATCATATAAGTGAATGTCTTCGCGTTATGAGGTCAATGTCTTCAAACTGACTTATCTTCAAAATCTTCTGAGAATGCATATGACCTCTTCCTGTTCCCTCGCACCTCTAATGCTGTCATAGGTACATGTTCGTGGGAGAATCCCTTGGTTCTCATAGTCTGCATTCGTTTGCAGAATTCTTGCAGAGTCACATCAATTCACCTGAAGCCAGTTCTTGTCTGACCAGCCGTTCGAAGCCATTGCACGCACTGAAGCCTTTCAGTTTAAACTTCATGGCAACTGAGAAGTCAGCACGAAAGGGAGGTAGACAGCGCCGTGGTAGTCAGTTTAAACTTCCAGATTTGCATGAGCTGTACAAAACAGACCCTAAGGAAATCTATACCGGCCGCAAGAATCGAATCCAGTGGATTCGAAGATATTGGGTAGAAGAATGGTTCAAATACCGCTTCGTCCCTGAATAATATGCAGAGAAAATTGCCATCAAGGGACCCTGGGGAGATATTGTTTACAAAATCTTCAACCCCAGTCCCTTTCTGAAGCTATTAGTAGCGCACCTACTACTCCTGTATTCTATACAATCAGGAGCGCATATTTCCTCATATGCGTCCGGACACTGAAGCCATTGCTGGTCTGCCCTACCTTGAAGAAGCCCTAGACTGCTTTTGTGATGCTGGTCTTCTGCAGTTTGTCACTGACAAGGAACATTGGAATGAAGAGCTTCTACTGCAATTCTATGCAACCATCTAGATTCACGACTACAACAGGGATACAACGACATGGGTCCTTGAGTGGATGACGGGTAACGTTCATCATGAAGCCAAAGCCTTTGATCTCATTGAGCTTACCGGCCTCTCCACTCCAGGCAAATTGTATGAACACTGGTTGTCGACTTCACCCTGATGCATTGAGAGCATCTTTGTAAGCTTCGAGCCCAACATGAGCCAGATGCTTAGTATGATGAAGCCACTGCCCCAGGATGCTGAGTATCCCAAGGAATTTCTTGTTGAAGACCTAGAGTATCTGCCCCGCACTATCTATCATATCATTCGGCGAACTCTATGGCTGATCAAGGGACATTCCTCCTCAGCAAAGCTTGAAGGTGCAATGAATATATTGGTCTTCTACATACTAAATGGCAAAAGCTTCAATACTCAAGATTTCTTCATTCGCCAGTTTGCTGCATCTGGGTTTGACATTTTTGGTCTGAAGTTCTATGCTCCTTGGATCATGCGTCTGATCAAGCTCCACTCTGCCATTGACTATCAGCCCTCTTCTCATAACCATCTCATATTTTTACCAGAGGTTTATATGTCCATTGAAGCCATTTACCCAGAGCCTGCCAAGGAAGCACTATATCTTCACAATATAGATCGTCAGAGCTTTTGCCAGCATGTTGAGGGTGTTCAGGTTGCTTCTCGTGTTTAACCATTGGCCAGCAACACTCACCGTGCACGCACTGAAGCCACAGAAAGCACCATTGCACCAAGAACTCGAAAACGATCCCGTGTGCTCAATGACCGCGAGCTTCTTGTGGCTTTGCATCAGAAACAAGATAAGCATCATTACTGGTAGAAGCGATAAATGCAAAGCCTCTTGGTGGATATCAATCACATTCGCAATCTTGCCACCAAGAACGCCTTTGTCACTCACGAAACCTGTCGGAGGACTTGCACTACAAAAAAAATACACTTCCGTGATGATACGTGTTTGTCACAGTAGGTCGCGTTTTTTGTCATGCATGTACATCCATGGCAAATTTATGACAGAATCAAGATAGTCATACTTGTTCTGTCGTAGAAGTGTTCCATGACATTACCAAAATTATCATCACATAAGTGTCCACTTCCATGACAATAAATCGCGCGTCACAGAAGTGCTTTCGTCAAGGGTGACCGACACGTGGCATCCACCGTAACGGAACACCGTTAAGCTATCGGGTCGGGTTTTGGATCCGATAACCCGTTAACAGCCCCGACCAATGGGGATTTTCCACGTGTAAAATCATCATTGGCTGGAGGAGACACGTGTCAGGTCCGCGTTGGCACAGGTGTCACTCATCCAATGGGCGAGACGCGCCTATGATATGTTGACACATGGACTGGCCCATCAAGTTTAATTGGGCCGGCCCAACTAAAGGCCCACAAGTTTTTGCGGACCATAATGGGCCGGCCCAGCTAAAGGCCCACAAGATTTTGCGGACCATAATGGGCCGGCCTAGCTAAAGGCCCACGAGATTTTGCGGGCCATAATGGGCCGGCCCAGGTAAAGGCCCACAAGATTTTGTGGGCCATAATGGGCCGGCCCAGCTAAAGGCCCACAAGATTTTCGTGTGCCATAATGGGCCGGCCCAGGTAAAGGCCAACAAGATTCTTGCAGATCATAATGGGCCGGCCCAACTAAAGGCCCACGAAATTTCGCCGACATTAATGGGTCGGCCCAGCAGTAGGCCCATAAGATTTTCAGGACCCTAGTAGGCCGGCCCATTAACTGGCTGCCATGTTTTGGGCCAAATGCCGGCCCATATTTGATCTCGTCAATTATGGCCTGCCACGTTTCGGGCGTAAAAGTGGACCATATGAGATCCAGCCCATTATAAGCCTACCACGTTCTGGGCAAATTACGGCCCAGATCAGGTCTGGCCCTTTAAGAGGCTTTGGGCTCAATTATGGCCCATATCAAATTCGGCCCGTCAACTGGACACTATGCTTTGGGGCCCACTTGCTAAAGGCCCACTTAGTAATTCGGCCTGATATTAGTTTTGACCTGTTAAGGGCCCGTCTAACATTTCGGCCCTATATTAATTTCGGCCTATTAAAAGCCCGTCATATAGTTGGGCCTAACTACGGCCCGATTTGCATCCGGCCTGCTCGCAACCGATATCTGATTGGGCCAAACAAGGACCGAGACAATTTTGGCCTGCTAAAAGCTCATGATTTGATTCGCACAATCATGGGCCGGGGTTCATTTCGGGCTGCTGCCGGCCTGTGAGCTGTTCGGCATGTTTCAGGCCCAACCTACATCGTGATTGCATGACGGCCCGATTATGTACGATAATTTTACGGTTTGGCGGTTTATCGCAAAGCGGGATATATATATCTGATAAAATAACCGCAGCATCGTGAATAAGAAAAACCTAGACTATACAATAAAGAAATTACGCATATTACATCCATTGGGCATCAAAGTTCGCCACTATGATAATAAAGCACAAGCAGACAACAGATTAGATACACTGGGCATCAAAGATCGCCACCAGTGCAAATAAACACGCCGACAAAATAATATACAAAACCTATAGCACTTCAATAGAGTTCAAGAAAGGTTAGCCCTGCTGGTGAGCTGCAGCGCAAGCACCTAAGCAAGATGATGAGACTGCGCTTGTTCAACACTTATATCTTCCTCACTCTGAAAGATAAACAAGCAGGCAGATGACAGGTTTTGCACATATAAGTATCAGTGCTGACAATTCATCACATTTTTACTAATGAATAAAGTGACACAGTTTAAAATTGCATTAACACAATATGGTATTGTTCAGGTCAAGACATGGCATGAAATGACATTGTGAAGGAGTTGGCAGCTTCACGACACCACTGGATTACAGATCAAGAACTCATAAGTATCAATGATTAGTGTGCTATCAATTTATCCCATTTCAGATTGGCAAATAAAGAGATGGTTTAAATAATAGTAGAATGATATGACATTGTTCATAGTTAAGACATTCCAGAATATGACATTGTGCTGTAGTGGGTAGGTTCACCACACAACTGGATTACAGATGAAGAACAAAAGCATACATGCAGTGCAAAAGAAGATCACTTGCTCTGTATAGTTTGATTTACATGGTATGAAGAAGGAACTTGGTTGTACAACTGAAACTTTAATTGAGAAAGGACAAACTTTTCTTTATGAACTACATAATAAACTTTAAATAAGCAATTTGATGCAAACACCAAAAATAAACAGCTGTTGCAGTCATGCCTAACCAAATATATACAAAAAGTTTGAAGGCTTGAGATGGACAAACTTACATTATTGGTGAAGACAGGCTCTATAAAGGCCTTGTCCATGCTGATGGGGGGGGGGCAATTCAAAAAGTTTACCACATAATCTTCTTCAAAAGCATTGCCTTTATTCTTCATTTTGTTAATAGTAAATATAGATGTGATAATATACGAAAAAATGGAGAATATTTAAGATAAGATGAAGAGTGATGCTACATAACCAAGTAGCTATAAATGTAAGTGCAGCGATACAGGCAAAAGGTACAACCAAGAGCAATGCACAGCTAAACTTCTTCAGTACCAACCTTATGGTAAGAGTAAATATAGATCTGTTGTGTAGAAAATGGAGGGCAAAGGAAAATAAGCTGCAGAGTGATGGTACATGAACAACTACTTATCATTATAAGTACACAATAAAGGACATCATGTACTTACAAGAACAATGCAGAGCTAAAAAACATTGGCATTGGATATATGCTACACTAATGTAACCATTCATACAGATCAGATAATTTGGAGCGAACAATTGATAAGCAAGCTATCATGCATACCGCTGTCACATAATGAACCAGGTATGTATGCAAGTACAGTGATACATGACAATAGGTACTAACAAGAGCAAAGCAGTAGGAAACATATTTGCGATACCCTGTCGTTCTTTTCAAACCAGAATTCTTCTTCGAGAAGATTTCCTGCAAAAAAGATCCGTAAGGCACTTGCGGAAAAGTAGAAGTTCAAATTGTCATGTGATTTCATAGACAGTACCTCATCCTGGGAACAAGACCGGTGCATAACAAGGTTTTTCCATTCAATGTCTTCTAAATTTAGCACAGGAGACTTCACCAGAAATTCGTTTATAGACTTGCCATGAAAGTGTGATTTCCTCAGGTAACACCAATACTGCTGCAATGCTTCCTTGAAAACACAAGCAAGCTTTGCTCGTCATGACCATCCAGATTGACCCTCGCCTAGTTACAACAATGTAATGTAAATCATTGATGTGTTCAATCAGCAAAAAACAGGAAAATAATAACCATGAATAATAGCACTTACACGTAAGTTGGACAGGAAGATGTGAAAATGGTGTTTGTCTTCACTATAATCTTCCCATGATGGGAATATATGCACGTAGTCCCTAACAACATTGAAAGCATTGTCTTTTAAACTGGGAATAAATGGAATGGGGTTCCAATCTGCAGGAATTGGCCGTCTCTGCAATTGGGATAGGTCTTCGGCCGGTGGACTTGCTGTACTTTTTGCTAGAGTGGGATTTTTCTGTGGTACAGCTGGTGCTATGGCAAATGAAATCGGTATACCTTTTGCTAGAGTGCAGATCATGTGTGGTGGGGCTAGTGGTGTGGCCAGTGAAGTATGGGTACAGTCTGCTGGAGTCGGTCCTACGTTTTGTGTCACTGCTTGTACAGCCAATATAAGTGGGGTGCTATCTGATTTCTTCGACACCACCACGTTTTTCAAGGACTTTGCTGGTGCTCCTTCAGGTTCGGCAATCACCCTCTTCCTTTCTGATGTCTGATGCACAAGAACATCATTTGAGTGGAAAAACATGGTATGATGACAGATGGAATATGTATTGATAATGGATGGGCATGTCATCTCGACATATATGATGAGTAAACGAAGCAGATGGCGGTGCAACAAAGTAGAAGAAATGCAAGAAAACATATGTAAGATACCCGCAATCAATAAAACATTGCCAAATTAGAAGAGGCACCTTGATGGGTGAACAGGACAGGCCATCTACCTTGGACTCCTCGAGGTTAGAATAGTCATTAGGATCATATTCTGAACAAGAATCAATAGGTGGGGAGTGTATGAGTTTCATTGCATCCACAATGGCACTCAATGCCTTGGTGCCAATTTTGTAAGTCACTGTAGTGTTTAGCTTCAAGAGTGGACTGCTGCTAGTGCGACACAAAGCAGCTACACAGATCATAGTGTAGATATAACGGGAAAACCTTAAGCATTAGAGTACAATCAGCAAAGTGGAACTTGCTGGAATATATGTTCTAGTATTGCTGGTACGGCTAGAAAGGCTTCGGATACCAGCTCTCTTCAAGTGAACGCGCGGTACTGTTAATATCAGTGTAACTCTCAAAGGCGACACAGCTCCACGCATTTCCTTGCTATTCTTATAGGATTCAAGTGGGCAGGCCACTACAAATCCTATTCCTATGTTTACAAGATCCTACGAATCAAAGAGGCTCAAAGTGTCCATCACAACCGACCGTATAGACCTCTACACTGCAAATGTCCCTGCTCATCTTCAGTACAAGGAACATACTGTACTACTATAATACTCCCTCCGTTCCAAAATATAAGTCTTGGTAGAGATTTCTACTATCATACCCCCCACCCGTGCCCCAACTCCCACCCGCGTCGAGTTTTCTTCGTTCGGCGAGGCCCCACAACCACCCGAGCCCCTTCGATCGCACCGGCGAACTCCGGCGAGCTCTGAAAATCGACTGACCCAATTTTGAAATTTAGTCTACTGTGATTTAACTAGTGTGGAATATAAAAGGGGAAACGATAAGCATTGGGAGTATAGTGTTGAGAGTGCCATGGCGGATCTGAAGGTGCAAACTGGACAAAGGCAACTTCGCAACCAAGACAAGAAATCAGAGTAAAGCAGTGGCGATCTATTTTCTTGCTGCGATAAATAAGTTGAGTAGATATGAAAGAGTACTGCCTCTGGTGCGGCGCCGTGTACGCATCTGCTGAGAATTTGACGGTGCTGCGGTAGCGATGGCTGTCGGTGGCGTGGAAGCAGATCTAGGAGGGTAGACGATAGCGGCGGGGCGCGGTGGACGAGACGGTCGTAGGAGCGGCGCCAGCAAGGTGGACGACGATGGGGATGAAGCGAGAGGACGGGATGCAAGGATCCCCGTCCGAAGGCGTGGATGAGAGAGGTCGATCTCGTGTAATGGACGGCGGCGTCGGGGTATTAGCTCCGGCATGGTGGAGGAGGACGGCGGTGGATGGGGTGGCGGACGGCAGCGAACGGAGGAGGGTGGGGTGGAGAGGGTGTTCTGGCGCCCACGGAGTACGAATGGGGAAAAGGAAGGTAGAGAGGAAGGGGGGAACCATGTATTCAGGGTGCGCTTGTCTCAAATGCGAGGAAATTTACAAACTTAGCCCCCGTTTCAAATTTCTACTGCATCACAGCAACATTAGTCGGTTGGGGATAGGACGGTAATCTCGCATACACCGAATATTTGCCGACGAGAGTTTGTTCTTGGCGCCCACTGTGTATGATTATGAATCAGGGAGGGAGTCGATTTCGGCCGAGGACACCTGTGTTTTGGCGCCCACCGTGTATGAATCTGGGTGAGAGGCGGTTACGTCACGTTTGGGTGAATTACAAACCTACCCCTATCGAAACCTATAGAAATCTAGCAGATAGGCTTTGCGTGGCAGGGATAGGCAGTAGTGATTTCCATCTCGCAGATTTTGGTTTCGGGCGGTTACTGCGACTTTCCCCGCTTCATTCAAATTTTGCAGAGTGTACATTTACGTCGTACAACTCAATTCAATCCCGCTTGTATTCTATTTTTTCAAGGGATCCATTTTCAATTGGAATTACATTCTATATACATCATTTTTATATATACTTTCAAAAGCACAACAAAGAATTCTGCTCCTTTATATGTATAATATGATTTACAAACACAACGATCTCGAAATCTTAAGGTTGAATTCGAAAAAAATTAACCAAATTATGTTCTACTAAAATGTATGGATCAGTAATATCTACATATTAAATAACATAGATGTGCGTGAATTCATATGAGTATGCATGTTTCATAGATCAATTTTGGTCCGAGTATGGATTACATGTATCATCATCTCGAATTCAAATATTTGAATCCCTTTTTTGTTCACTCCTTTCATGCCCATCTCTCTCGCATGCATGCTCCTTCAGGTAGCTATTACTCTCTTTTCTCCAGCTCACCCGCACGCTCACTTCATGTTTCTCATATCTTCGCAAACATGGTCTCTCGACGTCTCCCTTGAGAAGTGTCACACTCTCCCTATCATTATACATTACACGGTTTTCATTATCTCTCACGTCTCAACTGTTCTCTGGTACTTAGTACCTAAGCTTTCTTTTTCACCGCCACACACAAAGTCTCCACTCGTCTTTCACTTTGTCTTTCTCTCTATGGGATTCTCTCACACACCCTATATGTCTCTACATATGACTCATAACACTAAAATTACTCTCTCTCTCTCTCTCTCTCTCTCTCTCTCTCTCTCTCTCTCTCTCTCTCCTGTAGGCACAACATTTGTTGCGGTCTCCTTTTCATCTCCATCCCAGACTAACATTATTCATTTGTTTACCGATCAGACAACCCCGACTACCGTCTCCTCTCTCTCTCTCACAGACACACACACACACACACAACTCCTGCTTCGACTCCCCTTCCCGACTACCGTCTCTCTCTCACACACACAAAACTCTCGCTTTCGCACCCCGACTCGTACTTCTATCACAAACATTTATCGACTAGCTAGCCTCTAGATAGGTTTATACACCCGCACACTCGTGCTTCCACCATCGCATACATGTCTCTCTCCTGCTCCTTGTATCTATGTAGATTTTTCTTCCCTTCTTGAGACACGCCCTCTCGATTGTGCACAAACGCACTATCGCCTCATTTTAAGCTGATACCTATCGCACACACACTCCTTGTGTCTTTGTCACACATGCACTTCGTCCACCTCCACTCTCCCTCTCTCTCTCACACACATGGGCTTTTTGCAACAACTAGCAAGATGCCCATGCGTTGCACGGAACATCAAGATGCATTTGTATGAGTAGTTTATATTGTGGGGGAAAATGATGAACGAGGGAAGGCCTTATTTGCAAATGTGGAGAGGGGTGTGGGTATCTTTTTTATAAATTGCCATAGTTTCCTTCCTATCCGTCAGATATAGATCGGACGGCCTATATTGCAGGATGGCAGGCACACAATCATCACCGACAATGCTTTTTATAAGAGTAGGGATAAAAAATAGAGTTGGTGATGATGGTGTGCCTGCCATCCTACGATGTAGGCCGTCCGATTTGTATCTGATGGATAGGAAGGAAAATATGGCAATTTACCCGCACTCTTCACCACATTTGCAGATAAGGCCTTCCCTCATTCATCCTTTTCACTCACAATATCTTGATGTTCCATGCAACGCACGGGCATCTTGCTAGTAAGAGTAGAAATTAGACATATACCACTTCTCGAATCTTGAAACCAACAACATTCCTCCCTTATGTCATCAAAAACGCCAAAGAAATATATTTTGAGTGAAACATAACATATTTTTAGTGATATACGTATTTCAAAACTAGACTTTTTTTTCTATCAAATCGGTGAATATGTAATAATCTACTTTGATCGTGTGGCAACGCATTGGCACATTGCTAGTAGTTATTATAATTTTTTGGACACCAGACAAACGGTGGAGTACATATACGAAGAAAAGAGGCGCACACACGCAGTCGGCCTCTCGCTGTCTCGCACACATGAGTGTTACGTAAAGGTGACATTAACAAATAAACCCTAAAACCCTAGGTGCACGATTGCTGCATTCACGGGTACCGAGTACGTGGTGGAGCACCTTTGTAGGAATAGTCAGCTCGCGTGATAATTTGATCCGTAGGAGTTGATGGTCGGGACCACAGGTGAACGACTTGGAACGCGGTGGCTCGCCAGCTGCCACAGATCAAGTAGCCACGTTTAAAATATCGTTTTTTTAGCGGGGTTAAGAGTTCCGATTTTCAATGGCGCGTTATAAGTAGTAAGTAGTTTTTAGAACGATTGGTAAGGAGCGAAAATGGAATTCATAGTACTACATACCTCCTTGGCGTATGGTTGTATGGTTTTTTTTGCGATGGAGGTTGTATGGGTTTATGTTGCGAGATGTTGAACCTGGTAGTTCTAGGGCAAATACTATGGTTTAGATTTAGATGCTGGTTTTCAGTAATGAAAATCGGAAGGGGAAACCCTTCTTTGATTAAAAAAACTACTATCTCCATTCTGGTTTACTAGTCCCCATCGTACTTTGGGTCAAAGTTTGTCCATGAATTTTACTTGTAAAATGTGAATGGAAAACGAGATTTTGTTATACCCAAACAAAAAGGGATTTGAGGGAGTGATTGCTCTGACACGGACACGACCTCTCATAGCGCAAGCATTGAACCGGCGCGCCAGCCAAGAGGGCTGCACTCGTTGCAGGCCCGGCTGAGCACGCCTCCTCGCCGCGTGCAACCAGCTTAAGACGGATGCCCCGCCTGCCTTCATTGAATCCGCGCGTGTGCCGGCAACACGTCCTTCCGCGAGCCGGCAGGCATTTTAGAACACAAAAAATGACTAAAATATAATTAATTTACGCATGGTCTTGACTTGTTGTGCTCGCACTGGTAGCAGGAACTAGTAGAGGTTTTTCTTTATTTATAACTCTCCTCACATTTTTTTGGCTTTGAAATGAATCATGGTTGTGGACATTATGTATGAAATGTGCAGATATCTGTGAACATGAGTGGAAGTTGAACTTGGAATGTCGGGCTTGTTCGTGAACTATACCATGTCCAATGCTTCGTCTATTATTGTTTGGAAAGTAATTGCGGTTATTACATGACCCGAAAAAACATTTTGTGCCACATCAGTAGATGCACGGACATCACAACAGGCATGTTGACTGGATAAACATTTGAACCTAGCTATTATGAAGGAAATTTTGTATTGACAACAGTTTTAGATAGCAGAGACGCCTAGCCTGCTGCTCGCCTCGCTAGCTTATTTACGCTTCTTCCATCTCTTCTTTGGCTTGGGTGAAGAGAGCATCTGATTGCTCTTTTCGCTTCTTCAGGAACTCAGCTACATTCTCAAGGGCTGCTACACACTTTCTTTCAGCCTTTACTAATGCCACGAGGACACGAACAGTGACGACTCCACCGGCTTGTGTGTAATCCAGATCATCTCGAATTTGCACCTTGTGTCTAATCCAAGATCATTAGGAACTGGAACCTTGTGTGTAATCCAGCCTCATTTTGGAAACATGATCTCAAGGTTGACCATACTTCCCTCCTCGCAGGAACTGCATCCTGACATGAAGTTACTTCTTTTTTAGATCAATACTCAGAGCAACCTAGATCCATTTAGTAGAAGCCAGATAAACAGAACTCGGACAAGTGAATTCAAAAGGAAAAAATATATAAAAAAAGACTACAAGGTGAGAACACCCACTTCCTACATCAAGCTAAAAATGAAAGCATTAGGACGATTAAGACTCTTCTTATTACACATCGAAGAACACCACGCTTAAGAGAAACAAAAACTACAACATATACACATTGAAGAACACGAGGCTACACGAAAGTAATTGAAAGGGTGTTACTTACCAAAGCTCGTTTTACAGGTTCAGTGCAGCTCCTCTTTAACTTGCCACGCTCCTTGAAGATGTCCCGAATATCCAGTGTTTGGTCTTCATTGCTCCTCTGCATGTTCGCACTCGTGGTTTTAAAATCCCAACATGGCAAGAAAAATATACTACTAGTAATACTCGCGCATCTTGTGGGCAACATTAAAGCACTCGTCTGCCATGTTAGAGCATCTCCAATAGAATCGCAATGCGCGGTGCTTTAAAAAAGCGTTTACAATGTTGAGATCGAGAAGTAGATAGAGTAGAGGATAGTTCTCAGCATAGATAGATAAAAAAAGATAATTCAACTACTCCTCGTCGTCCGACTCCTCCTCGGTGATGTCCTCCTCTGACGTCTGACTGTAGGCATGAAGATACCGATCGTCATCGGATTCCCAGGGCGACGCTGCTCCTAGCCTCATGTTGAATTGAGCGTCCGCTTTTCGCCTACACTTGTCCTCGCGATAGGCGGCTCACTCTGCCCTCCTCTTATCCCTCTCTGCCCGCCTTTGCGCGTAGAACTCCCGCTTGTTGATGATGTCCTGCGGGAAGTGTTGGCGCCACAACGCCATGGCTTCCATGTCCATCTCGGCGATGCCGAGATGGTGCTCCCGCCTCCGGTTGTCGCGACGATCTTCGTCAGTGCTAAGCCGCGGCAGAGGCGCGTGCTCCTGCGCCCGCTCCCGCGTCGGCACATTGGGGAATTTCAATGTTCTATGAGGCCACTGGAGGCGCCACGCCGCCACGACGTACGCGCGGGCGGCCTCGTTGGAGGTGTCGAAATTGCCGACGCCTAGGCGCATCCCGCGGAACCGGATCTCGGCGGAGAAGCCGCCAGAGGGGCGCGCACGGACGCTGCGGTATCCCCAAGTTTCCCGGCGACGCGGCGGCATGGTGGAGCGGCGGCGGCGAGGTGAAAATGAACGGGGAGAGAGCGGTGGCAAGGCACAGAGCGGTGGGAGGGCGTTGGATTTTATAAATCGCGCCGGACGCCGCGCGCCAAAACTAGCGCACGCCGGGTCGCTTTTTCCCCCCGCGCGCGCGATCCTTTCCCGATGTCTTTGCTATCTCTACTCTCTTATCTACTGTTATATTTATTTTATATTTAATATTTAATATTTATCTCTACTTCCTTTACTGTCTACTTTTTTTTCTCTATACTTTTTTTCTTGCAATATAGGTCGTCCGATTTATATCTGACAGATAGGAAGGAAACAAATGGGAATTTTGCAAAAAGATACCCATACCCCTCTCCGGATTTGCAAATAAGGCCTTCCCTCATTCATCCTTTTCTCCCACAAGATAAACTACTCATACAAATGCATCTTGATGCGTGCAACGCATGGGCATCTTGCTAGTTCTAAAAACCTTTCCATCATTTGCCACACTACTGGTTGCATATGAAAAACCTACCCAAGCACAGCGCGATACAGGAGCGACACACAATTACAAGCTGATATTTTGTTAGACAATGGAGGCTATAACCAATTACTTTTACGGGAACAATAGCACCCAGGAAATTTGAAGGATAGGTATGAACAAAATTGGAACTGCACATGTACTGCTAAGTGTTTCAATACACACATTACCAATCAAGGAGGAGAACGATGGTCGCGGCGGCCTCTGTGAGTCATTGTCGGCAACGGGAGTCAGTTCATTGTCCACGACGGTGGTACTTCTGCGCTTGGCATCGGCTTCCGGGAAGCAGATCCGAGACCATGGAAGACGATGCCGGGGAAGAGGCTCCGTGTACGACGACGACGGTGGACCGGCTCCAGTGCGGCGTACAAGGTCATCGATGAGGCAGATGCACTGCGGTGGACGAGTGCGCCGATGTAAAGGGGAGGAGCATGAAGGCTGCGGTGCCGTGGAGAAGTCTATTTTGCGGTGGCGATAGAAAATGGGGAGTATTCAGGTGTACTACTCTGTGTGCCAGGGTGGGGTTGGCTGGGTAGGGTGAACCTGAAGTTACGAAAACAGCCCCCGCCAAGCGCCATCCGTAGGCCTGTTCCAAGGCTATGATGGTAACTTCCCATCGCTCGAATCAGGGGTCGCGGGAGATTTTCCCGCCGACCTCAAAATTTTGTGACACTAGACTCCCCGTGTGGCGTGTTGAGTGATTCGGCTAAGCAACTAGCGAGTAGTAGTAGTAAACTCTGCATATTAGGTTTGACCAAAGTCAAACTTCCTAAAGTTTGACCAAGTTTATAGAAAAGTATAAACATTTACCATAACAAATATGTGTGATGTGAAATTACATTCAATAATGAATCTAATGGTATTTATTTGTTATTGTATATGTTAATATTTTTTGTTATAAGCTTTCTGAGAGTTTACAAAACTTGACTTTGATCAATGCTAATACGCGGACTTAAATAAAAATGGAGGGAGTACACATTTGTTTTATTAGTTTGTAGTGAACTAATCATTTGTTGAAATTGTGAAATAAATATATTAGGCTATTGACTTCGAATGTAATGGTCTATACAATTTAATAGTTACAATCATTGTCGAATCCAAAGATGTATACAAGGTCTATAGTACTTCACAACATGCTCAAACTCACATAATCCCAGTCAAATGAGAATCTAAATGCATTTCATAGTTATTACTTTGTAGGATGCAACAAAAACAACCATAACTCTACATCATCCATTATAGAAGCAACATTTTGACATATCCCAAGCTGTGAATGAAACGTGCAGAGAGAGCTTTTGAAGATGGAGCAGATAGAGCGGGAAAGATTGTATGTATGTGGACGAGAGAGTAGGAGACAAACCTAATGAGAGAGAGAGAGAGAGAGAGGAAGAAGTTAGGTCTGTGAGAAAGATGGAGACATGTAATATACGTGAGATGCGTGTGCATCCGGATTTTGTATACGTGGAAGGAGAAGAGACAACATGTTTGATGAGAGAGCTGGAAAAACATGGACGAGAGGGGAAGGATCTCGTGGGTTGAGGGATTGACAATTTTGTGCGGGGGAGAGAGGGATTGGTAATTTTGTGCAAGAGAGAGAGGGTGGGGGGAGGAATCTGTCAGCCGTCGTCACATCACCTAGCTTCCAAATGACCCCGCATTCTCTAGCACGGTGTGCACGGTCGCCGTCTTCGATCTGGTTGATGCCCTCTTTGAAGATTGAGGTGTTATGCATGTTGGGGTGCAAAGAAGCACAAGCGAGAGTGGTCGCCGTATAACCTTGGACGGGGATGAATTGTGTGCTTGGGGGAGTGTGTGTGTGTGTGTGTGTGTGTTGTGTTATGTGTGTGTGTGTGTGATATTGAGAGAAAACAAACCTAAGGAGAGAAATGGGTATTGACAAAGAGATTGTGTGGGCCTTGAGGTGGGCAGGGGCCGGGTGAGGGTGTCAAAATGTGTGTGTTGATGCATATGTTGCATGCGACCATGCGAGGGATGGACGAATCGAGAGAGATGGTTGTTGTGTTACGGATGCTCCTCTCTCTCTGTCTCTCTCTCCCCCCCCTCTCTCTCTCTCACACACACATACAAGTAAACTAGAAGACCGTTCTCTCATGTATACACAATGTATTGGCATCTTTCTATGTCTCACTCATGCATGATCATTTGCAAATTCACACCTCTCTATGTCTGTATCACACGCACACCGTCTCCACATTGCCCTTCCGCCACAACAGACATATGGACACATACACACGTTCTCTCTCAGTCACACACACACAAAATCAGTATTAAAAAAACTAGGGCGCACCTAAAACGTCCAAATCCAAATAAACACGAACTGGAGCTAAATTCAAATATATGGAAATATTGCAGTGTCAAGAACTTTCCCATGAAAAAAAGTTGAGTAATATTTGAGGATTGTTTTCACACACACAAAAAGGTTCGGCGGATGTCCTTCGAGCGCGACATGGTGACGCACCGTTCGATCGACCGCGCGGCCGCGGTTCACGCGCTTGCACAGGATTCCGTATCATGGCTGTGGTACTAACTAATAAAAGCGCTGCCTAAGTCTAATGTTTACGTGTACTAGTACGGTTTTCTTTTAAGTTTGACCAACCTTATATAAAACTAAAGTAAGCTCCCACACGCGCACTCATCAATATGCCGCCGCCGCCGTTGCGCATGCCGGCGCCCGCCTGCTCCGGCCAACAATTTTTCGCCCATCACCGCCGTGTTGCCGCCATCCCTGTGCCATGAAGCCGAAGGCTCACTCGCTCACGTCGTCTGCAGTCCCTCCTCGTGATGCCACCGTGCTGCCAAGCACGTGAGCAGCTGGTGGAGCCGTGTTTATGCACGCAGCATACAAAGAGGAGGACGAGCGCGTGCTCCAGCATGCCAGTGAGGAGGAACTAGTGTGTCATTGTCGTCTCCGCCCGCGCGGAGGAGGCGCGCATGGTGGCTGTCGTGGCGGAAGCTGGTCGCGTGCGCGTCGAGCCCGCAAACCGGGTGCGGACGCGGAATCTACCTTCGAGACCTTGAATGCCACGTGGATCCTGCAATCTGAAGGAGCAATTTGGGTCAGTCGACTCATGTGAGCCGTTTGATGCAACATGGATGGCTAGAAGGGCTTGTTCCACCTCTTCTGTCGTCTTCTTCCTTCGCTCCGCCAAACTTCTTTCACAAATCGACTGACCCAAATTATACTACTAGTACGAATGTATTAAGTAAAGTAGGAACACAAAGATACGGGCAGTAGTACCAACTGCAAGAAGAACAGTACTAAGACATAGTACTAGTACTACTGTACGTACTAAAGAGTTCAAATAACGAGAAAGAAGATACTAAACATAGTTCTGTTGGGGCCTCAGCACAACACACCCTTGAAAATAAACTAAGTAACTAGTCTGCCTGACACTGCAATAGAACCAGCATGAGCAACGGCACTGCCACCTACTAGGAGTCCGAGTCCACGTCCTCGACTTCTTCCTCGTCCCTCTTCCTCTTCCTCTTCCTCTTCCTCTTCCTCTTCGCCGACGCTTCTTTGCTTGAACCGGACACTGGGCTCTGCTTCTTCATCCAACCCTTGTAGATATTTAAACAAAGGTAGGCATCCATTGCTGCGTAGAGGATGTGATCTTCATCTAATGTCTTCGACTCCCATGCAAGATGAAACTCGTGATAAGGTTTCTTCAGTTTAGCGTAGGAAGGATCAATCATGGTTGCTGCCAGGGTCAGCATTGAAGGTTGAGAGGAGGACACCAGGCTTGCCTTCTGGAGATCGAAGGGCTGGCCTACAACGAGATCTATCCGACGCAGGACATCCCTGTTGTTCTTAAAGCCTACAGTAACGAATTTCACTCTTTTGTCCTTGAGGAAGTTCTTAAAATCCTTGCACTCAACGTCGGCATGGCATATGTGGTAGACCAAGCAAATGTTATGTACGCAAACCTGGATCATGGCGGGCTTCTTCCTCTCTTCGTCCTTTAGACCCTTCTCTCTTCCCAGGACTGTGGTGTACTCAACATCTAGCCCATCGACCCACTCATCCGTTGAACTGTTGAACATGCGTAGGAAGCGAGCAAGCCATGCTTTCACCGTCGTGGATCCACGTGTGTAGATGATGATGAACTAATCGCCGGTGATGGCTCTAACCTGGTACTCAGCGCCGACCATGGAGATCTGGGAGGCCATGGATTTTGGAGGAGGGTTAGGAGAAGTTGAACTATTGTACCCCGCAAAAACTGGGAGCGAACTAATGTGTAAGGACGGGACGACTGGGAGCGAACTTTTGTAAGGTAGAAGACGGGAACAAGTAGGGCGTGCGAACGGCATGGAGTTGCTGGCTTACCCGGTGGATAAACGACTGCAAGCCCCCAAAGAGTTCTCAAGAACTATGCAGGACCCACTAGATGTCATGTCTACTAGACCCATATCGTAGGCCTGATGGTATAGCTTCTGCCTGTTCGCACGCCATGCCCGCGCGTGGATGTAACTTCACTTAATTCCATCAACTGCGCGCCTCCCACGACCTTCGCCTCCCTCGTGCGGTCGCGCCCTTTGAGACTTCGACCGGCTATAAATGAGCAATTTTTTTGCCTAATCCGCATGCATGATACTCCCTCTGGTCCTTTTTACTCCCGTCAACTGTTTGCAAAGTGTTTGACCAAATTTATACTTTTTTAAACACCACCTTATATTAATTAACCAGCCACACCAGTACACTCATTTGATACAATATTCACCACACAGGGCAGTACGTTATTTACAAGAATACCATCTAATCTATTGTCAAAGCTATACTTAGCGATTAAGTGTGCCACCTTATTGGCCGAACGGCTAATCTTTGACAATTGAAGATTGTTGATCAACTTCGAGATGCTTAACACTTTCATCTTTAGGTCACGCATAGCAGACCTATCATAGTCCCCTGATGCAAGAGACGCTACCACAAAAGCGCAATCAGTCTCTAAATTACAGGATTATGAAGATAAATGCCTATGTAGAGACCGGCAATGCAAAGCCCTAAGCTCCGCTTCCTCCACGCTTTGACAGGCATCAATGAAATCCCACGACCAAATTTATACTAAAAATATCAATATCTACAATACTGATTATAATGAGTATAAGAACTACGTTTTATAACGAGTGTAAAAATATTGATTTGACATTGTGAATGTTGATACATTTTTCTATAAGTCTGGTGAAAGTAGAGGTACATTGACTTTAGACAAAACTTAAATGCACAATGCAGACTAGTTCCTCCGTCCAGGTGCGTGCCATGTCCTATCTTGTCATCACAACAATGTAGGGGAGGATCTGATGTCCATCCTTCTGAATGATCCAATCCCTCGACAACGTCTCAACTGTTTCATCTTTCAGGCATTACGGCCAGCTATTGCTTCTATTGGACCCTGGCAGGAGGGCTATGGCATGAGAAATGCATCTGCTACTATTTCTGTCAGAGTTTCAGTTGACGCTGAGGGTTTCAACATCTCTCAAGTTCAGATGGTTGCCACATCCCCTCTAGTTGCTTCGTCTGTGGTTATTGAAGAGATTACTACTGACAGTGATGTGCTAAGTACTGGTGTACCTGGGCACCAGATTCAATCTCCAGCTTTTCCGGATGTGGTTATTGATACCACCCCTCTTGACAATGTGGTGTTTTCTACTGATGAGCTCCAGCAGCCCTCTGCCGACCTGCTTCCTGCACCACCTGCCCCCCAAGCTCGGGCCAGACGTCCCAGGGCAGCGGCTCTGATATCCAACACGGCTGTCAGGCGTAGTCAACGCTCTAACAAATATGATGGCTTCAAATCTCATGCTGTTAAGGACATACACGCCTGTACCTCCAAAGTACAGCCCCGTTTTGTGCCATCTATTGGTTCTTCTGGCTCTGCTGGTGATACTCCTCCGCCCACACCTATTTCCACTCTACAAGCAATTGGTGTCAACCACTGTGCGATTCCGGAGAGTGAGCTCTCTTCTGAAGCTTTACTTCCTGCACCATCGGCTGCACCTGAACAGGAGGAAGTGCAAGGGGAGTTGGCCCCTTCTTCCTCTGAGTAATCTTTTTGGTCTTTATGCCTCCTCTGCGCTGTTGGAACGTGCTATCTTGGAACGTTAGAGGCCTAAACTCCGAGAAGAAACAGTCAGCCCTTAATAATGTGATTATCTCTAGCGGTTGTGCGGTCGTTTGTTAGCAGGAGACCAAAATGCCTGATGTCTCTTTTGCGTTTATTAAAACCTGCTTTCCTAAAAAAATTGATCGCTTCGCTTTTGTCCCCTCGCGTGGTGCTTCTGGAGGCCTTCTTACTGTGTGGAAAAGCGCCTTATTCACGGGTACCATCATTTTTGCTAATGTTTTTGTGTTAACTGTCGCCTTTGTCAGTACACAGTCCTTGCAAGCTTGGTCTCTCGTCAATATTTATGGTCCCTGCGCGGGGGATGATCAAGTGGCGTTTACCTCTTGGTTGTATGATGTCCAAATCCCTAATGGACAGGACTGGCTTCTTCTAGGTGATTTCAACTATATGCAGGCCCCTGATAATTGTAACAAACCGGGTGGAAACCTTAACGATATGATTACATTCAACGATATCATCCGCAAGCAGCACCTCATTGAAATTCCGGTTCAAGGCAGGACGTACACGTGGAGCAATATGCAACTTGACCCTCTGCTTGAACAAATAGATTGGTTTCTTACTTCCCTGCACTAGACCAACACGTATCCTAAAACCTTGGTTAAACCTCTTAGCAAGCCTGTCTCTGACCATATCCCTTGCGTGGTAACTATTGAAACCAAAATCCCTCACAGCAAGCTTTTTCTATTTGAGTCTTACTGGATTTTGTACCCTGGGTTCATGGATGTGATACAACAGGTTTGGGAGAAGCCTGTTCATAATAAAAACGCTGCTGCCACTCTAGCCCACAAATTTAAGGCTCTCAAACATGCTCTAAAAATTTGGAGTAAACACATTTCCAAACTTTCAATTGCGATCAGCAACTGCAATGAGGTCCTGGCAGATTTAGACCAGTTAGAAAACTTGAGATGCCTCACAATACCTGAATCTAACTTCAGAAACATACTCAAAACTTATCTGCTAAAGTTACAAAAATATCAGAAGCTATATTGGAAGAAACGGTGTACTATCCGTTGGATCAAGTTTGGCAATGAGAATAGCAAATTCTTCTAGGCCATTGCCACTGAAATGTTTCGTAAGAATAACATTGCTTCGTTCAAAACTGTTGATGGTAGTTTGATCGAGGATCATCCTGGAAAAGAAGCTCTCCTACACTCCACCTACAAAACCAGGTTAGGTACTACGGCCTCTTGTGATATGAAATTTGACCTTCCAGCGATCATTCCGCATGCATGTAATCTTGATCATCTTACTGATCCATTCACCGAGGAAGAAATTGATGGAATTGTAAAAGAAATGCCTCCTGATCGCACCCCTGGACCTGATGGATTTAGTGGAGATTTTCTTAAAGCATGCTAGCCCATTATCAAATATGACTTCTATGAGCTTTGCGCACAATTCTATGAAGGCACTCTTGATATCACTAGCATCAATGATGGTTTCATTACACTGGTCCCCAAGGATAATTCACCTGAGTCAGTCAATGATTACAGACCGATTACTCTCCTTAACTGCTGCCTGAAGTTGATCATGAAGCTCCTAGCTAATTGTCTACAACGTATTATTTTGCAACTTGTTCACCAAAACCAGTACGGTTTTCTCAAAGGGCGGACCATACAAGATTGTCTGGCATGGGCCTATCAATGCATTCATCAATGTCATGTTTCGGGTTGGGAGATTCTTTTGCTTAAACTTGACTTCGCTAAGGCCTTTGATACCATTGCTCACGAGCCCATGATCACTATCATGCGACATATGGGGTTTAACGATCGTTGGATCGCTTGGATCAACTATCTGTTCTCTTCTGGTCGATCTTCAGTTCTTCTCAATGGGGTACCAGGTCGTCAATTCCTTTGTAAGTGTGGCGTTCGGCAAGGCGACCCGCTCTGCCCCCTCATCTTTGTCCTCGCGGCAGAGTTACTCCAAGCGGCAGTTAATGAGGTGTTCAGGCAAGGCAGAATCCACCTCCCCTTCCCCTATAGAGGGCAAACCGATTACCCTATCCTTCAATACGCAGATGATACACTCATTGTCCTCCCTGCGTGCATCCAGCAAGCCACACTGATCAAACATATTCTTTCTAACTATGCCTCCTCCATTGGGCTCAAGATCAACTTCCACAAATCCACTTTAATACCTATCAACCTGGGATTGGAAGCAACGAGCAATCTGGCAGAGTTTTTGGATGTGCAATTGGATCTATGCCCTTCACCTACCTTGGCCTACCGCTAGGCACGACAAAAACCTCGGTTCAAGAGCTCATGCAGCTGGTTTGATGATGTATGGGGGCAAACTTTCTTGGCTAAATGCTTCGGTCACGTCTCTCCTTGTGTTTGCCATGTGCACGCTAAAGTTTCCCCCAAAACCTATTGAGATCCTTGACAAAATCAGACGTAGGTGCCTTTGGACTAAGAAAACTGAGCAAGGTGACAAATGCAATTCTTTGGCCGCATGGGATTTGGTCTGCAGACCCAAGAAAAAAGGGGGCTAGGAGTGATTAACCTTAAGATTCATAATGAAGCCTTTTTGCTAAAAATTCCTGCACAAATTCTTCAACAAATAGGATATACCTTGGGTGAATCTTATCTGGGACAACCATTACATGGACAAAATACCTCATGCGGTTGACGCAATTGGATCTTTTTGGTGGAGGGACATCTTAAAACTCACCGCCATTTTCCGTGGAATCACGTACGTTCAGGTGGTCGATGGTAAAACGACGCTATTTTGGAAAGACCTCTGGAAGGCAGAAATCCTACAGACCTCCCACCCTCGAGTATTTTCCTTTGCCGTTCATGAGGACATTTCTGTGGCCCAGGCAATGATCAGTACGGATCTGCATGAAACCTTTCACCTACCAGTCTCACCACAAGCTCTTGAAGAAATCCATGATGTACACACCCCCCCCACATTGGATATCCCCGTCGACCTCGTTGCATGATGTTTGGCATTACTCCTGGGGATCGGTGTACTATAAGCCAAAGGATTATTACAACAAGTACTTCAGGGACGGGGAAGCGCACCCTGCATTCACACATCTATTGAAATCGCGGTGCACTATGAAAATCCAAGTGTTCGGCTGGCTGCTCTTCCTCGACAGGCTCAACACCCGCAATATGCTCAAACGGAGGCACTATAACATTGGTGATAACTTTGATTGCATCCTCTATGGGCAACATGTTGAGGAGACCATTGACCATATGATCTTCACTTGCCCCTTTAGTCAAAGCTGCTGGGCTAAACTCCACATCGTTTGGGCACCATTTGACTGCCGCCTCGATCTTCTACACACTGCAAGAGATTCTTGGCCGAACCCTTTCTTCTTTGAAACATTCCTAACTTCGGCTTGGAGCATTTGGAAGGAGCGAAATAACAAACATTTTAGAGGGGTGGCTCCTAGTGTGGAGACTTGGCTGGCAAGATTTAAAGAGGACCTTGGACTCCTTCAGCATAGAATTAAAGTAGCACGTAGAGCTGCCTTTGTCACTTTTTATAACTCTATTGTATAGCCACAACTTACGCCGCCTTCAAGCATCCTGGCTGCACACTAGGTGCAAGGTGCACCTTGTAACATGGCTGTCATGTCTATGTAAACACCCCATTTATATAGATATATGAAAAAACAGTAGGGGTCCTCCCCCTACTGTCAAGTTTCTCAAAAAACAAGGTTAGCTATTAGAGTACCACTATCTCCCTTCTAGTTTAAAGGGCTTGATTCAAAAATTTCACCTACTCTTAGCAAGATAGTAGAGGCGGTGCAGTAGTTTTTGAAGTCTGCAAAAGTACTCAACTAGTGTTGTTGTTCTTCACAAAAAAATGTGTTTACCAATGCATGCATGAACACTAGTTACTCTAACCCCCATCTCTTCTTTAATTATTTGCCACATCAGCATGTTTGCTAGTATTCCCATGTGCATGATACTAGCTAAGATACCACCATTATGGCCAGCCTTAATCATCGCATGCAATAATTTAGTGCATCTTGAAATATGAACATGTGTGGGGCGTGTATGTTTTTAATGACTTGAGACTATACCTAGCCCGGCATGCAAGATGACTTATTATGCACCGTTCCCCATACTTGCAGGAAGCCCGTTCGTCTCCAAATATTTTCCTCTCCATGTGTGGAAACAATATGCCTCCCAAACTCTCCTTCTCCCTCCGGCGGTCCCACCACTCCACCCCGTGTGAAAAAATCTGCATGCATGACTCTCCTCCCCTCACGCTCGTCCAATCCATTGTGACCAGCAATATTTCCACCCCTTTGCTCCCCCATAATTTACTCCAACAAATATGCCCACGTAGCTATTACTTAACTACAGGTCCATTGGGTCACTAGCATATGGGCCCAACAGGGGTTTGGCCCACATGTCACTGACACAACTGGACCTGCAGTTAAGTCAGTGCAGCTCAGTCCATATCTTATGTAGGTGTGCCATTGCTTGCTATAAATACCGCGCCTCCCACAACATCGCTATATCCTCCCCCTCATGTTCACGTTCATCGCTATCTCCTCCCCTTCCTCTCACATCTACCACCATGGCATCGCCCCTCCCAAGCCCTAGGAGCCCCTCGCTGCACCGCGCGGACAGTCACGCGTCGCTGTTCCGTTCCTCGCCGCCACTAGTCGAGGAGGACGCGTCGGTGTTCCGCTCCTCGCCGCTACGCGATGCGCGCCGCTGCCTGCTCGCCGCCACTAGTCGAGGAGGACGCGTCGGTGTTCCACTCCTCGCCGCGATGCGACGCGTCGCTGTTCCGTTCCTCGCCGCCACTAGTCAAGGAGGACGCATCGGCGTTCCGCTCCTCGCCGCGACGCGTTGAGGTGGACGCGTCGCGTTCTCGATCTCGCCAGCACGCGTGTCGGAGGACGCGTCGGCTCCCCGCCACGAGGAGAACGCCGCCGCGTCGCCGAGCCCCCCAGCCTTGAGGAGCTTTGAATGAAATGGATGTCGCCACGGGAGGCTTTGCCTCCAGCAGAAGCGCCAAAATAGAGGCAGAGAAGAAGGCCAAGAAGAGAAGCGCCGCATGAACAAGCTGCCCGGGAGGCCTATGTCGATCCGAGAGAGTCGAGCAATTGGCTCTTTGGCGTAAGGCTCGTGCAAGGGCCGTGAGGGTGGCGGAGGACGCTGTGCCGACGCTCGAAAGTGGGCCGCCCAAGCGCCTCATCTACGCTTGGCGATGCGTGGACGGTGCATGCCTCCAGCCGAGGCGGAGTAATGTTGGCGCCGGATCACCACACCGGTGAGATCATGCTCGCCGCCAAAGAAGTCATTAATCAGCACCTCGCGAGTTGCGAGGCCGAGGAAGAGGCGTTGTGTTGGCGCTACTGGGAAACGACCCGCACTGTGGCACTCGTGGCGCCGCAGCGCCTCTGCGAGCGCCGTGACTTTTAGGAGGAGTATAATTTTGTTTCAGAAGGCGATCTCATTAGTTTTGGGACGCAAATGATAAATCCTTAACATTCAGGAATTTTAGCGCCCTTAATTAAGTATGCGAAAGGAAAGTTCGAAACCTTGTGTATTAAATGACGATTTTGCAAGTACGTGCATATAGCACAAACTTTACTATATACTATCGCACTACACGCCTCTCTCGATATATGCTTGCAGACTGTGCTACTCCCTCCGTCCAGGTCAATAAGTCATCTTTGGTTGTGCATCGTGACCAAGAAGGAGGGAAGACTTATACACCTAGACGGAGGGAGTACTACTATTACTTATGTACGTGCAAATGCACGTTTTAACATTACGATGCGGTTTTTGTAAAAGTAGAAAAACAGCACTTGTCAAGCTTGTGAAACGATTCAATGCAAAACAAATGCAAAAATGCTCGTTTGATTGTTTACTTTTAGCTTCCTTCTCTGTGGTTATTTCTCTGTTGTACTTTGTACGGAGTATCTAACTGGTTGGAAAGGCATGCAAATTCCCAAACCGCTTCCTACACCCTGTATCGAATTTTTTTGCCTAACAAGTTGTGTCGTGCAATTGGAATTCCAACTTGAGTAGTAGTACTAGTAGGAGTACCAGGGGCCAGTTCTTTTAGGCTTCTAGATTAGTAATCCCATAACTACTACCTCCGTCCTGGTTTATTGGTCCCCATTGTAATCTGTGTCAAATTTTGATCATAAATTTAACTAATGAAATGTTAGTGCATGTCACATGCACTACTCCATCCGTCTAGGTGTGTAAGTCATCTTAGGTTGTGCACCATGACCAAGGAGGAGGAGAAAACAAGAAATGTTAATGTTTATTTGCTAATTAATAGTATTGCATGCAATGAACTAACCACTGCATGTCGTGTTTGATATCTCAAGTCATTAAAAGCATGCACACTCTTTATATATTATTGGTTGATATGTCAAGAAACAAGAAACGAGGTAGAAGTTAATGCATCGCGCCTAAGTGTTTTGGGATTATTTGGTGTTCGTAAGATGACTTACACACCTAGATGCACCACGCCTAAGTGTTTTGAGTAACATTTTATCAGTTAAATCTTTGGTCAAAATTTAGCACAAATTACAATGGTGAGGAATAAACCAGGACGGAGTAGTAGTTGAGAAGCCCAAATAAATGAGTGAGGCGCCTTATTGTTACTCTCCACTGTGACTAGTCTTGTGGGAAAAGCTGGGAAGCCGCCAAAAGAACTCGGCCCTAGGAGTAGTAGCTAGGATCGAAAAGTAGATGAACCAGAGAAAGTAAATGCAGAGAGATGAAATGACAAAAGACGGAGGGATGTGATGGTTGCTTGTCCGCTTATTTTACTGTGCCACTTATTACCGGGAGTGGTTGGGTTTTGTGATATGACGGCTTTACTACCGCGCCACGAAAGGGGTGAGAGGTGAGACTCCTGCATGCCGCCTCTACACTTGTACTACATCGGTCATGGTTTATTAGTCCCCATTGTATTTCATCAAGATTTTATCGACAAAATGTTAGTGCATGTCAACAAAAACTATATCGTTGGATTCAGATTTGAACATAGTTTTGAATGATATAATTTTAGGTGACATGCATCAAGATTTATCGTACTATATATAATGTTAGTTCAATTTTTGGTCGCATTAATCTATAGTAGTAAGGTGCCCGTCGCTGCAATCAAGAGTGAAATGCATTGATCGGGAGTTGTTTATTTTGACAAAGGATGTGGGGTCATCTCATGTGTAACGGTATCGATAGGTTTCTTCAGATATTATCTCATCTCTAGAGCTCACAAACATCCGGGTGAAATAGATAAAAAGGTATCTTTTGCAAACAAAAGCGTTCAACTGTTCAACCTGCATCCAAAACTTGTGAAGAAATAACACTTATTGTGCTTTGCAAGAAATGATCTTTAAGAATTAGTTTTTGAGTATTGATTGTTATACATGTTGGCTACAGATGACATGGCACTTTCTTATAGTCAACAGTTGCCTATACTATTAAGTAATATTAACCTTGCCCTTATACACCTAGACAGAGGGATTAAATCAGGATGACTTGCAAGGGGGCAGAGGAGATGTAAGAAATGGTTCATCGTAAGTCTTTCACCATTATTGTAGTAAAAATTCATACATGGAAGATTCTAGTCTAAACCATAAATGGATACACTTTTATACACGCGCGATACTCCAATAGAGCAAGATCCTGCATGGAAGTCTCCACATGCTTAGACAGCGGATTACATTGAGCGAAGACTAATGATCAACATTTAACTTGATAATGCGTAATTTTTTTAGAAGAACAGGGAGGCTCCTCCCCGGTTCCATTATCAAATGAAACCCAAAGTGTCTTACATCAGCTCACTGAGAGGAGCAGTTCAAAGGAAGGACTGCGGCGAAAGCCACTCAAGTTTTAATGACAAGCTTACAGAATCAAAAGCGGCAAAGACATGGGCCATAAGCGCCCCCACACACACTACATGTTTTCTAAGTGCACTTAATAATGCGTATGTCTAGGTGAACCTCCTTGGAGTCCCCGTGCACCGCGTTGGCGGGTAAAGGATGCCATGGGTTTTCCAAGTCCACATTGGCGGGATAGTCCCAGCTCCCCAGAGTCCAAGTCTGTCCGATGAGGCCTGTGTCGCCGCCCACGTGACCCGGAGGGGTAGTAATAGTGAGCACGCACCCGTACATCTGCCTCGTGTTAGTGTCAGCATCAGCGGCGACACCCCTTACGCACATTACAGAGACGGGGCGGCGGCCTGCGCGGGCCTCGCTGGTCCCCACAATTAAGAGGAAGACGCTGCCGTCCTCCTCCGAGACTAGCAGGCGGCGGTGATCCTCCAGCGACTCCGGCATGTTGAACTGGTAGCACGTGTCGTACTTGATGTTCTCCGCCAAGGGCCAGCCGGATCGCCGTGACGATCCGTGAGGTGATGCACCATGTCCGCCCGGCGAGCCACAAACGGCATCGGCACTCATAGCAATGGGACGAAGGGCTCCTTGGAGGCATCGACCAGGCCGTCCATGAAACGGAGTGGCTGTAGGGGACGTTGCGCCAGTTGAATATATGAGCAAGTTACTACGAGATTTAATCCGAATAAGCACAAAATAAATCATGACGGCTATAACAGAGATGAAACTAATCATGTGGACTAGCATAGTAGTAGGATACAGAGTAGAAACATGAATTCTACCACGATTTCGAACAGGAAGGACAGAAACACATACGGTGCAACGGGAGCAGCACCGTTGGCATTGAGGTTGTCGCCCATGTCGTTGAGGAAGAGGTTGCCGAGGTCGGGGAAGAAGTCATCGTCGGTGAAGTCGTGGCTGCCAGGAGTCGCGAGAGTGCGCTCCCCAGATCCCTAGTCTCTATCTATCTATATCTATATATATATCTACTCTTATAGAAAACCGAGTTGGTGATGATGGTATGCCTTCCATCTTGTAATATCGACCATTCGATCTATATCTGACGGATAGAAAGCCAATTATGACAATTTTACAAAAGATACCCACACCTCTCTCCACATTTACAGATAAGGCCTTGCCTTGTTCATCCTTATCTCCCACAACCTCTTGCTCCTCCCTATGTCTCTATCTCTACTACTCTTCTTTGTTTTTATAAAAAATCGAATAGTGCTGCGCCGTCCGCTGCACGCCAGGCTGAACACGCCTCCTCGCCTCCATCATCACCAACTGAGTCTTTTATAGGAGTAGGAGTAGAGAAAAAACCGAGTTGGTGATGATGGTGTGTCGTGCAATGCACGTGCATCTTGCTATTTTTTTGCATATAAGTCCAAACACCATGTAGACAAGGTCTTTGAGCATGGTTCGTAGTCGTTCCATGCTCGGGCATTGAAGTTTGTAACTAATTTAGATTAGAATATACTAATCCTCCGGTGCTAGTAGTAGAGAAGAGTCCTACTCTACTACTCTACTCTAGCAAGCTAGGGCATAGTACTGTAGTAGGTACTATAGGGAGTACCAGTACTGTGATCACTCAAGCAAGTTGTCTGGCATCGATATGAGCCTACTCTCTGGTATGTGTCTCGTAAGTCAAGCGGCGTGTTGTAGTCATCATCACCTATCCACTTCCCACAGCACATATTGGCTTCTCCATCTTTGTCCGCACATAATCTCGTCCAAGCTTCCATCCCCGCTAAGGCACCTCCCCCCCTCGTCCGAAACCCAAGCACTAACAATGGCAGAACCGAGCAGCGTCTGCGAAAGAGTGGCTGGAATTCGCTCCCCACAGAGGTAATCAAACTCATTGTTTCGCGTGTGGACAATCTCAGTACCATGCCGCTCACCGCGTGCTCGCTGGGGCTGTACCGTTTACTCAAAGCCCTCAGGCTGGAGCTTTTTACGCTAGCTCCTTACTTGCTGATGCCTCCTGATCTTCAGAAACGGCATGTCACGCAGCATAACGATCGTAGGGTGGCGAGCATCAACCACCTTCACTGTGATCCGATCCCCATCAGCCTCAGCTACATTAACGGTATGTACTGGGTCGGCATGAACACGTATTGCATGGTGCTCGTCGACGATCGCAGCAGCTGGATGCTCGTGGAGGTCTACACCCGGCGTTTGATCCCCCTTCCTTCGACTAACACTGCACTGCTTTGGCACTGTGGCCCAGAATACTCCAACATGATACCAAGTTTGATTTGCTCAAGGTTGTAATCTGCCAAGTGCCCACAAGATCTGCGAATTATAAAGACTTCAGGCTAATTGCGTTCTTTAACCGCGGTCTCGCTTATCCGATGTGTCACCGCGGTAAGTGGATAAATCTGCACGCCCATCGCAGGATCATACATCCTCCATGGTTCTCTCGATGCCATTGAACACAAGGGCTTCATTTATGCTATCGACTCCTTCTATGGTGGACGATTGCTAGCCTACTCCGTCATCGCTACAAATGGCTGTTACAAAGAGATGTTACTTTCCTATGATATCATGATGGCTTGCTTATATTACTGTCAACATTTACTGAAAAAATATCCATGCTCATAACATGCTGTTCTTAAGATTGACTAAATCAAGAGCCCTTTTTTATTTGACTCCAACTTGATATGACATTGTAGGCCGCCTAGTGTCCCTACACTTCCTAATCCCAGAACCTTTCAAAGAACACTGGCATGGCAGTTGCAGGTGGTTCCTGGCTCGATCAGACGATGTCGAATGATTGATGATCGTTCGCGCGTACCGGACGTGTTGTCACTGCAAGGTCTTTGAGCAGGATCCCAACTTCTCTGGGCCTTCAAGAATTTTTGACTGGAGGCTGGTAAGTAGCCTTGGTACATGCTCTCTGTTTGTCGGACTGAATTATCCAATTAACCAGGAGATAACTGACGGCAAGGATCATGATGGCAGCACGGTTTCGTTCATCAGGCAAAACTGTGTGTACACAGCATACCATGCGTCTCTGCATGCACCATACCCTGATATGTGCCGCCACACTCTACAACCCAAAGTAGGAGAGAGGGTCGCAAGTATCAGACTTCGACCTGCTGGCTAGAGTTTCCCCTGTCAGGCACCCATCTGGTTCAAGCCGTCAGCCAATCTCCACAATTTAATAAATAGTAACGTCTAACTGAGCAAGTTAATTAGATGTGTACACTTGGTGCAGCAGGATCTTTATTTAGTTTGATGCATACACTTCTTATTTTTTGGTAGCCCTTTTGTAATGATGGCTGATGTTTGGTTTGGAAGAGAGAGTTGCGTCTTCACTCTTCTGGCTTGCTTACTGCTTCTGTTGCACCCCCAGTCCTGGTTGCTGCTCCTGCTGTTTTCAATGTACAATCAGTAGTATATTTCGTTTGTTGGTTGAATAAATGTGTTGTTAGAATGACAAACACAATGTTTTGGAAGTCGTTGCACGGTTCGATCCTTTAGTGCCCCGTACCGTACGTAGCTCATACTATTTTTCGTACAGAACACATTTTCCACTTGTTGATAACATGCAGCCCACTGATGTAGGCCCAATAGAGAAGCCCATAATTAATCGGAAGGGAGGCTCACATGAATCCGCCTGTACATGCTCATGGTCCCTAAACATAAATAAATAAATAAATAAAGCTAAATGCTCATGCACCAGTTCTTTGGAAAAATAGGTAGCCCAGTATTTCTTTTTGAAGAATACCCAAGCTAGGCCTATTTGTTTTCTACGAATTACTGCGCTGCAAATCTTTCAAGACGAGGAGGGATACATTCCGTCCTGGCCAAAGGGTATGGTCAATGTGTGTTAAAAGTAATATCAAAAGGGGTTGAAATTCCAAAAAAATTTATAGCAAATGGGATATTAGTTTTTTTTGGTTTTTGTTCTTCACTGATATCTTATACGTATTTCATTGGATTTAACATGACATAGTACTAATTTATTTTTAAATTTGTTTTAGTATGGCTATTAATTTTTGATTAAGAATATTTCGCTCCTCAAAGAAAAATTTGTGAATTTTCAAAATTTCCCGATATTCGCTAATTTTTCGACTTCGTATCGATTTAAAATGGCCAGCAATTCTAAAAATGGAAAACAGGTTGCAATAAATTTCATATGAATTAGAAAATAAGTAAAATTATAAAAATAATAGCAAATGGGTTGTACACGCCACAAATTTTGAGGCTGACTTGTTTACGCAAGGCTTTGTCAGTGAACACACGTTCTAGCAGCAGTGACTGTTGGATGTCCATCCAACAGCCGACGTGCTTCTTCAATCTTTGATCTTCCCGCTCCAGCCGCCTAAACTAGCACCGACGGACTGCTCGCTCCTCCTCTTGTGGCTCTTTGTGATGTCGCAGCAGCTTCCCGCCCACCCTACTCCCTCCGCTGGCCGGCCGCACGCAATCAATCGCCTCCTTATTACGAGAAAAAAATGGTTCCTCCAATCGACATCCGGGCGCACCTGTTGGGAGGCTAACCTGTGGGCCTACTACATTGACGCGTACGCAGGGCTTGTCAACTTAGTCAACAAATGATTCTAGGAGCAGTAACCGTTGGATTTGAATCGAACGGTCCTGCTGCTTCTTCAATCGCTGCTCTTCTTGCACCAACCGCCCAAACCAACGCCTGGGAGACCGCCTGCTAATGCCTCCAGTGGCTGGCTGTGCTGCCGTTGAGGCCTCATCGCCCCCTACTACTCCCACCGCTAGCCAAGCCATGTGGCGACGGTAGCCCCACACCGCAGCCGAACCAGTGAACCTCAGATTCTCTCCGCGTGGGCATCCACCGCCAAGATCTTCCCAGTTCGCCGCCCCTTCCTAGGCCTCGTGGTCGTCCACCGCCTTGGTGCTCTCGACGCGGCGTGGTCAACGACATTCCATCGGAAGAGTACTGTACGTGGAGAGGCTGACAGCTGGGTCCACGGCCACAACCCAGTTTTTTTGTGATTTGCCAAGTAAGTCGCTTTGTCAGGCCTGTTGGGCTGCAAGACGAGGAGAGCTTTCATTCGGCTGGCCAAGAAAATGGCCCATCAGTAATGAGAAATGGGTTGTACATTTTAAAACGCATCAAACCGACAATTAGTTTCAAATATATTTTTTTTATTTTGAGATTTTAAATTACATTAATTTTTATGCGTGGAGAATTTGTTGGATTTTATATTGATATACATTTATTTTTAAAATCAGTTTGAATGTGAGTCAAAATTTCGGGATTAAAAATAGTTCGGACCGCACCGAAATATGCAAAATTTTGTATAATTTTTTAACCGTGGCCACAATATGGGCTGTAATGCTAACAAAAAGAATATGGGCTCCAAAAAAACCTTAAGAGTTAGCAAATGGGCTGTAAATTATTTAAAATAATGGCAGATGGGATGTATGCTGTTTTCCACAGATTTGAGGCTTTCCTAAAAAAAGGTTGACACACAAGCAGTGACTGTTGGATGGCCATCCAAGGGCCGTCGTGCTTCTTCAATCTCTGCTCTTCCTGCTCCAGCCGCTCAAACAAGCGCCGGCGGGACTGCCTGCTCCCTCCTCCCCGCGGCCTGCTCTGACAGCTCGGACCCACCAGCTATATCTTCGCACGCAAGGAAGTGCCTCCTTATTACAAAAAAAATGAATACTCCCCCTGTTAGCTGGGACCGAGTATAGTGGCAGGCTTACTTGTGGGCCTACTAAGTTGACGGGGACGTTTGGCTTTGTCAACTTAGTCAATATGCACGATTCTAGCTCTAGTGACCGTACAATGTCCATCCAACGGCCGTAGTGCTTCTTCAACCTCCCGTCTTCTTGCTCAAGCCGCCCAAACCAGCGCCGGTCGTGCCTCGTGCTCCTGCCTCCCATGGCCGGCTGCGATGCGGCGGAGGCCTCACCGCCCACTACTACTCCCACCGCTGGCCAGGCCATCCCTCTACTCACCCACATCCCCTGCTATTTGCGGCGACGGCAGCCTCACACCGCAGCGAACCAGTGAACCCTCGTACTCCTCTATGTGTGGGCATCCACTGCGCGTCTTCCCCGGCTCCGCGTCGTCCCCTTCCTAGGCCTCGCGTCGTCCACCACCCTGGTGCTCTCGGCGCGGCGTGGTCAACGTGGTCAAGGAACGGCTTCCATCGGACGTGGACTGTACGTGGAGAGGCTGACAGCTGGGGTCCACAGCCGTAGCAAGGAAGTGCCTCCTTATTACGTGCAAAATAATTATTCCTCCACCTGACAGTGGGGACCCACCAGATGGGCCACCATATTTCATGAAAAAAAAATGTTTCCCCCCTGACTGCTGCTACGTCTTGTGCTTGCGTTGGTTTTCCTCGAAGAGGAGAGGGTGATGCAGCAAAGTGTAGCGTAAGTATTTCCCTCAGTTTTGAGAACCAAGGTATCAATCAAGTAGGAGGCTCCTCAAAAGTCCCACGCACCTACACAAACAAACTGAGAACTCGCAACCAACGCAACAAAGGGGTTGTCAATCCCTTCACAGCCAGTTGCGTAAGTGAGATCTAATAAAGATCATGTGATAAGATAAATATATTTTTGGTATTTTAGGATATAGATGCAAAAAGTAAAGATGCAAATAAAGGTAGATGGAAAGCAAATATGATAAGAGATAGACCCGGGGGCCATAGTTTCACTAGAGGCTTCTCTCAAGATAGCATAAGTATTATGGTGGGTGAACAAATTACTGTCGAGCAATTGATAGAAAAGCGCATAGTTATGAGATTATCTAGGCATAATCATGTATATAGGCATCACGTCCATAAAAAGTAGACCGACTCCTGCCTGCATCTACTACTATTACTCCACACATCGACCGACTCGCCCTCGCATCTAGAGTATTAAGTTCATAAGAACAGAGTAACGATTAACAAGATGACATGATGTAGAGGGATAAACACATGCAATATGATATAAACCCCATCTTGTTATCCTCGATGGCAACAATACAATACGTGACTTGCAACCCTTTCTGTCACTGGGTAAGAACACCGCAAGATTGAACCCAAAGCTAAGCACTTCTCCCATGGCAAGAAAGACCTATCTAGTAGGCCAAACCAAACTGATAATTCAAAGAGACTTGCAAAGATAACTCAATCATACATAAAAGAATTCAGAGAAGATTCAAATATTATTCATAGATAAACTTGATCATAAACCCACAATTCATCGGATCTCGACAAACACACCGCAAAAAGAGATTACATCGAATAGATCTCCACAAGAGAGGGGGAGAACATTGTATTCAGATCCAAAAAGAGAGAAGAAGCCATCTAGCTAATAACTATGGACCCGTAGGTCTGTGGTAAACTACTCACAACTCATCGGAGGGGCAAGGATGTTGATGTAGAGGCCCTCCGTGGTTGCTTCACCCTCCGGCAGAGTGCCTGCAAGGGCTCCAAGATGGGATCTCGCGGATACAGAAGGTTATGGCGGTGGAACGTGGTGCTCCTAGATGTTTTCAAGGTACGTAGGTATATATAGGAGGAAGAAGTATGTCGGTGGCCGCCCGAGGGGCCCATGAGACGGGGCACCCCCTGTGGGGCGCCCTCCTATCTCGTGGGGCCCTTGAGGCTTCTTGACTTGCACTCCAAGCTCTCCGGATCAGATTTGTTCCAAAATAACGCCCCGAAGGTTTCATTCCGCTTGGACTTCGCTTGATATTCCTTTTCTTCAAATATGAAATAGGCAAAAAAAAGCAATATGGGCTGGGCCTCCGGTTAGTAGGTTAGTCCCAAAAATGATATAAATATGAAAAATAAAGCCCATAAACATCCAAAAGAGGTAATATAATAGCATGGAACAATCAAACATTATACATACGTTGGAGACGTATCAACTGCTAGGACCCACCAGCTACACCTTCGCACGCAAGGAAGTGCATCCGGGCAAAAAAAAAACGATTCGCCCCCGTGACTGCTGGGACCCACCAGCTACATCTTCGCACGCAAGGAAGTGCGTACGAAAAAAAACGATTCGCCACCCTGACTGCTGGGACCCACCAGCTACATCTTCGCAAGCAAGGAAGTGCGTCCGAAAAAAAAACGATTCGCCCCCCTGACTGCTGGGACCCACCAGCTACATCTTCACAGTAAGGAAGTGCTCGATACCGACCCACCTGGTCGAAGCGTACGTAGCGTTGTCATTCTGGTCGCGAATGTGTACGTACATACTTTTGGATGTAGAGGCATGCACGTGTCGTAGTAGAGGCGCGCACGTAGCATGTACACGTACGTACAGCGGTGAGGGTGCAAGAAACAAAATACGGCCACGTACGTACATACGGGCAGGGTCTCGAACGCCTACTCGCGCATACGTACATGGCTGGGTCGGAACGGAGAAACAAAGTGTCCTTGTCGTGTTCATGGGGAGCCAACTGGCTGGGTCGAACGGAATGCGTGGTCGTGTTCATCGGGAGGGCTTGGACGGAACAGCGATGGAACGAGGCCCAGCGCATCGCATAATGCAGAGAAACGGCCTTGTGTTCGACCAGCCACGCTCAAACGGGATCCCGCTGATCGGAGGGGCCCGCGCATCGCAAAACGGCGAAACGGACCTCCTACGGTCGAAACAGGGTCCCGCTGATCGGCAGGGTGTAGCGCATCGCAAAACGGATGAAACAGACCTCCTACGGTCAAACGGGGTCCCGCTGATCGGGAGGGTGTGGCGTACCGCAAAACGGAGAAAACGGACCTCCTACGGTCGAAACAGGGGTCCTATTCATTGGAAGGGATGTGGCGTACCGCAAAATAGGACTCCACAGGATACTCTTCATCTCCACCGTCGACCTCCTCCAGCCCCCACGGGCTACCGTCGACCTCCTCCACCTCCATGGGCTCTCGCTCATCTAGCCTCCACCGCCGCTACTCCACCGGCCATCGCTCAACCACCCTCCACGGGCACCCTTCCATCGCTCATCGCTCATCCAGCCCTCCACACCACGGGTCCTGCTCAACCACCCTCCACCGCCTATTGTTCATCCAGCCCTCCACACCACGGGTCCTGTTCATCCAGAGGCAACACCACCGCCATTGCTCATCCACCCCCCGCAACACTCACCGCTCATCCCTGAGGCAGATCGATCGGCTTCAGCTAGCAGCAGAGCGGCGAATCGCCGATCAGTTGATTAATCACCATCGATCGAACGCCGGGTTCAAGAACGCACAACCGCAGCAATCGCCGGGTTCGCTTAGAGCCCAACGCCTCACTCGGGTTCGATTAGAGCTAACGCCGCACACACGCAGCAGACGTACGAGAAAACGCGATCGCTTCGCCCCGACCTCCCACCGTAACCGGCAACTCCCCGAAATTTTCCTCCCCCTCGCTTCTACCACACTTTTTTCCGTCATGGACGGCCCAAAGAATGTCATGCAGCTGCGTCTCCGGTCCGCCCAGGACGAAAAGCCCATTTTCTATCATGATTTTTTGGCATAGAAGTAGGATCTCACCACATCTATGATGATACCGGGTTTTGTCACAATTATCGTCATAGAATTGTCATATGTATGACAGAAAAAAAATTCGTTCGGCCCAAAATGTCACGGATGTGTCTTTTTTTGTAGTGTTGGAAGGGTTTGACTCTGCTCAGTGCTGAAGCTGATCTTCAAGACGATGGCTTCAATGAACAATTCAAGTTTGACTCCACTCCTCCCAGGAATGTTGTTTTACGTTGAACCCCGTCTCTTGAAGATTTAGAGTACTCTTCGTCCGCAGCCGCAGTAAATGCCAGGGTTATTGATGAAGTCGATGATGCTACTTCACCACCACCGACATCAGCGCATATCAACACTGCACCAAGTTCTTCTGCACCACCAAACCTCAGCGACGACCCTGCTGCTTCACCTACTCCTCATGGGAACGAGTAGAGCCTATGTCTTCAAACCTTTTTGGTCCTTACTTACAAAAGGGGGAGAAGCATAGGTTGATAGTCTTCAAGAGGGTCCTGATGGGTGGTCGCTATACTTTTGCCTAGTGCTTACAACTCTCATTTTGTAACATTTGGTTCTTTGAGTTGTAACACTTAAACTTGATGGTCGTCTGCTACTTTTTCTGCTATTCTGTGTGATGCGACGATAAATTCCGCATATGCGATGATAAATCCCGCATGAACTCATTCCGCATACGTCCATTTTTCATTATGCATGTCATTATTCCTGTATATCTGTTCATGCATGATGTATTGTCTTCATACGGTGAAGAGGATCTCCACAAGTACAACCTGCCATGTGCATTTGCATTCCAACTCAAAACATTTATATGCACATCTTCAGGGGGAGCCTTTTTGCCATCTATGAAGACAATATCTTAATCCTTACAATTTCACATACTTTTATCCCTGTTGAAAACTTCAACTAGTTTGTCATCTATCACCAAAAAGGGGGGCATTGTAAGTGCATCTAGTGCCACCCCTAGTTGGTTTTGGAGTATTGACGACAAACCTGGTTGAGGGACTAATGTGTTTGTGAGAATTGCAGGATAACACAGGTAGTAGTCCCTCCTTGATTCGGTTTACCTACCGGAGATGACCCCTAAAAATGTGTGAAGACATTGAAGACAATGGTGGTCTGTGAAGATATTCACATTGAAGACTATGACACGAGAAGACATTGAGTGAAGACTATGGAGTGCGAAGACTTAGTTGTTTCTTTGTTTCCCTTTCTTCTTTGTTGAGTCATAGGAACCACCACACTGTTAAGTGGGGTCCAAGTGAACAAAGTCAGAGTGACTGAATTGATGCTCAAACCAAATCCTATGTGTTCGAGCAAAGACAATGAGAGCAAATCTTATCCTGTGTCGGATAAGTCAGCTTTACTTGTAGCCCAAGTCAAGCTGCCGCATGTGTTTGAAATCTGACCGTTACGACACGTGTCAGTTCCTTAGTGACCCAGGGTCATTTCGGAAAAATCCGGTCGGGCTGCCCAGTGGCTATAAATAGCCCACCCCCTACACCATAAATTGGTGGCTGCTCAGAGTTAGTACACGACTTTTGTCGTTTGAGAGCAACCCACTGCCGAAGCTTCCGAGAGAGATTCCTTGCGAGGACAAAGCCCAAACCACCCAGAGCCCAAAGAGTGTTTGGCATCACTGAAGTCTTTCTGTCCGCATGATCTGAAGACTTGTTACACTTGAGGATTGTGAATCCTCCAGCCGGTTAGGCATCGCATTCTGAGCATCCAAGAGCCATTGTGGATTGCCGGTGAACGAAGTCTCTGAAGGTTTGGAAGTCTACCTTGAAGACTTACCAGAGTGATTGGGCGGGGACTAGGTGTCCTTAGCTCAAGGGAATAAGGTGAAGACGCGGTCTTCGAGTTGAATCTCAGCCTCCCTAACCAGACGTCATAGTTGTCACAAAGAACCGAACTGGTCGAACAAATCCCCGTCCTTCTGAAGCCACCGGTTCTATCTCTTACCTCTCTTTACTTACAGTTTGTCTTCGTGAAGTCATTGCCTGGTTGCATTATCTGTTTGACTTCACTGTGTGACTATCTGTTCTGATTGGCTTCATACTATCTTCCATCATGATCTTTACTACCTAGCTGCTATTAGTCTTCATGCTTTCACTACATTGAATACTTGAGTGTGGCTCGTCTTGTGTAGTCCAGCTTCCACTGCATTCAAATAGTGTTTTTTATATTGTTTGTCTTCAAAACTTCCATGTTTTGAAGACTTTCATAAAAATCGCCTATTCACCCCCTCCCCCCTCTAGTCGATAACTAGCCCTTTCAGTGTGCATCCAACTAGCTTGCTCACAAAGACCTAGGGCATTTTGAGGAAGCCCATCATTATAATATACAAGCCAAGTTCTATAATGAAAAATTCCCACTAGTATATGAAAGTGACAACATAGGAGACTCTCTATCATGAAGATCATGGTGATATTTTGAAGCACAAGTGTGGAAAATAGATAGTAGCATTGTCCCTTCTCTCTTTTCTCTCATTTTTTTGGTGGGCTTCTTTGGCCTTTTTTTGTATAAAGTCCGAAGTCTCATCCCGACTCGTGGGGGAATCATAGTCTTCATCATCCTTTCCTCATTTGGGACAATGCTCTAATAATGAAGATCATCACACTTTTATTAATTTACAACTCGAGAATTACAACTCAACACTTAGAACAAAATATGACTCTATATGAATGCCTCCGGCGGTATACCAGGATATGCAATGAATCAAGAGTGACATGTATGAAAAAATTATGAAGGTGGCCTTGCCACAAATACGATGACAACTACATGATCATGCAAAGAGCAATATGACAATGATGGAGCGTGTCATAATAAACGGAATGCTGGAGAGTTGCATGGCAATATATCTCGGAATGGCTATGGAAATGCCATAATAGGTAGGTATGGTGGCTGTTTTGAGGAAGGTAAATAATGGGTGCACGATACCGGCGAAGGTTGCACGGCATAATAAAGGCTAGCAAAGTGGAAGGGTGAGTGTGCGTATATCCATGGACTCACATTAGTCATAAAGAACTCATATACTTATTGCAAAAGTCTACTTGCCCTCGAAGCAAAGTACTACTACGCATGCTCCTAGGGGAAGGGTTGGTAGGAGTTAACCATCGCGCGATTCCGACCTCCACTCATAAGGAAGACAATTAAAAGAGCACCCCATGCAACTAACTTGTCACACAACTTTTACCATACGTGCATGCTACGGGACTTGCCAACTTCAACACAAGTATTTCTCAATTTCATAATTACCCAACTAGCATGACTCTAACATTACCACCTTTATATCTCAAAACAAGTATCAAGCATCAAATTGATCATAGTGTTTAATGCACTTCCTGTGATAGTTTTTATTATACCCAACTTGGATGCTCATCATTCTAGGACCAAATTTATAACCATAGCAAATACCATGCTGTTCTAAAAGACTCTAAAAATAATATAAGTGAAGCATGAGAGATCAACAATTTCTTCAAAATAAAGCCACCGCCGTGATCTAGAAAATATAAGTGAAGCACAGAGAGCAAAACTATCTAGCTCAAAAGATATAAGTGAAGCACATAGAGTATTCTAATAAATTCTAAATCATGTGGGTTTATCCCAAAAGGTGTGTACAGCAAGGATTATTTTGTAAATCTAAAAAGCAAAGACTCATATCATACATGACGCTCCAAGCAAAACACATATCATGTGGCGAATAAAAATATAGCTCCAAGTAAAGTTACCGATAGAGAAGACGAAAGAGGAGATGCCTTCCGGGGCATCCCCAAGATTAGGCTTTTGGTTATCCTTGAATATCTTCGGGTGCCATGGGCATCCCCAAGCTTAGGCTCTTGCCACTTCTTATTCCATAGTCCATCAAATCTTTACCCAAAACTTGAAAACTTCACAACACAAAACTCAATAGAAAATCTCATAAGCTCCGTTAGTGCAAGAAAGAAAAACCACCACATGAGGTACTGTAATGAACTCATTCTTTATTTATATTGGTGTTAAACCTACTGTATTCCAACTTCTCTATGGTTCATACCCCCCGATACTAGCCATAGATGCATCAAAATAAGCAAACAACACACGAAAACCAGAATCTGTCAAAATAAGTACAGTCTATAGCAATCTGTAACTCTCGAATACTTCTGGAACTCTAAAACTCCTACCAAAATAGGAAGTCCTGGGCAATTTGTCTATTGATCTACATCAAAAATAATCAATGCACAAGCACGTTTATTTGAATTACCAAAATTATTTTTGTGCGTGCAAAGTTTCTGTTTTTCAGCAGAATCAAATTAACTATCACCGTAGGTTATCCTATAGGTTCTACTTGGCACAAACACTAACTAAAACATAAAAACACATATAAACATAAGCTAGATGAAATATTTACTACTAAACAAAATCAAAAAGTAAGAAACAAAAATAAAATTGGCTTGCCTCCCAACAAGCGCTATCGTTTAACGCCCCCGCCTAGGCATTGAGATTTCGATAATGCTCACATGAAAGACAAGAATTGAAGCATGAAGAGAGCATCATATAGCATGTGAAAGACACATCAAGTCTAACATACTTCCTATTCATAGGTATCTTATAGGCAAACAAATTATCATAGCAATCAAAAACTAGCATATGCAAGGAAGCGGAAAGAAACAATAACAATCTCAACACAACGAGAGGTAATTTAGTAACATGAAAATTTCTACAATCATATTTTCCTCTCTCATAATAATTACATGTGGGATCATAAGAAAATTCAACAAAATAGCTATCACATAAAATATTTTCAACATGATCCACATGCATGCAAAGTTGACACTCTTCCAAAATAATGGGATTAACATTAACTATAGTCATGACCTCTCCAAACCCACTTTTATCAAAAATTTCATAAGATTGAACATTCTCCAAATATGTGGGATCTAAAGTTGACACTCTTCCAAACCCACTTTCAATATTATTGCAAACACTATTATCAATCTCATAATCATCATGGGGCTTAAATAAATTTTCAAGATCATAAGAAGAATCACCCCAATCATGATCATTGCAACAAGTAGTAGACATAGCAAAACTAGCATCCCCAAGCTTAGGGTTTTGCAGATTATTAGCACAATTGAAATCAAGAGAATTATATTAAAATCATTGAAATCATGCTTTTTATTCAAGGAGCTATCATGAATCTCTTCATAAATTTCTTCATCACAATTTTCAGATTCACGAATTTCAAGCAAAACCTCATAAAGATAACCTAGTGCACTCAAATCACTAGAAATTAGTTCATCATAATTGGATCTCTTAAAAAGATTAGCAAGGGGATGAGGATCCATAAAATTTTAGCAAGCGAAGATGTAAGAAAAAAAAGAATAAACATGGTAACAGAAGATTGAACGGAAGGAGGGCGAATAAAACGGCAAAGGTGAAGTGGGGGAGAGGAAAACGAGAGGCAAATGGCAAATAATGTAATGCGAGGTAGATGAGTTTGTGATGGGTACTTGTTATGTCTTGACTTGCATGAAGACCTCCCCGACAACGGCGCCAGAAATCCTTCTTGTTACATCTTGAGCTTGCGTTGGTTTTTCCCTTGAAGAGGAAAGGGTGATGCAGCAAAGTAGCGTAAGTATTTCCCTCAGTTTTTGAGAACCAAGGTATCAATCCAGTAGGAGGCTCCTCAAAAAGTCCCACGCACCTACACAAACAAACAAGAACCTCGCAACCAGCATGATAAAGGGGTTGTCAATCCCTTCATGGTAACTTGCAAAAGTGAGATCTGATAGAGATAATAAGATAAGATAAATATTTTTGGTATTTTTATGACATAGATTGGAAAATAAAAGATGCCAATAAAAGTAGATGAAAAACTTATATGATAAAATATAGACCCAGCGGCCATAGGTTTCACTAGTGGATTCTCTCAAGATAGCATAAGTATTACGGTGGGTGAACAAATTACTGTCGAGCAATTGATAGAAAAGCGCATAGTTATGAGATTATCTAGGCATGATCATGTATATAGGCATCACGTCCGTGATAAGTAGATCAAAACGATTATGCATCTACTACTATTACTCCACACATTGACCGACTCCTGCCTGCATCTAGAGTATTAAGTTCATGAAGAACAGAGTAACGCATTAAGAAAGATGACATGATGTAGAGGGATAAACTCATGCAATATGATATAAACCCCATCTTTTTATCCTCGATGGCAACAATACAATACGTGCCTTGCTAACCCTGCTGTCAATGGGAAAGGACACCGCAAGATTGAACCCAAAGCTAAGCACTTCTCCCATTGCAAGAAAGATCAATCTAGTAGGCCAAACCAAACTGATAATTCGAAGAGACTTGCAAAGATAACTTAATCACACATAAAAGAATTTAGAGGAGATTCAAATATTTTTCATAGATAAACTTGAGAATAATCCCACAATTCATCGGATCTCGACAAACACACCGCAAAAAGAGTTACATCGAATACATCTCCAAAAAGATCGAGGAGAACTTTGTATTGAGATTCAAAGAGAGAGAAGAAGCCATCTATCTAATAACTATGGACCCGAAGGTCTGTGCTAAACTACTCACAACTCATCGGAGAGGCCTTGGAGATGATGTAGAGGACCTCCATGGTCGATTCCCCCTCCGGCGGAGCGCCAACGAAGGCTCCAAGATGGGATCTCGCGGATACAGAAGGTTGCGGCGGTGGAAATAGTTTTTCGTGGTGCTCCTGGATGTTTTCGGGGTACGTGGATATATATAGGAGGAAAAAGTAGGTCGGTGGACGCTCGAGGGGCCCACGAGGGTGGGGGCGCGCCCACCCCCAGGGGTGCGCCGGGTGTCATGGTTCTAAGACTGACAGTAGAAAGGGGGCTAGGTATGTAGAGGCAAGATCTTAGCTATGATGAAGGTGTACACACAGGCCCTTCTCGGAGGAAGTAACAACCCTACGTCTCGGTGCCCAGAGGCGGTTGACTGGATTATATGTGTGTGATGTTACAGGGGGTGCCAACCCTTGTGCTAGAGGAGGGGGTGGCTTATATAGAGTACGCCAGGACCCTCACCGTCCTCCATTACAAGGGACTTAATGTACATAAAGTGGTGGCGTTACTGATAACGCCAGCCTTAAGTGCTATTAATGACCTTAAAGACTATAGAGTGAATGCCTGCCCATTGCAATGCTGAGTGACTCCTGATCTTCGGTAGGTCGAGTGATTCCTTGAATGGTTGAGTGACAATAGGTAGGGGGTCACCCGAGTGGTATGACTGGTCGAGTGGATTACACTCGACATCCTTGACTGGGGGTCCCTTGTTGCCTCTTGGACTTCTTATCTTCTAGGGTAGTGACCTTGGGTAGGACGTATGGGTCAGGCCCATGACCCTGCTGAAGGAAATATGCCCTAGAGGCAATAATAAAGTTATTATTTATTTCCTTATTTCATGATAAATGTCTATTATTCATGCTAGAATTGTATTAACCGGAAACATAATACATGTGTGAATATATAGACAAACAGAGTGTCACTAGTATGCCTCTACTTGACTAGCTTGTTAATCAAAGATGGTTATGTTTCCTAACCATGAACAAAGAGTTGTTATTTGATTAACGGATCACATCATTAGTTGAATGATCGATTGACATGACCCATTCCGTTAGCTTAGCACCCGATCGCTTAGTATGTTGCTATTGCTTTCTTCATGACTTATACATGTTCCTATGACTATGAGATTATGCAACTCCGCTTGCCGAGGAACACTTTGGGTACTACCAAACATCACAACGTTATCGGGTGATTATAAAGGAGTACTACAGTGTGTCTCTAAAGGCGATGTTGGGTTGGCGATTTCGAGATTAGGATTTGTCATCCGATTGTCGGAGAGGTATCTCTCGGCCCTCTCGGTAATGCACATCACTTAAGCCTTGCAAGCATTACAACTAATGAGTTAGTTAAGTAGATGATGTATTACGGAACGAGTAAAGAGACTTGCCAAGAACGAGATTGAACTAGGTATTGATACCGACGATCGAATCTCGGGCAAGTAACATACCGATGACAAAGGGAACAACGTATGTTGTTATGCGGATCGACCGATAAAGATCTTCGAGAATATGTAGGAACCAATATGGGCATCCAGGTCCCGCTATTGGTTATTGACCGAGACGGTCTCGGTCATGTCTACATTGTTCTCGAACCGTAGGGTCCGCACGCTTAAGGTTTCGATGACGGTTATATTATGAGTTTATGTATTTTGATGTACCGAAGAAGTTCGAGTCCCGGATGTGATCACGGACATGACGAGGAGTCTCAAATGGTCGATACATAAAGATTGATATATTGGACGGCTATATTCGACACCGGAAAGGTTCCGGAAGTTTCAGAGAAAACGGAGTGCGGAGGGGTTACGGAACCCCCGGGAAGTTATGGGCCTTAGTGGGCCAAGAGGGAGAGAGAGGGCTGCACCAGGAGGTGGCGCGCCCCCAAGGGAGTCCGAATAGGACAAGGAGGGGCGCGCCCCTTCCCTCTCCCTCTCCCTCTCCTTCCTTCCCCTTCCTCCTTCCTAGTTGGATTAGGAAAGGGAGTCCTACTCCCACTAGGAGGAGGACTCCTCCCTTGGCGCGCCCTAGGGCCGGCCGGCCTCCCCTTGCTCCTTTATATACGGGGCAGGGGGCACCCTAGGACACACACAAGTTGATCCTTGAGATCGTTCCTCAGCCGTGTCGGTGCCCCTCCACCATAATCCACCTCGGTCATATCGTAGCAAAGTGTTTAGGCGAAGCCTGCGCCGGTAGAACATCAAGATCGCCACCACGCCGTCAGGCCGACGGAACTCTCCTCCCAAGCTCTACTGGATTGGAGCCCGAGGAGCGCCATCGAGCTGTACGTGTGTCAAGAACTCGGAGGCACCGAGTAACAAATACTGGGATCGGTTGGATCGCGAGGAGAATGTACGACTACTTCCTCTATGTTGTGGTTGCTTCCGCTTCGGTCTCACGAGGGTACGAGACAACACTCTCCCTCTCGCTGCTATGCATCACCATGATCTTTCGTGTGCGAGGAAATTTTTGAAATTACTACGCTCCCCAACAAAGGGCATCCGAGCCTAGGTTTTATGCGTTGATGTTATATGCACGAGTAGAACACAAGTGAGTTGTGGACGATATAAGTCATACCGCCTACCAGATGTCATATTTTGGTTCAGCGGTATTGTGAGATGAAGCGCCCGACCGACATTACGCCAGACGCTTACGCGAGACTGGTTTCACTGCTACGAGCACTCGTGCTTAAAGGTGGCTGGCGGTGTCTGCTCTCTCACTTTAGTTGAACCGAGTGTGGCTATGCCCGGTCCTTGTGAAGGTTAAACGAGTCTATTTGACAAACTATCGCTGTGGTTTTGATGCGAGGTAAGAACGGTTCTTGCTAAGCCCGTAGCAGCCACGTAAAATTTGCAACAACAAAGTAGAGGACGCCTAACTTGTTTTTGCAGGCATGTTGTGATGTGATATGGTCAAGACGTGATGCTATATTTTATTGTATGAGATGATCATGTTTTGTAACCGATGTTATCGGCAATCGGCAGGAGCCATATGGTTGTCGCTTATTGTATGAAATGCAACGCTCTGTAATTGCTTTACTTTATCACTAAGCGGTAGCGATAGTCGAGAAGCAATAGATGGCGAACGACAACGATGCTACGATGGAGATCAAGGTGTCGCTACCGGTGACGATGGTGATCATGACGGTGCTTCAAGATGGAGATCACAAGCACAAGATGATGATGGCCATATCATATCACTTATATTGATTGCATGTGATGTTTATCCTTTATGCATCTTATCTTGCTTTGATTGACGGTAGCATTTTAAGATGATCTCTCACTAAAATTATCAAGTAGTGTTCTCCCGAGTATGCACCGCTGCCAAAGTTCGTCGTGCCGAGACACCACGTGATGATCGGGTGTGATAAGCTCTACGTCCATCTACAACGGTGCAAGCCAGTTTTGCACACGCAGAATACTCAGTTATACTTGACGAGCCTAGCATATGCAGATATGGCCTCGAACACGGAGACCGAAAGGTCGAGCGTGAATCATATAGTAGATATGATCAACATAAGATGTTCACCATTGAAAACTACTCAATCTCACGTGATGATCGGTTATGGTTTAGTTGATTTGGATCACGTGATCACTTAGATGACTAGAGAGATGTCTGTCTAAGTGGGAGTTCTTAAGTAATATGATTAATTGAACTTAAATTTATCATGAACTTAGTCCTGGTAGTATTTTGCAAATTATGTTGTAAGATCAATAGCTCGCAAAGTTGCTTTCATATGTTTGTTTTGATATGTACCTAGAGAAACTGTGTTGAAAGATGTTAGTAGCAATGATGCGGATAGGATCCGTGATCCGAGGTTTATCCTCATTCTTTGCTTGAAGAATTATGTCCTTGATGCACCGCTAGGTGACAAACCTATTGCAGGAGCGTATGCGACGTTATGAACGCTTTGGCTAGCTCAATATGATGACTACTTGATAGTTTTGTGCACCATGCTTTATGGCTTAGAATCGGGACTTCAAAGATGTTTTGAACATCATGGACCATATGAGATGTTCCAGGAATTGAAGTTAATATTTCAAGCAAATACCCGAGTTGAGAGATATGAAGTCTCCAACAAGTTCTATAGCTAAAAGATGGAGGAGAATCGCTCAACTAGTGAGCATGTACTCAGATTGTCCGGGTACTACAATCGCTTGAATCAAGTGGGAGTTAATCTTCCGATAAGATAGTGATTGATGAATTTTCTAGTCACCATCACCAAGTTAGTAGAACTTCGTGATGAACTATAGTATGCAAGGGATGATGAAAATGATTCCCGAGTTTTTCATGATAATGAAATCGATGAAGGTAGAAATCAAGAAAGAGCATCAAGTGTTGATGGTTGACAAGATCACTAGTTTCAAGAAAAGGGCAAAGGAAAGAAAGGGAACTTCAAGTAGATTGACAAGCAAGTTGTCACTCCCACGAAGAAACCCAAAGCTGAACCAAAGCTCAAACCGAAAGTGCTTAATCGCAAAGGAAATGGTCACCGGAAGCGGAACTGCCCTAAATATTTGGTGGATAAGAAGGATGGCAAAGTGAAAAAGGGTATATTTGATATATGTGTGTTTTATGTGTGCTTTACTAGTGTTTATAGCAACCCCTCGGTATTTGGTACTGGTTCAGTTGCTAAGAGTAGTAACTCAAACGGAGTTGCGAATAAATGTAAACTAGTTAAGGGTGAAGTGACGATGTGTGTTGAAAGTAGTTTCAAGATTGATATGATCATCATCGCACACTCCCTATACTTTCGGGATTAGTGTTGAACCTAAATAAATATTATTTGGTGTTTACGCTGAGCATGAATATGATTTGATCGTGTTTATTGCAATACGGTTATTCATTTAAGTAAGAGAATAAACTGTTGTTCTGCTTACATGAATAAAACCTTATATGGTTACACACCCAATGAAAATGGTTCATTGGATCTCGATCGTAGTGATACACATATTCATAATATTGAAACCAAAATTACAAAGTTAATAATGATAGTGCAACTTATTTGTGGTAATCGCTGCTTAGGTCATATTAGGTAAAGCGATGAAGAAACTCCATGTCGATGGGATTTTGGAATCACTTGATTATGAATCACTTGATGCTTGCGAACCGTGCCTTTTGGGCAAGATGACTAAAACTCCGTTCTCCGGAACAATGGAACAAGCTCTCGACTTATTGGAAATAATACATACCGATGTATGCGATCCAATGAGTGTTGATGCTCATGGCAAGTATCGTTATTTTCGACCTTCACAAGATGATTTGAGCAGATATGGGTATATCTACTTGATGAAACATAAGTCTGAAATAGTTGAAAGGATCAAAGAATTTCAGAGTGAAGTGGAAAATCATCGTAACAAGAAAATAAAGTTTCGTGATCTCGATCACGGAGACGAATATTTGAGTTACGAGTTTGGTCTTCAATTAAAACAATGTGGAATAGTTTCACAGCTCACGCCACCGAACACCACAATGTTATGATGTGTCCAAACATCGTAATCGCACTTTATTGGATATAGTGCAATCTATGATGTTTCTTACCGATTTACCAATATCGCTTTTGGGATCATGCATTAGAGACAGCTGCATTCACGTTAAATAGGGCACCATCTAAACCGCTGAGACGACACTATATGAACTGTGGTTTAGCAAGAAACCAAAGTTGTCGTTTCTTAATGTTTGGGGCTGCGATGCTTATGTGAAAAAGTTTCATCCCGATAAGCTCGAACCCAAATCGAGAAGTACATCTTCATAGAATACCCAAAGGAAATTGTTGGGTACACCTTCTATCACAGATCCGAAGGCAAGATATTCGTTGCTTAAGATGGATCCTTTCTAGAGAAGGAGTTTCTCTCGAAAGAAGTGAGTGGGAGGAAAGTAGAACTTGATAAGGTAATTGTACCTTCTCCCTTATTGAAAGTAGTTCATCACGTAAATCTGTTCCTCGTGACTACTACACCAATTAGTGAGGAAGCTAATGATGATGATCATGTAACTTCAGATCAGTTACTACCGAATCTCGAGGTAAACCAGAGTGAGATCCGCACTGAGTGGTACGGTAATCCTGTTCGAAGTCATGTAACTAGACCATGATGAACCTACGAACTATGAGGAAGCGATGATGAGCCCAGATTCATGAAATGGCTTGAGGCCATGAACTCGAGATGAGATCCATGTATGAGAACAAAGTATGGACTTTGGTGGAGTCGCTCGATGATCGGCAAGCCATATTGTATAAATGGATCTTCAAGAGGAAGACGGACGTTGATAGTAGTGTTACTATCTACAAAGCTCGACTTGTCGCAAAAAGGTTTTTGACAAGTTCAAGGTATTGACTACAATGAGATTTTCTCAACTCGTAGCGATGCTTAAGTCTGTCCAAATCATGTTAGCAATTGCCACAATTTATGAAATTTGGCAAATGGATGTAAAACTGCATTCTGAATGGGTTTCGGAGGAAGAGTTGTATGTGATACAACCGAAGGTTTTATCGATCCAAAGGAGCTAACAAAGTGTGCAAGCTCCAATGATCCATCTATGGACTGGTGCAAGCATCTCGAGTTGGAATATACGCTTTGATAAGTTGATCAAAGATATAGTTTATACAGACTTGCATGAAGCCTGATTTACAAGAAAGTGAGTGGGAGCACTACAAAGATTTCGATAAGTATATGTGAATGACATATTGTTGATCGGAAATAATGTAGAATTATTCTCGCAAAGCATAAAGGAGTGTTTAAAAGGAGTTTTTCAAAGAAAGACCTCGGTGAAGCTGCTTGCATATTGAGCATTAAGATCTATAGAGATAGATCAAGACGCTTGATAAGTTTTTTCAATGAGTACATACCTTGACAAGATTTTGAAGTAGTTCAAAATGGAACAGATCAAAGAAACAGTTCTTGCCTGTGTTACAAGGTGTGAAATTGAGTAAGACTCAAAACCCGACCACGGCAGAAGATAGAAAGAGAATGAAAGTCATTCCCTATGCCTTGGCCATAGGTTCTATAAAGTATGCCATCTGTGTACCAGATCTATTGTATACCCTACACCGAGTATGGCAAGGAGTACAATAGTGATCTAGGAGTAGATCACTAGACAGTGGTCAAAATTATCCTTAATGGAATAAGGATATGTTTTTCGATTATGGAAGTGACAAAAGGTTCGTCAGTAAAGGGTTACGCCGATGCAAGTTTTGACACCGATCCGATGACTCTAAGTCTCGATCTAGATACATATTGAAAGTGGGAGCAATTAGCTAGAGTAGCTCCGTGCGAGCATTGTAGACATAGAATATTTGCAAAACACATACGGCTCGAATGTGACAGATCCGCTGACTAAACTTCTCTCACGAGCAAAACATGATCATACCTTTGTACTCTTTGGGTGATAATCACATAGCGATGTGAACTAGATTATTGACTCTAGTAAACCCTTTGGGTGTTGGTCACATGACGATGTGAACTATGGGTGTTAATCATATACGATATGATTATTGGTGTTCAATCACATGGCGATGTGAACTAGATTATTGACTCTAGTGCAAGTGGGAGACTCAAGGAAATATGCCCTAGAGGAAATAATAAAGTTATTATTTATTTCCTTATTTCATGATAAATGTCTATTATTCATGCTAGAATTGTATTAACCGAAACATAATACATGTGTGAATATATAGACAAACAGAGTGTCACTAGTATGCCTCTACTTGACTAGCTTGTTAATCAAAGATGGTTATGTTTCCTAACCATGAACAAAGAGTTGTTATTTGATTAACGGATCACATCATTAGTTGAATGATCTGATTGACATGACCCATTCCGTTAGCTTAGCACCGATCGCTTAGTATGTTGCTATTGCTTTCTTCATGACTTATACATGTTCCTATGACTATGAGATTATGCAACTCCCGCTTACTGAGGAACACTTTGGGTACTACCAAATGTCACAACGTTATCGGGTGATTATAAAGGAGTACTACAGTGTCTCTAAAGGCGATGTTGGGTTGGCGATTTCGAGATTAGGATTTGTCATCCGATTGTCGGAGAGGTATCTCTGGGCCCTCTCGGTAATGCACATCACTTAAGCCTTGCAAGCATTACAACTAATGAGTTAGTTGTAGATGATGTATTACGGAACGAGTAAAGAGACTTGCCGGTAACGAGATTGAACTAGGTATTGATACCGACGATCGAATCTCGGGCAAGTAACATACCGATGACAAAGGAACAACGATGTTGTTATGCGGTCCGACCGATAAAGATCTTCGTAGAATATGTAGGAACCAATATGGGCATCCGTGTCCCGCTATTGGTTATTGACCGAGACGGTCTCGGTCATGTCTACATTGTTCTCGAACCGTAGGGTCCGCACGCTTAAGGTTTCGATGACGGTTATATTATGAGTTTATGTATTTTGATGTACCGAAGAAGTTCGGAGTCCCGGATGTGATCACGGACATGACGAGGAGTCTCGAAATGGTCGAGACATAAAGATTGATATATTGGACGGCTATATTCGGACACCGAAAGGTTCGGAAGTTTCAGAGAAAATCGGAGTGCCGGAGGGGTTACCGGAACCCTGGGAAGTTAGGGCCTTAGTGGGACAAGAGGGGGAGAGAGGGCCGCACCAGAGGTGGCGCCCCCAAGGGAGTCCGAATAGGACCAGGAGGGGGCGCGCCCCTTCCTCTCCCTCCCTCTCCTTCCTTCCCCTTCCTCCTTCCTAGTTGGACTAGGAAAGGGAGTCCTACTCCCACTAGGAGGAGGACTCCTCCCTCCTGGCGCGCCTCATGGCCGGCCGGCCTCCCCTTGCTCCTTTATATACGGGGGGGGGCACCCTAGGACACACACAAGTTGATCCTTGAGATCGCTCTTAGCCGTGTGCGGTGCCCCTCCACCATAATCCACCTCGGTCATATCGTAGAAGTGCTTAGGCGAAGCCTGCGCCGGTAGAACATCAAGATCGCCACCACGCCGTCGGCCGACGGAACTCTCCTCCCAAGCTCTCACTGGATTGGAGCCCGAGGAGCGCCATCGAGCTGTACGTGTGTCAAGAACTCGGAGGCGCCGGAGTAACGGCGCTGGGATCCGTTGGATCGCAAGGAGAACGTACGACTACTTCCTCTAAGTTGTGATTGCTTCCGCTTCGGTCTACGAGGGTACGTAGACAACACTCTCCCCTCTCGTTGCTATGCATCACCATGATCTTTCGTGTGCGTAGGAAATTTTTTGAAATTACTACGTTCCCCAACACCTACCCCAGGTCTATATCCTCATTAGTAGCCCCGAATGGATTAAGGTTCGAGTGGAAAGTAGGTTGAAGTTGAACTTGTTCTGAGCTTTGCACCTCCCGAGCGTTTTCCGCAAGATGAAAAACTCATGTTGATACTTCAGCGTTGATTCAGTCACCTTGATCCATTCAGAAAGTTGTCAACTGAACTTATGGTACATCTGCTGAGTGCTGTCTTGGAGTGTAGAATCCTTGGCGCGATTGCCTGCAGTGTATCCCGGATTTCACGGGATACGAAATTTCGGGGAAGCGCACGAGACGGGGAGCGCCGAAGTTGGCGGAGCGGATAAACAGTGATGCCTCGATTTCCATGCCGCCTTTTTTGCCACGTACGTTGCGCGCGACTGTTGCGGGATTTGACAGGATCGCCTGGTCCCACGCATCAGCCACTCAGAAGATGCCCTTTATAAGGCGACGGGGTCGAGGCGTCTGCACTGTGCACGCCTCTTTCTCTTTCTTACTCCTCTGCTTCTCCACCGCATCCAGCTCTTCTGCTCCTGACGCTGCCTCTCTGCCGCCATGGTGAAGGACAAGGCAGCGGCGCTGGAGCGTGCGAAGAAGGCGACGGGGGCGGCAAAAGGCAAGAAGCAGAACCGCGGGTCGTCATCGCGCGCGGGGTTTGCCGCCAGGCTGGATCCAGGGCGATTGGATCCGGTCTTTGCTCCGGCAAAAAGATCTGGACGAGCTGGCGGAGTCCGGTCTGATCGCCAAGGGTGCAGCAAGGCTGCCTGAGGGGGAGATGGAGCCACAGCCTCAACCGGGTGAGTGTGTATTGCTCGCCACCCACGTCGACCAGGGATTTTCGCTCCCTCCGCACCCCTTCTTCCGGGGCTTCCTGAACTTCTTCGGTGCTCAACTCCACCATTTTTCTCCCAATACCCTGCGTTCGTGTCGATGTGTGAAAACTTTTTGCGGTGTCGACCGCACTGGGATCTTTCAAACATATCTTCACCATCCGATCTCAGTCGATGAAGAAAGCCAAAATGAGTGACTCAAAGACCCATGTCATCCAGATGTGTGGGGGTTTGGGTATTCAGAAGAGGCATAGGAGTGCTTTCCCTGCTATGACTCTCCCGAATCGCTTAGAGGTCGGCAATGACTGGTTCTACCGCCAGACGTTGTAACCTGTGTCACCGACCGCCTTCCCACTTCACATTCGACCGTGTCCAAACTCCTTCTCCACTGAAAGTGACTGCTGTTGAGAACATGGAGACGAAGATGTTGGTGGAGAAAGTGGTCCAACTGATTAACGAGGGTGTCACTGGCCTGGACCTGCTGGAAGTGTTCCTCAGTCGACGCATCCAGCCTCTTCAGCATCGTGACCATCCTATGTGGCTATACTCCGGATCTGACGACACCGCTCGGGTCCATCCAGTAGAAGTGCCACCCAAGACCATGGCCATGTGGTTGAGGAGCATCACAGGCAACCAGGAAAACCCCAGGAGAGCCAGCCAAGTCATCCCCTTCAGCGACGACAATCATCCCAATAAGTTATGCTCTTTATTCCGACTGTACTTGATCTCGACTGACTTTTACTCGACTTTTTGTCTTGTAGGTTTTCACTAAGATGTATTCAATGCACAACTGCGAACAAGCTCTAGAGCAGGACCAGGAGGGAGAGGCCAGCGCAGAGGAGAGTGGTGAATGGGAGTCTTCGGATGAAGAGGAGGAGGAGGAGAGCGAGGAGTCGGACGAAGAGGAAGAAGTCGACTCACCGCCATGCTCCAAACGCCGATCCGAGCAGCACCATGACCCGGTGGGCGGGCGTGGGAAGAACGTGGCTCCGAGTACCCACACTCAGAAGCGCACTCGGACGTCGACTCCGGAGCCGACAAAGAAGGTCGCTAAGCAGCCCAAGGTTGCTCCTCCAAAGGCTCGGAAGACTTTGCCGCGGATCAAGATGGACTTCCCTGTTGCTTCGGGGTGAGTATCTCACTTGTGTATATAGGCCGACTAAAGTTTTTGTTCTGACCAACTGGTTCATGTATCTTTCTAGCCCCACCTCTGCTACTACTGACATGGACATCGACAAGGCTCCAGGAGACGAGGAGACTAACGATGCAGCCACCTCTCGAGCTGGTAAGTCCGTTCGACCAGGTTTCATTTATTCGAGTGGATCTTCAGTTGGCTGAAGTTCCGATATTTCTCTCTTTCTGTAGTTCCCCAAGAGGTCGTCGTGCTCCCTGACGATGAAGAAGAAGAAGTGCCTCTATAGGACAGGAGGAAGAGGAGTGGGAGCTCAAGCAGGAGGAGGCCTGAAGTTCAAGTCCCTCAGTCGACGTCGGCGCTTGAGGCGGTGGTCAAACATTTCGGAGATCCGGTTCGGACCAATGTCACATTCGCCAACCCGCTGATGACTGATCGTCCGTCGGGTCAACTGCTCTGACTCCTGCCGCTCCAGTGCAACTCCACGCGTCTGACCCAGTAGTTGCTTCGACCGCCTTGGAGCCATCACTCTTCGCTGCATATCAGACCCTAGACGACTCGCAGAGTGCTGCCAGGGAGGCTCTTCGCCAGGTGAACCTTGTCATGGAGCAGGTGAAGGTGATGCACGAGGCTAGTCAGGTGTCTTACAATGCCAGCACTGCCTTTAGACCAATGTTCAGGTCAGCGAACTCCGACTGAACTTTTGAATGTTGTTTTATATCTGATCATCCACTGGGGTGTGCCTTTGTTTAGAGTTTAGGAAATCTTCCACTTCACTCGACTCGAGCTGAGTCATAGTAATCTATCTGGACCAGTGGGGGCATGCCGAGTGCACCCACTGGGTGTAGTCCCCGAGACCACGGTTGACTGCTGGCAGTCGGCTGAGGTCTTAGAATCTTCTCTCTTCTTTTTTTGACTCACGCTGGGCAGACCCTGCTGAGTGTTGATCTGAACCAGTGGGGACATGCCAAGTGCACCCACTAGGTGTAGTCCCCGATACTACTGTTGAATATTTGATTCGGCAGTAGTCTTAGAGTAACTTTGCACTGTCATTGTCTCTTATTTCTGTTGACTAACATATCTCTCTCGCTGACTTCAGAGGTCTTGTGATCTTGGATCTCGACTTTCCGAGTTAAAGAAGAAGCATATCAGTGTTGAACTTGACCTTGAACTCGCAAAGAAGAACCTCAAGACTGCTCAACAAGAGACGGCCATCATGGGAAGTAACCACTCGACTCTTGCCTACTTAGTAGCTCGCATCTTTCACTGCTTTTTCTTTCAGTCTCTTTGAACCGAGTGACTTCAAACAAGAAGATGTGCATAGTGAAAACCGTCAAATTCAGGCTCGTCCGAAGATTGTTAGTTCTTTAGAGAGAATGAAGGAAGCTTTGTAGAAGAAGGACCAGGACCTTGCAGCTGCTCAGAAGGAAGCACGTGAGAAGACAACGCTTGCGGACCAGAAGCTGGCTTCAGTCAGCAAGTTGGAAGAGGAGAACGCAAAGTTGAAGACCGCCATCTCGGAAGCCAATCGAGAAGTAGAGCAACTGAAGAAGGACAAGGAGAACTTGACCACTGAAGTTGGAGACCTCAGAGCCAAGACGGGCAAGTTAGAGTCCTATCTAGGACAACTTGCCACAAAGCTAGTTCTGAAGCTTGAAGGTATAGTCACTCGACTGGTTAACTCTCGTCGATCGAAGTATGTTGTAATATTGTCAACTCATTGTTTTTCGTGATGGAACACAACTTTGCCAGGACTTTGAAGCTGAAATCGGGCAGGTCGAGACAGGTCTCGACCCCATCAATTGTCCCATGAAACATGATGTTGCCATGATCTTGCTGCGCTTGGAATCATGCTTGGATGGAGCTATTGCCTATCTGGCTCGATTGAAGGCTGCGATGACCCGAGTGGATGCCGAACTCTGGCCTCAGGCAGAACTTTCTCAAGACCTCGAGTCGCTGATGGCTCGACTCAATCAGATTCCTGGTCGAGTGCAAGAGTGGAGGAAGTCATCGTCATTGTAGCCGACGTTGCCTGTCATTGGTTGAGGTCTTTGCAAGGAGGCTAGAGAAGACAAGTTGGCAGCCCTCAAGGTTGTGAATACTAAGAAGCACTCCTTCCAGTCCTTCATGGACACCTTCCTTGAGGCAGCCATCAGATTGTCGACAAAGATCGACCTCGACAACCACGTGATCCAGCCGGCCCCTCTCCTGCCAAGTGACCGAAAAAACATTATGCTTCACCCTCATTTGCCTTGGAATGCCGAATGATTTTGTAATCGTTGAAACTCCTTCGGGCCTGATGCCTGAGTACTTTAATCTACGGTTAGAAAGCTTTGTACTCTCGATGCAGTTTCTGAGGAAGAGGCCAAAGTCGACCTGTTGGACGAGCCTTGAGCAGCATTGATCAGCTCATCAGCGAGGCACTCAGCAATGGTCTTGACGTTCCTGAAAGTAATTTGCATTGGCATTAGCTGTTGAATGAGCCTTTGGCAGCATTGATCAGCTCATCAGCAAGGCACTCAGCAATGGTCTTGACGTTCTTGAAAGCAGCTCGCCTTGGCGTCGGCTGTTGGACGAGCCTTTGGCAGTGCGCACAATGTCATCCTTCTTCTTGACGGTGCAGCCCCGGGGGGAGGGGTCGTGGTCGACCTGCACCACTCGGCTGGGTTTCTCAAACTTAGGCGAGTACTGGACTACAGCTAAGCCCCCGAGTGAGAGGATTGCTCACCACTCGGTAGGATTTTTTATACTTAGGCGAGTACTGGACTGCCGCTAAGCCCCAGAGTGAGAGGATTGTCCACCACTCGGTAGGATTTTTTATACTTAGGCGAGTATTGAACTGCAGCTAAGCCCCCGAGTGAGAGGATTTCTCACCACTCGGTAGGATTTTTTATACTTAGGCGAGTACTGGACTGCAGCTAAGCCCCCGAGTGAGAGGATTGCTCACCACTCGGTAGGATTTTTTATACTTAGGCGAGTACTGGACTGCAGCTAAGCCCCCGAGTGAGAGGATTGCTCACCACTCGGTAGGATTTTTTATACTTAGGCGAGCACTGGACTGCAGCTAAGCCCCGAGTGAGAGGATTGCTCTCACAATCTCGTCCTTCTTCTTTACGGTGCAGCCCCTGGGGGGGGTCGTGGCCGACCCATACCGTTTGGTAGGACCTTTTTAAACTTAGGCGAGTACTGGACTGCACCTAAGCCTTCGAGTGAGAGGCTGGCTCACCACTTGGTAGGATGTTTTAACACTTAGGCGATTACTGGACTGCAGCTAAGCCCCTGAGTGAGAGGCTGGCTCACCACTCGGTAGGATTTTTTAACACTTAGCCGAGTACTGGACTGCAGCTAAGCCCCCGAGTGAGAGGCTGGCTCACCACTTGGTAGGATTTTTTAACACTTAGGTGAGTACTGGACTGCAGCTAAGCCCCCGAGTGAGAGGCTGGCTCACCACTTGGTAGGAGTTTCTAACACTTAGGCGAAACGGATTCGTAGCTAAGCCCCCGAGTGAGAGGCTGGCTCACCACTTGGTAGGATTTTTTAACACTTAGGCGAAACGGATTCGCAGCTAAGCCCCCGAGTGAGAGGCTGGCTCACCACTCGGTATGATTTTTTAACACTTAGGTTAGTACTGGATTGCAGCTAAGCCCCCGAGTGAGAGGCTGGCTCACCACTCGGTAGGATTATTTAACACTTAGGCGAAACGGATTCGCAGCTAAGCCCCCGAGTGAGAGGCTGGCTCACCACTCGGTAGGATTTTTTAACACTTAGGCGGAACGGATTCGCAGCTAAGCCTCCAAGTGAGAGGCTGGCTCACCACTCGGTAGGATTTTCTCTTCAACTTAGGCAAAACGGATTCGCTGCTAAGGCACCCACTAGGGGATTTTAGAACATGTAAAAAATGAACAACAATCATTCGGAAGACTGCAAAATCATGTCTTTTGATAATCAAACTAAAAGGTACTTCTTATTACATCTCAATAGTCTAAATACTTTAAGAGTAAAAGGGGCGGGGCAGTTCCACATTCCAAGCGTGTGGCTCATCTTTATTGTGCTCGACGTTTAAAAGACGATATGCTCTGTTGTGGAGCACTTTGGTGACGATGAAAGGGCCTTCCCAAGCAGGAGCGAGCTTGTGTTGTTTCTGCTGGTCCACTTGAAGAACCAAGTCTCCTTCCTGAAATGCCCGACCCCTTACGTTTCTGGCATGGAATCGACGCAGGTCTTGTTGATAAATGGTCGACCGGATCAAGGCCATCTCTCTTTCTTCTTCCAGGAGATCGATCGCATCTTGTCGATCCTGTTCTGCTTCCTCTTCTGAGAAGAGCTCAACTCGGGGCGCATTGTGGAGCAGATCACTCGGGAGCACGGCTTCAGCTCCGTAGACTAAGAAGAATGGAGTTCGCCCAGTCGACCGATTAGGAGTTGTCCTCAATCCCCAAAGTACTAATGGAATTTCATCGACCCAGGCCCCTGCTGCATGTTTGAGGTCACGCATCAATCGGGGTTTCAGTCCTTTGAGAATCAAACCATTTGCTCTTTCAGCCTGCCCATTCGACTGAGGATGGGTGACCGAAGCGTAATCGACCCTCATACCTTGGGAAGCACAAAAGACTCTGAATTCGTCAGAGTCGAAGTTCAACCCGTTATATGTGATGATGTTGTGCGGAACACCATATCTGAATATCAATTCTCTGATGAAACTTACAACTGTACTTGCTTCAATGTTTTTAATGGGCTTGGCTTCGATCCATTTGGTAAACTTGTCGACTGTCGGTGTACTAAAGTAGGGGTACCTTTAGTACCCCGAACTTGTGCACGGGCAACAGAAGACACCCATGGCAAGGCTTGCCGGGCGCCCGCCAAGGCCCTCCGCCATTCTTTATTACTGCCATTCAAGAACAAAGTACTAGCCAAAAACACGAAGGCCCCAAGAAGAGGAGCTTGCCGAAGGCCAACCAGGCATCACAGAAGACTTGCCGCGGCGCGCAGCGCCTCGGCAAGGCCTGGCGGCCGCAAGCTTGCCGCACACAAGAAAAGGGCTGCGGCAAGGCACTTGCCACGTCGTGGCTGCCACCCAAACTCCAAGCGCACCGGCGACGGTCATCACAAGGCCATCCCAAGGGCACGTGGCGAGGCACTACGCAGCCACGCGGAGCGAGGTGGCAAACGGAGTCGACAGAGGCGCCATCGCGGCAACCGTGGCTCACCTAACGGTCGTTTTTTACATCGCTATGCACTCAGACGGGCATTTAATGCCCTTGTCCCCGCCGCCGAGTTAGGTAGGGGCATCACAGCATCGTTGTACCAACCTGCGTTTTACATTTCTACCCCTCTTCCCACGCCACACCGTGGGTACCCCTTCAGACTATAAAAGGAGGCCCATGCGACGAGAAGGGGTTCGGTCCATTCGACACCCACATCACTACCATACGCCGCATGCTCGAGCAAGATCAAATACAACCACCAAAGCAGCGAGAGGGTTTTATCTCTCCGGAGAGCCCCGGCCGGGTAAAATTGCCCGTCTCCCCTGCGCGCCGACCTCGATCTGCTCACAAGACGACCCCGCTGCCTCGCCCGGACTAGAAGGGCCCCCATGCCCCATAGGTGCTCGAGGCCACGAGATTCGCCCGACATCTTTGGCACGCCTGTAGAGGGCTGCGCCGAGGTCGTGAGCATCCGATCCGGTCTCCACGCGCTGCATCAACGCATCGCAACATGCCACCGAAGAAGAAGCCTTCGAGGTGGCCGCCCGCCTCACGCCGATTTTGCCACCACCGCCGAGCAAACGGGCGGAGAGTGGACGCCGGCGGAGGAGCGGGCGCCGCCGGTGGGTCTCGCCGTCACCAGATCCAAGAATAAGGCCCGCAAGCGCCGGGCGATCGAGCGAGACGCCGCACCCTTCCCAAGAGGTGCAGGTCGACAACGCCCGGTGCTCCTAGCACCGTGCTCGCGTTGGAACAAGGCCTGCTGGTGGGTCGCGGACGCCGAGGTCAGATGCACGCCAAGATGTCGGCGCTGAAGCGAGGTACGGTCGCCCGGACGGGTGTTGCACCTCCCAATCCAGCTTGGGAGTCCGAGCACATCCCGCCTCGCGCCGCTCATCACCACCGCCACCTAAGAAAGAAGGAAGCGCGGCCCGAGCCCGCTGCTTTAGACTACCCTCGGCGCCGCACAAGATCGACGATCGGAGGATGACCATATATAGCCTCATCGGCCGCTTAACGGCGCATAAGCCCCGCGATCGAAGCGATCGAGGCCCGGCAGGCGCCCAGCGCAAGCCGACGCCGACAAGACAGCTGGGTGCCACTCTGCACTCCCAGCCCAAGGCTAAGATCACCAGCTCGCCGGACCAACCCCGACGGCGACTCCACGCGTCGTCGGACCCGCGAACTCGCCGCGATCAACACCTCGCCCTCCAAGAACGGCAACACGAAGACGCTGCTTTTCGATCAAGCGCCAAGAGAAGCGCGACGTCAATCGACCAGCGGCTGGGCTCATTGTCGCCAAGACGCACCGGAGAATCAGCGACTTGTCAGACGTGCGCGGCAGGTTGCCCTGCGCTCACCCGCGAGCTGCGGCAAGTCCAAAGGGCCCAAAACCAAGAACTTCTTGCCGACGCGTCCGAGAAGTATGATGGCAGAATACACCTGCCGGAGTTCCTCAAAGATCTATACCATCGTGGTACAGCTGCCGGAGGGCGCGACGAGAAGATCCTTGCCAACTACTTCCCGCCGGTACTCAAGCCCAACGCCGATCTTGGCTCATGCACTTGCCGGACGGCTCCATCTCTTCATGGGCGGACGGTGTCATCAGTTTGTCGGCGCTTTCACGGGTGGCCACAAGCCTCATGGCGGAGAGTGACCTTCACTTGCTCGCCCGTATGAGGGGAGCCCCGCAAGTACATACAAAGATTCAGCCAGTGCAGCGCAACATCCCAAACGCCCACCCTGCCGTGGTTATCGTAGCGTTTCATCGAAGCGCGCGAATCGCAGGATGAGGGAGGAGATGGCGATGTAAGATCAGAGATGTCACGAGCTCACGCCTGCCGACAAGTGTCGCTGGCTGGGGGGAGGAAAATCCCGGAGAGGTTGCCGAGCAGAAGAATCGACAAGGAGGGTGCCGCCCGGCAAGGAAGAGCCGGAGGCGGAACAATAGGAAGAGAAAAGCTAAGGACGCATTAGCTGTTGAGCATTCCGCAACGGAGGCGGCTCCGACAAGGCCAAATCGACGACTCGGCGAGGTCAGAGCAACCGCCGACAAGCAGGATGGCTACGGCAAGCGTTATTGCAAGATCCACCGCACCAAAGGCCATGACCTCCAAACCTGCAAAAAAGTAGAGCAGATGGCGGAGCTGCAAAAAGCTGAGTATGAGCGCCGCGATAAGGAGAAAGCCCAGGGAGGTGGCGGAGGATCCGGCAAGAAGCTTCCCGCCCGGGGAGGGTCCCGCGGCAAGGCTAAGCCGCGGCAAGGAGACAGGCCTCCCCGCGGCCGCGACAAGGACGAAGATGAAGATGAGGATGAAGAGATGGAGGAAGATGAGACTGATGATCAAGAGTTTTAGAAGGCGACAGAAGTGTTGTGCATCGACGGCGGCGCCTCCCTGCACACCTCGCACCGCCAACTCAAACAGTGGGTGCGAGAAGTGAATGCAGCGGAGCCGTCCGTCGAGGCACGCAGGCCTCTGAAGTGGTCCAGCACGCCCATCGTCTTCGACGTTGAGGACCACCCCGATCGCATCACTGCGGTCGGGTGCTTGCCGATGTTGGTTTCACCAACAATTCGCAACCTCAAGGTCACGAAGATGCTGGTTGACGGCGGGGCCGGCCTGAATTTGATTTCCTCCGCAGTGCTCAAGAAGCTCCAGATCCCCGACAGCGAGCTCGAAGAAACCGGTGCCTTTCAAGGAATAAACCGAAGGAGCAAGCCAAAGGGAAGATCACATTGCCGATGACGCTCGGGGCGAACTGAACTTCGGGATCGAGAGGGTCACGCTCGATGTGGCTGATATCCCTTACCCTACAACGGATACTCGGTCGACCAAGACTCGCCAAGTTCATGGCGGCCTCTCACTACGCATACAACGTGCTCAAGATGCCCGGTCCGATGAGTGTTATCTCTGTCCAAGGCGACAAGAGGGATGCGCGCCATCTGCTACCGACAAGATCTACCAGAAGCAGCGCGGCAGAAGCGAGCCACTTGCGGCTGAAGCTCCTCGGGAAGAAGAAAGCCAAGTCCGCAAGGATAGCTCGATGCCCACTCCGCAAGCGCACCTCCCGGAGTGCTGCGCCGCCATCGAGGATGCACCATCGAGCTCCACCGCAAGTGCGAGAAGGCAAAGGCAGACCAACCAAAGACTAAGCCCGCGAGAACGGCTCTGGCGCCACTCCGCAAGCCCGCCTCTCCGAGTGCCGCGACCGCCGTCAAGGACGCGCCATCGAAGCTCTGCCGCCGATGAGGCAAAGAAAGATGCCAAACTTCAAACTTTTGAGTTGTGCTCCCAGAAAGTCCATACCTTGTGTGAAGAACCCGAGCGCAGAGGGGTCGAATCGTGGTTAGGTTGCGCCATCAATCTGCTTCGAGTCCGCTCGACGATAAAAGCACACCGCAACCGGCCCGACGAGTTCTTCCCGCCGGAGGCAACACCGCCAGCGGGCTGCTGATGTCCTGCGCTCAGCAAGTGTGTTTGCGCCGAAGGGTTCCCCGAAAGCGTGAGGAAGAAAACATACAAGGGGGGCAGAAATCGGGGAAGAAGCACGGCCCCACCGGATTGCTGAAGACGGAAAAGCTAAGTCACCCGAGCTTTTGTACAGAGCACTTTTTAGCCCTATAGCTTTGTGTTATGTCCCTCGAGCGTTTATCCTTTGTACGAAAAACCTGTGCGCAGAGGAACCAACTCATGGTTAAGTTGCGTCCTTGCTTTGTTTCCGAGTCCGCTCAATAATACAAGTGCGCCAGAATCGCCCGAGAAGGTTTCTTGCTGGATACAACACCGCCAAAGAAGCTGCCGATGCCCGCGACTCAGCAAGTGTGTTAGCGCCGCAAGTTCCTAGAAGCGAGGGTTAAAAACGCATAAGGGATACAACGGTAGAGGGCGAACGTAGCAAGCCTTGCCGTGGGCGACCTTCGATGAGAAACTTGTGCGCGGAGGAACTAACTTCATGGCTGAGTTGCATCCTTGATTTGTTTCCGAGTCCGCCGACAATTCAAGTGCGCCGCAATCGCCCGAGAAGGTTTCTTGCCGAAACAACACCGCCAGCGGCTGCCGATGTTCGTACTCAGCAAGTGTGTTAGCCCCGCAAGTTCCTAGAAGCGAGAGTGTAAACATATGAAGGGCAAAGCATGGCATCGCCGCAGAGTCGCACCATATAAAAACATAGCTTATTACAAAGACTGCCTCGCTTATTTTCATGGCTACAATCACAGCGACAAGGAGAAGCTAGAGGGTACGCTGGCTGGGCCTCGCAAGACAGCTTCATTGGGGCTACAAGTGCCAAAGTTCCTTCGACGGGCTGGGCCTCGGAGACCGCTGCACCGGCGGCAAGGGCAATAGAAGGCACACCGCACTGGTCTTGGCGGAGCCAGAGTTGCCGGGCTGCAATTGCTAAGATTCCTCCCGAGAAGCTAGGGTCGCCGGGCCCGCAGAGTCGAGATAAGTTTTTCATCCTCATCATGCGTCCTCTTGTGGGCCGGGACGGCGGGGCGCGCCCTTGAACGAAGCGTGTCTTGTAAAACCCGGCGCTGAGGAGCGAGTCGTGGCTGTTACGCCCTTGGTTTGTTTCCGAGTCCGCTCAACAATACAAGCGCTGCCGCGAATCTGGCCCGACAAGGTTGCTTGCGGAAGCAACGCCGCCAATGGGCCGTGATGTCCCGTGACTCAGCAAGTGTGTTCTCTCCGGCAAGTCCCCTAGAAGCGAGGGTGGGAACGTACAAGACACAAAATCAAGTAAAGGACTTAGTCCGGCAAACATTCCCCTCTTTTCATTAAAAACATCCCCGTTTAGTACGAGTCCATAGAGGATGAAAAACATGATAGAGAGGATTACAGATTTTAAATACAGCTAATGCCCGAGGGCTTACAAATTGAAAGATAAGATGCCCGTAATCCTTCTCCTGTTTCTCTGTTCAGGAGGTAGGTCAAGGAGGCCCCGGCAAGAGGAGCTTGCCGGGGAGGGCAAAAGGGGCGCCTAGGTGAGCTACGGGTGCCAGAAGACACCAAGAGAACTTCCCGGGGGCCGGCCAGGAGCTTGGCAGCGACGGAGGCGCCGGAGGCAGAGCTTGAAGACGGGCGACGGAACGTCAAGATGCTGCCGAGGCTCCTCGCCTCAGATTCGACTTGACGGCCTTGCCGCCACCCCTCTTCCTCTTCCGCAGCCTCCCACGCCAGCCGCCCAAGGAGACGGCCCTGGAGTTGAAGGCGGGCGACCGGATGATGAGGTCGCCGGTGGCGCGCGAGGCAGCGATCGACGCCTAGTCGGACCCGCCATCCTCGTCGTCGTTGCCGCCCCCTCCTCGCACTCTCGCCGAGGAGGGGCCTTCTATCGGAGGAGCTGTCCACACAACATCTCGCCCGGTGCCGGAGTCTCAAGACCTTGACGGCGAGAAGGTTGCCTCCATTAACTTAAAATGGAGGGTAAACCCGCCGCCAAGCTGTGGATGCGGGCGAACGCCTTCCACCTCGGTCGAAGTACATCACGCCGGGCTGGGGATACGACGCCACTCGAAAGTGCCGCTGATCCCGCAGCCCCTCATCGCGCAGCTCCAACATCTCGGCGGATCCGGTTCCATCACGCCATGAACGGGCCGGCAGCCGGAGGCGGCGACGAGGTGCTCGGGCGCAGCTTGATGAAGAACTCCTGTGGTCGCCCCGTGTGGACCGCCGAGGAGAGGAGCTGCCGGCGGAGATGGGGTGGCACATCGCCCGGCCGCCTCCCGAAGCGCCCGACCACGCCCGCGACCTCGCTCGCTGCCTCGCCTCCCTCTTCCCCTCATGGCGGCTCCTGGCCGCAGCGAGGGTAGGGAGAGGCGCGCTGCTGGTGGCGACCCTCGCCGCCACCAAGAAGGATCAGATTCCCTCCTCCATGGCGGATGGGAGGAAGAGTAACGGAAGATGAAGGAAGAGGAAGGTGATGGAGTGCGGGGTTCTTGCGCCCCTTCAGCCCTTCTTAAAGGAGCGGCGGGGGCTCGACCGCCCGCCAGCCAATCAGGCACGAGGGGGCGTAAGAGCGGGCCGACCCACCATCTCCGCCTGCGGACGGCCTGGGCCTCCCACCTCGCCGCCACCACCCCACAAGCATGGGAGTCGCGTGGCTAAAAAGCGGAGACGGGCGACGGATGAAGTGACCTCGCCTCGCCCAAAGGATCACGGGTGGGCGCTTGAAGATCGCACCGCCACCCACGCCTCCCACGACGCCGCAATCGACGCGTCTTGTTGCAGTGGAGCGCGGTGGACACGGAGCCCAATTTCAGGCGGACCCAGCCACGCAGTTCTGCAGACTGCTTTTGGGCCCGCCCAACAACGCGGCACACTGTATGGCCCAGCCGGGGCTCTGTTGGTGTACTAAAGTAGGGGTACCTTTAGTACCCCGAACTTGTGCATGGGCAGTCGCAGCACCCCGCGGCAAGGCTTGCCGGGCGCCCGCCAAGGCCCTCCGCCATTCTTTATTACTGCCATTCAAGAACAAAGTACTAGCCAAAAACACGAAGGCCCCGGCAAGAGGAGCTTGCCGGGAAGGCCAACCAGGGCATCACCAGAAGACTTGCCGCGGCACCCCGCGCGCCCCGGCAAGGCCCGGCGGCCGGCAAGCTTGCCGGCACATCAAGAAAAGGGCTGCGGCAAGGCACTTGCCGCGTCAGGGCTGCCACCCAAACCCAACAAGCACCCCGCGACGTGTCATCATAAGGCCATCCCAAGGGCACGTGGCGAGGCACTACGCAGCCAGCGCGGAGCGAGGTGGCAAACGGAGTCGACAGAGGCGCCATCGTGGCAACCGTGGCTCACCTAACGGTCGTTTTTTACATCGCTGGGGCGACCAGATGGGCATTTAATGCCCTTGTCCCCGCCGCCGAGTTAGGTAGGGGCATCACAGTAATCGCTGTACCAACCTGCATTTTACATTTCTACCCCTCTTCCCACGCTGCCACCTATGGGTACCCCTTCAGACTATAAAAGGGAGGCCCATGCGACGAGAAGGGGTTCGGTCCATTCGACACCCACAAGACTACCATACGCCGCATGCTCGAGCAAGATCAAATACAACCACGAAAGCAGCAGAGGGGTTTTATCTCTCAAGAGCCCCGGCCGGGTAAAATTGCCTGTCTCCCCAAGGCCGACCTCGATCCGCTCACAAGACGACCCCGCCTCCTCGCCCGGACTAGAAGGGCCCCAAAGGTTCTATATGTGCTCGAGGCCACAGAGATTCGCCCCGACATCGACTGCCACCAGTATATGGGTAAATCCAGTCCTGCCAGTCCTCAGAGGTCCAACCATGTCCAATCCCCAGGCAGCGAAAGGCTAGATGAGTGGAATAGTCTTCAGAGCTGACGCAGGCTTATGGGACATGTTGGAGTAAAACTGACAACCTTCACATTTGTCCACTATTTCTTTCGCCATCTCGTTGGCATGTGGCCAGTAAAATCCGGCTCGGTATGCTTTGGCCACGATGGTCCGAGAGGACGCATGGTGACCACAGGTCCCCGAGTGAATATCATTGAGGATCATTCGGCCTTCTTCTAGCGTGATGCATTTCTGGTAGATTCCAGTTACACTTTCCCTGAACAACTGACCTTTTATCACGGTAAAGGCTTTAGATCATCGAACGATCTTTCGAGCCTCTTCTTCATCCTCTGGAAGTTCTTTCCTAAGAATGTATGCAACATAGGGCACTGTCCAGTCGGGAGTGACAACCAAAACCTCCATGACTAAGTCGACCACGGCTGGGATTTCGACTACAGTCGGATCTGTGGCACTCTTAGGCTGTGGGGACTCTTCAGTGAAGGGATCTTCCTGAACTGAAGGTGAATGAATATGCTCCAAAAACACATTGCGGGGAATGGCCTCCCTCTTTGAACCTATCTTTGCCAATTCATTTGCAGCTTGATTTTTCAGTCGGGCTATATGGTGAAGCTCCAACCCTTCAAACTTCTTTTCCAACTTTCTTACCGCATTGCAATAACCAGTCATGGTTGGGCTCCTGACATCCCACTCTTTCATCACTTGATTAACCACCAAATCCGAGTCACCATAGACCATAAGGTGACGGACGCCGAGTGAAATGGCCATACGCAACCTGTATAAAAGTGCTTCATATTCAGCTTCGTTATTGGAGGAATCAAAATGAATCTGGAGAACATAGCTAAGCTTGTCTCCACGGGGAGATACCAATACTACCCCAGCACCTGAACCATTCAACATCTTGGAGCCATCAAAGAACATGGTCCAATGCTCGGAGTGAACTTGAGTCGGCAATTGCTGCTCAATCCACTTGGCAAGGAAATTTGCGATTGCTTGGGACTTGATAGCTTTCTTCGCCTCAAACTTGATATCCAATGGAAGGAGTTCAATCGCCCATTTTGCCACTCGACCAGTTGCATCTCTGCTATTTAGAATTTCAGATAATGGTGTGTCGCTGACGACTGTAATGGAGTGGTCAGAGAAATAATGTGCAACCTTCTTCATGGTCATGTAGATTCCATAGACAAGCTTCTGATAATGTGGGTATCGTTGCTTGGATGGAGTCAAAACTTCAGAGAGATAATGTACTGGGCGCTGAACCTTGTAAGCATTTCCCTCCTCTTCTCGCTTGACCTTGAGTACTATACTGACAACTTGTCTAGTGGCTGCAATATAAAGCAGTAAAGGCTCTTTGCTGATTGGCGCAGCAAGCACCAGCTGGGTGGAAAGCAAGGCTTTGAGCTCTGCAAACGCTGCGTCGGCTTCATCAGTCCACTCGAACTTATCAGATTTCTTCATCAATCGGTAAAGAGGTAAGGCCTTTTCACCAAGACAAGAAATGAATCGACTCAAGGCGGCCAAACAACTAGTAAGCTTCTGAACGTTATGCACACGCACAGGGTGTTTCATTTGGAGGATGGTATCAACTTTTTCTGGATTGGCGTCAATCCCTCGTTCGGAAACGAGAAAACCGAGTAACTTTTCACATGGAACTCCGAATATGCACTTTGATGGATTAAGTTTGATATCATACCTTCTTAGGTTGGCAAAGGTTTCTGCTATGTCAGTCAGTAGGTCGGAACCTTTGCAAGCCTTGACCACAATGTCGTCCATGTATGCTTCCACATTCTGACTGATTTGAGTGAGCGGGCGCTTCTGAATCATTCTCATGAATGTGGCTCCAGCATTTTTAAGACCAAATGGCATGGTAACATAGCAAAAGCACCCGAATGGGGTGATGAAGGCTGTTTTTATTTCATCGGGACCATACAGTCGGATCTGATGATACCCAGAATATGCATCTAAAAAAGACAAGCGCTCACACCCCGCCGTCGAGTCAAAAATCTGATCGATGCGGGGGAGAGGGAAATGATCTTTCGGGCAGGCCCGATTGATATGCTTGAAATCAATGCACATACAAAGTGAATCATCCTTCTTAGGGACCATGACTACATTGGCAAGCCACTCGGAGTGGTAGATATCACGGATGAACTCTGCTGCTAGGAGCCGAGCCACTTCCTCGCCAATTGCTTTTCTCTTCTGCACGGCGGACCGCCGAAGATGTTCTTTGACGGGTTTTACCTTGGGGTCAACATGAAAACGGTGCTCAGCCAGTTCTCTGGGTACACCCGGCATGTTAGAAGGTTTCCATGCAAAGATGTCCCAGTTCTCACGGAGGAACTGGATGAGCGCTTCTTCCTATTTGCTGTCGAGTGTCCTTGATATATGAGTCAGTGCGGCATTGGGATCGGTCGGGTGAATATGAATCGGCTTCGTTTCACCAAACGACTGAAATGCAGAATCTGTGGCAGGCTTCTTAGCTCGGAGCAAATCACTCGGATCTGCATTCTTCTGATATTCTTGAAATTCAACTGCTGCCATTTGTGCATCGGCAATTTTGGAACCCTTCTAGAAGCACTCCTCCGCCTTCTGCCAATTGCCAGTAACCGTTATCACACCTTTGGGGACAGGCATCTTCAACTTGAGGTACACGTAACATGGTTGAGCCATAAAACGTGCGTAAGCTGGCCTACTCAGAATGGCATGATAAGCACTCTGGAAATACACAACTTCAAATGTCAACTTTTCCTTGCGGTAATTCTTGTAATCACCGAAAACCACGTCAAGGGCGATCTGACCGAGTGATTCGGCTTTCTTTCCAGGGATAACGCCATGGAAACTCATATTGCTCTCGCTAAGTTTGGACATCGGAATGCCCATCCCCTTCAAAGTTTCAGCATAAAGGATGTTCAGACCACTTCCACCATCCATTAGCACTTTGGTCAGTCTAGTGCCTTCGACCACTCGGTGGACCACCAACGCTGCCTCCTGTGGGTGGCTATGCAAGGTGGTGATCGACCGGTCAAATGTGATGGCTGTCTGATACCATTCAGGTATGTGGTCGTTGTCACCGGAGCGACCATACTCACTTCTCCGTTGATAACTTTCAACTGACTCTTGCTCTCAACATCAGCAAAAATCATGAGGGTGGAATTGACTTTGGGATAACCGTCGTCTTCCTCTTCGTCCTCATCTTTGTCGAACTCCTTTTCCTTCCCACTGGGTTGTTGCTCTCAGAACTGCTGGATCAGGAGTCGACATTGTCGAGTGGTATGCTTAGGGTAAATCAGATTACCCTCTTCGTCCTTCTTCGTGTGGATGTGACACGGTAAATCCAACACATCATTTCCTGCTTGATCCTTTACTTTCTTAGGGGGCCAGGGTCCTTTAGGTTTTCCCTTAAACTTCCCTTGAGTTACTACTGCAATCTCACCGCGTGCTGCAGGCTCGGCCTTACGTTTCTGTTTCTGATTGGAATTACCCCACTGGCCTCTTGGCCGACTGGTTTACCCTTTCCGCTACAGAGTCGATCCTCTTCTTCTCCGTTAGCGTGCCGGGTGGCTATTTCCATCATCCGAGTCAGAGTCATATCTCCAGTCCGACCGAACTTCAGGACCAACTCCCGGTACTTGACGCCTTCCTTGAAGGCACACACTGCCTGATGCTCTGAAACATTTTCAACGGTGTGATGCAAAGTGGTCCACCTCTGAATGAAATCCCTTAGAGTCTCACTCGGTTTCTACACACAATGCTGCAACTCGGTCAATCCTGCTGGCCGCTCGCAAGTGCCCTCAAATGTTCTGATGAATACTCGAGCTAGCTCTTCCCAATTGTATATACTGTTTGGGGCTAGCTGAGTTAGCCATGCTCGGGCCGACCCTTCTAACATCAGAGGAAGGTGTTTCATTGCCACTTCATCATTCCAGCCACCAATCTGCACAGCCACTCGGTAATCCTCAAGACAAGTTTCAGGCTTGGACTCTCCAGTGAACTTACTGACTCCGGTCGCCAACCTGAAGTTGTGAGGAATCACCGCCCTGATGGCTCTGCTGAAACACTCTGAACCTGAAACATGAACCTTGCTACCACTCAGACAATCTCTTCCAGGGTCTTCTCTATGCGCTCTGTTCCGGTCGACTAGACCTTGAACGAGGATAGATCTTGCATCGAGGCCTGGCTCTCTTGGGTCGACTGGTGCTCTGCGTTCACCACTGTGACGACGTCTATCATCGTACTGTCGGGGCACATATGATGCACTCCTCGGAGGAGGCGTGGGCACTCGACGACGATTGTCGCGGTCGAGCCGATGATCATACTTTCCACGGCCTTCACGCCGCAGGGCGATCTTGGGCTGTGGGCCGACTAAACTGTATCCGCTACTATGGATCTGTTGTGAATCCTATTCCGCGACTGAGACACTGCTGTGTTTTGTTCTCCTGATGCCCGGAGCAAGGCCCGGATCTGCATCAAACCTCTGTCGGCTTCCGACTGGGAAGGTTGAATTGACTCTGCTATTCGGGCCGCTACTGTGAGATTTTGGACGGAGTGCGGTATACCTTAGATGGAGGCGGGAAAAGTTGTCGTCGACTGGACTCAAGGACCCGCTCCCGAGCACGCTCGTCGAGAGCACGCTGAAGGTTCTCCAGTTGAGTGTGCTCAGCCAAATTAGCCAGGCGCACCCCTTCCAAGGCCCGAGCCTCGGGGGTTTCTCCAACAATGGGCGTGTGGAGTGCATCCATGTTGCAGCGACGCTCATCAGCAAGGCACTCACCAATGGTCTTGACATTCCTAAAAGCAGCTCGCCTTGGTGTCGGCTGTTGAACGAGCCTTTGGCAGTGCGCACAATCTCGTCTTTCTTCTTGACGGTGCAGCCCCGGGGGGAGGGGTCGTGGTCGACCTGCACCACTCGGCTGCGTTTCTCAAACTTAGGGGAACAGCTAAGCCCCCAAGTGAGAGGATTGCTCACCACTCGGTAGGATTTTTTATACTTAGGCGAGTACTGGACTGCCGCTAAGCCCCCGAGTGAGAGGATTGCTCACCAATCGGTAGGATTTTTTATACTTAGGCGAGTATTGAACTGCAGCTAAGCCCCCGAGTGAGAGGATTACTCACCACTCGATACGATTTTTTATACTTAGGCGAGTACTGGACTACAGCTAAGCCCCCGAGTGAGAGGATTGCTCACCACTCGATAGGGTTTTTTATACTTAGGCGAGTACTGGACTGCAGCTAAGCCCCCGAGTGAGAGGATTGCTCTCACAATCTCGTCCTTCTTCTTGATGGTGCAGCCCCTTGGGGGGGGGTCGTGGCCGACCTGTACCATTTGGTAGGACCTTTTTAAACTTAGGCGAGTACTGGACTATAGCTAAGCCTCCGAGTGAGAGGCGGGCTCACCACTTTGTAGGATTTTTTAACACTTAGGCGAGTACTGGACTGCAGCTAAGCCCTCGAGTGAGAAGTTGGCTCACCACTCGGTAGGATTTTTTAACACTTAGGCGAAACAGATTCACAGCTAAGCCCCTTAGTGAGAGGCTGGCTCACCACTCGGTAGGATTTTCTAACACTTAGACGAGTACTAGACTGCAGCTAGTGTCTTAGCGACTTGTTGGTGAAGTTGCAAATTTTTCCGATCATCATCATCATGGTTTCTGGCGGCGGATTGGCTGAGGGCCGCGAGATCCATCTTGGCGTGCTTGTTTTCATCGCCGATGACTCATCGAGAAGCAGCGTTGAGGTGCGAGGCGGTTGTGGCGATGCATTCATGGCGTCCATCGCCGGCAACCGTCGACTTCGATGTCGGTCGGCTCGATGGTATCCGATCCGACTGCGATCCGGTGCAGCGTCTTGATGGTCGATGGATCGTGGTCCGCTGATTTCACCGGAAGATGGCGATGGTGGCGGTACCGTCACGTCCATGATATATTCAAACCCCTTCTTCCTCTCGCCGCGAAGAAAGGGGTTTAGGATGGTATTCCTCATGGACGCGCGACAGATCACCGCCACCATCCTCGCTGTCTTGACGGTGAAAACCAGGCAGACCACGCGGTCCATTGACCATCAAGACTTCAGCCGCAGAGTCGCTGCTATCGCATTCGGATGCGGTCTCTGCAGAACCAGTCGACAGATCGAACAGGCCGTGGAGAGTTTCGTCGGGCTCGATTGCCGCGACTTGATGGGTGGCCGAACATTGAGCTACTGCGTGTTTCACCCACCGCTGAATCCGCGACTGACCGGATCGCTTGCGGCAGCGAACAGCGGGGAGGGAAGACACCATCGGAGCCGACCGATACTGAGCCGACGGCTGCCGGAGAAGGACGCCGCGAACGCACGCGCGAAAGTGTGTCACCCCTCGAACGGGGAGGGCCTCAACGTCAAGGGCAGCTTCCTGAAGCCAAGCAGAGTCGTCGGCGATGAAAACGAGCGTGCCGAGATGGATCTCGCGGCCCTCAGCCAATCCACCGCCGGAAACCATGATGATGATGATTAGAAAATTTTGCAACTTCACCAACAAGTCGCTAAGACACCTGCCCCACAGTTGGCACCCCTTGTAACATCACACACATATAATCCAGTCGACCGCCTCCAGGCACCAAGACGTAGGGCTGTTACTTCCTCCGAGAAGGGCCTGAACTCGTAAAACCCGTGTGTACACCTTCATCATAGCTAAGATCTTGCCTCTCCATACCTACCCCCCTTTCTACTGTTAGTCTTAGAACCACGACACCGGGCACCCTCGTGGCCGCCTCGTTTGTTGCTTGACGTCCACTCCAAGTCCCCTAGATTGCGTTTGTTCCAAAAAAATCGCTCCCGAAGGTTTCATTCCGTTTGGAATCCGTTTGATATTCCTTTCCTTCAAAACACTGAAATAGGCAAAAAAAACAGCAATTCGGGCTGGGCCTCCGGTTCGTAGGTTAGTCCCAAAAATGATATAAAAGTGTAGAGTAAAGCCCATAAACATCCAAAACGGGTAATATAATAGCATGGAACAATAAAAAATTATAGACATGTTGGAGACGTATCAAGCATCCCCAAGCTTAATTCCTGCTCATCCTCGAGTAGGTAAATGATAAAAACAGAATTTTTGATGTGGAATGCTACCTAGCATAATTCTCAATGTAATTTTCTTTATTGTGGCATGATTGTTCAGATCCAAATGATTCAAGATAAAAGCTTATAAAACATAAAAATAGTAATACTTGAAGCATACTAACAAATAATCATGTCTTATCAAAATAGCATAGCTAAAGAAAGCTCATCCCTACAAAATCATATAATTAGGCCATGCTTCATTTTCATTACACAAAATACTCCCATCATGCACAACCCTGGTTTCAGCCAAGCAATTGGTTGATACTTTTTAACGCGCTTCAGCTTTTTCAACTCTTACGCAATACATGAGCGCAAGCCATGGACATAGCACTATATGTGGTATATGGTGGTGGTTTTGAAGACAAAAAGGGAGAAGATAGTCTCACATCAACTAGGCGTATAAACGGGCTATGGAGATGCCCATTAATAGATATCAATGCGAGTGAGTAGGGATTGCCATGCAACGGATGCACTAGAGCTATAAATGTATGAAAGCTCAACAAAAGTGTAGAAGTGCATGCTCTAACCAATGCAACCAAAAGACCGATCTGATGGAAGAGACTAGGCAGCACATTATACGTCAACACTCCCCCTCACGTGTGGCTCCTCGCACCTAAACATGGACCAAAGTGGGCTGCAATTTTATCATTGCAGTTGGTCTTGAACTCAAGACTTCCTAGCTCCGATACCATGTAGAAGTGCATGCTCTAGCCAATGCAACCGAAAGACCGATCTGATGGAGGGCCTAGTCTCTTCCATCAGATCGGTCTTTTGGTTGCATTGGTTAGAGCATGCACTTCAATATGGTATCCGAGCCAAGAGGTCTTGAGTTCAAGACCCTGCCAACGCAGTATTAAATAAAACGATTCTGCGGCCTACATCGATCCCACGTCTAAGGACTAAAATAGCCTAAACGTGAGGGGGAGTGTTGAAATATATTGCCCACCTCCCTCCATCAGTTCGGACTTTTGGATGAGTTGGCTGGAGCATGAATTCAATAAAAAGAAACTAAGTGGGTGTGCATCCAACTTGCTTGCTCACGAAGACCTAGGGCATTTTGAGGAAGCCCATCACTGGAATATACAAGCCAAGTTCTATAATGAAAAATTCCCACTAGTATATGAAAGTGACAACATAGGAGACTCTCTATCATGAAGATCATGGTGCTATTTTGAAGCACAAGTGTGGAAAAGAGATAGTAGCATTGTCCCTTCTCTCTTTTCTCTCATTTTTTTGGTGGGCTTCTTTGGACTTTTTTTGTATAAAGTCCGAAGTCTCATCCCGACTTGTGGGGGAATCATAGTCTTCATCATCCTTTCCTCACATGGGACAATGCTTTAATAATGAAGATCATCACACTTTTATTATTTTACAACTCAAGAATTACAACTCAATACTTAGAACAAAATATGACTCTATGTGAATGCCTCCGGCGGTGTACCGGGATATGCAATGAATCAAGAGTGACATGTATGAAAAATTATGAAGGTGGCCTTGCCACAAATACGATGTCAACTACATGATCATGCAAAGAGCAATATGACAATGATGGAGCGTGTCATAATAAACGGAACGGCGGAGAGTTGCATGGCAATATATCTCGGAATGTATATGGAAATGCCATAATAGGTAGGTATGGTGGCTGTTTTGAGGAAGGTAAATAATGGGTGCATGATACCGGCGAAGGTTGCGCGGCATAATAAAGGCTAGCAAAGTGGAAGGTGAGTGTGCGTATATCCATGGACTCACATTAGTCATAAAGAACTCATATACTTACTGCAAAAGTCTACTTGCCCTCGAAGCAAAGTACTACTATGCATGCTCCTAGGGGAAGGGTTGGTAGGAGTTAACCATCGCGCGATCCCGACCTCCACTCATAAGGAAGACAATTAAAAGAGCACCCCATGCAACAAATTTGTCACACAACTTTTACCATACGTGCATGCTACGGGACTTGCCAACTTCAACACAAGTATTTCTCAATTTCATAATTACCCAACTATCATGACTCTAACATTACCACCTTTATATCTCAAAACAATTATCAAGCATCAAATTGATCATAGTGTTTAATGCACTTCCTGTGATAGTTTTTATTATACCCAACTTGGATGCTCATCATTCTAGGACCAAATTTTTAACCATAGAAAATACCATGCTGTTCTAAAAGACTCTCAAAATAATATAAGTGAAGCATGAGAGATCAACAATTTCTTCAAAATAAAGCCACCGCCGTGCTCTAGAAAATATAAGTGAAGCACATAGAGCAGAACTATCTAGCTCAAAAGATATAAGTGAAGCACATAGAGTATTCTAATAAATTCTAAATCATGTGGGTTTATCCCAAAAGGTGTGTACAGCAAGGATGATTGTGGAAATCTAAAAGCAAAGACTCATATCATACATGACGCTCCAAGCAAAACACATATCATGTGGCGAATAAAAATATAGCTCCAAGTAAAGTTACCGATAGATTTAAGATTTAAAGAGGGATGCCTTCCGGGGCATCCCCAAGCTTAGGCTTTTGGTTATCCTTGAATATCTTGGGGTGCCATGGGCATCCCCAAGCTTAGGTTCTTGCCACTTCTTATTCCATAGTCCATCAAATCTTTACCCAAAATTTGAAAACTTCACAACACAAAACTCAACAGAAAATCTCATAAGCTCCGTTAGTCCAAGAAAGAAAAACCACCACATAAGGTACTATAATGAACTTATTCTTTATTTATTTTGGTGTTAAACCTACTGTATTCCAACTTCTCTATGATGCATCAAAATAAGCAAACAACACACGAAAAACAGAATCTGTCAAAAACAGAACAGTCTAAAGCAATCTGTAACTCTCGAATACTTTTGGAACTCTAAAACTCCTAACAAAATAGGAAGTCCTGGGAAAGTTGTCTATTGATCTACATCAAAAAGAATCAATGCAAAATCACGTTTCTGTGAATTACCAAAATTATTTTCATGCGCGCAAAGTTTCTGTTTTTCAGCAGAATCAAATTAACTATCACTGTAGGTTATCCTATAGGTTCTACTTGGCACAAACACTAATTAAAACATAAAAACACATCTAAACATAAGCTAGATGAAATGTTTACTGCTAAAAAAAAGCAAAAAGTAAGAAACAAAAATAAAATTGGGTTGCCTCCCAACTGGCGCTATCGTTTAACGCCCCTAGCTAGGCATTGAGATTTCGATGATGCTCACATGAAAGACAAGAATTGAAGTACGAAGAGAGCATCATATAGCATGTTGTAACGCCCCGAGACCGACGCTCCAGAAGACATCCAGCTACTCCGAGTTTCGTCGTGTGATTTGTTTTGTTTGTTGCATCATTTGCATTGCATCATGCCATCATGTCATTTTTTTTTTAAACTCAGCTAAATAAATTGCATGGATCTTCGGTCCATTTAAATCGAGGGATATTCACATGGTGATTTCTCTTTATTACATATCCTCCCAATATTTTAGGGAGCTACAATAAATATTCCATTCGTATGGAATCATCCCAAACAAACTGGCATTTAAAACCACTCTCGTTTCCGAATATTCTAACCTTGATCTTTCTCCAATTTGCTCCGGTTCAAGCTGTCATGCTTTGAAATATGTCAAAGTAGATCCATGTCAGTTTTGAGCTCAACTTGTATTTATCTGCCTTACCAAATAAATATATCTACATTTCCTTTTTTTATATAAAAGTAAATAACCCGTTTCTTTTCCATTTAAAACCAATCAGGCCCCTGGCCATTTTCCTCCCCACCGGATGGCCCAGCCAGCTTTGTAGCCTAACCGGCGGTTCGCCCACCTAATCCTCGCCCAGCTAACCCTCGTTAAACCTAGCCCGATCGAATCCCCTCATCTCCCTCGTTCTCCATGCGCGCCGCCATGCACAGCCATCGCCAGGAGAGCCTGCTTGATCCCTCCTCCTCGATGCGCTGTCATAGGAGAGCAGCGCCGCCTCGCCTCGCTCCCTCATGCCAGAGAGGAGCAGAGCCCGCTCCTCCCGACCCACCTCGCGCGCGACCCCGCCGCCTCGCGCCTCCACCTCCTCGCCGGCTGGCCGCAGCTCGCCGCGCCCTGCTTCTCCTCCCGTGCCTCACCACCCCCTCGTGCCGACCAACGAGCCCCGCGACCACGCCTCTGCCGCCCCATCGACCCGATGCGTCGTCGCGTCTCCCTTCCTCCTATCGCGCCTGCGCCGTCCTCTGCTTCCTCTACGGCGACCAGGAGCCACCTCGGTCGCGCGTCTCCTCCACCAGCAGCCGGCAACGCCCGAGGGGAGCCGAGCACCTCCATCCCCATGGTGCTGCGACCCCATCACTATTCCTGCTGGTGAGCGTCGCTCGAGGCCAGTGCCACGCCTTTGCTTCGAACCAGGGGCCGACGCCCCCATCGCCCGTCGTCTTCGGGCCAAGCTGCCGCTGTCGCTTCCTTCGACTGATGCTGCCGCCTCTTTGCCAAGGCCATCGCCGAGTTACCCCAGGACCCGTGGAGTCATGCACGGGAAAACCAAGTCTGAAGACTACCGTGGCCGTGTATCTCGCCAAGTACCACTACCGTTCCTCAAGACCGCCAAGTTCGACTACACGGTGATGCGCCAAGTACCCCCTCGGATCGTCAAGTTCGACTACACGGAGCTGCCAAGTACCACTACGATTGCCGTGTGCATCTACGGACCGCCAAGTACCCCTACGCATGGATATGCCAAGTTCGTCTACGACCTGTGAACAACTACCGCCGCCGCCGTGTACAACTACTTCCACTACCGTCACGAGAACGACTACTTCCTCTACCGACGCCGTGTACAACTACTTCCACTACATCACGAGAACGTCTACTTCCTTCGACGAATGCGTTCCGCCCTAAATGCACGCTTCGAAGGTATAACCGCCGAGAACGACCGCCGTGGACCGAATGCATGTGTTGAATGAGATGCACCGTTTTCACCGTGTCCGAATTGTCACTCGTTTCCATGCCCCTGACCCGTGGGAACCCGGTAACCGGATCACCCCACCATCTCTAGCATGTTCCGCACATCCGCACGCTTCCTTTTGCACCGGTATCTCCATGAGCTACCAGAACCGATATGTTGCCGTGGCATCATTTCGGATTCGTTGCCGTGGCACCCCTTTCTTCTACCACGGTGATAAATCCTTCATAACATGCTTATGTCAACATTTTTATAAAAATTGCATATAACTTGTATATGTCATCCGCATCATGATAACAACATTTAAAATGTTTAAACTTGTTGTTGCATTAAATTGCTAAATAACATGTGGGGATTTTCCGGACGTGTTGTTTTGTTGTTCCGGCCTCATTTAAACTTGCCTAGATAGGTAGTTTTCATTTGCTTCACCCTCTTGCCATGTTTAACAACATTTAATATTGCTCGGTACATAGCGAGAGAGAACTAAATAAGTCATGTGGTGTTTTCTTCAATATGCCACTCCGTTGCATATTGAGCTCCACTTAATTTGTAAGATAGTTTTGTGCATTTTGCCATGCCATGTTTCATTAAACCGGACATGCATCATACTTGTTTCCGCACCGTGCCATGATTATGTGTTGGTTATTTACTAGGTTGTTTGCTCTTTTCCGGTGTTGCTTCTTCGGGTTGGTTTCGATTAACGTCGCGTTTGTGCGGATCCGTTCATCTACGACCGTTTGTCTTCTTCTTGGACTCGTTCTTCTTCCTTGCGGGATCTCGGCAAGATGATCATACCTCGAAATCACTACTATCTTTGATATGCTAGTTTGCTCGCTCTTTTGCTATGCCAATGCTACGATGCCTATCATTTGCTTGTCAGCCTCCCAAATTGCCATGTCAAACCTCTAACCCACCATGTCCTAGCAAACCGTTGATTGGCTATGTTACCGTTTTGCTCAGCCCTCTTATAGCGTTGTTAGTTGCGGTGAAGATTGAAGTTTGTTCCTTGTTGAACATGGAGATGTTGTTCCTTGTTGGAACATGTTTACTTGTTGGGATATCACAATATATCTTATTTAATTAATGCGTCTATATACTTGGTAAAGGGTGGAAGGCTCGGCCTTATGCCCGGTGTTTTGTTCCACTCTTGCCGCCCTAGTTTCCGCCATATCGGTGTTATGTTCCCGGATTTTATGCTCCTTACGGTTGGGCTATAATGGGAACCCCTTGACAGTTCGCTTTAAGTAAAGCTCCTCCAAAGAATGCACAACATTGGTTTTACCATTTGCACTAACAACCTACCACCTTCCCTTGGGTTCTGCAGACTCAAGGGTCATCTTTATTCTAACCCCGGGCGGTGCTCCTCCGAGTGTTGGTCCGAATCGAGCTGATCATGGGCCACCTCGGGAAACTTGAGGGTTGGTTTTACTCGTAGCTAGTCTCATCCGAGTGTGCCCCGAGAAAGAGATATGTGCAGCTCCTATCGGATTTGTCGGCACATTCGGTGGTGTTGCTGGTTTAGTTTTACCCCGTCGAAATGTCTTGTTGTACCGGATACCGAGTCCGATCGGAGTGTCTCGGTGGAGGTCTATTCTTCGCTGACCGTGAGAGCTTGTCCGGCTAAGTTGGGACACCTCGCAGGATTTGAACTTTCAAAAGCCGTGCCCATGTTATGGGCAGATGGGAATTTGTTAACGTCCGGTTGTAGAAAACCTGAAGTTGACCTTAATTAAAAACATCAACTGTGTGTGTAACAGTGATGGTCTCTTTCCGGCAGAGTCCGGGAAGTGAACACGGTGTTGGAGTTATGCTTGACGTAGGTTGCTATAGGATCACTTCTTGATCATACTTTTATCGACCGTGCTTTGCCTTCTCTTCTCGCTCTCATTTGCGTATGTTAGCCACCATATATGCTAGTCGCTTGCTGCAGCTCCACCTCATGCCTTTACCTTACCCATAAGCTTAAATAGTCTTGATCGCGAGGGTGCGAGATTGATGAGTCCCCATGGCTCACAGATACTTCCAAAACCAGTTTGCAGGTGCCTATGTTACCGAGCAGGTGAGGCAACCAAGCTCAAGGAGGAGCTCGATGAAGATCTTGCCCTTTGTGTTGTTTCGTTCTAGTTGATCAGTAATGGAGCCTAGTTGGGGTCGATCGGGGACCTTTGTCGCATTTGGGGTTCTTCTTTTATTTTGGTTCCGTAGTCGGACCTTGATTGTATCTGGATGATGTAATGCTTTATTCATGTAATTGTGTGAAGTGGCTATTGTAAGCCAACTATGTATCTCTTTCACTTTTGTATTACATGGGTTGTGTGAAGATTACCTCACTTGCGACATTGCATTCAATGCGGTTATGCCTCTAAGTCGTGCTTCGACACGTGGGAGATATAGCCGCATCGAGGGCATTACAAGTTGGTAATCAGAGCCTTCCCCGACCTTAGGAGCCCCAATGCTTGATCGTTTTTAGCGGCCGAGTTGTGTCTAGAAAAATGTTTTGAGTCATTTAGGATTATATATATCGGAGAGTTAGGAATTCTTTTTACTCCCAGCCTCTTCATCGCTCCGTAAGGCATCCTCAAGTAGAGTTTTGACTCTTCTCTTCTCAAATTTCACTAAATTTTTTTAGGATCACGCTGGTATCTTGGAATCGTTCGATGGTTTTATGATGACAACATTGTCTTGGTGCCTCCCTGTCAGGGTTTAGTGGAAGTGTCCCGGGAGTTGAGCTCGAGGTGTTGTCGCCATAATTTTATCGTTGCAGTTCGAATACCGAGTTTAGTACGCCGACATCAAAAATCTCTTTTATGCAGTTCGTTGGTGAGATAACTCGACGCCACCCGAAGATCGGGCGGGAGTTCAGAGTATCGCCATAACTTGTATAACGGATGCTTTTCAAGGTTGAGGTAGACGATTTCAAGGTTTCTTGGTTATGTGTTGAAGGATGGATACACCTGGATGTAGGATTTGCTAGTTTTGGGTGAGATATTATGCTTCCTGTATCCCCAACACCTGATTGCATAACCGGAAAATTTCGGAAGTTTCATAGGTGGGAATTCAAGTAGCTCTTAGGATATCTTTCCGACGGATGTATGATATGAAATTGGGGTTTGACGTCTAGTGGTCCGCCTATTCACGGTTGGTTTTACAAATTGGTCTCGTTGTGTCTTAAAGAGTCCTTGGCTATGCCGACTGGGACGCTTCAGATGTCATGTGCAATCGCCTTGTACATGATGGTTTTGTACGATCGAGCCCGTGTAGGCCCCACCACGAAAACTTCGGACGAAATCTCTATCATATGTTTGTTCCGGCTTATTCTGCAAGCCAATCCTTTGTTTTTGTTTTGAGTTGTGGTATTCGAGTTGCTTCAATGTCAAGTGTTGATTCCATACCTTTCCGAAATGGTGTTCTCATACTCGATGTGAATACTAATCCTTCTCGACAATCGAGATTGTCATGTCAATCCTTTTCAACCGGCGTGTTTCTCTTCAAGTGGATCCGATCACTTCAATATCAGCAAGACCAATTATCATTTCTTCTCAACGGTGTTTGTTTCATCCGTCTCCAAGTTGCCTTTGTTCTTTCCCGCCCACCCACCCTTTTTCCTCAAGGACTAAGATTTCTTTACCAAGTATCCTTTTATTTTTGTGAAGTTTCTCCATTCTTTTCCGTCAATGTTCTTACCCGTGGTTCTCAAGAAGATGTTCTACTAGTTCGTCATTCCTCATTCCTTTCTCTTCTCCGGTGGATTCAAGTCAAGTTTTGTTGATCATACCTTTTTCCTCATTTCAATGTCTTCTCATACCGGTGCTCCTCATTATCATTCTACTTCTCGCTATTTGTTATTCCGGAGTGCTCAAGATATCTCGAAGATTCGTGTTTCCACTCTGCATTCGTTCAAGCTTTTTTGAGATTGGTATCTCATTCAAGTCATTTAATTCAACCGGTGCAACATCTCTTTTAAATCTTTTCAACGGTGTTCTTTTGAGTGGGCCCTAACCAACAGTTCTTTTCCCAGGATCTTACCTGACTCTTCTATTTTTCCAAGAGCTATCCTAAATTCTTCTCCAAGTTTGACGTAAGAATGAGTTATCATCAGTCAAATGCTTTTCTCCAAGATCTTTCAAATTCTTTTCATATTTGGCTCAACCTCTTCGCTTTTGATTCTTCCGGTGTGCCTCAATAATTCTTGGTGGTGTTTCTCGTTGTCATTCTCATCATTTGAAGACCGAAGAAGAGTTTCTCTTTAATCTTGCTCTATTCTCTTCAAGATTCATGGTGCTAGCTTGTTGACATCCTCTCATAATTGTTTTCGATTGTGAGAATCTTTTTCACCCATCTGGAGATATTCAAGAGTTTTCTCAGTTTGTCATCCGGAGTCCATCAATTCAGGTTTATTCATTCTCAGCTGTCAGTTATCATTCTCCTATCTTGTCGGTGCATCAATCGAATATCCTCTAATCAATTCTTGATCTCTTTGTTCTCATGTATCTAGTTTGTCTCAAGCACCTTCGTTCATTTGCTAATTCTTACCGGTGATGCACCCCTACTTCGATCATTTTCAATTCTTACGGTGGTTCTTTCAAGATCTCTCTTCCTTGTTCATCATATCAATTCATTTGTTGTTCCAATCCTACCGGCGGATCGTTGAAGACCTTCCCAAGTTGAGCAATATCTCTCTTCAATCCTTTTTCAACGAGAATAAGTAGTATGCCAAATCTGTTGCTTGTCATCAATTTAAATTGGTGAAGGATACGCATAACATAATTCTTATTCTTGTTTCATCCAAGTGATTAATCCTTTCCTTCGGAGTTTGTTCAGGAGGAATAAATTCTTGGCTTCTTGTTGTTCATCTTTCTTCCGGAGTTCTAAGTTTTCCGCATTATCTCGTCGCGAAGCTCTATCTAAATCATCGCAAGGCTTCACCTTGTGTTCTCAACTTCCCTTTCTTTTTATCATCCTTTTAATACCGGAGTTTCTTCATGGTGGTTCGTCAAGGATTCCTTTCATTCTTCAATTGTTCTTCAAGATTTCTCTCAAAGTTATGATCCGCCAAGCTATACGCTAAGATAAGCATGGTGCTCAGCACATGTTTTGTTTTGGGGAGTTCAAGTATTCTTCATCTTGCATTCCGAAGTGCGATTCTTTCTACCTTATCTTCTGAGGTGGTGTTAGGTCATTCTTGATAATTTCCCTTCGCGTTTCATGATTCACAAGTTTTCAAGAGTGACATATTTAAATCCATCATTTTCTCTTTGTTCAAGAGATCTTTTCAACCGTCAATCTCTGCATTGGAGTTATCTTGGTATAGATTTCACCTAAAGCCTTCCCTAAGGAATGTTGCTATTTTGGTGCTTACTAATGACCCAAGTTATCTCTTTTCCATCTTGATGGAACAAGCTTTCATCTCTTCGTTAATCTCAAGCAAGCAATTGTTTCCGTTAGTGGCCGGTTGTCACCTCATAATGTTGAGATGTTTCCATAAGCCCACTACAAACTTATTCTTTTCATTGTTGGCCTTCCAACAACTCTATTCTAACCTTCTTGCAAGGATGCCTTCCAAATTCAATTGTGGTAGAAGTTGTCATTTTCTTCTCCGTCCCATTATTCCAATGATCTATCTTCTATTCTTTCTTAGGAGACATTGTGATGTTGCTCTTTTCACTCATCATCTCGATTGTGAGGATCGTGTTCTTTTCGTGCTTATCCATTTAACCGAAGTGTTATGCCATCTCTTCAAGTTCTTTCATCTTATCAAGTTTTGCCTCTCTTTTCAACCTTAGTGCTTTCTGAAATCCTTCTTACCCATTGTGCCATTCTTTCAATAGTTCCGGAGGCAGTGTGTTGTTGATTTCATCAAGTATCATCCCATTTTCTTATGTTCATGTTCTATTCCTTCCATGTTCAACCGGAGTGCTGCCCGAATTCTTCCTCTCTCATCTTGTTTTAACCGGAGTGGTTTCGAATTCTATCTTGTCCATTAAACTCTTGATTCATGTCTTTGCAACCTTCAAGTCCTCGTAATGTTCCTTGTTCCTCTTCTCTAACGGATTGTTTGCAATCTCGTTCATATCTATTATACTCTTTCTTTTAAATTGCTCAACCTCTCAAGGGTCGTGGTTTGACTCGTTTGTCAAAGAAGCAACTTAGTTTTACCTCTTCTCTTCCTCTTCCGTTTCTCTCCGGTGCCATCCTAGATCTCGGGACGAGTTCCTCTTGTAGTGGTGGAGTGTTGTAACGCCCCGAGACCAACGCTCCAGAAGACTTCCAACTACTCCGAGTTTCGTCGTGTGATTTGTTTTGTTTGTTGCATCATTTGCATTGCATCATGCCATCATGTCATTTATTTTTAAAAACTCAGCTAAATAAATTGCATGGATCTTCGGTCCATTTAAATCGAGGGATATTCACATGGTGATTTCTCTTTATTACATATCCTCCCAATATTTTAGGGAGCTACAATAAATATTCCATTCGTATGGAATCATCCCAAACAAACTGGCATTTAAAACCACTCTCGTTTTCGAATATTCTAACCTTGATCTTTCTCCAATTTGCTCCGGTTCAAGCTGTCATGCTTTGAAATATGTCAAAGTAGATCCATGTCAGTTTTGAGATCAACTTGTATTTATTTGCCTTACCAAATAAATATATCTACATTTCCTTTTTTTAAATAAAAGGAAATAACCCGTCTCTTTTCCTTTTAAAACCAATCTGGCCCCTGGCCATTTTCCTCCCCACCGGACTGGCCCAGCCAGCTTTGCAGCCCATTGTATTTCGAAGACCATTGTGAAACACATGAACAACTGGGGGATGAGCGGATACTCGATAAGTGCGAGAATTATTCATAGGGGTATTCAGGTGACAAGGAACAGCAAGGCAGTAAGCTCAAAGGATTATCGAAACAACGACGAGTGTTTCGGGTATCCGTAATAACAAGACCAATCGATGAATGTAAGAATAACAACCGCAAGTAGTTATCCATAAGGGTTGACGGTGGAAGGAATTGCAAATGCGATGAACACCAGTTCTCGGGTTAACAATGGAGAGTATCTTCGTGGTCTTCACGTGCGTGACGATCATCGTAATAAGGGCTCTCGGGTGAAAGTGATAACGAGATCCTAAGGTTAGATTTAGCAAAAATCATTTAACCTGAATAGAAGAGAGATCAGAGTCCCTGAGTATAGACAAGGAGTAAAAGATCCTAATACCACCCAATGGCGACGTGGGCCCATGGGCCGCACAGCCAAGTTAGTAAAACAATTTCATCGACTAGACTCAACTTCGGCCAAGGAGTTGGAAGAGGGATTCCTACAGCAATGGCTCGATACCAACTTCAGACGCTTCGATTCAATCGTACACTAATCATGCACGCAAACATGTACGATCAAGATCGAGGACTCACGGAAGATATCACAACACAACTCTAAAAACATAAATAAGTCATACAAGCATCATAATACAAGCCGGGGGCCTCGAGGGCTCGAATACAAGTGCTCGATCATAGACGAAGTCAGCGGAAGCAACAATATCGAGTACAGACATAAGTTAAACAAGTTTGCCTTAAGAAGGCTAGCACAAACCGATACAGATCGAAGAGGCGCAGCCTCCTTCCCAGGATCCTCCTAAACTACTCCTGGTCGCCGCCAAGCACTCGCACGTAGTAGTAGGCACCTCCAGTAGTAGTCGCCATCAACGGTGGCGTCGGCCTGGTTCCAACATCTGGTTGCGACAACCGTAAAGAAAGGAAGGGGGAAAAGGGGGAAAGCAACCGTGAGTACTCATCCAAAGTACTGCAAGCAAGGAGCTACACTACATATGCATGTGTATATGTGTAAAGGGCCATATCATGGACCGAATCGCAGAATGCCGTAATAAGAGGGGATAGCTAATCTCGTCAAGACTACGCTTCTGGCAGCCTCCGTCTTGCAGCATGTAGAAGAGAGTAGATTGAAGTCCTCCAAGTAGCATCTCCAAGTTGCATCTCCAAGTAGCATCTCCAAGTAGCATCTCCAAGTAGCATCTCCAAGTAGCATCTCCAGTAGCATCGCATAGCATAATCCTACCCGGCGATCCCCTCCTCGTCGCCCTGTTAGAGAGCGATCACCGGGTTGTATCTCGCACTTGGAAGGGTGTGTTTTATTAAGTATCCGGTTCTAGTTGTCATAAGGTCAAGGTACAACTCCGGGTCGTCCTTTTACCGAGGGACACGGCTCAGAAGATCAACACGTCGCAGCCCCACCTAGGCACAACAGAGAGGTCGCACGCCGGTCTAAACCTAAGCACGCAGGGTGCGGGCCCATCGCCCGAAAGCACACTCAAGACGTTATGCGACGCTGTGGCCGGAAGCGTAACTAGCCCCTAATACAAGCGCAGCTTACGTTCCAATCCGCGCGCGCCGCCGATTCTCGACGCCACGAAGGCTTCGCCGATACCACGACGCCGGGATACCCATAACTACTCCCACGTAGATGGTTAGTGCGATAGACCAAATGGTCGACTCGGATCAAATACCAAGATCTCGTTAAGCGTGTTATTATGAAGCAACCGCGGACGCCGATCGGGCCGAGCCCACTGCCTCCTAAGTGGTCTCAACTCGTCCTATCGCTCCGCCACATAGATCCACACAGAGGGCCGTCGGGACAAAGGTCCTTTCATTTCAATCCGTGAATCACTCATGGGTACTCTTCGAGCGGACCCGACTTTAGTCACCATCTGTAGTGTGTATGTATGTATAGTATATACCCGTGATCACCTCCCGAGTGATCACGCCCAATAGTATAGTAAGGCGATCGACAAGAATGTAGGGCCAATGAAGATAAACTAGCATCCTATACTAAGCATTTAGGATTGCGGGTAAGGTATCAACAGATGTAGCAACAATGTCGCTATGCATCGTAATAGGATTATCGAAAAGCAAGAATATGCTACACTACTCTAATGCAAGCAGATAGAGGAGAATAGGCGATATCTGGTGATCAAGGGGGGCTTGCCTGGTTGCTCGAGACAAGAAGGAGGGTTCACAACACCGTAGCCGATCGGGTACCAAAGAAGAAGATCGATCTCGGGGTCTACCGGGAAGAAGAGGGGAAGAACAATAAATATGGAGCAAACAAAACATCACAAAACATAACGAGGCAATACGCGGTGCAAGGTGTGCCCTAACGCAGTACTAGGTGATACCGTGAAAGGGGGGAAACATCCGGGAAAGGATTCCCGGTTCGTGTTTTCGGACAGGTGAACCAAGGGGAAAGTTGCGAGTTCGATAGGTTAGGGGTGTGGCGGACGAACGGGTTGCGATCCGAATCGCCTCGTCGTTCGAGCAACTTTCATGTTGAAATTATTTTAATCCGAGCTACGGTTTATTTAATATGATTTTCTAAAGTTTTATTAGTTTCGAATTTAATTATTTATTTAATTAATTGAAAATGATTTAATGACATCAAGATGATGTCATGCTGACATCAGCAGTCAACAAGGTTGACTTGGTCAACCTGACCAGTGGGTCCCACTGGTCAGTGATACACATTAATTAAACAGATTAATTAAATTAATCAAAATTAATTAAGGGGGGTGGGCCCCACTATCATACTAGTTAATTAGCTAATTAACAGTAGTTAACCGGGTTAATTAATCATTAGGTTAATTAATCTTAATTGGTTTAAATTAATTAATTATTATTTTTAAAAATATTTTTTTTATTAAACGTTCTAGGGCGGCCCCACATGTCAAAGGCCCAGAGGGCCTATCGGGTCCGGCGACGGCGTTATCGAGCAAAGCGCTAGCGGATCGAGGCGACGGGAGCTGGTTTGGTGGTAAGGGCGCCGAACCGATGCAACCAGTCGGCGCCACGGCGAGGGGAACGCCAAGGCACCGCGGAAGGGCAGCGGCGCGAGAGCGCTGAAGGGCAAGACCATGAAGCGAGAGGAGGGGCAGCGGGCGTGGGCCGTCAAAGCTGTGGCGCTGGGGGAGCGGGGCGCGCTGGGGCAGGTCGCGACGCCGTGGAGCCGCGAGTAGAGACAGGGGGGGAGGCGGGCGCGCGTGGCGTGGCGCGAGGACGGAGGAGGGCGACGCCTCACGGCACGAAGCGGCGACACTAAGGGCGACGGGTGGCGGGAGCCTCGGCGTGGGTCGCGAACGAGCGAGGCGAAAGCGAGGGCCGGCGCGGTTGCGGGGAGTTGTTGCAGCCGCAGCAGCAGCGGGGAGGCGCGGGGCATGGTCTATGGCGACGGTGAGCGGAGCGGATGCGGCGTCGGGCGCAGAGGCGAAGCACGGAGGGGAAGAGGACCGGGCGCGGGTATGGTGCGGGCGAGGGCGGCCCGGGCGTGGGCTCCGCACGCGGGCGCTGCGAGGGGGGAGGAACGGCCGGCGACAGAGAAGGGAATGGAGGAGCTCACGGTGGGGAGTAGGGACTAGGGCGTGGGCTCGAGGGGCGCTGGGACGACGGCGACGTGGAAGCAGGCCGGTGGGGAGGTGGAAGCAGGCCGGCGGGGGAGCTCCGGGCGCCGGCGAGGTCCAGACGGTGACGGGGGCGCGGGGTCGAGGGGCGAGGGGATCGGGATCCTCCCGATCCAGATCCAGACGAGGGAGTGGGGGGAGTGGGGTGTGGGGCGACGGGGAGTGGATTAGGGTTTCGGGGGATTAGGGGATAAGGGAGTGGGGAGGGGGTTGGTGGTTGGGCTGGTGGGTCGACCCGGTGGGGTGTGGCCTGGTGGGCAATGAGCCTTGTGGGGGGTTGCCTTCTCTCTTTTTTTTAGCTTTGTTTTCTATTTTCTTTTCTTTATCTATTTTCTTTTCTATTTTATTCTTTTAATTCCTGTTTTATAAAATATAAATACAACTCCTAAATTAATGTTATAATTTATTCTACTGCCCCAAAGTTTGACAACTAATTAAAATAGTTTGCATTATTATTATTTTTAGGAGGCATTTAATTAATTGTCATAGTTGTTGTTTAATTACTTTAGAGCCTTTAAACATTTTATAAAAGTGTGGTTTCTTCACTAGTATTATCCATGATTTATTTGACACATTTTGGACATTTTTAGTTTTAATGTTTGAAAACTTTTGTTGTTTAACTTGATCTTCAAATTTGAATTTGGATCGGTTTTTGAACTAACCCAAGATCAACTATCGTGTGAGAGGTGACGGGCATCATTAACGGGTTTATCAGTAGCCTAATTATCCAAGGCCACAATTCTCCTCCATTACAAGAAATCTCGCCCCGAGATTTAAGAGGTAGTGAAAGGGGGAAGGTTTGGTAACGAATCTAGCGGGTCTTCTCATCCTGGCTTGCTCTTCTCAAGAGGCGGTCCAATACATTGATGTCTTCATTTCTCTGCTTCAGGTCATCATGATGAAGTCGGCGTCCTTTCTTCAGGAACCCCATCGTACTTACGAAAGAATAAAGGGTGGGCATACCGGGAAAACAGTCCTCTGCAAGGTCGACTATCTGGTCGATAACATCGGGGAGGGTGGCGGATAGAAACTCTCGAATTGAAACTTAAGAAAATATCGTGAGCAAAGTAAGAAGGTGCAAAATAGAAGTTTCAAGCGCATAGGCAATCGTTCGTTGCCTGAAACAAAGTGTGAAAGGGGTTCAGAGCAATGGGGATAAGTATTGCTTCTGATAGCAGAACTGATGATCTCTCGGAAGGTGGCTCGTAAATTACTTACGAGGCCACGCGCGAGGAGGAACCTTGGAAACAGGGGGTGCAGGAGAGTCAAGTTTCGATCCTGTGAAACTGTGGGTTATGGGCCCACCATGTGGGTTGAAAGTAGGAAGGGTGGTGACATCTTGCACAGCCGCAACAGGGAGGCATGTCAGTGAATAGCTTGTCAGCTATGCCGGCAGCAATGTCGGTACCAAGGACGGGGAACGAAGAGAGCAATTTTCCTGCTTGTTGAACGAGGCAAACCAATTGACAAGCTATCACCCATCGGTGGTTACCGGAATGTCATCAACAATAGTAACAGGGTCTTACAAACAGAGTGGTACAACAAGGTGCTTATCCAAGCAGGGAATTATCTCTGCTCAGTTAAGTCAGATTCAGGAAAGGTTAAGCAAAAGAATGGAAAGGAAAATATGATTATCAGATTAAACAGAACAATGGAAAGGAAAATGTGTTTAAACACACTATTCAAGGGTATATCCTTCCCAAGGACAAATAGAGCAAGATATCCATGACAGGATAGAAAGTAGAAACCATTTAGGTAAGGGGAGAGGATTTGATGACAATACCCATACAACGGTGTTTGGATAATTGAGCAAGAAACATTTAGCATTGGGCTTCAAATGTTCTTGTTGAAAATCGGAGTACCACAGACATGCTTTGAGATAGCATTGACATGGTCATCAGGTGAAGATCAGACTTTGGAAACACAAAGGATCCATCAGGAATAACTTGTAGAATAAGTCTTACAATTTCCTCATGGAAGAATGGTTATCCTTGCTAAGAAGGGAACTATAACAATAGGTCTTACGGCCAGGTGTGCTAGGTATGACATCACCTTACCGGGTCACATGAGGATCAATGTTATAACTCTTGAAAATATGTTCCAACCATCATATCCGACCGAGATTCAGATTTGATTGGGGTCAGGATACCTCTGACTCAGGATGCCTGAGAAGGAAGGGGTGCAACACAATTTGACGAGACGACATTGTAAGATTCTCGGGAAATGTACTATGGAAGCGAGTCCCGAAACAAGAGCTCATCATTAAACCAATGAAGGGATAAGGAGGTAGCTGATGAACTCAGCGACAATCCTTGAGATTTCCAAAAAGGTGGATTTCCACAATTAGGCGAACAAGGAGATAGCATTTGTCAGATCAATCGTATAATGATGTATGCTGGGGAAAACATACACAATTAAACATTGGTTGAGATGTGCACCCAAAATATGGGCTGGGTTGCACGGCCAACATTGGAATGGTGATTCAATAATCAATAGTCTAAGAATGAACGACCGACCATTAACTTCAAAGCAATAGGGTTGCTAGAAGTTTTGGAATTACACATCACAGTCCATTTGTCGGTGGTTAGAAATAACACGGTGACTAGGAAAAGAATGGTGATGGTGATAGGTATCACTTGTATCAAGAATTCTTAAGAGGTGGTGAGATTCCCACGACATTCTTGACATAAAAGGTGGTAATTCTCCAAGGTAAAGAAGAACAATGCTAGGTAGCAAGGAACTCAAGGTATAACACAAAACACAAACAAGTTTGTGTTGAACGGAAGGCAATAAAGTGGTCGATGATAACACAATCATCGAGGGCAAGGATGGTATTTCTCATCATGAATTCAATTGATATCCTGTAAGAGCTCAAAATGTTGATGATGATCACAACACAATTGTCGAGAGGTTTATGCAGGTGTAATCGATCGGTGATGACATCAAGTCAAAGGAATGATGAAGCAAAAGGTTATTGGAGCCAAGGACACGACACAACCTCGATATCAAGTTTGTTGTTCAAGGAGAAATGGTATGACGAGGAAGATCGATGTAAGATTAGCTCACCGTTGAAACTTGTGCTCCGGAAGGACCAAGTAGCACAATTAAAATTAGCACGGTAAGGAGGTAGCCGAACAGGCTAGAAATGACGTGATCAGGTACAAACACGTACTTCAAGAAGATTATCAAGAGTTGTTGAACTATAGTGCAGACTCGGTTCAATTATCGGTGTCTTTGAGTGTTTACTAACTCAGAGCCCATGAAAACTGTAATTAGTGAGAATGTATTACTTGATGAAGAACTCATAAAAAGTTATGTCGTTCCAAGATAATCTCGAGATACCAGGGGGTAATACTCGAAGACGGATCAAAGTAGAGGTTGGACTGGGGTATTGATCCGCAGAAGACAAATGTTTAAACTTGCCCGAGAAATGGGGACAAAGAAGAACAATATGGTCGAAACCATAACTACAAGGGGTCCAATTTAATGACACTGAAAGAATTACTTGAATGAGTAAATATTTTGCAAGAAGCTTTCATGATAAGTTCCACAACGGGTCCATGGGCATGAACGCAGAGTTCAAGGTCGACTCCCACTTCTACAATGCATACCCTTTCATTCACTTCTTGCTTTCGATGAAGTTGTAGTGTTAAAATTTTATCTGGCAAAATACCAGAAGAGTATGACTCGTGAAAACTCTCGGGTTCACAAAAATTAAGGAAGGCATAGGCTCAACCCATCGGGGCTTCTTAGAAACATATACCTCAAGCTTCAATAGTAAACACCACCAGCTCAAAAGCTGAGCATGGTTGTGAAGCAGAGGATACAATTTACCAAAGGCATTAAGTATCGTGGAAATAACTCACAAGGTGATTAAATATGAAGGACACATCGGTTAAAATCCAACAAAGGATCTGCTGGTCCACAACGGAGCTGATGTGAGCATCGACACACAACCAGAGGAAGTAACAATGCAAAGGCATTGGATTATAGCAACAATGACTAATTCAGAGCTCAAATGCAAAGGAATTATGATTTACAAATCAAGGGATCAAGTAATGTTCGATTAGGGATGGATAAGTTGAATAGCCTTAGGGGCACAATCGACAACAGTTGGATTGGTTGAGAACTAGCTCACGTTTAAAATGACATCTGAGCCAGAAAGATAATTTAAAAGGATCAACTGATGATTGCGTGCATTCGCACTCAGTTGAATCAAAAGGATCAAAATGATGGTGCCTAAGGATACTAACGAATATTACCAGACATATGGAAAGTATCCACCATGCAAGCAGACAAGTATTGCAGAGCAATAAGCTACTAAGGATTTTTGGAGGATCGAATAGTATTTCGAAGACCATTGTGAAACACATGAACAACTGGGGGATGAGCGGATACTCGATAAGTGCAAGAATTATTCATAGGGGTATTCAGGTGACAAGGAACAGCAAGGCAGTAAGCTCAAAGGATTATCGAAACAACGACGAGTGTTTCGGGGTATCTGGTAATAACAAGACCAACTGGGGATGAATGTAAGAATAACAACTGCAAGTAGTTATCCATAAGGGTTGACGGTGGAAGGGGAATTGCAAATGCGATGAACACCAGTTCTCGGGTTAACAGCGGAGAGTATCTTCAGGGTCTTCACGTGCAGCAGACGATCATCAGTAATAAGGGGCTCTCCGGGTGAAAGTGATAACGAGATCCTAAGGTTAGATTTAGCAAAAATCATTTAACCTGAATAGAAGAGAGATCAGAGTCCCTGAGTATAGACAAGGAGTAAAAGATCCTAATACCACCCAATGGCGACGTGGGCCCATGGGCCGCACAGCCAAGTTAGTAAAACAATTTCATCGACTAGACTCAACTTCGGCCAAGGAGTTGGAAGAGGGATTCCTACAGGCAGTCGGCTCTGATACCAACTTAGTGCGCCCGATTCAATTGTACACTAAGCCAGGCCTCGAGCACTTGTATTCGATCCTCGATCCCCGACTTGTATTATGATGCTTGTATGACTTATTTATGTTTTTAGAGTTGTGTTGTGATATCTACCCGTGAGGCCTCGATCTTGATCGAGCCCTCGCTATGCGCATGATTAGTGTACGATTGAATCGGGCGCCACAAATCCTTTTTCAACGAGAATAAGTAGTATGCCAAATCTGTTGCTTGTCATCAATTTAAATTGGTGAAGGATACGATAACATAATTTTATTCTTGTTTCATCCAAGTGATTAATCCTTTCCTTCGAGTTTGTTCAGAGGAATAAATTCTTGGCTTCTTGTTGTTCATCTTTCTTCCGAGTTCTAAGTTTTCCAGATTATCTCGTCCGTAAGCTCTATCTAAGTCATCACAAGGCTTCACCTTGTGTTCTCAACTTCCTTTCTTTTTATCATCCTTTAATACCGGAGTTTCTTCATGGTGGTTCGTCAAGGATTCCTTTCATTCTTCAATTGTTCTTCAAGATTTCTCTCAAAGTTATGATCCGCCAAGCTATACGCTAAGATAAGCATGGTGCTCAAAGACATGTTTTGTTTTGGGAGTTCAAGTATTCTTCATCTTGCATTCAAGTGCGATTCTTTCTACCTTATCTTCCGAGGTGGTGTTAGGTCATTCTTGATAATTTCCTTCGCTTCATGATTCACAAGTTTTCAAGAGTGACATATTTAAATCCATCATTTTCTCTTTGTTCAAGAGATCTTTTCAACCGTCAATCTCTTCATTGGAGTTATCTTGGTATAGATTTCACCTAAAGCCTTCCCTAAGGAATGTTGCTATTTTGGTGCTTATTAATGACCCAAGTTATCTCTTTTCCATCTTGATGGAACAAGCTTTCATCTCTTCGTTAATCTCAAGCAAGCAATTGTTTCCGTTAGTGGCCGGTTGTCACCTCATAATGTTGAGATGTTTCCATAAGCCCACTACAAACTTATTCTTTTCGTTGTTGGCCTTCCAACAACTCTATTCTAACCTTCTTGCAAGGATGCCTTCCAAATTCAATTGTGGTAGAAGTTGTCATTTTCTTCTCCGTCCCATTATTCCAATGATCTATCTTCTATTCTTTCTTCCGGAGACATTGTGATGTTGCTCTTTTCACTCATCATCTCGATTGTGAGGATCGTGTTCTTTTCGTGCTTATCCATTTAACCGAAGTGTTATGCCATCTCTTCAAGTTCTTTCATCTTATCAAGTTTTGCCTCTCTTTTCAACCTTAGTGCTGTCTGAAATCCTTCTTACCCATTGTGCCATTCTTTCAATAGTTCCGGAGGCAGTGTGTTGTTGATTTCATCAAGTATCATCCCATTTTCTTATGTTCATGTTCTATTCCTTCCATGTTCAACCGGAGTGCTGCCCGAATTCTTCCTCTCTCATCTTGTTTTAACCGGAGTGGTTTCGAATTCTATCTTGTCCATTAAACTCTTGATTCATGTCTTTGCAACCTTCAAGTCCTCGTAATGTTCCTTGTTCCTCTTCTCTAACGGATTGTTTGCAATCTCGTTCATATCTATTATACTCTTTCTTTTAAATTGCTCAACCTCTCAAGGGTCGTGGTTTGACTCGTTTGTCAAAGAAGCAACTTAGTTTTACCTCTTCTCTTCCTCTTCCGTTTCTCTCCGGTGCCATCCTAGATCTCGGGACGAGTTCCTCTTGTAGTGGTGGAGTGTTGTAACGCCCCGAGACCAACGCTCCAGAAGACTTCCAACTACTCCGAGTTTCGTCGTGTGATTTGTTTTGTTTGTTGCATCATTTGCATTGCATCATGCCATCATGTCATTTATTTTTTTAAAAACTCAGCTAAATAAATTGCATGGATCTTCGGTCCATTTAAATCGAGGGATATTCACATGGTGATTTCTCTTTATTACATATCCTCCCAATATTTTAGGGAGCTAAAATAAATATTCCATTCATATGGAATCATCCCAAACAAACTGGCATTTAAAACCACTCTCGTTTTCGAATATTCTAACCTTGATCTTTCTCCAATTTGCTCCGGTTCAAGCTGTCATGCTTTGAAATATGTCAAAGTAGATCCATGTCAGTTTTGAGCTCAACTTGTATTTATTTGCCTTACCAAATAAATATATCTACATTTCCTTTTTTAAATAAAAGGAAATAACCCGTCTCTTTTCCTTTTAAAACCAATCTGGCCCCTGGCCATTTTCCTCCCACGGATGGCCCAGCCAATTTTGTGCCCAACCGCCGGTTCGCCCACCTAATCCTCGGCCCAGCTAACCCCTGTTAAACCTAGCCCGATCGAATCCCCTCATCTCCCCTCGTTCCCCTGTGCGCCGCCGCCACGCACAGCCATCGCCAGGGAGAGCCCTGCTCGATCCCCTCCTCCCTCAATGCGCCGTCGCAGGAGAGCAGCGCCCTGCCTCGTTCCCTCGCGCTGAGAGAGGAGCAGAGCCCGCTCCTCCCGACCCACCTCGCCTGACCCGCCGCCTCGCGCTCCACCTCCTCGTCGGCCGGCCGCAGCTCGCCGCGCCCTGCTTCTCCCGTGCCTCACCACCCCCTCGTGCCGACCAACGAGCCCCGCGACCACGCCTCTTCCGCCCCGTTGACCTGATGCGTCCTCGCGTCTCCCTTCCTCCTATCGCGCCTGCGCCGTCCTCTGCTTCCTCTACGGCGACCAGGAGCCACCTCGCCCACGCGTCTCCTCCACCAGCAGCCGGCAACGCCCGAGGGGAGCTGAGCACCTCCATCCCCATGGTGCTGCGACCCCATCACTATTCCTGCCGGTGAGCGCCGCCGAGGCCGTACACGCCTTTGCTTCGAACCAGGGGCCGACGCCCCCATCGCCCGTCGTCTTCGGGCCAAGCTGCCGCTGTCGCTTCCTTCGACTGATGCTGCCACCTCTTTGCCAAGGCCATCGCCGAGTTACCCCAGGACCCGTGGAGTCATGCACGGGAAAACCAAGTCTGAAGACTACCGTGGCCGTGTATCTCGCCAAGTACCACTACCGTTCCTCAAGACCGCCAAGTTCGACTACACGGTGATGCGCCAAGTAACCCCTCAGATCGTCAAGTTCGACTACACGGAGCTGCCAAGTACCACTACGATTGCCGTGTGCATCTATGGATCGCCAAGTACGCCTACGCATGGATATGCCAAGTTCGTCTACGACCTGTGAACAACTACCGCCGCCGCCGTGTACAACTACTTCCACTACCGTCACGAGAACGACTACTTCCTCTACCGACGCCGTGTACAACTACTTCCACTACATCACGAGAACGTCTACTTCCTTCGACGAACGCGTTCCGCCCTAAATGCACGCTTCGAAGGTATAACCGCCGAGAACGACCGCCGTGGACCGAATGCATGTGTTGAATGAGATGCACCGTTTTCACCGTGTCCGAATTGTCACTCGTTTCCATTCCTCGACCGCGGGAACCCGCAACCGGATCACCCCACCATCTCTAGCATGTTCCGCACATCCGCACGCTTCCTTTTGCACCGGTATCTCCATGAGCTACCGGAACCGATATGTTGCCGTGGCATCATTTTCGGATTCGTTGCCGTGGCACCCCTTTCTTCCACCACGGTGATAAATGCTTCATAACATGCTTATGTCAACATTTTTATAAAAATTGCATATAACTTGTATATGTCATCCGCATCATGATAACAACATTTAAAATGTTTAAACTTGTTGTTGCATTAAATTGCTAAATAACATGTGGGGATTTTCCGGACGTGTTGTTTTGTTGTTCCGGCCTCATTTAAACTTGCCTAGATAGGTAGTTTTCATTTGCTTCACCCTCTTGCCATGTTTAACAACATTTAATATTGTTGGGTACATAGCGAGAGATAACTAAATAAGTCATGTGGTGTTTTCTTCAATATGCCACTCCGTTGCATATTGAGCTCCACTTAATATGTAAGATAGTTTTGTGCATTTTGCCATGCCATGTTTCATTAAACCGGACATGCATCATACTTGTTTCCGCACCGTGCCATGATTATGTGTTGGTTATTTACTAGGTTGTTTGCTCTTTTCCGGTGTCGCTTCTTCGGGTTGGTTTCGATTAACGTCGCGTTTGTGAGGATCCGTTCATCTATGACCGTTTGTCTTCTTCTTGGACTCGTTCTTCTTCCTTACGGGATCTCAGGCAAGATGATCATACCCTCGAAATCACTACTGTCTTTGCTATGCTAGTTTGCTCGCTCTTTTGCTATGCCAATGCTACGATGCCTATCATTTGCTTGTCAGCCTCCCAAATTGCCATGTCAAACCTCTAACCCACCATGTCCTAGCAAACCGCTGATTGGCTATGTTACCGCTTTGCTCAGCCCTCTTATAGCGTTGTTAGTTGCGGTGAAGGTTGAAGTTTGTTCCTTGTTGAACATGGAGATGTTGTTCCTTGTTGGAACATGTTTACTTGTTGGGATATCACAATATATCTTATTTAATTAATGCGTCTATATACTTGGTAAAGGGTGGAAGGCTCGGCCTTATGCCAGTGTTTTGTTCCACTCTTGCCGCCCTAGTTTCCGTCATATCGGTGTTATGTTCCCGGATTTTATGCTCCTTACGCGGTTGGGCTATATTGGGAACCCCTTGACAGTTCGCCTTAAGTAAAGCTCCTCCAAAGAATGCCCAACATTGGTTTTACCATTTGCACTAACAACCTACCACCTTCCCTTGGGTTCTGCAGACTCAAGGGTCATCTTTATTCTAACCCCCGGCCGGTGCTCCTCGAGTGTTGGTCCGAATCGAGCTACTCAAGGGCCACCTCGGGAAACTTGAGGGTTGGTTTTACTCGTAGCTAGTCTCATCTGAGTGTGCCACGAGAAAGAGATATGTGCAGCTCCTATCGGGATTTGTCGGCACATTCGGGCGGTGTTGCTGGTTTTGTTTTACCCTGTCGAAATGTCTTGTTGTACCGGGATACCGAGTCTGATTGGAGTGTCTCGGGTGGAGGTCTATTCCTTCGTTGACCGTGAGAGCTTGTCATGGGCTAAGTTGGGACACCCTGCAGGATTTGAACTTTGAAAGCCGTGCCCATGTTATGGGCAGATGGGAATTTGTTAACGTCCGGTTGTAGAAAACCTGAAGTTGACCTTAATTAAAAATACATCAACCGTGTGTGTAACCGTGATGGTCTCTTTCCGACGGAGTCCGGGAAGTGAACACGGTGTTGGAGTTATGCTTGACGTAGGTTGCTATAGGATCACTTCTTGATCATACTTTTATCGACCGTGCTTTGCCTTCTCTTCTCGCTCTCATTTGCGTATGTTAGCCACCATATATGCTAGTCTCTTGCTGCAGCTCCACCTCATGCCTTTACCTTACCCATAAGCTTAAATAGTCTTGATCGCGAGGGTGCGAGATTGCTGAGTCCCCGTGGCTCACAGATACTTCCAAAACCAGTTTGCAGGTGCCTATGTTACCGAGCAGGTGACGCAACCAAGCTCAAGGAGGAGCTCGATGAAGATCTTTCCCTTTGTGTTGTTTCGTTCTAGTTGATCAGTAGTGGAGCCCAGTTGGGGTCGATCGGGGACCTTTGTCGCATTTGGGGTTCTTCTTTTATTTTGGTCCCGTAGTCGGACCTTGATTATATCTGGATGATCTAATACTTTATTCATGTAATTGTGTGAAGTGGCGATTGTAAGCCAACTATGTATCTCTTTCACTTATGTATTACATGGGTTGTGTGAAGATTACCTCACTTGCGACATTGCTTTCAATGCGGTTATGCCTCTAAGTCGTGCTTCGACACGTGGGAGATATAGCCGCATCGAGGGCGTTACACATGTGAAAGACACATCTAAGTCTAACATACTTCCTATGCATAGGCATCTTATAGGCAAACAAATTATCATAGCAAGCAAAAACTAGCATATGCAAGGAAGCGGAAAGAAACAATAGCAATCTCAACACAATGAGAGGTAATTTAGTAACATGAAAATTTCTACAATCATATTTTTGTGGGGACCCCGACTTATAAGTCGAGATCACCGAATGTACGTGTACAGTGATCCCAGAGATCAATGCTCACTGAACACACAGAAGCTGAATAACAAGAGTCTTACATCCATACATATCGTCTTACACAAATTGTGACCATTATGGTCAAGTCTTACAACGACAAAGCCTTAAGGGCTGAACATCAAATGAAACATAAGCAGCGGAAACCGTCGTTGATAAGTAGAACCCATGCCATCTGCCTTAACCCTACAGGCATTCTGACTGGGAAACGTCCTAGTTCGCATGATCGTCTCCAAAGAACTCTTCTTCGAACTCCGGTTCCTCCAAGCCTGGTAAATTAAATAACCAGTGGCAAGCCAATGAGTACTTTGAATGTACTCGCAAGCAACCCATGTTTTGGTTCAAGGTACAACAATGCAGGACATAGGTAAATTTTGCATAAAGCTAGTTTTGAGTGCAATGACATGTTCAACATCCTATAAAGCATGCATCAAGAGAATTCAAGTAACCATGAGATCTGGTCACAGATATCAACATAAATAGAGTGGGCACCAACCCATTTATCATAAACAGAGTGGGCACCAACCCATCTCAATCGTGTCAAGTCCTTGGCTTGACCCAAGTCATTTCCATCATTTCACTCACACGGTTGAAAACCCTGGACATAGTTTAAGCAGCACCGCCCAACCGTCCTTGACCGTGGACACGGCTATTCGAATAGTTTTACACTCTGCAGAGGTTGCACACTTTACCCACTAGATCCGGGGAACTTCCGTGTCATCCACGACCCGCGGTACCTCAAGTACCCGGGGTAAGCACCCGATCACCGCCTTTCCCTAGACGACACTAACATGGAGTCCACTCGATTGGTAGTAACCCCCGTGCCAAACATTTCACATTATAAAGTTGTGGAGCCTCGCTCCCATACTCATCACATACCACAAGCACGGGGTACCAACGGTGTGTCCGGTTCCCTGTGAAAACAGTCATGGCCGCCCTACCTGGCACGACCCCGTCCCAAGAGAGAGCACCAACTCTCCCCCGTCACTAGTAATGCGGGCTCCAAGCTAGTATCGGTCTAGGTACTCAACAATGCCCTTTCCCATATAAGGGTAGAGTGGTCGCGCATGTAGGGTTGGGACAGTCATCAAATCTTAAATCTAATCCATTTTCGAAAACAACACACACTTGCCTCGGTACACCACTTAGTCATCAAGTGGTTACCTTTCTCATCATCTCCCTCGGGCATAAATGGCACCCGATGGGGTTTTCAAAGTTGTTTGAAAATATTTTGTCTCCATCACATGCATATTCCCGTCCCTTTTTGCGTAGCAAACTACTTAGCATCCTATCTACTCCCATCGTCATAACCCTCATAAGAAGGTAGGGTCATGCACAATGCAAGTGTCAACAAGAAAAGTAACGGAGGCAACCCACCAAAGTGGTTACCCATCCTTCATGATTCCGATGCAACAATAATAAGTGCTATATGACATGCATAAAAAGGGTTTCATAGACATGGTCAAAGGGCTGCTTGCCTGTTTGAACAAAGTCTTCGAGGTCTTCAAATATCTCTGGTCCAACTCCGAGCATTTCGTCTACTTCGTCCTCTATCGTCGAAAGCAACCATAATAAGCAACACAACAAGGCAGGAAATAAAAGTGCTCTACAAATATGAGTTGGACTTTTCTGGGGTACCTCTGGTCATATGAGGGATGACCAAAGTGGTTTCAATGGAAGTGGATCTATGGATATTTCTAAACATTTCGATAGGATGGAATCAAGGGGTTTGATGGATCCACAAGTTGTACACAGAATGACATTTTATAAAAATGAGTAAAAGTACCCATTAATTCAGGCATGATTTTAGAAACATTTAGAAATTGGTTTCACTTTGGATTTGGAGTTGAAATGAATACAATATGGATTTTTGAAGTGGACTTATGTGGATAAATGACCTTTTAAAAAAAGTTCAGTGAAAACCAGGGACAACAAAAATTTTCACTGTGGCCTATTAAATAGGGCTGGATTTATGGAGCCACTGGAAATTTGAATCATCAAATTTGGAGTCCATTTGACTTATTTGTGGATTTTACAAATTTACAGAAAAGAAAAAGGAAAAGGAAAGGGTTTTACCCTTATCCAACAAGACCGGGCGCAGATTTAGCGATGGGCGGCCTAGCGGCTCGGCGAGTGCAACAGGCGACGTCGATGGCGCCCAGCCTGAGTACACCTTCGCTGCGGGGACGCGGGAGAAAACGAGTACGCCTCCACTTGCCAGCGTGGCCCCGTGGCTGAGCCACTGACAAGCGGGGCCCGCCTGTCAGGTTCGCCCTCCACCTCCCGCGCGGGTGCGACAGGAGACAGAGGAGGTGTTCGACACCGGCCGTCGGCGCTACAGGGCGTCTTCGGCGATGCCCTGCCCACTGGCGTGCTCAGGGGACCCAGCCGCGTCCAACCGTGGGTGGCACGGTCGCCCAGGGGCACCGGGTCGAGCAAGGCATCGACCGCGGCGGACGAGGCTAACGGTGGCGATGCAGCTCGACGGACAGCCACGGGGAGGAGGGGGAGAAGCACGGGAGGGTCTCGCGGTGACGGTGGTGGCGCTCTGGAGCGGTCCAGAGGGAAGGAGGAGGAGAGATGGGTGCGGATTTAGGCGGAGACCGACGGGAAGGCTCCGGCCATGGTGACGGATGGAGAGCGCGAGGAGGGGAGAGGGTTGGTCCAGGGGTCTCTAGGAGGGAGAGAGAGCGAAAGGAGGCTGAGAGGCCCTGGGGTGGCCTTTATGGCGGGCGATGGTGCACCGTGGGCTCGTCTTGGCCGTGAGCTCGCACTGTCGCCACTGACCCTCGGGAAGGTGGTGCACCGAGTCCGTGGAGTTCGTGGAGGCGGACTACGCCTGTGGGGAGAAGAGAGGGAGCGGGAATGCGGCATGGCGGGTCCCGCTTGTGCTGGCCGACCGGGCGCGCCGGGCGGCGTTCTGTCCGCACGCGAGGAGAGCCGAGAGGAGAGAGAGGATGGGGACGACAGGTGTAGCGTGTTGCGACGCCGAGGTGACCTCGGGGACACGAGGGGAGGCCCTAGGTGGCCGGGGCGGTTGAAGGAGGCGGCTACAGTCTTGGTGTGCATCAGAAGCTCTGAGCATGCCAATTGCATGCCAGGCATGTCTTTGGCTTGTAGGGCGTGGCCACTTGTGTCTAGGGGGTCGGGGAGGAGTAAACAAAGGGGTGGTGGCCTTGGATGCCTGGTGAACCACTGGGAGAAGAGAGAGGTTGAGGAGAGAGAGAAAAGGCTGTCCAGAGAGAGAAAATGAGGTTTTACCCTCCAATAATTGAGCTATGGACTTTCCATTGCTCTTGGAGGTGCAAGGGGACTCGAGGGGCTGTGGTAAAAGTTGAGGTCATGGAGAAGAGTGGAAGTGGTCAAAAATGGCATTTTGGAAAAATGGCAGAAGGTGTTTGATGCTTGTTTGGTTAAGCAAATGAACTCCAAATGCCATGATACTCCACAGGGTGAAATGACACATAAAAATATGGCCTTCCACCAATTTGGAGCTTATTTGGGCAAAGTGGCCAATGCAGCTTTTGAAAACCCTAGAAATGAGCAGAAATGGACTTTCCAAGATTTAGTCATGAAAAATATGTTCTCCTTGATGCACCACTTGGTGTAGTGTCATCATTTGAGGTTATGAACATGTCTACAAAAGTTGAGATCAAAAGGAGAAAGTTTCCAATGTAGAGTTGTTCAATTTTGGTTCTGGACAGGAAGGGTTTTGGGGCACTTTGATCAAGTTAACTTATTCTCCAACTTGTGCCATTTGGTCTAGATGAATTATTAGACCATTGGAGCATGTTCACAAGGTTTGAGAACATTTGGACATGTTTGGCAATGTAAAGCTGCTCAAACTTGAAAATGGACAGAAATGGTTTTGAGGGGATTTGATGATGTTATATTGTTCTCCAAGTCATGAGACTTGGCAAGATCATCTAATATGTCATATGTGACATGCTAGAATTTCCTTGGAATATTTGGAGAATATTTCCTTTGTAAATATTTCAAAAGCTTGAAATATCCAAAAAGGGTTTTTGAGGGATTTGACCAATATTTTGAACATGACCATGTGTTGAAACTCTCATATATGGACAATATATGTCCTGTGAGTTTCCCTAAATTTTGTCAAATATTTTTGAAACAACAAAATAATTTTTCCCTATTAAAGACCATTTCTGGCCTTAAGAAAAAGCTTTTAAATAAAATAGGAAATAACTTTTAAAATTATATTTTGTGGTTTCGGGTATCCTATATCTAATAGGAGTCAAATATATTTTTGAAAGGTGTTTACTGCCCTTAATTAAGTACTTGCAGTGCAAACCTCAATTCAGGGTTTTTGAAAAACTAATTTTGAAAATACTATTTGGCCAAATTATTTTTGCAAGAAATCATTTTTATGTCCTATACACATGGCATGATCATTGGTTCAAGAGTTTGGAGCAAGGAGATGAAGTATAGGAGTTGGAGGACTTATTTGATTTTTAGAGCACTTGCAAACAGCACACAAAAATCAAATCAAGCAAATTCCAAAACACTCAAAAGTTTTTGTCAATCCACATTTTAGCATGATTTAGTGACTTAAATGATGTGCCATGAAAATCAGGGTGTGACAGACCTACCCCCCTTACAAGAATCTCGTCCCCGAGATTCCCAAACTAGGCGTGGAAAGGGATAAAAAAAACTTGGATCTTGGGTAGTCTTCAAGTCCTCATGTTGCTTCTGCTTCTGTTTGGTGCTCCATTGAACTTGAAATACTTGATGGTGTGGCTTCGCGTATGACGTTCTTCTTGATCCAGGTTGCTAATGGGTAGCTCGCGGTAGGTTAGATTGGGCTAGGGGTCGATCGCTTGGTGGTTAGTGTCCTTATCAGTGCTCGGGCTAGCTAGGAAGTTGAAAGCACTTCCGGGGGTTGGGATGCATGGAAAGCATCGTCCACATCGGGCGAGTCAGGTGGTAACTCTAGTTGGTATCTGTCCTCTCTTCATCTCGTAGTGATCTCGGAGGGGGTTGTCAAATCTTGGAGTGATCTCGAAGGGAGCCAATGAATCTTGGTGTGGGTCCCCTTGTCATGGGAATGCTTGGTTCCTCCGAGAGAAGTGGCTTGTATGTACACCTGGTCTTCGAGGCGGAAGTTTACTTCTTGAAGATGGTGGTGGGTGTAGTGCTTCCTCCTTGGCATGGCGGTCTTCAAATGTTCCTTGACTAGCTGAACGGCTCTTCTTCTGTCTTCAGGTGGACAAGTAGGTCACCAAATGATGATGAGAATTATCTTGTCTAAGCACTCCATGAGATCTATGGGGTACGTAAGGTGGGCTGAGGCATTGGTGGTGGCCATGGTTGAGCATTGGCCAAGGTCTTATTGATCTAGACCCAAGGCCCAAGGTCATGATCCAACCGCGTTGTGGCTTGGTAGGGCATAAGGGTTTCAAGGATTCTAGTGTGCGAATGAACATTTATCATCCTACCTTTAAGCACGGTTTCTGAGATGCCAATAGTCTATCTAGTCCTTTAAACAAATCACATCATATCACTGACAGATCATTTCGTATAGGCCAACTCCAATCATCACTCATGCTATTCATATCCTCATGACTCCCAAGAGGAGGTCTAACAACATCATATAAGTCTACGATCCCCAAACTCATATGTATGTCTACCCTAAAATCCATGGGTAGAACATATAAGTGCTAAGCTTGAACGTGACAATCCAAGTGCTCACCTATCTTTCCAAGGTCCATGCTAGTGCATCTCTATCCTAAGGAAACACGTCGTATGCCACTCCAAGATCTTGTTTCCTTCCTATGAATCAACTCCAAGAACCTGTTAACTACCATCAATCACTACACGATCCAATGCCTATCTTTGGTGTTCCACATGATCTCCTAAATTCCTTATAATCCACAAATAATGGGAAAGCTACCTTACTATAGTTTGTCCACCGATTCCCATTGTCATGGTCAAGTAAACTCCAAGGTCAAGCTCATATAGAACCCTAAATAAACTCCGACAATTAGTCCAATCTCCTAGTTTATCGTCCACCGAGAAACATGGTATCATGATCGAGATCATCAGTCTAAATCCAATTTACTCCGAACCATGTAGACATACTCAGCATCTATATTCAACTAGAATCACCTACTTAAATCCAAATCTCTTGTCCAACGAGAATTCCTACATGTTCCCCCAAGTCATTGTCGTAATATCAACTATCACCTATCAATATTATCCGATCAAGTCAAATCCTTGCACTCCTGTGAGTTTCACTTGCGATCATAATTGTCCTATTAAATCCAATTTACTCAGAGTAATGAAAGCTATGCTACTCTATAATCATGATCCCACCAAGTTCATCTACCAACATGGTAGCCTTATAATCCACCAAGAGTCTCGAATAATTCCTCAAAGTCATTGATATAAACTCATCAAGTCATTTGTCCCCTGTTCCTATATCCTCAAATTGGTCTTCCCTATGGCATCATCAGTTTTGGTGCTATCTTAGGAAGATAATGTGCTCGTTCACTATGTCCACTAGTTCCATAATGAACCCAGTGATAAGCAAGGTTACGGAGGCTTAACAGGTTCTCTTGCAATTCCGTAGGTTAAGCTCATGGTTAAGGTTTCGAGCTGGGGTATCCCGTGAAGTCTCGAAGGGTCTAGGGATGGGTTCTAGTCTTGAGGTGCAAACATACGTGGTTGTACTTGGTCGAGGAGGTTGTAGCAAAAGTCTTCAGTGCTTGTTGGTCGCCGAGGTGGAATCCTTGGTGCATATTGTCTTGCTTGTCTTCAGTTGAGGAGAGAGATGAGAGGGAAAAGTAGCATAGAGGAGGGGGATGCCTAAAGGGGGTTCGATAGTGCAGGTGCAAACAAACAAGTGCCAGAAGGGGCCAAACACAAACAACAAAATAACGCAGGTGATATAGTTGCATACTTGTTGCCTAGGGCAAAAAGGGCAACTGATATCAAAAACACAGACAAATAAAAACAAGCAACACACAATCAGGGTTCTACTCGAACCATCATACGGACTCATTGCAAGATAGGGGTACACGACTCATCCTACCCTAGGGGTCCTCGGACTCTATAGTCGTGCCTTGAGCCTCGTCGATCTCCGGGTTTCCCTCGGTGCTGCTACGTCTCTTGTAGTTGTTTGATGAAACGATCCGGTTGAGCTTGAAGAGTCTTCAACAACTTCTTGCTGTTGAAGTGATGGGGTGAAGGTGGCTTCTCATAGCGTGCATTGACTCGATCTTCGTTGTCTTCTTAATCATGACGATCCTTCTTCTCTTCTAAGCCGTCGATGGTACCGGTAGGTAATCCTTTATGCAATGACATTATCAAGGCATAATAGAGGTCCATCATGTCGGTTACGTTGATGACAACTTCGACACCAAGAGCGGGGGATGAGGAGAACTGTTTTCCTGCTCACTATGGTGAGGCGGACCAAATGGCTAGGTTCTCATCCATCGGTGGTTGCCGATACAACAACGGTAGTGACATGGTTACTCTATTAGCGATGTATACCATGATCTTACATATTCTATGCCCCGATCATCGTGAGGCTAAGATTGCATCATCTTGGGGCGTGTCAAGGGTGTCACCATCTCACAGGTCTTCGTGTCCTCATTCCTCGAGGATGTATCTTCGTTGATATTGTCTTGTTGTGATGTCGCCAATCTTGTGTTCAGGAGATGTGGGTGAATGTCTGGCAAGGCATCATCCTTCCAGATTACCCACGAGGATTACAAGGAATCCGTGGTTAGGGGCATAAGGGTTCTAGCGACCAAAGGTTTTGAAGGGGAAGAGACCAATAAGGAAAGTATACCCTAGTTTTCGAAAAACTCTGAAGGGGAAGAGAAGTATAGATAGTTTTGAAAACTAGTAGTAGTTTTGGAAATAGTTTTACCCTAACTAACGACCATGCTAACTAAGGCTTCCTACAGTCAGGATGGCTCTGATACCAGCTCTGTGGGGACCCCGACTTATAAGTCGAGATCACCGAATGTACGTGTACAGTGATCCCAGAGATCAATGCTCACTGAACACACAGAAGCTGAATAACAAGAGTCTTACATCCATACATATCGTCTTACACAAATTGTGACCATTATGGTCAAGTCTTACAACGACAAAGCCTTAAGGGCTGAACATCAAATGAAACATAAGCAGCGGAAACCGTCATTGATAAGTAGAACCCATGCCATCTGCCTTAACCCTCGGGCATTACGATTGGAACGCCCTAGTTCGCATGATCGTCTCCAAAGAACTCTTCTTCGAACTCCGGTTCCTCCAAGCCTGGTAAATTAAATAACCAGTGGCAAGCCAATGAGTACTTTGAATGTACTCGCAAGCAACCCATGTTTTGGTTCAAGGTACAACAATGCAGGACATAGGTAAATTTTGCATAAAGCTAGTTTTGAGTGCAATGACATGTTCAACATCCTATAAAGCATGCATCAAGAGAATTCAAGTAACCATGAGATCTGGTCACAGATATCAACATAAATAGAGTGGGCACCAACCCATTTATCATAAACAGAGTGGGCACCAACCCATCTCAATCGTGTCAAGTCCTTGGCTTGACCCAAGTCATTTCCATCATTTCACTCACACGGTTGAAAACCCTGGACATAGTTTAAGCAGCACCGCCCAACCGTCCTTGACCGTGGACACGGCTATTCGAATAGTTTTACACTCTGCAGAGGTTGCACACTTTACCCACTAGATCCGGGGAACTTCCGTGTCATCCACGACCCGCGGTACCTCAAGTACCCGGGGTAAGCACCGATCACCGCCTTTCCTAGACGACACTAACATGGAGTCCACTCGATTAGTAGTAACCCCGTACAAACATTTCACATTATAAAGTTGTGGAGCCTCGCTCCCATACTCATCACATACCACAAGCACGGGGTACCAACAATGTGTCCGGTGCCCTGTGAAAACAATCATGGCCGCCCTACCTGGCACGACCCCGTCCCAAAAGAGAGCACCAACTCTCCCCCGTCACTAGTAATGCGGGCTCCAAGCTAGTATCGGTCTAGGTACTCAACAATGCCCTTTCCCATATAAGGGTAGAGTGGTCGCGCATGTAGGGTTGGGACAGTCATCAAATCTTAAATCTAATCCGTTTTCGAAAACAACACACACTTGCCTCGGTACACCACTTCGTCATCAAGTGGTTACCTTTCTCATCATCTCCCTCGGGCATAAATGGCACCCGATGGGGTTTTCGAAAGTTGTTTGAAAATATTTTGTCTCCATCACATGCCTATTCCCGTCCCTTTTTGCGTAGCAAACTACTTAGCATCCTATCTACCCCCATCGTCATAACCCTCATAAGAAGGTAGGGTCATGCACAATGCAAGTGTCAACGAGAAAAGTAACGGAGGCAACCCACCAAAGTGGTTACCCATCCTTCATGATTCCGATGCAACAATAATAAGTGCTATATGACATGCATAAAAAGGGTTTCATAGACATGGTCAAAGGGCTGCTTGCCTGTTTGAACAAAGTCTTCGAGGTCTTCAAATATCTCTGGTCCAACTCCGAGCATTTCGTCTACTTCGTCCTCTATCGTCGAAAGCAACCATAATAAGCAACACAACAAGGCAGGAAATAAAAGTGCTCTACAAATATGAGTTGGACTTTTCTGGGGTACCTCTGGTCATATGAGGGATGACCAAAGTGGTTTCAATGGAAGTGGATCTATGGATATTTCTAAACATTTCGATAGGATGGAATCAAGGGGTTTGATGGATCCACAAGTTGTACACAGAATGACATTTTATAAAAATGAGTAAAAGTACCCATTAATTCAGGCATGATTTTAGAAACATTTAGAAATTGGTTTCACTGGATTTGGAGTTGAAATGAATACAATATGGATTTTTGAAGTGGACTTATGTGGATAAATGACCTTTTAAAAAAAGTTCAGTGAAAACCAGGGACAACAAAAATTTCCACTGTGGCCTATTAAATAGGGCTGGATTTATGGAGCCACTGGAAATTTGAATCATCAAATTTGGAGTCCATTTGACTTATTTGTGGATTTTACAAATTTACAGAAAAGAAAAAGGAAAAGGAAAGGGTTTTACCCTTATCCAAACAGACTGGCGTAGATTTAGCGATGGGCAGCCCAATGCTCGGCCACGCTTGACTGTGGCGCGGCGTTGATGGCGCCCACTGAGTACACCTTGCTGCATGGGACGCTGGAGAAAACGCAATCGCCTCCACTTGCCAGCGTGGCCCCGTGGCTGGGCCACTGACAAGCGGGGCCCGCCTGTCAGGTTCGCCCTCCACCTCCCGCGCGGGTGCAACAGGAGACAGAGGAGGTGTTCGACGCCGGCCGCCGGCGCTACAGGGCGTCTCCGGCGATGCCCTGCCCACCGGCATGCTCAGGGGACCCAGCCGCGTCCAACCGTGGGTGGCATGGTCGCCCAGGGGCACCGGGTCGAGCAAGGCATCGACCGCGGCGGACGAGGCTAACGGTGGCGATGCAGCTCGACGGACAGCCACGGGGAGGAGGGGGAGAAGCACGGGAGGGTCTCGCGGTGACGGTGGTGGCGCTCTAGAGAGGTCCAGAGGGAAGGAGGAGGAGAGATGGGTGGGGATTTAGGCGGAGACCGACGGTAAGGCTCCGGCCATGGTGACGGATGGAGAGCGCGAAGAGGGGAGAGGGTTGGTCCAGGGTCTGGGGGGAGAGAGAGCGAAGGAGGCTGAGAGGCCCTGGGGTGGCCTTTATGGCGGGCGATGGTGCACCGTGGGCTCGTCTTGCGCCGAGCTCGCACTGCGTCGCCACGGACCCTCGGGAAGGTGGTGCACTGAGTCCAGGGAGTTCGTGGAGGCGGACTACGCCCAGGGGGAGAAGAGAGGGAGCGGGGAATGCGGCATGGCGGGTCCCCTTGTGACCAGCCGATCGGCCGGCCGGGCGGCGCCTCTGTCCGCACGCGAGGAGAGCCGAGAGGGAGAGAGAGGATGGGGACGACAGTGTAGCGTGTTATGGACGCCGAGGTGACCTCGGGGACACGAGGGGAGGCCCTAGGTGGCCGGGCGGTTGGAGGAGGCGGCTACAGTGCGGGTGTGCACTGTAGCGCGCTCTGGAGCACGCCAATTGCATGCCAGGGCATGTCTTTGGCTTGTAGGGTGTGGCCACTTGTGTCTAGGGGGTCAGGGGAGGAGTAAACAAAGGGGTGGTGGCCTTGGATGCCCTGGTGAACCACTGGGAGAAGAGAGAGGTTGAGGGAGAGAGAGAAAAGGCTGTCCAGAGAGAGAAAAATGAGGTTTTACCCCTCAAGTAATTGAGCTATGGACTTTCCATTGCTACTGGAGGTGCAAGGGGACTCTGAGGGGCTGTGGTAAAAAGTTGAGGTCATGGAGAAGAGTGGAAGTGGTCAAAAATGGCATTTTGGAAAAATGGCAGAAGGTGTTTGATGCTTGTTTGGTTAAGCAAATGAACTCCAAATGCCATGATACTCCACAGGGTGAAATGACACATAAAAATATGGCCTTCCACCAATTTGGAGCTTATTTGGGCAAAGTGGCCAATGCAGCTTTTGAAAACCCTAGAAATGAGCAGAAATGGACTTTCCAAGATTTAGTCATGAAAAATATGTTCTCCTTGATGCACCACTTGGTGTAGTGTCATCATTTGAGGTTATGAACATGTCTACAAAAGTTGAGATCAAAAGGAGAAAGTTTCCAATGTAGAGTTGTTCAATTTTGGTTCTGGACAGGAAGGGTTTTGGGGCACTTTGATCAAGTTAACTTATTCTCCAACTTGTGCCATTTGGTCTAGATGAATTATTAGACCATTGGAGCATGTTCACAAGGTTTGAGAACATTTGGACATGTTTGGCAATGTAAAGCTGCTCAAACTTGAAAATGACAGAAATGGTTTTGAGGGGATTTGATGATGTTATATTGTTCTCCAAGTCATGAGACTTGGCAAGATCATCTAATATGTCATATGTGACATGCTAGAATTTCCTTGGAATATTTGGAGAATATTTCCTTTGTAAATATTTCAAAAGCTTGAAATATCCAAAAGGGTTTTGAGGATTTGACCAATATTTTGAACATGACCATGTGTTGAAACTCTCATATATGGACAATATATGTCCTATGAGTTTCCCTAAATTTTGTCAAATATTTTTGAAACAAAAAAATAATTTTTCCCTATTAAAGACCATTTCTGGCCTTAAGAAAAAGCTTTTAAATAAAATAGGGAAATAACTTTTAAAATTATATTTTTGTGGTTTCTGGGTATCCTATATCTAATAGGAGTCAAATATATTTTTGGAAAGGTGTTTACTGCCCTTAATTAAGTACTTGCAGTGCAAACCTCAATTCAGGGGTTTTTGAAAAACTAATTTTGAAAATACTATTTGGCCAAATTATTTTTGCAAGAAATCATTTTTATGTCCTATACACATGGCATGATCATTGGTTCAAGAGTTTGGAGCAAGGAGATGAAGTATAGGAGTTGGAGGACTTATTTGATTTTTAGAGCACTTGCAAACAGCAGACAAAAATCAAATCAAGCAAATTCCAAAACACTCAAAAGTTTTTGTCAATCCACATTTTAGCATGATTTAGTGACTTAAATGATGTGCCATGAAAATCAGGGTGTGACAATTTTCCTCTCTCATAATAATTACATGTGGGATCATAAGAAAATTCAACAAAATAGCTAAAAAAATAAAATAATTTCAACATGATCCACATGCATGCAAAGTTGACACTCTTCCAAAATAGTGGGATTAACATTAACTATAGTCATGACCTCTCCAAACCCACTTTTATCAAAAATTTCATAAGATTGAACATTCTCCAAATATGTGGGATCTAAAGTTGACACACTTCCAAACCCACTTTCAATATTATTGTAAACACTATTATCAATCTCATAATCATCATGGGTCTTAAATAAATTTTCAAGATCATAAGAAGAATCACCCCAATCATGATCATTGCAACAAGTAGTAGACAAAGCAAAACTAGCATCCCCAAGCTTAGGGTTTTGCATATTATTAGCACAATTAAAATCAAGAGAATTATATTAAAATCATTGAAATCATGATTTTTATTCGAGGAGCTATCGTGAATCTCTTCATAAATTTCTTCATCACAATTTTCAGATTCACGAATTTCAAGCAAAACCTCATAAAGATAATCTAGTGCACTCAAATCTCTAGAAATTGGTTCATCATAATTGGATCTCTTAAAAAGATTAGCAAGGGGATGAGGATCCATAAACTTTTAGCAAGCGAAGATGCAAGAAAAAAGAAGGCACATGGTAACAGAAGACTGAACGGAAGGAGGCCGAATAAAACGACAAAGGTGAAGTGGGGGAGAGGAAAACGAGAGGCAAATGGCAAATAATGTAATGCGAGGGAGATGAGTTTGTGATGGGTACTTGGTATGTCTTGACATGCGCGAAGACCTCCCCGACAACAGTGCCAGAAATCCTTCTTGCTATGTCTTGAGCTTGCGTTGGTTTTTCCCTTGAAGAGGAAAGGGTGATGTAGCAAAGTAGCGTAAGTATTTCCCTCAGTTTTTGAGAACCAAGGTATCAATCCAGTAGGAGGCTCCTCAAAAGTCCCACGCACCTACACAAACAAACAAGAACCTCGCAACCAACACGATAAAAGGGGTTGTCAATCCCTTCACGGTAACTTGCGAAAGTGAGATCTGATAGAGATAATAGGATAAGATAAATATTTTTGGTATCTTTATGACATAGATTGGAAAATAAAAGATGCCAATGAAAGTAGATAAAAACTTATATGATAAAACATAGACCCGGGGGGCATAGGTTTCACTAGTGGCTTCTCTCAAGATAGCAGAAGTATTACGGTGGGTGAACAAATTACTGTTGAGCAATTGATAGAAAAGCGCATAGTTATGAGATTATCTAGGCATGATCATGTATATAGGCATCACGTCCATGACAAGTAGATCAAAACGCTTCTGCATCTACTACTATTACTCCACACATCGAAGGACTCATGCCTGCATCTAGAGTATTAAGTTCATGAAGAACAGAGTAACGCAGTAAGAAAGATGACATGATGTAGAGGGATAAACTCATGCAATATGATATAAACCCCATCTTTTTATCCTCAATGGCAACAATACAATACGTGCCTTGTTGCCCTAACATCCTTGGGAAAGGACACCGCAAGATTGAACCCAAAGCTAAGCACTTCCCCCATTGCAAGAAAGATCAATCTAGTAGGCCAAACCAAACTGATAATTCGAAGACACTTGCAAAGATAACTTAATCACACATAGAAGAATTTAGAGGAGATTCAAATATTTCTCATAGATAAACTTGATCATAAACCCACAATTCATCGGATCTCGACAAACACACCGCAAAAAGAGTTACATCGAATAGATCTCCAAGAAGATCGAGGAGAATTTTGTATTGAGATTCAAAGAGAGAGAAGCCATCTAGCTAATAACTATGGACCCGAAGGTCTGTGGTAAACTACTCACAACTCATCGGAGAGGCCTTGGAGATGATGTAGAGGCCCTCCATGGTCGATTCCCCCTCCGGCGGAGCGCCGGGGAAGGCTCCAAGATGGGATCTCGCGGATACAGAAGGTTGTTGAGGTGGAAATAGTTTTTCGTGGTGCTCCTGGATGTTTTCGGGGTATGTGGATATATATAGGAGGAAGAAGTAGGTCGGTGGATGCTTGAGGGGCCCATGAGGGTGGGGGCCGCGCCCACCCCCAGGGGGCGCGCCGGGCACCCTCGTGGTCGCCTCGTTTGTTGCTTGACGTCCAGTCCAAGTCCCCTGGATTGCGTTTGTTCCAAAAAGTTTGCTCCCGAAGGTTTCATTCCGTTTGGACTCCGTTTGATATTCCTTTCCTTCGAAACACTGAAATAGGCAAAAAAAACAGCAATTCGGGTTGGGCCTCCGGTTCGTAGGTTAGTCCCAAAAATGATATAAAAGTGTAGAGTAATGCCCATAAACATCCAAAATGTGTAATATAACAGCATGGAACAATCAAAAATTATAGATACGTTGGAGACGTATCACTCACTTGATGTTGGTTCATCGATATCTCAATTCCCCATACGCAGAAAGGGTCAAAGCACGGATCTTTACCAATGACATATGTACCTAAAAGCACCAAGTTAATATTAGAAGTTTAACACCAATTGCACAATGACGTAGTACAACACTCTTTTATAATATCTTATAACATCCAATATACTCACATATTAGATGAATTAACATCTTATATTATGGGTCGGAAGGAGTTTATTGCATTCTTACAAATTATCACCTGATTAACTGCTTCTATATCCATGGGTTAGAGTTAGTTTGAGCTAGTTCGGGCTCAAATAGCCCTAAAGTATATCTAAACATGAGGGCTAGTTTGAGCTAGTTGCATCTATAACCCACCCAAAAAACGATCCAACCCAAGAGGTGCTAATTGGAGCTAGTTCTCCTAGTGAATTTATTGTCAATCTAAGTATATAACCCTGTCATCCAAACACCTCTTTGGATGGAGATAGTTCAGGGTTAGTCATGAGCTAGAAACTAACTCTAACCTCTAAGCTAAGTTGATTATCCAAACAAGGTTGTGTTGTTGTTGTTGTTGTTGTTGTTGTTGTTGTTGTTGCTGCTGCTCTTCTACGTGTATCTAGACATCATCAGAACATTAAGGTAACACTCTTCCTTGTTGCTATGTAGCCTGGGATTGCATATGTAGACATTAAGTATAGTGCATGTTGCTATGTAGCCTCAGATATATTACATATGGCCCTAGTTAACCTAACGATAAATGGGTTGCTGATATATTCAGTTAAAAGTCTGATTCACCGATTAGTCCCTTATCAGCCCCCTGCCTATATGGTACCAGCTACCAATATCCTGAATAGTGAGCATATATAAGCCATGGGATGAAACTAACCTTGATGGAAAACAACAGTCGTTCCCAAAATTGTCTTGTGTAGGTACATCGAGAAGCATGTTAAGCACAATAGGCTAAACATCAACCAAAATTATCCATGGCAGAAAAAATAATCTCCAAAAGATAGCTTCAGTGTGACGCTAGTAAAGCAAAACAAGTGAAAAGGTGTGTTAACTGCAACAGGCCTAACATTTAACAACAAGCAAACATAGTCATTCAAACTGGTATTGTGCCGGTCTAAGTACACTGGTTATTGCTAAATAAAAATGGAAAGGCATGTTTAAATACAAGATGCAGCAACCAAATGTAGTCATTCATGCCCTGTTTGTTTCAGCTTTGCTTGGATTTTAATCACCTTTGGATTCGCTTCAGTGGCGAACAGCTTCACCACCGAAGTACACTTTGAGGTGCTTCAGGAAATTGCACTAAAAATGACCCAAATCCAGATTCAGCTTCACTGGCAAAGCTGATTCCAAATAGCTATTTGTTTTGGATTCCAGATTCGGCTTCACTAGCAAAGCTGAATCTGGTCCCAGAATCCGAAAGAAATAGGGCCATAGTCGTATTGTTGAAACTGGTACTAATGAAATTGAACTGCAGTTCATACTTGCACATATAGAACATCACGTTGTGAGTAACTTGAATAACAAGCCATACTACGAACAACCAAAGATAGCATTTGAAACTGGACATATGCTAACTGCAAACAACAGACCAATCAAGAAACTTTAAAAGAGGTATATGCTAGCTATAACAGGCTTAACAACAAGCAAATATATGCATTCCTATCGGTATGTTTAAAACTGGATTGATGAAATGTACTGCACAGTAAATAATTGCACATACAGAGCATCGCATTGTGAACAACTGAAATAAACAAGGCATACTGCAAACAACCAAATATAGCAATTAAAACAGGACATATTTCTCACTACACTACAAAAGGGACTCGACAAAACAAATCGTGGGTTTCCCCCTGTGAAGAGGCACGGCAAAACAAATCATGGGTTTCCTCACTTGTCATAGATGGGCTCGTTCCCGTGGGAAGATCATGGACCCTGTATGTGCTCCATGTTGTCGCAGATGGGCTCCTTCCCCTTGGAAGAGCACAAATGTAGGGTGCCCTCCCTGATGTTGCAGATGGGCTCTTCCCCCTTGGAAGAGCCAGGAGGGTGCCCTCCCCGTGGTTGCCATTGATGAGGTCTGACTTGGAAGATGTGTATCCCAAGCCAGCATCGTAGAACGTGTCCTTCAGAAATGACAAAAGGGACTCGATGGCAATGTAGGATGGCAAGTTGTTGACAGCGAGCCAGAGGAGATCAGTGTCGGGTCCATGGATGAGATCGACGGCGGTTGAACCCGAGGGGTTGGGGGTGGGCCACTTAACCTGTGGCATAGCCCGCCTCAGGCCGTCACTGTCGATGACGTCAATGTCGTAGCTAGCGGCGGAGACATGCCCGCATACTCTAGCCCCCTGCTTCAGTGCCTGCCGCCAGTAATGGTCGTCATCTTTCTCGGCGACGTCAGGCGAAGAGACCGCGATACACCTCTTTTGCGCCAGTCACTCCTCAAGCTCCATGGGAAGCGTAGCCGGGCTTAGGCTGCTACGCTCTGGAGTGGGAGATGGGGATGGGGATGGGGATCTGTGGGAAAAGCGGCGTTTGGCAGGTGTCATCTAAGAAACTCAGGGCGGCCTTGGTATGGAGATCGGTGGGTAAACTACACAGGCAGACTGGGAGATATTGACAATGGAGATCTCGCAGCAGCGACGGGGACCTTGCTAGGATTTCGAGTGAGGGAGGGTGTGTGTGTGTGTGCGCACGCCCGAGGAGGTTTTAGTGTGTGTGTGTGTGTGGAGGGGGGTGTTTGAGGAAATGACGCGGGTACTGAAAGTTTTACTACGCGGGAGTCAGACGCGGGAGTGAAATGCTGGGGCTATTGAAAATTTTGATGATGGTGCATCGCACATGGTCCAGAGATAACAACCGTGTGTTATGAAACGGAAAAACCCTCGAGGCGGGCAGATATTTTCTAGGGACAGGCAGGATTGGGAACAAGAAACATCGCACATGGTCCGGAGATAACAACCGTGTGTTATGAAACAGAAAAACCCTCGAGGTAGGCAGATATTTTCTAGGGGCAGGCGGGATTGGGAACAAGAAACATCACACATGGTCCAGAGATAACAACCGTGTGTTATGAAACAGAAAAACCATCGAGGCAGGAAGATATTTTCCAGGGGCCGGCGGGATTGGGAACAAGAAACATCGCACACGGTCCGGAGATAACAATCGTGTGTTATGTAACAGAAAAACCCTCCTCGAGGCAGGCAAATATTTTCTAGGGATGCAGGTGGGATTGGGAAGAAGAAACATCGCACACGGTCCAGACATAACAAGCGTGTGCTATGAAACATAAAAACCCTCGAGGCAGGCAGATATTTTTGAGAGGGGGAGCCTCGTGGAGCCCAATGTACTGTGCGGATGTGTGCATGACAGGGGCACCGGCGTGGCACATGGTTAGTTTGAGTGAACAGCGTCTGTTGCGTCATCCGACTTGTCTAATGTTCATAAGTTTTCCCAAAAATGACTCGGGAGAGGGTTAGAACACGAACACACTTGCATGTGGACCAAATTTATGTATGAAAAAGGTGGTTTGATTTTCAAATACCAAATGCAACTTCGATGTCGCACCTATCTCGCAAAGTGCACGGTATTGCTTGCCCCCCCCTCTTCTCGGCACGAAGGGAAATCCTAAGCTATGAATGCATGCCCCCCCAACCGGGGCTCACCTTGCAAAGTGCAAAGTAGCTAGCAGCCCCCTCCCTCGTGTCGGCACAAAGGAATCCTAAGCTATGAATGGATGCCCCCCAACCGTGATTCACCTAGCAAACTGCGAAGTAGCTAGCACCCCCCCTCGTGTCGGCATGAAGGGAATCCTACGCTATGAATGCATGCCCCCCCCCAACCGAGGCTCACCTAGCAAAGTCGAAGAAGCTAACAGCCCGACTCCCTCGTGTCGACCGAAGGGAATCCTAAGCTATGAATGGATGCCCCCCAACCATGGTTCACCTAGCAAAGTGTGAAGTAGCTAGCAGCCCCCCCCCCCCCCGTCATGTCGTCATGAAGGGAATCCTAAGCTATGAATGCGCCCCCCAACCAAGGTTCACCTAGCAAAGTGCAAAGTAGCAGCCCCCCCCCACACACACTTTTAGTCGGCGGGATAGAGAGGCATCTCACCAAGATTGATCGTAAAACGGACCAAGAATAATCCACCTTGGTTGTACAACCTCTTTCTTGTTGCTGGTCAAAGTGATGGTCCTCCATGTGACCCCAGACAGGCTAGCTCGCCAATAATCGCGCAAGTAGCTAGTCCCCGAAGACAACCATTGCATGCGTGTGGCCCAAACATATGTATGGATCAGGTGTGTTTTTTTAGTACACAATGGAACAGCTTTGATGTGGCACCATGATTTCGAACTAGAAATTCCCACATTGAGTGAGGGTTAGGTTGATGATGCATATGTATGTTACACCACACTTCAAGCCGACATCATGCATGCATGCGTGCATAGTATATGCGCTCAAACTTTAATTAGTCCTGAATATCACCATGACCTATACTACGATAACACGAACCGAATGAAGAATCCGCCATGGTCACCTATGTTGTTGTTGGTCAAGGTGATCATGGATGTCCACGCGGGCCCACAAACATATAGGCTTGTCACCGATAACCACGCGAGGGAGTGTACCGTTTGAACACAACCACTACATGCATATGTACGCAGGTGATAAGTCCATGCATGTTTGAATACCATTTCAGAACACTGATGTGGCGTGTGCATCGAAAATCGTACACTCTCCCCACACAGAGCAAGATCAGTCCATGACGTGTCATTGTACTAGCCACTTCGACTCGATGGGAGGGATTCATGCGTACACATGCATGCATGTGTGCTCATATATATATATACCGTATTTACAAGAAAAAAATAAGCCCCTTCTAAGTCAAATTAACCACTCTCGTTGTCAGGCAAAAAGTAGTGATGGACCAAGAGGGGCCCACAAATGGAAAGCATCGTATCGGTGATAACTGCTTAAGTGGGTGCGAGAGGACAACCACCATCGCTTTTCAAGTGGGCCAAACATATGTTGCATATAATACCTAAAATGCACAACTTTGATGTGCCACACATGCCTCAAAAACCAAAAACCATGCACCCACACAGAGCAAGGTTCATGAAGCGTACTACATATGATGGTCCCCTTCCCCCTCTTGGACGCATACTAATTAACCTCTCCCGATGTAGGTCAAAGTATTGCACATGCATCGACGATGGCCTCATGGGCCCATAGATGGAAGTGTGACACGTGAGTGTCCTAGCTAGGATAGCCACCGCCTGCATGTATGTGGTGCAAAGAGGTGTTGTATGATGTTTGAATAGACATTTTAACAATTTTTGATGTGGCACGTTGATACGTCTCCAACGTATCTACTTTTCCAAACACTTTTGCCCTTGTTTCGGACTCTAACTTGCATGATTTGAATGAAACTAACCCGGACTGACGTTGTTTTCAGTAGAACTGCCATGATGTTGTTTATTGTGCAGAAAACAAAAGTTCTCGGAATGACCTGAAAATCCACGGAGATAAGTATTGGAAAATATAAAAAATACTGGCGAAAGAATCAAGGCCAGGAGGGCCACACCCTGTCCACGAGGGTGGGGGGCGCGCCCTCCCCCCTGGGCGCGCCCCTGTCTCGTGGGCCCCTGATGCTCCACCGACCTCAACTCCATCTCCATATATTCCGTTTCGCGGAGAAAAAAAATCAGAGAGAAAGTTTCATCACGTTTTACGATACGGAGCCGCCGACAAGCCCTAATCTCTCTTGGGGGGGGGCTGATCTGGAGTCCGTTCGGGGCTCCGGAGAGGGGGATTCGTCGCTGTCGTCATCATCAACCATCCTCCATCACCAATTTCATGATGCTCACCGCCGTGCGTGAGTAATTCCATCGTAGGCTTTCTGGACGGTGATGGGTTGGATGAGATTTACCATATAATCAAGTTAATTTTATTAGGGTTTGATCCCTAGTATCCACTATGTTCTGAGATTGATGTTCTATGACTTTGCTATGCTTAATGCTTGTCACGAGGGCCCGAGTGCCATGATTTCATATTGGAACCTATTATGTTTCATGAATATATGTGAGTTCTTGATCCTATCTTGCAAGTCTATAGTCACCTATTATGTGTTATGATCCGACAACCTGAAGTGACAATAATCGGGATACTTCTCGGTGATGACCATAGTTTGAGGAGTTCATGTATTCACTATGTGCTAATGCTTTGTTCCGGTTCTCTATTAAAAGGAGGCCTTAATATCCCTTAGTTTCCACTAGGACCCCGCTGCCACGGGAGGGTAGGACAAAAGATGTCATGCAAGTTCTTGTCCATAAGCACGTATGACTATATTCGGAATACATGCCTACATTACATTGATGAACTGGAGCTAGTTCTGTGTCACCCTATGTTATAGCTATTACATGAAGAATCGCATCCGACATAATTATCCATCACTGATCCAATGCCTACGAGCTTTTCACATATCGTGCTTTGCTTATTTCTTTTCCGTTGCTATTGTTACAACTACTACAAAACCATTATCTTTACTTTTGCCACTGTTACCTTTACTATCATACTACTTTGCTACTAAATACTTTGCTGCAGATACTAAGTTATCCAGGTGTGGTTGAATTGACAACTCAACTGCTAATACTTAAGAATATTCTTTGGCTCCCCTTGTGTCGAATCAATAAATTTGGGTTGAATACTCTACCCTCAAAAGCTGTTGCGATCCCCTACACTTGTTGTTTATCAAGACTAATTTCTGGCGCCGTTGCCAGGGAGCATAGCTCTATTCTTTGAGTCTCTTGGGATTTATATCTATTGATCACTATGAGGAACTTGAAACACGAAAGAACTAAGATTTTGCCCTCAACTACGAGGGGAGGTAAGGAACTGCCATCTAGCTCGGCACTAGATTCTCCTTATGTTATTAGTAAGCTTGCGACGCCTAAACCTGCTACTGCTATGAATTCTGATATGTCGCATGTTATTGATGATGCCACTTCTGCTACGCATGATACTTATGATGAAACTACTTCTGTGCGTGATACTACTTTGCCATTAGGTGAATTTCTTGATGAACAACTTGCTAGGGTTAGAGAGAATGGAATTATTGAAGATGCTATTATTGATGATAGTGATGATGAAAGTTCTCCCCCTGATTATGAATTACCTGTTGTTCCTGAGGGTTATGTTATGAATGAGGAAGCTGCTAGAGCTATTTTTGCTTGCAAAGATAGATATAGTCTTAAGAAGTTATTAGCTAAATGGATGCTGCACTCTCTTAATGCTAGAATGAAACCCGACCCTGCTTTTGCTACTTCACCTATCTGTGTTACTGATTGTGACGCCCGGATAATCAAGCTACAGTAACCTCTGCTAATGATGCCACGTCACTTCGATCACTGTCGCTAATCCCGCGTTAGTTCGAAACCGATTAAAATTCAAATTCAAAATTTGGCAAACAACAAAAGTTTTCAAACATTAAAATAAAAATGTTCGGTTAGTGCCAAATATTACATAGTTAATTGTTGTGAAGAAAACACATATTTAGAAAATGCTAAGATGCCTTAAATTAAATAAAACAGAAAAGGAAATAAAAAAGATAAAAAGCGAAAACAAAACAGAAAAAAAGAAACCCCGGCCAACCGACCCAGCTAGCTAACCACCGGCCCAATCGGCCAGCCCACCCCTGCCGCCCACTCTCTCCCGCATAACCCCCCACCACCGCAAACCCTAGCCCCAATCCAACCCACTCCCCTGCCGCCCCCACTCCCTCTCGCTTCACCCTCCCGATCCGACCTAGATCGGGGCGACGACCCCGACGACCGTGCCCTGTCCGCTGCCGCTCGAGGGCCTCCTCGACTCGCCGGACCGCTCCGCCGTTGCCGGAGCCCTTCCCCACCGGCCTGCTTCTTCCCCATCGCGTGTCGTCCCCATCATCCTCCTCGCCGGACTCCATCGTCGCCGCCCGGAGCCCCGCACCTCGCCGGGACCTCACCGCCGGCCTGCCTCCACTCCGTCGCTCGTCCCCGTCGGCCTCCCCAAGCTTCCCCGAGCCCGCTGCCCGTGCCCTACTCCCCCTGTGAGCTCCCCCTCTCCTCGTCCGTCGCCACGGTCACCGCACCCAGCGCACGCCCTTGACCATCGCCCTGTACGCGCACCGTCCGTGCTCACCGTCACCGCGCCCCGGCCCGCGCTCACCGTGGCCTCGCCCCGCCCGGCGTGCCCCTGTACACGCGCCTGGGCACGCACCGAGGCCTCGCCCCCCCTACGCGCGCGCCCGTGGCGCGCCCTGTTCGCCACCCCGCGCCCTGGTGGTCTTTGCCATGATGCTGCAGCCCGCCTCCTCCCTCGTCTCGCCTGTCCCTGCACTGCCGCCATCCCGTCCTCCGCCCGGTTGGCGCCGGCGAGCCCCGCCAGTGGTCACCAACCGCCTGCCCGGCGATCTGCCGGCTCCGCCCGCCCACGTAGTGCGCTGAGCAGCGGGTTTGGGCACCGTGCCTGCGCCCGTTCGGGCGACAACCGCGCGCCCATGCGCCCGAAACCCGCAAGGCCCCTATGGCCCTATGACATGTGGGGCCCCGCCCCAGAACGTTTACAAAAAAATAAAATAAAATTAAGAAAAATAATATATAATATAAAATTAATAATAATTGAATTAATTAATTAATTAATTAATTAATTAATTAACTTAATTAATCTCGTTTAGATTAACCTAATCATTTAGTTAGACTAACTAAACCTGATTAGTTAGTCTTAGCCTATGACATGCAGGACCCACATGTCAGGTTGACCAGTCAACTCTGTTGACTGCTGAAGTCAACATGACCTCATGCCGATGTCATTAATCCATTTTCGAATTAATTTAAATAATTAATTAAATTCCAGAAATTCATAAAATCTTTAGAAAATCATAACTTTTAATCCGTAACTCGGATTAAATTATTTTCAACATGAAAGTTGCTCAAAACGACGAGACGAATTCGGGTACGCAGCCCGTTCGTCCGCCACACATCCCTAGTATAGCAAACACACAACTTTCCCCCTCCGGTTCACCTGTCCGAAAACGCGAAACACCGGGGATACTTTCCGGATGTTTCTCCACCGTATCGCCTATCCCTCACGTTAGGTCACCCCTAGCACAACGATTGCGCGTCTTGCTTTGTATTACATTTGATTGCTCTGTTATTTATTGTGTTTCCTCCGTTACTTCTTCCTAGAGACCTCGAGGCTGGCGACCCCTGATTCGACTACGGAGTTGACGACCCTCTCTCTTGCCGAGCAACCAGGCAAGCCCCCTTTGATCACCAGATATCGCCTATTCTTCTCTATCTGCTTGCATTAGAGTAGTGTAGCATATTCTTGTTTGATTACTCCTATTACATTGCATAGCTTTGTCATTGTTGCATAAATCATTGATACCCTACCGCAATCCTAAATGCTTAGTATAGGATGCTAGTTTATCATCATTGGCCCTACACTCTTGTCGTCGCCATGCTATACTATCGGGCTGTGATCACTTGGGAGGTGATCACGGGCATATACTATATACTTTACATCGATACATTACATGTGATATTGTTCGGAGATGGGGCTGAAAGGACGGTGGCTCCATCCCGTAGAGGTGGGCTGGGTTCCCGACGGCCCCGATCGTTACTTTGTGGCGGAGCGGCAGGCAGGTTGAGACCACCTAGGAGGCAGTGGGCTGGCCTGTTCGGCGTTCGCGGATACTTAACACGCTTAACGAGATCTTGGTATTTGATCCGAGTCCGCCATTTGGTCTATACGCACTAACCATCTACGTGGGAGTAGTTATGGGTATCCGGCGTCATGGTATCACCGAAGCCTTCTTGACGTCAACGACGACGGCGGGCGCTGCCGGATTGGACTGCGTTAACGCAACTTCCTTTGTAATGGAGGTTGCTAGGTGCGCTTCCGGCCGCCCTCGCGAACGCAAGTGTGTGCTCAGGCGATGGGCCTGCCCTGCTGGCGCTTAGGTTTAGACCGGCGTGTTTGACCTCTCTGTTGTGCCTAGGTGGGGCTGCGACGTGTTGATCTTCCGAGGCGGGCATGACCCAGAAAGTGTGTCCGCCAAATGGGATCAAGCGTGTTGGGTTATGTGGTGCACCTGCAGGAAGTTAATCTATTGAATAGCCGTGATCTTGATAATGGACGACTTGGAGTTGTACCTTGACCTTATGACAACTAGAACCGGATACTTAATAAAACACACCCTTCCAAGTTCCATCGACAACCCGGTGATCGCTCTCTAACAGGCTACGAGGAGAGGATCGCCGGTAGGATTATGCTATGCGATGCTCTTGGAGATGCTACTTGGAGATGCTACTTGGAGATGCTACTTGGAGGACTTCAATCTACTCTCTTCTACATCTTTGCAAGACGGAGGCTGCGAGCGTAGTCTTGACGTGATTAGCTATCCCCTCTTATTACGGCATTCTGCAGATTCGGTCCACCGATATGGCCCTTTACACATATACACATGCATATGTAGTATAGCTCCTTGCTTGCAGTACTTTGGATGAGTACTCACGGTTGCTTTCTCCCCTTTTCCCCTTTCCTTCTTTACGGTTGTCGCAACGGATGTTGGAGCCAGAGCGACGCCACCGTCGATGACGACTATTACACGGAGGTGCCTACTACTACGTGCAGCCCGCCGACGACGGCCAGAGTAGTTAGGAGGATCCTGTGCGGGAGGCCTGCGCCTCTTTCGATCAGATCGGTTTGTGCTAGCCTTCTTAAGGCAAACTTGTTTAACTTATGTCCGTACTCAGATATTGTTGCTTCCACGACTCGTCTATGATCGAGCACTTGTATTCGAGCCCTCGAGGCCCCGGCTTGTATTATGATGCTTGTATGACTTATTTTACTTTTAGAGTTGTGTTGTGATATCTTCCCGTGAGTCCCTGATCTTGATCGTACACGTTTGCGTGCATGATTAGTGTACGATTAAATCGGGGGCGTCACACTGATAAGGATTATGAATTCTCTGTTGATCCTGAGATTATTACTTTGGTTGAATCTGATCCTTTTTATGTCCTTGAATCTGAAACTGTTGTGGCACATTTTACCAAGTTGAATGATATAGCCACCCTGTTTACTAATGATGAGAAGTCTCGCTATTATTATATCCTTAAGATATTTCCGTTCTCATTAAAGGGTGATGCTAAGACTTGGTTTAATTCTCTTGATCTTGGTTGTGTGCGTAGTCCCCAGGATATGATTTATTACTTCTCTGCTAAATATTTCCCTACTCATAAGAAACAAGCTGCCTTGTGGGAAATTTATAATTTTGTGCAAATCAAAGAAGAGAGTCTCCCACAAGCTTGGAGAGGCTTCTCCGATTACTTAATGCTTTGCCTGATCATCCTCTTAAGAAAAATGAAATGCTTGATATCTTTTATAATGGACTAACCGATGCTTCCAAGGACTACTTGGATAGTTGTGCTAGTTGTGTTTTCAGGGAAAGAACAGTCGACCAAGCTAAATTACTATTGAATAATATGTTGACTAATGAAAATAATTGGACTCTTCCTGAGCCAATTCCTGAGGCAATTCCTGAACCAATTGAGCCAACTCTTGAGCCTATTCCTAAACCAACTCTGAAGAAGAGAGGTGTTCTATTTCTCAGTCCTGAAGATATGTAAGAGGCAAAGAAACCAATGAAAGAAAAAGGTATTAAAGCTGAAGATGTTAAGAATTTACCACCTATTGAAGAAATACATGGTCTTAATATACCGCCTGTTGAAGAACCACATTGTCTTGATAACTCAACACAGGTAGTAAAGGTAAATTCTCTCTATAGATATGATAAAGTTGAAATTCCCTCTACTAAATTTCATAGCCTATCCTTAGATGAATTTGATGACTTTATGGCTAGGCAAGAAATTTTTAATGCTTATGTTGGTAGAGAATAAAAGAATAATGCTTTCGAAATAGGACACTTGAGTGATTATATGGCTAGAGTTAAAGGTGAACTTAAACTCATTAGCAAATATGCTTCTATGGTTACCACTAAAGCTGAGCAAGTACTTAAAGCCCAAAGTGAGTTGCTCGATGAATTAAATAATAAATATGACTTTGCTGTTAGAGTGGCTACTAGAACTGGTAGAATGACTCAGGAACCTTTGTATCCTGAAGGCCACCCTAAGAGAATCGAGCAGGATTCTCAGAGAAATAATTTAGAGGCACCTAGTTCTTCCAAAAAGAAGAAAAAGAAAAACGATAGGACTTTGCATGCTTCTAGTGAACCTGTTATAGACACACCTGAGAATCCCAATGATATTTCTATTTCTGATGCTGAAACACAATCATGTGATGAACATGAACCTAGTGATAATGTTAATGATAATGTTCATGTTGATGCTCGACCTAGCAAAAATAATGAGATAGAGATTGAACCTGCTGTTGATCTTGATAACCCACAATCAAAGAATCAACGTTATGATAAAAGAGACTTTGTTGCTAGGAAGCACGGTAAAGAAAGAGAACCATGGGTTCAGAAACCCATGCCCTTTCCTCCTAAACCATCCAAGACAAAGGATGATGAGGATTTTTAGCGCTTTTTCTGAAATGATTAGACCTATCTTCTTATGTATGCGCTTAACTGATATACTTAAAGTAAATCCTTATGCTAAGTATATGAAGGATATCATTACAAATAAAAGAAAGATACCAGAAGCTGAAATTTCCACCATGCTTGCTAATTACACTTTTAAAGGTGGAATACCAAAGAAACTTGGAGACCCAGGGGTACCTACTATACCATGCTCCATTAAAAGAAACTATGTTAAAACTGCTTTATGTGATCTTGGAGCCTATGTTAGTGTTATGCCTCTCTCTTTATATCGTAGACTGGAATTGAATAAGTTGACACCTACTGAAATATCTTTGCAAATGGCTGATAAATCAACTACTATACCTGTCGGTATTTGTGACGATGTGCCTGTTGTGGTTGCAAATGTCACTATCTTAACGGACTTTGTTATTCTTGATATTCCCGCGGACGATAGTATGTCGATTATCCTTGGTAGACCCTTTTTGAATACTGTAGGGACTTTTATTGATTGCAACAAAGGCAATGTCACTTTTCATGTTAATGGTAATGAGCATACGATACACTTTCCGAGGAAACAACCTCAAGTTCATAGCATCAATTCTATTGGAAAAGTTCCAACTATCATTATTGGAGGTATTGAATTTCCACTTCCTACTGTCAAGAAAAAGTATGATATTCTTATTATTGGGGATGTTCATATCCCCGTTGAGGTAACCTAGTGTTATTCGAAATTTCTCCGGTTTCGTGTTATTCGGAATGAGTTTGTTAACAAGACTTGATCAACCTTGTTAGTGGATTCATTTTGATGATCACGAGATGGATGAAGCTAGAAGGCACAACCTTCTGTACCCTCTTTTTACTTTCTGTTATTTAAATTAAATAAAGCAAAAATAGTATTACCTGTCTATTTTCTGATTTATCCCTGCAATAAAAATATCCCAAAAATAAAAGTGCTCCAAATGCCCTGCAAATTTAGTATGATTTTTTATGGAATATTTGAGGATTTTAGGCACTGAAAACACTGCAGGAGGGGCAAGCACCTGGCCACGAGGGTGGAGGGCGTGCCCACACCCCCTGGTTGTGCCCCCTGTCTCGTGGGCCCAGGGTGGCCCCCCTCCACTTATTCCTACACCCACACACTCCATCTTCTTCCCAAAAAAATTCACATCCAGCTCAAGCACGAGTTATAGCTCATTTTGCTGCGATTTTCGATCTCCTTGCTCAAAGCCCCATTCACAAAACTACTTTGGGAGATTGTTGCTTGGTATGTGACTCCTCCATTGGTCCAATTAGTTTTTGTTCTAGTGCGTTATTCATTGCAAATTTTTGCTGCATAGGTGACCCTGTTCTTGAGCTTGAATGTTAAATTTATGAGGTCCCAAGTAATTCTAATGCATGGTATAGGCTCTAGGCACTTGTAGGAGTAGTTGCTACCAATCTTGTTTAGTTTTATTCACTTCTATTTTGAAGTTACTAAAATTTCAGAAATTTTCAGAAAATGTTAAGGAGATTTTTGAGGGGCTCTTCTAGCCAAGGCTCCCAGGAAAAACAAGCTAAAGAGAAGGAAAAGGCCAAGTATAATCTTCCTCGCATAGCGGAAGTACGGCCGTGTGAATGGCCCTGTGACGATTTCTTGAGAGAAGCCGGGATTTATGAAGACTTTTATTCTTTGATCGAGAATGCAGGCCTCACTGATTTCCTCCATGACCGGATCGATCAGTATCCCTTACTCACCAATACTTTCGTGCAAAAAACAATGACCAGCCTCACCTGGCCAACATGCTAGCACAAACACAAATTAAAAATCATTGCAAGTACAACTAGCAAGTCACATGCAGTACAAAACACATACCACTGCAAATTCATCTTCTGAATCAACTTCAATATCATCTTCTTGGATCGACATCTTGACTTCAACACGAGCACGCTTCTTCCCACCTTTGTTCACCTTAGTAGGATGAACTTTACGCTTCTTATTTTTTTTCAACAAAGACCGCTCTTGAGGAGGAGAAGAAGAAGGCTTCTTATTTGTCAAACCTCGTGGACTACGACGAACAACGGAGCCACCAAGTTTGCTTGGACCAATTTCCACAACAACATTATCCGCATCACCTTTTCTACTACCAGGTTGGGGACCAGCTTTCACACGTGGGCTACGCCTATGTGTGCCATCAGCATTTCGATCTGACAACTTCCTCTTCAAAACAGCTTTCTTCACCTTAACTCCATCACGATCAAAAGCTTGCGCCAACCGAGTTTGCATCAAGTTTGTCTTCACAGGCATGTCACTTCCATGAGATCCGGCATGAACAGTTGATAAACACGCGTCACCACCTTCATCGCCTACACATTTAGGAGCTTGAGCAACATCAACATCACTTTCTGGCACACAGGCAGCCTTTTGACGCCGTTCCAATTCCTTCCTCTTTTGGAATTCATACTTCTTCTTTCTTATCCTTTCATCCTCGATTTCAAGAATCGCATAGGAACATCCTCGGCTTGGGTTCTAGGTGCTCAAGTGCCATCAACACTTTGAGACTGAGTAATAGACAACTGCAAGCTGCCATCACCATCATCAACATTTAGTGAATACATCCCATCATTAATATCTTTAACAACATCAGAAATGTCCTCTGGAACACCATGGCTGTCATTAACTGCATAAACCAATAACATAACCACGCACATAAAAAATTAAAACACAATTAACATTGCAGACACAAAAATAAATAAAATGCATACCATCAGACACAAACAAAAAGGAACAACTAATGAAACCAAGCATATATATGTATTAAAGGCTGATAAAGAAAGAGCAAATATAAGGGAAACACCAGCAACATTCGCAAGTTCTTCTAGAGGGTTTGGTGTCTCAAAAATAACATTCACAAGATCTTGAAAGCGTTCTGATTTCTCAGAATCAGGAGGCACCGACACTCCAACATCTGCAACAATATCATAATTAGCAAAAAAGCACAAAAACAATCAGTCAGTTCAACTATGTGAACACTACAAGTTCACCTGAATAAAACAAAATATGAACCCACCACTTGCAGAACAAAACTTCAGAAAACACAACTCTTTCACCACCATACTAGTTCTTCACTGACTACTACAATCTATTCAAAATGTGAGGACAGCAGTTCAAAATACACGTGGTGGTAAGTACTACAAACTGTCTGCAGGTTGCATCAACTGCCAAAACCATACGCACCATACAATCCAGGACAAAATTAACACATATCAAAATACATACAACTTATAAAGTCAATACGGCAAACAACTGTACACCCTAAAAACCAGATCTGTTAGAACATCATCCAAAATACAGGGAAAATCACCTGCATTCAATTTGTCCGGACTAGATGATGTACCCATTGAAATCTACAGTCCTAAAATCTGCCGAACCAGATCTGTGAGACACATGAACAACAATTAGGGATTTGAACTACTTCAGAAACGAAGCACGCCATAGAAAAAGCAAAACTCTTACCAGCAAAATCAAAATCTGCCACGCAAATCCAGTATCACTGCCGCCAAACGGTCATTCAACAGCAAAGGAACCCTAGCGAGTGCACCCTGGGACAACAAAGAGAGCAATAGATTAGAAATAGAGGGAAAATCTCAACATGACAGGACGCAAGCAAAAGTCAATGGCAGAGCAAAAAGGAACGAAACAGAGCACCCGGACCTCCACCCCTGGGGTTGAACCCTCCGGCCGACGCTCCCGCGGTGAAACAGGAGTAGCAACTCCCCCTCTGAGAAAAGAAGAGGGGAACGAAGACGGAGCCGATTTGGGGACGGGAGAGGAGCGGAACGGGAAAGATCGGAGGTTAAAAGGTGAGTGGGAGGGTTAAAAGATGAGTAGGAGAAAACGGACGGCTAAAGCCCACAACCGTGGCGAAGCCCACTATCTCTGGCCAGTTACAAAAGATAATACCAATAATCAAATACAAAATAAAAAATTAATATAGATGGAGAAAACAAACGGCTAAATTACAAATAATAACTCACATCAGTACAAAAAAAATTATCAAAAAAGTACAAATGGAAAAATAATTCATAACGGTGCTGGTTATTCCCCTAAAAAATAAAGATAAGATAATGGGGGCAAGTCATGTTAGGGACTCACCCGCATGCGACGCCGAGGCAAGCCGCGTCGTCGCCTGCTACGGCTCGTTCCTAGCTCGGCATCGCCGGGATGGGGGAGGGCGGGCCCGACCACACCTCCCCCACACCCCCCCCGTCTCGGCCACGCGCTAATGCGGCAGTGCGCTTGTTTTGACAAGCGCATTGCAGTTATTCTGTCCACCCCCATGCAGCCACACCCCCTAAGATAGATAAATGGGGCAAAGTCCATACAAGGAAGATGTGTCAGTACAACTATGCCCCTCGGTACGGTTCGGTGCGGGGGCAAGTCATGTTTCCCCCCCACGCACCCACACCCCTAAGATAGATAAATGGGCAAAGTCCATACAAGGAAGATGTGTCAGTACAACTATGCCCCTCGGTACGGTTCGGCGCGGGGCAAGTCATGTCCCCCCCCCCACGCACCCACACCCCTAAGATAGATAAATGGGGCAAAGTCCATACAAGGAAGATGTGTCAGTACAACTATGCCCCTCGGTACGGTTCGGTGCGGGGGCAAGTCATGTTCCCCCACGCACCCACACCCCTAAGATAGATAAATGGGGCAAAGTCCATACAAGGAAGATGTGTCAGTACAACTATGCCCCTCAGATGCAGTTCGGTGCGGGGCAAGTCATGTTTCCCCGCCCCACCCATAAGATAGATAAATGGGGCAAAGTCCATACAAGGAAGATGTGTCAGTACAACTATGCCCCTCGGTACAGTGCGGTGCGGGGGCAAGTCACGACCCTCAGTATTATATAAAAACAAACAAAAAAGAAAAAGAAAAAAAAAAAAAAATTGACAGCCCAAGGACAAAAAAGTACCAATCCAAGATACTGGTATAGTCTAGTGCTAGATCCCAAAAACAACCAAATATGAAAAAATTGACCGCCCAATGACAAAAAAGTACCAGTCCAAGTTACTGGTCTAGTCAAGTACTAACAAACAAAAAATAAAAAAAATGACCGCCCAAGGACAGGAGCAGGCCCACACACGCATGGGCCTGCCGTCCAGGGCCCACAGGTCGACAAAGAGATAGCGAGCGCCGTGTATAACCGCTCTGGTAAGTGTTCATATGAGTTCGACTAATAAACATGACCGAGCCCCTTCGACTAGCGAGGTGGGACTAAACCCAGAGCGCACACGCACGCCGTGCTCCACAGCCGCGCGAGAGAAACTATTCGGGCCGAATAGAACGACCCAGGCCGATGGCCCAACAAAGTACTTCGCCCCATAACAAAAATCCAGTAGATCACGCACGACAAAAAAAATTAAAAAATGAAGATAATTTTTTAAAAAAAAACCAGTTAATAAACAAAAATATTGTAAAAAGTTCAAACACATCTTAATGGTAAGAACTAATATATAGATATATATATATATATATATATATATATATATATATATATATATAGATCTGTAAATAAAAAATTCAGAACGAATTTACAAAAAAATCAACTACTACAATTCAAAAGGGTTCAAGTACAAAATAAAAATAAGTACTGAGCAGCAAAGATTATTTTTTTTTATTTTATGAAATACTAAAACTATCATTGTTCATCTATTAAAAAGGAAAAACGTTCTCCGTAATTCATGTAAAAAGTAAGGAAAAAAATATTATACAAACAAACAAATTTGATCGGTAATTGACAAACTAAAATAGATCAAGTACTATCATGAAAAGGATGTAAGTTCAAAGAAAACTCAAATAACAAAAAGCGGTTCTAAAAACTCATCAACAGATAGCACCGCTCTGTGAGTTATGAACATGAAAAATGTATCAGTCAAAACAAAGGATGCCCATCAGTTCAACTAAAGAAATTGTTCCATAACTAATATAAACAATGCAACAAAAAAACAGTTATACATGAGCAGAACAATAGGAATAACATTACATAACTAGTTCCATACCATTCTGATAATACCATACAATTCAACCATCTCACATGCAAAATGTTTTAAAAGAAAAAAAATACTGCAACATAATCAGACACACACAAAATCTCGCAAAACCGGCGTCATTTTCCACATTTAAACCTCAGAGAGTCAGAGAGTCGTCTTCTCTTGAGAACATAACCATAACCACATCACCATCCTCAAATCCAGATTCAGCAACAAACTCCTTCCACCCAGTAGTTAGGTTGATGCAACCATCAAAGTCGATGTGGTAGGCAACATCCATCAAGCGATACCCATTCTTGTCTCAAGTCTCCATCTTGTAACACCGAACTAGGAGCAACAATCCCGATCCTCGATGACATTTTCTCGCAAATGGGCATGGGAGTACAAAACAAAATGAACACCTGACATAACTGAATTTTTACACAGATATAGGAACGATTTGCATAACAAACTAAAATGGAAAAAATCTGAACCAAAACAATAACATAAAACTAACTAGACATGTGAACTGACTAAACTGAAGAAATATACAAATCAATACACCTACAGTAAAAACATCTATTCATAAACAGATCAGGGATTATACAAAAAAATGGTTAAAATACTGCTAAGTAATGAACAAATACACACAGAAATCCGTACTATTAAAATCTCACGAAACCAAATTAAAAAAATATAGACAAGCTATTCATTAGACAAAACTGCAGATCCAGTCCATGGGATTCAAACACAAACCATCAAGAAAGTAGGAACCAAAACGAATAGAAACACATACCCATGATTCCTTCAAGTCACCATCCGTCAGGCGACAAACATAGGGTGTCTGAAACCCATGGTTCTTTGTCTGACAAACAACAAGAAAGTTGCCAGCGCCACGACTCTGAGTGAGCTCCAAACCGGACTCAGACACACACACCGCCGTCGACTATCGTGCCATCTTTGCTGAGCATCCGCATGAACAATCCTCCATGGAACACACGGGAACAGAGAAAAAGGCGACAAACAGAAGAGAGAGGAACCTAGATCTGATTTTGGAAGAAGGAAGAAAAGGGAGTGGGAAGACTTGGCCACACACCACACATACATGGATAGCGTTTATAGTCAGGGACACTCGTAGATTATAAAAATAATAAATAGGAAGATGGGCAGCCAGCTGGTAGGAAATAGTTATTACACAAGCCATGCAACATTTGACCACAAATCAGTACAACTTCAGAAAATCAAGCAGTTCAAAGGTGCACATGTCGAACATATGCAGACAAAACAACACATTCAGAGACAAAAACAAGTTGAATTAATTTAGTCATTCGGACATCTGCTCCCCCACAACAAAAATCTTAAAAACATAATGTTCACTACTTCAGTCATAACGATCAAAGAAACGACGCCATTTTGCCCGGGTGGATGGACGTGGAGTCGTGGCTGCTCTCGCCCTAGCCCAACTAATGATCTGAATATGGTTCCTTCCCCTGCCCTCTGGGAAAAGAAGATCCAATTCATTGGAGTTGCAAGTATCCATCACCTCACGCGCAAGCCGTCTGTTGAACTCTCCCTCTAGTTCCTCCTCGGCAGCACGTCGCGCCATCTGCCTGCGCCTGCGCCTCCTCCTCCTCTGCTCCGCTACTGCAGCCCTCACATCTATGGCATCCACCTCCTCCTGTGTGACCTCTCCCAGCTCAGGATCCATACCCCCTTTTCTTTGGTTGCAGCTCGTAGAATGAAACTGACAAAGGGCTTGGGCTTTATAATGAAAGTGCAGAGCCATCAGTGCGGCTCCAATGTCAACACACAGTAATAAAAACTTTGACACGCAGCAGTCCAACTACACATACGGCAGCAATTCAAAACAACACTAAAAAACACGCAAATTAATTACGCAGTTTGACCAGATTACAAGAAATCGCAGCTTACAGTCAGCCGCCATACACCACCTCCGCCAACGACAAAATAACATGGGAATCCGAGGTAGAAACAACCAAAAAGCAAAATTAACAACACAAATCTTTTCATACAATCCTTATATCTCTCCCTGCAACGCCAATTCGAACGTAAAAAAACAGAAAAAGAAGAGCAGAATTCCATGGCGGGCGTCGAAAACGAACAAGAACACCAAAACTTGTAATCATGAATTACAGAGGAAAATAATCTCAAAAAACCATAACATACCGATAAATTCTCACATCAAAAACGACAAACACGACATAATTTGAGGTCCGCGAACACCACAGTAAAACACTGACGCCAAAAAACACGTCCGCCGCCAAAATGACCACGCCGTCACCTCCGGTGACTACAAATTGCAAAACACATCCAGATGAGCACGCGCACATGCGGAACCCCTTTACGTGTCTCCTCTAGCAACGAATGGCCCGCAGCAATGCACCGGAGAACGGCCGGAAGATCAACGTTGCATCCCATGATTCTGTCCGTCGTGCACACAGGAACATCAGTTCTTGTTGAAAACACGCTACCCAACCTCGTGAACTACGCCGATGTAAAGGGTAATAGAGAATAATATTACACGCGTAATGTAATAGCCTGGATGTATATATAAATACACACACACACACACACACACACACACACACACAAACACTATTTTGATCACGGGATCAGAATAATATTCTGATCACAACCAGAACTTCGTGAGTTACACGCCTGAACTTCCCTTTGTACGAACCCGACCTTCGGGCTATCTTCGCAACTGTGTCTCCCCGCGCGAATTTTTCTGGTTAGTTGTGCTCTGTGTGATGTAAGTGTAATCTGCAAACTATTTCTAGCAACTAAATGCCCGTTTCAAATATGAATCTCGCTCGTTGGCGGATTTACTCTCGGGTCGTGATGAAACATGTCTCTGTTGCAATTTTACTGCCCGAGTTGTTCGACCTGAACTTCCCTCTGAACTAGGTTGAACTTCCGCCAACATTGCCCAAACGGGGCTTGCGATATACCATTGGAAAGCTATGGACACCAGTATCATGACTCAACTTAAATTTTTGTCAAAATGTAAGCGGTTTAAGAGCAGTTTTGAAAACCATTTTTTCTTCACACAAAAAACATGAATCATATTTTCGATTGCATTTCTAAACTGTTTATCGGAATGAGGCAAATAATATGGCGTTGGAAAGCTGCTGCAAAACTGCTCCTTCCACATGTTGAAAGTTTTCTCTAATTCCCTATGGTTAAAGAGTAATTTGGAAAAATGTAAAATTTCACAAACCGAATAGCCGAGTTCGTATTTTCGATGCCTTTTCTAAACGGCTAATCCAATTGAGGCCATTAATACGGCGTTGGAAAGCTTATGAAAATGCGCTACTTTTTCATGTTGAAGGTTTTTCCTAATTTTGAGTTGTTTAAGAGTAATTTAGAAAACAGTACAAGTTCCACCGAGTTCGTATTTTCGATCTAAATTTTTAGCCGTACGTCCGAATGCAGCAAATGATATGGCGCTGGAAAGCTTGAGTAAATGCAAAACTTTTTGCTATGTATTATTTCTCCCAATTCCTTACGTTTTACGTCAGTTTTGAAAATGGGTAAAAAAGTATTTTTGCCGTAATTTCTACAAACTTTGTCGGAATGGGGCTAATAATATACCGTTCAGAAGCTACGAAAAATGCAAAACTTTTTCATGTTGATGATTTTCTCTAATTCCCAACCATTTTCAAGTAATTTCAAAAACGGCGAGATCACTTGTTCTGCCTCTATCGCGAAACAGATTCGTCGAAAATACATCGCGTGAACTACTTGAACTTCTGTGGCAGTTCTGCTTGAACTTCACTCTGTTTTTCACGTGCTTTTTTTTGCTCGTAGCTCTTCATGCACTCACCGGAACACTCACCGGAATTGAGCAAGTGATATACCGGTGGAAATCTGTTGTAAACACGTAACTTTCCCGTGTTGATTGTTTTTTCATACTCGCGACGATTTTAAAAGTTTTTCATCTGAAATTCATCCACTGTTTGAACTTCCTGCTGTTTTCAGTTGAAATTCTGTGACGTATTTTCGGTTGTAATTTTCCCATCCATTCGTCAGTGTTACACAAATGATATTCCTTTTGTACAAATCTCTCTCACAATAATTTTTTTAACTTTGTCCGAAGAAGGACTTGAACTTATAACAACAAAAACTTTTAGCCTTTGCTTTTTTATTCGTTTTTTAATACAAAATGCACACCATGTAGTACATTAACTTCTGGCAGTTATCAACCTGAACTTCTCTCGGTTACGTGAAAATATTTGAGTTTTTTATGAATTTTTAATCTGGTTTTCTTAATCCTTTTTTATGAATTTTGAAGCGCTCTATTTTTAATAGTTGAACTTCTTGTTATTTTATTTTTGAAATTCTTGTTTCCATTCTTTAATAACGAGGAAAATTTGAGTTTTCTATAATCATCGAACTTATCCATCTTTTTAATATGGACTTCCTGGTTTTATTTCTTAATTTTTTTTACGAAATTTTGAAGCGCTCTATTATTAAAAGTTGAAGTTCTTGTTATTTAATTTTTGAAATTCTTGTTTCCATTCTTTAATAACAAGGAAAATCTGAGTTTTCTATAATCATTGAACTTCTCCATATTTTTAATATGGACTTCTTGGTTTTATTTCTTAATCTTTTGTTACGAAATTTTGAAGCGCTCTATTATTAAAAGTTGAACTTCTTGTTTCCATTCTTTAATAATGACTTATCCATCTTTTTAATATGGACTTCCTGGTTTTATTTCTTAATCCTTTTTTATAAAATTTTGAAGAGTTCTATTTTTAAAAGTTGAACTTCTTGTTTTTTATTTTTGAACTTCTTGTTTCCATTCTTTAATAACGAGGAAAATCTGAGTTTTTCCGAGTTTTCTATAATCATCGAACTTCTTCATCTTTTTAATATGGACTTCCTGGTTTTATTTCTTTAATCTTTTATAATGAAATTTTGAAGCGCTCTATTTTTAAAAGTTGAACTTCTTGTTATTTTATTTTTGAACTTCTTGTTTTCATTTTTTAATAACGAGGGAAAATCTGAGTTTTCTATAATCATCGAATTTCCTGTTGATTTCACTTTGAACTTCTACCATGCATTTTTGTTCGTAATTTCTCACCCGTTCATCGGAGTTGCACAAATGATATATAGTGCCGATTACCTCTCCCACAAGAAGGTTTTAAACTTCCCCGTGCAGAGCACCTGAACTTCTAGAGCGAAATTTTTATACTTTAACTTTTTATTCTATTTTCTCATATGAAAACACATACCATGCCACACGTGAACTTCTGGCCGTTTTCAATTTGAACTTCTCTGTAAAAAAGTTGTCCCTAACACCCAAAGCACTCGTCGAATTTGAGCAAATGCTAGCATTGGAAAGCATTTTTTAACAAATCATGACTAGTTAAGAGCATAATTTGAACGTGCTAAGACTTGTTTTGAACATGCTAAGACTTGTTTTGAGCATATTTTAGTAACGAAAAAAATCTAAGATGTTTTAAACGTCGAACTACTCTATTAATTGAATTTGAACTTCTCAACATTTTTCTTTTGAACTTCTATGTATTTATTTTATAAATGTGGAAAATAAAACCGATGTGTTTGTCCCTATAAGAAATTTCGCGAGTTTATTTTTATTCTTTAGTAACGAGAAAATTATGAGTATTTTATTCACACCGAACTTCATCGTTTTTTAAATTTGGACTTCTTGTTTTTTTAGTAATGGGAATAATTTTTTTAGTAAAATTGAAATGCTTTATTATTTTAATTTGAACTTCGAGAGTTTTTAATTTAAAAACGGTGAAAACCCTTTTATACTTTATTTTTTCAAATTGAACTTCATACTTAGTTCTTGGCGAAATGAGAAGAATCTGATATTTTTTGTATACATCGGACCCTCCGTTTCTTTAAAGTGAACATCTTGGCTTTATTATTTGGTAACAGGGATTTTTTTTTGTAAATAAACATAGAACCACTTCATTTTCTAAATTTGAACTTCTAGGTTTTTCATAGAAACGGAGAAAATCTTTTTAGAAAGAATTATTTTTTGAATTGCTCTGTTAGATTAATTTGACCTTCTTAGAGTTATTTAAAACCATGAAAATAATGTTTTCTAGTACATATATTGAATGCTATGTTATTTTAGTTTGAAATTTTTGGTTACCATTTTTCAATAATGGGAAAATCCATGGGATTTTTTAGTGCGACGATAACATTTTCTTTGAACTCTCTATTTTATGAAATTTCAACTTCTCGAGTTAACACTGTTATAGTTGAAGCTTTGTTTTTCTTCATGGTATATAACCATCGAACTTCTGTGTTATCTTAATTTTAACTTCTTGGGTTTTATTTTTTAGGAACTGAAGAAATCCAAGTTTTCTTATAAACAATGAACCGCTCTGATATTTTAATTGAACTTCTAGGTTTTCTAGAAACAGGAAAAATATTCTTATTTAAAAACTTTTGAAACTGCACTATATTTTTAGTTTCACCTTCCCAACTTTCTAATAAATGTTGGACTTCTCCGTTATTTAAATTTGAACCTTTAGGTTTTCTAAGAAACGAGAAAATTGGACTACAAGGTAACAAAAGGAGTTGCGGCCGAGCACCTTCCATTTCTACAAATTTTATCAATGAACACAATTTTGGCCTGCTAAAAATCAACACATTGGACTACGGCCATACTAATTACTCACACAGAAAAACTGATCGTAACACAAGAAAATTGTGGCCTTGCAAAATGCTTTTGGGAATGGTTAACCTTTTGTGAAGAAGAACAGAGACATAAAGAGCACGACACACACACGGACACACGAAGCACCCACACAGTGAGTGCGGACACACATACGAGACACAAGACCTAGCACAGACGCAGCAGCACATAACACTATTTTTTATTTTGAACTTCTGAATATCCTTTTACAAGCTTGAGCCATTAGGTTCCAGCAGCCCAAAATACAATTATCTGAACTCTGAAGATTAATATGACAACTCTTTAGGAACTTCTGCCAGTCAACCATGGGTATTTTTGCGGCCATAATGGATACGCATAGCATTTCAAACAATTTTTAAATGATATGATGCTCTGTAGGTATTTAAAAGCACACTCGCTGTCTACTACTAGAAAAGTTCCCCAAAGATCATTTTTCTCGAGCAGAATAGCACAAAAGCCACCAATGTTGAATGTATGACAAACCTGTCCAAGAATTATCAAAAGAAGTTGATTAGTCTCAAAAGGAAGCAGACGGGGTGAGTTACTTGTCCAGAAACAAATAATAATAGAGAAAGGTAAGTTGATCAAGTTCGTACCTGCAAAGTAAAGGAGCTACATTTGTGTGATTTACTCTCTGGTTCAGAGGTAACACAATATGGTGAATTAACTACCATCTTATTCAGACTGAACCCAACGCTTTTGATTTCTAAGCGGAACGCATACGCTACAAACAAAGTGTTTTCCACTATAAGTTAACTGTAGTCAACGTTGAAACTTCCACAATTCACCTCATAGCAACAACACAGAAACACTTCAGAAATTATAGCAAAATTTGTAGCCAAATTGAGCACCCGCACCGCACAGCTGCAGTTCAGTATGGAGTGGCTACAGGTTAGGGGGGTGGTACATGATGTCATTTGTCCAGCAGATGCCTACATCCACGGCAGGAACTTCAAACACCCCGTCCGTTTCTTCTGCAGAATAGAGCAGTAAAAAATTAATGGCAGTTAACGCTGGCAGCAGAGATATTTGATGAACTAGAGAGGCAATTAGACTATACACCTTTTATTAGGCTGCTTTGGATATTCCTCGTGCTGAACACGGCGAAGAGCGCCGTGCCATCTCCTAAGAGGCCAATTTTGCGCCATCGTCCATGTAAACCAGACTGCACATACGCTCAGGAAACAAGTGTAAGAGAAAAAAATAGGTGAATCAATGAAGTTGAAGGTCGACATCACACGGGCGCGCAGGTCAGAGGAAAGGAGGTTGATGCTGCAGCTTGGTAGGATTGAGGGATAGCAAACTACGTAGTGAGCAGACACAAATCAAATTGAATCGGCTGGCCATGCAGAACTTCACAGGCGGTGCGGCCACAGACGGAAGAGGGGGGAAGCGCGTGCAGTGGTTGCGCGGCAGCGGTGGCGATGCAGGGACGCGGGGCCGCGACCCGTGGCGACCTTCAATTCGAGCCGGCCAGAGCAGGGAGGAAACAGGCGGAAGTGGCAGGAAGGTACACGGGGGAGGTGGGTCGCGGCGGAGCACAGCGGCGGGATCCGGGAAGGGCGGCGGTGGGATCTAGGAAGGAGGGGCGATGAATGAGCACCTGGATGAGCGAGCAACGCCAGTGGATGGTGGGGCGGCGCGTGGGGGTGCAGGTTCCCGGCGGCACGTGGGGATGCGGGGGTCCGGCGGCGCGTTCAGGCGCAGGGTCCCACCGGCGGAGGCCGGGTCTAGGGGCTGGCGGCGGCGCGCGGGATGGGGGTGGGGCAGGGAATGCGGTGGATCGGGAGGTTGCCGGGCGCTGGTGGGGGATCGTGGGATCGGGGGCGCTCGTGGGTGGGGGCGTGGCTGATTAGGGAGTTCAGGAACAAAGCCATCGCTCCTATATAGGGCTCCGTGATCCGAATAACTATTCTGATCCTGATCCTGGGATCAGAATAGTGCTATATATATATATATATATATATATATACTCCCTCCGTTCCGAAATAATTGTCTTTCTAGATATTTCAACAAGTGACTACATAAGGAGCAAAATGAATGAATCTACACTCTAAAACATGTCTACATACATCCGTATGTTGTAGTCCATTTGAGATGGCTAGAAAGACAATTATTTCGGAACGGAGGGAGTATATATATAGGTAAAACTGTGTCTATCATAGCTTGCCACAGAACTAGTTAAGGCTTGTAAAACATTTAACGGTTTAAAAGTAAGTAAAAAATATGAAATAAATAGGGAGCCTCACTCTAATATAATAAGATGATCCAACAGTGTGATTGTGAAAATATGCATTTATGTGTCCTCGTGAAAAAAACAAGCATTTCACTCACTCTGGGATCAATATATATTGAAAATTTTGTTCTTTTTCCGTGACACGTGCAGTCATATTTTTTCAATCCCTCCGTTGGATCATGTTATATTATAGGTGTGATGGTTCGGCATTTTTTTCAGAATTTTTGAGAACTTATACACCGTCGAAAACCTTAACTAGTTCTCGTGGCAAGCTATTGTAGAAAATCCTACTCCTATATATATATATATATATATATATATATATATATATATATATATATATATATATATATTACCATGTGGTACTATATACTCTACTTTATTATTTTTAGTATGTTCATATACTACATCTAAGATACTCCAAAGTGAGTTACATTAAAAATTGCAAATGAGCTCATGATTTTATTGTATTTGTGAAATACGTATATATTTGTATGCTAAATAGAGTATGCACAAATATGATACATACTACCAAAAAATAGTATATATACTGCCTAAACATTCTTATATACTACATACTACGTGTACATACTCTCCAATATGATAGATACTACCTAGAACGTATCAAACAAAAGTGGGAGTAACTACACCGTAGTAGGAAAAATTTGTCATATATATATATATATATATATATATATATATATATATATATATATATATATATATATATATATATATATATATATGCTAGTCCCGTCCCACCTCTTCGACGCATACTATATACCACCATAACACGAACAAAAAAGATTCTACCTTGCTGGTCAAATTAACCTCACTACCGGCTGTTCATCAAAGTGATGGAAGACGACCTTGTGGGCCCACAGAAAGCGTCATACGCGACTATCGAGTGTCGTGTAGGACAACCATCGACTGCATGTGGCCAAAACATGTATGTATGAAAGTGTTGTGTAATGTTTTAAATTATGAATTCACGACTCTGATGTGGCACCGGCCTGCCTAACAAAACGGCCAACCCACACGTTGGCTCACAACTCGTAGTGTACTTGAAAGTGCAACTATCCCTGGGTGGTTTTGGTAATCATTAACAACATATAGCTCATTGAACTAATGCTATTTCAAGATGAATATTTCAGGAAAGTTCAATGATTGGCATGGAATGGATTAGGAATGTGGACCCCTAAGAAATGCTAAGGACAAAGGATTGGCTCAAGCTCTAAAGCTCAAGACTCTACATTTTACTTTTAGTGATCCAATATCACATTGAGTCTATAGGAAAAGCCAATACTATTAAAAGGGGATGAGGTGTTGCTTAATGGCTTGCTTGCTCAAAATGCTTAGTGATATGCTCCAAATACCCTCAACCACTTTCCCACATCCACATATGTCCCAAACCAAAAGTCAAACTCGGCCCCACCGATTTGATCCATCCGGCGCCATCGAGTTCATTTGACATAGCCACTGCCAGAAACCCTAGTCACTTCGGTCTCACCAATAGGGATCTCGGTCTCACCGAGATGGGATTGCAAACTCACTATTTCCCTTCGTAACGTTTCGGTCTAGCCGAGATGAGCGATCGGTCCCACCGAGTTCGCAATGCAAACTCTCTCTTTCCCTTTCGTAACCTTTCGGTCTCACCGAGATGAGCGAATCGGTCCCACCGAGTTTGCCTAACCAACTCTCTAGTTAGCTTATTATCAAAGTTGGCTCCACCTAGTTTGTGTAATCGGTCTCACCGAGATTACGTTAAGCCCTAACCCTAAAGAAATTGGTCCCACCGAGTTGACATGTCGGTCCCACCGAAATACCTGACAGTCACATTATGAACTAAATCGGTCCGACCGAGTTTCATTATTCGGTCTTGCCAAGTTTGGTAATTTGTGTGTAATGGCTAGATTTTGTGTGGAGGCTATATATACCCCTCCACCCTTTCTTCATTCATGGAGAAAGCCATCAGAACCAGCCTTCACTTCCAGCATTCATTCTCTGAGAGAGAACCACCTACTCATGTGTTGAGACCAAGATATTCCAATCCTACCATATGAATCTTGATCTCTAGCGTTCCCCAAGTTGCTTTCCACTCAAATCATCTTTCCACCAAATCCAATCCTATGAGAGAGAGTTGAGTGTTGGGGAGACCATCATTTAAAGCACAAGAGCAAGGAGTTCATCATCCGCACACCATCTATTACCTTTTGGAGAGTGGTGTCTCCTAGATTGGTTAGGTGTCACTTGGGATTGTGGAGTTGAACCAAGGAGTTTGTAAGGGCAACGAGATCGCCTACTTCATGAAGATCTACCCTAGTGAGGCAAGTCCTTCGTGGGCCATGGCCATGGTGGGATAGGCAAGGTTGCTTCTTCATGGACCCTTCGTGGGTGGATCCCTCCGTGGACTCGCGCAGCCGTTACCCTTCGTGGGTTGAAGTCTCCATCAACGTGGATGTACGATAGCACCACCTATCGGAATCACACCAAAAATCTCCGTGTCAACATTGTGTTTGATCCCTCCAAACTCCTCCTCTTTACCTTCATATGCAATGATTTACATTCCGCTACTATACTCTTAGAATTGCATGTGTAGGTTGATTGCTTGACTTATGTAAAGTTGCTAAAATCCTCCAAGACTTAAAATTGGGAAATGGCTAGATCTTTATTTGGTCAAGTAGTCTAATCACCCCCCTCTAGACATACTTTCGATCCTACAAGTGGTATGAGAGCTACTGTCTCCATTTGCCTTGTTTTCCATAGCTTTCGGTGATCATAGCCTTGGTTTCACAACCTAGGAGAGTATGACGTCTAGCGAGGGAAATTACCACCATAGAGGTCCTTACTTTGATGGTACTAATTTTGCTAGTTGGAAGCATAAGATGAAAATGCATATTCTTGGACATAACCCCGCTGTTGGGCTATTGCGTGTATTGGCTTGCAAGGTGAAATCTTCGATGGGAGAGAACCGAACCGTGAAGCTACCGCGGAAGAGTTGAACATGCTGCAATACAACGCTCAAGCTTGTGATATTCTCTTCAATGGATTGTGCCCCGAAGAAATCAACAAAATCAGCCGTGTTGAGAATGCAAAGGAAATTTGGGATACTTTGATTGATATGCACGAAGGTACTGACTCCATCAAGGAATCCAAATTGGATGTGCTTCAAAGTCAACTTGACAATTTCAAAATGAAGGATGGTGAAGGTGTCGTTGAAATGTACTCTAGGCTTGCTCTCATCATAAATGAGATTACCGGCTTAGGAAGTGAAGAGATGACCGATAGATTGATCATCAAGAAGATCCTAAGAGCCTTGGATGGGAAATATGATACCGTGTGCACACTGATCCAAATGATGCCCAATTACAAAGATCTCAAGCCAACGGAAGTCATTGGAAGAATTCTTGCTTATGAGATGTCACTCAAGGATAAAGAAGAGCTTCACAACAAGTCAAGTGGTGCTTACAAAGCCTCATGTGATGCTCCTACATCATCAAGTGAGAAAAAACCTTCAATGAAGAAATTAGCCTAATGGTGAAGAACTTCAACAAGTTCTACAAGAGTTGAAGCAAGGAAAGAAGTTCCAAGTCAAGGTCCTACAATGACAAAAGATCTTAGAGTCGTGAACGTAATTGCTACAATTGTGCAAGACCCGGACACTACTCCAATGAGTGTACGACTCCCTACAAAAGAAGAGAAGATTCACCTAAAAGAAGAAGTAGAAGAGAAGAATCACCACCAAGAGAGAGAAATGAGTAGAGATGATCGTTATGAATGAAGAACCTCCTGGAGAAGCAAGGATTCGGAAAGGAAGGACAAATCATCAAAGAGCTACACAAAACGAAGACATCAAGCTCACGTTGGTGAATGGGTATCCGGCTCCGATTCTGACCATCACTCTGAAAGAAGTTATCACTCCGACTCCGAATATACTCAAGATGAAGGTGTTGCCGGTCTAGCACTTGTGTCAACCAACTCCTATGACATATTTGACTCACCAAATGAAGGAATTGGAAGATGCTTAATGGCTAAAGGCCCAAAGGTATCACACCCTGAGTATGTTGATTTCAATAGTGATGAAGATGACTTGCTAGGTGATGATGATTTGCTTGTTGATAACTATAGTTATCAAAACTATGATGAATTTGCTATTAATCAAGCTAATCAAGATAAAACGAATGACGATGATAAGCAGGAGATTGATTATCTAACTAAAGAGCTAAATACTCTTAAGTTAGCTCATGAAACTACCTTGGAAGATCATCGAGAACTTTTAAAGACTCATGAGAAGTTACGCTTTGAAAAGCTCAACAGCAAGAGCATGAGTTTTTAAAGGCAATCAATGATGATCTTCGCAAGAAAAGTTCTTCTTACATTACCAACTGTTTACCTCTTGTCTACTTACATGCCACAAGTTAAATCTAGCAACAAAAGTAAGAAAGATTCTTCCTCTAGTAGTAACAATAATCATGCTAAATCCAATATTGTTGCTTCTAGTATTTCTCTTGATTCCACTAATGATTCTCTTAGCCAAGTTACACTTGAGCAAGAAAATAGCTTATTGCAGGAAATTATAGAGAAAGGTGTTTACAAGAGCCTTGCCAGAAGTAAGCAATTTGAGGAAATTGTATGCAAGCAAGGAAGGCACCGGAAGAACCAAGGTGTTGGTTTTGAATGAAAGTTCAACGCCAATGGAGTTGAGTGGGAAGAAGATCAATACCCCAAGACAAAGTTTGTTCCTCAACAAGAGAAGTATGATCCTACTTCTTTCCAAGGGACACAAGCTCAAGATGATCTTCCACCACAAGACCACAAGCAAAAAGGCAATGACAAGCTTCAAGAGGATATTGATGCATTCGAAGAAGCTCCCAAGGCCTTGCTCAAGTGGGTTCCCAAGACTACATCAAGTTCTACTTCATCAAGTACGACTACAACCCCAAGGATTCCCATCAAGATGATGTGGATCCCAAAGAAGAAGAACAAGAGAGTTCTTGAGGGTGACTCCGCCAACACAATTCACTCATATCATATTGGCAAGAACAAGTGCAAACAACTTCCACATCTTGCACTAGTTCAAGGAGTGACAAACCCTCTTGTTGGTAAGACAAGGGACAAGGTAACCTAATGCTTTCGTGGACATCATCTTGTGTGAACATCACTCTATGTCTATGGATATCCTTGTTTGTTCCTTGTGGGACTAACCCATGTAGGTATGTAGGTGCAACTCACTCCAATGGATTGCTCCGAATGATCTACATCAACATTGAGCGTCCACATCTTCAACACCTACATGAAGTCATCATCGACAAAACCCAAGGTTAGTTCATCCCTCTTAGTGGGGATATCACATCTAGGGGAGCTTTACTCTAAGAATTGAGCTAAAGCAACTATAACAGTGTGAACACAACAATGCTTTATGTAAAAGTGGTGACCCCACTTGTGCTTAAACATGAGTATGACCTATGATCAAATGTTCTCATTTGACTCCTAAGTCAACATACTCATATATAGATGACCTAGTCATCGCAAATTGCTTGATAGATGCTAGAGTGTTTGTGCATGCTTTGCCACATATTTCATTTGCCTTTTTGTTGTGTGAGCATATTGGTTGCATATTCGAGGACATCCACTTGTTGCTTTGATTGTTTGGCTCTTTCTCTTTTGCCAAGTGGATGGACAAGAATGCCTAAGAACCTTATCTAGCTATCTATGATTTTCTCGTCTCAAAGTCTATTCATGCTACATCACAAACCCGAGTATGTTGATTTCAATAGTGATGAAGATGACTTGCTAGGTGATGATGATTTACTTGTTGATAACTCTAGTTATGAAAACTATGATGAATTTGCTATTAATCAAGCTAATCAAGATAAAACGAATGACGATGATAAGAAGGAGATTGATCATCTAACTAAAGAGCTAAATACTCTTAAGTTAGCTCATGAAACTACCTTGGAAGATCATCGAGAACTTTTAAAGACTCATGAGAACTTACGATTTGAAAAGCTCAACCTAGAGCAAGAGCATGAGTTTTTAAAGGCAATCAATGATGTTCTTCACAAGAAAAGTTCTTACATTACCAAGTGTTTACTCTTGTCTACTTACATGCCACAAGTTAAATCTAGCAACAAAAGTAAGAAAGATTCTTCCTCTAGTAGTAACAATAATCATGCTAAATCCAATATTGTTGCTTCTAGTATTTCTCTTGATTCCACTAATGATTCTCCTAGCCAAGTTACACTTGAGCAAGAAAATAGCTTATTGAAGGAAATTATAGAGAAAGGTGCTTACAAGAGCCTTGCCGGAAGTAAGCAATTTTAGGAAATTGTATGCAAGCAAGGAAAGCACCGGAAGAACCAAGGTGTTGGTTTTGAATGGAAGTTCAATGCCAATGGAGTTGAGTGGGAAGAAGATCAATACCCCAAGACAAAGTTTGTTCCTCAACAAAATAAGTATGATCCTACTTCTTTCCAAGGGACACAAGCTCAAGATGATCTTCCACCACAAGACCACAAGCAAAAAGGCAAGGATGAGCTTCAAGAGGAGATTGATGCATTCGAAGAAGCTCCCAAGGCCTTGGTCAAGTGGGTTCCCGAGACTACATCAAGTTCTAATTCATCAAGTATGACTACAACCCCAAGGATTCCCATCAAGATGATGTGGATCCCGAAGAAGAAGAACTAGAGAGTTCTTGAGGGTGACTCCGCCAACACAATTCACTCATATCATATTGGCAAGAACAAGTGCAAACAACTTCCACATCTTGCACTAGTTCAAGGAGTGACAAACCCTCTTGTTGGTAAGACAAGGGACAAGGTAACCTAATGCTTTCATGGACATCATCTTGTGTGAACATCACTCTATGTCTATGGATATCCTTGTTTGTTCCTTGTGGGACTAACCCCTGTAGGTATTGAAAGTGCAACTCACTCTAATGGATTGATCCGAATGATCTACATCAACATTGAGCGTCCACATCTTCAACACCTACATGAAGTCATCATCGACAAAACCCAAGGTTAGTTCATCCCTCTTAGGGGGGAAATCACATATAGGGGGAGCTTTACTCTAAGAATTGAGCTAAAGCAACTCTAACAGTGTGAACACAACAATGCTTTATATAAAAGTGGTAACCCCACTTGTGCTTAAACGATGAGTATGACCTATGATCAAATGTTCTCATTTGACTCCTAAGTCAACATACTCATATATAGATGACCTAGTCATCGCAAATTGCTTGATAGATGCTAGAGTGTTTGTGCATGCTTTGCCACATATTTCATTTGCCATTTTGTTGTGTGAGCATGTTGGTTGCATATTCAAGGACATCCACTTGTTACTTTGATTGTTTGGCTCTTTCTCTTTTGCCAAGTGGATGGACAAGAATGCCTAAGAACCTTCTCTAGCTATCTATGATTTTCTTGTCTCAAACTCTATTCATGCTACATCACAAAGTTTGATCAAGTCAGATTTGAAGCACTCCGTGTGAGGAGCACTCGGAGTCCCCGATTCGTCATAGACTTAAACTTCCAAAACCTCTTTATGCATTTCGGTGTGACCGAGTCATCCATTTCGGTCACACCGAGTTCACTAAGTTGATCTAGGTGTTCATCTCGGTGCAACCAATTTGAACATTTCGGTCACACCGAGTTGCAGTAACCGCTTGCGATTCTGCATCTCAGTGCCACCGAATATATCCACGGGTGAGATTTTGGAAATATCTTCAAAACCCCTCAGCCCGTGATATCTTGCTCTGCCTCCTCGGGTCTCCGGATCGTCTCCTCGTCGTCAGCGACCTCCCGCCGCTGATTTCTGTCACCGTCAACGAGAATCTGCTTCGCCGTTGCCACCGTAGCGAACTTCTGCCGGACTAGGGTATGAGTTCGACCCCTTGTGCTCTCATTTTACCTTCGATTCTTAGTACAAGGTCAATGCCATGATCATTTCCACGTATGAAATCAATCTATCCATAGAAAACTTCTTTAGGTTTAGTTTGATTTGAAAATTTAGGGTTAGGTCTCCGCTGAACTCATTTCGGACCGACCGAATCATAGAATCTGTCTCACCGATTTGGCTTAGGCCATTGCACATGCGCTTTTCGGTCTGACCAAAAACTGCAAATCGGTGTGACCGAGTTCCATTCTCTGTGAAACCCTAGCATTCTCGGTGCCACCGAACTGTGACTCGGTCTGACCGAGTTCACTAGTTTAGGTTCCAAAAGTTGCTTCGGTATCACCGAGTTCGATTCGGTAGCTCCGAAATCATTTCAGTAGAGAACTAAAACTAAGTTTTTGATTCATATGTTTTGCAAAAATCTCTGCACTTTGTGATGCTCATCTACTCTACCTCATCTATATCTATTCACAGGGTTTGCTATCAGTTTGCCTGCCAAGATGTCTGACCAGAGTGATAGCCAGAATAAATCTGAAGAGCAAATGAAAATGAGTGAGGGCACTAGTCCCTCAAGCTGCTATGATGAGGGCAGCAGGAGCACACCAAGTAACTTGCCAAAGGCAGCCACCAGGACAAGAAAGAAGAGAACCTTAGACTCTGAGGATGAGGACAATGTGGTTGTTGTGGATGAGGCCACCTCAAAGAAGAAAGTGCTAAAGAAAGAGTATGGCACTTCTGCTACAACTAAGCCAGGGTTGCATAAGAAGGCACCAGCAAAGAGAGTCCCAACATCCAAGCCAAGGAAAGTTCCAACAGGAGAAACTATGAAATTCACAATAGAATCAGATGATGGTAAGGCAGTTGGAGATGGGAAGAAGAAGAAGAAGAAGAAGAAGAAGAAGAAGAAGAAGAAGAAGAAGAAGAAGAAGAAGAAGAAGAAGAAGAAGAAGAAGAAGAAGAAGAAGAAGAAGAAGAAGAAGAGGGAAAGAACCACAACTGCAAAAGTTCTTGGAAAGTTAACTATGGTAAGAGATTCAGAAGAAGAAGAGGAAGAGGATGCTGCACCAGCACCCAAGTCACAAAAGCTTATGGGAGATGCAATCAAGTCAGGGGCTGCTTCTAAGCCCAAACCTGCTCCCAAAGTTGCTGCTCAAACCACCAAGTCTGCACCAAAGAGAAGCACTAGAAACATTCCTACTGAGGAGAAGAACAAGGCCCCGGTGCCTGAGATGGAAGAAGAAGATTCTGAAGCCCAAGTGCTGAGAAAGCTTAAACCAAAGATTCCAGACCACAATTACACTCATCCAGTGGTAGAGGACATTAACATCAGAAAGGATGCAGGTCTGAGACTTTGGAGGAAGAATGATCCTTATGCTGTGAGAAGGAGAACTGTTGTGGACTATAGATTCCACACCAAAGAACAACAAGAGTTCTGTGAGACCATTCTACTTGACAAGAAGCCAATTGTCTGTGATATGAGATGGGTTGACTGGGAATACATCAAAGAGATCGAAGATCACTTTCCAGGTGTATATGACAGTTTCAAAGCTTGTGGAGTTGACAAGTTTGTTGGACAGAAGCTCACCAAATGGAATGATGAGCTAACCATGCGCTAGTCCACTGCTCATTTCTATCCAGATGGAAGGATAGTGTGGATGTCTGAAGGTACAAGGTACAAGTCAACTATTGAAGAATGGGCAAAGTTGATCAATGCTCCAAAAGACCATCAGGATGATTTGGATGTGTAGCCAAGAAGAAGAAAGACCACAACTCCATGGCAAGTATGTGTAAGTGCATCTAGTGCCACCCCTAGTTGGTTTTGGAGTATTGATGACAAAGTTGGTTCAGGTACTAATGCGTTTGTGAGAATTGCAGGATAACGCTGGTAGTGTCCCTCATTGATTAGGTTTACCTACCGGAGATGACCCCTAAAAATGTATGAAGATATTGAAGACAATGGTGGTATGAGAAGATATTCATATTGAAGACTATGACATGAGAAGACATTGCGTGAAGACTATGGAGCGCGAAGACTGTGTGGTTTCGTTGTTTCCTTTTCTTCTTTGTTGAGTCATAGGAACCACCGTCTTTGTTAAGTGGGGTCCAAGTGAACTAAGTCGGAATGGTCAAGTGATGCTCAACCCAAATCCTATGTCTTGACGAAGACAATGAGAGCAAATCTTATCCAGAGCTGGATGAGTCAGCTTTGCTTGTAGCCCAAGTAAAGTTGCCGTGTGTGTTTGAAATCTGACCGTTGGAACACGTGTCAGTTCCTTAGTGACCCAGGGTCATTTCGGACATATCTGGTCGGGTTGCCCAGTGGCTATAAATAGCCCACCCCCTACACCAAAAATTGGTGGCTGCTCAGAGTTTGTGCACGGCTTTTGTCGTTTGAGAGCAACCCACCTCGAAGCCTTTGAGAGAGAGAAATCCTTGCGAGGACCAAGCCCAAACACCCAGAGCCAAAGAGTGTTAGGCATCACTGAAGTCTTTCTTTCTGTGTGACCTGAAGACTTATTACACTTGAGGACTATGAATCCTCGGCCGGTTAGGCGTCGCGTTCTGAGCATCCAAGAGTCATTGTGGATTGCCGGTGAACAAAGTCTGTGAAGGTTTGGAAGTCTACCTGGAAGACTTACCAGAGTGATTGGGCGAGGACTGGGTGTCCTTAGCTCAAGCGGAATAAGGTGAAGACACGGTCTTCTGAGTTAATTCTCAGCCTCCCTAACCAGACGTACAGTTGTCACAACAACTGGAACTGGTCCAACAAATCATGTGTCTTCAACGAGCGACTGGTTCTATCCCTTCCCATCCTTTATATTGAGTTTGTCTTCGTGAAGTCATTGCCTATCTGTACCTGTTTGACTTCATTGCTTGACTACTATCGTTGATTGGCTTCATACTATCTTCCTTCCTGATCCTTACTACTTAGCTGCTATTAGTCCTGTGCTTTCACATCATTGCATGCTTGACTATGGTTTGCTTACAGTAGTTTATCTTCCGCTGCATATCAATTAGGGCATTTCGATTGTTTGTCTTTGAAACTTCCAAGTTTTGAAGACTTTCATAAAAATCGCCTATTCACCCCCCCCCCCTCTAGTCGATACTAGCACTTTCAATTGGTATCAGAGCAAGGTACTCCCTTGTTCTGTGTGATTCGGTTTAACCACCTGGAGTTTTAGCTATGTCGATCGCAGGATAATCAAGGTCTCCATTGCTTGCCCGTGTTCAATGGAACTGAATATCCCTCTTTGGAAGAATAAGATGTGTATGCATCTTGCAGCCATTGATGTTGACCTCTGGTATGTCGTCAAGAACGGCGTTCCCAAAACTGGTGAAGGTGTCACCCCTACTGATGTCAAGAAGTTCATTCGACTGGACTCTACTGCAAAGAACATCATCTGTGGTCATCTGACCAAAGGACAGTATGGCCGTGTGAGTGCTCTGGAAACGTCGAAGCTAGTCTGGGACTGGCTATCCAAGGTCAACGAAGGCGTCCCAACCCAGAGAGATCAAAGAATCAGTGTTCTTCGCAACCTCTTCAACCGTTTCAAGAGAAACGACAATGAAAATGTCCAGCTCATGTTCGATCGCCTCACTGACATCACAAATGAACTTCAAGCTCTTGGCGCAACTAAGATTACCAAGCATTGAATCGTCAAGACACTACTGAGATCACTCGATAGCTCCTTTGACACCCTTGCCCTCATGATACAAGAACGTCCTGACTTCAAGACACTCGATCCGTCTGATATACTTGAGAGGCTCAACACACATGAGTTCCAGCTTTCTGAGAAAAGAGATATCTATGGTCCAAACTATGGCCGAACACGCGCTTTAAAGGCAAAAGTTGTTTCCTCATCTGAAGAAGAATCTGACTGTAGTTCTGATGATCCTGAAGACATTGGAAAGGAACTTGCTATGCTTGTGAAGAAGTTCCATAAGTTCACTAAGAAGAAAGGCTTCAGAAGGTCTTCACGATCTAGCTCAAGAAATGATGAAGCTTCCACTCATGACCACAAGAAGAGAACATGTCACAAGTGCAAGAAACCCAGACACTATATCTCTGAGTGTCCACAGTGGGACTATGAGAATAAGAAGAAGAAGAGCAAGGAATATGATTTTGATGACAAGAAGAAGAAGAAATCTTCAAAGTCTTCTTCCAAGTCCTCATCAAGGTCTTCATCTCATAAGAAGAGCTCATCAGGCAAGGCTCGTGCTTTTTTTGGCAAGGAAATGGATTCAGAAGAGGAGTCTGCTTCTGAGGAGGTGGCTGTGGAGTCTGCAGAGGAGTATGACCCTGGCGTTGCAAGTCTGGCTCTAGCCACAGCCTATGTTGCCAAGTCCATCTTCAACACTGAAGACAATGACTTCCACACCAACGCTGAAGCTGATGACGAAGACGATCCTACTCCCACCTATTGCTTCATGGCACGTGGTGCCAAGGTAAAATCACGTGATGCTTACTTTCAAACATCAAGTGAAGATGACTCGATTGTGAATCCAAACCCAGCTACAAAACAACGGCTAAAATTGCAAGCTGAACAACAAAAGGCTATGGAACATACTCAAAACTGTTAGACAAAAGCGATGACACATTGGACATGGAAATGACCGTTCACGATCCTTAGTTGAAGACATAAAAAATCTTCATGCTAAGTACCAAGAACTTGAAAGTCGTCATGAAACGCTCTCAACTACTTATGAAAGGCTCTCCTATGATTATCTTCAAAGGAAGCAAGAGCTTGAGAAATTGAGAGCGGCTCATGAAGATCTTCAAAAAGTGAATGAGTCACTTCACGCTCAACAGATCAGTCCCGCTCAGGATGGATTTGAACCACCATGTCTAAAATGCATTGAGCGTGATAACGCTACATCTGTTCTGTGAATGTTCCATCGCTGCTATTGTTTCATTGTCTTCACCTCTTGACGTGGTTACTAACCCGTCTGCGGAGGATACCACTACTATTGCTGATGAAAATGCTAGGTTGAAGACATTGCTTGAAATAGGGATGTATAAAAGTCTGAAAGGGCATTAGAAACTTTGCGATATCCTCAAAAAGCAGATTCTGAACCGAAACCCTAGGAAAGGGGGTGTTGGGTTCGAGAGGAAAATGAATGTTGATGGCTCGTCGAAGCTTTGAGCGGTACCCCAAAACCACATGGGTTCTTTGCAAAGGAACCTTGAAGAGATCCATCCACTTTATCTGGCTTCACCTGTGCTAATCCTATTATCATTGATGAATCCTTCGATGCAAACTATAAGCTGTTCAAGTATCAGAATGGTGAAGTGTTTGCCAGGTACATTGGTACTAACTGTAGGAATGGACCACCTATGAAGAAGATCTGGGTACCTAAGCAGTATATTGAGAATCTTCCTGTGAATGTCGTCTTGACACCACCAAGGAAGAAGACAAACCCCAGACCTATGGCTTCATATGGCCCAAAGGCTTCATACAGATACAGGACTCATTTGAGTCACCCTAACGCCAATGTTTTGCAGGGAAACCATACTCAGACTCATGAATATGAGTGTGTGTCTTCAAACCGCTTTGTTCATAAAACTAAGAACGTTTCTACTTATTCATATGTGTATCATTCATCTCCTGCAAAGGCTATTTGCTAGGGCTTCAAAGCCAAAATTCTCAGATGCTGCACTTAGACTCATTGCTTCTAAGCCACCCCTGAAAATGTGGGTGGTGAAGAAGAACTAACTTTCTTTTGCAGAGAAAGTTCTCCAGCCTACAATCAATGGCGTCTGATGCTATTGCCGGGGACCTAAAAACACATTAAGGATGCAAAATAAAATGCCTATGCTTCACAACACTCTTTGTGAAGCCTATCCTCCTAACTTCACTGTAGGGCATGTCACCAAAAGCTTCAGAATGGATTATGGACAGTGGATGCACAAATCATATGACTGGTGATCGAAGTCTTCTCATGGACTCAACCTTATGTCCATCCGACAAAAGTCACATCACATTTGCTGACACTGGTAAAAGCAAGGTGTTGGTTCTAGGTAGAGTTGCAATCTCAAAGGATCAACACATGGATAAAGTGATGCTTGTTGAATCCCTTGGTTTCAACTTAACGTCTGTCTCAATGCTTTGTGACTTGAACATGATTGTGCTATTTGGAAAATATCGCTGCCTTGTACTAATGGAATCTGACAAGTCTCTACTCTTTGAAGGGTATCGAAAAGATGATCTATACATGGTAGATTTCTCACAGGTCCTGACTTGCCGTATGTCTTCTCACAAAAGCTTGAATCTGGCTCTGGCATCGAAGGTGGGGCATCTTGGCATGAGGAACTTACACTCACTCGTCAAGAAGAAGCATGTCATAGGCATCGAGGATTTCAAGTTCAAGAAGGATCATTTGTGTGGTGCTGCAAGTGGGAAGATGACTAGGCAAAGCACCCTCGAAGACAATCATGACAACATCTCAACCCTTGAGCTGTTACACATGGACTTATTTGGACCTACTCACTACTCCACCCTCACAACAACCGCTTGTCTCTATGGCTTCGTAATTGTTGATGACTACTCAAGATACACATGGGTGCATATAATTCTCTACAAGACTGAAGTGCAAGATGTCTTGGACGCCGCCAATCGAGCAATGAACAATTATGGGGTGAAGATCAAGCATATCAGAAGTGACAATGGCACTGAATTCAAGAACACCGGACTTGATCTTTATCTGGATACAATGGGAATCACTCATGAGTTCTCTTCTCCGTACACACCTCAGCAAAATGGCATCGTTGAGCGCAAAAACAAAACCCTCATTGAGATGGCTCGAACAATGCTAGATGAATACAAGACACCAAGAAAGTTCTGGCCTGAAGCCATTGATACAGCATGTCACATCATCAACCATGTGTACATCCATAAGCTTCTGAACAAAACATCCTATGAGCTCCTCACTGGCAAGAAGCCAAATGTCAGTTACTTCAGGGTATTTGGAGCTAGGTGCTGGATCAAGGACCCCCATCACAAGTCAAAATTTGCACCTAAAGCTCATGAAGGCTTCATGCTTGGCTATGGAAAGGACTCACACTCCTACAGAGTCTTCAACCTCTATCTCTACAAAATCGTCAAGCTGTGGATGTGAGATTTGATGAAACCAATGGTTCACAAAGAGAACTCCTGCCAAGTACACTAGATGAAGCTTCTCCAGCGAATCTATCAAGTTGATGGGAACTGGTGAAAACATGCCTTCAAGCACAGCACTCAAGAGGAACTTATCATCTCAAACACCAAATCAACTCAAGACAATGCTCGGATCAAGACAATCCTCCCAATGATGACAATGATCAGCAAGAGCAAAATCTTCGTCCAGTTCATCCTCGAGTTGCAAATGAAGTTCAAATTGAGAAGATAATTGATAGCATCAATGCACCTGGTCCACTCACTCTCTCAATAGCAACACAGTTAGCGAATTTCTGTGGGCACTTTTCATTTGTATCAATATCAGAACCCAAGAAAGTTGTTGAAGCCTTTATGGAACCTAAATGGATTCAAGCCATGCAAGAAGAACTTCAACAGTTCAAGCTGAACAATGTTTGGGAACTTGTCAGCGAACGACCCTCATAAGCATAACATTATTGGAACAAAATGGATATATCGAAACAAGCAAGATGAGCATGGTCAAGTAAATGAGAAACAAAGCACGTCTTGTGGCTGAGGGATATACTCAAGTAGAAGGAATTGACTTCGATGAAACATTTGCTCCTGTTGCTAGGCTTGAAGCTATCCGCATACTGCTAGCCTACGCTAATCATCACAACATCTTGCTATATCAAATGGATGTGAAGAGTGCATTTCTCAATGGCAAGATTGAAGAAGAAGTATATGTAGCTCAACCACCTAGTTTTGAAGATCCAAAGCATCCTGATATGGTGTACAAGCTAAACAAAGCACTGTATGGCCTCAAACAAGCACCCTGCGCTTGGTATGATACGATCAAAGACTTCTTGAAGAGCAAAGGCTTCAAACCTAGATCCCTCGATCCCACACTCTTCACGAAGACATATGATGGCGAACTGTTTGTGTGCCAAATATATGTGGATGACATTATCTTCTACCGCACCAACCGGAAATACAAATGATGAGTTTGGATGCATGATGCAAGAGCAATATCGGATGTCCATGATGGGTGAGCTGAAGTTCTTCCTTGGTCTTCAAATTAAATCGACAAAGAAATGGCATCTTCATATCTCAAGAAAAATACCTCAAAGATTGCTGAAGAAGTTTGGAATGGAAGATTGCAAAGGTTATCGACGCCAATGCCGACCAAACATCATCTTGGTCCCGACGACAATGGTAAAGACTTGATCAAAAGGTATACCGCTCCATGATTGGTTCTTTACTTTATCTATGTGCATCTAGGCGGATATTATGCTTAGTGTTTGCATGTGTGCTCGATTCCAAGCGGCACCAAAGGAATCGCATCACTTAGGCGTGAAGCGAATTCTTCGATATTTGGCTTACACCCCAACACTCGGATTATGGTATCCCAAGGGCTCAAAATTTGATTTGGTTGGACTCTCGGATCTGATTATCTTTGGTGACAAGGTGGATCGCAAGTCTACATCGGGCACATGTCACTTTACGGGATGATCACTTGCTGTTGGTCTTCAAAGAAGCGAGCGTGTATCACGCTCAAGCGCTGAATCTGAATACATTCTTCTTTGGATCTGTTGTGCTCGGCTTCTATGGATGAAGCAAACTCTCAAGGACTATGGCATCAATCAGAAACAAGTACCTCTCTTCTGCGACAACGAAAGTGCCTTCAAGATAGCCAACAATCCAGTCCAGCACTCGAAGACAAAGCACATTGAAATTTGTCATTACTTTCTCAGAGATCATGTCATGAAGAAAGATATTGACATCATTCACGTCAACACTGAAGAGCAACTACCAGATATCTTCACAAAGCCCTTGGATGAGAAAAGGTTTTGCAAGTTACGGTGTGAGCTAAGTATCTTGGAATCCTCTAATGTCCTGTGATCAGGCACACATCCTAACACTTATGCATGTTGATGACTTAGATGTGCAACACACGAAGTACTATATATCTTCAATCAATGAAGACTTACATTCTGAGTGTGAATACATTAACATGGAATTTGACTTCAGAGCGCCACGATAATTGTGCGTCTGTCTGGGTATAATACTTCCTATACGGTGGGTAACGCCACCACCAAATTTCTCTGTTTGAAGTGTTTCAATCATGGTGTTATTTTTGCAAAGACTTCGCATTTGGTTTGTCTTCAGTTTCAATTTGTCTTCATGATTTTCTGCACTATGATGATTTGATTGCTTTCTGATATATACATATACTAGTGTTCTGTCCTCTACAACATTCACCTATAGCTATGTCTTCAATTTGAATCTTTTGAACTAAGTGAATGTGATCGGACCCTAATATCTCTATGCTTTCTATCTCAAACTCTATCTGTCCAAATCATATGCATCCTATTGAAACTGTCAAATGTCTTCTCTGCGTCCTAGTCAGCAGAAGGCACAGAGACAAACATTAAGTCTGTTTTAAATAACTCATCTTTATTGTTGATAACCCGAAGAAGCCGGAACAACCATCTGACATGCCTGGCGGGCGTGGGAACGTGGGACAACTCTGAGTATGTTGCATGCTTGCCACGTGCCCCTCAGATGTGAACCGCTAGGGGCACCAGCGTAATTGCGCTGTGCCGCGCACCACCTTATAAATACTTGTCCCCTGCGGTAAAGAAATCCTTCTTCCACCTCTCCACCTCGTCAAAACCCTAGCGCCACCGCTAGCTCACGACGACGCCGGCGACGAAGCGCTTAGCTGCCGCGACTTCTCCGACGCCGTCCTCACGCCGGCCGCGGACATCGTCCTCTCCGCCGTCGCTGTAGGTGTCCTCCGTCGCCAAGTTAGGGCACGGTGGATTGAACTACTCGGTCTCCTATTCATCCGTCTAGCAGTTCTTCGTGTGGTAAATATAACTCTATTTTTACTGCCTTTTTGATCTTCATAGATTCATCCTATCTACCAAAAGTGGTTTCTACCTACACAATGTTAGATCTATTCTGTCTGCATCTCATACTGCCTAGTCTATTCACTTAGATTTCCTATCTAGTTTGATTCCTCACTTGTACTTATTCATGGATTGGTACAAATCTTGAACCAACACACCTCATATAAGTGAATGTCTTCGTATCATGAGGTCAATGTCTTCAAACTGATTTATCCTCAAAATATTCTGAGAATGCATATGACCTCTTCCCCTTCCCTCGCATCTCTAATCTTTGTCACGGTACATGTCCGTGGGAGAATCCTTGGTTCTCATAGTCTGCATTCGTTTGCAGAATACTTACAGCATCACATTAATTCTCCCGAAGCCAGTTCCTGCTTAACCAGCAAGCGTAAGTCTCTGAAGACTTTGAACATATTGAAGCCATTCAGTTTGAAGTTCATGACTGCAAAAAAATCAGCAAGGAAGGGTGGCAGACAGCGCCGAGAAGGAACATCCAAACATCTGCCTGATGACCTAGCAGAGCTCTACAAGACAGATCCCAAAGAGACTTATCATCAGCGCAAGACACGAATCCAATGGATTCGACGCTATTGGGCTGAAGAATGGTTCAAGTACAAATTCGTGACCAAGGAATATGCAGAGAAGAATGCTATCAAGTGTCCTTGGGGCGATATTCTCTATCGTGGCCTTCAACCCAAGAACAGAGCTGAAGCTATTGCACAAGGTTTCTATCCATGCATGGTCCGTGGACCTCAGCCTGAGAATGCCGATCCCACATCATTACTCTAGTGTCATGATGATGCTCTCTTCAAGCGCAACTTTCAGCACGCCAAGGCTTCAGCCAAGGAAAACAAGAAGTCATTGGGATTAGACTTCAACCTTGGTCCCTCTGCTCCCCGTGCTGATGGCTCACGTGATGCTGATCCCAATGTCATCGGCCCCTTCTCCAACCTTGACGGCCTCATCACCTACATCTTGGTCCAAGGTGCCAGGGTAGATCATTCTGATAATGATGCTGACACTGATGAAGCCCCAGCTCCTCCTCCAAAGCCGCAGAAGCAAAAGAAGCCAAAGGCTTCTAAATCAGCACCTCCAAAAGCTTCATGTGCGAAGCCTCTGGCCACTGCACCTGCTGAAGACAGTGTGTAGTCTGAAGATCAATCCCGTATCTTCAAGAGAACAGAGAAGAAAAAGCGAATTGTCAGGCATACTGATCAAACCTTGACTCCTGCTGCCATTCTGCGTGAAGAACCCATTGATCTGTCCAGCGATGAAGATCTTGCAGATGATGCCCTTGAGCAACTTATAAAAAGCAAGGAAGAAGCAGAAATCTTCAACAACCTGCCTCTCTTTGATGTGGCAATCATCCATAACTTCATTGATGAGTGGTTTGACACCCCAAATCTCAGCTTTGAAGATCTGCAGCTTCCCATTGGCCTCAGCGTCGCCTTCAATGGCGCCATTGCTTCTGAGCTAGCTCTCGCTCAGCGCATCGTTGAGCTGAAGAACAAGATTGATTATGAGAAGGCTCAATTCAAGAAGCATGTGGCCAAGCTCAGTGTTCAAGACGTTAGAAACTTCAAGGTCATGCTGTATGAGCTTAAAGAAGCTTTTCTTAAGAAGCACGAAGAAGCTCAGGGCTCTCGTGAGCGCATGAAGAGTTTGGCTGACAAGTGTGTGCTTGCCTACAATGAGGCTGAGAAGCGCAAGTCTCTTGGCCGTCCTGGCATTGACCCCAGGATGGCTGCAAAGAAGAAGAAGCCATCAACCGCTCCACCTGCGCCTTCAAGTCAAGAAGCACCTCGCATTATCTTCCCAAGCAGCATGGCTGGCTCGAAGCCAAAAGTCCTGTCAACCGCTTCAGAACAGAAGAAGACGAGGGCTGCTGAGGCTGAAGCCAGAAAAAGGAAAAATCCTGAAGCCTCTGATGCAGCTCCCTCCAAGAAGAAGCGCAAAACCAAGAAGAATAGGGCTGCTCCCACAGAGCCCTTGGTTGTTGAACCCATTTCAGTGGTTCGCACTGCGTCTGAACATCAAGAAAGACGCATGATAGTTCATGAGCCTGATCCCACAGAGGCTCATGAAGTTGAAGACATTCCAGCAGCTGAACCCACCGCTGCTGAAGACATTGGTCAAGATGACAATGTTCAAGATGATGAAGTTCTCCTCAGATCGAACACAACATGGTATCATCGCCTGTTCTCACGAACAGCAAACTCATCAGCATTGGTCGTCCTCTGACGCCAACTGCTCAGGATGCATCTTGGGCTGATCACCCACAGCAACAAGACTCCCAAGTACTCCCCAACAACAACAACAAGCTACACCACCCGTGCAAGAAGAAGAAGACTTTGAGGCCCAGCAACTCCATCTCCAAAGGCGTTGCCGACATTTCATGAGCTTCACAAAGGACAAAGGCCTCAAGTCCCTCTTTCGGCGTTCGGAAGGAGGAGTGCAACACCAACCTATTGCACGTCAAGTGTTTTTCGAACCCACTCCAAGCGTGAATGTCTCCGGTTCGAAGCCCAAAGCTGCTGAAGACAATCCAGCTGCATCAGCCGATGAAAGACAAGAAGACGTACGTGTCCCCACTCCCCCAGTGATTGAAGAAGTTGTTCCTGATGTGAACGCACCAGTGCCCGACCCTCCAGCTCATCAAGTGGAGGTTGAAAATGTTGAAGCTGCCACCACCAACGCCAATGAACCCAATGACGTAGTCATGGCTGAAGCTAATGTGGAGCTTGAACCAACCAGTGTGCCTAAAGCCAATGAGGCAACTGCTCTTGAAGCACTTGTTGTGCAGCATGAAGCCTCAGCTGTTGCCACTGCTCCTGTTCCGCCACCAAGGCCCCATACAATTGAGCAAGCATACAATCATGGCCTCAGGTCTAGAAGCCAAAGCCAAGATTGCCAAGGTTTCCAGGTACTGCAAACTCTGCAGGGTCCTTCAATGCTAATGGCTTCAAAAGCCACAATACCTTCTTTGACAGCGCCAAGAACCCCTACTCAAAGCCAAGGATATCATCGGATCGTTTCTAGAGCTATCAGCAATGAAGCTATTACTCCTGCTCAGATGATCAAGGGCGCATTTTCCCTCATATGCGCCTCGACACTGAAGCCATTGTTGGACTGTCGTCCTTAGAAGAAGCACTTGACTGTTTTCGTGATGCCGGTCTGCTCAGCTTTGTGACAGACAAAGAACACTGGAATGAAGAACTTTTGCTTCAATTCTATGCTACCCTCCACATTCGCGGCTACAACAGAGACATCAAGACATGGGTTCTTGAGTGGATGACTGGAAATGTTCATCATGAAGCCAAAGCTCTTGACATCATCGAGCTTACATGCCTATCCACTCCCGGAGATCTCTATGAACCTAGCATCAACTACACGCAATGCAGGAGAGCATCTTCCACAAGCTGAACCCAATATGAGCCAGATGTTGAGCATGATGAAGCCTTTGCCATCTGACGCTGAATATCCAACAGAGTTCTTTGTTGACGACCTTGAGTATCTGCCACGCACAATATATCATATTATCAGGCGAACTCTATGGCCTATCAAAGGACATTCATCAGCTGCCAAGCTTGAAGGAGCCATGAAGACATTGGTCTTTTACATCCTCAATGGCATCAGCTTCAATTCTCAAGAATTATTCATCAGGCAACTTGCTGCATCTGGATCTGACCTTTTTGGTCTGAAGTTTTATGCTCCATGGGCATGTGCCTCATCAAGCGACACTCATCTGTCAACTATCAACCCTCTGCTCGCAATCATCTGATCTTTTTGCCAGAGGTTGATATGTCAGTTGAAGCCATATACTCGACCACCAAGAGCGCCTCTTTGTCTTCAGAATGTCGAGCACCAAAGCTTCACTCAACCCATTGCAGGCGTCCAAGTAGCAACATGAATCTATCCAATGGCTGGAAATACTCATCTGCCTCATTGTGCACCTACTGAAGCCACTGAAAGCACCATTGCCCAAAGTCCTAAGAAGCGCTCTCGTGTTCTCAATGACCGAGAACTTCTTGTGGCACTTCATCAGAAACAAGATAAGCATCACTATTGGGTCAAGAGACAGATGCAAAGCCTCTTGGTGGATGTCAATCGCATTCGAAACCTTGCCACCAAGAATGCATTTGTTGCTCATGAGACTTGTCGGCGATCATGGAAGAGTTTGACGCTGCTTAGTGCTGAAGCAGATCTTCAAGACGATGGCTTCAATGAAAGATTCAAGTTTGACTCCACTCCTCCACGGACAGCTGTCCTACGTCAAACTCCATCCCTTGAAGACTCGACTATTCTTCCTCCATGCAGCTGTGAATGCGAGTGATCGATGATGAAGATGATGCTACTTCACCGCCTCCTACTACTACGCGCCGACCTTTGCACCAATGCGTCGCACGCCAACCAACAACGACAACCCTGCTGCTTCACCTACTCACGAGGACGAGTAGATGCTCTATGTCTTCAAACCTTTTTGGTCATTACTGAAAAAAGGGGGAGAAGAGTATGAGTTGATAGTCTTCAAGCGGGTTCATATGGGCGGTTGCATTATGTTTTGCCTCGTGCTTACAACTCTTTCTTTTGAAACATTTGGTTCTTTGAGTTGTAACACCTAAGCTCGATGGTCGTCTGCTACTTATTTGCTTTACTATGATGCGATGATAAATTCCGCATGTGCGATGATAACTTCCGCACTTAGATCATTCTGCAGACGTCCATTTTTCATTATGCATGTCATTCTATTTGCTATATCATTTCATGCATGATGAATTATCTTCATAAGTTGAAGAGGATCTCCACAAGTACAACCTGCCATGTGCATTTGCATTCCAAAAGCAAATTACTTATATGCACATCTTGAGGAGCCCTTGCTACTTATGAAGATAATACCTATCCTTTACAATTTCACATACTTTATCCCGTTGAAAACTTCAACGGTTTGTCATCAATCACCAAAAGCGGGAGATTGTAAGTGCATCTAGTGCCACCCTAGTTGGTTTTGGAGTATTGGCGACAAAGTTGGTTGAGGACAAATCGTTTGTGAGAATTGCGGGATAACGCAGTAGTGTCCCTCATTGATTCGGTTTACCTACCGGAGATGACCCCTAAAATGTATGAAGACACTTGAAGACAATGGTGGTATGAGAAGATATTCATATTGAAGACTATGACATGAGAAGACATTGTGTGAAGACTATGGAGCATGAAGACTGTGTGGTTTCGTTGTTTCCTTTTCTTCTTTGTTGAGTCATAGGAACCACCGTCTTTGTTAAGTGGGGTCCAAGTGAACTAAGTCGAGCAGTCAAGTGATGCTCAACACAAATCCTATGTCTTGGCGAAGACAATGAGAGCAAATCTTATCCAGAGCTGGATGAGTCAGCTTTGCTTGTAGCCCAAGTAAAGTTGCCGTGTGTGTTTGAAATCTGACCGTTGGAACACATGTCAGTTCCTTAGTGACCCAGGGTCATTTCGGACATATCAGGTCGGGTTGCCCAGTGGCTATAAATAGCCCACCCCCTACACCATAAATTGGTGGCTGCTTAGAGTTTGTGCACAGCTTTTGTCGTTTGAGAGCAACCCACCTCGAAGCCTTTGAGAGAGAGAAATCCTTGCGAGGACCAAGCCCAAACACCCAGAGCCAAAGAGTGTTAGGCATCACTGAAGTCTTTCTGTCTATGTGACCTGAAGACTTATTACACTTGAGGACTGTGAATCCTCCAGCCGGTTAGGCGTCGCGTTCTGAGCATCCAAGAGTCATTGTGGATTCTTTGGTGAGCGAAGTCTGTGAAGGTTTGGAAGTCTACCTTGAAGACTTACGAGTGATTAGGCGATCTTGGGTGTCCTTAGCTCAAGGGGAATAAGGTGAAGACACGCTCTTCTGAATTAAATCTCAGCCTCCCTAACCAGACGTACAGTTGTCACAACAACTGGAACTGGTCCAACAAATCATGTGTCTTCAACGAGCGACTGGTTCTATCCCTTCACATCCTTTATATGGAGTTTGTCTTCTAGAAGTCATTGCCTATCTGTACCTGTTTGACTTCATTGCTTGACTACTATCGTTGATTGGCTTCATACTATCTTCCTTCCTGATCCTTACTACTTAGCTGCTATTAGTCCTGTGCTTTCACATCATTGCATGCTTGACTATGGTTTGCTTACAGTAGTTTATCTTCCGCTGCATATCAATTAATGCATTTCGATTGTTTGTCTTCAAAACATCCAAGTTTTGAAGACTTTCATAAAAATCGCCTATTCACCCCCCCTCTAGTCGATACTAGCACTTTCAGTATGTACAAGGAAATTCCTGATGAAGCCCTAGAAACTCATAAGTTGGGCTCAGTGAAATACTTGTTGTCTGGTCTGCCTACTATCAACACCATCTTGAGGCATACTCTGTTGCCCAAATCTAGAGATCATAGGATGATAAGAAGACATTCAATCAACTTGCTGCACATTTTTGATGTGCCTCAAAAATTCAAGGTCATGAGTCTGATTGTAGAGACAATCAAGAGGACACCTGCTGACCAGAAAAGGTCTTGTGGGTATGATCCACACATTCAGGTGCTCATCAACTCAAAGATGGGCACAGGCACTTACTTGTTAGACAGGGAGCACTTACCTCTCAAGCCAGAATTTGAAGACAACATAGTTGTAATGGATGAGAATGAACCTTCATCAGTGCAAGCACAAGAGAAGAGATCTAAGGCAAAGGTAGAAAAAGCTGCAAGGATGCCAACTGTGGAAGAGGCATCTCAAGTGTTCTTTGAAGAGCAAACAAGATCAACTTGGATATCTGATCCAATCTACTTTGAGGATTGAGAAGGGCTTGGCCACCCTGACTCATAATCAGGAGAGTTTGGAGAGGATCATTGAACAAAAATTCTATGATCTTGATCTGAAAGTGACTGAGTTGCAAACAACAGTTGAGCAGCTCCAGGAGGAAGGAGAGGAGAAGAAAGGGAAGGCAACTAAAGATGCTTTTCAGTGAGTGCCAAGAGGTCAAAGGTCAGCTGCAGTGCCAATACCTGATACTAGAGCTACCACATCATCACCAGCAGCTACATCTTTAGTGCCACCTCTACCAGCCACTCCATCAGCTCTAGCTACATCGACAGAAGCTTTCGTCCTTGGAGTCATCTCTACACCACCTCACAAAGACCAAGCCTGAGAGATGCATAGCACTATGCATATTTGAAATTTTTGGTAACTTGTTGCCAATGAGGGAGAAATATGTATAGATCATAGGATTCAAGAGAGAGTGTTGCTTTTTGTCTCTCTTGCACTTTTATTTGGTTGAACTTATTGTGTGCTAGTTTGATACCTTATGTCCTTCTGTGAGATACTTGTATGATCATGTGTTTGATCATATGCTACTTTAATGTGTGCTTGGGTAATATTATCTCTTACATCCATATATGATCATTCACTTTGCTTGGTGACGAGTGCATGCTTTTAATTGCTATCATTTTGAGCTCTCCACCAAGATGTATGTGACATGGAAGAGTAACCCATGATACTAATCGATTGTGCATTTGCATTCAAATGTAAATCTTAAATAATGCACAAATTTAGGGGGAGCTCTTGCTTATCACATACCTCTCAAAGCGACGATCTATTCAATCTTATTATCATTTGATAAAGCTTTGATCTATATGTTGTCATCAATTACCAAAAAGGGGGAGATTGAAAGTGCAACCATCCCTGGGTGGTTTTGGTAATCATTAACAACATATAGCTCATTGAACTAATGCTATTTCAAGATGAATATTTCAGGGAAGTTCAATGATTGGCATGACATGGATTAGGAATGTGGACCCCTCAAAATGCTAAGGACAAAGGATTGGCTCAAGCTCTAAAGCTCAAGACTCTACATTTTACTTTTAGTGACCCAAGATCACATTGAGTCTATAGGAAAAGCCAATACTATTAAAAGGGGATGAGGTGTTGCTTAATGGCTTGCTTACTCAAAATGCTTAGTGATATGCTCCAAAGACCCTCAACCACTTTCCCATATCCACATAAGTCCCAAACCAAAAGTCAAACTCGGCCCCACCGATTTGATCCATCCGGCGCCACCGAGTTCATTTGACATAGCCACTGCCAGAAACCCTAGTCACTTCGGTTTCACCGATAGGGATCTCGGTCTCACTGAGATGGGATTGCAAACTCTCTGTTTCCCTTCATAACGTTTCGGTCTAACCAAGATGAGCGATCGATCCCACCGAGTTTGCAATGCAAACTCTCTGTTTCCCTTTCATAATGTTTCAGTCTCACCGAGATGAGCGAATCGGTCCCACCGAGTTTGCCTGACCAACTCTCCGGTTAGCTTATTACCAAAGTCGGCCCCACCGTGTTTGTGTAATCGGTCCTACCGAGATTATGTTAAGCTCTAACCCTAAAGAAATCGGTCCCATCGAGTTGACATGTCGGTCCCACCGAAATAGCTAACGGTCACATTATGAACTAAATCGGTCCGACCGAGTTTCATGATTCGGTCTCGCCGAGTGAGGGAGTCCTGGACTAGGGGGTGTCCGGACAGCCGGACTATCATTGTCTGCCGGACTATCAATATCCGCCGGACACCCAGACTGCGAAGATACAAGATTGAAGACTCCGGCTCGTGTCCGGATGATACTTTCCTTGGCGTGGAAGGCAAGCTTGGCGATACGGATATGTAGATCTCCTACCATTGTAACCGACTCTGTGTAACCCTAGCCCTCTCCGGTGTCTATATAAACCGGAGGGCCTTAGTCCGTAGGACGAATATACATCTCAACAATCATACCATAGGCTAGCTTCTAGGGTTTAGCCTCCTTGATCTCGTGGTAGATCTACTCTTGTACTACCCATATCATCAATATTAATCAAGCGGGGCGTGAGGGTTTTACCTCCATCGAGAGGGCCGAACACAGGTAAAAACATTGTGTCCCTCGTTTCTTGTTACCATCCGCCTAGACGCACAGTTCGGGACCCCCTACCGAGATCCGCGGTTTTGACACGACATTGGTGCTTTCATTGAGAGTTCCTCGTGTAAATCGCCGATAGAGCGGATGCCTCCACCCGTCTTCAAAGGCGGTGTTTTTCGCCGGAGGGCCTTGGCGCCGGCCAAACTATCGGCTTGGTGGTTTCTCATGACCGCTTTGTCCGCCGCCGCTTCGGCAATGACTTCTCAAGTCGTCGGAAGCAATCTTCGCGTCAGCCCTAAAGCTGCCGAGCAGTTAGATCAATCGAGCTCTTATGCATTAACGAGCTCTTGGATCGTATCGCCGCCTCAGGAGTCGCCACGGACTACAAGCAGATTGGGCTTAAAACCGATCCGAGAGAGATCAACTCTCCCGGGCCACCCCCACGCGTCTCGTGGTGGAGGAACAATACAGCAACTCTTTGCCAATGTTGAAGACAATTCATGTCCGGATTCCCGAACCCTCCATGCCGGATCCCCGCGGAGGGACGGACTTCAATCGAGCATGGAACTCGAAATCATGCATCGCCCCGGACTCGCTGGATTGCGCCCAGCAAACCAAGCTTCCGAATTCGGAAACTCCTTGGCCTTTGAGCCTCAAGATGGGCAGGGATCCGGATTTTGTTCCACCCACCCGCCCAGACATATGCGATCTATCTCTAATTCGGCAAGAGCCTCAAAAGCGATTACATCACTCTTGGGCGATTCCTCCTGGTTATGGGCGGGATAAAGGACTGCCGAGAGGAAAGCGCAATATCAATCTTACGCAATAACTGCACGGACAAGGGAATACTAAACGCCATTGATAAATCGCAAAATTACGCTTCACCGATCGGCATCCATTATGCGAAAATCTTGTGCGATGGAGAGTTTTAGGAAGACCGAAAATCAATTTTGGGATAATCCGCCCCAAACCCGATCCATGATAAAAGGCGCCTTACAATCAGGCCCCGGATGCAAAAACAAAAACAAAAACCCAATAAGGGACACGGAACTGTCTTTGGAGGGATGGCTCAATGGACCACAGTAAACTCCATAGTACAGATGGAGCCGTCCCAACACATAACCGAGCATGTTGGATATTACGGCGGTGGCCAAAAGTGGCGAAGAGCTTCTAGCTCGGAAACCACTCCAACAATACCAAAGACGGTATCAACAGTCTTTGAAACCTTCGCATCAAATAATATCACAGCGAACGATCTGCGAAAGCACGCGAAGTCTACCAAGTAGCAACAGCAAATCCATGGGGCGACACAGCTATTACCTTCAATGCCGGCGACGAGCCCACGTTCGAACAACGAGCCCGGCCGCTGGTACTTAGTCCCATAGTGGGCGGACTTTCGGTGACAAAAGTCCTCATGGATGGCGGCGTGACTAAACCTCATTTACGAGGAAACTCTGCGAAAAATGGAAATCGATTGGAGCCGTATTGGCGAAGCAGCACAACCTTTAGAGGAATAATCCCTAGCAGGAAGCGCGCTGCACCGGAAAAATCACACTCGATGTGGTGTTCGGCTCTCCGGACAATTATAGATCCGAAGAAGTCACGTTCCAAGTGGCCCCGTTCGGCAGTGGGTATCACGCCATATTAGGACGAGAGGCATTCACAATTTTTCAAGCAATACCTCATTATGGGTACATGAAGCTCAAAATGCCTGGGCCCGGCGGAATAATCACTCTCACTAGTGATCCGGACATAGCACTCTGCGCCGAAAATAAGACAGCCGCACTAGCCCTCGAGGCACTATCCGAAGCCCTAGCGGCAGAGGAACTCACCGTGCTGCGCTCTACGGTGAACAGGGACGATGTGATACTCGACAAAAGATCCAAGTCCACCTCCTTCAAACCAGCAGATGAGATAATAAAATTCGAGGTCCATCCAGCGGACCCAACAAAGCGGCCTCCATCGGGGCGCAGTTGAACCCAAGTCGGCCTTCGCCTGCGTGAATTCCTTTGAGAAAATTGGGATATCTTCGCTTTGGCATCCTTCGGACATGCCGGAATCCCTCGCGAGTTGGCGAACACAGCCTAAACATCCTAAAAGGATTCAAGCCCGTCAAACAGGCTCTTGACGATTTTCGAGCCCAAAAGACGAGCAATGGGAGAAGAGCTAGCCAAATTATTGGAAGCGGATTCATTAGAGATATTAAACATCCGGATGGCTAGCAAATTTGGTGATGGTACCAAGAAGGATAAATCCTGGCGCCTCTGCGTCGATTTTAAAGACCTCAATAAAGCTTGCCCAAAGGATCCCTTCCTCTCCCCGCATTGATCAAATTATCGATGCTACTGAGAGGCACGATTCGTTGTGCTTCACGGACGCATACTCATCTATCATCAAATCAAGATGGCGAAGCAGACCAAGCATAGCGGCGTTTATCACTCCATATGGACCATTACGCTGTCGATGCCCTTGGACTCAAAATGCCGGCGCAACATATCGGCGCATGATTCAAACATGTCCGCCACCCGGATCGGCAAAACGATCGAGGCATACGTGAGCGGCGTGGTCGTCAAAACAAAACATGTCGAAACTTTAGTAGACGATTTGAGGCTCACATTCGACAACCTCAGAGCATACGACATAAAGTTGAATCCGGAAAAATGCGTTTTGGCGTACCAGCAGGAAAGCTGCTGGGCTTCATCGTATCCGGTAGAGGAATTGAAGCAAATCCGGCCAAAATCTGAGCTCTGTCACAACTGGATATTCCAAAAGACCTCAAGCAAATACAAAAATTAACAGGATGCGTGGCAGCCTTGAGCCGCTTTATCTCCCGTTTAGGAGAAAAGGCGTTGCCCTCTATCGCCTCCTCAGCGCACCGAACACCGAGTGGGCGGATCGCCTTCGCCGGACTTGAAGAAATAAAGGCCATCTTGGCAACAAATCCGGTCTGGCTGCGCCCACTGGGCGAACCAATGTTGTTATACATCGCAACAACGCATCAAGTTTAAGCGCGGTCCTCGTCGTCGAGCGAGCGGCGAAGGGCTTAAATTCCCTCTTCAAAACCATCGTACTACGTATCCCTTTGTGTTAACCCCTGCAAATCCGTTACCGCACTATCGGAAGATAGCATATCACGGTGTTCATGGCGTCTCGAAGCTTGGCACTACTTTCAAGAGTGCTCGATAATGATGGCCTCTGAAGTACCACTCAATGACATTATAAACAACATGACGCAATGGGCGGGATAACAAAGTGGGCCATCGAGCTCTTACCATTCGACATCACTTACAAACCTCGGCGAGCTATAAAGTCACATGTTTTGGCTGACTTCGTCGCGAATGGATGAAGCGAACTCCTAAAAAGTGCGACGCGTACTCAATTGGACTATGCATTTTGACGGCTCCAAAATGTTGGCGGATGAAATTTGGCGTCGTCTTGGCGTCCCCACCGAGATCTGATCGATATGTACTTCAAAAATGTACACGGACTCCAACAATGCAGCCGAATCTGAGGCCTGTTACATGGTCTCCGGATGGCGGTCTCCATGGGCATTCAACGCCTAGAGGTGCGGGGACTCAAACCTTGCAATATCCCAAATAAGCGGAGACTTGATGCCAAGGATCCGAAAATGGCAGCATATCGTGCGCTGTCCTAAAATGTCATTTCGGTTTGAAGGACTCGAATTCCATCACATAGCCGAGACAATAACCAAGCGGCCGGCGTCACAGCGCGCATCGGTGCGAAACATGATCTTTGTCCTCAAATATCTTCTCGAGCGGCTTTTCAAGCCATCCGTACTATGGGAAGAGGAGCCCGCAACGACAAAGCGGAGAAAACCGCAACAATCGGTGATTGGCGGATGACATAACACCCTCCGCCCACGACATAATGGCGATAATCGCGGCGTGGGCAGAACCTTTCTAGCCTACTTACTTAGGCGGGAACTTCCGAAGACCAAAATGAGGCCCATTGCATAGTCCGCGATCGAAGGCCTACAAGGTCCATGAGGAGAACTTTATAAGAAAAGTACTACCGAGTCCTTCAAAGGTGTATCTCCGAAGAAGAAGGGCGAAACCTCTGGCTGAAATTCATGCGGACTAGGCGGACACCATGCAAGCAGCCCGGCCTGGTAGGAAAGGCATTCCGTCTGAGATTTTATTGGCCGACGGCTCGGGCGGATGCAGGACTTGGTCGGCGATCGTTGGTTGTCGACTCTTTGCTAATCGAGCCATATGCCACCCACCGCCCTCAAAACCATACCCATTACGGCCGTTCGCGATGCAGGGGGCTTGACATGGTCGGACCCTTAAAGGGAACCCACAAGAAAAAGTACCTATTGGTCATGGTGGATAAGTTCACCAAATGGATAGAGGCCAAACCGGTCAAAAGCAGAGTCCGGACCAGTGATAGACTTTATATCGAGGTGGTACACCGTTCTGAGTCCCCACAGCATCATCACCGACAACGGCACGAACTTCACGACCGATGAGGTTAAGTCATGGTGCAAAAATATGGGCATCAAGCTCGACTATCGTCGATCTATCACCCTCAAACCAGCGGTCAAGTGGAAAGAGCAAATGGTCTAATAATGGCGGCATTAAACCCGAGCTAGTGAGGTCACTCACTAAATCGAGACACCAATGGGTCGAGGAGCTCGACTCCGTACTCTGGGGGCTGCGGACAACGCCTAACCGTACTACCGGATTCACACCATTTTTATGGTATCTGCGCAGAGGCGGTCTTGCCTGCGACATTATTCATGACTCACCTCGAGTGCGCATGTATGAGGAAAGAGAGGCCGAGCTGGATCGGCGGGACATCTTGGACACATTGGAGGAAGAGCGTGGCGTCGTGAAGGCTCGTTCCGCATTCTATCGGCAGCAGGCTGAAGATATCAAAGGTAGAAGTATGAGCCAAGACTTACAGCGTTGGCGAACTAGTTCTCGCTGCCGGACAAGAAAAGGACAAGCTCAAGCCGGATGGGAAGGCCCTTCATTATTGATCAAGTACTGACCGGCGGAGCATACCGTCTACGAAATGCGTCGGACAACCAACTCGAGCCGAACCCATGGAACGCAGCCCGACTCCGATGATTCTATGCCTAGCACCGGACTAAGAGTTCGTCCCCTTCCCCCGTCCAACCTTTTACACTTCGGCTGTCTTTTGTTGCTCTTTTTATCCTTTTAACTTAAAATTCCCGGGGCCTATTTTAGCATTCTTTGCATCGCATGATGTGCCATCCTTTTCGTTATTCACCGGGGCTTCTTTTACGAAGCTCAACTATAGGGTTTCATACCCAACACATGTGTCAAGCTTCCACATGTACCTTTTACTCGCCATTATATGCATCGATATGACTTAAGTTTTGGCCAAGCTGGGTTGCTGGCTCTGTGCTTACCCCTCGTTCCCGATTGTTCGGCTAGGAGGTAAAGGAGCACCTCTGCGATTATTCTTGCGGGTCACCGGATGTGTACCTCAGGATCGGGTGAAGCCGAAAGCTAGCGTTCTTAAGGGAATATTGATCGGTGATTTAAAGATGACTTTTGCTTATTTATCTATCTGCCCCGGATGTTTTATGCTCTCTTTGCAGTCCGGTCATGCACTTTAGGGCATGCCTCCCAAATAAAGGAACCCTTAACGGAACTATTCTCCTGAAAGATGTTTCTTACTAACCATGTAATATAACATAACTAGTTGGGCACTTATGCGATAAAGCACTAATGACCCCTACTTTGGTCTCCATGCATACCACGGTTGTTTCTTAACCAAAAAGGTATTCGGACACACTCCGGACTCTAGGGTCCCGAGGTCGAAGCGAAAAGGTCGGCAAAGACAAACGATCTACAATCCGGCTAGAAGGCATTTCACATGTCATTTTAAAGGATAAACATACATTGTCAAATTTATTGATTGTATTCCTCCTCAATCCCGTCTAACATGCTGTCTAGTTTACAGTCCCGTTGGGAAAACTTAGCAGCCAATTCTACTTGGCTGTACACTAAACTCACAGGGATCTCCTTCCCGTCGGGCCCCACCGGTCCAACTTCGGCCATGTGGTTGGGGTCCGCCTTCTTGTACCGCGTCTTCACCATGGCCCAAGCCTCCCTGGCACCTTGACGGCAAGCCGAAATCTTCCACAAATGAAAGCGCTGCCGTACTCCCTGCAGCTTCTCTGCAAGCTCCCCGAGGCCCTCGGGCAGGGTGAGGGCTGGCCATAAAGCCTGTACGACGCCACTCATTGCCTGCCGAACTCGTTCGAGTAGCTGCAACAGTTCGGGAAGTTGATCACCCATTGATATGGGCATCTCCTCCGCAGGACGACCCGTGAGTATACCTACAAGACATATCATGTCAAAATACTTCCTCGCCGAACTCTTCTTTTCAAAAGAGTTCGCTCAAGCACTTACTATATATGTCGCGACGAAGCCGTTGATTCTCCTTGACGGAGCCGGACAGCTCGGCTTGTGCGCCTTTCAGCTCTTCTCTGAGCTTGGCATTGGCATCTTGGAGCTTGTTCCTTTCCTACTGAACCTCATTCAGCACACTCTCGCCAGCGTTTAGTCATGGCGCAGCAAATTTGCTGTCGGATCTTGTCCGCGGTACCTGCAGCGTTATTATTAGACTCACGCACGCCGCTGGCGCTTATATTTCTTAGTAAAATGTGTTACGGGAGGGATCTTTCCGTCTCCTCCTGCGGCGCAAGTCTTGACCTCAAGTTGGGCCTTGCAATCTTGCAGCTCCGAGACAGCTGGGCATTCTTCGCGTTAAGTGCCTGAAATTTACAATGATCCTTAAATCAGTTAGAATAACTAATATAAGTCTCGGGGGCTACTGGTATATAAAACCATTAAAATTCCCTTACCCGTATGTCTTTAACATCTTGCTCCGTAGCTCTGGTAAAACCATTTTGAGCAGCACGGAGATGCGCGTCCTAACGTTAAAGGCATCCAATGCCTCGGGGAAAAGCACGCTTCTTGAAATCTTGTCCGTGGCGCCTATGGTTCATAGAGCTCTCCACCTCGAGACTTGGTGGTGGACGATCTGTCGGTATCCTCCGTTGGAGCGGGATCCGGTTCGCGTCTTGCGCTTGCCTCCCCCTCGGTCCGGGCTGAGCCCTGGCTGGTGTTGGTCGGATCGGCAATTCCTGCGCCGCAGATCCGCGGCGCTTTTTCTCCTATAAAGATCATGAGCACTTAGGCGTTTCCTCGGAGCGTTGCTCGAAAAAGTTCAAACACGAGCTATACCTCTGCGGCGGCGTTTCCGTCCGCACGACGCTCCTTTTCCTCCTGCTAGTTCAGGTGACCTCAGAGGGTCGGCGCGCAGTTCGGCTTCTGCCGTAATGGCGCTTCTGCAAAATACCATCGTTAGGCAAGGATAAGATGGCGGTGTCGGACTTGATCGTGGTCACTGGGAAGCCGAACTTAGCCGGGGTAGTCCGCCGTAATGGCGACCAAAGCATTATCTATGCTTTGAGTGGTGATACACCCGTCGATCAGCTCCACCTCGATGTCGGATCCTCTTGGAGGCGGACCCGAGATCCTCTCGGATCCTCGGGTTGTGGGCAGGACTCACCATGTCCTCCACAATCCGGCGTAGACCTGCGCCGAAGACATAATGTAAGCTTAAACTTGAAAGCACCGGTAGAACCCTTCGAGGTGTTAAACACCCATCCTCTAGGGTTGATCATGGAAAACCCATCCAAAGGTTGAGGCGAAGAAGTCCTCCTTCTCCCCTTATGCAGGCGGACGGGATCTTCACGAGATCCTCGGTCGAATCCGACCCTTCTTCGGCCGTCCGAATAGCATCGTCTTCCCGTTGAAATCCCACATGGGGTGGCCTCAGTATTGCAGCGGCTGCACCCCCGCTTGATGCGTCGCCATGACTCCAATCATGGTCAAGCGGAATGAGCCATTAATCTAATCCGGCCCATCAAGAAATGGGCGCTCTTGTCTTCCTCAAGCGGGGCTCATGGGCGCCGGTGGCGTTTCTTCAAGGAGCAGACATCAAACTCCGGAGGCCGATCCGGACTGGGTCCGCAATGGAGCGTCTACTATATAAAACCACTCCGATGGCGGTCTTGGACGCCTTCTTAGGAGTGCGGATAGGTATCCGGTCGGCGATCGCCATATTTGGCGCCGCCCACTTGATATATGGACCCTGGTGAGAGCGAGTGCGAGGCAAAACAACCTCTTCCACAATGCGAAATGGGGCTCGATGCCCGGGAATAGCTCATAAGAGCTACGTAGCCCGCGATATGCAGCCTGAGGCGGGCGTGAGGTGGTGGAGCTGGAGTTCGTAGAACCGAGAGCCCGCGGAGGAACGGATGTATTGAAATCCGAGGCCCCTTATCGATAGGGGACGGCACACTCGCTCCCCCTTGTTGGGGCTTGGGTGTCCTCCTTTGCCTCCCACCTTGATAAGTAACCAGTCCGGCTCGATTTGGGATCATGAAGGCGGAGGAAGAAACCCTCCGTTTGGAGCTTAACCAGCTCGTTGTGCGAAATAGAGCATCTCCTCCAATTCCCCGGCGGTGGGCTGGGAACGCGTGAAGAAGAGCCGCGTTGACGATCCATGGTGGAATGGATTTCTAGGTCGGAGGCGCTTCGATGGAGTATACACAGGAGGAAGACGGTGCGATTTGGATCTGGATTCTTGCCTCTTTTATAGGCGGACGACTCGCAGAATCAGGGGGTGAAATGTAAAAGATACCCTGGCTTTTCGCATTCATGCGACGCGTGGAAGAGGGCCATTATTTGGCGTAGAAGCCGAGGAGCACAGTATTCAAGATGAAGCCGGACACTATTCGGCAGGAACATGGAATTTGAAGGGAGAACCCGCCTTGCAACGCCGAAGACTATAAACACGCTGGACTTATCGTCATTGAAGCCTGGTTCGGGGGCTACTGAGGGAGTCCTGGACTAGGGGGTGTCCGGACAGCCGGACTATCATTGTCTGCCGGACTATCAATATCCGCCGGACACCCAGACTGTGAAGATACAAGATTGAAGACTCCGGCTCGTGTCCGGATGATACTTTCCTTGGCGTGGAAGGCAAGCTTGGCGATACGGATATGTAGATCTCCTACCATTGTAACCGACTCTGTGTAACCCTAGCCCTCTCCGGTGTCTATATAAACCGGAGGGCCTTAGTCCGTAGGACGAATATACATCTCAACAATCATACCATAGGCTAGCTTCTAGGGTTTAGCCTCCTTGATCTCGTGGTAGATCTACTCTTGTACTACCCATATCATCAATATTAATCAACCAGGACGTAGGGTTTTACCTCCATCGAGAGGGCCTGAACCTGGGTAAAAACATTGTGTCCCTCGTCTCTTGTTACCATCCGCCTAGACGCACAGTTCGGGACCCCCTACCCGAGATCCGCCGGTTTTGACACCGACACCGAGTTTGGTAAATTTTGTGTAACAGTTAGATTTTCTATGGAGGATATATATACCCCTCCACCCTTTCTTCCTTCATGGAGAAAGCCATCAGAACAAGCATTCACTTCCAGCATTCATTTTCTGAGAGAGAACCACCTACTCATGTGTTGAGGCCAAGATATTCCAATCCTACCATATGAATCTTGATCTCTAGCCTTCCCCAAGTTGCTTTCCACTCAAATCATCTTTCCACCAAATCCAATCCTATAATAGAGAGTTGAGTGTTGGGGAGACTATCATTTGAAGCACAAGAGCAAGGAGTTCATCATCAACACACCATCTATTACCTTTTGGAGAGTGGTATCTCCTAGATTGGTTAGGTGTCACTTGGGAGCCTCCGTCAAGATTGTGGAGTTGAACCAACGAGTTTGTAAGGGCAACAAGATCGCCTACTTCGTGAATATCTACCCTAGTGAGGCAAGTCCTTCGTGGGCGATGGCCATGGTGGGATAGACAAGGTTGCTTGGACCCTTTGTGGGTGGAGCCCTCCGTGGACTCGCGCAGCCGTTACCCTTCGTGGGTTGAATTCTCCATCAACGTGGATGTACCATAGCACCACCTATCGGAACCACGCCAAAAATCTCCGTGTCAACATTGCATTTTCTCCCTCCAAACTCCTCCCCTTTATCTTCATATGCAATGATTTACATTCCGCTGCTATACTCTTAGAGTTGCATGTGTAGGTTGATTGCTTGACTTATGTAAAGTTGCTAAAATCTGCCAAGACTTAAAATTGGGAAAAAGGCTAGATTTTTATTTGGTCAAGTAGTCTAATCACCCCCCTCTAGACATACTTTCGATCCTACAGTACTATGAGCCACTCGCCACCACTAGACGCACACACCCACACACACACCGCGAATCCACCACAACTACGTTGCATGTTAAATTAATTATCCCGTGGTGAACATATATATGTTACCAAAGGAGGGACATTTTTGTTTCAAAAAAACTAGAGATCATTAAGACGTTTTAGTACATTAATTGATTGATTTTCTACGGGTATAATGTGCAAAAATCAAATTCGAGCTACATGCACACGTGATAGTGCACCTAAATGGATTGAAAAAACACATGTGTCTCACTGGGTGCATATTTACTCCCCGTGCAACAAATTTCAAACAATGAGAATCTCGATTTTTAAATTCTAGTACATTCAAAACTTATTTGAAGTTCATGAAACTTATCGTGTTGTCATATGCACACCAATACAAAGTTGCATTGTACTTTTTTGGTCAAGTTTGAGACCAATTTTGATGTAATCTTTATCTAATTACAAATGGGAGATTATTAATAATTGGGAACCAATATCCCAAATGGGCTATTTATTCGAACCGTGAGCGTTAGACCAACAATGGATACGTGCCATGCTTCGGTTAAGCAAAAAATAAAGCAGCATCATTAATCATCCAAATAGGATAACAATATATGTGCCACCACGCGACCCGTGTACCGTGCGAGCAGGCGTGAGTTGACGGGACGCATGCAAGCAGTCCGTCATGTAGGCAGACCGGGAGGCGTGTGTGCAGGTGTGTGAATTGACGGAGGCGTGCTCGCTGCAAAGTGTCATCGAGAGGCGTGTGTCAGTGTCAAAACCGGCGGATCTCGGGTAGGGGGTCCCGAACTGTGCGTCTAAGGCTAATAGTAACAGGAGGCGGGGGACGCAATGTTTACCCAGGTTCGGGCCCTCTCTATGGAGGTAATACCCTACTTCATGCTTGATTGATCTTGATGATATGAGTATTACAAGAGTTGATCTACCACGAGATCGTAGAGGCTAAACCCTAAGAGCTAGCGTATGATTCCGATTGTTGTTGCCATACAGACTAAACCCTTCGGTTTATATAGACACCGGAGGGGGGCTAGGGTTACACAGAGTTGGTTACGGAGAAGGAAATCAACATATCCGAATGGCAAAGCTTGCCTTCCACGCAAAGGAGAGTCCCATCTAGACATGGGACGAAGTCTTCAATCTTGTATCTTCATAGTCCAACAGTCCGGCATAAGCATATAGTCTAGCTGTACGAGGACCCCTTAATCCAGGACTCCCTCAGTAGCCCCTGAACCAGGCTTCAATGACGACGAGTCCGGCGTGCAGATTGTCTTTGGCATTGCAAGGCGGGTTCCTTCTCCGAATACTCCACATACTACCGTAGAGAGCACAATATTCCACAAGTCTAATATGCTGACAACTTTTTCATTGCGTGACATCACGCTGTGGCCCGGTCATTATTCGAACCATTTTTCTCAACCTGCTACTGCGCATCTTGCGAGGCGGTTTTATTGGCACATCTTGTCAAAGCAGAGATCGTGTCCCCTTATCACGGGATTCTCATCAATACTGGTGTGGGTAACCCAACCGCGCCATTAACACGACGCTAGGGGAATAAGCGAGTTTCCAGGGCAAGTGGGGAGGCACAGGATCCATGCTGCCTTTATAAGGAGATAAGGACTCCCCCTTTTCACCCACGCCTTTTTCTTCCTCTACTCATCCATTCTCTCTCGCTCGAGCTCCAGCGCCCAAGCATTCGCCTTCTCCGCCCACCAAAGACCTCCCAAAATGTCCTGATCCGGAGCTGGAGGCAAGTGGATGGCCTCCACCATCCGGGAGAAGGATATCAAGAAACTTCGGCAGGCCGGCTATCTGGCCAAGAAGATTAGCCACCACCTTCCGACGGCGGGACAGATTGTCCCTACTCCGGAACCCCACGAGAGGGTTGTATTCCTCCCTCACTTTGTCCGCGGGCTAGGGTTTCCCCTCCACCCATTTGTTCACGGCATTATGTATTACTATGGGATCGACTTTCATGATCTATCTCCCAATTCCTTCCTCAATATCTCGACATTCATCGTCGTGTGCGAGGCCTTCCTCCACATCTCTCCACACTTCGGATTATGGCTAAAGATCTTTAATGCCAAGGTGGTGAGCGGTGAGCACGCGGAGTGTGGAGGAGCCATGGTGAGAAAGATGCCCAACGTTACATGGCCATCAGGTACCTTCAACGATTCCGTCAAAGGGTGGCAACAACAGTGGTTCTATGTCACTGAGCCTCGCGGCACAAAATGGGTCGCAGCTCCTGAATTCCGATCCGGTGCTCCATTGCGGCTTACGTCCTGGCCCAAGAAGGGCCTGAACTGGTCTTCGCCGGATGAGTTTTTTGTGCTCCAGACGCGCGTCAAGGGTATGGAAGACAAGAATATCAAACTTGTCAACTTAGTCCAGGTGATGTTAGCTCGCCGGATTCTCCCTTGTCAACACAGGGCTTGTAATTTATGGGAATTCGACCCGGCCAAGCACTAGAACCTATCAGGGTTTTCCGACTCATTGCACAAAGACATCTGGAAGGTGCTCTGTAAGTCCGGCAAATCGTGGCCGGATTCAACCGAGGACCGCGGGTACCAACTGCCCCAACCCGCGAGTTCGTAAGCCATCACATGTTGGTAAATCATACGCTTTATCTGCATAATCCAAGGGAAATGATTAATGTGTTTTTCCACAACTCTCCCAGGGCTGGACGAAGAAGGCGGGGCGGATCTACTGCCTGGCCCCAGTGCCAGAAGAGCCTGCCGGCCCACTTCTAACGAAGATGCTGGTCCCGGCGCCTTATAAGGCACCGGATAAGAAAGCCGAGAAAGAGGCCAAAGAGACCAGGGGCAGACTTCGTCGCCAAGGCACTTTGGACATAATATCTGAAGACTCCGAGGTCCATTCTTCCTCCAGAGAGGACGAGGAAGAGGAGGAAAGCCGACCCCCCCAGCAAGGGGGAGGAAGAAACGGACGGCCTCGACACACTTGGAGGCCGAGTCGCCTAAGAAGGGTAAGATTCCCCTTCTGGAGGAATCTGGCACTGCTGCCGACAGTAGCCCGGAGTGGGATCCCAGGGTCCAGCCCCTGGTGAAATCGTGAGTATATAAAACCCGGACACGTTCGCGCATCCAGACTCACTATTGAATGACGTTTAATCATTGAGTCACACTTTTTTGCAGTCCAGCGAGGTCCTGCGCGGAACAATCCTCATCGGAGGATTTACTGGGTTCGGATGCTATGGATAGTGGCACACCCCTGAATGCCCCCTCCCCAAAACACGTTAACAACACCGAGGCATCGTCCCAAGGGACCCAGGCCAAGGAGGGGGTGAAAAGACCGTCAAGGCGGCGCAAGGGGGTCAAACTTCGGTGGCCGGACATGCGGGAGAAAAGGCTCCCATGGACACCGACGGCGGGGACTATCTTGAATTCGGTCCCCAACTGAACACAATTCCGGAGACCGATACGGCTCCGAAATCAGGCAGGCAGCCTCCCTCGACAGGAGGGTGTGCACCAGTTCCACCGGAAACCTCTGCCCAACCAGAGGTGCCAGATACCTTATCAGCGGCGCTGAAGAGCGCCTCCATCGCTGAAGAACACCGTGCCCTTTATGGGTGCGGTGATTGAGAAGATTCAGTCCGCTGAGAGCAGGCTGAATGAAGCCTGCATCGGCCTTATAATGGGCTTTGAGGTATGTTGTGAGGTTTCAAAGAGTGTTATAGTATAGGTAGTAGCCCCTGATACACTGTTCGGAAAGAACAGGACAGAGGATCAAATACATGTTCGCAGGAGACTCACCTTGAGGAACCTCTCCCTCTTTTGTGTTATATATATATATATATATATATATATATATATATATATATATATATATATATATATATATAAGAGGCGCTCTGAGCGACTACCGCATCTCATATTGCGGAAGTCTTCGGACTGAAGCAGAGTCTGGAGCGGGCCGAAGAAGAACTCGGCCATGTGAAGAAGCAATTGGAGGATAACCAAGGTATGCAAAAACCTTGTTCACATTCAATGCGAATGAATAACTGAGTATGATGAAATTTTTTCATGATGTGTTCTAGGAGCGACGGCCGAAGTCGAGGCACTTAAGAAGGCGGTGGCCGAGGCCGAGAAGAAGGCAGCCACAGAGCTGGCTCTTTGTGAAAAGCACGAGGCCAGGGTTATTGAAGCTAAGCAAGAGCTCCAAGAGGCCGTGAGGAAATGCGAGACCTTGGAGCAGAGTTTAACGGAGAAACAATCCGAACTCAGCAAGGCTCGTCAAGCCGCACGCGATGCCCGGGGCGAAGCCCAAGGCACCCTACAGGAGATCCAGGAGGCGAGGGAGATCACGGCGGGTAAGGCTTTTTGTATGTAAAGCAAATATTTCAAAGGAGAAAATCATGTTACTAATTTGAATTCAGATTTCTCCAGGGGTATTTGCGGAACTACCGTGCAGTATATCTGATGCCACACAATTCTACCAAGCCGAAGAAAGGAGCACTGCAGAGAAGCTCTTTTGGTCGCAGTATCTGGAGCCATAGTATCCGGTGCCCTTTGCCGATCAACTGAAGTAGCTGATCGAACTGCATAAGGCGGCCGAACTAGCCATGAAGGATTTAATTATCCGGCTATGGCCTGCCGAGCCGATTCCCAGCAGCTACTTCGGGCTCGTGAAGCGGCTTGTAAGTGCCTACCCTCGACTTGAAGTCATTAAGCGGTCGGTCTGTATAGAAGGTGTGTGAATGGCCTTCGCCTGCGCAAAGGTGCACCGGGCGAAGATGGATGCTGAGAAGCTGACGACCAAAGGACCGCCTATGGGGAAGGAGCATCGCAAGCCCGAGTTATATTATGACAGTGTCCTGAAAGGATCCCACCTTGTAGCGGAGCAATGTGCCAAGGAAATTATATTCCCATGAATACATTAATGTTGTCCTATGTAATGTTTGAACAAGGTAATTTAAATGATATAATGCCTGTTATTTGAAAGTTTTACCTCCTGTGCGGCCATTTTATATGTTAACCCTGAGAGTTGGCCAGTCGTCGGCGTCTGCCCCCACGTAGGAAATACGGGGGTGTTCGGGATGAATCTGAGCACTCTTTACCCCAGTTTTGGGTCCTTGAAGGAGGTGTTCAGCACAACAAACCAGGCAATCGGACTATAAGGCTTTATCACCCTCACTTAGCCATAGGAGTTTGACAAAAGAAAGGTAGGCGCAGCCCCTGGTGTTCGGAAGACCGCACTAGGGGCTCTATAAGCACCTGATCGGAAGAAAAAGCCGATACCTTGCACGCTGCATTAGTTATCGCATAAGCGGAAGAAATCCTTAAAGATTTTGTAACCTCTCGAACAGTTGACCAGCCCTCATCGTATCATGACGATCGAGTTTTGGCTTTCTCTCTTGGCGCTTCGTCCGGAAGAACGGGGCCTTAATCGCGATAGTTCTCCTTTACTACCCTAGCCGATATAGCGGGACGAAGGGTAGCAAGCACAGGAGCCGCGCAACCCAACTATTGACCCAAGACATGATTCAGAGCCGATGCATATAATGCTATAAGTTCGGGGTGCCAAACGACCGTGAAGGTATTCGGACTTTATTGATGTATTATGGGTACAACGAGGCCCCTGGCATTTTAAGGCATATCGTAGTGGACGGATGCCATTTGACAAAGAGTATCAATAAGAAACAATAGCAAGTTAGCATCATATAAAGCCACACGTTGTAATTGAATAATACGTCGATGTGTACGAGTACAAATAATGTGATGAAAAGAAATATGACTTCGAAACCTGCTGAGAACAGGGGAGGGAGGCTGTGTGCGGATCCGGGTAACGATCGGATGGTCATCAAGGGGAATATCTAAGGATTCCCTTACGCGTACAAGCTGGTTTCCTTCTTGATATGTTCGTCCCCTCAAGGGTCTGTTCGCCATGTTGCATGTGATGGCCTACACAAAAGTGGGCCTGCAAAGGAAAATGTGAAAAAATGTTTGTGCGCCCCAGAGCGGTTGAGACGCATTTTGGGGCCTAACCTAGCTTTGCCTCCGCCTACCGCCGGAGTGGTTGATTGAGCTCTTGACGAGCAGGGATATCCTGCCGCGGAGTAGTTTGGACTCCTTTGACGGTGTCCGGCCGTTTGGCTGTCGACTGAAGGTTCTATTGAAAGATGCCACTCTGTGCTTCCACTGTTAAGGCGACGGTGTACTCTTCGGCACGGAGGGAGCGTTCGACCTTGCCATTAACTGTTATGACGCTGCGTGGACCGGGTATCTTGAGCTTAAGGTAGGTGTAATGTGGTACCGTGTTGAATCGAGCAAACGCGGTTCGTCCGAGAAATGCGTGATAGATGCTGCGAAAAGGGACGATGTCAAAGATTAACTCTTCTTTGCGGTAATTATCCGGTGGTCTGAAGACTACCTCTAGAGTGATGGAACCTGTACAATGGGCCTCCGCACCTGGTATAACACCTTTAAAGGTGGTTTTAGTGGGTTTGATCATTGAAGGATCGATACCCATCTGGCGCACTGTGTCCTGATACAGCAGGTTCAGGTTGCTGCCTGCGTCCATAAGGACTCGTGTGAGGTGGAATCCGTCGATTATTGGATCAAGGACTAGTGCGGCTGAGCCGCCCTGACGGGTATTGGCCGGACGATCCTTGCGGTCAAAGGTGATCGGTCCGGGCAACCATGGGTTGAATTTTGGGGCGACGGGCTCCATCGCGTAGACGTCCCTAAGTGTGCGCCTCCGCTCCCGCTTGGGAATGTGGGTGGCGTTTATCATGTTCACCATTTTGATATGCGGGGGAAACTTCTTTTGCCCAACTGTGTTTGGTGGCTGGGCTGCTGGCCGTTGTTATCGCTTTGCGACCCCTTGTCCTTGTTTTCGCACCTGACTTGCCGGCTTGTTTGAAGACCCAGCATTGTCTGTTGGTATGATTGGCTGGTGTTCCTGGGGTGCCGTGAATTTGGCATGGATGGTTATGTATACGGTCAAAACTGGACGTGCCCGGACTGTTCCTTTTGAATTTTTTTCTTCCTTTGACTAGTATTATAGCCGCTGAATCCGGCATTGACGGTCGTCTCTTCGGCGTTGTCGCCATTATTTCGACGCTTGTGTTTGCTGCGTCGGGGCTTGCCATTGTTATCCCTTGGTTCAGAAGTCCCAGGCTTGCTTGAAACGATGTTGCTACAAGCTAGCCAGTTCTCCTCACCCTCACAGAAGCGGGTCATGAGTGTCGTAAGGGCTGCCATGGATTTCGGGTTCTCTTAGCCGAGGTGTCGGGCAAGCCACTCGTCACAGATGTTGTTCTTAAAGGCCGCTAGGGCTTCGGCATCCGGACAATCGACAATTTGGTTCTTTTTAGTTAGGAACCGTGTCCAGAATTTCCTGACTGACTCTCCAGGCTATTGGGTTATGTGGCTTAAGTCATCAGCGTCCGGTGGTCGCACATACGTGCCCTGGAAGTTGTCAAGGAATGCGTCTTCCAGGTTCTCCCAACTGCCAATGGAGTTTGCCGGCAGACTATTCAGCCAGTGCCAAGTCGGTCCCTTGAGCTTTAGTGGGAGATACTTGATGGCATGTAGATCATCGCCGTGGGCCATGTGAATGTGGAGAAGAAAATCTTCAATCCATACTGCGGGGTCTGTTGTCCCGTCATATGGTTCGATGTTTACGGGTTTAAACCCTTCTGGGAACTCATGCTCCATTACTTCGTTAGTGAAGCATAGGGGGTGTGCGGTGCCTCTATGCTAGGCTACGTTGCGACGCAGTTCCAATGAGTCTGGTCAGCTGTATTCGGCCCAGACGGATTTGTATTTAGAATATCCGGCATGGCGGTCATCGTCATGTGTTGGGGCGCGCCCCCGCTATCCGTAGATCGATCTTGACTGTCCTGCTTTGTTTTCCAAGTCTTCTCGCAGGTCATACGTGTAGCCCCGGGCCTTCGTGTTTTTGTTTTATTGGCGACGGGATGCGGGCTGGTGTTTGGGCTGATATGCCGCTTTATCTCGGCCACGAGGTGGTCGGTCAGCCGCATCCTGCGCTGGTAGTGTAGGCTCTGGTGCCTCATCCTCAAATTGAGGTAACAACCTACGCCTCGGGTAGCTTTTGGTTGGGCAGTCGAGTCAGTATTCCTCGGCCGCCAGGACCTCAGTCCATCTATTAGTGAGCAGATCTTGATCAGCTTGAAGCTGTTGTTGCTTTTTCTTCAGGCTTTTTGCAGTGGCTATAAGCTGGTGCTTGAAGTGCTCCTGCTCGACAGGATCCTCAGGCACGATAAATTCTTCACCGCCGAGGCTCACCTCGTCTTTGGAGAGGGGCATGTAATTGTCATCCTCCGAGTCTCCATCCATTGCCTATTCATCAGGGCTAGCTTGCCCGTCCTCCTGTCCATCCTGCTCGAAGCTTGGCTGGTCGGGATTGTTTTCGTCTTCGGCATCATCCGGAGTGCTATTGTCGCTTGTGCCGGTATCGCTATTTTTGCTATGGCGGGATTTAGAGCGGCGCCGCTGACGTCGGCGCTTTGGTTGCTTCTCAAGAGGATCACCCTTCGTTGCTTCCTTTTGACCCTCGCCATTATCTTCTTTGGGTGTGTCCACCATATATATATATATATATATATATATATATATATATCATATGATGAGGTAGCAGTCCAGCGCTAACGGATGTTGGGTTCCGGCAGACCCTTAAGGTTCGAACTCTGGGGTGCGCGCGAAGATCTTCCCCCTACCTATCCGCGTCTGATCGCCTCGCGAGAATCTAAGCTAGCGATGAACAACACGAGCGACACAAGATTTATACTGGTTCGGGCCACCGTTTTGGTGTAATACCCTACTCCAATGTGTGGTGTGGTGGATTGCCTCAGGGACAGATGATGAACAGTATAGGGAAGAACTGCCTCGCGAGAGGTGTTCTTGAGCTGATGTGGTGTTCTACTTGTTGGAGGATCTGATCTCCTATTGATCTGATGAGGACTCTCTCTGCGTTTTCCCTACCGGGGTGGCTATTCCTATTTATAGAGGCCCTGGTCCTGTTCCCAAATATTGAGCGGGAAGGGCGCCAACAATGGCCATTTTGAAGGGGAACATCTAGTACAAGTTATCCTGACTAAAGTTGATCTTCGGCTGCCAAAGGCACTGGTGATGACGCCGTCTTGGGCTCCACGATGACCTCCATCCTGCCGCTCTGCTGGTCTTGGTCTCGTTGCACTGAAATAGTAACCTTTGCCTGATGCCTCGGTACTCCACGCCTGTGCTTGCCCCCTTTGCACCAAAGAGGAAACAAGGACCTGCTTGCGCGAGTGGCGGCCCTGCACAGTGCTGCTGGTCTCGATTGTCACGGGTTCCGTCACGAGCAACTCGCGAGGTACCCCTGCCTTGATCTCTCCGCATCCTCGCGAGCCTGCCTGGCGGGGCCGCTCCTGAGGAAGCCTCGTGTCATCCGTCCCGTGAGGCTTGGCCCCTCACGAGGGTCTTGACTCTTGCGATCATGAAGATGGGCCGTACTGGGCCACCACTCGAGCCACGCCGCAGGCTGCAGGCAGGCAAGTCTAGGGACCCCCGTTCCTAGAACGCTGACAGTAACCCCCGGTCCCAAGGCGCGTTCGGACTTGGCTTAGTGGAGAAGCGAAGGGGGAAGTGCGGAGCTCCGCGGGCCCCAACAGCCTGCGGCCTTGGGCGCCGCGTGGCAGTTGATTGGACGTGGGCGCCTCCGCTTCCCCACGCTGCCTCGGCAACTGCTCAACTTGACAAGTCCCTGCAGCAGCAATGAGTCATGATTACCTGTGATCGTGGAGGCCGACGATTGGTCTCCTCCGGACTATAAGTACGGACGGGCGAGAGCCCCGCAGTTCATCCCTTCCTGTTTCACTCTTTCTTCCTCGCCCTTGCTCCACTTTACGCCAATGGCGCCGATCTGCCAGTTTTCAGCGGAAGAGAAGGGGAAGGCCCCCCGAGAGGGTCCCGACCTACTTCCGCCGAAGAAATGGCCGGTCCCCGGCCGCCACGACGTGGTCACATGGCAGGGACGTCGAAGCCCTGGCACGAGCGGCCACCGCCTGGGTTTCCGCTGCCCTTGTACGCCCGAGCCGAGGGGCCTGGAAAAGAAGACGCCGAGCGGCACCGCTGGCGACGCCGACGAGTCACGGCGGTGCGCGTCATTGCCCCCGGGGTCCATGCCGAGGTCTATTCTCGCGAGCTTGTGCGTCACGCTGCTATGCCTCCACGCTCTTGGATTCGCCTTCCTCCCTCCTTCCCCTTTGAGATGCCGCCGAGGGGGGCCTCTGGAGCTCTGGCTGCAGCATGCTGACTGCAGCACCCTTGCGACCGGAGCGGAGGTCGAGGTTGTCGCTCCGGGCAAGGTCTACATGAACCGGGGCTGGGGCGAGATCGCCCAGGTCTGCCGGACAGGGGGTGCCCTCATAATTCATCTTGAATACGATGGCGCCTCCTTGATGTTCTTCAAGTTCTTCGACGCAGAAGGACGCCAACTGGAGTGCTGCCCCAAGGAAGGCGGCCGGGGCATCGAAGTGGCGAGGGCCAGGCCTGCTAACCGCTTCCCCAGCAGCTCCTCTGGTAGCAGCGGAGAAGCCGGAGGGTCCAGCGACTCTCCCGAGCTTTACCTGACTCCAAAGACAAGCGACGACAGCTATGAGCCCCCGAGCTCGCGTCGCGCTTGGAGTGGGGCAGCTGCATCGGGCCGCCGACGCCGCTGATCTAGATGAGGTTGGCGCCGGCGCCTGACGGCCCACTGTTGATGATGGCGTCTCCTGTGGAGGCGCGCGTAGTTAGCGTTCCTTAGGATTGACGCCTTTTGTTCCCTGCGAGGAATCGAAGAAACACCCCGCGGGGGTATGTAAGTGTAGGATCGAAGAAGGTGAGAGTGTCTAGAGGGGGGGTGATTAGACTACTCGACAAGATAAAAATTATGCCTTTTGACAAAGACAAGATTTTGGCAGATTTTGCATATCACACAAGTCAAGTAGCATACTACACATGCAATTCTAGAGTATGGGCAGCGGAAAGTAAATTGCACAAGTAGTAAAGAGAAGTGGAGAAGATCAAACGCAATTTGGAGACACGGAGATTTTTCTCGTGGTTCCGATAGGTGGTGCTATCGTCAATCCACGTTGATGGAGACTTCAACCCACGGAGGGTAACGGCGAGAGTCCACGGAGGCTCCACCCACGAAGGGTCCACGAAGAAGCAACCTTGTCTATGCCATCATGGCCTCACGCCCACGGAGGGCTAGCCTTACTCGGGGTAGATCTTCACGAAGTAGGCGATCTCCTTGCCCTTACAAACTTCTTGGTTCAACTCCACATCTCGTGGAGGCTCCCAAGCGACACCTAACCAATCTAGGAGGCACCACCCTCCAAAAGGTAATAGATGGTGTTGGTGATGATGAACTCCTTGCTCTTGTGCTTCAAATGATAATCTCGCCAACACTCAACTCTCCTCACTGATTTGGCTGTGGTGGAAGAAAGGATTGAGTGGAAAGCAACTTGGGAAGGCTAGAGATCAAGCTTCATATGGTGGGAGTGGAGCAACTTGATCTCAACACAAGGGTAGGTAGTTTTCTTCTCGAAATGTAAGGTAGGAGTGGTAGTTCTTTCGATGGCTCTCTCCACGAATGAAGAGGGGTGGAGGGTATTTATAGCCTCCACACAAAATCCAACCGTTACACACATTTGACCAATCTCGGTCAGACCGAAGTTGACAACTCGGTGAGACCGAAAGTTCAAATCATGTGAACGTTGGGATTTTCGGTGGGACCGAAAATACAATCTCGGTGAGTCCGATTCGTCCAAAGACATGATCTTGCCAATCTCGGTGAGACCGACTTCATCATCTCGGTGACACCGATTTGATGATAGAAGGTTACAGAAGCTTGGCAACTCAAGTTTCGGTGAGACCGAGTTCAGAATCGGAAAATCCGAGATTTCTAGGGTTTGGCTATATGGCTGAGGTGGTTCATGTCGGTGTGACTGAGTTTAGAAAATCGGTGGGACCAAGATTACTTATGAGTGTATAATGGAAGTGAAAGTTGCTGATAGTTTAGGAGATATATCACTAAGCACTTTGAGCAACCAGATCATTATCATAACCTCATCCCCTTTTAATAGTATTGGCTTTCCTATAGACTCAATGTGATCTTGGATCACTAAACCAAAAATGGAGTCTTGAGCTTTTGCCAATGCTTGCCTTAGCATTTTAGGGGTCCACCTCTTGATCCTTTTGCCATGCCAATGTGATTGAATTTCTGAAACATACTTGATAAAAGCATTAGTCCAACCACAAAGTATGTTGTCATTAATTACCAAAACCACCGAGGAGCAAATGTGCTTTCAATCTCCCCTTTTGGTAATTGATGGCAACACACAAAACAAGACATCAAAGCTTCTTGAAAGAAAGACAGAATTATCACTAAAGCTTTGACAAACATGTAGTACAGGCTCCCCTACAAGTGTGCAAGATTTTCATAAATTATGGTTTTGGACTACCACAAGCACACAAGAGAGAAAGGCAAGATGTGCTACATGCAGCTTGGCTATATGCATCAGAGCAGATGAAAAGAGGTGAGTGACAATGCATATGTGCATGGTGATTTCTTGCAAACAGGTATTCACAAGCAAGTCACCATCATGCACATTCTGCAAGGTGCATATACTTACCTTGAGGTTTCTTGGCATTGTACCTGAAGAAATAGACTTGGGAAAACAAGGTTAGATAACACAAGAGTATTTCTTCAACCAACTGCAAGAACATCAAGAGTACCAAGCCAGGGACGACATGTATAAAGAGTGTCTCATATTGAGCACTAGCTTGAATCAGCAAACATGTCTCCGACGCTAAAAGATTTTCAATGAACTCTGAGAGATTTTGCTTTTCATAAGATATCAATAGTGAAAGAGCAAAATCAGAAGAATGATGCCAAATGAGAATGATGCCAATTGTAATATCCAATGTGGAACACGGCAAAGCTTTGATGTGATTCTCTCCCCCTTAAGGTAAGATTGCTCTTCTTCTCCCCCTAAATCTTCTCTTCTCCCCCTAAGTCTTCTCCCCCTTTGACATCAAGTGCCGAAAAGGACAGCAAACTAGGAAGGTCAGGAAAGATGGAAAGAAGTGGGATCCTTAAGAATCACAACAGGGCAATAAGAAACATGCATAGAGAATCATTGAGTGAAGCTGCAGAAGATGATATCAAGGAAAAATCGGTGGCACCGAAGTAAGATGGATCGGTGGGTCCGAAAGTCATGGACTTAGGGCAGATCCTTTTCGGTTAGACCGAAATATTTAAGTCGGTGACGCCGAGTTTAATTCCAAGGAAATTCAGAAATAATTCAGCTCACTTTGCAAGGAATGTTTCAAAGGATTTGCAATGAATTTGTAAATGATTTTCAAGGATTTGATCAGAGACAAAAGTATATTCACAAAGACAGAAAAATAGAAATGAAAAAGATGCCTTAATGAAAACTCAATGAGAGAACATAAGAGACAATAGAAAGACTCCAAAACATATGAACTTCATCTAGATAAGGGTCGGCGACAAAGTCACCTATGTTTGAGTATATTGACTTAGGAGTCAAATGAGGACATTTGATCATAGGTCATACTCATCGTTTAAGCTCAAAATGGGGTTGCCATTTTTCGATTAAGCATTTGATGTGATCACATCTTATGAAGCTGCTTGTACTCATGTCTTTGAGCAAAGCTCCTTGAAGATGTGAAGAACATACCTTGGGCTTGTTGTTGCTTTGTTCATGTAGGTGAACTTGATGTAGGTGCTCATTGAATGTGAAGTTGGAGCACCATTTCCACTTGTGTAGTTCATCTTCCTACATGGGTTAGGCAAGCAAGGAAATACTCAAGGATATCCAAGTTGACAAGAGTGAAATACTAGATGTATAAGATGTCAAAAAGGATATGTGGAATTTTGTTCCTTGAACTCAACATCCCAAAGGGCTAGATACTTGGTCAATGACAAGATTACTCAAGACTTGAGTGTGTGGTAATCTTGTGGAATGTAGATCATCCAAGTACCGCAAGGAGTTAGATGCAATACAAGGGGCAAATGTGTCCAAGACATATGATCATCATCATAAGAGAAATATCAAGGATTAGTCAATTAGGCTCATGCCTTGCATGCATCAATGGAGTTTTCACTCCAAGTTTGAAGCATCAATGATGTTCAACTCACTCCTTAGCGACAAAACACTTTCTCATCAAGTGGTTTTGTAAAGATATCTGCAAGTTGTTTGTCGAGACGAACATGCTTAAGATTGATGTCACCCTTGGCAATGTGATCACGAATAAAATGGTGACGAACTTCAATATGTTTAGTTCGAGAGTGTTGCACGGATTGTGTCCAATCTTAATCGCACTCTCATTGTCACAAAGCAAAGGAACATGTCTCACATGTATCCCATAATCCTAAGCGTTTGTGTCATCCATATGGCGAGCACAACATGAACCAGCAGCAATATATTCTTGGCTTCGGCAAGAGATAATGATATCAATTTTGTTTCTTGGAGGACCAAGATACAAGGGATCGACCAAGGAATTGACACATACCCGAAGTTGACTTTCTATCAACCCTGTCACCGGCATAGTCCGAGTCGGAATAGCCAACAAGGTCGAAAGAGGCCCTCTTAGGATACCAAATGCCAAAGTTTGGTGTGTGTATCAAATATCTCACAATTCTTTTAACAGCTTTAAGATGACATTCTTTAGGGGCTGCTTGATATCGAGCACACATGCATACACTCAACATTATGTCAGGACGAGAAGCACAGAGATATAGTAGAGAACCAATCATAGATCGGTAAACCTTTTGATCAACAGGTTCTCCATCTTTTGTCAAGTCATTATGTCCACTTGTAGGCATGGGGGTTTTCATACCTTTGCTTTCTTGCATGTTGAACTTCTTGAAGAGATCCTTGGTGTACTTTGTTTGTGAGACAAAGGTACCCTCCTTAGATTGCTTGATTTGCAACCCAAGGAAGAATTTGAGTTCACTCATCATGGACATCTCATACTTCTCAGACATGAGCTTTCCAAACTTCTCGCTAAAATGAGGGTTAGTTGAACCAAAGATAATATCATCAACATATATTTGGCACACAAATAGTTCACCATCAACCCTTTTAAGTGAATAGCGTTGAGTCTATTTTTCCAATCTCAAATCCTTTTTCAAGAAGAAAGCTAGTCAAGCATTTGTACCAAGCTCTAGGAGCTTGTTTAAGACCATAAAGAGCTTTGTGCAACTTGTAAACATGATTAGGCTTTTAGGATTCACAAATCCGGAGGTTGTTTCACAAATACTTCCTCCTCAATTTCACCATTTAGGAAAGCACTTTTAATGTCCATTTGATGAGAGTAATATCATGGTGATTGGCATAAGCAAGAAGAATGCTAATGGACTCAAGTCTAGCAGCGGGGCATAGGTCTCACCATAGTCCATACCTTCGACTTGTGTGTAACCTTGAGCTCTGAGGCGAGCCTTGTTGCGGATGACTTGTCCATCTTCATCTTGCTTGTTCCGAAACACCCATTTGGTTCCAATGACGTTTTGATCATCCTTGGGCTTCTCTACCAAAGTCCATACATTGTTCCTCTCGAAGTTGTGTAGCTCTTCGTGCATAGCGTTCACCCAATCCGGGTCTTCAAGTGCTTCTTCTATCTTCATAGGTTCAAGACTAGAGATAAATGAGTAATGCTCACAAAAGTTAGCTAAGCGAGTTTTAGAGCGAGTAATTCTCCCGGAGTCGATGTCGTTCATCATTTGTTCCACGGGATGATTTTTCTTGACTCTTGCTCGGACTCGGGATAGCTTTTGTTGTGGTCGTGGCTGAGCTTCCTCATCATCCTCATCTTCCTCTTCTTCTTCATTGTTGTTGGTGTTGTCTTGAGGCGGTGGAGAAGGAGGTTGTGGTGGATCTTCTTGTTGCACTTCCTCATCTTGGTGAGTTCCACTTGTGGAGGCCTCCATGTTGCCTTGAGGTTCATCTTGCCGTGAGGTAGGAGGCTCCACATATGTAGATGAGGTACTCTCCTTCACTTCCATCGGACGAATCTTTCCAATAGATAAATCTTGAATGGCTTCCGATGGGTCCTTGTCTCCTACATCAATAGGCATTTGCTCTACTTGCGAGCCATTAGATTCATCAAACTTCACATCTACCGTCTCTTCAACCTTTCGGGTGAAATTATTGTAGACACGGTAGGTGTGGGAGTTTGATCCATAACCAAGGAAAAAGCCTTCATGAGTTTTAGGAGCAAATTTAGACCGACGATGCTTATCAAGGATATAGCATTTTGAACCAAAGACACGAAAGTATCCCACTTGGGGTTTGTTACCGGTGAGGAGCTCGTATGAAGTCTTGCCGAGGAGCTTATGAAGATAAAGCCTGTTGATAGCATGACAAGCTGTCTCGACGGCTTCACCCCAAAAGTGCTTCGGTGTCTTGTATTCATCAAGCATCGTTCTCGCCATCTCTATGAGCGTTCGGTTCTTCCTCTCAACAACTCCATTTTGTTGAGGAGTGTACGTAGCCGAGAACTCATGTAGAATCCTTCCTCATCGAGAAAAGAGTCTACATGGGCGTTCTTGAACTCCGTTCCATTGTCCTCCGAACTTTCTTGATCTTCACCTCAAATTGATTTTGGGCCTTTCGGCAAAGGTTTTGAAGATTCTCCGAACCCGTGATTTGTTATCAAGGAAAAATACCCACGTAAATCTGGAATAATCATCAACTATAACTAGACCAAAGGAGTTACCACCAAGGCTTTTGTAAGCATTGGGACCGAAGAGATCCATATGAAGAAGTTCAAGCGGTCTCCTTGTGGTCATGATGTTCTTCACGGGATGACTTCCACCTACTTGTTTTCCTGCCTGACAAGCACTACAAAGTCTATCTTTGTCAAAGAAAACATCTTTAACACCAAGAATATGATCACCTTTGATTAGCTTGTCTAGATTACGCATACCAACATGTCCAAGCCTTCTATGCCATAACCAACCTTTAGCGGATTTAGTGAAATCAACAATGTATAGATCACCTCTACGGATACCGGTAAATACCATGTTATGATTGTCACGACGAAAGACTTGGCAATCTACTTCGGTGAATAGCACATTGAATCCAAAGTCAGCTAATCTAGACACGGAAAGTAAATTGTATCCAAGTGATTCAACAAGCATGACATTTTGAATGGAGCTATCATGAGATATGGCCACCTTACCAAGGCCAAGTACCTTACCCTTGGAGTTGTCTCCAAAAGTCACATACTTGCGTGGACCATCGTTCTTTGCAAGCTCTCGAAACATGTCTTCGTCTCCGGTCATGTGATCGGTGCATCCACTATCAAGAATTCACTCTTTTCCACGGATATGTAGTCTCTCAGATTTGCCATAAGATTGAGACTCTTCATGATCTTGTCTAGCTCGGTGTGCGAATCGAGTAATCATCATCATGCTCATGCTCATCATCATATTGACCCATAGATAGTTCATCATCAACACCTAGGTCAATTTGACAACAACTTGCATTAGTTTTGTCAATGTGACAATAATCATCGGAATGCAATACAAGAGCATTTCTAATTAGAGCATTAATAAGACAAGGATCGCCCTTCTTTTTCATGAGATCACGAAGCTCAAAGAAGCATTTATCAAAGTTGGGATCATTGGGGCGCATCATATCAAATTCAATAGTCTTGTATAGAATTTCATCAAGACCTCTCAAAGAGTAGTCCGGATAAAGTTCTTCCAAGAACTTCCACATAGCATAGGCGCACTCAAAGTTTGTAACGAGCTTAAGCAAGTTATCGGGTAAGCCTCTAATGATAAGATTAACAGTTCTAAGGTTACAAAGCAAATCAAGCTCTTCATCCATGGTAGGGTGCAAGGGGTCAAATGGAGGCACATAGGGGGTCTCAACATATTTGCGCAAGTTATACATCTTAAAGATAATAAGCATTTCAATCCTCCACGAGTTATAGGACACTCCATTAAGAATAGGCACTCTATGGCTAACACTCCCAAACGTAGACACGTCCATCTTCCTCGAATGGTGTGTAAACCAAAGCAATGGAGACCAATGCTCTGATACCAATTGTAGGATCGAAGAAGGTGAGAGTGTCTAGAGGGGGTGATTAGACTACTCGACAAGATAAAAATTATGCCTTTTGACAAAGACAAGATTTTGGCAGATTTTGCATATCACACAAGTCAAGTAGCATACTACACATGCAATTCTAGAGTGTGGGCAGCGGAAAGTAAATTGCACAAGTAGTAAAGAGAAGTGGAGAAGATCAAGCGCAATTTGGAACACGGAGATTTTTCTCGTGGTTCCGATAGGTGGTGCTATCATCAATCCACGTTGATGGAGACTTCAACCCACGGAGGGTAGCAGCTGCGAGAGTCCACGGAGGCTCCACCCACGAAGGGTCCACGAAGAAGCAACCTTGTCTATGCCATCATGGCTCACGCCCACGGAGGCTAGCCTTACTCGGGGTAGATCTTCACGAAGTAGGCGATCTCCTTGCCCTTACAAACTTCTTGGTTCAACTCCACATCTCGACGGAGGCTCCCAAGCGACACCTAACCAATCTAGGAGGCACCACCCTCCAAAAGGTAATAGATGGTGTTGGTGATGATGAACTCCTTGCTCTTGTGCTTCAAATGATAATCTCGCCAACACTCAACTCTCCTCACTGATTTGGCTGTGGTGGAAGAAAGGATTGAGTGGAAAGCAACTTGGGAAGGCTAGAGATCAAGCTTCATATGGTGGGAGTGGAGCAACTTGATCTCAACACAAGGGTAGGTAGTTTTCTTCTCAGAAATGTAAGGTAGGAGTGGTAGTTCTTTCTGATGGCTCTCTCCACGAATGAAGAGGGGTGGAGGGGTATTTATAGCCTCCACACAAAATCCAACCGTTACACACATTTGACCAATCTCGGTCAGACCGAAGTTGACAACTCGGTGAGACCGAAAGTTCAAATCATGTGAACGTTGGGATTTTCGGTGGGACCGAAAATACAATCTCGGTGAGTCCGATTCGTCCAAAGACATGATCTTGCCAATCTCGGTGAGACCGACTTCATCATCTCGGTGACACCGATTTGATGTGTAAGATTCTGAAGCTTGGCAACTCAAGTTTCGGTGAGACCGAGTTGAGAATCGGAAAATCCGAGATTTCTAGGGTTTGGCTATATGGTGAGGTGGTTCATCTCGGTGTGGTGAGTTTAGGAAATCGGTGGGACCGAGATTACTTATGAGTGTATAATGGAAGTGAAAGTTGGTGATAGTTTAGGAGATATATCACTAAGCACTTTGAGCAACCAGATCATTATCATAACCTCATCCCCTTTTAATAGTATTGGCTTTCCTATAGACTCAATGTGATCTTGGATCACCAAACCAAAATGGAGTCTTGAGCTTTTGCCAATGCTTGCCTTAGCATTTTAGGGTCCACCTCTTGATCCTTTTGCCATGCCAATGTGATTGAATTTCTGAAACATACTTGATAAAAGCATTAGTCCAACCACAAAGTATGTTGTCATTAATTACCAAAACCACCCAGGGAGCAAATGTGCTTTCAGTAAGGCGTATGCCATGTCTTTTGTGAATATTATCCTTATTATGGAGCGATGCGAGATGATTCTCCTGTCTTGGCTCGGCTCCCCCTTTCTATCCTCACGAGGGCTTGGTGCTCTCTGTTGACAGTCCGGTCCCAGGTAAACTTCACCGTCGGTATGCCATTTCATGATGCCGTGGTGAAGGCCAGGAGGTGAGTGGCCCAAGGTCCAGTAAGAGCCCCCGAGGCAATGCTCAGGAGGTCCCCTTTGGCGCTCAAGCAGCCTCCACTGGGCAAGAAAGGAAGGCAATGCCGCCGTGACAGAGCCGCGCTAGGCGAGGTTTTAGCGCCGCGTTGATTTAACTTTTCCAGGGGCGTGACTTATCTCATGAGCTTGGAGTAGTTCTTCGGCGAGGTGTTGGGCCTGCGCACCGGCAGCTGGGGTGTCGCTGGGTTGGGACCTTGTGAGCTTCTCCCCTCTTCCCCGCACTTTCCTTCATGCTCTACGTCCTCAGGTCCCGGCCCTCGAGCGAGCTCAGCTGCCGCTGGTATGACAGGTCGCGATGCCATGGGTCAAGGCCAGGGGGTGAGGGCTGGAGAGCCAGTAAGATCCTCAGGTCCCGCCCCCCTTTTAATGCGCGAGCAGATTGCACGGGAGAGAGAGTGTGTGTGTGTGTGAGCTCACGACGCCCCCGACGCTATTCCTTAGGCGGATCCTATACACCAGCATGAGGAAAACAAGGACTGCCATTACGGTTGCCAGCCAGCCATTGGTTGCTCCGAGGGGGTGATTGAGGCACTGAGGGCCTGATGAGGTAGCGCTTTGCGGGGCTACCGCGGCCAGAGCTCGACCACTCAGATTTGTCGACGTTGCAGGGACGGACCCTGCGCAAGCGCCGTGCTAGAGTGAGCGGCTCCAAAGGTAGGTGTCAATCAAGCAGGCGACTATCTCAAGCAGGTTAAGCATGAAGAAGCAAATCAACTTAGATAGATGCAGAGAAAGGCACACACCACTGGGTCGGGCCCAAGCGGCTTGGGAATGATGCAGCCCGAGGGGCGCCCCCAACAAGGTAAGCTGAAGACATAAGCAAAACGGATACATGCCGCGGGGGCAGACCCACGCGACCTGGGAATGATGCAGCCCTAAGGGCGCTCCCAGCTAAAATGAAACTTGAGAGAAGTCACCTAATACCATTGCAGAGAGAGTGTTGGAGTAGCTGACGGTGCGTGGTGAAGAAGCCAATCCTCACGATCCCTCGGAGCTCCGAGCCTCGGGAGGCTCGGGAGGTCCGGGCGGCTCGGCGAGGTCCATCTCCGTTTCCTCCAGGAGTGCACTGTGCTTGGCCACCTGAGCTTCCAGAATGCTCCTCATTAGGCGCTGGTAGGCAGCAGTCGCGTTCGGCACGCCGAAGGGCATGCGAATGTAGGCTGTCTGGCGGACCTCATAGCGCCTTGCGAAGGCGAAGCACTCCTGAGACACGACTCGACTGAGCCCTAGGTAGTCGATGCAGACGTGCAGCCCGCCATCCTCGCCTGGATGGGGAGCTCTGGCAAGGCGGCGGCGGTTGCCGCGCATGACTCTCGATTCCTGCAACTCCTGAGCGACCTTGATGATGAACTCCTGAGGGTTGGGCCCTCCTTGCCTTATGCCTTCCTGGGGGAAACGTGCCGTGAAGCACGCCTCCAAGTGGTGCCCGAGTGCCTCCCTCGTGATCTTGGCAAAGTTAGTGGCTCCCCATGAGAGAGCCCCCGAGCCTTGCCCGAGGAGGGCGCTAGGCGCGCCTCCCTATGTGATAGAGGGTGGTGTCCCTTGGATGGGCGCATGTCCGGATGTGGCGCCTCCGGAGGTGCCTGCCTCCTGAGGCCTTGTGCCAGGTGATGTCTTCTTCTTCTTGGGAGCTGCTTCAGGAAGGTTTCCACTCTTGCTGTCTGGGTCCTCGATTGACGTGGCTTGGAAGGCGCGCTCGAGAGAGCACACCGCATCCTTCTCTTCACAGGGACCGTGATGACTCCGCCACTTCCTGGCATCTTGAGGACGTTGTAGCCATGGTGGGTCACTGCCATAAACTTGGCCAGGGTGGGATATCCAAGGATGGCGTTGTATGGCAGGAGAATGTGGGTGACGTCAAAGTCAATGAGCTCGGTATGGTAGTTCTTGTGTTGTCCAAAGGTGACAGGGAGGCGGACCTGCCCTATCGGGACAGTGGAACCATCAGTGACTCCTGAGAAAGGCTTGGTTGGTTGAAGCTGATCATATGGCACTTGCAGATTGTTGAACGTCTCGACGGACAGGACGTTGAGCCCTGCCCCACCGTTGATGAGGGTCCTGGTAACTTGCACATTGCTGATGACTGGGGAGCAGAGCATCGGGAGGACATCGGCTGTTGCCGCGCACTTGAGTTGATCCGCTGAGATGAATGTGATGGCGCACGTAGACCACCTGAGAGGGCGCGTGGCCTCAGGCTTGGGGAGGACTGCATTCACCTCACGAGCAAACTACTTGAAGATGCGCTAAGAGGCTGGGGCCTGGGCATCGCCCAAGATGCAAGCGATTACACATGGCTCCTAGAAGCCCCCAGCCCCCTCATCCTGATGATGGTCGTCATTCCTTCTTGGTGGTGGTGGCAGAGGAGGAACCCCTGTGTTGCCTTGCGAGCGATCCTCACGGGGCTGGTCCCTCCAAGCCCCCTCGCGAGGCTGGTCCTGCCAGCGGTCCTCACGAGGCCGGTGACGCCACCCTTGGCGAGGGACACGGTCGTCCCATCGTCCTCCACCTCTTCCTCCACCTCGGCCATAGCCCCGATCGTTGCACTCGGGGCGTCGACCGACACGGACTTATCGCACGGCCCTGAGCTCCGGGCATTCGTTGGTGTTGTGGGTATGGAGATCATGGTACACACAGAACCGGCTGCCCCGGGATGACTCTGGCTGATCCCTGCCGCGCTTCATGTCCGGCTCTGCTGCGAGCACAGCTGCTCCCTTGCCCTTCACATCCTTGGCCTTGGCTTTCTTCTCTTCCGGATCTGCAGCCGGGAGCTCGAGAAGGGAGAGGCATCCCTCCTCAGCCCTTGCGCACTTGGTCGCCAGGTTGAACAACTCCAGAGACGGGCACAGATCTTCCTGGATTGCCAGCTCCTCCTTCATATTGACGTCGCAGACACCATTAGAGAACACCGATATGATGGCCTCCTCGGTCACCTTGGGAATCTTGAGGCGAGCGCTGTTGAAGCGCTGGATGTACTTCTGCAAGGTCTCTCCGGGTTGCTGCTTGATGCGGCGCAAGTCACGCACGGTCGGCGGACGGTCGCGTCACTACAAAAAAAGACACATCCGTGACATTTTGGGCCGAACGAAAAAAAATTCTGTCATACATATGACACTTCTATGACGATAATTGTGACAAAACCCAGTATCATCATAGATGTGGTTGGCTCCTACTTCTATGACAAAAAATCATGACAGAAAATGGGCTTTTCGTCCTAGGCGGGAGGGAGACGCAGCTGCATGACATTCTTTGGGCCGTCCATGACAAAAAAACCATGGTAGAAGCGAGGGGGAGGAAAATTTTGGGGAGTTGCCGGTTACGGTGGGAGGTCGGGGGCCGAGCGATGCACATTTCTCTTGTACAGGTACGCGCGTGTGTGCGAGGCGTTGGCTCTAACTGAACCCGAGCAAGGTGTTGGGCTCTAAGCGAACTGGCGGATTGCGAACTCGCGTTCTTGAACCCGAGCGATCGATCGATGGTCGTTAAGCGAACCCGATCGGCGATTCGCCGCTCATCGCCGCTAAGCGAAGCCAATCGATTGGATGAGCAGTGGCGTTGCGGGGGCTTTGGATGTCTGATGAGTGGTGGCGTTGCCTCTGGATGAACAGGACCCGTGGTGTGGAGGCTGGATGAGCGATGAAGCGGTGGAGGGGTGCTGTGGAGGGTGGTTGAGCGGGACCCGTGGTGTGGAAGGCTGGATGAGCGATGAGCGGTGGAGGGTGCCCGTGGAGGGTGGTTAAGCGATGGCGGTGGAGTAGCGCGGTGGAGGCTGGATGAGCAGTGCCGTGGAGGTGGAGGAGGTCGGCGGTAGCCCGTGGAGGCTGGAGGAGGTCGACGGTGGAGATGAATAGTATCCCGTGGAGTCCCGTTTTGTGGTACGCCACACCCCTACCGATGAACAGGACCCCCGTTTTGACCGTAGCGCTCCAACACAAGTTTGTTTTGTCCATTTTGCGGTACGCCACACCCCTCCCGATGAACAGTACCCCCGTTTCGACTGTAGCGCTCCAACACAAGTCCGTTTTGTCTGTTTTGCGGTACGCCACACCCCTCCCGATCAACAGGACCCCCGTTTCGACCGTCGGAGGTCCATTTCCTCCGTTTTGCGGTACGCCAGACCCCTCCGGATCAATAGGACCCCGTTCCGAACATAGGAGGTCCGTTTCCACCGTTGTGCGATACGCCAGGCCTTGTTTCCATCGCCTGTTCCGTCCAAGCCCTCCCGATGAACACGACCACGCATTCCGTTCCGACCCAGCCAGTTGGCTCCCACGCGTTCCGTTGCCTCCCGATGAACACGACGCATTCCGTTGCCTCCCCATGAACACGACGCATTCCGTTGCCTCCAAATGAACATGACGCATTCCGTTGCCTCCCCATGAACACGACACATTCCGTTGCCTCCCAATGAACACGAGCCCTCGCCATACGTATGCGTGAGTAGGCGTTCGAGACCCCGCCCGTATGTACACATACGTGGCCGTATTTTCTTTCTTGCACCCTGGTCGTCGTACGTACGTGTACATGCTACGTGCGCGCCTCTACAACGACCAGTATGTACGTACATGTTCGCGACCAGAATGACCACGCTACGTACGCTTCGACCAGGTGGGTCCCGACCGTCAGGCACTTCCTTGCGTGCGAAGATGTACCTGGTGGGTCCCAGCTGTCAGGGGGCGAATCATTTTTTTTTGCCCGGACGCACTTTCTTGCGTGCGAAGGTGTAGCTAGTGGGTCCCAGCAGTCAGGGGGGAAACCTTTTTTTCGGGAAATACGGTGGCCCGTTCGGTGGGTCCTAGCTGATAGGTGGAGGAATAATTATTTTGCGCGTAATAAGGAGGCACTTCCTTGCGGCCGCCGTGGACCCAGCTGTCAGCCTCTCAACGCACAGTACTCTTCCGATGGAAGTCAGTCGTTGACCACATTGACCACGTGATAACCCACAAGTGTAGGGGATCGCAACAGCTTTCGAGGGTAAAGTATTCAACCCAAATTTATTGATTCGACACAAGGGGAGCCAAAGAATATTCTTGAGTATTAGCAGTTGAGTTGTCAATTCAACCACACCTGGATAACTTAGTATCTGCAGCAAAGTATTTAGTAGCAAAAGTGGTATGATAATAAAAGTAACAGTAGCAAAAGTAAAGATAAATGTTTTTGGGTTTTTGTAGTAGTTGTAACAGTAGCAACGGAAAAGTAAATAAGCGAAGAACAATATATGAAAAGCTCGTAGGCAATGGATCGGTGATGGATAATTATGCCACATGCGATTCCTCATGTAATAGCTATAACATAGGGTGACACAGAACTAGCTCTAGTTCATCAATGTAATGTAGGCATGTATTCCGTAAATAGTCATACGTGCTTATGGAAAAGAACTTGCATGACATCTTTTGTCCTACCCTCCTGTGGCAGTGGGGTCCTAGCGGAAACTAAGGGATATTAAGGCCTCCTTTTAATAGAGAACCGGAACAAAGAATTAGCACATAGTGAATACATGAACTCCTCAAACTACGGTCATCACCGAGAAGTATCCCAATTATTGTCACTTAGGGGTTGTCGGATCATAACACATAATAGGTGACTATAGACTTGAAAGATAGGATCAAGAACACACATATATTCATGACAACATAATAGGTTCCGATCTGAAATCATGGCACTCGGGCCCTACTGACAAGCATTAAGCATAGCAAAGTCATAGCAACATCAATCTCAGAACATAGTGGATACTAGGGATCAAACCCTAACAAAACTAACTTGATTACATGGTAAATCTCATCCAACCCATCACCGTCCAGCAAGCCTACGGTGGAATTACTCACGCACGGCGGTGAGCATCATGAAATTGGTGATGGAGGATGGTTGATGATGACGACGGCGACGAATCCCCCTCTCCGGAGCCCCGAACGGACTCCAGATCAGCCCTCCCGAGAGAGATTAGGGCTTGGCGGCAGATCCGTGTCGTAAAACGCGATGAAACTTTCTCTCTGATTTTTTTCTCCCCAAACGTGAATATATGGAGTGGGAGTCGAGGTCGGTGGAGGTCCAGGGGGCCCACGAGATAGGGGGTGCACCCTACAGTGGGGCGCCCTCCTGTCTCGTGGATAGGCCCTGGGCCCCCTGGTGTATTTCTTTTGCCCAGAAATTCTTATTAATTCCAAAAAGTGCCTCCGTGGATTTTCAGGACATTCCGAGAACTTTTCTTTTCTACACATAAAACAACATCATGGCAGTTCTGCTGAAAACAGCATCAGTCCGGGTTAGTTTCATTAAAATCATGCAAGTTAGAGTCCAAAACAAGGGCAAAAGTGTTTGGAAAAGTAGATACGTTGGAGGCGTATCAACTTCCCCAAGCTTAAACCTTTGCTTGTCCTCAAGCAATTCAGTTGATAAACTGAAAGTGATAAAGAAAAACTTTTACAAACTCTGTTTGCTCTTGTTGTTGTAACATGAAAAGCCAGCATTCAAGTTTCAGAAAATACTATGAACTAACCATACTCACAATAACACTTAGGTCTCACAATTACTCATATCAATAGCATAATCAACTAGCGAGCCATAATAATAAAACTCGGATGACAACACTTTCTCAAAATAATCATAACATGATATAACAAAATGGTATCTCGCTAGCCCTTTCTGAGACTGCAAAACATAAATGCAGAGCACCTTTAAAGATCAAGGACTGACTAAACATTGTAATTCATGGTAAAAGAGATCCAGTTAAGTCATACCCAATATAAACCAATAATAATGAATGCAAATGGCAGTGTGCTCTCCAACGGGTGATGACTCAACATAAAAGTAAATAGAAGGCCCTTCACAGAGGGTGATGACTCAACATAAAAGTAAATAGATAGGCCCTTCATAGAGGGAAGCAGGGATTTGTAGAGGTGCCAGAGCTTGATTTTAAAATAGAGATTGAATAACATTTTGAGCGGCATACTTTCGCTGTCAACGCAACAACTATGAGATGGCTGTATCTTCCATACTACATGCATTATAGGCAGTTCCCAAACAGAAAGGTAAAGGTTTATACTCCCCCAACCACCAACAGGCATCAATCCATGGCTTGCTCGAAACAACGAGTGCCTCCAACTAACAACAGCCCTGGGGGAGTTTTGTTTAATTATTTTGATTTGCTTTGATCTTTTTGGATCATGGGACTGGGCATCCCGGTTACTGGCCCTTTCTCGTGAATGAGGAGCGGAGTCGACTCCTCTTGAGAATAACCCACCTAGCATGGAAGACATAGGCAGCCCTAGTTAAAACATGAGCTGCTCGAGCATACAAAACAGAATTTCATTTGAAGGTTTGGAGTTTGGCACATACAAATTTACTTGGAACGGCAGGTAAATACCGCATATAGGAAGGTATAGTGGACTTATATGGAACAACTTTGGAGTTTAATGAGTTTGGATGCACAAGCAGTATTCCCGCTTAGTACAGGTGAAGGCTAGCAAAAGACTGGGAAGCGACCAACTGAGAGAGCGGCAACAGTCGTAAGCATGCATTAAAATTAATTCACACCGAGTACAAGCATGAGTAGGATATAATCCACCATGAACATAAATATCGTGAAGGCTATGTTGATTTGATTCAACTACATGCGTGGACATGTGCCAAGTCGAGTCACTCAATTCATTCAAAGGAGGATACCATCCCATCATATCACATCATAATCATTCTAATAGCATGTTGGCACGCAAGGTAAACCATTATAACTCATAGCTAATCAAGCATGGCACAAGCAACTATAATCTTTAAATGTCATTGCAAATATGTTTACCTCATAACATGCTGACTCAGAAACAATGAACTCGTCATATTTACAAAAACAAGAGAGGTCGAGTTCATACCAGCTTTTTTCATCTCAATAAGTTCATCATATATCGTCATTATTGCCTTTCACTTGCACGACCGAACGATGTGTATAATAATAAGAGTGCACGTGCATTGGACTAAGCTGGAATCTGCAAGCATTCAACTCAAGAGAGAAGACAAGTTAATATGGGCTCTAAGTAAAATAAACAATCATGCATATGAGAGCCACTAAGCATTTTCAATATGGTCTTCTCGACCCCCAAAAGAAAGAAAAGAAAAGAAAACTATTTACACAGGAAAGCTCCCAACAAGTAAGAAGAAGAACAAGAAATCTTTTTGGGTTTTCATTTTAATTCTAATACAAGCATGGAATTTAAACTAACTATTTTTTTGGTTTTTTCCTAAGGTTTAACAAACACAAAAGAAGAAAACTAGAAAAAGAAATTTAAACTAGCATGGATAATACAGTGAAAGAGTATGAGCACCGACGACTAGTGTGTGAACATGAATGTAAAGTCGGTGAGAAATATGTACTCCCCCAAGCTTAGGCTTTTGGCCTAAGTTGGTCTAATACCAAGGACCTTTGGTGATATCCATAAGTGGCTGGGTTGTCTTGAGATGCATGCAACCGCCTCCTTAGCAGCAGTGTGTTGGCGAGCTGCCTCCATTCCCCTCTCATATTCAGTTGCTTCCTCCCTGGTGGCAACATATCTTCCTTTTGCACGATAATCAAAAAGGTAGGGAGCGGAAGAGTGTGAGGGACGACGTTAAATCATCATAGATTAGTCGATAATGGAGGAATTGTTCATTCCTCTCAAGAAAATGATGATTAAACATAGCTTCTTTATCCAAATAAATAGGAGGTAAAATCATATCCCCCTCTCGTGGGGCTATATTAAGATAATTAGCCACAAAGGTTGCATAAATTCCTCCAAATAAATCTCCCTTTCTACTATTATTCTGCAACCTACGTGCAACTATTGCCCCCAAGTTATAACCTTTATAACCTGAAACGACACTCTTGAGGACACACAGATCAGGGACACACATGTGGGATGCTTCATCCTTACCGTTAATGCATCTACCAATGAAGAGAGTGAAATAATGTATAGCGGGAAAATGAATGCTCCCTATGGTAGCTTGTGTTATGTCCCTAGATTCTCCCACAGTAATACTAGCAAGAAAATCTCTAAATTCAGATTTGCGAGGATCATTAATATTACCCCACTACGGGATTTTGCAAGAAGTTGTGAAATCCTCTAAATCCATGGTATAAGATGTATCATAAATATCAAACATGACACTAGGAGAATTACGCGCACAGATATATTGGAACCTCCGAACAAAGGAATCCGTCAATTGATAGTACAGAGGACACTTATCTTGTAAGAAGTCCTCCAGCTCGGAATTACGCACATACACGTCAAATTCCTCCTTGAAGCCTGCATCGACCATAAAATCATCGGATGGCCACTCACAAGCTTGTACATCCGCGTCCCTTGGCAATTTAACATCTTACTCACATATAGCAATGCTTAGCCCTTTCTTTGCCGAGGAACCACCTTGATACATTCTTCTAAGCATAATTCTCTTTTTTTCTGAACTTTTAGTAACCTCAAAATAAAAGTGAATAAAACTAAACAAGATTGATAGCAACTACTCCTACAAGTGCCTAGAGCCTACATCATGCATAAGAATTGCTTGGAACCTCATAAATTTAACATGCAAGCTCAAGAACATGGTCACCTATGCAGCAAAAATTTGCAAAGAATAAAGCACTAGAACAAAAACTAATTGGACCAATGGAGGAGTCACATACCAAGCAACAATCTCCCAAAGCAGTTTTGTGAATGGAGCTTTGAGCAAGGAGATCGAAAATCGCAGCAAAACGAGCTAGAACTCGTGCTTGAGCTGGATGGGGATTTTTTTGGGTAGAAGATGAAGTGTGTGGGTGCTGGCATAAGTGGAGGCGGGGCACCAGGGGCCCACGAGAAAGGGGGGGCGCCGTATAGGGGGGGCGTGCCCTCCACTCACGTGGCCTGGTGCTTGCCCCTCCAGCAGTGTTTTTAGTGCCTAAAATCCTCAAATATTCCAGAAAAAATCATACTAAATTTGCAGGGCATTTGGAGCACTTTTATTTCCGGGATATTTTTTAATGCACGGATAATTCAGAAAACAGATAGATAAAACTATTTTTGCTATATTTATTCTAAATAACAGAAAGTAAAGAGAGGGTACAGAAGGTTGTGCCTTCTAGTTTCATCCATCTCGTGATCATCAAAATGAATCCCCTAACAAGGTTGATCAAGTCTTGTTAACAAACTCATTCCGAATAACACGGAACTGGAGAAATTTCGAATAACACTAAGTTACCTCAACAGGGATATGAAAATCCGCATAAATAAGAATATCATACTTTTTCTTGACAGTAGGGAGAGGAAATTCAAAACCTCCAATAACAATAGTTGGAATTTTTCCAATAGAATTGATGCTATGAACTTGAGATTGTTTCCTCGGAAAGTGTACCGTATGCTCATTACCATTAACATGAAAAGTGACATTGCCTTTGTTGCAATCGATAACAGCCCCTACAGTATTAAGAAAAGGTCTACCAAAGGATAACAGACATACTATCGTCTTCGGGAATATCAAGAATAACAAAGTCCGTTAAGATAGTGACATTTGCAACCACAACAGGCAGATCCTCACAAATACCGACAGGTATAGCGGTTGATTTATCAGCCATTTGCAAAGATATTTCAGTAGGTGTCAACTTATTTAATTCGAGTCTACGATATAAAGAGAGAGGCATAACACTAACACCAGCTCCAAGATCACATAAAGTAGTTCTAACATAATTTCTTTTAATAGAGCATGGTATAGTTGGTACCCCCGGATCTCCAAGTTTCTTTGGTAGTCCACCCTTAAAAGTGTAATTAGCAAGCATGGTGGAAATTTTAGCTTCCGGTATCTTTCTTTTATTTGTAATGATATCCTTCATATACTTAGCATAAGGATTTACTTTGAGCATATCAGTTAAGCGCATACGTAAGAAAATAGGTCTGATCATTTCAGCAAAGCGCTCAAAATCCTCATCATCCTTTGACTTGGATGGTTTAGGAGGAAAGGGCATGGGTTTCTGAACCCATGGTTCTCTTTCTTTACCGTGCTTCCTAGCAACAAAATCTCTCTTATCATAACGTTGATTCTTTGATTGTGGGTTATCAAGATCAACAGCAGGTTCGATCTCTACATCATTGTTTTTGCTAGGTTGAGCATCAACATGAACATTATCATTAACATTATCACTGGGTTCATGTTCATCACTTGATTGTGTTTCAAAGATCGAAATAGAAATATCATTGGGATTCTCGTGTGTCTACAGAGGTTCACTAGAAGCATGCAAAGTTCTATCGTTTTCTTTTTCTTCTTTTTAGAAGAACTAGGTGCCTCTAAATTATTTCTCTGAGAATCTTGCTCGATTCTCTTAGGGTGGCCTTCAGGATACAAAGGTTCCTGAGTCATTCTACCAGTTCTAGTAGCCACTCTAACAGCAAAGTCATTTTTATTATTTAATTCATCAAGCAAATCATTTTGAGCTTTAAGTACTTGCTCAGCTTGAGTAGCAACCATAGAAGCATATTTGCTAACGAGGTGAAGTTCACCTTTAACTCTAGCCAGATTATTGCTTGCACGTCCTATCTCAAAAGCATTATTCTTTAACTCTCTACCAACATAAGCATTAAAACTTTCTTGGCTAGCCATAAAGTCATCAAATTCATCTAAGCAAGGGCTATGAAATTTAGTAGAGGGGACTTCAACTTTATCATATCTATAGAGAGAATTTACCTTTACTACTTGTGTCGGGTTATCAAGACAATATGGTTCTTCAAGAGGCGGTATATCAAGACCATGTATTTCTTCAATAGGAGGTAAATTCTTAACATCTTCAGCTTTAATACCTTTTCCTTTCATTGATTTCTTTGCCTCTTGCATATCTTCAGGACTGAGAAATAAAACACCTCTCTTCTTCGGAGTGGGTTTAGGAATAGGCTCAGGAGTTGGCTCAAATGGTTCGGGAATTACTTTAGGAATTGGCTCGGGAAGAGTCCAATTATTTTCATTAGTCAACATATTATTCAATAGTATTTCAGCTTTGTCGACTGTTCTTTCCCTGAAAGCACAACCAGCACAACTATCCAAGTATTCCTTGGAAGCATCAGTTAGTCCATTATAAAAGATATCAAGTATTTCATTTTTCTTGAGAGGATGATCAGGCAAAGCACTAAGTAACCGGAGAAGCCTCCCCATAGCTTGTGGGAGACTCTCTTATTTGATGTGCACAAAATTATATATTTCCCGCAAGGCAGCTTGTTTCTTATGAGCAGGGAAATATTTAGCAGAGAAGTAATAAATCATATCGTGGGGACTACGCACACAACCAGGAGCAAGAGAATTATACCAAGTCTTAGCATCACCCTTTAATGAGAACGGAAATATCTTAAGGATATAAAAATAGCGGGACTTCTCATCATTAGTAAATAGGGTGGCTATATCATTCAACTTGGTAAGATGTGCCACAACAGTTTCAGATTCAAGGCCATAAAAAGGATCAGATTCGACTAAAGTAATAATTTCAGGATCAATAGAGAATTCATAATCCTTATCAGTAACATAGATAGGTGAAGTAGCAAAAGCAGGGTTGGGTTTCATTCTACCATTAAGAGAATGCTGCTTCCCTTTAGCTAATAATTTCTTAAGATCATATCTATCATTGCAAGCAAAGATTTCCCTAGCAGCTTCTTCATTCATAACATAACCCTTAGGAACAACAGGCAGTACATAATCATTGGGAGAACCTTCATCATCACTATCATCAATAATAGGTTCTTCAGTAATTTTATTCCCCCTAACTCTAGCAAGTTATTCATTAATAAATTCACCTAATGGTGAAGTAGTATCACACACAGAAGTAGTTTCATCATGCATAGCAGAAGTGGCATCATCAATAACATGCAACATATAAGAATTCATAGCAGTAGCAGGTTTAGGTGTCGCAAGCTTACTAATAATGGAAGGTGAATCTAGTGCAGAGCTAGATGGCAGTTCCTTACCTCCCCTCGTAGTTGAGGGCAAAATAGTAGTTCGGTCATCTTTCAAGTACTTCATAGTGATCAACAGATATAAATCCCAAGTGACTCAGAGAATAGAGCTATGCTCCCCGGCAATGGTGCCAGAAATTAGTCTTGATAACCCACAAGTGTAGGGGATCGCAACAGCTTTTGAAGGTAAAGTATTAAACCCAAATTTATTGATTCCACACAAGGGGAGCCAAAGAATAGTCTTGAGTATTAGCAGTTGAGTTGTCAATTCAACCACACCTGGATAACTTAGTATCTGCAGCAAAGTATTTAGTAGCGAAAGTGGTATGATAATAAAAGTAACAGTAGCAAAAGTAAAGATAAATGTTTTTGGGTTTTTGTAGTAGTTGTAACAGTAGCAACGGAAAAGTAAATAAGCGAAGAAGAATATATGAAAAGCTCGTAGGCAATGGATTAGTGATGGATAATTATGCCGGATGTGATTCCTCATGTAATAGCTATAACATAGGGTGACACAGAACTAGCTTCAGTTCATCAATGTAATGTCGCCATGTATTCCGTAAATAGTCATACGTGCTTATGGAAAAGAACTTGCATGACATCTTTTGTCCTACCCTCCCGTGGCAGCGGGGTCCTCGCGGAAACTAAGGGATATTAAGGCCTCCTTTTAATAGAGAACCGGAACAAAGCATTAGGACATAGTGAATACATGAACTCCTCAAAGTACGGTCATCACCGAGAAGTATCTCGATTATTGTCACTTCGGGGTTGTCGGATCATAACACATAATAGGTGACTATAGACTTGCAAGATAGGATCAAGAACACACATATATTCATGAAAACATAATAGGTTCAGATCTGAAATCATGGCACTCGGGCCCTAGTGACAAGCATTAAGCATAGCAAAGTCATAGCAACATCAATCTCAGAACATAGTGGATACTAGGGATCAAACCCTAACAAAACTAACTTGATTACATGGTAAATCTCATCCAACCCATCACCGTCCAGCAAGCCTACGATGGAATTACTCACGCACAGCGGTGAGCATCATGAAATTGGTGATGGAGGATGGTTGATGATGACGACGGCGACGAATCCCCCTCTCCGGAGCCCCGAACGGACTCCAGATCAGCCCTCCCGAGAGAGATTAGGGCTTGGCGGTGGCTCCGTGTCGCAAAATGCGATGAAACTTTCTCTCTGGTTTTTTTCCCCGAACGTGAATATATGGAGTTGGAGTTGAGGTTGGTGGAGGTCCAGGGGGGCCACGAGATAGGGGGGCGTGCCCTATAGGGGGGGCGCCCCCTGTCTCGTGGATAGGCCCTGGGCCCCCTGATGTATTCCTTTTGCCCAGAAATTCTTATTAATTCCAAAAAGTGCCTCCGTGAATTTTTAGGACATTCCGAGAACTTTTCTTTTCTACACATAAAACAACATCATGGCAGTTCTGCTGAAAACAACGTCAGTCCGGGTTAGTTTCATTCAAATCATGCAAGTTAGAGTCCAAAACAAGGGCAAAAGTGTTTGGAAAAGTAGATACGTTGGAGACGTATCACCACGCCCGTGCCGAGAGCACCACAGCGGTGGATGATGGCAAGGCCTAGGAAGGGGACGACGCGGAGCCGGGGAAGACACAGCAGTGGATGCCCACGCGAAGAGGAGTACGAGGGTTCAATGGTTCGGCTGCGGTGTGAGGTTGTCGTCGCCGCAGAATAACAAGGGGTGTGGGTGAGTAGAGGGATGGTCTGGCTAGCGGTGGGAGTAGTAGGGGGCGGTGAGGCCTCCGCGAGAGCCGGCCACGGGAGGCAGGAGCATGCGGCACGACCAGCGCTGCTTTGGGCGGCTGGAGAACGAAGACCAGAGGTTGAAGAAGCACTACGGCCGTTGGATGGACATCGTACGGTCACTGGAGTATTGACTAAGTTGACAAAGCCCTCCGTCCCCATCAACTTAGTAGGCCCACAAGTCAGCCTGCCACTATACTGGGTCCCAGCTAGCAGGGGGAGTATTCATTTTTTTGCGTAATAAGGAGGCACTTCCTTGCGTGCGAAGATATAGTTGGTGGGTCCAAGCTGTCAGCGGTAGTAACTTTTTTGCGAAATACAGAGGCCCTTTCGGTGGGTCCCATATGTCAGGTGGAGGAATCATTTTTTTGCGCGTAATAAGGAGGCATTTCCTTGCATGCGGCCGTGGACCTAGCTGTCAGCCTCTCCACGTACAGTCCACTTCAGATGCATGTCGGTCGTTGACCATGTTGACCAGGCCGCGCCGAGAGCACCAGGGCGGTGGATGACGGCGAGGCCTAGGAAGGGAACGACACGGAGGTAGTGAAGACTCGGCAGTTGTTTCACACGTGGAGGGGAGTACGACTGTATGAGGGTTTACTGGTTCGTCTGCCGTCGCCGGAGAATAACAGCAGGTGTAGGTGAGTAGAGGGATGGCTAGGCCAGCGATGGGAGTACGGTGGGGTGGTGAGGCTGCACTGCAAGACAACCGGATCGGCAGGAGGAGGGAGCAGGCAGTCCCTTGGCGCTTGTTTGAGTAATTTGGAGCAGGAAGAGCAAAGATTGTAGAAGCACGACGGCCGTTGGATGGACATCCAACAGTCACTGCTTGTGCGTCAACCTTTCTTTTACGAAAGCCTCAAATTTGTGGAAAACAGCATACAGCCCATCTGCAATTATTTCTAATAATTTACAGCCCATTTGCTAATTCGTAAGGTTTTTTTAGCCCATATTCTTTTTGTTAGCATTACAACCCATATTGTGGCCACGGTTAAAAAATTATATGAAATTTTGCATATTTCGGTGCGGTCCGAACTGTTTTTAATCCCGAAATTTTGACTCACATTCAAACTGATTTTAAAAATAAATGTATATCAATATAAAATCCAACAAATTCTCCACGCATAAAAATTAATGTAATTTAAAATCTCGAAATGAAAAATAGATATTTGAAACTAATTGCCGGTTTGATGTGTTTTAAAAACGTACAACCCATTTCTCATTACTGATGGGCCATTTTCTCGGCCAGCCGAATGAAAGCTCTCCTCATCTTGAAAGATTTACAGCCCAACAGGCCTTACAAAACGACTTACTTGACAAATCACAAAAAAATTGGGTTGTGGCTGTGGACCCAGCTGTCAGCCTCTCCACGTACAGTACTCTTCCGATGGAAGTCATTCCTTGACCATGTTGACCACGCCGCGCGGAGAGAACCACGGCGGTGGACGATGGCGAGGCCTAGGAAGGGGACGACGCGGAGTCGGGGAAGACGCGGTAGTGGAAGCCCGCGCGGAGAGGAGTACGAGGGTTCACTGGTTCGGCTACGGTGTGAGGCTGCCGTCGCGGCGGGGCCTGGTCAGCGGTGGGAATAGTAGGGGGCGTGAGGCCTCCGCGGCAGCACAGCCGGCCACGGGAGGCAGGAGCATGCGGCACGACCGGCGCTGCTTTGGGCGGCTGGAGCAAGAAGACCAGAGGTTGAAGAAGCACTACGGCCGTTGGATGGACATCATACGGCCACTGGAGCTATAATCGTTCATATTGACTAAGTTGACAAAGCCCTTCGTCCCCGTCAACTTAGTAGGCCCACAAGTCAGCCTCCAACCAAGGTGGGTCCCAGCTAGCCGGGGGAGTATTCATTTTTTTGTGTGTAATAAGGAGGCACTTCCGGTGGGTCCGAGCTGACAGAGGGGGGGACGTTTTTTCGCGAAATACGGTGGCCCATCAGGTGGGTCCCAGCAGTCAGGGGGCAAGCATTTTTTTCGCAAAATACGGTGGCCCATCCAATGGGTCCCTGCTGTCCGTTGGAGGAATCATTATTTTCCACGTAATAAGGAGGCACTTACTTGCTACTGCCGTGGACCCAGCTGAGACTCTCCACATACAGTATACTTCCGATGGAAGTCGTTCCTTGACCACGTTGACCTTGCCACGTTCCGTTGCATGCATGCATCCATGGGCGTGGTGCCTCCCCACTGTCAGCCTCTCACGTACAGTCATCTTCCGATGACTCTCGGTTGTTGACCATGTTGACCACATCGTGTCGAGCGCACCCAAACTGGAACAACCCGGAGATGGGGAAGACAGGGCAGTGGAGTCGCAGATGAAGAGGAGTGGGAAACTTCTTTGGTTGGTCTTGGCGGCAGCACAGCCATGTGCCGCCACGGAGGCAGGAGCAAGAACAGAGGTTGAAGAAGGAGCACGGCTGTTGGATTAACATCCGACGGTCCAGCTGCTAGAATCATTTGTTGATTAAGTTGACAAAGCTGTGCGTACACGTCCGCTTAGTAGGCCCACAAGTCAGTCACCAAATCTGACGGGTCCCAGCTATCAACGGGATGAATAATTTTTTTCACAAAACAAGGAGGCACTTCCTTCCATGCGAACATACAGCCTGTGGTTCCCAGCTGTCAGGTGGAGGAAACATTTTTTTCAGCTTAATAAGGAGGAACTTTCCTTGCGTGCGACCATGGACCTCGTGGGTCCCAGCCGTTAGGCTCTCCACGTTCTGTTGCGGCGTGGGGCTGTAGTCTGTGGAGAATAATAGGAGGTGTCGAGGGGTGGAGGGATAGCCTGGCCGGTGGTGGGGTAGTGCTTCACAGCGATGCGTGCTAAGCAGAGCCGCTAGCCGCCGGAGGCCAGACCAGGCGGTCCCGGCGATGCTGGAGGAAGAAGACGAGAGATTGAAGGTGCATGTCGGCCATTGGATATAAATCCAATGGCTGTGGATGACACAATCATTTGTTGACCAAGTTGACAACGCCCTGCGTAGGCATCGACCTATTGGCCCACATGTCAGCCTGCAAAAATGTGGCATATATTTAACAAATGTTTTCTAGAATGTACAGTCCATTTGTTGGGCTGGGTGAACAAATAATTTCGTGTCAATCAGGCCCATTTATATTTTCTAAGAAATCTCAGCCCATTTGCACTTCCTTGAAATACACGTATTAGGTGGGCTCGTTATATACATAATGTTATGTTAGAAGGAGCAATTAATATCAAAGAATAAATCGGAGAGGCACATTATATATATATATATATATATATATATATAATTAACATATTAGCGAGTTATTGCTCAAAATAAAAATGAGCGTGTTATTATTAAATTGGTCCTTAAAATCTTCGCAAGCTTTTGTACGCAATCACCAGGATTTTTCTTGCGTGTGAGTCAAAAACAACCAGGATTTTCCTTGCCAACTTCCGTTAAACATTTACTTTTATAAGTTAATAACACGTGGGATGTTTTTATAATGCATATATAAGTATCTATAAAATATACGATAATAGTAATAATATAAATATATATAATGTGGTTAGAAGGAAAACATAAATTGGACACAACATTACTTTTATAAGAGACTGCGTTTTATACCCCACAAGAGGCATACTAACAAGTTCACACACAAATACAATGTAAAAGGTAAACATTCATATCAAACTCGGGTTCACAGGACATGTTCATATTCATAGCCAACATTCACTATCAACAACTCAAAAGATTCATATATACACAAGCTCAGCATATCTATGCATCCAAATGATTGATAGTTCACACGACAATATTCATACATAATTCACAAAAAGATTCAGATATACACATGTTCAGTATGTTTATGCATCCAAATGATTGAGATCACAGCCAATATTATCCATGGACGAACTTCAATTACCTAGGGTACAGACTGGTAAATGGTGGTCAATCGGAGGTACTTCTTGCTAAAATTAGTTCTTGTACGAGTAAACTTTCGAGTACATAAGAGGCAGCACAGACAATCTGAACTTTGCTTGTAGGTTTATCCTCAAATAGTGGCCTCGTGCCAAGGGAGGTTTGAGCAACTTGGCCACTACTTTCATCCAACTAGTTTACTGGCTCATCTTGGTCCTGTACCTCACCAAAATTCTACATTGCAAATGAGAAAGGAGGCGGTTGAGAAAATGAACCACCCAAATTTTTTGTGCAGTTCAACTGAAATGGAGCATCCTTGGTGTGTAGACTGATTAAGTGCCAGATGAATATACGCATCAACCAACTTGTCTGGAATCTTTAGACTCCATGCCATATAGTTCGGTACCATATGTGCCGATAACCAAAAGGCACAAGTTGGGACCAAAGACTGGACTGCGTTTTTCTGGGCTATGCACCAAGCAATATTTTTGGCGTTCACTCTCCTAATACTTGGAGTTTGACAATTGGTTGACGCCGGTTGATACTCGAATGAATATAAGCACTTCTTATCAACATCTATGCTTGTCTAAGTGAACTTTGGAGTACATAGTAGCAGCATAAGTACCTGTCCATCTGATCATTTTGTGCAGTTCTACTGAAATCACCCGATGTAATGATTTGCCTGCGAGTTCAGGCTCCAAATTACTCCTTTATGGAATCGGCAAACAGTAGCACAATACCAAATTACCAATACATATGACAGGCACAATAATCAGGATAAATACCAGTACCAACCTGTGTGAGGTAGCATATCAATTACTATTTCCTTTGACTGGAAGCCGAGATAAGCCAAGTGACTGATAGCAAAGGAAGAAAGCAAGCGGAGGTTAGTGACTGACAGGAAAGGACGGAAGTTGTCGATGCAATGAAGCAGCCAAAGTTTTTGTGCAGTTCCAGCAAAATCGAGCATCCCTGTTGGCACATATATTGAGAGAGTGAGATTACTGTAATAGTGGGACTAGTTGATGAAACATACACTAACAAATAGAAGCACCCTCATTATCTTAATGGGTAAAGTTAGCAACATAGTAGTCTTGCTTAAAGAGAGGTATTAGTTTATTTAATCAGTGCCAATTAGCTCAACTCAACACTCAAAGCATTGCCATTTATCATAGGTTGCAAAACTTTAACGTGCAAAGATAAAGGAGTTTCTCATGACAAGAGTACGATACAAATAGAGATGATGACAAACTAATATGGATGAAGGCCTTAGGCCCGTACCAACTGAGAAAAAAAGCTTATTCATGTAGTCCCATAAGAGATGATAAAGCACTCACTGGAATCACACAATAGTATATAACTTTGTGCACTTCAAATGTATGGTTAAAATCACTCTTGTTTACCAGTGCTGAGATTATATCGAAAGATTATCAAGAACTTCCAGCAGAGTTAAAGCCCTGGCTGGGATACAGTTCATTGTATTGTCTTGTGTAGTTCCACTAAAATGTATGATTGGCACAACATGATCCCTGTTTGCACAAGTAGGAACAAGGTGAAACCTTCATTAGCTTAGTGAGAAAGGATAGGAAGACATTAGCATATTACTCAAACAGTAGCATCAAATTCATGATGGACAATACGCAAAACATTGCCTCATTGAACCAATGGCAATAAATTGACATGCAAAACAATAGCACTATTATGTCATGACACTAATATATTCCCTCCCTGCTCCACCACATGATTCACCTCCATAGACAAACATACACACGTACATGATTCAACATAGGGTCCTACTATAGATTTGTTTAACTCCAACAGGAAAATTAGGCACTAATAAATTAGTGGTACTTAAGTACTCCTAATTAATTAAGTGAGACAGCAAAAGTGGAAGGGCTCCCTGGAGGATCGTCTCACATGTAAGGTAGTGGTTTCCGGAGCCATTGAATGGCCTCGACTGAGGCTTCTGGCTTCAGCAAGATTGCCTTGGCACTGTTTATTCTTCTTCTTCTTCCTCTTCATGCTCTGTTTCTCTTTCTCCTCACCAGTTGGTGAAACCAAGTACATGATTGGCCTTCTAATTCAGAATTGGTTTTTTTAGTGAGGGAGTACAAGGGTACCAGTAAAAAACAGCATTATTTTCTCGTGGCAGTCAGAAAATAGAGATGAACACATGCATTAAATATCATCCCTACCTAAAGGAAGGTTATGGCACCAATATGGATGGTGAGGATTGGAACACAGATCTCCCTTTGTGCAGTTCCACCAAAATGAACCAACTGTTCCATTCTGACATTCCAGTTAAAGAGAACAAAAGTCACTTATTTTAAGAAGAGTTTTGTGCAGTGCACCAAAAGGTCACAACAACAACCAGGTGAATTGGACATCCCTGTTTGCACAAAAAGGCACAGAGGAAACAGTCAGAGTCTCAAACATCTATAGGCAAAAACATTTGGCTAAACTTGTCATGGCTTATAGCAGTGGCATGGCTTCATTTTTACCAGGGACATTAGATTAAGAACAACTAAGGCTGCGTTCGGTTCACAGGTTTGGTGCAGGATTTTCGTAGGAACACAATTCCTACGGTATTCTTTCCCTTCCAATCGTTCGGAACACGGGAAAGGTGAATAGTGTTTCATAGGAAAGTTGGTCTAGTAGTACTGATTCCATAGGATTAGAAACATCCACGCGCTGCTCATTTTTTGGGCGGAAACTCGAGGCAGGCGCTCGCTGCCATGCGTTAGACAGGTTGTTGTGCTTTGTTTGCCGGAATAAAAAAATCAACCTATGTGTGGTATGTGAGGTGAGGACAAGAGTAGTCACTGTGCAGCTGAATAAACAAATAGCATCTCATACTGCCAAGCATGCTACTCTAAAAAACAAATCTGTACATTTCGTAGTCCATCCGAACACATTCTCTTGAGAGTTTTCTCTGGTTCGGTGTTCCATAGTTTTATACCTACATTCCTTTCCTATTCCTCTATTTTCATCAAGACCTATGTTTTCTGCCCCTTTATTCCGAACGGAGCCTAAATATTTGGTATAAGGGCATGGGATAGTGGGTGCACCAGCAGTCCAGCACCATGTACGTAAACAGGGGCATAAAGTGGTGATTCATAGTTTGTTGCCCCGAGAAACAAATATCCAAGAAACATATCTAGGTTGGTCCCATTTTTGTTCACTCTAGCCACCTACTCCTATGTGTGGACAGCAAATATAGTCCTGGTCATACCACTGTGTACAGCGTTACCCCTATATTTCCCTTTTCGACCAAGAGACCGGTTGGATGACCAGTCTGTACTACTTTCACCCCCTTTCCTTCCTGTTTGTACCAAGTCCGATGTACATACTAAATTCCCCCACCCACACTTTATTTCTTGTTTGAACCAAGTACTCCCTCCGTCCGGAATTACTTGTCATCAAAATTGATGTGTCTAGAACTAAAATACATCTAGATACATCCATTTCAATGACAAGTATTTTCGAACGGAGGGAGTACAAGATTCGACTCCATGAAGTAGCTTTACCTCTAACAATAGAAGAAGAAAAAATAGGTGACGTTGGACCATCCGATCAAGAGGGGCTGAGAGGTAGAAAATGATGCACATGCAGCGACGTAGCGAGCTAGGGAAGTAGAGCTAAGGCGGTTTCAAACAAAGATATACCTGAAGGTCGTCGGGATGTGGATAGGTGGGCGGCGGGAGGGATCCGCCCACAGGCAACGATGAAGGGATCGGAGGACCTCCCGCGCCGGCGCTCGGCCAGAGATAACGGTGCGGCCGGCAGTAGGTCTCCTCCCTCGCTGTCGACGACGGCCTAAACGCTGCCCCTCCACCCCTTCACCGGCGGAGGGGGATACGTCCAGATCTGTAACCAGTGGTGAGATAGAAAGCCGGTGTTTTTTGAAGGGAGAAAGACAGTGTTACTACCTCTATCTTGTTTAGATCTGGAGAGGATGAGAGTGTGTGAATAGAGCAACCCTAGCAAGCAAGCGCGGAGGCTCCGGCCTATATATACGTAGTGGGGTAGTTTTCCTTTTTCACTCCATCAAAACAATCGTTTAAAATTGTGTACTACTACATGCCAGGTCGCGGGTTTTTTAGTTGTTGATTGTTTTTTGAGATACCTACTCGCTTGTTCCAAGTGGTGTGACGGTGGGCTAGGTCGCACTTTGTATCATTCAAGTCTGGTACTACAAGTCCCTCCATTAAATGAACAACCACCCCCTCATAAAAATTGTGAACAAGCCCACTGCTAAAATTAGCGGAAACGTGGGTTGCCCCAATATGCATTATTATTTATATTTTCTACTCCCTCCGTTCCTAAATATAAGTCTTTTTTATTAGCCACACCTAAGACAAGAATTTTTTTATTAGCAATGAACCCCACATGTCATAGACACAAAAATTGTGGAAAGATTCCCTTAGGCAAGCCAAAGTGTGTCTAACAATTTGAGCAACTCAGGTTAGGCAAGTGTGGCAAGTGTGGGAAAAATAATGTGGCAACATAAGACAAACATAGTCACAATCCAAACAGCCCCGTAATTTTTTGTGGCATGCATGAAAATTTGGTTAGTTAAATTTATAGTCAAAATTTGGCAAGGTGCATCAAATCAACACATGCAAGTATCAAAAGGAAAGTCACGGCATGCATGCATGCGTTGTACTCCCTCCGTTTCCAAATATAAGTCTTATTAGAGATTGCAACAAGTGACTACATGCGAAGGAGAATATGTCGTACATACGAAGTAGCCCATTTGAAATGTGTAAAAAGACTTATATCGAGTGCAGTGCTTTGATGTGCCGCGTCAACTCGTACAAGACCGAGAAATTTGATTACTACAACACCCTCTCCCTCATGGATGAGCTCTGGTGTTTATCTTTTTGCCTTTGGCTGCATGACGGGGGCCAACCACATGTTGGGCCCACTGTCATAAACGCAAAAGCAGGAGCGATGAAAGTAAGCTTTCGCTCTGTGCTATCCCTCCCGCACGAGGTGGATGGACATGCAGCAGTGGATTCGATATAGTAGAAGTAGGAGTAACCTCATTGTTCGTCTTCTCGAAGAGGCGAAGAGCCAAGCACAACCCGAAGGTGGCAGTTGCGAACACTCGCGTGGTGCGGTTCCTTGGAGCACGCATATGCTAGCCAGGATCTTGCATGAGATAAAATTGCTATTGTTTAACAATTAAACTCCATTATCCATTGGTTGATACTCATTCTGCATAGGTCCACACGCTTAGCACCGTTTCCTCCTAAGGTCACCAATGTTTATTTGCTAATTAATAGCATTGCATGCAATGAACTAGCCATTGCAAGTCATTAAAAGCATGCACACCTCTCATCTCTTATTGGTTGATATGTCAAGAAACAAGAAACAAGGTAGAAGTTAATGCACCGCGCCTAAGTGTTTTGGGACTATTTGGTTTTTGTAAGATGACTTACACACCTAGATGGAGGGAGTAGTATTTGCCTTTCTAGAGATTTCAACAAGTGACTAGACTACACCGTGCAGTACTCCCTCCCTTCCGGTTTATAGCGCTCAAATATCAAATCTCATGAACCAAGGCATTTTGCGATTAGAGGAATGTAACTCGTACTTTACAAAACTACCCTAATTAAACTCATGCATTAATTACGTAGTTCTCTCGTTTTCCTCTCTTCCTTGGTCGCGGTGCACAATATTGAGCACTCCTATATGACTAGCCGCTCTATCTACATGCGAGACATTTCAAAGCATCCGGGCCCGTGTGCCATCCACCAAATCACAGCGAGGTGCTACAGTCGAGACTCACCTGTCACCCCGTGTGTGGCCGTCATGACCCGTCATATCACAAAACCCACACCTTTACCAGCAGTGGTAAGGTGGCCTCCAAGTTGGACTGGACGAAGCAACCATCATTTCACTGGAACACTCGTTCAAGCCCTTTCTTCCCTTTCTTGAAGAAAACCTCACTCTAGGCTACTCACTTCTGCCATTTTTCTTCTGTACCAACGAAGGAAAGGTGGGCGAATAAGTTATGCTGCTATATTTTCATACCAAGAATCTTTTTTGCGAAGCACCGACCGATTCTCACATCCTATTCATTTCCCGTTTTCATTGCGATTGTGGTTTCCTTTCGATTGCTTTTTGTTTGTCAGTTCATTGATGGATCCTGGACCACTAGGCAAAGAGTTGCCGGCGGACAACCCACTGGAGACAGCGATCTCCAGGAAGCAAGCACAGACCAACGAGTTGACCATGTTGGCGGGCCAACCCATGGTGACGAAGAACTCCAAGAAACAAGCACTGGCCAAAGAGTTGAGGACGTTGGCGGACGAACTCCTCAAAGAAAGTTGGAAGAACAGCAAGGGCCCCACCGTGCCTACCCCAGGAACTCTGATTGCCACCTATGTGAGGCTCAAGACCGAGTTTGAGGAGATAGTCGCTGTTGAGAAGAAGTATTCCCCTGGCAAGGTGATGGCCCCCATCGAGGACGAGGAGATGGCCCCCGGAGGGATGAGATCCCCCAGTGAGCTGCACAAGGTAAAAAATAATGGCTTATTACCATAGTTGTGGTTTTTGATTATTTGCAATGTGCTTGCTAATATGTTAGGGTTGTGCAGGTGCCAGTGGACGTCCTTGATGATTCCGATGTCGTGGCTCGTCGTGTTGGCATCGCCCCGAAGATCGATTCCGATGCCGTTGTCCATCCTGTGGACATCGCCCCAGAGATCGATTCCGATGTCGTGGTCAGTCCTATGGACATCGCCCCAGAAATCGATTCACATGCCGCCGTCCGTGCTATGGTCATTGCCCAAGAGATCGATGACAAGAAATAGTTCGTCGCGCTAATCCTTCAGGGTAGTTTGCATTGCCCTGTGTTTAATTACCAGAACGATGCGTGTTATCAAACCATCTTAGGGCTAGTGCAGCGGATCTTGCTACTTTTGTTTGATAGTGAATCATGCGATGAATCATGCAAACCCTCTCCGAGTTATGGAAACGGATGTATCCTCACCAGCTTTTGATGTAATATATGGCATGCTTAGATGTAAGTTTGAACTGTTTATCATATCAGCAGGGCTTGTTTGATGATTCTTGGTGTTAGTAGGCTAGCTACTGTGTGAGCTATAGTACTTGCAAAACACTCACCAAAGAGAAACGTTGGGGCTGATGAGCTCGTGGTACGCTTATACTTATCCCTCGTCAATCGACCAATAGGCCTAGCTCCTAAAATTGTAGGCTTATCGATCGATCAGAAAATAGTCGACATACATTCAGGCCTCATTTGGTTCATAGGGTAGGAAAATCGTAGCAAAAGTACAGAGAACGTGCAACACAAAATCATAGCAGTGCAGAGACGTACTCCCTCCGTTCCAAAATAGATGACCTAGGCGGGATAGTTTGGCCTAGTGGGTTTCAGTGATATGATGTGGCAGATCAAGATCCGGTCTTGGCGTGTGGTAGCGATATTGCGGGTACAGTAAGTTTTCTTGAAGAAGCGGAATTCAACGAAGTCATGATGGTTCCTTCGTCCGAACAACTTACACTGGGAAAGGTTGGGCCTGTGATACGACTGGGGTAGACCAGGATAATTTTGTGCATGGCAGGTGGACCAGGATGGTCGACGTCCCACATGTCGATGAATGAAAGTATTCTTTCCAATATAGAGGACGAGCAACGAGTATTCATTGTTTATTTTTGATGAAAGCTATTGTCTCCACTGTTACGACGGAGGAGTGTGAAGCACGGCAGCCCAGTGAACTTGGCATGTGCACCACTCCCTCCTTTATAGCTTTTCTCACTTTCTCTCTATCTATTTCCTCTCAAATGTTTTTTACCTTTATTTTTTTAAGACACAATTGTTTTTTATGCCTTTTTTAGAATTATTTTTTTATACCTAGGAGCACGTGTAGAGACGGGCTCTTGCAGAGCCCACTCCTTGACTTTGTCAATGCCTCTCTCTCCTCCACATAAGGAGTACTTGCTATGCATGCATGCGGTGGGCAGCTGGCGTCTTGAGGGGCCAGGGCGGTGAGAACGGGCTCCGGAAGCGGTCCAGACTCCAGCATGGCCAACCTCACATTATCACCATATATTTCTTGGAGTCCGTGCACGGCGGGCGGGAGATCTCTTCTCCCTCCCCCGTTTCTCTCTTCTCAGCCGACGCCCGCCGAGCAATTAGATTTTGGCTATCGACGGTTTATTCAATTACGGTCCCACATGTCAGTGAAATTGCAAGACAATGTGTGTCCCCTCTGGTGAGCGGCGTGCGAGCCGGACTGTCGGGGTTGCGATGCATACGAGTCGTAAGTGTGCCGCCTTTTCATTTAGAACTTGCGAAGCATAACATTTTCGCGCGATCGATCGATATAAATCCAGAACAAAATGACGAGGGCGGTGCTTTCCCGCTCGTTAGGCGGGCTAGATCAAGTGATATGACGTGCTACAGTGCCGTCCACTTGCTCCATTTTAATGTAAGCAAGAGTTTACACTCTTACGCGGGAGGAGTGTGAAACATCGCGGATCTGATTTTGATCGAGGGATAACTGTTCCCTGCCAAATAATGGAGGATTGTTAGCGATTATAGCATGATAGTTAGGGCATCTCCAGCGCTGGCCCAAAATTTACACCGGCATCTGTCCGAGGACACTGATGGATGCCATCCGATGCTACCCGCATACCTTTCGACAACTATATGAACTAACCGGACAATATTTGTGCAAACAAAGAAAATTTCAAATTAACCGGATGAAATTCATTACATTCTGAAAACTTTTCCTACAAACTGGACGAAATTCATTACATATTTCGCACAAACCGTACTAAAACCTACTGTAAACCAAATCTAAACGATCGCCGGCGCCCGACCACCATGTCCGGCCATGAACTCGAGAAAGTCGGCCATTGCCTTTGCCTCCTCCTCATCCGCCTCGATAACCTCCTCCTCCGGAGCACAAGGTTCTGAAGATTTCCGCCTCCACGTCGCCGTCAAGCGGCTAATCGACCGCTGATGTTTACCCCACCAAGCTTGGCATCGATTGAGTGGAGTAGCGGTGGCCTTCACGGGACCAGAGCGGCAGCGACCTACCGTGTACTACTCTTCCTCGTTGCCGGCTGCGCCCGTGCACGCGTGCCGGCTTTGTGGTCGTGGCGGCGGAGGGTGGCTGGGGGGGTGCCAGCGATCTCCTTCGTTTGCTCCTGCGACAGTACATCGAAGAGAGCTTTTGAGCACGCCCGAAGCGGAGCCGCCGATGTCCCTCGTCTGCTCCTGCGACAGTACGTCCAAGAGAGCTTTGGAGCGCCAGGAGGCCATGGTTGAAGTGGTGCCGACATAAGGAAGGGACCGGAGGAGAATAAGTGTGGGTCTTTGGCTATGGCTGGGAGCTGGGGCTCAAGTTAATATAGAGGGCGAATGGCAATGAGCCGCGGCAGACGGATGGACAACTGGCGCCGGAGTAGGTTTGTTGGGCGTGAATGCGAATGTTGCTTCAGTGACTTAACTGCAGATGCGTTAGGGTTACTGACATGTGGGCCCAATGGGCATCTGGCCCGCATGTCAGTGACACACCAATTGCACCTGCAGTTAAGTCCGGTGAATGCAGCATTGACATTCTGGAGAGACGGTGACCGTTTCAGGCGGGAAGCGCGCGCTAGCGATGGAAGGGGTTTCGGTGTGCAGTGGCACTAAGATCAATCGCTCACGATAGTACATACTCCGTACCATACTACCATAGTACCCTCTCTAGCTTAGGCTGTTTCATAGATTGTCGTTGTGATGGACGATATACATGAGCAAGGCAGTCCGAGTACGACCGTTGGTGTTGAGCCAGGTTAATACATGCTCGGCGTTCGCGTAGGCCTCCATCAAACATCTAAACAGTAATGTCAGGCACCGCCGGGGCGTGCAGGTGATGGGCTCGCCGTTTGCGTTGCGCCATGAGCAGGACTTTGATTTAGAGGGCGACGTGGATGCATTAGCATGCTTTGACAGCGTGAGCGTGAGTGTCTGACGCGAAGTATTTCATTTTCATTTGGCTGACGAGGGTGCGTTGCAGCGACGAGTCCGTGGTTTGATTCCCCACATACGCATAATTTTGGTTTTTACTCTATTTCTTTCTCCATTGACAGGTAGGCCCGCGTAGATAGATAAAGAACACGAGCTGATGAGGCACATGCGGACTATTTGACTGGTCAACCAGACAAATACGGAGCTATACACTGAGCCAATGGCCGTATAATCACCATATCTCGTATACAATGATCAAAGTGAGCTATCAAGACAAGTTCGATAACCGCCAATGCATTTTACTCGGTAATAAATGACCAGGTTGAAGGGGAATCCAAATTTGCTTCGTCTTCTCTCCTTGAGCTCTTGACAAACCAATGCACTATACGGTTGTCCGTCCACTCCACCCCAGAGCTCTCACCAAGCGTCGTTCATGCCACTGCGCCGCACACTAACCGGTAAGGCAGCGATGGCATCCCGCCGCGCCGATTTCCTCGCCGTCCACGACCGCACACAAAATGGTAGGGAAGCGATGGCATCCCGTGATGCCGAGTTCATCGCCGCTCGCGACCTCACAACTATGTGGGAGCAATTTGAAGATGCCAAGGCCGAATGGGCGGTAGAGCAAGAGGCGGCCAAAGCCGCATAGAGGGAGCGGAAAAGTCAGAAAGCACTCAAGAAAAGAGAGGCCCGCCACCGCAAGAAAGAAAAAGACGCACGCGCTGCTGTGGAGAGGTTGGCGGAGATCCAAGCACGGTGGGGTGTCGCCGACAAAGCCGGGAAGGAGAATGACGACGTCTGGCCAGCATGTGAGAAGTAGTAGTACTAGTAGTTAGTGTGTGTGTCTGTGCCTGAGTACGAGCATGTACCAGTACTACTAGTTACTACTGTAGTTTTTAGAGCAAATTACCAGTACATTAGCCTCGACTAAATGGAGAAATTCCTATCCTAAGCATCAAATGGCATCTCTTTCTCTATAGGAATTGAGATGCATGTCATCTCACTTCCTATGATTTTCATATTCCTATCCTATGAATGAAAGGAGGCCTCTATTGGAGTAACTATGTAGCTAGCGATCTGCTGATGCAGTAGTTTTCTTCAAGCGGAATTCAACGAAGTCATGATGGTTCCTTCGTCCGAGCAACTTCAAAGTGGGAAGTGGGCCTGTGATTTGACGGCTCATTAGTCATTGTTACTGCGGCGCGACGACCTGCGTGACTCTCCCTTGGAGTTCTGCGTGCATGGCAAGTGGCCCAGGATGGTCGACGTCCCACATGTTGGCGAACGGAAGTATTCTTTCCGATATCGAGGAGCAAGGAAAACACGTGGTATAGTATCACTGCTGATTGGTTCGCAAAAAAAAATTGTAATCACTGCCAATTTATAATTATTTTTTATTTCTAACGTTTCAACTCTTACGACGAAGGGTGCCAAACACGGCACGTGCTGGATGTCCCATGCATCAGCGAAAGGAGTGGGACATGAATAGCGTGGTAGAGCCCAGCGTAAAAAAAACAGCGTGGTAGAGCGTCTCCACTTCTTCCACTTCTGGGTCGGAGACTACACGTAGTAGTATTTGTGATATGAACGATACAAAGTGCGACCTGGAAGAAAGAGACGCCTAGTTGGAAGGTCTCGAGGCATACACGTAAACAAATATAAAAGTTAATATGTGCCTCCAACTAATATAGTAGTAGTAGAGTACTTAGGCACGTACTCCATAACATCACCGTGCATTGCACCTACAACATTTAGTGGTAGTACGTAGTAAGAGACAAATGCCGCCCAAGAGTTCCCTTCTCGACCTAATTTTGGGTGTTTGGTAGAGTGTATGGAGGGTGCATGAGTCCACACTAGTTTAGCACAAATACACTAGAAACATGCATGAAGAGGGGTGTTGAGTTGAGCATGCATGAATAGGGAACAACTATGCTGAGATGAGAATGCAACCAAACACACCCGTGCTGAGTTGAGCATGCATGAAGAGGGAACAACTATGCTGAGACGAGAACGTAACCAAACACACCCTATATGCCACGCATGTTCATACCATTTGTGCCTTTCTACTTCACTTACTGCGCTACATTACTCAGGTTCGTATGTCCACTCCTGGGTACATGTCCGTCTCGTAGTTCCAGTCCCACGTGTTCTTCATATAGATGGAACGATCCTTGCATAACACGTGCACCTTGATGCTAGATGTCTCGTGTGTTGGCAAAAGGATGAACAAAGCTCACGTAAAAAAATAGAGTGGAAGAACATAGATTCCGGACGACCGAGAAGGAGCAAGGAACCTCGTGGTGGAGCGTCTGCACTCATAATATTTAATATTATTCAGCGATATAAAATTAACCAATCATCTCCATAGTGGACCGGAAGAGTACGAAGCACGGCAGCCCAGTGTAGTTACATCATACTAGTACATGGCTAACCCACGCTATCACCATATTTCTTGGCTTCTGTGCGACACCTATCTCTAGTAATCCAGCAGCATGTATCGCTTCTCCCTCCTCGTCTCTATCAAAGTGCGGCAGGCTGGCGTTTCTGCCGTCTATTCAGGTCGGTTGACTATCACATGTTAGCGACATGCCAAGAGCATTCTAAAAAAATTCCTTTCACGTTCCGTTTTCAAAAAGAAAAAATCCTTTCACGTACGAATTTGCCTATATGCTTTGAGCGATTTGCATGTCCTATACTGCTCCTGTTTGGTACTCTAACTTAGCTAGATGAACTCATGACTAACCCTGAACTAACTGTAGCCAAAGAGGTGTTTGGGTGACAGGGTTAGATTGACAATAAATGCACTTCATGGAGAGAGAAAAGTGATTTTGAAGTGGTGAACTATCTCCAGTTAGCACCTCTTGGGTGGGATAGTTTTTTTGGTGGGTTCGGTGCAACTTGCTCCAATTTAAACCCTCATGCTTGGATACGTTAGGGCTATTTGAGTCCCAACTAGCTCAAACTAACTCTAACCCATGGATCCAAACAGGGCATGTCGGTGTCAAAACCGGCGGATCTCGGGTAGGGGGTCCCGAACTGTGCGTCTAGGCGGATGGTAACAAGAGACAAGGGACACGATGTTTTTACCCAGGTTCGGGCCCTCTCGATGGAGGTAAAACACTACTCCTGCTTGATTAATATTGATGATATGGGTAGTACAAGAGTGGATCTACCACGAGATCAAGGAGGCTAAACCCTAGAAGCTAGCCTATGGTATGATTGTTGTGATGGTTGTTCGTCCTACGGACTAAAACCCTCCGGTTTATATAGACACCGGAGAGGGCTAGGGTTACAGAGTCGGTTACAATGGTAGGAGATCTACATATCCGTGTCGCCAAGCTTGCCTTCCACGCCAAGGAAAGTCCCATCCGGACACGGGGCGAAGTCTTCAATCTTGTATCTTCATAGTCTTGGAGTGCGGCCGATGATGATAGTCGGCTATCGAGACACCCCTAGTCCAGACTCCCTCGGGGCCTATGGCGATCTCGGCCGGGCGATCCGTGCACCGGGAGACGGCGCTCTCTCGGCCGTCGCGCCACTTCAAAGCCGGTGCCAGTGAGAGGTCGCCTCCGCTCTAGCCGGGCATTAATGCAGCACTAACGCTCCAGGGCGACGCTAACCGTTTCACGCGGGAAGCGCGTGCTGGCAAGGGAGTATAGGTTTTGAACCGTTTCAGGTGTAGTACTGGTAGTTTGCAAAACTACTCAATTATTGCACTCGGTTTCCTAAGAAATTGTGGTAAAAACGTTACTCCACAACCCGCTTCCCTTCTCCTTCCTCTTCCACCGCCCACGCACATCCGTGGGAAGCGACCGGCCAACCCTTATATAGGAGTGCTAGCACAAAAAGATGCATGCATGACCACTAAAATTTCCATATTAAGGCGCCGCTCCGGCGGGAGTATGGCGTATGTTGTTACCTTCGGCCAGCCCATGGCTACTGGGCGATGGCGACTAGAGAAGAGGCGGCGGAGGGAATGAATGCAGCTCTTGTTTGGGTTTGCCTTCGGCTTAAATAAATGCGCTTGCAGCAACACGTGTACCGGGGTGCACAAATTGTAACATATCGTGTTCCGCTTAATTTGGCGTCACGTAAATGGTGTGTGTGTGAGAGAGATTACGAGAGGCAGAGTGCATGTGTGCGACTCTACTCTTGGACATGTACTCAACCTTTTGCATCGGGATATAAGTATAATGGTATTTACTTTAGCTAGTGATTTACATGGCCATGTTAGCGTGGTTGTGTCAAAAAATGTCACTTCCTTTCGTGATTTGCGTTATATAATTACAAGCAAGATTCTCGTGCATTACGGAACATCAATATGCATTTTTTTACAAAACACCTGTTGTGATTGACCCATGCAGGAGTAATCCCATGTGTAAAAACTAATGATATCTCGAGAATTTTATTGGAAAACTGGTATCTCGAGAATGTCATCAAAAAATGAAAGATGAGAGATAAGGCGAGGAGGAGTGGAGCGTGGTGGTGACTGGTGGACCGAATGGGCGGAGGCATGGGGATGGACGGCGTCGGCATGCGGCAGCGGCCACCATGCATCCTAGATTGTTCCAGAGACTTATTCCTTTTTTAATTGCTGAGCAATGAGGTTGCGGGAGATAATGATGTGGAGAGAGGTGCGGGTATCTTTTGTAAAATTATCATAGTTTGCTTTCTATCCGTCAGATGTAGATCATATAGTCTGTATTACAAGATGTCAAGCACACCATCATCACCAACTCATTTTTTTATAAGGGTGCATATGATAAGTTTGCTGACTACTAAAGTAAAGTGGAATTTGTCGATGTTATGCAAGTAAATAAATGTGATTGTTTATCATACGGGTAAGGTTTGATGAAGGGTAGTAGGAACAAATGCTCCGCCTAGAGCATGTGTGTGTGATACGGAGTCTTAGTTTGTGTGTGTGTGGTGTGTGTGTGTGTGTGTGAGAGAGAGAGAGAGAGGAGAGAGAGATGGAGTCTTAGTTTGTGTGTGTGTGAGAGAGAGAGAGAGAGAGATCGAGTCTTAGTGTGTGCGGGGGGTGCGTGCGTGTGTGTATGTGTGTCTGAGAGAGAGAGATGGATTCTTAGTGTGTGTGGGGGGGGTGTGCGTGTGTGTGTGTGTGTGTGTGTGTCGCGGGGTCCTCTGTGGCGGACGTAATTTAAGTGTGCATGGCTTCATCATAGAGAGGTGATGTGTATGGCAGAGGCCACCAACGATGGGGTGCGAGAGAGAAAATGCCCGTAGAGAGGGAAGAGAAAGTGTGTGCGCATGAGAGGAGTCGACATCGAGAGAACGTGTTTGTTCGAGAGACACCGAGGAAGACTACTATATATCGATGGTGCATGTGGCGGGAATTAAACAAAGGGATGGTCTTATTGGTTTGGGGATATAGGGAAGAGTGAGAGGCGGGGGTAGCTAGAAGGAGATTGTTAAGTGTGAGTGTGTGTTTTACCCATCCAGGCGGAAGTTATGTGCACAAAAGAGGAGAACGATTCGATGTGGCGTTAGGATTGAGGGTAATTAACTACGTATGGAGACATAGAGACCTTGAACGTGCATGTATGAGAGGTATACATGTATACGTGGGATGTGTGTGTGTGCGTGCGCGCATGATCGAGATAAAAGAAAGAAGACATAAGTCATAAGATCAATGACATTGGAGAGACGAATGGGTATGACAATATGCATGCATGTGAGAATGCAGGGAAGAAGGCCCGACAATTGAGCATGTGTTTTTGTCTTTAAGAGATAGTGGCGTGGGCTGGAGCATGCATCTATGGCGAGCAGAGGGAGTGAGGCGCAACGATTGTGCAAAAGAGATCAACCTATAAATGCATATGTATGGAGAGACATATATAGTGTGGGTGATAGGAAGCAAGACTCCGTGCGATTAATAAATGTTGACGGAGAAACTACAGATAGATACAGAGATGGAGATGCTAGCTAGAGGGACATCCGCTAGTTTGGGTGTTGGAGATGACCGTCGGGTGGTTCAAAGGGTGAATTTATATATGTGTGTGAGAGGGCACTTGACTGCATGTAGAGAGAAACATATGTAGTGTGCGTGATAGGAATCAAGAGTGAGGGCGAGAAAGAAGGTTGATGGAGAAACAGATCAATAGAAAGATAAATATGCTAGCTAGTGTGCATTAGAGATAGGAGTCGAGTGGATCAGAAGGCTGAGTTATGTGTGTGGGTGTGAGAGAGATAGAGAGAGGGTACATGTGAGTCACATACAAACAGATATCAGAGAGAAATGAGATCCAGAGAGGCGGAGTTTTGTGTGCAGAGAGAAAGATATTTCTAGCGAGAGTGATAGCTAGAGAGACATATGAGGGAGCGCAAGATATCTCTAGGGAGAGAGGGTGTGTGTGAGCGACATACAAGAGAACAATGGAGAAATATGAGACCACAGGAGGCAGAGTTTGTGTTTGTGTGTGAGAAAGAGATATTGAAGAGGAAGAGTCATAGGTTCTCATATCTAAGGAGCGAAAGACATCTCAGTATGAGGGGTGTCTGAGTGGCACACATGGGAATAGTAGAGAGAAATGAGACCCCGGAGACAAAGTTTTGTGTTTGTGTGAGAGAAAGAGATTCCACATGGAGAATCATAGTTAGAGACACATAGCAGGGGGCGAGATATACTTATAGAGATAGAGTAATGAAGGTCGAGGAGAGAGTACCGTCGATGTGTTCTGAAGGTAAAAGATCATTGGCGACATCTGGTATACGAGAGATACCGAGAGTAGATGAGCGCGTATAGGTCGAGAGAGATAGTCCTATATAAGCATGAGTGATAGCTATATGAGGCGAATATTTGGATTAAAGGGATTCAAATATTTAAGCTGGAGATCACGACATCGATAATATCATAGCATAAATTGGTGTATCAAACATGCATATTCATTTGAATTTGGGCACACGTGTAATTTTATATAGTTTATCAATATTGGTGATCCATAGATTCTTTAATTACAAACAATGCATGGTTTATATGCAATTAATGTCTAAGCGGGATTACACTATATGTTGCGTGTGTGAAACACATTATACATGTTTGAGAAGTAAAAAACGCATGAAACACACATTAATTGGAGACAGTTAGCGGCGAATGCATACATTGGATTTCAACATAAAGTGGTTTCAAATATTTGAAAATCCAAATTGATGGATACAACCTTATGAATCTGAGATCATGCCATTTGTAAACCATATTTATGTATAAATGGTGTTGTGCTTTTGAAAGTATATATAAAAATGATGTATATAGAATGTAATTCCAATTGAAAATGGATCCCGTCCGAAAAAAATAGAATACAAGCGGGATTTGAATTGAGTTGGCACGATGGCGTGCACTCTGCAAAATTTATGCGGAGGCGGGGAAAGTCGCGAGAATCTTTCGAAACCAAAATCTGCGAGATGGAAATCACTACTTCCTATCCCTGCCACGCAAAGCCTATCTGCTGGATTTCTATAGGTTTCGATAGGGGTAGGTTTGTAATTTCACCCAAATGTGACGTAACCGCCTCTCACCCAGATTCATACACGGTGGGCGCCAAAACACAGTGTGTCCTCAGCCAAAATCTACTCCCTCCCCGATTCATATTCATACACGGTGGGCGCCAAAAACAAACTCTCGTCGGCAAATATTCGGTGTATGCGAGATTACCGTCCTATCCCCAACCGACTAATGTTGCTGTGATGTAGTAGAAATTTGAAACGGGGGCTAAGTTTGTAAATTACCTCGCATTTGAGACAAGCGCACCCAGAATACAAAGTTCCCCCTTCCTTTCTACCTCCCTTTTCCCCATTCATACTCCGTGGGCGCCAAAACACCCTCTCCACCCCACCCTCCTCCGTCCGCCGCCATTCGCCACCCCATCCACCGCCGTCCTCCTCCACCATGCCGGAGTTGATACCCCGACGCCGCCGTCCATTACAAGAGATTGACCTCTCTCATCCACGCCTTCGGACCGGGATCCTTGCATCCCGTCCTCTCGCTTCATCCCCGCCGTCGTCCACCTTGCCGGCGCCGCTCCTACGACTGTCTCGTCCACCGTGCCCCGCCGCCACCATTTACCCTCCTAGATCTGCTTCCACGCCGTACAACACCGTGCCCCGCTCCTACAACAGCCATCACTACCGCAGCACCATCAAATTCTCAGCAGATGCGTACATGGCGCCGCACCAAAGGTGGTACACTTTCGTATCTGCTCAACTTATTTATCGCAGCAAGAAAATAGATCGCCACTGCTTTACTCTGATTTCTTGTCTTGGTTGCGAAGTTGCCTTTGTCCGGTTTGCACCTTCCGATCCGCCATGGCACGCTCAACACTATACTCCCAATGCTTATGGTTTTCCCCTTTTATATTCCACACTAGTTAAATCACATGAGACTAAATTTCAAAATTGGGCGGTCGATTTTTGAGCTCGCGGAGTTCGCGGTGAGATCGAAGAACTCAGGTGGTTGTGGGGCCTCGCCGAATGAAGAAAACTCGGCTGGTGGGGGTTGGGGCGGGTTGGGGTGGGGTGGCGGAGGAACACAGCGGTGGGGGCGGTGGTCGGCCGGGCGTCGTGCGGTGTTCTGTATGGGAAGAATCGAGAGGCGAGGAAGAAGAAGGGTTAGGAGGCGAGGATCTTCATCCAACGCGCTGAAATGGTCGAGACAGTGGGAGTTGCATTCTTAATGTGCTCTGGTTCACATGTGTGGGCCTGCGCAACCAACATTTTATTATCCAAAATCTGCTTGCTCTTCTTTACCATGTTCCTCTTACATTTCTTCTTTAATATGTACTCTCTCCGTTCCTAAATACAAGTCTTTGTATAGATTCCACCGTGGACTACATATGGAGCAAAATGAGTGAATCTACACTCTAAAATGTATTTGGATACATCATATGTGATCCATAGTGGAAATCTCTACCAAGACTTATATTTTGGAACGGAGGATATGATAATGTCTGATATGTTCCTTATCTTGAAGATGGCAGGACATTTGCGATGTAGAGCTCTATCACGGTCGGTTGTGATGGACACTTTGAGCCTCTTTGATTCGTAGGATCTTGTAAACATAGGAATAGGATTTGTAGTCGCCTGCCCACTTGAATCCTATAAGAATAGCAAGGAAATGCGGGGAGTTGTGTCGCCTTTGAGAGTTACACTGATATTAACAGTACCGCACCTTCACTTGAAGAGAGCTGGTATCCGAAGCCTTTCTAGCCGTACCGGCAATACTAGCACATATATTCCAGCAAGTTCCACTTTGCTGATTTACTCTGATGCTTAAGGTTTTCCCGTTTGTACGGGCATATTTATCCCTAAGTGTTTTGGTGATTGATGACAATACTCGTGCGGACTAATCGTGTGCCTTGAGTCCCACAGATACCTCATCATTAGGCACAAGACGATTCGGTGCCCCTCGGAGACTAATGAAGCTGGCGTTGTTCTACGTTTCTCTTTGGTGGAGTTGAGTCGTAGGAGAGCCGTACTATTAAGAGGGGTCGCGTCGGAAAGGTAGGGTGGAATCACACGTACACTTGCCCTCCTTTCCTTGCACTTTGGAGCTACCCATCGTTATCGTGGTTGTGCGAAATCGACAACTCTTGTTGTACTTGCGGTAGTACCGCAAGTACAATGATAATACCGCTGTGACGAACCACGGTAGTACCGCCCTTCGGCGTGGTAGTACCGCGGTACCTTGGCCTAGTGCCGCTCCGGTCTTGGTAGTAAGGCGGATGTAATTTTTACATCCGCCCCTCACGATAATACCGCTCCATGGGCGCGGTAGTACCGCCGCACTCGACCTAGTGCCGCTCTGGTGCGGTAGTAGGGCGGATGTAATTTTTACATCCGCGGCACCTGATAGTACCGCTCGTTACGCACGGTAGTACGCGGGGACCACGGTAATACCGCTCCCTTGGAGTTGTAGTACCGTGGCCCTTACGCCTAATCTCTGCTGCGTCGCGGTAGTAAGCGCGGATGTAATTTTTACATCCGTGCCTACCACGATAATACCAGCGCCTTGCGGCGGTAGTACTGCGTCGGGTTTTGCACCACCCTAGTTTACTGCGAAGTAGGCACGGATGAAATTTATTTTGTCGCGCCCTTCGTGCCGTGACCCTCTGCCTTGCGGTAGTACGCAAGGGAAGCGATAATACCAGCGCCGGCGTAATCTGCTTCTAGCTCGAGCTTGTTCCGGCTGTGCGGCTGCCTGCCACGGTAATACCGTGGTCACCCTGGTAGTACTGCAGCGTCGTCGTGGTAGTACCGCTCCCTTGGAGCGGTAGTACCGTGAGTCGTGAGCAGAACTAGTGGATAACGGTTGGATCTTTTCCCGACTATATAAGGGATGTCTTCTACCTCTAGTGGACTACCTCTTCCACCACTAAGCTCCATTGTTGCTCCAAGCTCCATTTTCGCTCGATCTCTCTCCTAGCCAATCAAACTTGTTGATTTGCTCGGGATTGAGTGACAAGGGCCTGATCTACACTTCCACCAAAGGATATTTGATTCCCCACTTATCCCTTGCGGATCTTGTTACTCTTGGGTGTTGAACACCCTAGGCAGTTGAGTCACCTCGAAGCCATACTCCATTGTGGTGAAGCTTCGTGGTGGTGTTGTTGTTGGGAGCCTCCGATTGTTGTGGAGATTGCCCCAACCTTGCTTCTAAAGGTTGATCGCCGCCTTCAAGGGCACCAATAGTGGAATCACGGCATCTCGCATCGTGTGAGGCGTGAGGAGAATCTGATGGCCCTAGTGGCTTCTTGGGGAGCATTGTGCCTCCACACCGCTCTACGGAGCGTACTTCCCTCAAAAGGAAGGAACTCCGGTAACACATCCTCGTCTTCACCGTCTCCACTCTTGGTTATTTCGTGCCTTTACTTTCATAAGCTTACTTATTGTTTCATCTCTTGCTTGCTTGCGTGCTAGTTGTTATTGCATCATATAGGTTGCTCACTTAGTTGCATATCTAGACAACCTATTTGTTGCAAAGTTTAATTAGTAAAGAAAAGCTTAAAATTGTTAGTTGCCTATTCACCCCCCTCTAGTCAACCATATCGATCCTTTCAATTGGTATCGAGCCTCGTCTCTTTATTAAGGACTTTACCGTCCAAGAGTATGGTTGACACCAGCGATGGTGTGGAGGAACACTCCGGTGTGAATCCCATCTCATCTTCGACGAAGGGAACCTCGGTCTCGTGAGGAGTTCAATGTGGCTTTAGACACATTGAAAACCTCCATAATGACCAAGGTTAAAAGCATGTTTAATGATTTTTAGAGGACTTAAATTATCTACCGCACCTATGAAAGTGGGTGATCCTACTAACAAGGTGACGGATGCTTTCTCCAACAAGGGGGAAGCTAACAATGAAAAGAGTCCTTCTACTAGTGGTAGAAATGGCACCGACATCTTTGCCCATGTGGAACCCCCGGTTTATGGAGGGCCAATCCCCTCCACTCATTTGAATCATGCCGGTCCACCTCCTAAGTATGAAAAACATGCAGATTTTGATAATTGGGTCTATCGCTTTAAGCGTCATTTGAAACATGTGAACACTAACCTTTGGAGAGTTATTGAAGAAGGTTTCTATCCTCATGACCCAAGCAACTTCACCCCTCGAGAAGCCGTGGACAATCAATTCAATGAGAGTGCTCTCTTCATCATCCAAGATGCAATCCTTCCCGAAGATCTCCCTCACCTCCGACCCCATGTCGTGGCTAAAGAAGCATGGAAATGTGTCGAGGGTCTCTATCGTGGAAGTGCTAGCATCCAACAGTCCAACTATGAAGTGGTGCAAGATGAAGCCGACGAGTTTGCAATGAAAGAAGATGAAGAACCTCGTGAGCTCTTTCGAAGAGTGACCAAACTCGCGGTGGCACTTCGAGATCATGGAAGCAAGGACACGGATGACAATTGGATCAAGCGGAAGTTCCTCAAGGCCATGATGCCCTACAACAAAGCCATGTCCTCCGTCATTCGTCAACGACCGGACTTCCACACCATGACCTCAAGTGAAGTAAGGCCAAGGTCATTGTCGAAGAAGAGGAAGATGTGGAAGTTGAGGAAAGCAACCCCGAAGACACCAAGTTTGACTACCATGAGCACATGGCCCTTGCTTCAAGACAATTTTGGAGCAAGAAGAGCTCAAGACCCAACTTCAACAAGAACAACTCAAGTGGCATTAAGGGCAAGCAACGAGTTAGAACTTGCTTCAACTGTGGCAATGTGAGTCATTTCATTGCGGATTGTCCTTACGAGAAGCGGGAAGACAATGGCGGCAAGTTTATTCGGAAAGACAAGGCCAAGTCCGTCCCCAACAAGAACAACTTCGCCAAGAAGACTCCCACTCGTGGGTTGGTGGTTCAAGAAGAATACCAAGAGGATGACGATGATGATGAGAATGAAGAAGAAGCGGCCATGGCATCCATTGCCATTGCCACTCCCCGGGTGTCTCTCTTCGAATCACCCAACGAAAACATCACCGCTAGATGCCTCATGGCTAAAGCTTCAAACAAGGTAACCCCCAACATCACAACCACCATCATTACTAATCCCTCCGTGGAGGATTGCATTGCTGGACATGTTGAGTCTAATGAGGAAGTGAATGAATTTGAGTCCTTTATGAGTAAGCTCAAGGAAAGTCCAAGAAGCACTTTGTTGCTCTCTTGGAACAACTTAGTGAGGCCAATGACATGATCGAGGCTCACGAAGAAACCATCTCCAAGATGGAAGGTCATAGTCGTGACTATGCCGATGAGATATCGGACCTCTCTAATGATCTTGAGGAAGAGCGTGTGCATCGTTTGACTCTTGAGGAGTCACACAATGATGACCATGCTAAGTTAAGGAAAGATCTTGATCATGCTCTTGTTATGTCGCGTGTGCTAACCTCCGAGAAGGCTAAACTTGGGGTTGATCATGCTAGACTCAAAGAGGAGTTGGAGATACTTGACAAGGCCCACAAGGCCTTGAAAGGTTCTCATGCTAGCCTCAAAGAGTCTCATGCTCAACTCCAAGTCAAGCTAATCAAGGAAAAGGCCACCTTTCCTCATATGGTATTAATTGATAATGCATGTGCTACTAACCCTTGTTGTGAGCATGTGCATCTTGTGGAGGAAAATGCCAAGTTGAAAGATCAACTTGAGAAGGGCCTTGTGACTTGCATTCAAGGTGAGAAAAACCTCAGCGACCTTTTGAGCAATCAAAAGGAAGTTGTGGGCAAAGAAGGAATTGGGTTTGCACCCAAGTCCAAGAGCAAGAAGAAGAAGAACAACAAGGCAAATCGTCCTCCTCCCCTCAAACAAACGTTCGTGAAAGAGGGAGAGGGTGCTTCTAAGAAGAAGAAGGAGAAAGTGAAGGAAGTTGATATCCAAAAGGGCAAGAACGTGTCCTCAAACAAAGTCGGCGACTTTAACCCTTCATATGTGTTGTGCCGTGCTAGTGATGGACATGTTTATGCTAAATTTGTTGGTTCTCCTTATGAGTACATTGAATGGTCTATTTGGGTTCCCAAGACCCTTGTTACTAACATCAAAGGACCCATTACTAAATGGGTACCTAAAACCAAGCATTGATCTCGTGTAGGTGTTTGCTTCCGGTGGGGGATCATGGTTGCTCGATAGTGGAGCAACAAATCATATGACCGGGAGCAAGGACTTGGTGGTGGATGTGCAAGAGATTCCATCTATGCCCACCAATGTCGAGTGGGGTGATGCATCACATTCTAAGGTATTGGGTCTCGGCAAGGTTGTCATTTCTCATGATCTAACGATCGAGAAAGTCATGCTTGTTGAGTCCCTTGCATTCAATTACTTTCCATTCGTCAACTTGCACTCATGGGCTTTGCCACATTCTTTGATATTGATACCGTGGCCCTCTTGTGGAGCAAGACTCTTAAAGTAGCCTTTGTTGGGCATGTAGAGAACGGTCTCTATGTGGTTAACTTTTGAGCAACCCACTAAGACCGCGACATGCCTAATGGCTAAAGTTGGCGTGGGATGGCTTTGGCATCACCGTTTAGCCCACGTCAATATGAGATCTTTGCAAAGTCTCCTCAAGGGGACCATGTTAGTGGACTAACAAATGTGAGTTTTGCCAAAGATCGTGCTTGCGATTGCTTGTATCAAAGGAAAGCTTCATGAAAAGGCTCACCCTCCTCCACCATCATCTACTCGAAGAGACCCTTGGAGCTCCTTCACATGGATCTCTTTGGGCCTCCATCTTTTGATAGTCTTGGAGGAAGAAAGTATTGCTTGGTGATTGTGGATGATTATTCAAGATACACTTGGGTATACTTCTTCAAGAGGAAGAGTGAGACCCAACAAACCGTCATCAACTTTGCAAATGAAGCTCAACGTCAACATGATGCAAAGATCTTGACAATAAGAAGCGACAACGGCACCGAGTTCAAGAACTACACCTTGGATGAGTTTCTTAGTGACGAGGGGATCAAGCATCAATATCGGCACCTTATACCCCTCAACAAAATGGTGTTGCGGAGAGGAAGAACCGGACGTTGATGGATGCGGCAAGGACCATGATGGCGGAGTTCAAGTCTCCATACAACTTTTGGGCCGAAGCCATCAACACCGCATGTCATGCATCCAATCGGCTCAATCTTCGCAAAGGCTTGAACAAGACTCCTTATGAGATCCTCACCGCAACAAGCCCAACCTCAAGTACTTCGGGTGTTTGGTTGTAAGTGTTTCATTCTCAAGAAAGGTGTTAGGTTGTCTAAATTTGAAGCTAGAGCTCATGAGGGCATATTTGTTGGTTATGCTACAAACTCTCATGCTTACCGTGTCCTCAACAAGTCCACGGACTCATTGAGGAGGCGTCTAACGTGGAGTTTGCGAAAATAACGGCTCCCAAGTGGAGCAAAGTGGTACTTGTGATATAGGTGATGAAATTCCTCCCCAAGCCATAAGAAGAATGGGTATTGGTCACATCCTACCCATTGAGGAACCCCTTGTGGCGAAGGAGAAGGACAATGCTCTACTCAAGTAGAGCCATCACCTCATCAAGACCCTGCGCTTCAGAAGAACAACGTGAAGGCCCTCAACCTCGTGAACAAGACCAAGGGCAAGATCTACCTCAAGGCGGTGATGAACCACTAAATGATGCCCAAGGTCAAGTTCTCCCCTCGAGCTAGTTCAAGATCAAGAGCAACCTCAAGATCAAGAACAAACTCAAGGCGGCGCTCAAGATCATCAAGTCAACCCTCCTCCTTCCACACCGAGGAGGAATTAGGCGTCGTGCCGTGAAGATTGCTTCCAAGCTCACCACCCAAGGCCATCTCATGGAAAATGTGGTTGGAAGCCTACGTAAAGGGGTAAGCACTCGTAGACAATTGGCAAACTATTGTGAACATCACGCGTTTGTCTCTTGTGTTGAACCCCAAAAGGTCTATGAGGCGCTCGAAGACCCGGATTGGCTTAATGCCATGCATGAAGAACTCAACAACTTCGAGTACAACAAGGTGTGGAGATTGGTGCCAAGACCATCCGGGAACCACAACGTCATTGGAACCAAGTGGATCTTCAAGAACAAGCAAGATGCTCATGGGAACATCATTCGCAACAAGGCAAGATTGGTAGCACAAGGCTACTCCCAAGTCGAGGGTATCGACTACGGTGAAACCTTTGCTCCCTTTGCTCGTCTTGAATCCATTCGTTTGTTGATTGCTTATGCTTCCCATCACAACTTTAAGTTGCAACAAATGGATGTGAAAAGTGCTTTTCTTAATGGTCCCATTAATGAGTTGGTTTATGTCAAGCAACCCCCCGGGTTCGAGGATCCCTACTTTCCGGATCATGTGTATCAACTCGATAAGGCACTCTATGGCCTTAAACAAGCCCCACGTGCGTGGTATGACCACCTTACCGAGTTGCTACAAGATCGTGGTTTTGAAGTAGGGCTAATCGACCCCACTCTTTTTACTAAGAAGGTCAACGGGGAGTTGTTTGTATGCCAACTATATGTTGATGATATTATCTTTGGTTCCCCTAACAAAGCTTTCAATGAAGAATTTGCCGCTCTCATGACCTCCAAGTTTAAGATGTCTTCAATGGGAGAGTTGAAGTTCTTCCTTGGTTTCGACATCAAGCAAAGAAGAGAAGGAACCTTCATCAACCAAGCCAAATACACTCAAGACATGCTTAAAAGATTCAAGCTAAGTGATGTCAAGCCGGCTACTACACCAATGCCTACCAAGTGCCAACTTGACATCGATCCCAATGGTAAGCGGTGGATCAAAAGGTATATCGCTCCATGATTGGCTCCTTGCTTTACCTTTGTGCATCTAGACCGGATATCATGTTGAGTGTGGGGATGTGTGCGTTTTCAAGCCGCACCAAAGGAAAGTCACTTTGTGGCGGTCAGCGAATCTATCGATATTTGGCTCATACCCCAAACTTTGGCTTATGGTACCCAAGAGGAGCAAACTTCAAGCTTGAAGGTTTCACAGTTCGATTGGGCGGAGACAAAGTGGATAGGAAGTCCACTTAGGAGGTGCCAATTTCTTGGTTGCTCTTTGGTAAGTTGGTCTTCCAAGAAGCAAAGTTGTGTGTCCCTCTTGTCCACGAAGCGGAGTATGTGGCGGCGGTAGTTGTTGTGCTCAACTCCTATGGATGAGGCAAACTTTAAAGATGCGGTGTCACTTGTGACAAAGTGCCTCTTTGGTGTGATAATGAAAGTGCCATCAAGATTTCCCTCAACCCGGTGCAACACTTCAAGGCGAAGCACATTGAGATTGGTATCACTTCATTCGGGATCACATTAGGCGAGGGAGATCGAGCTCAAGTATGTCAACACTCATGATAACCTTGCAGATATTTTCACGAAGCCCTTGGATGAAGCAAGATTTGCGAGTTAAGGCATGAGCTAAATATCATTGATTTGAGCAATGTGGCTTGAACCGTGCACCCCCACCACACTCAACTTGTTGTCTAGTTTAGGTGTAGGCATGGACATAGGGGAGTGTTGTTCTCTCAATGAACTCTCCCTCCCCCATTATGCATAAATAGATCACCTCTTTCACATTAGCCATTTTGATGGTACTTGTGCTTCAAAGAGCGAGTTTTGGTCATGGGCCCAAGGATAATTCTTGGCGGTGCCATACCATCCAACTCAAACATAGGTGGCTTCGCCCGCCCTCTCTCCGTGAGAGGTTTTGTCACATTAGGATTTCTGTTGTTCCTTGGTATGTGCTTGCTTTTGTGATGTTTTGGGTTGTGTCTGCATTTTCGGTGCAAAGGCATGTTTTCTCTTGTTGAAACCTTCAATGGCGTGAGCTCACGGTACTACATGATCGGCCACAGTACTACATGACCAATCACGGTACTACCGCTGATGGGAGCGCAGTACTACCGCCCCAAGCGGCAGTAATTTTTCTTGCCGCTGGTTGAGCAGTACTACCGCCCTGGTGATACTTCCGCCCGGCGGTACTACATGATGACCAGCGGTACTACCGCGCTGGTTGGCGGCGTGGGGACAAGGTCGGGCGGGGAGTTCTAACTCCCCATACCCATTCGTCCCTTCCTCTCCACATCGCCCTTTCCTCTCTCGTGCTCACGAGCGGGCGGCGTTAATCGCGGATCTCCTCCACCGGCTGCCCTCCGTGATTCCGTCCGGTGGGATCGCTCCCCACCACGTGCTCTTGCTATGGACCAAGGTTTTCCCCAAATCCGTCTCCGTTTTGATTGTATTTGGTTCTTCTAGGTTTTGGGGGAGGCTTGTATGTTCTTGAGGTTCTTAGTCTAGATCTCTGCAAGAGTAGGATGAAGGAGTGTGGTATTGCATAGGATTTACACTTGTATTGTTGTCTTGCACTAGATCTGATCACCGTAGCACCGCCATGGCCAGCATGGTCTTTTGAGATTCAAATCCTGCTAGATCCGACGCGACGCGGTACTACCGCCCGTATGGGCGGTACTACCGCTCCCACGGTACTACCGCCCTAAGGCGCGGTACTACAGCAGCGCCGTCTTGATACTAAAGCCTTACTTCTGCCCCAGACCACGGTACTACCGTGACCCCTCGCAGTACTACAGCGTCTGGAGCTGTACTAAGACGTTAATATCGCACCCCATGGCAGTTCTACCGTGGCTCACATCTCTCGCATGCCAACTTTCTCGTTTATCTTCTATGGGTTTATGTGCTGTCTTATAGCCTTTGCATTGATCCTTTTCAACTTGTTACGGTGCTTTGCGTGTGTGTTTTAGGTGGTGGCTCTCGCCGGGCCAACCCGTTCGTGACACTGGTTCCAAGCGTCTGCGCAACCCGGAGAAGTTCGAGGATCATCTGCATCGAAGCGCAATGTCAAGTCCACCGCCCGACAAGCACAAGGAGCCCGCCAGGCATGGATGAGATAGGCGCTCAAGAGTATGTCCGTCTCGGGCAGCTTCACCCATATCGACCCCACGCTCCACTATCGAGAGGTGTGAACTGTTACGGAACAAGACTCAAACCCAGATCTACTTGGATGTCATCAAGAACAAGCAGAATACCTATGTGGAGGTGAAGTGGATTGAGATGCACCACATGAGGAAGGACAAGTTTCGTGACTACTTTGGGGAGGCTCGGACTTGGTGGAGCAGTTTGGAATTGAGCATGTGATCTCGTTCCACATGGACTATGACCACGAGATCATCTGTCGGTTCTTTGCCTCGGTGTACTTTCACACCAATGATGAGAGGAGGATGGCGTGGATGACCAATGGCCGCCCGGTATGCGCTGCACGGAAGGAGTTCATGGATTTGCTTCACGTTTGCGATGATGGACTTGACACTCCTGTTGGTGTTAGCCCTCACGGCAATCTTGACTCTGGCGACAAGGACAAGCTCACTCCGTTCATGGTTGAGAAGACACTGCGCCCTTGGCAAGATAATCTTGGTTCTCAACCCGTTTACGGATATCATGTACGCATCTTCCGCAACTCTCTGTTCCCACGCCGGTGACAAAGACAAGGTTCATGCCTACATGGTGGACATGATGCTTACATGCGAGGAGGCTCGCTCGTCTCGAGACTCAGCCACTTGATGTCTCTCACATCATGTGGTGTGAGCTTCGGTTTCTTGTGTTCAACCGCAAGGTGCCTATTTATGGACCCTACCTATTTTCGCTGATTTGAAGACTTGGGAGAAGATGTACCCGAGGAGGAGTTTCGACTCGGTGGATTCGCCATGAGCCCATTTGTGCGAGGTCAAACCCAACCGGGCCAACACTTGCTACTCGTCTTTGGCGTCTGCTGCTAGGGCTGCTGCTGTTGATGAGGATCTTCTTTGGGTGAGGATGTTCTTTGGGGCCGTTCTGCTAGGCCCACTCAGAGTGACTCTAGGCCATCTTGGGCCAAGAGGTTGAAGGATAAGATGAAGTCTCTTTTTCGCATGCAAGCCAAGGGACGATCTGAGGCTCACGTGGAGTCAAGGAGAGTCGTCGCCCGGCACAACAAGATCTTGCAGCTCTATGGCGAGGATGTGTCTGGCGGGTGCGAGGCGCATCACTCCCGAGACCGAGTGGATGGAGAAGCAAGGATACAAGTGGACTGATTACGAGGAGGAGGCCGAGGAGTCCATTCCACCATGGAGGAGTCGGCGAAGAGGAGTGGGACCGCTTCTGCTTGAGCCACCTCTTGTGTGTTTAGGTGTCCTCTCTGCCTTTTTGGCGTCTCGATGCCAAAGGGGGAGAGAGTGTAGGGATTTGGATTTGCGAGTTTGTGTGTTTGCCAGTTGAACTCTCTGCTGCTTTTATCGTTTGAACCTTGATTATCTTTTCTCATATGGTGTAAGACATATGCACTCTATCTATCCTAGCTAGCTTGTGTTATATTGTGCTACTTTCATGCTATGCTAGGCTTATTATCATGTCTTGGTCTCTGAAATATAGGGGGAGTGTTGATCCTAGTTTGTGTGCCATGCATTCCAAAGCATTCATATATAGTGCACACATCTAGGGGGAGCCCCGTCTATATTTTAGAGGGGTTTGCCATTGCTTTAAACTTATCTTATCTATGTGCAAATCCCGTGTTGTCATCAATACACCAAAAAGGGGGAGATTGTAAGGGCATATTTATCCCTAAGTGTTTTGGTGATTGATGACAATACTCGTGCGGACTAATCGTGTGCCTTGAGTCCCACAGATACCTCATCATTAGGCACAAGACAATTCGGTGCCCCTCGGAGACTAATGAAGCTGGCGTTGTTCTACGTTTCTCTTTGGTGGAGTTGAGTCGTAGGAGAGCCGTACTATTAAGAGGGGGTCCGCGTCGGAAAGGTAGGGTGGAATCACACGTACACTTGCCCCTCCTTTCCTTGCACTTTGGAGCTACCCATCGTTATCGTGGTTGTGCGAGAAGTCGACAACTCTGCTGTACTTGCGGTAGTACCGCAAGTACAAGCGATAATACCCATAACGAACCCGCAGTAGTACCGCCCTACAGTGCGGTAGTACCCATGATACCTTGGCCTAGTGCCGCTCGGTCTTGGTAGTAAGGCGGATGTAATTTTTACATCGCGCCCCTCATCAATAATACCGCTCCATTGGCGGCGGTAGTACCGCCGCACTCTGGCCTAGTGCGCTCGGTCTTGATAGTAAGGCGGATGTAATTTTTACATCGCGGCACCTGATAGTACCGCTCGTTTCTTGCGGTAGTACGCGAGGACCCATAATACCGCTCCTTGGGTTGTAGTACCGTGGCCCTTCTACCTAATACCGCTGCGTCGCGGTAGTAAGCGCGGATGTAATTTTTACATCCGTGCCTACCACGATAATACCAGCGCCTTGCGGCGGTAGTACCGTGTCGGGTTTTGCACCACCCTAGTTTACTGCGGAGTAGGCGCGGATGAAATTTATTTCGTCGCGCCCTTCGAACCGTGACCCTCTGCCTTGCGGTAGTACCGCAAAGGAAATGATAATACCAGCGCTAGCGGTAATCGCTTCTAGCTCGAGCTTGTTCCGGCTGTGCGGCTGCCGCGGTAATACCGTGGTCACCTGATAATACTGCATGGCGTCGTCGCGGTAGTACCGCTCCCTTGGAGCGGTAGTACCGTGAGTCGCGGGCAGAACTAGTGGATAACGGTTCGATCTTTTCCCCGACTATATAAGGGATGTCTTCTACCTCTAGTGGACTACCTCTTCCACCACTAAGCTCCATTGTTGCTCCAAGCTCCATTTTCGCTCGATCTCTCTCCCTAGCCAATCAAACTTGTTGATTTGCTCAGGATTGGGTGACAAGGGCCTGATCTACACTTCCACCAAAGGATATTTGATTCCCCCCACTTATCCCTTGCGGATCTTGTTACTCTTGGGTGTTGAGCACCCTAGGCAGTTGAGTCACCTCAAAGCCATACTCCATTGTGGTGAAGCTTCATGGTGGTGTTGTTGTTGGGAGCCTCCGATTGTTGTGGAGATTGCCCCAACCTTGCTTCTAAAGGTTGATCGCCGCCTTCAAGGGCACCAATAGTGGAATCACGGCATCTCGCATCGTGTGAGGCGTGAGGAGAATCTGGTGGCCCTAGTGGCTTCTTGGGGAGCATTGTGCCTCCACACCGCTCTAACGGAGGCGTACTTCCCCTCAAAAGGAAGGAACTCCGGTAACACATCCTCGTCTTCACCGTCTCCACTCTTGGTTATTTCGTGCCTTTACTTTCGCAAGCTTACTTATTGTTTCATCTCTTGCTTGCTTGCGTGCTAGTTGTTATTGCATCATATAGGTTGCTCACTTAGTTGCATATCTAGACAACCTATTTGTTGCAAAGTTTAATTTGGTAAAGAAAAGCTTAAAAATTGTTAGTTGCCTATTCACCCCCCTCTAGTCAACCATATCGATCCTTTCACCGTTATATCTACAATATGATCTGTGTAGCTGCTTTATGTCGCACTAGCAGCAGTCCAGTCTTGAAGCTAAACACTGCAATGACTTACAAAATTGGCACCAAGGCATTGAGTGCCATTCTAGATGCAATGAAAATCATATGCTCCCACCTGTTGACTTTTGTTCAGAATATGATCCTAATGACTCTTGTTCAAAATTGCCACATATAGAGAGACAGCATGGAATTGCATTTCTTTGGGCGCTGTGATTCATCATGAGTGGGCAACCCACATTGTATGCAATGAAGCGGAACCTCAAGAATATGCTTCCTCTTCTATTCTTTAACATGTTCCTCTTTGTTTATTCTGTATTTAGTACGTATAGTATGTTCCTTGTTAGGAAGGGCTGCAGGGACATCTGCAGTCAACAGCTAATAGAGCTAGCCTGTACGTGATCGATAGGCTTTCAATTACTAGCGGCAATACAACACGGTATTTTCAAGCCAGTTCCACTTTCCCGATTTATATATCGTGGTTATGGTGTACCCCTGTTATGTACACTATGATCTGCCTAGTTGTTGTGTGCTCTTGTTATCATGGTTTGGCAATAAACTCTCTATACAGTATATTGTGAACCTATCATCTGCCAGCTATCCTTACTTCTGGAGCCTATTTTTTGTGTACTTGTGCCAGATTATATAAATGCACGCACCATATTACAGCACACATGAGCTCTCTCATCAGAATCCAGTGATAGCACACAAGTGTTTCTGAGGGCGCCCTATATTAGAATATCATCGCATTACAAAGATAATCTCACAACTATTTATGTTTTCATGGTTCTCAGATATTATACGCAATTACAGTGAATATCAGAATCCGCGCATCAAAAGAATATTGTGGAACACTGCAATGACTTACAAAATTGGCACCAAGGCATTGAGTGCCATTCTGGAAGCAAAGAAACTCGTACGCTCCCCACCAGTTGATTTTTGTTCAGAATATCATCCTAATGACTATTCTAACCTCGAGGAGTCAAAGCCAGATGGCATGTCCTGTTCGCCCATCAAGGTGCCTGTTCTAATTTGGCAAGGTTTTATTGATTGCGCGTATCTTGCATATGTTGTCTTGCATTTCTTCTACTTTGTTGCACCGCCATCTGCTTAGTTTACTCATCATATAACTCGAGATGCCATGCCCATCCATTATCAATACATATTCCATCTGTCATCATACCATGTTTTTTCCACTCAAATGCTGTTCTTGTGCATCAGACATCAAAAAGGAAGAGGGTGATTGCCGAACTTGAAGGAGCACTAGCAAAGTCCTTGAAAAACGTGGTGGTGCCGGAGAAATCAGACAGCGCCCCACTTATATTGGTTGTACAACCAGTGACACAAGATGTAGGACCGACTCCAGCAGACTGTACCCATACTTCACTGGCCGCACCACTAGCCCTGCCACACATGACCTGCACTCCAGCAAAAGGCATACCGATTTCATTTGCCATAGCACCAGCCCTACCACAGAAAAATCCCACTCCAGCAAAAAGTATAGCAAGTCCACCGGCCGAAGACCTATCCCAACTGCAGAGACGGCCAATTCCTGCAGATTGGAATCCCATTCCATTTATTCCCAGTTTAAAACATAATTCTTTCAATGTTGTTAGGGACTACGTGCATATATTCCCATCATGGGAAGATTATAGTGAAGACAAACACCATTTTCACATCTTCCTGTCCAACTTATGTGTAAGTTCCATTATTCATGGTCATTATTTTCCTGTTTTCTGCTGATCGAACACATCAATGATTTACATTACATTGTTGTAACTAGGCGAGGGTCAATCTGGATAGTCATGACGAGCAAAGCTTGCTTGTGCTTTTCAAGGAAGCATTGCTGCAGTATCGATGTTACCTGAGGAAATCACACTTTGATGGCAAGTCTATAAGCAATTTCGGTGAAGTCTCTGTGCTAAATTTAGAAGACATTGAATGGAAAAACCTTGTTATGCACTACTCTCATTCCCAGGATGAGGTACTGTCTATGAAATCACATGACAATTTGAACTTCTACTTTTCCGCATGTGCCTTATGGATCTTTTTGCGGAAATCTGCTCGAAGAAGAATTCGGTTTGAAAAGAACGACAGGATATCGCAAATATGCTGCCTTTGCTTTGCTCTTGTTAGTACTGTTGTCTGTATCATTTGTACTTGCATACATACAGTTCATTATGTGACAGCGGTATGCATGATAGTTTGCTTATCAATTGTTCGCTCCAAATTATCTGATCTGTATGAATGGTTACATTAGTGTAGAATATATCCAATGCCAATGAATTTTTTTAGCTCTGCATTTTTCTTGTAAGTACATGCTGTCCTTTATCAGTGTACTTATATTGACAGGTAGTTGTTCATGTACTATCACTCAGCAGCTTATTTTCCTTTTCCCTCCATTTTCTACACATCAGATCTATATTTACTCTTACCATAAGGTTGGTACTGAAGAAGTTTAGCTGTGCATTGCTCTTGGCTGTGCCTTTTGCCTGTATCGTTGCACATACATTTATAGCTACTTGTTATGTAGCATCACTCTTCATCTTATCTTAAATATTCTCCATTTTTTCATATATTATCACATCTATATTTACTCTTAACAAAATGTAGAATAAAGGCAATGCTTATGAAGAAGATTCTGTGGTAAACTTCTTGAATTGCCCCCCCCCCATTAGCATGGACAAGGGCTTTATAGAGCCTGTCTTCACCAGTAATGAAAGTTTGTCCTTCTCAAGCCTTCAAACTTTGTTGTGTATATTTGGTTAAGTATAGCTGCAACAGCTGTTTATTTTTGGTGTTTGCATCAAATTGCATGTTTAAAGTTTATTATGTAGTTCATAAACAAAAGTTTGTCCTTCTCAATTTAATTGTTTAGTTGTACAGCCAAGTTCCTTCTTCATACCATGTAAATTAAACTATAGAGAGCAAGTGATCTTCTTTTGCCTTTGCATGTATGTACATTCTTCATCCAGTAATCCGGTGGTGTGGTGAACCTACCCACTACTGACACAATGTCATATTCTGGAATGTCTTAACTATGAACAATGTCATATCATTCTACTATTATTTAAACCATCTCTTTATTTGCCAATCTGAAATGGGATAAATTGATAGCACACTAATCATTGATACTTATGAGTTCTTGATCTGTAATCCAGTGGTGTCGTGAAGCTGCCAACTCCTTCACAATGTCATTTCATGCCATGTCTTGACCTGAACAATACCATATTGTGTTAATGCAATTTTAAACTGTGTCACTTTATTCATTAGTAAAAATGTGATGAATTGTCAGCACTGATACTTATATGTGCAAAACACATCATCATGCCTTGTTTATCTTTCGAGTGAGGAAGATATAAGTGTTGAACAAGCGATCTCATCATCTTGCTTAGGTGCTGCTTGCTGCAGCTCACAGCCAGGGCTAACCTTTCTTGAACTCTATTGAAGTGCTATAGGTTTTGTATATTATTTTGTCGGCGTGTTTCTTTGCCTTTGGTGGCAATCTTTGATGCCAGTGTATGTAATCTGTTATGCCTTGTGCTTTATTATCATAGTGGCGAACTTTGATGCCCGATGGATGTAATATGCGTAATTTCTTTATTGTATAGTCTAGGTTTTTCTTATTCACGATGCTGCAGTTATTTTACTGTATATATATCCTGTCTTTGCAGTAAACCGGCCAAACCGTAAAATTATTGTACATAATCGGGCCGTCATGCAATCACGATGTATGATCCGCATCATGGGCCCCGTCAAACTAGCCCACTAGTAGATTCAGGCCTTTAATAGGCCGAGTAACCCCCGGCCCTATTTTCGCAAGAAAACTCAATGGGCTTTTAGGAGGCTGAGAAGTAGGTTGGGCCTGAAACATGCCGAATAGCTCACGGGCGGCAGCAGCCTGAAATGGACCCCGGCCCATGATTGTGCGAATCAAATCATGGGCTTTTAACAGGCCAAAGTTGTCTCGGTCCTTGTTTGGCCCAATCAGATATCGGTTGCGAGCAGGCCGGATGCAAACCGGGCCATAGTTAGGCCCAACTATATGGCGGGCTTTTAACATGCCGAAATTAATATAGGGCCGAAATGTTAAACGGGCCCTTAATAGGCCGAAACTAATATCAGGCCGAATTACTAAATGGGCCTTTAGCAAGTGGGCCCAAAAGCATAGCATCCAGTTAACGGGCCGAATCTGATATGGGCCATAATTGAGCCCAAAGCCTCTTAAAGGGCCGGACCTGATCTGGGCCGTGATTTGGCCCAGAAAGTGGAAGGCTTTTAACGGGCCGGATCTCATATGGGCCATTATTAGGCCCGAAACGTGGCAGGCCATTAATGGACCAGATCAAATATGGGCTGGCATTTGGCCCAAAACATGGCAGCCAGTTAATGGGCCGGCCTACTAGGGTCCTCAAAATCTTGTGGGCCTACTGTTTGGCTGGCCCATTAATGTCGGAGAAATCTCTGGGCCTTTATTTGGGCGGCCCATTATGATCCATAAAATTTTGTGGGCCTTTACAGGCGGCCCATTATGGCACACAAAAATCTTGTGGGCCTTTACTGGGCTGGCCCATTATGGCCCATGAAATCTTGTGGGCCTTTAGCTGGGCCAGCCAATTATGGTCATAAAATCTCGTGGGCCTTTAGTGGGCGGCCCATTATGGTCCATAAAATCTTGTGGGCCTTTAGTTGGGCGGCCCATTTAAACTTGATGGGTCGTGCCACGTGGCGACGTATCATAGGCATATACATCCAATGAGTGGATGACATCTGTCCCAACGATGAGCCGACATGTATTTCCTCCAGCCAATGATGATTTTACATGTGGAAAATCCCCATTGGTCGGGGATGCTAATGGGTTATAGGATCCGAAACCCGACCTGATAGCTTAACGGTGTTTCGTTACGTGGATGCCACATGTCGGTCACCCTTGACGAAAGCACTTATGTGACGCGTGATTTATCATCATGGAAGTGGACACTTCCGTGATGATAATTTTGGTAATGTCATGGAATACTTCTACGACAGCACAGGTATGACTATCTTGATTCTGTCATAAAATCGTCATGGATGTACATGCATGACAAAAAACGCGACCTACTGTGACAAACATGTATCATCACGCAAGTGTATATTTTTGTAGTGTGAGTGCCCTGAAAGTTGGCGATGAAGCGAGTGTGCATCTCGTCCCAGGAGGAGATCGTGCCAGGAGGCAGGTTCAGCAGCCAGGTGAGGGCATCGTCCTTGAGTGCCATGGGAAACCAGTTCACCATGACCTTTTCGTCCCCGTTGGCGGCTTCAATGCCCAACTCGTAGAGCTGTAGGAACTCCGCGGGGTTGGCAGTGCCGTCGTAGCGAGGAGGCGGGTCAGGTTTGAACTTGACCGGCCAAGCGACACTGCGTAACTCGGTGGTGAAAGCGCGGCAGCCTGCGGTGGCCACCGGAGCTCTCTACTGATGCGGGGCTTGCTCCTGGGGATTCCCGCGCACCGCCGCCTGGAGCAGCGCGGGGTCTTGACGTGCTGGCGCAGGGATGCGGTCATGGCGTGCCGGTGCCGGGAGCACGCGTGCACCTTCTTGGGGACGAGGGATCTCTTGGCAGCTCCTTTCTTGTCGCGTGGTTGCCGGACGCAGTGGATCTCGTCCAGGGGCCGCGCGCCTTGGAGCCAGGGCGCCTTCTTGGGGAGGAGGTGGCGGGCGCCTCGTCTGCGCCACTGCGCGGGGCGGAGGCGAGCGATGAGAGGGGCGGCGCAGAGAGCCCCTGCGGCGGCAGCAGCTTCGGTGATGCGGGCGAGCCACTCCTCGTAGATGTCGTCAATGGGACGATAGTGCAGGAGCTCACGAGCTAGGAGCAACTCTACGTGCGCATCCGTCAGGGCGCGACGGGCGTGGGACGATGAACCAGCTAGAGTCAGCGACGGGGTGGCGGTGCGGCCTTCCCGCCGCACCGATGGATGCATCGATGAGGCCTGCTGCTCGTTCCCTGCCGGGCCGGTGGCGGCATTGGCGGCAGGCGACGGGGAACAACAGGGACATCCTCCAATGGGAGCCGTCTGGGCGACGCGGGTGGCGAGAGCAGCCCGACGCTCGGCACGAGCCCGACGAGTGTTAGCCATGGACACGACGGGTGATCGAACGCGGAACAGCGGAAGAAAGATTCCGACGCACCCCTACCTGGCGCGCTAAATGTCGAATGTTGGGTTCCGACAGACCCTTAAGGTTCGAACGCTAGAGTGCGCGCGAAGATCTTCCCCCTACCTATCCGCGTCTGATCGCCTCACGAGAATCTAAGCTAACAATGAACAACACGAGCGACACAAGATTTATACTGGTTCGGGCCACCGTTGTGGTGTAATACCCTACTCTAGTGTGTGGTGTGGTGGATTGCCTCAGGGACAGATGATGAACAGTACAGGGAAGAGCTGCCTCGCGAGAGGTGTTCTTGAGCTGATGTGGTGTTCTACTTGTTGGAGGATCCGATCTCCTGATGATCTGATGAGGACTCTCTCCGCCTTTTCCCTATCGGGGTGGCTATTCCTATTTATAGAGGCCCTGGTCCTCTTCCCAAATATTGAGCGGGAAGGGCGCCAACAACGGCCATTTTGAAGGGGAACATCTAGTACAAGTTATCCTGACTAAAGTTGGTCTTGGCTGCCAAAGCCTTTGGTGATACGCCGTCTTGGGCTCCACGGTGACCTCCATCCTGCCGCTCTGCTGGTCTTGGTCTCGTTGCACTGAAATGGTAACCTTTTCCTGATGCCTCGATACTCCACGCCTGTGCTTGCCCACTTTGCACCAAAGAGGAAACAAGGACACTGCGCAGGCCGGCGCCCGCCTAGCGCCTGCCTGGTCTCGATCATCATGGCGTGCGTCACGAGCACCTCACGAGGTACCCCTGCCTTGATCTCTCCGCCTCCTCAATGAGCCTGCCTGGCGAGGCCGCTCCTAAGGAAGCCTCGTGTCATCTGCCCCGCGAGGCTTGGCTCCTCGCGAGGGTCTTGAGTCTTGCCCTGATGAAGATGGGCCGTACTGGGCCACCACTCAAGCCATGCCACAGGCCGCAGGCAGGCAAGTCTGGGGACCCCCGTTCCCAGATCGCCGACAAGCGCCCTGTGGGCGGTGGTTCCTATTCTTCTCCGGCATCATCGTCCATACCGTCAATGTCTTCGGATTCGAAATCAAGCATGTCGGTTAAGTCGTCGACAGTGGCTATTAAGTGGGTGGTGGGTGGGTAACGAATTCCTTCGTCGTCCGCTTCCCACTCAAGCCGGACTTAGTTTGGCCAAGAATCTCCTGACAAGGAGAGAGATTTTAATGAATTTAGCACATCGCCCAAGGGCGAGTGCTGAAAGATATTCGCGGAGCTAAACTCCATGATCGGTGCCCAGCTAGATCCAATGGGCACGGATGTACGCTGCTCGGATCCTATGGTTGGAGACGAGTCCGAGGGCCAGACGACACAGTCCTCCTTGGAAGTGAGATCTGTGTTCGGTTCCGTCGCCGCTGTGTATGCGGCCTCCGTGGCGGGGTTCATCCACCCGTCGTCGGATGGCACGATCTGCTCTGGATTTAAAGTCGGGGCAGCTGCAGGTGTGATCTCCTGAACACCGTCCGATGGCAGATCTAAGTCATGCCCATCGCAACCGTAGGGCGCACTACTACCTCTTGAGCACTGCGTTGGATTTCCCCGAAGAGGAGAGGATGATGCAGCAAAGTAGCGTAAGTATTTCCCTCAGTTTTTGAGAAGCAAGGTATCAATCCAGTAGGAGGCCACGCACAAGTCCCTCGTACCTACACAAAACGATAGCTCCTCGCAACCAACGCGATTAGGGGTTGTCAATCCCTTCATGGTCACTTACGAGAGTGAGATCTGATAGATATGATAAATAATATTTTTGGTATTTTTGGTATATAGATGCAAAGTGAAAAGTAAAAGGCAAAGTAAAAACAAAGCAAATAATAAAGTAATGGAGATTGATATGATGAGAATAGACCCGGGGGCCATAGGTTTCACTAGTGGCATCTCTCAAGAGCATAGATATTCTCGGTGGGTGAACAAATTCTTGTTGAGCAATTGATGAATTGAGCATAATTATGAGTATATCTAGGTATGATCATGTATATAGGCATCACGTCCAAGACAAGTAGACCAAAAGCGATTACGCATCTACTACTATTACTCCACTCATCGACCGCTATCCAGCATGCATCTAGAGTATTAAGTTAAAAATAGAGTAGCGCCTTAAGCAAGATGACATGATGTAGAGGATAAATTCATGCAATATGATAAAACCCCATCTTGTTATCCTCAATGGCAACAATACAATCGTGCCTTGCTGCCTTATACATCCTTTGGGAAAGGACACATAAGATTGAACCCAAAGCTAAGCACTTCTCCCATTGCAAGAACTACCAATCTAGTTGGCCAAACCAAGCGAATAATTCAAAGAGACTTGCAAAGATAACTCAATCATACATAAAAGAATTTAGAGAAGATTCAAATATTATTCATAGATAAGATGGATCATAAACCCACAATTCATCGGTCTCAACAAACACATTGCAAAAAGAAGATTACATCGAATAGATCTCCACGAGAGAGGGGGAGAACATTGTATTGAGATCCAAAAAGAGAGAAGAAGCCATCTAGCTACTAGCTATGGACCCGAAGGTCTGAAGTAAACTACTCACACTTCATCGGAGGGGCTATGGTGTTGATGTAGAAGCCCTCTGTGGTGGATGCCCCCTCCGGCGGAGCTCCGGAACAGGCCCCAAGATGGGATCTCGTGGATAAAGAAGGTTGCGGCGGTGGAATTAGGTTTTGGGCTCCTGTTGTGATCGTTTGGGGGTACGTAGGTATATATAGGAGGAAAGAGTACGTCGGTGGAGCAACAGGGGGGCCACGAGGCAGGGGGCGCGTGTCAGGACCCCGACTCAATGCCACATGGATCTAGCATGTACCTCATATCACTTTGCGTTCTCACGCACGGTATACCCACGGGTGTCGCCTTACCTTTGCCCGGGACCATTTGCGCCTTTTGGCACATGTATATGATAGTGTCGCTAGCATCCATATGATATGAGCCGGTGACATGGCTAGTCGTAAACCCAAAGTGGCACAAACTTACGAGGACGAGCATCCATGACCCGACATCGAGCGTGTCGGTCATGTTGAGTGAATCAGTCTGTAGCACTGGCTAGCAGGACTCCGGTGAACCGGGCTGTGGCGGGCTAACAGGACTCCGATATTCATCGTGTGACATTTCTCCGAAGGGACAGACACAGGAACGAAGGACACATGCCGGCCAGCCTAAGTGTTCCGGAGTAGTAGCAAGCTACCATGGCTTAGTGGAAGCACTAGGAGACATTTCCTGGTAAAAGAGGCTACTAAGGATAAACAACTAGATAGTCAGATCCCACACATACCAAGCATTTCAATATCATACACACAATATGCTCGATATGTGCAAACACAACATGGCATCACAACACGACTCTACAACTCAAGTATTTTATTCAATAGGCTCCGAGGAGCGAGATATTACAAACATGGGTCTCATGACCCAACATTCAGAGCATACAAGTCAAAGCACAAACGGAAGCTTAACATGTCTGAGTACAGACAACTATAACGGAAAAAGGCTGAGAAGCCTGACTATCTACCAGATCATGCCGAGGGCACAAGATCGTAGCTGAGGTAACAAGCTAACCGTCGAAGTTCACGCGGAACTACTAGGGAGGCTGAAGTCTCTCTGCAAAAACATAAAATAGGCAAACATGAGTACAAATGTACCCAGCAAGACTTACATCAGAACTATCTACATATGCTTCATTATCAACAAAGGGGTGGTGGAGTTTAAGCTGCGACAAGCCAGCTTTGACTCATTAGCTATCCTAAACTACATTGCAAGTAACTCTTTTGAGGTGGCGCTACGAGTCCACATATTCACCATATCAATACACCACTATGGATCCGCTTCCATCTCCCTACGAGCGCCATCCATAGCACTCACGCTTATATTGCGTATTTTAGAGTATCCACTTTCACTTGTCTATGAACTGTCTGAGCAACCCGAAGTCTTTTTCGCGGACATGGCTATTGAATAGATCATATTAACCTGCAGGGTGTACTTCTTCACACACTCTCGCCACTTACCGCCATGTACACCTCGTGTATCTCGGCAACCTTCAAGCGAAGCTTTGGCGAGGAGTCGGCCATGACGACTAACCACACAAGTCTCTCGTCCGGGTTTATCGCCTATTCGGGTTCCATCCGCAAGGAGATCCGGCGGGGTGTCGCTCACGGCCCCAAGCGATGTGTCTTGGGTTCCCAAGCCCACCATCCAGGTGCTACCTTGTACACAGACCCCTTGTGCCTAGTCTGTCCCAAGCCCACATGCAGGGTGCCACTTGGTAGACTACTAACACTACCTACAAACACCGAAACTAGTTGCGACTCACAGGCAGAGATCGGGTTGATTAATAAGTCGAGAAAGCTTGGGCGCCGGAGCCCAATGTGTCGTAATGCTGTTCATGGATCACAAACACGAACTCAGTTCACGAGGGCGGCTGCAATGAGACAACCCACCATGTACTCCTACATGGCCTCTCACCGCTACCTTTACCAAATCGTGTTCACACATTTAGACCACACACAGAGGACATGTTCACACACCTCCAATTCATCCACGATGAATCGGACACGACACAACTCTAAGCAATAGCGGGCATGACAAACAAACATGAATGAGTAGGCACAACAGGCTCAAACAACTCCTACTCATGCTAGTGGGTTTCATCTATTCTTGTGGCAATGATAGGTCATCAGAGTATAAAGGGTTCAGCTACCGCAGCAAGTAACAGATGAATCGTTGTTGTCCTAATGCAGTAAAAGAGAGAAGGAGCGAGAGAGTAGGATTGTATCGGAATGAACGATGGGGTTTTGCTTGCCTGGCACTTCTGAAGATAGTATAGCTCTTCATCGGTGTCATCGATCTCGTCGTCGGTATCACATCTAACGAGAGGGGACAAATACCGGCAACACAGAAGGAAACACAATCAATGCAATGCACAATATGATGCATGCTCATGACATGTCAATATGCTGTGTGTTAGGCTAATGCAACTAAAACCAGAGTGGTTTGATCTTATTTGAATCAAAGATTCAAATACAAGCCTAAACTATGAACTCATATAAGTGCATTATCATGTTTCATCTAAACAGCAAGGTTAGGTTGCTGTAACATGCATGAAACCAGTACAAATGGATAGGTTGGATTTTTCTGATCATTTTTCATATATAACTTATTCCAGTCTGAGTTATAGATTATTTTCTATGAATTTTTGAAGTTTGCTACATTTTCTAGAATTTCCTATATAAGAATAAATCCAGAAAATACTTATTACGTCAGCATTGCGTCAGGGTGGCGTCGGTGAGCAAGCGAGGCGGTCCAGTCAAACGACCGATGGAGTCCACAGTCGATGGTGAAACTGGTTAGTGTCGTGACATGTGGGTCGATCGGCAACGGCCACGTCGGTGGGTCAATTTCGGCGTGTGGGGCGATCGGCGTGTGACATGGCGAGTCAAGCCGACTGTGGGGCCTCTGAGGTTAGTTTAATCTAAACAAAACTAAATCAGGGTTAGTTAGGCAGTGGGTCCCATATGTCAGTGGGTGTGGGTTCAATTAGTGGCGCCATTAGCCGCTAATGGCCTTCACGTCGACATGCCGGAGTTGAATGCCGGCGAGCATGCGAATCTTGATGGCGGCCTTCGGGAAGCAGCTTCTGGCGGCGGTGGGCCTTCTGGCACCACGAGAAGCCCTCACTCGCCCGCATCCAGGTGCGCTTGTTGGCGAGGAAGGCGGGGTCGATGGCGGCGACCACTTGGGTGGCGGCGGAGTTCGGGTGGTGGCGGGTTTGGCGCTACGGCTGCGTTTGAGAAAAGTAGCGAGCTAGAGAGGCACTAGGCGTTACTCTGGCGCAGCAACACACGCACATGACCAATTGGTCACGAACCCACGTCGGCGACAAGGCGAGCGGACAAGCGATTGATCGGCAAGGGGCGGCGGCACACGGGCATAATCAAGCTCGGGAAGAGGGGTTTAGACGCGAGGAGCTCACGGTGCTTGGACGGGAGGCTCGAGGGGCTCGGGAAGGCTGCGAGCGGCGGGGCGGCGGCGGCGTTCGTCGGAGCCGAGGAAGAAGATGAAGCCCGATGCGGTTATGCAATAGCATCTCTGGCTCAGCGCGTCGGCAGAACTTGAGGCGTTGCGGTGAAGCTTCTAGATCGTTGAGGCGAGGATGGCGATGGGTGCAGCAATGGCGGCGGCGGCGGCGGCTGCGTTCGGTGCGTCGCGAGGAAAACGAGAGGAGGAGGCGTTGGGGAGAGTGAGAGGGGGGCCAGGGGGGCTGCGTGGCGCTCGGGGACGACTCCAGGGCGCCAGGGAGGCCAACAGGGAGGCAGGAGGTGGCCACGAGTGGCTGTGCGCGCCGCACGCAGCTGCTTCTCCTACTGGCAGAGGAGGAAGACGACAGGAGCTGCGGTGGTGGGCTGGGTTGCCAGCTGGGCTGGTACAGGAGCTGGGCCGGCTACAGGTAGGTGGCCAGGTATTCTCTCTCGCTCTCTCTTTCTAATTCTTCCTGTTTCTATTTTTCTGCAGCTTTGTGGCTTTATTAAAAATACTAAATAAATCCCAAAAATCATGCAACTGCTCATGACCACTATTGGAAATATATCCTACAGCAAACATTTCAGTTTGGGATTATTTGAGCATTTACAATATTTTATAGTATTTAAATGCCCAAATGCAAATAGGTAATGATTTAATTCAAAAATCCAGAATGTCCTAGGAAAATGTGCACCATTTTTGGGAGAGGTTCCAGACCAATCCAAAAATAATGAACTTTTCTTAAGAGCATTTTGGGTTCATTGAGAATATTTTTATTTGAACCTAGTTGATTTGATCTGGTGCTAGGGTTTGAGGAATCCCCATTTCAGGTTTAAATGAAATTTAAACATGATGCAACAACCAAGCTAGTCCAAGTGCATAGCAGAACTAGGGATGTGACAGCGCGCCCTAGGGGGGGCGCCCCCCACCCTCGTGACCGCCTCTGTTAGTTCTTGGAGTAGGGTCCAAGTCTCCTGGATCACGTTCGGTGAGAAAATCACGTTCCCGAAGGTTTCATTCCGTTTGGACTCCGTTTGATATTCCGTTTCTTCGAAACACTGAAATAGGCAAAAAAAAACAGCAATTTTGGGCTGGGCCTCCGGTTAATAGGTTAGTCCCAAAAATAATATAAAAGTGGAAAATAAAGCACAATATAGTCGAAAACAGTAGATAAAGTAGCATGGAGCAATAAAAAATTATAGATACGTTGGAGACATATCAGGCATCCCCAAGCTTAATTCCTGCTCGTCCTTGAGTAGGTAAATGATAAAAAGAGAATTTTAGATGCGGAGTGATACTTTGGCATAATTTCAATGTAAATCTTCTTAATTGTGGTATGAATATTTAGATCCAAAAGATTCAAGACAAAAGTTCATATTGACATAAAAAATAATAATACTTCAAGCATACTAATCAAAACAATCATGTCTTCTCAAAATAGCATGGCAAAAGAAAGTTCATCCCTACAAAATCATATAGTTAGGCTATGCTTCATTTCGTCACACAAAGATGTTCCCAACTTCTATACCCCCGATGACAAGCCAAGCAATTGTTTCATACTTAAATAATCTCAAACTTTTTCAACCTTCACGCAATACATGAGCGTGAGCCATGGATATAGCACTATGGGTGGAATAGAATATGATGATGGGGATTGTGTGGAGAAGACAAAAAGGAGAAAGTCTCACATGAACGAGGATAATCAACGGGCTATGGAGATGCCCATCAATTGATGTCAACATGAGGAGTAGGGATTGCCATGCAACGGATGCACTAGAGCTATGTATGCTCAACAAAAGAAAACTAGTGGGTGTGCATCCAACTCGCTTGCTCATGAAGACCTAGGGCATTTGAGGAAGCCCATCGTAGGAATATACAAGCCAAGTTTATGAAAAATTCCCACTAGTATAAAAAGACAACTTATGAGACTCACTACATGAAGAACAAGGTGCTACTTTGAAGCACAATATATGAGACTCACTACACGAAGAACAAGGTGCTACTTTGAAGCACAAGTGTGGAAAAATATATAGTAGCATTGCCCTTTTTATTTTTTTTATTTTTTTTCTTTTTTTGGGCCTTCCTTTTTTTCTTTTTGGCCTTTCTTCTTTTTTTTTCTTTTTGGGCAATGCTCTAATAATGATGATCATCACACTTCTATTGATTACAACATACGGATTACAACCCGAAACTTAGAACAAGATATGACTCTATATGAATGCCTCCGGCGGTGTACCGGGATGGTGCAATGAATCAAGAGTAACATGTATGAAAAATAATGCATGGTGGCTTTGCCACAAATACGATGTCAACTACATGATCATGCAATGGCAATATGACAAAAGTAATGTATGTCATGAATATGTTGACATCGGATTTTGGCAAGGTACAAAAGGCAAGTAAGATGGCCTCAAGTGAAGGAGTTTTCAGCATGCAAAGTTTCAGGTCGACGAGTGGAATAACTTTGATGTTTAATTTATCGCCATTCGACCTTATATCGGTGGCCGAAGTTGTACTCCGAGTGACAAAATTCAAACATTCCGAGTGGTTTTCGGCCAATCTTGCCTTCAAGACGACCTCGGATGAAGGAGTATTTAAAGGAATTGTCTTCGTCTCGTCAAGGCGATCGATTTTGATATATAAATCATCTCAATCCGAGTTCATATGCAAAAGTTAGAGGCAATACTGCTGCAGGCCGAAGTGAGTGGAAATCTGGCGCAAAGTACGGACGCCATGTGCGGTGGGTCGCGCGAACAATTAGGCCCTTAAGAAGTCCTTGAATCGAAAAACCTTCAACACGAAACAGTTTCGTCTCGTCGAGCCGATCGATTTTCATATATAATTCGTCTCAATCCGAGGTCGTATGTAACCTGGAGAGGCAAATCAAGATCAGGCTATGTTTTTGGTCGAGTGAAAACTTACCATCCGAGTGAAAACTCACGGTCAGTGAAAACCTACGATCGAACCACGGTCGGTGAAAATCTACCGATCGAGTCACGGTCGGTGAAAATCTACCGCGAGTCAAGGTCGGTGAAAACCTACCGATCGAGTAAAGGTCAGTGAAAACCTACCGATCGAGTCACGGTCGAATGAAAACCTACCGATCGAGTCAAGGTCGAGTGGAAACCTACCGATCGAGTCACCGGTCGAGTGAAAGCCTACCGATCGAGTAAAGATTGTCTTCGAGTGAAAATATAGTCATCCGGTGAAAAAGTCCGATCGACCATCCGGTGAAAGACTAATATCCGAGTGGATGAGCTCAAATCCGAGTGAAACTGAACATGTGCCCAAAAGTTTATCAAGATGATCTCGGATGGAGAAGTGTTCAATACAGAAGTTGTGCGTATCATCAAGGCGGTAAACTTTGGTTTTGGAGTCATCGTCATCAGAGATAATATATGGCCTGCAAATTCATTACAAGACTCGGATGATCTGAGTCTACCGCAAGACCGAGTCCATTTGGAAGTTAAAGATGGCCTCGAAAAGTGTTCAAGATGGCCTTATTTGAAAAAGTGATCAACATGAGAGTTGTTAAGTATCGTCGAGGCGCACAAGTTTGGTATTTGGGCCATCTTGATCGGAGGTCATATGGAGGCTTGGCGGCCTGCACAAGGAGGAAGACAGAAGTTGGGCCAGATTCGGACTGAATCCGAGTTGGAATAGAACTAGGACTCTAGGGCGAATTGATGTAATTTTTTTGTAAGGAAAGCCTAGATGAATCCTTTACTTGTGCGGGAAGTCCAGCCGCCTCTTATATATGTTGGGGGTGACGGCCGATTGAACAACACACAATCGAACAAATCAATATACTACTTTTTCCTGTCTACTTTTTATCTCTCCACCGTTTTTCTCTCTCGTTCTTCGCTGTTCTTCGTGTTTGAGGCTGCAAATCTCGAGGCTCTAGGGGCGGCGAATCGACCTAGGGCAGCCCATAGCCGCCGCAATCCTGACGGGTCCCTCCCGGGTCTTGTGAGGTTTGGTCTGCAAAGCGCCCGCCGTTGTCTTGCGTATTCTTGTTGTCGGTCGGGTCTCCTTCGACGTGAGCTGCGGTGCATCACCCCCGGCGTCGAGGGTACACGTGACGTGTTCGTGTGTCAACAGAATATGCTGATGGAAGTTGCATGGCAATATATCTCGGAATGGCTATGGAAATGCAATGATAGGTAGGTATGGTGGCTGTTTTGAGGAAGATATAAGGAGGTTTATGTGTGATAGAGCGTATCATATCATGGGGTTTGGATGCACTGGCGAAGTTTGCACCAACTCTCAAGGTGAGAAAGGGCAATGCACGGTACCGAAGAGGCTAGCAAAGGCGGAAATGTAAAAGTGCGTATAATCCATGGACTCAACATTAGTCAAAAGAACTCATATACTTATTGCAAAAATTTAGAAGTCATCAAAAATCAAGTACTACGCGCATGCTCCTAGGGGGATAGATTGGTAGGAAAAGACCATCGCTCGTCCCCGACCGCCACTCATAAGGATGCACAAGCCATGTATCATGTTTCAAATTTGTTACACAACTTTCACCATGCGTGCATGCTACGGGACTTGCAAACTTCAACACAAGCATTTCTCAAATTCACAATTACTCAACTAGCACGACTTTGATATTATCACCTCCATATCTCAAAACAATTATCAAGCATCAAACTTATCTTAGTATTCAACGCACTCAAAAGAAAGTTTCACATATCTTGAATACCAAGTATATTAATATTTAAGCAAATTACCATGCTATTAACGACTCTCAAAATAATCTAAGTGAAGCATGAGAGATCAATAGTTTCTTTAAAACAAATCCACCACCGTGCTCTAAAAGATCTATGTGAAGCACTAGAGCAAAAATTATCATGCTCAAAAGATATAAGTGAAGCACTATGAGCAAAACTATCAAGCTCAAAAGATATAAGTGAAGCACATAGAGTATTATAGAAAATTCCAATTCATGTATGGCTCTCTCAAAAGGTGTGTACAGCAAGGATGATTGTTGTAAACTAACAAGCAAAGACGCAAATAATACAAGACGCTCCAAGCAAAACACATATCATGTGGTGAATAAAAATATAGCTCCAAGTAAATTACCGATGGAAGTAGACGAAAGAGGGGATGCCTTCCGGGGCATCCCCAAGATTTGACTTTTTGGTGTCGTTGTATTATATTGGGGGTGCCATGGGCATCCCCAAGCTTAGGCTCTTGCCAGTCCTTGTTCCATAATCCATCAAAAGAATTCACCCAAAACTTGAAAACTTCACAACACAAAACTCAATAGAAATCTCGTGAGCTCCGTTAGAGAAAGAAAACAAAAGACAACTTCAAGGTACTGTAATGAACTCATTTTTTATTTATATTGGTGTTAAACCTACTGTATTACAACTTCTCTATGGATTATGAACTATTTTACTAGCCATAGATTCATCAAAATAAGCAAAACAGAATCTGTCAAAAACAGAATCTGTCAAAAACAGAACAGTCTGTAGTAATCTGTAACTAACGCAAACTTCTGGAACTCTAAAAATCCTACCAAAATAGGAAGTCCTGGAAATTTTGTTTATTTAACAGCAGCAATAAGGATCAACGCAAAATCACGTTTCTGTGATTTAAAAAAATTATATTCGTGCGTGCAAAGTTTCTGTTTTTCTGCAGAATCAAATCAACTATCATCGTAGGTTATCCTATAGGTTCTACTTGGCACAAACACTAATTGAAACATAAAACCACATCCAAACAGAGGCTAAATGGATTATTTATTCCTAAACAGAAGCAAAAACAAAACAAAACAAAAAATTGGGTTGCCTCCCAACAAGCGCTATCGTTTAACGCCCCTAGCTAGGCATAAAAGCAAGGATAGATCTAGGTATTGCCATCTTTGGTAGGCAATCCATAAGTGGCTCTCATGATAGATTCATATGGTAATTTTATTTTCTTTCTAGGGAAGTGTTCCATGCCCTTCTTTTGGAATCTAATATTCCCTTCCTTCATATCAATAATTGCACCAATCGTTCTAAGGAAAGGTCTACCAAGAATAATAGGACATGAAGGATTGCAATCTATATCAAGAACGATAAAATCTACGGGCACATAATTACTATTTGCAACAATAAGAACATCATTAATTCTTCCCATAGGCTTTTTAATAGTGGAATCCGCAAGATGCAAGTTTAGAGAGCAATCATCAAAGTCACGAAAATCTAGCAAATCACACAAAGTTTTGGGAATAGTAGAGACACTAGCACCCAAATCACACAAAGTATGAAACTCATAATCTTTAATTTTAATTTTAATAGTAGGTTCCCGCTCATCATAGAGTTTTCTAGGGATAGAAACTTTCAACTCAAGTTTTTCTTTATAAGATTGCATCAAGGCATCAACAATGTGTTCGGTAAAGGCCTTATTTTGACTATAAGCATGAGGAGAATCTAGCACGGATTGCAACAAGGAAATACAATCAATTAAAGAGCAATTCTCATAATTAAATTCCTTGAGATCCAAAATAGTGGGTTTAGCAACATCTAGGTTTTTATTTCTTTCAATCCCACTTTTATAAATTTCATCATCAAGATCTAGAAACTCCGAATTCTTAGAACGCCTACTAGGTAAAGGAAGATCATATTCAATTTCATCAAGATTCATATTGCAAAACAAAGATTTAATGGGGGACACATCAATAACTTTTAGATCTTCATCTTGATTTTCATAGGAATTGGAAGAACACGCTTTAATAAAGGCATCTTTGGAAGCACGCATCCTAGCGGTTCTTTCTTTGCACTCATCAATGGAAATTCTCATGGCTTTGGGAGACTCATTGATATCATGCTTAGGAGGAATAGATCTAAGATTTAAAGAATCAATTTCAAGAGAAATTCTATCAATGTTCCTAGCCAAATCATCAACTTTAAGCAATTTCTCTTCAAGCAAAGCATTAAAATTCTTTTGCGAATTCATAAACTCTTTAACACTACTCTCAAATTCAGAGGGCATCTTATTAAAATTTCCATAAGAGTTGTTATAGGGATTTCCATAATTATTAGAAGGATTACTAGGATAAGGCCTAGGATTAAAATTCCCTCTATACGCGTTGTTTCCAAAACTATTCCTACCAACAAAATTCACATCTATAGATTCATTATTATTCTCAATCAAAGTAGACAAGGGCATATCATTGGGATCAAGAGAAGTATTTTTAGTAGCAAACATCTTCATAAGTTCATCCATCTTTTCACTCAAAACAGTGATTTCTTCTATAGCATGCACCTTTTTACTAGAAGATCTTTCGGTGTGCCATTGAGAATAATTAGCCATAATATTATCAAGCAATTTTGTAGCATCTCCTAATGTAATTTCCATAAACGTGCCCCCCATGGTCGAATCTAAAAGGTTTCTAGAAGCAAAATTTAATCCGGCATAAAAAATTTGTATGATCATCCATAAATTCAAACCATGAGTAGGGCAATTGCAAAGCATCAATTTCATTCTTTCCCAAGATTGGGCAACATGCTCATGATCAAGTTGTTTAAAATTCATAATATCGTTCCTAAGAGTGATGATCTTAGCGGGAGGAAAATACTTAGAGATAAAAGCATCTTTGCACTTGTTCCAAGAATCAATACTATTTTTAGGCAAAGACAAAAACCAAACTTTAGCATGACCTCTAAGTGAAAACGGAAATAACTTCAATTTGACAATATTGTTATCCGTATCTTTCTTCTTTTGCATATCACACAAATCAACAAAATTGTTTAGATGAGTAGCGGCATCCTCACTAGGAAGGCCGGCGAATTGATCTTTCATAACAAGATTCAGCAAAGCGGTATTGATTTCACAAGACTCATCATTATTAAGAGGAGCAATCGGAGTACTAAGGAAATCATTATTATTGGTATTCGAGAAGTCACACGATTTGGTATTATATTGCGCCATGGCAACAAGTAATCAACACACAAGCAAGCGAAAGGCAATGGGAAAAGGAAAGCGGGAAAAGAGGAGGAGATTGGGAAAGAGAGGCGAATAAAGCGGCAAGGGTGAAGTGGGGAGAGGAAAGCGAGAGGCAAATGGCAAATAATGTAATGCGAGAGATAGGGATTGTGATGGGTACTTGGTATGGTTGACTTGCTCTTGCGTGAGCCTCCCCGGCGACGGCGCCAGAAATTATTCTTTCTACCTCTTGAGCACTGCGTTGGATTTCCCCGAAGAGGAGAGGATGATGCAGCAAAGTAGCGTAAGTATTTCCCTCAGTTTTTGAGAACCAAGGTATCAATCCAGTAGGAGGCCACGCACAAGTCCCTCGTACCTACACAAAACGATAGCTCCTCGAAACCAACGCGATTGGGGTTGTCAATCCCTTCACGGTCACTTACGAGAGTGAGATCTGATAGAGATGACAAATAATATTTTTGGTATTTTTGATATATAGATGCAAAGTGAAAAGTAAAAGGCAAAGTAAAAACAAAGCAAATAATAAAGTAATGGAGATTGATATGATGAGAATAGACCCGGGGGCCATAGGTTTCACTAGTGGCTTATCTCAAGAGCATAGATATTCTACGGTGGGTGAACAAATTACTGTTGAGCAATTGACAGAATTGAGCATATTTATGAGTATATCTAGGTATGATCATGTATATAGGCATCACATCCAAGACAAGTAGACTGAATCGATTCTGCATCTACTACTATTACTCCACTCATCGACCGCTATCCAGCATGCATCTAGAGTATTAAGTTAAAAACAGAGTAACGCCTTAAGCAAGATGACATGATGTAGAGGGATAAATTCATGCAATATGATAAAAAAACCATCTTGTTATCCTCAGTGGCAATAATACAATACGTGCCTTGCTGCCCCTTCTGTCACTGGGAAAGGACACCGCAAGATTGAACCCAAAACTAAGCACTTCTCCATTGCAAGAACTACCAATCTAGTTGGCCAAACCAAACGGATAATTCGAAGAGACTTGCAAAGATAACTCAATCATACATAAAAGAATTCAGAGAAGATTCAAATATTATTCATAGATAAGCTGGATCATAAACCCACAATTCATCGGTCTCAACAAACACACCGCAAAAAGAAGATTACATCGAATAGATCTCCAAAAGAGAGGGGGAGAACATTGTATTAAGATCCAAAAAGAGAGAAGAAGCCACCTAGCTACAAGCTATGGACCCGAAGGTCTGAAGTAAACTACTCACACTTCATCGGAGGGGCTATGGTGTTGATGTAGAAGCCCTCCGTGGTGAATGCCCCCTTCGGCGGAGCTCCGGAACAGGCCCCAAGATGGGATCTCGTGGATACAGAAGGTTGCGGCGGTGCTGTTCTGATCGTTTGGGGGTACAAAGGTATATATAGGAGGAAGGAGTACGTCGGTGGAGCAACAGGGGGGCCACAAGGCAGGGGGCGCGCCCTAGGGGGGGCCGCGCCCCCCACCCTCGTGACCGCCTCTGTTACTTCTTGGAGTATGGTCCAAGTCTCCTGGATCACGTTCGGTGAGAAAATCACGTTCCCGAACGTTTCATTCCGTTTGGACTCCGTTTGATATTCCATTTCTTTGAAACACTGAAATAGGCAAAAAAACAATTAAGGCTGGGCCTCCGGTTAATAGGTTAGTCCCAAAAATAATATAAAAGTGGAAAATAAAGCCCAATATAGTCCAAAACAGTAGATAAAGTAGCATGGAGCAATCAAAATTATAGATACGTTGGAGGCGTATCACGCTTTTATCATGGGCTCGAATCCGCCGAAGACCAAGTCTCCCGAGTGTCGGCGATGTAGTTCGAGCTTCCAAATCGACACGATGGCGGGCGTAGCTATCGATCTGCTCCGGATGGCCAAGCAAATTGGCCCTTGATGCGAAGCCACCGAATCTGAAGATCTGTCGGGGAGAAAAACCTGCATACTGGACCGCATCGTTAATGGATGATCGAAGGAGCCATCAAGCCTTGTGGTGTCGATACGCGATTGGAACTCTCAATGAAAGCACCAATGTCGATTGTGAAAACCAGCGGATCTCGGGTAGGGGTCCCGAACTGTGCGTCTAAGGCTAATGGTAACGGTGGCGGGGGACACAATGTTTACCAGTTGGGCCCTCTCTATGGAGGTAATACCCTACTTCTGCTTGATTGATCTTGATGATATGAGTATTACAAGAGTTGATCTACCACGAGATCATAGAGGCTAAACCCTAGGAGTTAGCCTATGATTACGATTGTTGTTGTCCTCGGACTAAACCCTCCGGTTTATATAGACAGGAGGGCTAGGGTTCCTGAGTCGGTTCTGAGAGAAGGAAATCTACATATCCGAATTGCCAAGCTTGCGTTCCACGCAAAGGAGAGTCCCATCCGGACACGGGACGAAGTCTTCAATCTTGTATCTTCATAGTCCAATAGTCCGGCATAAGCATATAGTTTGGCTGTTCGAGGACCCCTTAATCTAGGACTCCCTCAGCGTGCGAGTAGCTGTGTGAAACGACGGTAGGCATGCCAGCAGTCCGGTGCGCAGGCTCACCGGGAGGCGAGCCAGCGGTTTGACCGCCGCCCGCCTCTCTTCCACTACTCCATATTAATGGTGTGCCCAAGCGGCCGCACCCCCCATCCTCGCCACACACACAATCCCCTCTCTCCGCTTGCATCCTCGATGTCGCTCTCGGTTATCAAAGCCGTCAGTGTATGAGGATGCACTCGAAGCGCCCCATCGGAGGGAGTGGCAACGCCGGTGCTACTAAAGCACCACACACTACTAGGGAAAAGCCTAGCGAGCATCGTACGTGTATTAGGTGTATCGATGGCCTTGGCGCGCGCATCTTGTCACGGCACTATAGATAACATGTATCAGTTGCGCGTGCTGACCCATGCTACTGCTATACATGGCTAGCAGCAGCGAGCTTTAGCACCACGCGCTACTGCTAATATCTGCAGCACTTTAATCTAGGGCGCGCTGCTACTAACTCTACTCCCCTTGCTACTGTTAGTTTTATTAGTTTTTTCCTGCATATTTGTTTTGATTTGAACATGCTTTATACAATAATCTTTAGCATATCATACACATACAAATGTAATCATAGCATCAAATCATGTCATCATCCAACACAAAGTGGTCTCTCGTCATCATCTCAAAAATAACTATACATGTTCTTGCAACTACATTGTCATCCATCTAAACAATGATATATGTGAGAAGAGCTATCACTATGAGTGAGAGCGTAACTATGCAGTACATGAGTTCGTATCCCTCTCTCACACTAGCGTGAACCTAAACTAACTACTGGTTGTTGCTCGGAAACCGGAAACCAGTACACCTGGGCCTGACACTCCAGCCATTCATCGTATACTCCTAGCGTAGCACTTTTTCGCCATCAATGATCTATGCACTTGCATCATAGTTGAGCAACAGAAAGAGACGGACTTGGAAAAATAGAAGCAACATATCATAAGCATAAATAACAAAGTTCATCGTACCCAAAATGCCCTAACTAGAGTGATCTTCGCTAGTCGAGGAGGACGATTTAATTACATCACAATTAAAGTTTCGTTGTGCATAACTCAAAGTTTCGTCATACATAAAGTATGGACTAAAACAGACACATTGTCATATATCGACAATCACAACATGTTGTGCCATCCATCCAAGTCAGGGATATAGTCCCCGAGCTTAGTGAAAGGCTTCAGGTCGAGACGCTGAGCGGCTACGCGTGTTCGGACGTCCTCCCGCGACATTTGCCCTTCCTCGTAGAACAACCCTGTATTTTTGAGGACCTCCTTCATGATGATTTGGGAAAGTTTGCGCTAGATGTGATAGAACTCCGCTCCAAGCCGATGATCCTCAATATCTCCTACGTTCCTTGCCCATTGCAGAATATGGGCATCCCCAGATGTAGGCGACATGCGAAGGTTCTGCTGATCACGTCTGTACTCCAACATGTGGTGTAGGGCATAGAATCCATCACTAAGAGTATCACTCGGTTGCCGGATGCAGCAGAAGTCGGTCTTATGGCTGAAGGTGGGCCTACCGCTCCTCTTCTTCTTGTCCTTGATCTCTCCATCCCGTATGCCGTAGAAAAAGATAGCACTATCGAGAACAGACTTGATGTGGGTGTAATCATTTTTGTTCATGTTCTTCGACGAGTCCAAGCAAAGAGTGTGGGAGTATCGGGGGTAAAGGATAATGAGAATGGCGTGCCCGTGGCTGCGCAAAATAAGTACACCTCAAATTAATTAGCCTCCACCGTGCAAATAAATGATTGAAATCAAAGGAAGGATATCCACGCGGATGACTTACAGGGGATGATAAGGCACGAGAATCGTCTCCTTGTCCTTATTGGCGACCATGAAATCGATGATGTAGTCCCTCGCGTATTAATGGTGCTCTACGCAGACTGCCAAGAAGCACTCATGCATGAAGTACGGGTCAGCAACGCAGATATAAGGTATCTGCTCAATCCCGATGATGTAGTTCATGTACAAGGCATAAAGGTAGACAAACGTAAAATCTAGCTTCTTCAAGTGAAACATGTCAAAGATGTAGTCGAATCAAAGGAAGAACTTCTCCACGGGGAATGAGTCGACGTACAACCTTTTCCGCGGCATGTTAACCACGTAGAGTGGGTATCTTGGATTTTCCAAGGTGATTAGGCTTTTCTCTCTCTGCGGCACATTGTCATGAAGTCTCGTTAGATCGCTGTGTATGGCATGTACCGATGCCTCAGGTAGGATTGGTTCACCGGGGATATGGTATTTCTGCACACCGCGGACAGGTATACGGTCTTGAACCTGAGGCTGCGGAGGTAATTTGGATCGTAGCAGCAGCTTTATTGTTGCCTTTCCTCGCTCTCTTCTAATGCTTCTTTGGTGGAAGGTCGTCTATAGTATGTTTAGGCTCCGGAGGCGGCAATTCAGACACCGACTCATGACGCTCAAACCCTGAGTACTCATAATGTTGAGCCATCAATCCTCTATCATCAATGGCGCCAGTATTGAGATACTGTTGAGTGTCATCGTCACCCTCATCCTCATCTACGGTGATGTCATCAACGACTAATGGAGCCTCTTCCTCACTTAGTCCACTATCACCCAGCACGACAGGCGACGATAGGGGTATGTGGGGTGCTGATGTTCATATCTTGCGGAGGCTACGTGGTCGTGGGTGTGCTCCTGGCCGCCTCCATACGAAGCAGACTCTTTGGCCACAACAGGACCCATGTCTTGCAATCGCCAAGCCACCGTGGGGGTCTCGTCATCATCTCCCCCTAGTACCGGAGGAACCAAATTCTCGTCGCCTGGTTTGACACTGGCCACGGAAACCTTGAAGACGTCAGGGGGGGTCGGCCGGCTGTGGAACAATTGTTCCTTCGGCTTCATTGTCGTCGCCTTCCCCATGTCCACCTTCTGGCCATTGATGTCGTACAATATGGTGCACGGGGCGTCGGCCTGCAAAGACATGTCTGCGATGTGAGACATTTGAAAGGCAACGGAAACGGGAGATTATACATTTATTGAGAAGGACCGGTGTGATAGGTACCGTGAGGGCATCGAGCTCAGCCAAAGATGAAGCACCGCCGAGCATGTCCGAGACGGAGGACGAGATGTTATGAGCAAGTGTAGGAGCCGATGTAGGAGCAGGTGCTGGTGCAAGTGCAGGTGCTGGTGCAACGCTAGTCAAGCTGCTCCCGAAGAAGTCGGCAAGGGGAAAGTCCGCTACATCTTTTTCTGGATTTCGCCTGCTCCAACTGACGATAGCTGGAACCAAGACTGTCAGGTCCTATTTTACGGCAGCTACCGCTGTTGTGACTGTCTTAGCTGAATTCTTCTCAACCTCAATCTCAACCTTCTTGTCGATGTTTTCTTCAGTTAACCTCTGTCTTTACTTTCTCTCGTCCGTGGTCTCACCGTAGTACTTCTTCCATGTGGCATTGTATCCGACACCATGCACGCGTCCATACGACGACCGAGTGTCCAGCAGGAGTCGCTTCAATATGTTCAACGCTCGGTTGAATGGGGTGTTCCACTTGGGCCTCGCCAACACCTCAGACGGCGAGTCGCTTTTGGCTGCAATCTTGTCCTGCTCTCTCTGCAAAAGGAGCAAGTATCATTTACAAATATGACTAAACATGCAGTTGAATTGATTAGAAACTAAAATTACCAGCAGTCTCATGAACTCCGTCGTGACCGGGTCCGTCTCGAAAACCTTCTTGACTGGGTCCCAATGGTACCGGGCCCTGAGGACGTCATGCTCCCGCAGGACAGTGAACTTCGTCAAGGGGTCTGGGATGCCCAGACTTTCGTGTTACGCGTCCTCCTTGGTCCATATGGACCTCTTCCCCGCGTAACCACAGCTTCCGAGGTGGTGGCGCCCCATGTTCCTCTGTTGAAGCCCCTTCATGTACTTGGACTTTTTTGGCATCTTCGGCATCGCAAGCCGCCTTGAATAGTTGAAACTGCTCTTCCGTGATTGTCGGATTTTCCTTTACAATCTCAGAGTAGGGTTCCTTTTTGTCGATGGCGCGTTGCACCCTTACTTTCCAAGCAGCTAACGCGTCACTAAACTTGGTCATGGCACGTTTGTTTATCTTCTTCATTGCCGGGTCTTTCTGTGGATTAGTATATTGGATTTCATCCCGTGGATTAGTATATTGGATTTCATCCCGGCCTGGGAACAAGAATATCTGGTGTAGCAGGGTTAGGAGGGAGTGCTTCATATTTTCCTCTTCTTTAGTTTCTCATGATTGATGGTGGCGCACGCCCGTACGATGCAGCCTATTTGATTGCCGTAGCAGGAGCGTGCTTCCATAGGTAGTTTTGGCTCAAAATTGTCGTCATCCACCTCCGTGACCACTAGTCTAGTAGTGAGGAGCTGGTTTGGGCGGCAACATCTCCTCTTTGGTTTCGGTTCTATGGCTTTGTTAGTCTCGGCGCTGGTCTCGGTGCCGGTCTGGGTCTCAACGCCAGTCTTGGCGCCGGTCTGATGTTGGTCTCGGATGAGACAGGTGGACCCAGCAACAACAATCGTTGATCGTTGGCAAGGTTCAAATATTCGTCCGCCGCCAGGTAGACGTCGTCGCAATCACCAGAACCCTGTCCTTCATCGTTGCTAGCCATGTTTCCTACAATTAAATCTAGTCAATTAATTCTAGACCTACTAAACTGAATAATGACATAAAAGGCCTATGTTTTGCAGGAACGTTGATTCCTTCCCGATGCGGCAAATCCCGAGCACTCAATATGTCCTAGTTTGTAGCACAAGTCATCCCGAAATTCACAGAAAATTTCAACATGACCTTTGCTAAAAAGTGGACAAATCGAGCACCTGAAATTTGCTGGAACAGAAATGAATCAACATTCCGGCAAAACATAGGCCACTCGGCTTCATTCCCTAGAAACAACAAAAGGCCACTTGGGCACAATCGAGGAATTTTCATATATCACGACCACTTCAATGTTTCATTTCAAGAAAATCTACACAAATTTCAAATTAGGAACCCTAGAACTCAATTCAAATTATGTCCTACTGCCCTAACTCTACAACCCTAGTACTTAAGCATCTACAAGTACTAACTAATTAGATGAACCCTAGCTAGCTACTTAAGCATCTACAACTACTTAAGCACCCATTGATGAACCCTAGGAATTATACAACTACTTAAGCATACATTGGGTGCAGAACAACTATATAAGTACTTAAGCAACTATATATACAACCCTATAATATATTTAGTTAACTACTTAAGCATATACAAGGTTGTCCTAAAACTAATATCTAGTTAAGTACTTAAGCATATACAAATTTGTCCTAAAAATTCAGTTAACTACTAATTTCATTCATTTAGGTCATTCATTTAACTTCACCTAACTAACCTAGTAAAACCCTACTTCCCTAACTAAAAAAATCTAATTAACATCTACTAGGACCACTATTGCTCTAACCTAATTTACATGTACTTAGTTATCTAACCTAGTTAGCTAACCAAATTAACCTAAATTAACATCTACTTAGTTACCTAACCTAATTAACATCTACTTAGCTACCTAACCTACATCCCTAACTAAAAACATCTAATTAACAGTACCACTACTGCCCTAACCTAATTAACATCTACTTAGTTACCTAACCTAGTTAGTTAACCAAACATCTAAAAACATCTAATCAACCTAGTTAGTAGACCAAATTAACCTAGCTAGTTCACTTAGTTACCTAACCTAGTTAGTTTACCTAAATTAACCTAGCTAGTTCACTTAGTTCAATTAGTTAACCTAATGAACTAAATTCACCTAAGTTAATTAACCTAGAGGGAGGGGTGTGGGGCTTACAGAGAGGATGGACGACAAGGGAGCAGGGGCGGCGAGGAGTGAACGAGGGTGGCGAGGCGACGAGGGACCAGGGGCGGCGAGGGACCAGGGGCTCCGGTGATGGCGACGGTGGCTCTGGGGCGATGGGGAAGGGGAGACGAGGGAGCTGGGGCGGCGAGGAGCGGACGAGGTTGGCTTCACGGGCGTGCGGCTCCGGTGGCGGCGATGGCGTGCGGCTCCAGTGGCGGCTATGGCGGCAAAAGAGGCAGGGCGATGAGGGAGCGCAGGGGCGGCGAGGGAGAGGTTGGGGATCTGGCGAGAAGATTGGGTAATTGGGGGAAGAGGGACACTCGTGAAGTGGTAAGTCAAACATAGTGGTAGCAGTTTTACAAACATGCGCCATAGCTACTTAGCTATAGCGCGTTTCGCATAAACACGCTACGGCTATAGATAAGTTAGCTATAGCGCGTGTTGGTAGAATGCGCTATAGCTAAAGTAGCTACAATGCTTTCATAGAAACGCGCTGCTGCTATTGCTTTCATTTTTTTCTTTTTGTTTAATTTTCCTTTTCTTTTTTCCTTTCCTTTTTTCCTTTCTTTTCCATTTGTTAGTTGTAGCACTGTCGCCCTAAAACGCGCTGCTACTATTTTGTTAGCAGTAGCGCGGTCCTTAGAAGCGTGCTGCTACTATACCAAGCCTGGCAGCATCCCTTCTAGTCGTCGTAGTAGTAACGCGTTTTATGGTGAGCGTGCTACTGCTATCTTTATGGTAGTAGCTCACTGCCCTGACACGGGCTACTGCTAGGTAGCAGTAGCGCTTCGCTTTAACAAGTGCTACTAATAAGTGTTTGTGTATAATCTTTTCCTAGTAGTGGAAGCATGGCGTGGAGATGGAGACAGAGGTTGTCGTCACTGCCGGCGAGTTATCGCTGCAACCTGACATCGTCGACGGCGTCGAGCTTCCACAGCCGGAGGCGGAGTTCCACACCGACTCTGGTGATGACTCGGGCGACGACTCCAACAACAACTCCGACAACGACGGACAACTGGTTAGTCATCTATACCCATTTATGTGTCAAATAGATCACAGGGTTTCTCTAGTTACTCCTGCCTCCCCCTTTTTGGAATAGAAATCCTATGGTTATGTTCTCCCAATCCATGAAATCTGAGTAAGTTTCATTAGATCCGTGCAGTGTATTGATTGTTTGAATGGTACAAGTGATTAGTTGTTTCATCTGTGGAAAAGATTTCTGCTAGTAATCCAACTAGGATTAGTGTTCGTGCTAATAATTCCTAGCTAGGACTTGACCATTGATTTTGAATGACCTACATATGTTTGTGCCATTATTTTCTTCAAGATTGGTCTGTACATAGATGAATGTGCTTAAAAATCAAACCCATAATCTCTGGATATGTATAAATAAATAGCCATAAATTACTAATCCTACTTCACGGCTTGTTATCGTTGATTTGATGCCAATTTTTGGCAACTGCCAAATGTTCACTAGAGATTAGTTTGTAACCATTAATTTGATGCCATATATTTTTTACTATTTGTATAGATGATGTCTGACGATGTGGACAACGAGGATGAAGATGTCCAGAGGAGGTAAAAGAGGCAAATCCTGAGGGAGCTTTATGCGGGAATGCATAAAAGGCGTATTAGGACCTGGGACGGCGGCTATCGATGCCCATTTTGCAACCACAAGCTTCATGATGTGTATCAAAGTGTTCTGGCGCATGCAAGAGGACGGGTCATTGGCTCCTTCAAGCAGAAGTATTCTCGCAGGGTGGAGCACGGTGCGTATGCCGAGTAGCTGGAGAAGCTTCAGGATCGTGTTTGCATGTGAGATGAGATGTGGGATCGAACTATGTACGCTTGAGCATGCTTAATGACGGTTGAACTATGATTGTGTACATGTACGCTTATTATCAATGTCTGAGTATGTTTAGTCTATGTTTACTTATGTCTAACTGTGGGATATGGATGCAATCAATTCGGTTAATGGAATCTACCTCCGTCCTTGTTTATTGGTCCCCTTTGTAATTTGTGTTAAATGTTGACTAATGATTTAACTGACAAAATTTTAGTGCACGTCAGCAAAAAATATATCGTTGGATGCATATTTAAACATAGTGTTCAATGATATAATTTTTGGTGACATGCATAAACATTTCTTAGTCAAATATTTGGTCCAAATTTTGTACAAGTTATAAAGGGGGCCAATAAACCAGGACGGAGGTAGTACGTCAATCACACACGGTTCCCAAAATTGGAACCGTGCGCAATGACTTCCATTTTGCCAGGTGGTTCAATCACACACGGTTCCCAAAATTGGAACCGTGTGCAATGACTTCCGTTTTGCTTGTTGCGTCAATCACACATGGTTGGCTCTAGCAAACCGTTGCCTCCGAAATTCTTTGTGGGACAGAAAACCCTCACCACCCAATTCAAAGAAGAAAAAGAAAACCCTCGCCATCCCCACGCACAAAAACCCTCACCCCCGCCCGCCACCCCATGCCTCTGGTCCCTATTCACACCTACACAAGCTCCTCCGCGTCTATGCATGGCACCACCTATCACGGCGGTAACCACTTAGCTCGCCGCATGTCGCCGCCGCCAAGCTGCTGGCAAACCCCACCACATTTTGCCACTTCCTCTTGCCACCGCCTATCGCCATCAACTTTCTCGACGCTACTCACGGTCGACCCAGCTCCGCTCGGTTGGGGAATCTGCCATACTGAGGTTTTTTTCTCATGGACGACAAGGTAACTAATTTAATGAGATATTATCTCATCTCTCATCCCAGTTCATCTGCCTCCTTTAATCACCCAACGGAAATCGCCGTGAATTCATTTTTATGAGCTGATTTGAGGGTTTTATTTCATTCATAGAGTGTACAATGCGCCGACACATCAGGACCTTGCGACCTCCGCCAGAGATTCCATCTCACCGTACCAGATGACTTGAGCATGTGCGCGGTATGTTCAATCTCACCCTAAATCGGTTGGCATGGCCTACTTTCCTGAAGATATTCTAAATATTGCTACATTTGGATAAAAGGTGCCACATGCACCATATACGTCAAAGGGGGTTTTCCTCCTCTTCTTTCTATATTAGGCAAATTAATGATGTATTGTTCTTTCGATTACTCTCATATTTCCATGACATCATGTTTACTCTATCTGTTTAATTATAGATTTTTGTCCTTCGATTTACCCTGCTGTGCAGTTCTTTCAATTTGGGCCCATATTTGCATGTTACCATATTTTATTTAACAATCCTACCATTTTCTACAGCGCATCCCTTGCTATGCAACATATTATGTAGTGCACAATTTTTCCCTTTACATAGATCAAGGCTGCATGGATGTCATACTGCATAACCATGGATTTACAATCGTTGCTACTGTAAGACTTGATGAACGTGGTGACTCCTATTTTGGTGCTGGCTTTTGGAAAGAATTTTCTAAGTTTTATGTACTGAAAGCTGGCACTAAAATTGGACTGCACATAAAAGGGCCTGGTCATGAGATATATGCTAACTTCCCTGACAAAATCATCTGTCCTGACTTTGTTTGAAGTAAGTTTTATTTTCAACTATCTACATGTTGACTTACCCAACAATGTTAAATGAATTGTGTAGTATTTAAGCAACCAATTGTTATTCCCTTTTCTTACTATATTCCTACATAATAACTTCTAGTTACCAATACACTTTTCTATTGCCCTGTTTTAACTAAATATTCCCTGTACTCTCATTTATATCAGAAAGCGCCGCTAACAAGGAGACTCCGGAGGTGGAGAACGTGGCTGTCAACAAGCGAAGGCGGGGCGAGCTAGAACCGCAAGCGACTCCAGCGGGCATAGACTTCATCAGCAGTCTCCCCGATGATATGTTGATAGTCATCATCTCCCTCCTCCCAATCAAATGTGGGGCGCGAACAACCGTCCTTTCCCGGTGGTGGCGCCCCTATGGAACTTCACCCCTCTCGACCTCATCGACACCCACGAGCTCTGCCATGGTTATCGCAAAAGCTTGGATGTGTTCTCCAAGATCCTCGGCAGTCACCCTGGCGCAACCAGATGCCTTAGAATGGGCAAGTTCAGTTCCAACGGCAGGGACCGAGCCAAGCTTGAAGACTGGTTCAGATCCCTCACCCTAGATCAGCTCGAGGAGCTCACTTTTGATGATGGCCATATGCGCTCGCTGCCAACGTCCGCGCTCCGTCTCGCGCCCATGCAGCGCGTCGCCAAGTTCAAGAACGGCCATCCCCCCTTAATGACGCACCCGCTCTTATTCTACCATGACCGAAACCCTGGAGCTTGTCGCTGTCTGCCTCTCAAATGGTGACATGGAGCGCCTACTCCATGGTTGTACTACACTCGAGTACCTTCATCTTCAGGCGATCAATGGGTTGAGTACATTCCACATCACCTCCATGACTCTCCGGACTATTTATGTGTGTTGCTGGTTTGGCTCGAAGACATCACAAGATGTGTACCATGGTATGGTCATTGAGGACACACCTGCACTTGAGAGATTACTTGTACTTGATCAAGTAGGTCCAACAAGAATCAAGGTCATTTTTGCGCCGAATTTGACAGTGCTGGGCTACTCGTCTGACAAATACTCCGAACTTGTTATTGGATCCACACCCGTTCAGGTACAACAGCCGCCTTCTACATCTCCTTCTACAAATTAACATTATTTCTAATTTTGAAGATGTTTGTTCCTCTGTCATTTAGAAAATGATTCCGACAAGCCTGACCACAAAACTGTGCGCAGTGAAGGTCTTGGCACTAGAATCTATTGGCCCCAACCTGGAGCAAGTTGTCACTTTCCCGAGATGCTTTCCGTGCCTGGAGAAGCTATATATCAAGGTGATGTTCCTTTCCTGTTAAATGTTAACTATAAGGGAGTTCAATTTCTGACACCATTTTTGTAGCGACCCGGCCTCAGATGGTCAAGTCTCTGTGCTTTCGTGTCATCCCTGGATCGGTAATGCTGACACACACAGTACTCGAAGGATTTACAACAGAGTAGCAATCACACACTTATTACATCAAATGTCTCAAAAGAGAACTTATTACAATAAAATGGCTTAAGGCCATCTAAAGCAATAACAGCGGAAAGCTTGGAAGATAAAGTGAGTCCATCAACTCCAACGGCATAGCTGAGCTGCACGGCAACGACCTATCGAACCTTACTCCTCGTCTAAAAAGTCTGCAACATAATACGTTGCAGCCCGAGAATGGGTCAGCACATGGAATATGCTGGCAATGTAAGACAACAGAGCAAATAATAGAGCAATGCTACCACTACATGCATATTTGGCTGGTGGAAAGCTCTATGGTTACTGTTTTTGCAAAAACCCAATTTTTCCCTACAACAAAGGAATATAATTTTAATTTAACTATCATGGTGATTGAAACATCATTTGAGAAGGTAACCCCAACTCAATGATCCTAATTAATATCGTTAACATCCCAGCAATATTAATTTAGAGTGTTGACATACATGTGAATACTCAAGTACTAGATACTCATAATTGTCCATAACCGGGGACACGGCTAAACATGATTAGATTGTACACTCTGCAGAGGTTTGCGCACTTTTCCCCACAAGACTCGATCGCCTCCGTTGGATTTCTCGCACTACATGGTGTTTGAGAAACGGATGACCGAGACACAGTCTTTCAGAAACATTAACTCTCTACTCCGGGTAGACCATACCAAACCTACAAAACCCACTACCTGCTGATCCACCCCTTCAAGAGCTTCACGTAACTTACTCAACCATGCTAGAGCCCATAATAGCTTGTGGCTGCACACGGAAGTTTCTAGCATGAATAAACTTAGTTCCCTTTGAGCCTGGGTGGCGGTCCATAGGAAGATCACACGGGAACCCCGGGATTTCGAAAAATAAAACAGGCAATCATTGGATACCCCAGGTGCCTCAATCCACCCAGATGTGTATTAAAGTTGCCACCTTAAGTGAACCATTAATTTCACAATCTCACATCTGTCATACACTCAAACCCAATCCACGTCTACGAGCATAACATGGCAATATAAGCATAACGTAGAAGTAACTCCCAAGGGTTTGATAATAAACAGAACAATAGGTTCTACCTCAGCAACTACTTCCCAAAACCCACATGTTAAAGACATCCTAGTCATGCAATGTTTGAGGATTGAAACTAATGCATAAAAACTGGGTATGAAAAGAGTATGATCAATGTGTTACTTGCCTTGCTGACGATCCGTGAATCCTAGAGACTCGTAGTAACACGCTTCGCACTCCGGGAATTCTATCGCAAACAAACAATAACATACATAAGCAACAAACAAAGATGCACAAGTAGAACTCCAAATAAAAGAGTTTGACCAAAGAGTTCAACTTAAGAACTCCGGTTTGCAAAAAGAAACAAATCAAATGGAGCAACGAAACTCAAACGGCGAAAGAAATAAGATCCGTTTACTAATCTGAACTATGGTCAAATTTTACATAGACAAAAACTTGTTTGAGTTGATTCTTCGGAAAGAGGGTTTCGAGCTGAAACTCCAGGCGCTTGAATCGCCTGATTCCGATAAACGAGCGAAAAGATAAACAGGTTCGAACATCGGATCAGAAATCGCAATCAAAATAATTGCAGAATAAATCTGATAAAAAGAAAAACGACAAACGGCTAAACGAACGAGCGTTCGTTAGCAGAAACTAAACAATGAACACGTTCGTTAAAATGAACGGACGAGCGAACGCTCGCTAAGTAAATAAACCGAAGAAATAAAACCGATCTATATAAAAAACGAACTAGGGTCTCAAAAAAAACCGAAGGGTTTTATTTCAAAAAACCGGCGGCGGGGTGGCTACCTCCGGCGAGGTCGTCCGGCGGGGTGGGCGGCTCGCGAGGCTCGGCGAGGGGCGGCGAGGTCGGCGGGGCGGCGGCGCGGAAGATGGCTCGGGCTCGGGCTGGCAATGGTGGCTCGGGCTCGGGCTCGAGCTCGGTGGTGGTGGTGGTGGTGGTGAGGGCGGCGACGGCAGATTTAAGGAGGGCTGCTCGGCTTGGGAAGGGGGCCGGGGAGGAGTCCGGCTCGGACTCCTCGGCGTCCATGAGGCGGCTGTTGGCGTCTTGAGGAGGCAGCGGCGATGCGGGCCGGCCTGGCTGGGCCTTTGGCCCGGTCGGGCGCGAGTTTAAAAAAAAACATTTCGGCGACTTAGAAAAATCCTAGAAAAATAAAAAAAAATCTAAAAATTCAAAAACAAGTTTTCTCCGTCTAAATGGAATATTTAGAAAGAGGTGAACTTTTCTTGGCCCCAAAATGCAATTTTTTAAAACATGCAAATTTTTCTAGGACAAATGAAATTCCGAATAAAATCAAATAAAAACCCAAAAATGATTTTAACATTTTTCCTCTGATATTTCATTTATTTTGGAGAAGTCATATTATCTCCCCTCATTTATGTATTTGAACGAAATATTTTTCCGGAGAGAAAAATAATCAAAATCAAAATCCTCGTCTTCAATATTTGATTAAAACTCAAATATGAAAATCGGAAAGTCCCAACTCTCTCCGAGGGTCCTTGAGTTGCTTAGGATTTCGAGGATTGCAAACGAAAAAAACAATGAAATATGCTATGCATGGATGATCTATGTATAACATGCCAAATTGGAAATTTGGGATGTTACAAACCTACCCCCCTTAAAATGAATCTCGCCCTCGAGATTCGGGTTGGTTAGAAAATAGGTGCGGATGGTCCCTGCGAATATCCTCTTCTCGCTCCCAGGTGGCTTCTTCCTCAGTATGATGACCCCACTGAACTTTGCAAAACTTGATAACTTTGTTGCGAGTGACTCAACTGTCAAAATCAAGAATCTTTACTGGCTTCTCCTCATAGGTCAGATTATTATCCAGCAGAATCGCCTCCAAAGGCACTGTATCATTTAACGGTATATCGGCCATCTCAGCATGGCACTTCTTCAACTGCGATACGTGAAACACATCATGAACTCCTGACAATCCTTCAGGTAACTCCAGCTTGTAGGCAACTTCTCCCATCCATTCCAAAATACGATATGGCCCTACAAATCTCGGGGCTAACTTTCCCTTAACTCCAAAATGTTTTACTCCCCTTAAGGGTGATACTCGTAGATAAGCTCTGTCTCCAATTTCATAGGTTATTTCCTTGCGTTTTGAATCTGCATAACTCTTCTGTCTGGACTGAGCAATCTTTAGTCTGTCTCTGATCAGTTTAACTTTCTCCTCTGATTCCTTGATCAAATCTGGTCCAAACAACTGACGATCTCCTACCTCATCCACATCAATGGCGTTCTACATCTGCGTCCATACAGAGCTTCGAACGGTGCTAACTTCAAACTGGCTTGGTAGCTGTTGTTATAAGAGAACTCCGCGTACGGCAAATTGCCATCCCAACTAGATCCATAATCTAGCGCACAGGCTCTCAACATGTCCTCCAGGATCTGATTGACTCTCTCTGTCTGTCCATCTGTCTGCGGGTGAAAAGCGGTACCGAACTCCAGTCGGGTACCCAAAGTCTAGTGTAGTTGATGCCAAAACTTTGAAGTAAACTATGTTCCTCTATCTGATACGATGCTCCTCGGAACTCCATGCAAACATATGATCCTGGACATATATATCTTGGCCAACTTTGCACTTGTATATGTTGTTTTCACCGGGATGAAGTGAGCTACTTTGGTCAAATGATCCATAACTACCCATATAGAATCATATCCTGCCTTGGTTCTGGGTAATCCGGTAATAAAATCCATACCAAGTTTGTCCCGCTTCCATTCGGGTATTGGCATAGGTACATAATGATCTCGCTGGCTTCTGATGCTCGGCCTTCACTCCCTGACATACATCACATACGGCTACATACTCGGCAATATCCTTCTTCATACCAGTCCACCAGAAACGTTCCTTCAAGTCCAAATACATCTTGGTGTTTCCGGGGTGAATCGAGTATGGTGAGTCATGGGCCTCCTGAAGTATCAACTTCCGGATCTCCGAATTGTTGGGCACACAAATCCGGTCTTCAAACCACAAGGTATCGTGCTCATCCTCGCGAAAACCTTTGGCTTTACCTTCACCCATCTTCTCTCTTATCTCAGCAATCTCTTTTTCCTCCTTCTGAGCTTGTTGAATCTTGTCCAACAACATCGACTGAACCTCCATTGCTGCAAGAAAACCTCTTGGAACAATCTCCAATCGATGTTCCATGATCTCCGCAGCTAACTCCTTTGGCAATCCTTTGCTCTCAAGAATATTAGCATAACTCTTCCGACTCAAAGCGTCTGCTACGACGTTGGCTTTTCCTGGATGATAGTGTAGCTTCATATCGTAATCCTTTATGAGTTCCAACCATCTCCTCTGTCTAAGCTTCAACTCCTTCTGTGTGAAAATGTACTTCAAGCTCTTATGATCCGTGTACACATCACAACGGTTTCCAATAAAATAATGTCTCCGGGTCTTCAACGCATGCACTACGGCTGCTAACTCCAGATCATGCGTGGCATAGTTCAACTTGTGTGGCTTCAGTTGTCGGGAGGCATACAAAACAACTTTTCCTTCCTGCATAAGCACACATCAAAGTCCCAAGCGAGAGGCGTCACAATACACTTGAAACTCCTTATGTATATCTGGCAAGGTCAGCACTGGGGTTTTAGTCAATCGTTTCTTCAGCTCTTGAAAGCTTGTCTCGCAATCCTCTGTCCATTTGAACTTAGTATCATTCTTTAACAATTCAGTCATCGGTTTAGCAATCTTGGAAAAATTCTCAATGAATCTTCGATAATATCCTGCCAGTCCAAGGAAACTGCGGATCTCGCCAACTGAAGTGGGTGCCAACCATTCGCCATCGATCGAACCTCATGGGATCTACTGCTATACCCTCTCCTGATATAACATGCCCAAGAAATCCAACTTCTTTCAACCAAATGCAAGTGTTCCGCGTGCTCCTCTTCATTCTTTGAGTATATCATAATATCATCAATAAATACAACAACAAACTTGTACAAATACTCCATGAACACCTTGTTCATCATACTCATGAAATAGGCAGGGGCGTTAGTCAGTCCAAATGACATGACCGTATACTCATATAATCCATACCGTGTGGTAAACGCTGTTTTTGGTATATCCTTCTCTCGGATCTTCAACTTATGGTACCCTAATCGTAGATCAATCTTCGAAAACACCTTAGCTCCTTGTAACTGATCAAACAGATCATTAATCATCGGTAAGGGATACTTGTTCTTTATCGTTACTTCATTCAGAGCTCTGTAATCAACGACCATCCTCAGGGATTTATCCTTCTTCTCCACCAAAAGTACTGGGGCTCCCCAAGGTGATGAACTTCTACGAACCTTTCTCCAACAACTCTTTGATCTGCTTCTTAATTTCCTCCAGGTCATTTGCTGGCATCCGATAGGGTCTCTTGGATATTGGCCCTGTACCTGGCAATAGCTCTATCAAAAACTCGATGTCTCTATCCGGTGGCATACCTGGTAACTCTTCGGGGAAAACAACTGGAAAATCCTTCACTACCGGTACTTCCTCCTGTACAACTCCCATGAGGGTGTTTACTTGGTTCCTCCTAGGCACATGCCTAGATACATACTTAATCCTTCTTCCCTCCTGGGTGGTAAGATAAATTGACTTGCTAGCACAGTCAATACTTCCTCCATACTTTGACATCCAGTCCATACCTAATATCACATCCAATCCTTGCGACTCCAAGATGATTAGGTCAGACGGAAAAACATGCGTGCCAATGATTAAGGGTATCTGGGTGCACCATCTGCTAGCCATGTACTCGCTCAAAGCGAACTCACTAAAAGAGGGTCCTAAGGGTTTGGGTTGGTAACTTGAACTTTTCCGCAAATCCCTTGATATGTATGAATGCGATGCACCAGTATCAAAAAGAACAATAGTGGTAAATGACTGAACCAAAAACTTACCTATTACGCGTCCGGCTGCTCTTTAACTTCCTCCACGTTAACGTGGTTCACTTGTCCTTTGTTGAATGGATTGGGCTTCTTCCCGAGCTCCCATTTCCGCTTCCATTCTTTCCTTGAGGCGTCATTGGCATAGTGTCCTGTCTTCCCGCACTTGTAGCAAATGACTTGACTTAAGTCCCACTTTATGGGTGTAGATGGGTTAGAGCGATTCGATTATTGTTGGCTCGCTCCCATTCCCGTTCTTCGCACCATTATGGTTATGCGATCCTCCTCCAGTATGGTTATGACCTCCATGGTTATGAACAAGTCCTCCCGAAGTTCGGGGTTAAGCGAGGCTTCGGTGAGCTCCTGGAGTTGTATTTCCTTGTCCATACTTCCTCTTGCAATTCTCAATTTGCTGCTGCTTTCCTTCAATCATTAGAGCCTTATCTACCAACTCCTGGTAGTTGTTGAAGGTTGCTACCATCAACTGCATGCTCATCTCATCATTTAGCCCTTCCATAAACTTCTCCTGCTTCGTGGCATCTGTGGCCACATCATCAGGGGCATAGCGTGATAACTTGCTAAACTCATCCATGTACTGGCCAACAGTACGGTTCCCCTGGCGTAAATTGCGAAACTCACGCTTCTTCATCTGCATAGCTCCAATCAAGACATGGGCAGTACGAAAAGCCTGCTGAAACTGAGCCCATGTGACAGTGTCGACAGGATAGGTGGTTGTGAAATTCTCCCACCATGCTGCTGCAAGTCCATCCAGTTGGTGTCCGGAAAAACGCACCTTCTCAGCATTTGTGCATCCTGCGGTGGTTAACTCCCTTCCAATACGGTGTAGCCAATCATCTGCAACTATTGGCTCGATGCTACTGGAGAACACCGGCGGCTGTAACCTTAAGAAACGGGCGAGGTTATCCACTGGCGGCGGGTTGTTGTTGGCGTTGTTGTTGTTGGCATTGCCACAGTTACGAACTAGCAATTGCATCAAGGAATTTCATTGTTGGATCAATTGGGTGTTCTCCGTGGAAAACAAAATCGGGTCTCTTCTCGGAGGCATCGATGGGTTTAGATGGAAGAGATTAGAATAGAAAAAATATCTAGGGAGAAACACTACCGAGGGAGTCTCGACTAGGGGTGTCCAAACAGCGGACTATCATCGTCCACGGACTCCAAGACTACGAAGATACAAGATTGAAGACTCCGGCCCCGTGTCCGGATGGGACTTTCCTTGGCGTGGAAGGCAAGCTTGGCAATACGGATATGTAGATCTCCTACCATTGTAACCGACTGTAACCCTAGCCTCCTCCGGTGTCTATATAAACCGGAGGGCTTTAGTCCGTAGGACACAACATACATTACAACAATCATACCATAGGCTAGCTTTAGGGTTTAGCCTCCTTGATCTCGTGGTAGATCCACTCTTGTACTACCCATATCATCAATATTAATCAAGCAGACGAGGGTTTTACCTCCATCGAGAAGGCCGAACACAGGTAAAACATCGTGTCCCTCGCCTCCTGTTACCATCCGCCTAGACGCACGATTCGGGACCCCTACCGAGATCTCGCGGTTTTGACACCGACATTGGTGCTTTCATTGAGAGTTCCTCCGTGTCGCCACCGATAGGTCTGATGGCATCTTCAACCAACAACGCTGTCTGGGACGAGACTTTTCTCCCGGACAGATCTTCGTGTTCGGCGGCCAGATCGCGGGCTAATTCACTTGGCCTTCTGGAGCAGATCGAAAGGTACGCCCCTGGCCGTCAGGTCAGATTCGGAAGTCTAAACTTCACGGCCGATGTCCGCGGAGACTTGATCTTCGACGGACTCGAGCCACAGCCAAGCGTGCCGCACTGTGACGATGGGCATGATCTAGCTCTGCCGGCGAACAGTGGCTTGGTGGCCGCACATGAATCCGCTTTGGCCTTTAGTCCGGAGCCGATCACCCAAATCGAGGAGCGGTGGATGGACACCACCTCGAGGGCTTCAACCTCCACGGCGATGGAGCCGAACGCTAATCTTGTCCCCATGAACTCGTGGATTCCGAGGTTCCGGACTCTTGCCGGACCAACCTCCCACGCCCTACCAATCAATTGGATTGGGCGCGGTTATGGAATTCACCGCCATGACATCTTCCAACACTCGCCTTTGGCGACATCCTAAATTCGCTAAAGCATCTCTCGTTATCGGAGAGTCCTGGCGGACTATGGCCAGGATGGTTGGGGTACGACGATTTAAGAAATTCAGAGCCCACCCACCACCCACTTTGTAGCCACCGTCGACGATCTAACCGACATGTTAGACTATGACTCGGCGACATCTATGCTATGGACGATGATGCCGAGATTTAACAGAACCAGCGCCTCAGGCACCGAAGACCACCTCGTCATATGACATATACATGGTGGACACCCCAAAAGACGGGGACGGCGGAGAAGCAGCGGAGACAGACTCTTTAAAGAATCAGCCCAAACGTCGGCGTCAGCGGCGCCGCTCTAAATCCCGCCACAACAAGAATGGAGATTCCGGCACAGAGATAATAATACCCCAGAGTGCCGAAGACAATCCCTCCAAAGAAGACTCAGCACAGAGGATGCGTAGCAAGCCCTCACGAGAGGGCGGCGATTTAAGAGGTTGAGGATCATAACTATATGCCTCCTCCAAGATGAAGCAAGCCTCAACGATGACGAATTCATCGCATTCGAGGATCCCGTCGAAAAAGAGCGCTTAAGCGCAGCTTATCGCCACAAACAAACAGCCTAAAGAAAAGCAGCAACAACTTCAAGTCGATCAGACCTGCCGCCGATCGATGGACCGAAGTCCTCGCGTCAAGAGTATAAACTCGAACGCCTCCAAAATCTACCTAAGACGCAAGCTGCTCCCCGATTAGAGGAGGAAGCATACATACCTCCATCACCAGCAAGACGATACGGTGACCGACCACCCCGTGGTCGTGACAGAGAGGCATCCAGCCCCCAGCCAAGACCGCATTCGGCATCGCTCCAAAAGTACGGCCAAGAGGGAACACGCCGGACTTGCGAGACATATTGAGGACAAAGCAAGGCAATCCAGATCCATCTACGGATCACTTGGCGCCCTACCACCCATGACGAATACCGCTACCGAATACAATAACCCGGCGGGCCGAACGCAGCGATAGCGCTCTCGAGCTGCATCGTGATATTGCTCAATACAGAGGCGCCAAGACACCCGCTTATGCTTCATCGACAAAGTAATGGATCATCAAATCCCCGAAGGGTTTAAACCTGTAAACATCGAATCCTACGATGGCACAACAGACCCCGCGGTTTGGATCGAAGATTATCTTCTCCACATCCATATGGTCCGCGGCGACGATCTCCACGCCATCAAGTATCTCCCACTCAAGCTTAAAGGACCAGCTCGGCATTGGCTCAATAGCTTGCCCGCAGAGTCAATTGGGTGTTGGGAAGACCTGGAAGCCGCATTCCTCGATAACTTCCAGGGCACGTACGTGCGACCACCAGACGTCGACAACCTAAGCCGCATTATTCAGCAGCCAGACGAATCGGCCAGACAATTCTGGACATGGTTCTTGACAAAGAAAAACCAAATCGTCGACTGTCCGGATGCAGAGGCCCTTGCAGCCTTCAAACATAACATCCGGACGAATGGCTAGCCCGCACAGGGGCAGGAAAAGCGAAATCCATGGCAGCCCTCACATCATTAATGACCCGTTTTTGCGCGGGAGAGGATAGCTGGCTAGCCCGCAGCAACAATCTCCGTAAAAATTCTGGCAGTCCGGATACTAAGGACAACAACGACAGGTCACGTTGAAACAAAAACAAACGCCGCATTAACGGCGACGGTAAGGAGGATACGGCAGTCAACGCCAGATTCCGAGGCTCTAAACCCGGTCAATAGAAGAAGCCATTCAAAAGAACCACTCCGGGTCCGTCCAATTTGGACCGAATACTGATCGCTTATGCCGATACATGGCACCTGAAAAACCAGCTAATCACACTAATAGAGATTGCTGGGTGTTCACAGCAGCAAGTTAATTGCCGAAAACAATGACAAGGGGCTAAACAATGACGACGAGGAGGAGACCCTACCACGAACAATAGAGGATGTATGGTTTTCCCCACAAGTGCGGACGGTGAACAAGATTTACGCGACCCATATACCCAAGAGGGAGAGGAAGCGCACTAAGGGATGTCTACGCGATGGAGCGATCGCCAAGTTCAATCCATGGTCCTCTTGTCCGATCACTTTAGATCAAGAGACCATCCGACCAGCATACGCTATATGGCGGATTCGCCGCATTGGTTTTAGACCCAATCGTCGATGGATTTCACCTCACGAGAGTCCTGATGGACGGCGGTAGTAGCCTGAACCTGCTTTATCAGGATACAATGCGCAAAATGGGCATAGACCCCTCAAGGATTAAACCTACAAAGACAACCTTTAAAGGTGTCATACCAGTGTGGAAGCCAAGCTGATAGGCTCAAGAACACCGAAGTGGTCTTGGATCCCTGACAATTTCCGGGCGAGGAGTTAATCTTCGACATAGTCCCGTTTCGCAGCGGCTATCACGCTCGCTTTCGGACGAACTGCGCTTGTAAAATTCAACGCGGTGCCGCATTATGCATACCTCAAGCTCAAGATGCCAGGCCCTCGTGGAGTCATCACGGTCAACGGAATACGGAACGCCCTCCGAACGGAGGAACATACAATGCTCTCATGGCGAAATCTGAGCAGCCTCTTAAGGCAATTCTCGAGTCCGGTCGTTAAACGGCCGAATACAACAAAACGCGCCCGAAGCAATACAAACCAAGACCACCTGGCGCGATCAGAGCACGCGTAGCAATGCGGCCCCAACCCCGCCAGCAGCGTGATTGTAAGAATAACCTCGCAGACATCATTACGCTTTGGAGGTACCATGGCGCAGGGAAGGGGCACGATCGCAATGGACCCAGTGCGGTTCGACCACACCAGGGCTCGCAAGTGTGCCCCACCTTATTATTATTATTTTCCTTCTTTGTGTACACAGACTTCGTTAACAGAGGTCTCCGTCGTGGTGAACCCGCCAACTCATGATGCAACAATGGGGACGAAAGAAGGCTGCATTTAACACTCGTGTGGTCTCAATTACGAGCATTAAATTCGATTATATACACCAAGTCCGCAGCTCACCCTCGAGGGGGACATGTTTAATTAGTCCAAATCCCTTGCTCACCAAGACTATTTGTATCATCCGCACTTATAGCAGACTTTCTTTCATAAAAATGCAGCACCTTTTGACTGCAATTACATTACCTTTTATATGTATATGCTCATTACATGACATCTTGCACCAGATATTTTGGTATGGCCTAATACACCAGGGGCTTATGTTCCCCACACCATGGTGTGATAAGTCCGAACACTTTCATAAGTGCGGCACCCCGAACTTATAGCATTATATGAATCGGCTCTGAATCATGTCTTGGGTCAATAGTTGGGTTTGCCCGGCTCCCACGTTTTGGTGCCTTACGTTCCATTCCGTCGGCTAAGGTGGCACTGGAGAACCATCGCGATTGCGCCCAGCTTGAGTCGGGCGAGCGCCTCGATGGAGAAAGCTAAAACCGACCGGCATGATAAGGCGAGATCGGTCGCTGCTCGAGAGGTCTTTTCGGTCCTTAAAGACTCACGCCGCTTGAGCGAAGTTCCGGACCATGTCCGATGAAGGCGTGATAGCGCCCGGATTCGGGTCTTCGAATACCATGGGCTTCACCAAATTTAAAATTATAGAATTCTATGGCTAAGTGAGAGTGTTCAAGCATTATAAGTCTGGTTGCCTTGTTCGTTGTGTTGAGCGCCTCCTAGATGGACCCAAAATGGGAACAAGAGTGCTCAAGTTTATCCCGAACACCCCAAAGACTCGTGGCTTGGGGCTGAAGCCAACGACTTGCCATCTCTCGATTTTATAAACGGCCGCATGTAAGGTAATATTTTAAATTAAACAAGCGTTGCTCAAGGCGCATATGAACAAAGTTTCAGCCAAGTGATAATACATAGCAAGCTTACTCAAAGATTACATTTCTGGGCACTCATCCGCAATATCGTGGGCTCCCTTCAGGACAGTTTTATAATACATTTCGGGCGTGCGATACTCCTTGCCCGGTGGCGGTGGGTCCGTGAGAAGCTTCTCCGCATCCAACCTGCCCCAATGCACCTTTGTGCGGGCGAGGGCCCGGCGAGCACCTTCAATACAGGCGGAGCGCTTGATAACCTCCACCCAGGGGCACGCATCCACCAGCCGCCGCACGAGGCCGAAGTAGCTCCCAGGCATGACCTGTTCAGGCCACAGCCGAACTATAAGGCCCTTCATGGCCTCCTAAGCCACCTTGTGGAGTTCAACCATCTGCTTCAGCTGGTCGCTTGGGGGCACCAGATGGCCGGCCTCAACGTACTGAGACCAGAAGACCTTCTCCGTCGAGCTCCCCTCCTCGCCACGATAGAATGCGGCGGCATCGGACGACTACGCGCAGATCTGCAAACGCCTCGAGAGCTCGAATGCGGTAAGTGTCGTAGTTTACATTAACATGCTCGCTTTGCATGAAAAATGCCTTACCCGCCGCTATCTTCTTTACATCTTCAACCTCCTAAAGGGCCTTATGGGCCTCGGCCTTGGCGGATTTGGCACTTTCGAGAGCGAGGCAAGCTCGGACTCGAGTCTTGAGTCACGCCCAAACTCTCATGCTTCTCCATGAGAGCACGGAGCTCTTGCCGAACTTCCGCCACTCCCCTTTTCTCGCTCTGCCCATTCCACGGTCAAGATCTGCGTTCGTCGCGGACACAGCCTCCTTCGTGGCTGCCACCTCGCTCGTGGCCCCCGCAATACACATATTATCATTGTTAACTTTATTGCAACCAAAATCCTTTTCTCAGAAGGTAACTATTCAAAGTGGTGTTACTCACCTTCTTTGTCCTCGAGCTGCTTCTTCAAGATGACCGAGCTCTCGCCGACCGCCGAGATCCTGCTTCAAAGACATCGACCTCCGCCGTTAGTGCGGTAGAGGTCGGCAAGCAGCCTCGCAAACCCATATTGACATATTTTAAGCAACCCTCACGATATCTTGTTAGATCCTCGGTCCGCTTTTCTTTCCGAACACCGAACCGAGCATCAGGCTACCGTCTATGCGGTATTACATTACATAACTTTAACTTCTTACCTCAAAGCTCGTTAGAAGGCTGCTGCAGTTTCGGTCGGCCCGCTCTTGGCGAAGTGAATTTTCAATCACCGCACTCATGATAGTGCGGTGTTCTTCTCAATGGAAGCGCCTTTAAGCGCCCCAAGAGTTATCCGGCGCCCGGTTGGACGGAGGTCGCCGGTGTCACGATCTTGCCCTTCTTTGAAGGGCCGCCACGGACTCTAGAACCACTCATGGTTCCGATGTAGAGTCCGCGAAAAGTCCGGAGGCAGCTCGACGGCGGTGCCTCAGGGCCTCCTCTGATGGGTCCCTCTTTGGGATCCCACCTCGGCGCCCTCGTCGCGCGGGGGTAGAGGCGGTCGGAAGTGAATCCACATCCGACGGGCCAACGACCGCCGATGAAGCGGGAGATCGCCATCGGCCGGACTACGGATGTAACGCTGCATTAGAAGGACACTACGCGACACTAAAGAAATTGCATATCAAGGATCCGGATACTTACGATCTTGCCGGACGCTCGCCCTTGAGGCCACTCATCCTCGCCAAGCGGTGGTGTTGGCGAACCGTCCGAGGATAGTCCTCCCCTCTGACCCTTGGCCTCCCCTATTGGGGAAGCCTTCCTCTTCTTCTCTCCTCTTCCAGAGGGAGTCCTCCTCCTCCTCCCCGTCTTCGGGAGGAGTCCGCCTAAATCATCGGACGCCGATTGCGGGAACTCTTTCGAGTCCCCACGGCCACCTTCTTGGCCTTCTTCTCCCAAGACCACGCAAAGGTCGGAACCAGCAGCCCCGCTAAACGGGCGTTCTCTGGGTCTTCGGCATGGGAGCCGGGCTGATGAGCTGCTTGGCCTTCTCCATCCATTCCTGTCAAAGGAAAAGAGAGATTGAAATCAGAACGCCCTCGATGCGGCTATATCTCCCACGTGTCGGGCTACGACTTAGAGGCATAACCGCATTGAAAGCAATGTCGCAAGTGGGGTAATCTTCACACAACCCATGTAATACATAAGGAAAGAGATACATAGTTGGCTTACAATCGCCACTTCACGCAATTACATGAATAAAGCATTACATCATCCAGATACAATCAAGGTCCGACTACGGAACCAAAATAAAAGAAGAACCCCAAATGCATAAAGGTCCCCGATCGACCCCAACCTGGGCTCCACTATCGATCAACTAGAACAAAACAACACAAAGGGCAAGATCTTCATCAAGCTCCTCCTTGAGCTTGGTTGCGCCACCGCTTTCGGTAACATAGGCACCGCAAACTGGTTTTGAAGTATCTAGTGAGCCACGAGGACTCAAAGAATCCCATTACCATGGGTATCAAGACTAGCAAAGCTTAATGGGAAAGGAAGGGGTAAAGTGGTGAGGTTGCAGCAGCGGCTAAGCATGATATGGTGGCTACCTACGCAAATGAGAGCGAGAAGAGAAACAAAGGAACGGTCGTGAAGCTAGCAATGATCAAGAGGTGATCCTGAACAACTACTTACGTCAAACATAACCCAGAAACCGTGTTCACTTCCCGGACTCCGCCGAGAAGAGACCATCACGGCTACACACGCGGTTGATGCATTTTATTTCGGATCTAGTGTCAAGTTATCTACAACCGGACATTAACAAATTCCCATCGCCACATAACCGCTGCACGGCTCTCGAAAGTTTATACCCTGCAGGGGTGTCCCAACTTAGCCCATGACAAGCTCTCGCGATCAACGAAGGAATAGACCTTCTCCCAGGAAGACCCGATCAGTCTCGGAATCCCGGTTTACAAGACATTTCGACAATGGTAAAACAAGACCAGCAAAGCCGCCCGATGCGCCGACAATCCCGATAGGAGCTGCACATATCTCGTTCTCAGGGCAACACCGGATGAGACATCCTACGAGTAAAACCAGACCTTGAGTTGCCCCGAGGGGGCCCCGCAGTCTACTCGGTTCAGACCAGCACTTAGACAAGCACTGGCCCGGGGGGCTAAAATAAAGATGACCCTTGGGTTGGCCGACCCAAATGAAGGGCATAGGTGGTGGTGAGGCAAATGGTAAAACCAAGGTTGGGCCTTGCTGGACAAGTTTTATTCAAAGCGAACTGTAAGGGGGGTCCCATAAATCACCCGACCGCGTAAGGAACGCAAAATCCGGGAACATAACACCGGTATGACGGAAACTAGGGCGGCAAGAGTGGAACAAATCACCAGGCAGAAGGCCGAGCCTTCCACCCTTTACCAAATATATAGATGCATTAATAATATAAGAGATATTGTGATATCCCAACATAACCCTGTCCACCATGGAGCAATCTTCAACTTCACCTGCAACTAGCAACGCTATAAGAGGGGCTGAGCAAAGCGGTAACATAGCCAAGCAACGGTTTGCTAGGAATGGTGTCAAAGGTTAGAGGTTCATGGCATTTTGGGAGGCTTGAAGAGCAAAAGATAGGTAACGCAGCATAGCGATAGAACGAAGCAACTAGCATAGCAATGATAGTAGTGAGATCCAGGGTAGCGGTCATCTTGCCTGAAATCCCGCAAGGAAGAAGAACGAGTCCGTGAAGAAGACAAATGGACGTAGTCGAACGAATCCTCACAATCGCAACATTACCGGAACTAGGAAGAAACACCGGAAAACAACATGGTAAACACTCAAGCATGATCATGGCATGATGCACAAACAAATATGATGCATGTCCGGTTTAATGAGGCTTGGCATGGCAAAGCAAAGTGCAACAAACAACACTACAAATTAAGTGGAGCTCAATATGCAACGAGTTGCATATTGACGGAACACCACATCCGAGTTATTTAGTTCGCTCTCGTTTAGGTACACAACAATGTTAAATGTTGTTAAACATGGCAAGAGGTGTAACAAAAGTAAACTAAATATTTAGGCAAGTTTAAATGAGGCCGGAGCAACAAACAACATTTCCGGAAAAACCTCATATGCAATTTATGAATTTGCTACTGTTCTGCCCTAAAACATATTTTAAAGTTGTTAAACAGGAAAATAAAGTGGACCATGTTAATCTAGGCATTTTTCCACCCCATTTACATATAAAGTTTATTAAAATTGGAGCTACGGTTATTTAGTTATGAAATAAATCATTTTAGCATGGCATAGGAGCAAATTAATGTAAACAACATTTTAAACATTTTTAACATAGATGAAAATGGCATATTATTAATCTACACAATTTTCTAAGCATTTTACATATATTAAGTTTTTACATGTGATGCACGGTTGATGAGTTATTAAATGCATGAAGTTTAGGGTCCAAACTGTAAAACTGTAATTCACTGGAATATTAGGCAAATTCGTTCGCAGGAAAAAAACAGAAGCGGGCCGAATCTGAGATCTGGCCCAGGACGCGGGCGCTGGAGGCTCACCCAGCGGGCCGAATCTGGAGTTGGGCCGGTCGGTGGAGAGGCTGAGGCAAGGCGCGGCCCAGTCGCGGGATCGCGAGGCGTGGTCAACGGGCGAGCGAACCGGGCGAGGGGCCTGCCCCTCGCACAGAGGTAGCAGCAACGCAGCAGCGGTTGAAGCAGAGAGCAGCAAGGGCGGCGGTGGCTGGAGTAGAGCTCCGTGGCGGGAGACGGGCGGCGAGGTCTCAAGGCGTCCGGATCTGGCCGGGAACAGGCTTGGACGGCGTCGGGCTTGAGGGGCTCGCCGCGGGGTTCGAAGCAGAGGAGGACCAAACGGGCGATGGCGCGGGGAGGCCGTCAGGGAGGTCCGGCGAAGCAGGGACTTGGCGCGGGCTCGGCGTCCTCCGGTGACGCGGTGACTGGACGGCGAGGAAGGGGCGCCGACAGTAAGGATTCAGCGCAGAGAGGAGGCTGCGGGAAGGCTTCGGCTTGAAGCTCCATGGGGAACGCCATGGCGCTGCAAACGAGAGAGAAACCAGAGGGTTGAGAGGGAGAAATGGAAGGAGAAGGGAGCAGAGGAAGGCGCGGAACGGCGGGTCACCAGAGCGAGGCGAAGCAGGGGCTCCAACATGGCAGCGGCGGCCGCAGCTCCATGGGGATGGCGCCATGGGTTCCTGCAGGGGAAGAGATGGGGAGGTGAGGGGCAACCAGAGGAAGCAGAGAAAAGAGAAAGGAGGGAGAAGGCAGGGAGCAGGACGACCTGGCGGCAGGCTGCTCCGGCGGGCTCCAGCGGCATCGCGGTTGACGGTCGGAGGGAGGTGATGAGCGGGAGGAGGCGGTCGAACGAGGGGCTCCTGGCTCGGGGATGACGGGCACGGAAGGAGCAGGTGGATCGGGATGAAGGGATTGGTTGTATATGAAAACGAGGAAGGAAGGAGGCTGCGGGATCGAGGGAGGGGATCCCTAGAGGATTTGGTGGAGTGGCGGCGGGCAGGAGGATGGATGGGACAAGGGGGCTAGATCCTAGGGTTGGACCTATATATATAGCAAGTGGGTTTTGGTTTAGGGGTATTAGGTCCCTCCGATCGTAATCGGACGGCCGAAAAAAATAGGCTAGAGAGTCCAAATAAGAAAACGGAGATATTTTGTAGACGTTAGGGGATGAACCGGACCCAACGGTAATGACTGCCCGGGTCGGGTTCAGGGGAGTTTTCGGACGCACGCAAGAGGGGTTTGACGAAACGCCATGGAGACAAAGGGTTTTGATGGGCTCAGAAAAGAGAGAGAAGAGAGCGGTCCGGTTGATCTGAGAGGGGTCAACAGGGACAAGGAAGAAGCGACAACTACGAGCGAATGCAAGTTTTATGAAAAACGATGCCGATGCAATGCGAATGATGCGATGATGAAATGCATGACAAGAACAGAATGCAAAACAAAATGCAAAAACCCAACCACGAAGGGAAATACCATATCGCATCTCCGGAAAAGGCAAGAGTTGGAGTTACGAATATGGAAAGTTGCATCCGGGGCGTTACAGAAACCCTCTTAGAATCGGTTTAATTACCACAAGTGTCCCGTAACAGGGTTGAATCACTTACCTCCTCAGCCGGATGCTGCGAGCGAAATCCGCGATCTTCCGTCGCGGATGCGGGGGCTTCGGCGCCCTTAAACACACCTCCAGCGCCAGATGTCGAATCAAAGAGCCCGCTCAGCGCTGGTGCTGTTCGGATTGAACTCCCATGATTGAATGCCCGTTCTTGGCATGGGAGAATCCGCAGATGAGCATGACTTGGACCACGCCGACGAGCCCGAGCTTATTGCTCGCTAGCTTCGGATGCGAGCTCGAGTCCCGCACCTCCTTTGGATTGCCCCACAGCAAGCCCTTCTCTTTCTAGGAGGTGAGCTGCGTGGGGACGCCAAATCTAAACTCGGGGGCCGCCGCCCATGTGGGCTTGCGCGGCTCGGTGATGTAGAACCACCCCAATTGCCACCCCTTGACGGAGTCCACGAAGGCCCCTTCGAGCCAAAGGACGTTGGGCAACTTACCCAACATAGCGCCCGATTCCGCTTGCATGCCCTTCACAACCTTCGCTTGACGTTGAAAGTCCCTGAGCCACAGGCGAAGTGGGGCCGGATGCGAGGAAGGCCTCGCATACCCACGATAAACGCCGAGATGTTGAGGATGAAGTTGGCGCCGGATCGTGGAAATCCAGGCCGTAGTAAAACATGATCCCCGGACGAATGGGTGGAGTGGAAAGCCCAGTCCGCGGAGGAAGTGGGGAAGGAAGACGACCCTCTCATGGGGCCCAGGGGTAGGGATGAGCTGCCCCTCGTCGGGCAGCCGATGCGCGATATCATCGGAAAGGTATCCAGCACTGCGCAGCTTGGTGATGTGCTCCTCCTTAACGGTGGAGGCCAACCATTTGCCTCCCGCTCCGGACATATTCGGAGAAGGTCGAGGCGAGATGCGCGAGCTTGGGCGTTGGAGCTTGGGTGCGCGGAGATGGATAAGCAAAGGAGGAAGAAGGCGTAAGTGAGAAGGTAAATCCTTATCCCTTATATATAGGCGGACGAAACTGTGCGTCCCCCACCGGCCTGGTAAAACTCGCTTATCTCCCAAGCGCCACCATCAATGGCGTGGTTGGGTTACCCATGTCCGTATTGATGAGAATCCCGGAATAAGGGGACCACGATCTCTGCTTCGACAATACGTGCCAAGGAAACCGCTTCGCTAAACGTGCTGAGGTGGTATAGTAAAAAAACAAACAAAGGCTTGGTAGTGGTGTGATGTCACGCCGCATAATACATCAGCAGATGGGACTGGTGTACATTTTATTCTCTCTACGGTGGAATGTGGAATTTATTTTGCAGAGCCGGACACTATCCTGGTGTTCATGATCTTCTCTGGATTATTCAAGGGAGGAACCCGCCTTGCAATGCCGAACATTATGCGCGCCGGACTAATCGTCATTGAAGCCTAGTTCAGGGGCTACTAAGGAGTCTGGACTAGGGGTGTCCGGACAGCGGACTATCATCGTCCACGGACTCCAAGACTACGAAGATACAAGATTGAAGACTCCGTCCCGTGTTCGGATGGGACTTTCCTTGGCGTGGAAGGCAAGCTTGGCAATACGGATATGTAGATCTCCTACCATTGTAACCGACTCTGTGTAACCCTAGCCTCCTCCGGTGTCTATATAAACCGGAGGGCTTTAGTCTGTAGGACACAACATACATTGCAACAATCATACCATAGGCTAGCTTTAGGGTTTAGCCTCCTTGATCTCGTGGTAGATCCACTCTTGTACTACCCATATCATCAATATTAATCAAGCAGGACATAGGGTTTTACCTCCATCGAGAGGGCCCGAACCTGGGTAAAACATCGTGTCCCTCGTCTCCTGTTACCATCCGCCTAGAAGCACAGTTCGGGACCCCCTACCCGAGATCCGCCGGTTTTGACACCGACACTACCCATATGTATATGAGGCAAACACAAGCATTCATTCAATCAATCAAGCAAGGGCATACAAAATGGTCTAGGACTATCGCAAACGTGCTCAACTACTACTAGTTACATGGGGGGATACTACTATTATATGGTGGTCATCTAGAAATTTTGATCGGTGGAAGACTCCATGATGTCAGCTCTGGCTTCATCTTCGTAGTCATCATCACTTGGATCTGAATCGGTGTCGTCGATGATGATGTAGTTGTCCGGACAGGTGGGACCTCCTTCCTCTTCTCTCGGGGCTGGTCCTCCCATGAAGATTCCGATATTTTCGACTAGGTCGTCATTCTTCTCCAATAGGGTCTTGATTTCCTCCTCATATCCATCGCGTGTAAACTTGAGTTCTCCCTCCAGCTCGATGATCCTAGTTTTCGCCTTCTTCAACTCCATCATGTCTGCGCACATCTGGTTCTCCTGACGTCGAATGTGCTGGTTTTGCTCCTGGATAAAAGCTGCGACAGATCTATCCTTCCTGGTGCTGATCATCTCCCATTGTTCATCTCGGCGCCCACATATTTGATAGGTGGTGTCCTTAAGCTCCCTGTTGTAGATTTCTCCAATGCGTCCCATGGTAATATGAGCTGCCATACTCTTGCCAAGGCTCCAAGTGGGTGCTTCGAAAGAAAACTCTATGGGTTTGGAAGTTGGCGAGAACATCCTTCCTGGAACTCGTACTTGAATCATCCAGCGCTCTTCTTCTGGTAAAGTGGCGTTGTTCGTCCCGGTGAAGCTTGGTATTCCAATATTCAAGTACCTAGTGACTTCCTTCAAGTGGCGTCCAAAAGGCATGTCTTCATCTGGTTGTGCAAACTTGTTCTTCATCTCCTTCATCCTAAAGAGTGGAAAATGGAGAGGAGTCAGAAATGAGTAGAGAAGAGTGACCTATGGTTTATCTTAGTGGTCGTGTCCTACACTCAGCGTGTGCTCTGATACCATCTTGTAGCGACCCGACGTCAGATGGTCAAGTCTCTGTGCTTCCGTGTCATCCCTGGATCCGTAATGCAGACACACAGTACTCGAAGGATTTACAACAGAGTAGCAATCACACACTTATTACATCGAATGTCTCAAAAGAGAACTTATTACAATAAAATGGCTTAAGGCCATCTAAAGCGATAACAGCGGAAGGCTTGGAAGATAAAGTGAGTCCATCAACTCCAACGGCCTAGCTGAGCTGCACGGCAACGACCTATCGAACCTTACTCCTTGTCTGAAAAGTCTGCAACATAATACGTTGCAACCCGAGAACGGGTCAGCACATGGAATATGCTGGCAATGTAACACAACAGAGCAAATAATAGTGTAATGCTACCACTACATGCATATTTGGTGGTGGAAAGCTCTATGGTTACAGTTTTTGCAAAAAGCCAATTTTTCCCTACAACAAAGGAATATAATTTTAATTTAACTATCATGGTGGTTGAAACATCATTTGAGAAGGTAACCCCAACTCAGTGATCCCAATTAATATTGTTAACATCCCAGCAATATTAATTTAGTGTTGAGATACATGTGAATACTCAAGTACTAGATACTCAGAATTGTCCATAACAGGGGACACGGCTAACCATGATTAGATTGTACACTCTGCAGAGGTTTGCGCACTTTTCCCCACAAGACTTGATCGCCTCCATTGGATTTGTCGCACTACATGGTGTTTGAGAAACGGATGACCGAGACACAGTCTTTCAAAAACATTAACTCTCTACTCCGGGTAGACCATACCAAACCTACAAAACCCACTACCTGCTGATCCACCTCTTCAAGAGCTTCACGTAACTTACTCAACTATGCTAGAGCCCATAATAGCTTGTGGCTGCACACAGAAGTTTCTAGCATGAATAGACTCAGTTCCCTATGAGCCTGGGTGGCGGTCCATAGGAAGATCACATGGTAACCCCGGGATTTCCAAAAATAAAACAGGCAATCACTGGATACCCCAGGTGCCTCAATCCACCCAGATGTGTATTAAAGTTGCCACCTTAAGTAAACCATTAATTTCACAATCTCACATCTGTCATGGATACACTCAAACCCAATCCACGTCTACGAGCATAGCATGGCAATATAAGCATAACGTAGAAGTAACTCCCAAGGGTTTGATAATAAACAGGGCAATAGGTTCTACCTCAGCAACTACTTCCCAAAACCCACATGTTAAAGACATCCTAGTCATGCAATGTTTGAGGATTGAAACTAATGCATAAAAACTGGGTATGAAAAGAGTATGATCAATGTGTTACTTGCCTTGCTGACGATCCGTGAATCCTAGAGACTTGTAGTAACACGCTTCGCACTCCGGGAATTCTATCGCAAAAAAACAATAACATACATAAGCAACAAACAAAGATGCACAAGTAGAACTCCAAATAAAAGAGTTTGACCGGAGAGTTCAACTTAAGAACTCCGGTTTGCAAAAAGAAACAAATCAAACGTGAAACTCAAACAGCGAAAGAAATAAGATCCGTTTACTAATCTAAACTAGGGTCAAATTTTACAGAGACAAAAACTTGTTTGAGTTGATTATTCAGAAAGAGGGTTTCGAGCTGAAACTCCAGGCGCTTGAATCGCCTGATTTCGATACACGAGCGAAAAGATAAACAGGTTTGAACATCGGATCAGAAATCACGATCAAAATAATCGCGGAATAAATCCGATAAAAAGAAAAACGACGAACGGCTAAACGAACAAACGTTCGTCAGCAGAAACTAAACGATGAACACGTTTGTTAAAACGAACGGACGAGTGAACGCTTGCTAAGTAAATAAACCGAAGAAATAAAACCGATCTATATAAAAAAACGAACTAGGGTTTTCTCAAAAAAAACGAAGGGTTTTATTTTAAAAAAACCGGCGGCGGTGTAACGCCCTCGATGCGGCTATATCTCCCACGGGTCGAAGCACGACTTAGAGGCATAACCGCATTGAAAGCAATGTCGCAAGTGAGGTAATCTTCACACAACCCATGTAATACATAAGGGAAAGAGATACGTAGTTGGCTTACAATCGCCACTTCACACAATTACATGAATAAAGCATTACATCATCCAGATACAATCAAGGTCCGACTACGGAACCAAAATAAAAGAAGAACCCCAAATGCAACAAAGGTCCCCGGTCGACCCCAACTGGGCTCCACTACTGATCAACTAGAACGAAACAACACAAAGGGCAAGATCTTCATCGAGCTCCTCCTTGAGCTTAGTTCGTCACCGCTTTCGGTAACATCGGCACCTGCAAACTGGTTTTGGAAGTATCTGGTGAGTCACGAGGACTCAGCAATCTCACACCCGCGAGATCAAGACTATTTAAGCTTATAGGAAGGATGTAGTAATGAGGTGGAGCTGCAGCAAGCGACTAGCATATATGGTGGCTACAATCGCAAAAGAGAGAGCGAGAAGAGAAGCAAGGCACGGTCGTGAAGCTAGTAGCGATCAAGAAGTGATCCTGAAACTACTTACGTCAAACATAACTCCAACACCGTGTTCACTTCCCGGACTCCGCCGGAAAGAGACCATCACGGTTACACACGCGGTTGATGTATTTTAATTAAGGTCAACTTGGGTTTTCTACAACCGACATTAACAAATTCCCATCGCCACACAACCAGGCACGGCTCTCGAAAGTTTAAACCTGCAGGGTGTCCCAACTTAGCCCATGACAAGCTCTCGCGATCAACGGCGAATAGACCTTCACCCGAGACACTCCGATCAGACTCGGTATCCGGTACATCAAGACATTTTGACAATGGTAAAGCGAGACCAGCAAAGCCGCCCGAATGTGCCGACAAATCCCGATAGGAGCTGCACATATCTCGTTCTCGGGGCACACGGATTGTCCAAACTTACGGTAGGCCAGCCCGAGTTGCCTGGTGACCACCGGCGGTGACAGAGTTGGACCAACACTCACGACGAGCATCGCCCGGGGGTAAATAAAGATGACCCTTGAGTCTGCAGAACCCAAGGGAAAAAGGCTTAGGTAGGCAAATGGTAAAACCAAGGTTGGGCCTTCTTTGGACAAGTTTTATTCAAAGCGAACTGTCAAGGGGTCCCATAAATCACCCGACCGCGTAAGGGCGCAAAATCCGGGAACATAACACGGTATGACGGAAACTAGGCGGCAAGAGTGGAACAAAACACCAGGCATAAGGCCGAGCCTTCCACCCTTTACCAAGTATATAGGTGCATTAATTAAATAAGAGATATTGTGATATCCCAACATAATCCTGCCCATCATGGAGCAATCTTCAACTTCACCTGCAACTAACAATGCTATAAGAGGGGCTGAGCAAAGCGGTAACATAGCCAATCAACGGTTTGCTAGGACAAGGTGGTTAGAGGTTTGACATGGCAATTTGGGAGGCTGACAAGCAAATGGTAGGCATCGTAGCATTGGCATAGCAAAAGAGCGAGCAAACTAGCAAGCAAAGATAGAAGTGATTTTGAGGGTATGGTCATCTTGCCTGAGATCCCGCTAGGAAGAAGAACGAGTCCAAGAAGAAGACAAACGGTCGTAGTTGCTCGAATCCTCACAACTCCGGAATGAAACCGAAGCTAACGAGAGAAGCAAACCGGAAAGAAGCAAACTATATGGTAAACACACAAGCATAATCATGGCATGATGCACAACCAAGTATGATGAATGTCCGGTTTAAATAGCATGGCATGGCAATATGCACAAACAAAATTACAAGTTGAATGGAGCCCAATATGCAACGAGTTGCACATTGACGAAACACCACGTCAATTATTTAGTTCTCTCTCGGTTATGAACAAGACAAGATTAAATGTTGGTTAACATGGCAAGAGGTGAAGCATAAATAAACTAACTATTTAGGCAAGTTTAAATGAGGCCGGAAACTCAAACAACGATTCCGGAAAAATCCCCATGTTATCTAGCAATTTAATGCAACAACAATTTTAAACATTTTAATTGTTGTTATCATGATGCGGATGACATATACAAGTTATATGCAATTTTTATGAAAATGTTGACATGAGCATGATAAGGAGCATTTGGTCGCCATGGCGGAACGAAAAGGGTGCCACGGCGGCGAAACAAAAATGGTGCCACGGCAACATATCCGAAAATGATGCCACGGCAACATATCCGAAAATGATGCCACGGCAACATATCGGTTCCGGTAGCTCACGGAGATACCGGTGCAAAAGGAGGCGTGACGTGAGCGAGTCATGCAGATGGTGGGGGTGATCCCGACTACCGGGTTCCCACGGAACGATGGCATGGCAATAGTGGAACGTGCAAAGACAATTCGGTCACGGTGCAAAACTCGAGCATCTCATACAACACACATGCATTCGTTCGCGGGCGTCGTCTCGGTGTTATACCTTCGAATTGTGCATCTTCGGTGCGGTTCGAGTCGTCGAGGGAAGTAGTCGTTCACGGGACGGTCGTAGTGGAAGTAGTGGTTCACGGACGTCGTGGAAGTAGTTGTACATGTTTCGTAGTGGGAAGTAGTTGTTCTTGCAGCGGTCGTAGTGGAAGTGGTTGTTCTTGCGACGGTAGTGGAAGTAGACGTTCACGTTTGGAGAGGAACTTGTCGCATCCAAGTCCTTCGGGGTTCGTCGGTAGTGGTACTTGGAAAAATGCACGTCGACGGTAGTCGTTCTAGGCAGGAAACAGTAGTTGTACACGGGTCTTCGGCGTCGAGGTACTTGGCGTTCCAAAACAGAGCAACACCAAAAGGCCTCGGGTCTTGGCGTCCTTGCCACTGGCAGCGGAGGTGCACGCAACAGCAGCAGGAGGCTGCAGAGGTGGCGACCATGTGGCAGAGCACGGCGGGGAAGCGGGGATGCTGATGGCCTCGCGGGCCATGGCGGGCGCGATGGGAGGCGCCGGAGCGGCGTCGGCGAGAGGATGCAGCAGCTTCTGCTGCTGCCGGCGGCGAGGCCGAGGCGGTTCGTTCTTCTCAGTTGTGCTCTTTCTTTTAAATTGCTCAACCTCTCAAGGTTCTTTGGTTTCACTCATTGGTCGAAGAAGCAACTTAGTTTTACCTCTTCTCTTCCTCTTCCGTTTCTCTCCGGTGCCAACCTAGATCTCGGGACGAGATCCTCTTGTAGTGGTGGAGTGTTGTAACGCCCCGAGACCGACGCTTCAGAAGACTTCCAGCTATTCCGAGTTTCGCCGTGTGTTTTATTTGCTTGTTGCATTGCATCATGTCATCTCTTGCATTGCATCGTTTCATCATGCCATCATATAATTAATTTTAATAGCTCATCTAAATAAAATTGCATAGATTGTTGATCTATTTAAATCGAGGGATTCACATGGTGATTTCTCTTTATAACGTATCCTCTCGATATTTAGGGAGATATTATAAAATATTCCATTGTTTTGGAATCACCCATGAACCCACTTGCATATTAAATCCCTTGGCCTTTTCTTCTTCAAGTTTTGACTCTCTAACCGTGCCAATAATTATTTCATCATTTTTCGGAGCTCCACCAAAATCTCAACATTTTGGCCACTCCTAAACCTTGTCCTAGTTCAAACCATTTGAATTAATTCAAATGAGTTTGAATTTAAATCTTGCATTCATGCCAACTTCTATTTTCTTGGGTCAAGCTTATTTTTATGAGCCCAGGAAAATTGTCTTCGTGCTCAAATTCCTTTCCCTAACACCTCTTCCTTCCCTTCTCTCTTATGCTTTTCTGTTAAAGAAAATTAGAGGGAGAGAGAGGAGAGCCAGCCCAACTGGGCCTCCCAGCTGCCGCAGCGCGGCCCAGCCACCCACGCAGTCAGGCCGACCCACCAAGGCCAAGGCCCACCAATCCCGCTGCTAAACCTAGCCAGTCTCCCGATCCCCTCCTCCTCATTTTCCTTCCGCCGCCAGCGCCCGACCTCGTCGCCCTCTCTCCCGATCGATCCACTCCCTCCTCTCGATCTCACCCTCTCCCTCGCAGCCTCGCACCCGACCCCTCTCAGCCCCACGCCTTGCCTCCCATGGCGCCCGATCCATGGCCTCCTTTCCTTCCGTCGTTGTTCTCTCGGCTCCATGAAGAACGCGCCCCGCTGCCGTTGCTCTTCCGCGACCCGTCGCCACCTCCTGCCGCTTGGCGCCCGAGGACCAGCTGCTGAGCCACGCGGCTCCGCCGCCCACCCCGGAACCTCACGACCTACATCGGCCCCTGCTGCGCCCCTACATCGGGACCCCGTCCGCCTCTCCTCCCGTGCTCGATGCCACGGGCGCACACAAGGGCGCCTTCCACGCCCGCCGTTGCCCGTTGCTGCTTCGTCCGTGCGCCAGCAACCTCCCGCGTCGAGCGCGCGACCCCGCCTCCCCGCCGGCTCCTGTCGCTGCCTCCTCCTCCCTCACCTGCGGCCTCCTCCTCGCCGCCCCTGGAACCGCACCGCCTCGGCCTCGCCGCCGGCAGCAGGAGAAGCTGCTGCATCCTCTCGCCGACGCTGCTCCGGTGCCTCCCATCGCGCCCGCCATGGCCCGCGAGGCCATCAGCATCCCCGCGTCCCCGCCGTGCTCTGCCACATGGTCGCCACCTCTGCAGCCTCCTGCTGCTGTTGCGTGCACCTCCGCTGCCGGTGGCAAGGACGCCAAGACCCGAGGCCTTTTGGTGTTGCTCTGTTTTGGAACGCCAAGTACCTCGACGCCGAAGACCCGTGTACAACTACTGTTTCCTGCCTAGAACGACTACCGTCGACGTGCATTTCGCCAAGTACCACTACCGACGAACCCCGAAGGACTTGGATGCGACAAGTTCCTCTCCAAACGTGAACGTCTACTTCCACTACCGTCGCAAGAACAACTACTTCCACTACGACCGCTGCAAGAACAACTACTTCCCACTACGAAACGTGTACAACTACTTCCACGATGTCCGTGAACCACTACTTCCACTACGACCATCCCGTGAACGACTACTTCCCTCGACGACTCGAACCGCACCGAAGATGCACGCTTCGAAGGTATAACACCGAGACGACGCCCGCGAACGAATGCATGTGTGTTGTATGAGATGCTCGAGTTTTGCACCGTGACCGAATTGTCTTTGCACGTTCCTCTATTGCCATACCACCGTTCCGTGGGAACCCGGTAGTCGGGATCACCCCCACCATCTGCATGACTCGCTCACATCGCGCCTCCTTTTGCACCGGTATCTCCGTGAGCTACCGGAACCGATATGTTGCCGTGGCATCATTTTCGGATATGTTGCCGTGGCATCGTTTTTGTTTCGCCGCCGTGGCACCCTTTTCGTTCCACCATGGCGACCAAATGCTCCTTATCATGCTCATGTCAACATTTTCATAAAAATTGCATATAACTTGTATATGTCATCCGCATCATGATAACAACAATTAAAATGTTTAAAATTGTTGTTGCATTAAATTGCTAGATAACATGGGGATTTTTCCGGAATTGTTGTTTGAGTTTCCGGCCTCATTTAAACTTGCCTAAATAGTTAGTTTATTTATGCTTCACCTCTTGCCATGTTAACCAACATTTAATCTTGTCTTGTTCATAACCGAGAGAGAACTAAATAATTGACGTGGTGTTTTGTCAATGTGCAACTCGTTGCATATTGGGCTCCATTTAACTTGTAATTTTGTTTGTGCATATTGCCATGCCATGCTATTTAAACCGGACATGCATCATACTTGGTTGTGCATCATGCCATGATTATGCTTGTGTGTTTACCATATTGTTTGCTTCTTTCCGGTTTGCTTCTCTCGTTAGCTTCGGTTTCATTCCGGAGTTGTGAGGATTCGAGCGACTACGACCGTTTGTCTTCTTCTTGGACTTGTTCTTCTTCCTAGCGGGATCTCAGGCAAGATGACCATACCCTCGAAATCACTTCTATCTTTGCTTGCTAGTTTGCTCGCTCTTTTGCTATGCCAATGCTACGATGCCTACCATTTGCTTGTCAGCCTCCCAAATTGCCATGTCAAACCTCTAACCACCTTGTCCTAGCAAACCGTTGATTGGCAATGTTACCGCTTTGCTCAGCCCCTCTTATAGCATTGTTAGTTGCAGGTGAAGTTGAAGATTGCTCCATGATGGACAGGATTATGTTGGGATATCACAATATCTCTTATTTAATTAATGCACCTATATACTTGGTAAAGGGTGGAAGGCTCGGCCTTATGCAGTGTTTTGTTCCACTCTTGCCGCCCTAGTTTCCGTCATACCGGTGTTATGTTCCCGGATTTTGCGTTCCTTACGCGGTCGGGTGATTTATGGGACCCCCTTGACAGTTCGCTTTGAATAAAACTTGTCCAGCAAGGCCCAACCTTGCTTTTACCATTTGCCTACCTAAGCCTTTTTCCCTTGGGTTCTGCAGACTCAAGGGTCATCTTTATTTACCCCTCGGGCCAGTGCTCGTCGTGAGTGTTGGTCCAACCTGTCAGCCGCCGGTGGTCACCAGGGGCAACTCTGGGCTGGCCTACCGGAAGTTTGGACAATCCGGTGTGCCCTGAGAACGAGATATGTGCAGCTCCTATCAGGATTTGTCGGCACATTCGGGCGGCTTTGCTGGTCTTGTTTTACCATTGTCAAAATGTCCTGATGTACCGGGATACCGAGTCTGATCGGAGTGTCTCGTGTGAAGGTCTATTCCTTCATTGATCGCGAGAGCTTGTCATGGGCTAAGTTGGGACACCCCTGCAGGGTTTAAACTTTCGAGAGCCATGCCCGCGATTATGTTGCAGATGGGAATTTGTTAATGTCCGGTTGTAGAAAACCCGGAGTTGACCTTAATTAAAATACATCAACCGTGTGTGTAACCGTGATGGTCTCTTTCCGGCGGAGCCCGGGAAGTGAACACGGTGTTGGAGTTATGTTTGACGTAAGTAGTTTCAGGATCACTTCTTGATCGCTACTAGCTTCACGACCGTGCCTTGCTTCTCTTCTCGCTCTCTCTTTTGCGATTGTAGCCACCATATATGCTAGTCGCTTGCTGCAGCTCCACCTCATTACTACATCCTTCCTATAAGCTTAAATAGTCTTGATCTCGCGGGTGTGAGATTGCTGAGTCCTCGTGACTCACCAGATACTTCCAAACAGGGGCGGAGCTGGGCCCCGGGCACCTAGGGCCCAGGCCCGGGGCGTGCAGATTTTACCAGGCTATTATATAGCAGGTGTTTCTACAGGCCCCTGGTGCAGCCCAATCAAACGAAGGAGGCCCAAAGACTGATGGGCTGGCTCACGATCACGAAGCCACGGACGCCCGTAGCGCGAGGCACTCGATCGCCCAAAGCCTAGCTCGCACGTACGCACGCACGCACATGAGACGCTCAATCCGCGCCGCCGTTCGCCTGTACGTAATCAATCTACAGCGCTCACGCCGCCGCCTCTTCTCACCGCTGTCCGCCGCCGTGGAGTCGTCCACGAACCGTCTCCGCCCCCACTTCCCCCTGCTTCCGGCCATCGCCCACCTCTGCGTTGTTTTCCCGCGAGGCGCGCCATCCTCTGCTAGCTGCTTGACTGCCGCACCTTGGTATTTTTCTTTGATGCTTTTCTGTTTCTCCTGATGCTTTCAGTTTATATCATGTTCTATAATGTTAAATGTGACTCTGTGTGTATCAGTGTATAATCTGCTCCGAACTAAAATTTCACTGAGATAATGTGCATGTGTATGTATCTAGTATTATACCTAGGGTATTTTTGAACACAAATTGATGTAATTGCTAATTTTATTTTATATATTGTAGTAAAATAAGATGAAGAGATTTTTTTCACTGGTGTCTGCAATGGGGGTGTGTACACCTATCATTTCAGATGGAGGGAATCAAACGGCCGAGGAGACTGAATCGACACCACAAACCGAAACAGCCGTAGAAACGGGACGACCACCTTCGACTTCAAGCAACACACTCGCAATGTCAACTCAAGAGAGTAAAAATCATGGTATTTCTGCTGATGCCTGTGCTCAAATTCGCAAATTCTAATATATTTTTTTTGCAATTGAGCCATGGAATATCTTTTGAGAACCTATAGCCTTATGGACGTTAAGTTTTTTCCTCGCGGCGATTTTTTTTGGGCCCGGGGCTTGGTTCAATCCTGGCTCCGCCACTGCTTCCAAAACCAGTTTGCAGGTGCCGATGTTACCGAGCAGGTGACGCAACCAAGCTCAAGGAGAAGCTCGATGAAGATCTTGCCCTTTGTGTTGTTTCGTTCTAGTTGATCAGTAGTGGAGCCCAGTTGGGGTCGATCGGGGACCTTTGTCGCATTTGGGGTTCTTCTTTTATTTTGGTTCCGTAGTCGGACCTTGATTGTATCTGGATGATGTAATGCTTTATTCATGTAATTGTGTGAAGTGGCGATTGAAAGCCAACTATGTATCTCTTTCCCTTATGTATTACATGGGTTGTGTGAAGATTACCTCACTTGCGACATTGCTTTCAATGCGGTTATGCCTCTAAGTCGTGCTTCGACACGTGGGAGATATAGCCGCATCGAGGGCGTTCTGGCGGGTGGCTACCTCCGCGAGGTCGTCTGGTGGGCGGGCGACTCGTGGGCTCGGCGAGGGGCGGCGGGTCGGGCGGGCGGCGGCGGGCGGAAGGCGGCGGCGGCTCGGGCAGGGCACGGCGACGGCGGCTCGGGCTCGGGCTCGGGCTCGGCGGCGGCGGTGGTGGTGGCGGGTGGTGGTGGGTGGTGGTGAGGCGGCGGCGGTATTTAAGGAGGGCTGCTCGGCTTGGGAAGGGCGCCGGGAGGAGTCCGCTTGACTCCCTCGGTGTCCGAGGCGCATGGGCCTTGTATGTGAGGAGGCGGCGGCGACGCTGGGCCGACTGGCTGGGCCTTTGGCCCGGTCGGTATGGGTTTTTTTTAAAACATTCCGCGACTTAGAAAAATCCTAGAAAAATAAATAAAAATCTAAAAATTCCAAAACAAGTTTTCTCCGTCTAAATGGAATATTTAGAAAGAGAAGAACTTTTCTTGGCCCCTAAAATGCAATTTTTTAAAAAATGCAAAATTTTCTAGGACAAATAAAATTCCGAATAAAATCAAATAAAAACCCAAAAATGATTTTAGCATTTTTCCTCCGATATTTTATTTAATTTGGAGAAGTCATATTATCTCCCCTCATTTATGTATTTGAACGAAATATTTTTTCGGAGAGAAAAATAATCAAAATCAAAATCCTCGTCTTCAATATTTGATTAAAACTCAAATATGAAAATCGGAAAATCCCCAACTCTCTCCGAGGGTCCTTGAGTTGCTTAGGATTTCGAGGATTGCAAACGAGAAAAACAATGAAATATGCTATGCATGGATGATCTATGTATAACATGCCAAATTGGAAATTTGGGATTTTACAATTTTCTAAGTTTACAATGACAATGTACTATGATTTTTGAAGGATTCTTTTGGAGGATTTCAGTACATACATGTCTCCTTTTCCAAGTTTACAATGACAATGCTTGATCCATATGGTTACAATCCGTATGCATTTCTCCTTTGGATTCATCTGTACTAGTTTTCTTAGGGAACTTTTCATCCACTCCAACATCTTGTGAAGATTGAAGATGGCATGTTAATGCCCATGTTAATCATGTCAGATCGAAGATGGCATGTTAGTGCATTTTACAAATCCTGCAAACCAAATAGGCATGTAGTAGTGTTCAAAACTGCATCTAGGCACTAACACATTTTCTTCTTTTGCAGATAAGATTAGGCCCAGTGGTGGATAATGTGATATAATATAAAAATCACATCAAATGCCTAGATTTACATCTCTTAGAAATTACTTTGAACTCCTACCGAGGGACCTTACCGGAGATTATATTCGCCAGGTTCTCTGTTGTCAGAGCAAGGCTGCTGAAGGTAATGAGGTTTGCCCTACATTTATTTCGGAAAAATGAATGGTTTGTTGATCAGCACCGGCGCCTGCGGCATAATGGAATAGGCTCCAAAATGCTGAATTTAATTTTGGAACTTCAGATGACAGAGTAACCGGAAGTCATCGTGTCAACCCCATACATGACTTCTCAGTGGTTGTCCCCTTTGGAAAAGTTGTGAGGTTTAGAAACCAGACTTAGAAGTGGTAATATTAGTTTGAACCTGTCTGATATCCATGCTCAGCGGATCAGCGCGAGCGTTTGCAGATGATGAGCTGAATTTCATTTCTAATATTAGTTTGAACCTTGTAATCTTTGAATGTGAGCCATATAACTCTGGAATTTGAACCATGTAATATTTCGAGCCTTTCTGGTACAATCGTTGAAATGGCATCGTATGAGACTCGTATATTGGTAGCACTATTTTGACCTTAATATGCAATGGTCTTAGATTAACCATTCTCGAATCTGTTTACCTTGTCGATCTCACAGCACACATTTGTATAGCTAACTTGGCTGTGATCTTGGACATTATTGCACATAGTTGGTTTCTTCCACTGTGTGCCCTGTAGAGCGCATAATTAATTATCGCACTCGAGTGTCCATCGTCACCCTTTTGTGTAACTTTGACCTCAGCACCCACGGGTAAAGTTACGACCGAAGTCATTCCACACACTTCGTTTTTACAAAGCTTTTTGCCAATAAATGCCCATGATTTGTCTCTCTTCTAGCCGACGCATGGCAAACCAAGCCGGGCGGGAAGCTTGCGCGGTAGCGCAGGAACAGGCTCACCGATAATACATTTGGTGCCTCTTCGAGCCCCCGCATGGTCAAACTGCGGTGCGGTGTTGTCAAGCGTGCACTGGAATCCTCCACTATGAACGTCGTGACAAGATGTGATGATTACAGGCCGGCTGGCCCCCATTTGTTACAGTGGTTATTTAACCCTTGTGTCTCTTCAACCTTTCGATCGTGCCCCACCATTGCTAGAAACACACTCACCATGACAAATTCATAGAGAGTATCATGCGTGGCTCCAGTGGCGCTCCGAGTGGCTGCCGACGACGAGCAACAGTTCACCATGCATGTCGTGGTGGACACCCACCGAAGGTTCACGGAGATCTTGGTGGTGTACACTAACAACCCGGTCTGGGTGGAGCACTCCATCCACATCATGGAGTTGTTGCTTGCTGATGAGAAGTACAAGGTGGTCAGGTTCGACCTCGAGCACACCCACGCTCGTGCCGGGTCTTGTCCCAAGGTCGCCGTTGTCCAGATGTGCATGCGCCGCCACGTCCTCATCTGCCACTACAGCCTGGCCACAAGGCCTACCGAGCATTTCGCCAGGTTTGTCAACAGCCCCCACTACATGTTCGCTACGGTCGACATCACCAACGATGTCAAGGTGCTCAAGAATTCGGGCATCGCTTGCCACAATCTTGTTAACATCTAGGGCCAATACAGATCTGGGGCAGCAAGGAGCATGAGAAGGACTCACTGGTTTGTTGGAAATATGCCCTAGAGGCAATAATAAATTAGTTATTATTACTATATTTCCTTGTTCATGATAATCGTTTATTATCCATGCTATAATTGTATTGATAGGAAACTCAGATACATGTGTGGATACATAGACAACACCATGTCCCTAGTAAGCCTCTAATTGACTAGCTCGTTGATCAATAGATGGTTACGGTTTCCTGACCATGGACATTGGATGTCGTTGATAACGGGATCACATCATTAGGAGAATGATGTGATGGACAAGACCCAATCCTAAGCCTAGCACAAAGATCGTAGTTCGTATGCTAAAGCTTTTCAAATGTCAAGTATCATTTCCTTAGACCATGAGATTGTGCAACTCCAGGATACCGTAGGAATGCTTTGGGTGTACCAAACGTCACAACGTAACTGAGTGGCTATAAAGGTGCACTACAGGTATCTCTGAAAGTGTCTTTTGGGTTGGCACGAATCGAAACTGGGATTTGTCACTCCGGTAAATGGAGAGGTATCTCTGGGCCCACTCGGTAGGACATCATCATAATGTGCACAATGTGACCAAGGGGTTGATCACGGGATGATGTGTTACGGAACGAGTAAAGAGACTTGGCGGTAACGAGATTGAACAAGGTATCGGTATACCGACGATCGAATCTCGGGCAAGTACTATACCGCTAGACAAAGGGAATTGTATACGGGATCGATTGAGTCCTTGACATCGTGGTTCATCCGATGAGATCATCGTGGAACATGTGGGAGCCAACATGGGTATCCAGATCCCGCTGTTGGTTATTGGCCGGAGAAAGTCTCGGTCATGTTCAAGATGGTTCCCGAACCCGTAGGGTCTCTACACTTAAGGTTCGATGACACTAGGGTTATAAAGGAAGTTTGTATGTGGTTACCGAATGTTGTTCGAGTCCGGATGAGATCCGGACATCACGAAGAGTTCCGGAATGGTCCGGAGGTAAAGATTTATATATGGAAGTCCTATTTTGGCCACAGGAAAATGTTGGGATTTTTCGGTATTGTACCGTGAAGGTTCTAGAAGGTTCCGGAGTGGGGACCACCTGCATGGGGACCCACATGAACGTGGGTAGTGGGGAAAGGCCCCATACCCTGGTCAAGCGCACCAAGATCCCCCTTAGAAGGAATAAGATCATATCCCAAGGATAAGATCAAGATCCCTAAAAGGGGGATAACAATCGATGGGGAAGGAAATGATGGGATTTCTTTCCTCCCACCTTTGCTAACGCCCCAATGGACTTGGAGGGCAAGAAACCAGCCCCCTCCACCCCTATATATAGTGGGGAGGCGCATGGGAGCTTCACCCTTCCCCTGGCGCAGCCCTCCACCTCTCCCAAGTACTCCTCCTCTCGCGGTGCTTGGCAAAGCCCGCAGATTGCCACGCCTCCACCACCACCACGCCGTTGTGCTGCTGCTGGATGGAGTCTTCCTCAACCTCTCCTCTCTCCTTGCTGGATCAAGGCATGGAAGACGCCACCGGCTGTACGTGTGTTGAACGCGGAGGTGCCGTCCGTTCGGCACTAGGATCTCCGGTGATTTGGATCACGACGAGTACGACTCCTTCAACCCCGTTCTCTTGAACGCTTCCGCTTAGCGATCTACAAGGGTATGTAGATGCACTCTCCTTCCCCTCGTTGCTGGTTTCTCCATAGATAGATCTTTGTGACACGTAGGAAAATTTTGAATTTCTGCTAGGTTCCCCAACAGTGGCATCATGAGCTAGGTCTATTGTGTAGATTCTTTGCACGAGTAGAACACAAAGTAGTTGTGGGCGTTGATGTTCTTCAATATGCTTACCGTTACTAGTCCAATCTTCATTCGGCGGCATCGTGGGATGAAGCGGCCCGGACCGACCTTACACGTACTCTTACGTGAGACAGGTTTCACCGATTGACATGCACTTGTTGCATAAGGTGGCTAGTGGGTGCCAGTCTCTCCCACTTTAGTCGGATCGGATTGGATGAAAAGGGTCCTTATGAAGGGTAAATAGCAATTGACATATCACGTTGTGGTTTTTGCGTAGGTAAGAAACGTTCTTGCTAGAAACCCATAGCAGCCATGTAAAACATGCAAACAACAATTAGAGGACGCCTAACTTGTTTTTGCGGGGTATGCTATGTGATGTGATATGGCCAAGAAGAATGTGATGAATGATATGTGATGTATGAGATTGATCATGTTCTTGTAATAGGAATCACGACTTGCATGTCGATGAGTATGACAACCGCAGGAGCCATAGGAGTTGTCTTTATTTATTGTATGACCTGCGTGTCATTGAACAACGCCATGTAATTACTTTACTTTATTGCTAACCGTAGCCATAGTAGTAGAAGTAATAAGTTGGCGAGACAACTTCATGGAGACACGATGATGGAGATCATGGTGTCATGCGGTGACGATGATGATCATGGAGCCTCAAGATGGAGATCAAAGGAGCAATATGATATTGGCCATATCATGTCACTTTTTGATTGCATGTGATGTTTATCATGTTTATGCATCTTATTTGCTTAGAACGACGGTAGTAAATAAGATGACCCCTCATTAAAATTTCAAGAAAGTGCTCCCCCTAACTGTGCACCGCCAGAAAGTTCGTCGTTTCAAGCACCACGTGATGATCGGGTGTGATAGATTCTTACGCTCACATACAATGGGTGTAAGCCAGATTTACACACGCGAAACACTTAGGTTGACTTGACGAGCCTAGCATCGATGGACATGGCCTCGAACACAAGAGACCGAAAGGTCGAGCAGAGTCGATAGTAGATACGATCAACATGAAGATGTTCACCGATGATGACTAGTCCGTCTCACGTGATGATCGGACACGGCCTAGTTGACTCGGATCATGTAATCACTTAGATGACTAGAGGATGTCTATCGAGTGGGAGTTCATAAGATGAACTTAATTATCCTGAACATAGTCAAAGATCTTTTCAAATTATGTCGAAGCTCGCGCTTTAGTTCCACTATTTAGATATGTTCCTAGAGAAAATATAGTTGAAAGTTGATGAGCGATTATGCGCATAAGAGAAAGCTTATGTCCTTAATGCACCACTCGGTGTCTTTGAACCCCAAACGCCGCTTGTGGATGTTGCGAACATCGTACATACACGCTTTTGATAACTACGTGATAGTTCGCTTAAACGGTTTAGAGTTGAGGCACCAAAGACATTTTTGAAACGTCATGAACATATGAGATGTTTTCGAGGGCTGAAATTGGGATTTCAGGCTCGTGCCCACGTCAAGAGGTATAAGACCTCCGACAACTTTCCTAGCCTGCAAACTAAGGGAGAAAAGTTCAATCGTTGAGCTTGTGCTCAGATTGTCCGAGTGCAACAATCACTTGAATCGAGTGGGAGTTGATCTTCCAGATGAGATAGTGATGTTTCTCCAAAGTCATTGCCACCAAGCTGCTAGAGCTTCATGATGAACTATAACATATCAGGGATAGATATGATGATCCTTGAGGTATTCACGATGTTTGACACCGCGAAAGTAGAAATCAAGAAGAAGCATCAATTGTTGATGGTTGGTGAAACCACTAGTTTCAAGAAGGGCAAGGGCAAGAAGGATACTTCATGAAACGGCAAATCAGCTGCTGCTCCAAAGTGAAGAAACCCAAGGTTGAACCCAAACCCGAGACTAAGTGCTTCGTGATAAGGGAATAGTCACTAGAGCGGAATTACCCTAGATACTTGGTAGATGAGAAGGATGGCAAGGTCGATAGAAGTATATTGATATACATTATGTTAATGTGTACTTTACTAGTACTCCTAGTAGCACCAGGTATTAGATACCGGTTCGGTTGCTAAGTGTTAGTAACTCAAATAAATGAGCTACGGAATAAACGGAGACTAGCTAAAGGTGAGTGACGATATGTGTTGGAAGTATTTCCAAGTTTGATGTGATCAAACATCATACGCTCCCTCTACCATCAAGATTAGTATTAAACCTGAATAATTGTCATTTGGTGTTTGCGTTGAGCATAGACATGATTGGATTATGTCTATCGCAATACGGTTATTCATTTAAGGAGAATAATGGTTACTCTGTTTATTTGAATAATACCTTCAATGGTCTTGCACCTGAAACGAATGGTTTATTGAATCTCGATAGTAGTGATACACATTTTCATGCCAAAAGATATAATATAGTAATGATAGTACCACTTACTTATGGCACTGCCATGTAAGTCATATTGGTATAAAACGCATGAAGAAGCTCCATGTTGATGGATCTTTGGACTCACTCGTTTTGAAAAGTTTGAGACATGCGAACCACGTCTATTGGTGTATACGCATGAAGAAACTCCATGCAGATGGATCATTTGGACTCACTTGATTTTGAATCACTTGAGACATGCAAATCATACCACATGGGCAAGATGACTGAAAGCCTCGTTTTTCAGTAAAATGGAACAAGAAAGCAACTTGTTGGAAGTAATACATTTTGATGTGTGCAGTACAATGAGTGCTCAGGCACGCAGTGGATATCATTATGTTCTTACTTCACAGATGATTTGATTATATTTACTTGATGAAACACAAGTCTGAATTATTGAATGGTTCAAGTAATTTCAGAGTGAAGTTGAAGATCATCGTGACAAGAGGATAAAATGTCTATGATATGATCATAGAGATGAGTATCTGAGTTACGAGCTTTGGCACGCAATTAAGACATTGTGGAAATTGTTTCACAATTAATACCGCCTGGAATACCATAGTGTGATGGTGTGTCCGAACATCATAGTTGCACCCTATTGGATATGATGCGTACCATGATGTCTCTTATCGAACTACCACTATCGTTCATGGGTTAGGCATTAGAGACAACCGCACTCACTTTAATGGGGCACCACGTAATTCCGTTGGGACGACACCGTTTGAACTGTGGTTTGGAGAAACCTAAGTTGTCATTTCTTAAAAGTTTGGGGCTGCGAGGCTTATGTGAAAAAGTTTCAGGTTGATAAGCTCGAACCCAAAGCGGATAAAATGCATCTTCATAGGACACCCAAAACAGTGGGTATACCTCCTAATTCAGATCCGAAAGCAATAGGGATTGTTTCTTGAATCGGGTCCTTTCTCGAGGAAAAGTTTGTCTCGGAAAGTTGAGTGGGAGGATGGTGGAGACTTGATATGGTTATTGAACCATCACTACAACTAGTGTGTAGCAGGGCACAGGAAGTTGTTCCTATGGCACCTACACCAATTGAAGTAGAAGCTTATGATAGTGATCATGAAACTTCGGATCAAGTCACTACTGTACCTTGTAGGGTGACAAGGATGCGTACTACTTTAGAGTGGTACAATAATCCTGTCTTGAAGGTCATTGCTAGACAACAATGAACCTACGAGCTATGGAGAAGCGATGGTGGGCCCAAATTCCGACAAATGGTTAGAAGCCATGAAATCCGAGATAGGATCCATGTATCAGAACAAAGCATGGACTTTGGTGGACTTGCCCAATGATCGGCAAGCCATTGAGATAAATGGATCTTTAAGAAGAAGGCGGACGTGGATGGTAATGTCACCATCTATGAAGCTCGACTTGTGGCGAAGAGTTTTTCACAAGTTCAAAGAGTTGACTATGATGAGATTTTCTCATCCGTAGCGATGCTTAAGTCCGTCGGAATCATGTTAGCATTAGCTGCATTTATGAAATCTGGCAGATGGATGTCAAAATGAGTTTCCTTACCAGTTTTCGTAAGGAAAGATTCTATATGATACAATCAGAAAGGTTTTGTCGATCCTAAGGATGCTAAAAGGTGTGCTAGCTCTAGCGATCCTTCTAAGGACTGGAGTAAGCATCTCGGAGTTGGAATATGCACTTTGATAAGATGATCAAAGATTTTTGGTTTATACAAAGTTTATGAGAAACTTGTATTTCCAAAGAAGTGAGTGGGAGCACTATAGAATTTCTGATAAGTATATGTTGTAAACATATTGTTGATCAGAAATGATGTAGCATTTCTAGAAAGCGTATAGGGTTATTTGAAAAGTGTTTTTCAATGGAAAACCTGGATTAGGCTACTTGAACAATAAGCATCAAGATCTATAAGATAGATCAAAATGCTTAATAGTACTTTCAAATGAGCACATACCTTGACATGATCTTGAAGGTTTTCAAGATGGATCCATCAAAGAAGGAGTTCTTGCCTGAGTTGTAAGGTATGATGTTAAGACTTAAAGCTCAACCACGGCAGAAGAAAGAGGAAGGACGAAGGTCGTCCCCTATGCTTTTGTCATAGGCTCTATATTGTATGCTATCTTTGAGTACCTTTTGATGTGTGCCTTGCCACATGTCCGGCTAGAGGGTACAAAGGTGATCAAGGAGTCGATCACCAGATGGCGGTCAATATTATCCTTAGAGGAATAAGGATGTGTTTCTCGGTTATGGAGGTGATAAAGAGTTTGACGTAAAGAGTTACGTCGATGCAAGCTTTAACACCTATCCGAATGACTCTGAGTAGCAAACCGGATACATATAGTGGAGCAACCATTTGGAATAGCTCCAAGTGGAGCGTGGAAGCAGCATTTACAATATGACCTAGAAATTTATGAAGTACATACGGTCGAATGTTGCGAGACCGTTGACTAAAACCTCTCTTACAAGCAAAACATGATCAAACCCTAGAACTCATTGAGTCTTAATCACATGATGATGTGAACTAGTTTAGTGACACTAGTAAACTCTTGGGTGTTGGTCACATGACGATGTGACCTATGAGTGTTAATCACATGGCGATGTGAACTAGATTATTGACTCTAGTGCAAGTGGGACACTGTTGGAAATATGCCCTAGAGGCAATAATAAATTAGTTATTATTACTATATTTCCTTGTTCATGATAATCGTTTATTATCCATGCTATAATTGTATTGATAGGAAACTCAGATACATGTGTGGATACATAGACAACACCATGTCCCTAGTAAGCCTCTAATTGACTAGCTCGTTGATCAATAGATGGTTACGGTTTCACGACCATGGACATTGGATGTCGTTGATAACGGATCACATCATTAGGAGAATGATGTGATGGACAAGACCCAATCCTAAGCCTAGCACAAAGATCGTAGTTCAGTATGCTAAAGCTTTTCAAATGTCAAGTATCATTTCCTTAGACCATGAGATTGTGCAACTCCAGGATACCGTAGGAATGCTTTGGGTGTACCAAAGCGTCACAACGAATCGAGTGGCTATAAAGGTGCACTCTGGTATCTCGAAAGTGTCTTTTGGGTTGGCACGAATCGAGACTGGGATTTGTCACTACGGTAAATGGAGAGGTATCTCTGGGCCCACTCGGTAGGACATCATCATAATGTGCACAATGTGACCAAGGGGTTGATCACGGGATGATGTGTTACGGAACGAGTAAAGAGACTTGCCGGTAACGAGATTGAACAAGGTATCGGTATACCGACGATCGAATCTCGGGGAAGTACTATACCACTAGACAAATGGAATTGTATACAGGATCGATTGAGTCCTTGACATCGTGGTTCATCCGATGAGATCATCATGGAACATGTGGGAGCCAACATGGGTATCCAGATCCCGCTGTTGGTTATTGGCCGGAGAACGTCTCGGTCATGTCTGCATGGTTCCCGAACCCGTAGGGTCTACACACTTAAGGTTCGATGACGCTAGGGTTATAAAGGAAGTTTGTATGTGGTTACCGAATGTTGTTCGGAGTCCCGGATGAGATCCCGGACGTCACGAGGAGTTCCGGAATGGTCCGGAGGTAAAGATATATATATGGGAAGTCCTATTTTGGCCACCAGAAAATGTTCGGGATTTTTGGTATTGTACCAGGAAGGTTCTAGAAGGTTCCGAAGTGGGGCCCACCTGCATGGGGGACCACATGAACGTGGGTAGTGGGGGCAAGGCCCCATACCCCTGGTCAAGGCGCACCAAGATCCCCCCTTAGAAGGAATAAGATCATATCCCGAAGGGATAAGATCAAGATCCCTAAAAAGGGGGGATAACAATCGGTGGGGAAGGAAATGATGGGATTTCTTTCCTCCCACCTTTGCCAACGCCCCAATGGACTTGGAGGGCAAGAAACCAGCCCCCTCCACCCCTATATATAGTTAGGAGGCGCATGAGAGCTTCACCCTTCCCCTGGCGCAGCCCTCCGCCTCTCCCAAGTACTCCTCCTCTATCGCTGTGCTTGGCGAAGCCCTGCAGGATTGCCACGCTCCTCCACCAGCACCACGCCGTTGTGCTGCTGCTGGATGGAGTCTTCCTCAACCTCTCCCTCTCCTTGCTGGATCAAGGCATGGGAGACGTCACCGGGCTGTACGTGTGTTGAACGCGGAGGTGTCGTCTGCTCGCACTAGGATCTCCGGTGATTTGGATCACGACAGTATGACTCCTTCAACCCCGTTCTCTTGAACGCTTCCGCTTAGCGATCTACAAGGGTATGTAGATGCACTCTCCTTCCCCTCGTTGCTGGTTTCTCCATAGATAGATCTTGGTGACACGTAGGAAAATTTTGAATTTCTGCTACGTTCCCCAACATGGTTCACCTCATCGAGTCCATCATCGACCCCTACTACAGAGACATGAAGGATTCCTGCAACATCGACAAGCGTGCCTGGCACTCGGCCTGGATGGAGAAACTCGACAAAGCTCACGTCGTGTACGTGGCCAAGGAGGCGTACACATGCTACAACATGTACAGGCGGATCATTGACATGAGGAAGTGCCTCCTTCCCCAAAACGGCCAGGGATCCAGCCGGAAGCAGAGCAATGGCAAGCGTCTTCGCAACAAGAAGTAGATGATTAGATCCTCGTTTCTCCTAGTTTAGTATGCATGTAATTGCTTACTTTGTGTGTGAAAGTGTTATCTGTGTAGTCACTTCTGTAATTGTATGCTTAATTTGGTTATGCAATGCTATCTTCTTAAGTATATACATTGATGTTGTAGACAGAGCAAATCACATCGCACATGAACTAAACAAGGGAAGCCATCGGTGATGATTTCATCAATCACTGACAATTGTATACCAACGATCGTTTGCTCACAACACACACGGCTTGTTAACAGGAATCGTCTGTGCTGTTATCGGTCTTCCCACACATTTCTGATTACAGACCTGTTTGTCGCGTATCACACACATCTTGTTAAGTTGAACCGTTTCTGTTCTCTTGGCTCAACGCAAATAGTTCATCCGAGTGAACTGTATGCCGTATATCACACACACCTTCATCTGGCTGCCCGTTTCTGTTGTTTCGCCTCATCACAAGCAGTTCATCCGAGTGAACCGTATGCTCTACATCGCACACACCTTCATCTGGCAGCCCGTTTCTTTTGTTCCTCATCATCGCAAATAGTTAATTGAACTGAACCGTATGCCCTAAATCGCACACGCAACAAAAATCTGAACTGTGTTTGATGCATCCGTCATCGCAAATGTTTTGCACCTTTTTGACGTTTTTTTACAATTGCGATTATTGCACCGCACACAGTTTCGTTGAAGGGTGTCTGATCGTAGTGTCGCGTTAGCAGCATCCTGAAGTAGTGAAGGTAGATAGCCGAATGGCATAGAAGGAGAGACCAACCTTGCCGGGGTGTTCCATCCACAAGACACCTCATAGTACATTTAATGCATTTGTCCTAACTCGTCATCGTTAGGTATTTAGCAGTCTACGCACTATTTACAGTGTAGATTTACCATTTTGCCATTGTGGTGACCCCTTAGTTCAGAAAAGGAGGCCCATGGCTACCTTAACAAAGGGTTGAAACCATGTCCATTATACGCTTGTAGTTGCACCCCCGAGCACCTTGCCGGACATGCGCTCCTTGTAGCTGGATTTAGACAATCAATACACAAAGTAGGAGTAGGGTTTTACGCTTCACAGCGTCCCAAACCTGGGTAAACACCGTGCGTTCTCTGCTGACCCTACTCTTTGTGCCTGTCGATTCCCTTGCCTGAACAACAAAGGGATCGCATGATATCATAGATGGCCGTACGCACACGACATGAGTCCTTCCCTCATTGTGTGGCGCCCCTCCTCTCCCCTGCTCCTATATATACTAGAGGATTTTGCCCCTTGGCGACACACAAGTTTTGGAGCCTCATCTAATTCTTTATTTCTAGTTTTGATTGGGAGTTGATCTAGATTAGAGATAGACCTAGTTCTCTCTAATCCTCATAATACAAAAGCCCCATGTGGTTCTCTTCTTCTCCGTCTAATTGTCAAGCGATGATTAGCTCTGGATGGCGAAGCGCTGCCAGATCGTAAAGCCCGAACACATGCAATCCGTAGAGAGGACGTGCATTCGGTCTTCGGTTCAAGAGATCATTAATGAATGGTTTGAGGTACTTCATCAATGATCTATACCAACTCTTCTTCCATTTCAACTCGAAGCTAGTAACAATCTAATCTAAACCCCTAGTGCATCTTCATAGTGTTCCTAGGATCGTGATCCTAAGGAGGAATTTTTTTATTTTCTATTACGTTTCCCAACAAGATCCTTTTCCTTAGAGGCCTCCTCACCATCATCATGATCAGCCTTGTTGTCTTCATCTTGCACAGAAGACATGACAACCTCGCCTTCCTCCTCTCCAGGAGATGTGGTAGCCTCACCTTTGTCAGCAGAGGCCTCGACTTCTGGCTCTTCCTCGCTTTCCCTTTCCTCTTGGAGGGGGCCTTGCTAGCATGAGGGGCCTCGGTGGTACCGACTCCGGCAGCTTCTGCATTACTGGTTCTAGATCCTAATACGGTAGCTGGGGCTTCGACATGTAGGCCGCCAAGGTGCGAACCCCTGTCAACAACATGGAGGTCAGAAGACAAAGACAGAATTTGGCACACAAACAAAATATTTAAGAACTACTTACGTCGATCAACGGGTTTCAGCATGGAGGGGCTCCATGACAACCTTCATTGAGTCCTTCGTCGGGTCTAGGTTGGTCAGGATGCTGATACAATGTTAAATCTTGATCGGTGATAACATGCAAGTCCATAGGGTTTAGCTGTAGGCTTTTCTAAGTAAGAGTATTGATCCCATAGGGAGCACAAGAATCAATCTTTTGTCTCTTGGATGCTTTCAATGTTATCACTACAAGTTGTGAGTAACCCAAAGCAGTAGTAATGTGATGGAAATGGTGTAGCAAATATTAGGAGTGAATATTTCAATAAAAGTAAATAGCGATGATTGTAAATGAGAGTCTTGAAATCAATAGGACTAAAGCATTCCCGGGGAGTTTGGACTCCCCTCTAGTGTGCATCTATAGCAGTGCCTAAACACAATGCTATGTCGGATTCCTAAGACATTTTGCATGTTTCTATTTGTGGGCAGAGCCGGTACAGATACATGCATACACTCAGCAACCCCGTATCACATACGACACCACCATTCTTCCCCACTCTAGTTACCAAACAAAGATTAAGGGGAAAAGTTCCCCGTGGATGCAGCCTATAGATGGTCTCTGTTTTACCCCCTGCTGCAATGATCCAACACAAAGGGAGATAGGGCCTACCACGTCACCCACCTCCTCAACCACTCGGTTCACCAATAGTAATAACCTCCCGTGCAAAATTGGGATATGTTGGATGGGCGGCTTCACCCAACATCAAGAAGACTACTAACATGAACATGCAAAGAGGATACTTAAACCAAATACCAAATGATCTGTTACACACTAGGGTTCATCCATATCCCCGAGAACTAGGGGAACTGCTCACTCATGAAGGCAACAAACATCATAACACCGGTGATGGAGAACATGGATGAAGCACACATGTAACACACAAGTTGTCCCCTTCAGGGTTCTTGAGATTACAATGAATAGGATGTGGATGATGACGATGATGATAGTGGTGATGATGCTGAAGCCGTTCCATTGATGTTGGTGGAGGATTCGATCTTCTCCTTGCCAATTCCTCCCTCTGGATCGCTCCGACGGCTAGGGTTCCTCCTTCTACGTGAGTTTCAGGTCTCTCCGTGTGTCTCATCCATGATACGATTTCATGGTGTGGAAATGGTTGACCGGCGTCGGCGATGGCACTCCATACGACCGCCCATACATGCGGGGCGGTCATATGGAATGTCGTCTTCTGCACTGGAGGTGCGACAGTGATTCATTCTTTGGCCTTCTTGCTTGATTCTTTTATGGTAGGTGATTATCACTTTAAATACGTGATTCCACTACCATTTTGGGGGATTTCTTCTATATAACATTATTTGGTCCAAAAAGCATTACCTGAGGAAAAATGACAAAACTTAGTGTGTGAATGTGGTAAAATTCCACAATGCCTACTAGGTAGGCAGAAAAATATTAACAAAATAATCACATGATTTGGACTCGTCACCTCCCCCAAGCTTAAGTCTTTCTCATCCCCGAGCAAATACCGTAGCTTGTAAGAAAGAGGTCGTCTTTATTATGAGATGCGGGTGGTCCAAAATGAATGAGTGCATTATGAAATTTCAGAATTTGCATTGTATGATGGATCCTCTTGTAGACTACCATATCTCTAACTTAATTAGATGAGTATGAAGGCTTCCACACCTTACTATCTAGCACTAAAGAGAAGTTCTTCAACTTTAAGAGATAATTACTCCTCTCTTTTAGCCAAACAAGTTCCCTTGGCCCTTTGTTTTTAAAGAAGAATTTTTCTTATCTCCCCTTTTTCTTGAAGACTCAAGCCTATCCCATGTCACTGAGAAAATTTCTTTTCCTCCATTAGAGGCATGACATGTAAGATATGCTTGATTATTTATATTATTGGGGTTTTGCATAACTCATATTCTCGTTCTCATACTTTGGTTTTTACCGTATAAGAAACTTGTCCCTTTCGTACAAGGCTCATTATTTCATGGACTTCACCAAGCAATCATAGGAAAAACTGAAATAACGGTGACATGTCCTGTCAAGTTGTTAACCTCTTCTTCCCGATCAATACTAAAGATGTGGAATACTTATAATCATCATTTATAGCAAAAATATTTAGCACACAACAGGGTCGAGTCATTCAAAGAAATTTCAATCATAACACCATAATAGAACATTCATCTAAACATCCATGACTCAATGGATAAAATTCCTTCCTCTATCAAGATAGCATGATTGTCCAAAAAATATTCAAATTGAACGAAAAATATAACTAAAATATAACTGGAGAGTGATAGGGGACACAAAAGAGCTTCAACCCCCCCCTATAAGCTTAACATGCTTCGCCGACTAGATTCATTTAGTCATCTTTTTGTTGATACCAGTGTTCTCCTATGGAGGTGGAGTGGTGACACCCGTGAGGACCTAGATCATGAGTTTGTTGGCAATTCCATGTCCTTGATGCGGGAACGGTACGTGCAAAGTGTCGCTTCTTGGTTGGCGATGATCCTCAGGCTCGTGTTCAAAGCCTCATGAGTCTTGGTGGCAAGCGCCACCTCCAACTCCGTAATTTATTAAAATGTAGTTTTAGTTTCTACCTTAAAATTATTGGCATGTACCTCAGGTTGAGTAGGGGGTGTAGGGTCGGTGGTGCATTTCTTTCATGGAGGCCCCACTTGCATACGGGCACCGATAGTGTGCATCTTACGCGCCCTTGGGTAGATCTCCTGAGATTCTCCAATCGGCTCATGGATAGTTTAGTTCTCAGACACTTACCCATGATAATTGAAGTGTCCTTGATGAAGTTGTGCATGTCTCTGGTGACGATGACCTTGAACAATTCAATGGGGATGGCCTCTGGCTTTTTTGCCTCCTCTTCTTCTTCCTCCTCATCGATGGGTGGTTCCACCGGATCTTTCTCTAAGGATGACCAACCACAAACATGATGGATCCTCTCCCTCTTGCTTGATGGAGAGTCATAGCCTTCTTGCTCTAGATCATCCTCCTCTTGTGAGGAGATTTGCCACTCATCCCATGAACGAGCCATTGCTTCCTGCACTTCAAATCTCAAACGAACTTGGCCTAGATGGATTTGTTAGCTTTGATAAAGAAGGATGCAAAGGCCCTGTATATAAGAGGTTAGGGGTGTGGGTTTTGGTGAGATAACACTACTAGGGAAAAGCCTAGCAGTAGCGTGGGTGACCGCGCTACTGCTACGGCACTACAACTAAAGTGTAGAAGTAGCGCTTCTCTACCCGCGCTACTGCTATACCTTCTTAGCAGTAGCGCTTCCTGAAGAACGCGCTATTGGTAGTTATTAGCAGCGCGCCTCCCTACATGCGCTACTACTATTATTACTTATTCTATTTATTTTATATATTATGTCATATTCAGACACCATTATACAAGTTTTCATACAGTAGCAATTTAGAGATTGTTTTTACATCATAATGAGTTACTACATCACTGGGTGAAAGCACCGTGGATTAGCTTCAAGTGGATGGATCCAAAGTGACCAAGTCATGGATCAGCATCCACTTGAAACTAATCCACGGTTCTTTCACCCATGGATTGCTAATCCATGACTTGGTCACTTTGGATCCATCCACTTGAAACTAATCCGCGGTTCTTTCACCCAGTGATGTAATAACTCATCATCATCATCATCATCATAATACCATTAACAACTTATCATCATAATACATCATTGTCATATAACAACTCCTCATGATCATCATTTTCGTCCCTGAGACATCATATAACAACTTGGTCACTAGTCATAATCACAACTCCCCCTCATCACCATCATGAGTATTAGCTAGGACCAACTACCCTCTCTAAGGTAAAATAGCATAAAACAAGATAGGCCCTGACGCTCTATTATGGAGAATGGAGATTATCATGTCTCCAAATCTTGCCTTCACACAATGTTGCTTCCAAGTAGCTCCCTATGATTGTCCACACATCATAGGTTATAGAAATCCGGTATGAACATCGGTGAAGCCTAGGATGACCTGGCGGTAAGCTAATAACATCAAGGCGACCTTTCGGAAACATCAGATCATGCACACAATGCTTCGGGATTTTCTATTGAAAAACATAATAATAACGTCATAGTTAGCAATGTAGTTTAGCTTTAGAAGAATTTATGCTAAAGATGCACAGATGTCGTAATAGTAGAAAATCTTACAATGCCATCTCCATGGATGTTACCGTAGTTTGACATGTGCACTAGTGGCACATATTGACCATAATGTGCAGGAGTTTCATAATTGATATTATAATTCTCAACATAAATAATAAATGAGATCAGATGATCTTTCTCCTGATAAGTTAATTTTGCAACATCGGTGTAGTAGGTTTTGTCTACCATCTTTCATACACTTTTTGAAGAATGAAAATAAGCTGTCAATGGAAATAAGCTGTCAACTATTTTGAAATAAACAATATAAATTACTTAATAAATATGTTCGAGAAACTCACATAAAGCTAGAAGTGGAAGTGTATCAACAAGGACCCAAATGTCCATATTCTCTTCATCAATGTCTGGATCACCAAGATCGAAGGTGACAAGCATACCCTCCTGAAAATCATACGCCTTGCACATTGCTTCCCAATTCAAGCAACCAAAATGGGATACGCTCTCAGAATTTTATAGATTTACAGCAAAATCATAACCATGATGGGTCCGTTCACACAATGTTGCTTCCAAGTAGCTTCCTATGATTGTCCACACATCATCGGTTTTAGAAATACGGTATGAACAACGGTGAAGCCTAGGATGACCTGGCCATAAGATAATAACATCAAGGTGACCTTTCGGAAACATCAGATCATGCACACAATGCTTCGGGATTTTCTATTGAAAAACATAATAATAACGTCGTAGTTAGCAATGTAGTTTAGCTTTAGAAGAATTTATTCTAAAGATGCACGGATGTCGTAATAGTAGAAAATCTTACAATGCCATCTCCATGGATGTTACCGTAGTTCGACATGTGTACTAGTGGCACGTGTTGACCATAATGTGCAGGAGTTTCATAATTGATATTGTAATTCTCAACATAAATAATAAATGAGATCAGATGATCTTTCTCCTGATAAGTTAATTTTGCAACATCGGTGTAGTAGGTTTTGTCTACCATCTTTCATACACTTTTTGAAGAATGAAAATAAGCTGTCAATGGAAATAAGCTGTCAACTATTTTGAAATAAACAATATAAATTACTTAATAAATACGTTCGAGAAACTCACATAAAGCTAGAAGTGGAAGTGTATCAACAAGGACCCAAATGTCCATATTCTCTTCATCAATGTCTGGATCACCAAGATCGAAGGTGACAAGCATACCGTCCTGAAAATCGTACGCCTTGCACATTGCTTCCCAATTCGAGCAACCAAAATGGGATACGCTCTCAGAATTTTATAGATTTATAGCAAAATCATAACCATGATGGGTCCGTTCACACAATGTTGCTTCCAAGTAGCTTCCTATGATTGTCCATACATCATCGGTTTTAGAAATCCGGTATGAACAGCGGTGAAGCCTATTATGACCTGGCCGTAAGCTAATAACATCAAGGAGACCTTTTGGAAACATCAGATCATGCACACAATGCTTCGGGATTTTCTATTGAAAAACATAATAATAATGTCGTAGTTAGCAATCTAGTTTAGCTTTAGAAGAATTTATGCTAAAGATGCACGGATGTCGTAATAGTAGAAAATCTTACAATGCCATCTCCATGGGTGTTACCGTAGTTCAACATGTGCACTAGTGGCATGTATTGACCATAATGTGCAGGAGTTTCATAATTGATATTGTAATTCTCAACATAAATAATAAATGAGATAAGATGATCTTTCTCCTGATAAGTTAATTCTGCAACATCGGTGTAGTAGGTTCTGTCTACCATCTTTCATACACTTCTTGAAGAATGAAAATAAGCTGTCAATGGAAATAAGCTGTCAACTATTTTGAAATAAACATTATAAATTACTTAATAAATATGTTCGAGAAACTCACATAAAGCTAGAAGTGGAAGCGTATCAACAAGGACCCAAATGTCCATATTCTCTTCGTCAATGTCAGGATCACCAAGATCGAAGGTGACAAGCATACCCTCCTGAAAATCATACGCCTTGCACAGTGTTCCCAATTCGAGCAACCAAAATGGGATACACTCTCAGAATTTTATAGATTTACAGCCAAATCATAACCATGATGGGTCCGTTCACACAATGTTGCTTCCAAGTAGCTCCCTATGATTGTCCACACATCATCGGTTTTAGAAATACGGTATGAACAATGGTGAAGCCTAGGATGACCTGGCCGTAAGCTAATAACATCAAGGCAACCTTTCGGAAACATCAGATCATGCACACAATGCTTCGGAATTTTCTATTGAAAAACATAATAATAACGTCGTAGTTAGCAATGTAGTTTAGCTTTAGAAGAATTTATGCTAAAGATGCACGGATGTCGTAATAGTAGAAAATTTTACAATGCCATCTCCATGGATGTTACCGTAGTTCAACATGTGCACTACTGGCACGTATTGACCATAATGTGCAGGAGTTTCATAATTGATATTGTAATTCTCAACATAAATAATAAATGAGATCAGATGATCTTTCTCCTGATAAGTTAATTCTGCGACATCGGTGTAGTAAGTTCTGTCTACCATCTTTCGTACACTTTTTAAAGAATGAAAATAAGCTGTCAATGGAAATAAGCTGTCAGCTATTTTGAAATAAACAATATAAATTACTTAATAAATATGTTCGAGAAACTCACATACAGCTAGAAGTGGAAGCGTATCAACAAGGACCCAAATTTCCATATTCTCTTTGTCGATGTCAGGATCACCAAGATCGAAGGTGACAAGCATACCCTCCTGAAAATCATACGCCTTGCACAGTGCTTCCCAATTCGAGCAACCAAAATGGGATACACTCTCAGAATTTTATAGATTTACAGCAAAATCATAACCATGATGGATCCGTGGGTGAACTATCTTCGTCTCCATATTTTCATGATCTTCAAAATCCAGCTTCTCCAAGACATAGAGTCTTGCATGGCATGGGATAAGCTAGTCTAATTGTAAAAGTCGGAAATTACACGTTGAAGAAGCAGAAGTCATGCTTAATTACGAAAAAACACGTGTCCTTGTTGCGTACCATTTCAACATTGAAGGTCTCATCGAGCTTAATACTGAAGCACCGACCGTCTACCAGGTGAGGCCTGTCGCACAGATCCTGGTCATTGCCGCACCAATCGCACTCCGGGAGCCTATCGTCACTGTCAAACATTTCCTATGTTCATAATTCAAAGATTAAACTTGTACAATTCAATATATGTACTACAAAAACTAAATTAGATCATTATTATTCATCACGGGTTGATTATTATTCTCTCATATATATGGTGGAGTCTTGGCAGAATTAAAGTCAACCTGAAATGTCGTTAAATTATCTTTCTAGAAAATCCGGGCCACTTGATATTTCCTACATATTCTAGCACAAGTCATGCCAAAATTCATGGAAAAATCCGGCATGACCTTTGCTAAAAATGACATATATCGAGCACCCGAAATTTGTCGGAATGGAAATTAATCAAGACTCCGGCAAAACATAGGCCACTGTGAGATGTTCCCTACAAACATAGGCCACTTGGGCAAGCACTAGTAGTACACAACACTACATATCACATGTCTAAATCTCCTTCATATTTGAAAGACCTACATTGAAAATCTCCCTCATATTAATGTGAAACTGTCACAACTACTCATCTACTACTCTACTACATCTATGAAAACATCTTAGAGGTCTCACCTCAAGGTCAGTGGGGGTCGGTGACGGGGATGACGACGGGGATGATGCAGGGCTCCTTGATTTTTGCAAAAATATATATAAACAAAAACATTATTATCCTCATTTTAGTACTTAGTAAAACCCTAAACCGTAGAAAAATGCACTGGTTTTTTACCTACTCTCTACTTCTTGAACCATAGAAAGATGACCTAATTTCACATAACTTAGAGTTTGATTGCTGAAATATATTTGAAATATACTATGAACCCTAGAAAAAGCCCTAATTTCAGACTAAATGTAGTAAAATACAAACCATAATATAGAAACCATTAGTAAAAAAATTCTATTATATTCTATTCAAATAACCTAAATTTATACTAAATTTTAAAATATATTTGATTTTTTGCCCCTTCATTACTGAAAAAAAAACTATTTTATTCAAATAATCCAGATTATTGAAAAAATTCTATTCTATTAAATAATCTACAATACTAAATATCTTATAACCTCTACATTTATTAAACATTTACATTCTACATTCTATTGTAATTGAAAAATATTAAAAAACCTACATTTCTACAAGAACAGAGGGAGGAGGGATAGAGGGAGGAGGGAGGGAGGAGAGAGAGAGAGGAGGAGGGAGGATGGTGCCCGTAGGAGGAGGAAGGGAGGGAGGAAGGAGAGAGAGGAGGAGGACGGCCGACCGAGGAGGGAGGAGGGAGGAGAAAGGAGAGAGCAGGAGGAGGGAGGATGAGGAGGAAGGCGGCTTACCGACGAGGAAGGAGGCGGCGACGGCAGCGGAAATGTGACAGAGGAGGGCAGGCACGGGCCGAGGGAGGGCGGCTGAAGCAGCGCGGGGGTAGGCCGCCGTCGACGAGGGTGGGAGAGAGAGTGGAGAGATGGAGAGTGAGGAGGGAAGACTAAGAGGTCAGGCATGGGCCGATGATAGCCTGGGATTAGTAGTAGCGCGTTTCTAGGTAAAACACCACTACTAAAGTCAATAGTTGTAGCGCTGGTCCAAGATAGGCGCTACCGCTAAGTTTGGATGGGCACCTGGGCCCGGGCTAGCCATAACAACAGCGCGGTATTCCAGAACACGTTACTGCTAACCACCTACTAGTAGCGCCTGAAAATAGAAAGTGCTACTACTAATTATTAGTAGCGCCTTTTTTTACCCGCGCTACTGCTAAGATTCTGTATATAAAGTTTTCCCTAGTAGTATAAGGAAGTTAAAGAGAATTGGAAACAAACCAGATAGTATCGGAAAAAAATCTCTTAAGGATCGGAAAGAAATCGCGATTGATGGCCCTCCATACGACTGGTCGGATGGGTTCCTTCGGCTGGGTTCTTCCTTTATAGAGTGTTCGACGGTCTATCGGATGACCGACTTCCCATTATAGCGTTTGTTTGACTTCCTCTGTCCTGCAAGAAAAGAGTTGTTTTTTAAGAATGAAGGTTAGCTCTCAGTGATAGAATGATCGATGGCCTTTCATGCAAGCGTTTGGCGGTCGCATGGGTGGTCGCAAGGTCCATCACATGAATCACCTAAAGAAACATAATCAAAGGCAGCGTTCCATACGACTGCGTGGGATCATATGGGGGCGCCCGTATGATTTGGAAAACATAGCAATCTTTACAGAAAAATAAAATGAAATTGAATAAAACAATAATTAAGATAACTCGAAGAACCTGCACGAATTCCAACACCTCTGCCATCCTGTGTTTTTAGGTATGTTTTTATACCAGTCTTTTCACTACACCATGCATCGAAATTCTCACCGATTTTTGTTGGAAAAAATTTAGTATTGCCGACCGACAGTCTACCAGAAAAATTTCTAACGGATTGTTGGTCAAAAAAACTCTATGAAGTGACCCACCGTGGGAATACTATAGCATACGCCGTCCAACGGTCGGTCGGGAATTCTTTTATGGACCACAAACCATGATCGGGAAATAACGTCGACCAACAATCGAACACTAAATGAGCCACGGGCGCGAATGGCCAAAAGTTTAGCGCTAATAACCGGCTCAACCGGCTCCTCGTTTCGTTCCCCTCGCACGTGAAAAGTCAACCAAATCCCTAGCTCTTGGGGCATGTATAATAGTTGACAAGATAGTCTTATTTAAGTCTTGCATACGATTTAGCGATGACAACAAAATCTCTTAGCCTTATCTTTAATAACTAACAATTCCTCAAAATATGGTGAGACATATTGTGATAAGAGATCACCTCTTGTCTTCTCTTAAATAACAAAAAACAAGTCTTCACTTATGAGTTCTCTCACCTCCTCATCATTAGTTCCCCACGCCCGCCGCCTGGGCCTTCCGGTGGTCCGTGGTCGATCCCGCGCCGTCGCACCGCCGCACCGCCGCCACACACCGCCCGGGGCTATCGCCAGTTGATCCCACCCCGCCCTGCCTCTGCAGCGCTGCCCCACGCCGCCGTCCTTGTGTCGCGCCGCTCCAGCGCCGCCCAATGCTGTCGGCCTCTCCACCGCCGGCACCACGCCCTCGTGCTACATCCAGCAAAGCTGCCGCCCCCTCCCTAGCCCAACCTCCCCCATCTCCACCACGAAGGGACAAACAGCGGCAGCGGCAAGTTGGATCGGGGCAGCGTGCTGCCGGGCAACGGCTGAGGTACAGCTCCTCCCTCTCATCCTTGCCTCCCTCCTTCTATCTCTCCCCCCCCTGGTGGCATATTGCGACAGCGTGCTGGCGTGGAAAAGAGTGCTCCGGTGGTGGGGAATGGGGAGCTCCAGTGGTGGGGAACGAGTAGATGTTCAGGACAAGGCACCTCATGCATTTCTTCTCTGGTTCTCCGGTTTGCTGTGTACTGCTGCTAGCTAGCCTAATTGTGAGAAGTTGAGCTTTGTGAGAAGCTTTATGGTAGCAATATGAACTAATTTTAGAAGTTGAGTTGTTGTGTGCAGATTTTGTTTATTTCCATGCAAATTTTGTGGTAGCAATATGTATTGATCCTTTCTTTCCATTGGCCATATAGTTCACCTTACACTAAGAGTCATGTTTTTGGTGTTACTCTTGTTATGCTTCTGTGCAAGATAGGTTATTTTTTGTTCTTCCAAAAAAAGTCCCCTAGATCTGTTTGTGTTTTGTGCTTAATCTGCCATGATGTGCTTAGTCTGCCACCATGTTTAATGTCTCTGTGTGCTTCATAAGAGGATTGTTCATATGTAAAAACTTTCCTTTTACATAAGAGGATTGTTCAAGTTAATTAAGCTACCATGGATAAACTTTCCTTTTACATAGCTTCAGTTTGTCTTAGATAACTTCCTCTTGTACTGTTTGTTCCTGAATCTAGTCCTTCAGTTTGTTCATGAATAACCTCCTGTTGTACTGTTTGTCATTAATCTTGTCTTTCAGTCTGGTCATGAATGTTTTGCTGAATAGAAAATACTCATCGTCTTATTTTTGGCTAATTCCATAATTGATATTTTTTTGTAACTACAAGTCTCACTAGGCACACACACATTTATGAGCATTAGGGCGCATCCATAGTACAGAACAGAGCATCATACACTGGTAGTTGCTTTTAAAGTTGCTATTTCTGAATCTTGTTTCTAGGCTAACCTAGTATTTATAATCTTTATTTCTCTTATGCGTAACCTGATGGTTTCATAGGTTCTGGCTCTTATACGTATGAAGATTTGTATGTAGAGTACATACGCTTCTCTGAAAGTAATGGCTTAATTTAATCTAATTTGTGGCACTGAAGTACATATGTTTTTCTCTGATGCATTTCTGAATATAAGTGGCTCTTATTTGATGCATTGCCAGGAAACCTGATTGATGCGTACCTGGTGTTGGTAATATGCGTGCGTGTGTAGCGCTGTTATTCCCCGGCCTGAGAGATGTGTGTGTGGTGTTGATGGATGCAAGATGCTTAGGTGTTGATTAATGCGTGTTTGTGCTGGATCGATGCAAGAGCTGCAAACTGATGTCCCCTCTCTGACGCATGTAAATCATCTATGCGTGCTAAATTTGTACTGACATGTCCCCTATCTGTTGCATAATTTTCATGACAACCAGCACATAGGAGCAGCTCTTGGTGATTTTAGCAAAAGTTCACGCCCAAGGGGTTCACTGTGTGGCCATGAGAGGTAGCAAACAAACAACCTATATCTCCCCCTAGATAAGAAATAAAGGCCGGTAATTTTTCTCCTAAATATGTTTTAGTTGTGAAGTAGTTTTTTGAACATAATCACATTGTTTTGCTGCTTTGATGATTGTTTTTCCTACACTTTAACAAATATGTATTATTTATTGTGGCGAATTTGGAGTTGATGCATAGGGCAGAAGGTTTCATTGAGTCGTCTTATTCTCTTAGCTGTTTCCTCCACAATTTATTTCTCTTATTTTTCGGAAAGCATAAATTTCTTGTTCAAGGTAAGCACAATGTTATTGTACATATACTTATTGGATGTATATGAATACATGTAATTAGTTGTTTTAAATGGAAGGTTTCATTGCATCGAGCAAACAAACTTTAAATGTTTATGGCACTTACTATAGTTGACTTCTCATTTTTTGCACCGGATTTTCTAGCAGTATATAATCTATGACAGGACTTGCCGCTTAAACAATGTGATTATGGGAAATTGGGGACAGAAGCAACAAGTGTGTGAACTCAAACTTCTGTGTGAGCTCATACTGGTTGCCTGGCAAAAAGCCCAGGAAGATAGCCCGGCAAATGTTCGTGCTTCAGAATTTTCGGAAGTTCTTCTACTTCTATCACATCAGCAGAGCTTGATCCTCATGCCTTGCACACGTGTTCTTTTAATAATGTAAGTATACCTTTTTCTCCTGTTTCAATGCACAAGCAAATTTTTGGTCGAGTTGATTCTTGAGAGTATCACTTGAATATATCATCAATATATACATCTATTTCCCCTGTTGCAACGCATGGGTATTGGCCTAGTTTCTAGAAAAAACTGTAGTTTTGAAAATACTTTGAGGTGTTTGGTCCAAGTACATACCATAGTTTTACAAACTATAGTATCCCCAATGTATCTATAGTATCCCCAATGTATCTATTGTTGCCACCAGGAACTATATAACACAAAAATTATGTCTTTTGAAAATAGAACATCTGAAGCTTATATTGGTATATTTTTTGTAATATATTACTTGTATTAGGTTGGTCAAATTGACGACCTAGGGGTACGCGCACGCCTTGTAAACTGAGAGAGAGGGAGTACAAATCTACTTAGTGGAAAGGAAATTTCATCAGCTTGCATATATATTAATTTTATGCTTTTTTGTCTTTCCAGGTTGCTGTTGGATTCTGTAGGAAAGACAAAGAGGACCAAGCAGTAGATATCTTCTGTAATGGAGCAAAAACAATGATCTTGTAGCTATCAGTTTGCGTCAACTAGATATCTTCTGTAATGGAGCAAAAACAATGATCTTGTAGCTATCATTTTGTAATGGATATCTTGTGTAACGGACCATACATTGAATCGTCAAACATGCACCTATCATTTTATAAACCTATTGGGTGTTTCGGTCACTCCTACAAATGTAACGGACCATACCATTGGCAAAATGTTTACGAACCATCGATCGGCAAAAGGAAGCCTTGTCCTATAGTTGGTCGGGAAAGGTTCATTGTAGGGCCAACGAAAAGTTGGTTGGCAAAACTAATACCATCAGATTGTTGGTCGGGAAAGGTTTATAGTAGAGCCAGCGAAAAATTGGTCAGCAAAGGTATTGCCATCGAATAGTCGGTCGGGAAAGGTTCATAACAGAAAATCGGTCGGGAAAGGTGCATGGCAGGGCCAACAAAATATCGGTCGGTAATGCTTCCTATAGTTGTCCAACGGTCGGTCGGTAAGATAAGTCGGTCGGGAAAAGGCTTTCCCGCATGGACTTTCCCCAACAGACCGTGTCGGTCGGCAATAGTCTTTCCTGACCGACTGTCTGTCGGCTGAAGCTGTTTTCCCGACCAATCTATCTGTTGGGGAAGTAGTGCTATGGTGTGGCGTTCTGGGAACGGGGGTCCCCAGACTTGCCTGCCTGCGGTCCGCGGCGTGGCTCCACCAATGGCCCAGTACGGTCCGTCTTCATCAGCCAACACTCAAGACCCTCGCGAGGGGCCACGCCTAGCGGGGCGGACGACACAAGGCCTCCTCAGGAGCGGCCTCCCTAGACAGGCTCGCGAGGGAGGCGGAGAGATCAAGGCGAGGGGTACCTCGCGAGGTTCCCGTGACGCAAGCCATGACGACCAAGCCCAGGAGGGCGCCAGCCTGCGCAGTGTCCTCGTTTCACCTTTGGTGCTAAGGGGGCAAGTGCAGGCGCGGAGTACCGAGGCATCAGGCAAATGTTTTCATATCGGTGCAACAAGACCAAGACCAGCAGGACGACATGACGGAGGTCATCTGGAGCCCAAGGTGGCGTCACCACCAGCGCCTTTGACAGGCGAAGACCACCTTTAGTCAGGATAGCTTGTACTAGCTGTCCCCTTTCAAAATGGCCGTTGTTGGATCCCTTCCCGCTCAATATTTGGGGAGAGGACCAGGGCCTCTATAAATAGGGCTAGCCACCACAGTAGGAGGGGCATCTCATCTGGGGACGAACTGATTCAAATCATCCTCACCCACACAAGTTCCTCCTCAGGAAGCTGTTCTTTCCTTGTATTGTTCATCATCAGCCCAAGAGGCAATCCACCACCACCACATAGGAGTAGAGTATTACATCTAGTTAGCTTAGAGATCGCGGCGAGGCTGTTAGCGTGTTTCGGTAGGGGGAAACCTTCGTGCGCACCCCAGTGTTCGGACCTCAAGGGTTTTGCCGGGACCCGATGTCCGACATTTGGCGCACCAGGTAGGGGTGCGCCGAAGTCTTCCTTCCATTGGTCCGCATCCCGCTGCTTCGTCTCATCCATGTCTGGCGACCATGACGGCGCCGATCGGCTGGCAGCTGGCCACTCGCCACGCCGCCGCCTAAGAAGACCTCAACCCCACGCCCAGGCAGCCCGCGACCGAAGGCGGTCACGCGATCGCCGCCCTTACCGCTGGCGGTGCGGGCAGCCGCAAGGGCCTCAAGCCACGCCATGCCATGGCGCCGCACACCCGACGGGAACAAGCAAACATGAGAGCCACGCTCACTGTGGCTCGGGAGCTGCTACGATGCAGGTTGATGGAGAGTGGGCAGGATACGTTGCTGGAGCGCGTTGCCGAGCTCCTGGATGTCGCGGCCTCAGGGGCACCGCCCTTCTGCTTCCAGCTTCCACCGGCCCTGGTCGGATCATGCGACGGGCCACTCTGCGCCCGCGTGCCCCCAGGCACGCCCCAAGGCTTCGTCGACACTAGCTCAACCATCGGCGTTGGATGCCATGCCGCACCCGCACCACCTCCGATGAACGAGGGCATGCGCATCGCCGTCTACGGCCCGGGCGGGCCGCTGCCCTACCATCCTCAAGAGGGCACGCTAGGCTAGGCAACATGGAGCGTGGGGCACTACGGCGAAGTCTTCGAGGCGGCGGCTTCGGAGGCTTACGTGCCCCGCATGGTGGATCGGGAGTACGTGCTGGAAGACGACCCCGGCTCGTTCCCCGAGCCAGGCTGGGAGGAAGAGACGCCAGAGGCCGAGCCCTTCCAGGAACCTCCAGGGAGCCTCACCAACCGCGCCGGCAGCAGCAGCTACCGGGTACCACTGATTCCTCAGGAGCAAGCTTATGCTAACCATGGGTCGCAGGAGGTTCAGGTCATAGCAGCGAACGGCGGCCCCAGCTCGGCAGCCTCTCTTCCACCAGGAGGAGCGCACTAGGGGCTGCAAGAGAGGGGCCGGGAGCCAGGCCCCTCCCCATGGCGCACGGAGCAAGGTGTCCCCCGGAGGTAGGCCCTCTGCCTGGGAGGTGCTACAAAGCCTACCCCCGGCAGAGGATCCGTGGTCGCCGAGGGCGCCGCTAGCGTCCCCTTTGCCCCTTTGGTGTCGTCCTGGTCTCCGGTCGCCGCCAATGGTGGCCGAGGGTGGCGCAAGGCAGGGCCCTCGTCTGGAAATATGAAGCAAGGCCCGGTGCCTATGAAGAAGGCCCAGTGCCTGTGAAGCTCGCCGCCCGTGACACTCTCACGTAATAATGAGTGGGGCTGTACACGCCCCGGAGTCTCAGGAGTGCTGCCCTTGGGCCTCGGGGGCTCCCTCCCACGCCCAGTGGCAGCACTTAGCTTGTAGGACCTTGAGAAGAGGTGTCTAGAGGGGGGGTGATTAGACACTAAGTGACAAAGTTGCAGTTTTTAAGTTTCCTTAAGTTTAAGTGGAGTTTAGGCACAAGTTTAACATTCACAATACATATCAAGCAAGCATGCAAAGAGTATATGAGCAGCGGAAAGTAAAGCATGCAACTTGCAAGAAAGTAAAGGGAAGGGCTTTGGAGGATTCAAACACAATTGTAGACACGGATGTTTTTGGTGTGGTTCCGATAGGTGGTGCTATCGTACATCCACGTTGATGGAGACTTCAACCCACGAAGGGTAACGGTTGCGCGAGTCCACGGAGGGCTCCACCCACAAAGGGTCCACGAAGAAGCAACCTTGTCTATCCCACCATGGCCGTCGCCCACGAAGGACTTGCCTCACTAGCGGTAGATCTTCACGAAGTAGGCGATCTCCTTGCCCTTACAAACTGCTTGGTTCAACTCCACAATCTTGTCGGAGGCTCCCAAGTGAGACCTAGCCAATCTACGAGACACCACTCTCCAAGAAGTAACAAATGGTGCATTGATGATGAACTCCTTGCTCTTGTGCATAGTCTCCCCAACACTCAACTCTCTCTCATAGGTTTTGGATCTGGTGGAAAGAAGATTTGAGTGGAAAGCAACTTGGGGAAGGCTAGAGATCAAGATTCATATGGTAGGAATGGAATATATTGGCCTCAACACATGAGTAGGTAGTTCTCTCTCAGAAAATGTATGCTGGAAGTGTAGGTTCAGTCTGATGGCTCTCTCCACGAATGAAGAGGAGGTGGAGGGGTATATATAGCTTCCACACAAAATCTAACCGTTACACAAAATCTACCAAACTCGGTGGGACCGAATCATTAAACTCGGTCAGACCGACCTAGCAAATAATGTGACCGTTAGGGTTTTCGGTGGGACCGAAATGCAACTCGGTGAGACCGACATGGTTAGGGTTAGGGCATAACATAATCTCGGTAAGACCGGTTCACAAACTCGGTGAGACCGATTTTGGTAATAAGTTTTCCAGAGAGTTGGTCAGGCAAACTCGGTTGGACCGATTACACAAACTCGGTAGGAGCGATTTTGGTAATGAGTCAACCAGGAAGTTTGCATTGTAATCTCGGTAGTACTGATTGCTCAAAATCAGTGAGACTGATTTTGGTAATGGACATATACAGAGAGATTACAATCCCATCTCGGTGAGACCGAGATCCCTATCGGTAAGACCGATTTGCTTAGGGTTTGTGGCAGTGGCTAAGACATCTGAAATCGGTGGCGCCGGATAGAAAGAATCGGTGTGATCGATTTTGGCTTTCGGTTTAGGTCATATGTGTGGAAGTGGGAAAGTAGTTGAGGGTCTTGGAGCATATCACTAAGCACTGTGGAGCAAGAAACTCATTAAGCAACACCTCATCCCTCCTTGATAGTATTGGCTTTTCCTATAGACTCAATGTGATCTTGGATCACTAAAATGTAAAATGAAGAGTCTTGAGCTTGAAGCTTGAGCCAATCCTTTGTCCTTAGCATCTAGAAGGAGTTCCCACATCCTTTAGTCCATGCCACTTCATTGTTGAACTTATCTGAAACATACTAGATAATAGTGTTAGTCCAACAAGAGATATGCTGACATTAATTACCAAAACCACCTAGGGAGCACTTGTGCTTTCAATCTCCCCCTTTTTGGTAATTGATGACAACATACATCAAAGCTTTTAGATAAAGACATAAAGAATAGCAAGTAAAGCTTTGGAAAGACATGTAACAAGCATAGGCTCCCCCTACATGTATGCAATCATGTAAATATGGAATATAGAAGTATGTGATAGCATAACCATGATAGAGCAGGCAATGTGTTACATGTATCTTGGCCATATGCATCAGAGCAAAGAATATTAAAGAGAATACCTTCATGCCCATGAGTCCTTCTTGCAAACAGTATGTACATCAGCAAGAATTCCTCATACACATGATTGTGATGCATATACTTACCTTGTAGTCTTGAGTTGGCTTAGGATGGAAAGAACCTGCGTAAACAAGGTTAGATAACACATATACATCTACTAGCCAGAGCAAACAGAAGAAACCACAAGAATACCAAGACTGGGATGACATGTAGAGAGTGAGTACTAAGTACCACATTGGATTAGACATGTCCCCAAGAGTAAAGATATGCAATGAATTTGAATGATTTCTTTCCCTTATATGTCTTGCTCCCCCTGAATCTAGCATGGGATACTGAGAGAAGATAGGGAATAGAGAATCAGAGCTGAAGAATCAGAGCTGAAAGATATGAGTGATGATTAGAGCTAATGCATGCTAATGCAAATAAGCACAAAAGATCATATGAACATGTCTCTCCCCTCAAGAAGACATGTGGCATCTCTCCTCTTGAACACCAAGCATCTGGGATCCTTGAGAAATACTTTCTACTTAAGTATTCTCTCCCCCTGGAGATCTCTCTCTCTCTCCCCCTGAGGATCTCTCTCCCCCTTGAGGAGCTCTCTTCCCCTTAAGAAGGTGATATACTCTTTTTGATGTGATCTCTCTCTAAATGATAAGCTTTGATGTGATCTCTCTCCCCCCCTTTGACATCAATTTCCAAGAAGGGTCTTCTGGAATCTGTCTAATGGGTTTGGTCCTTGAGACACAACACAAAGCAATGATAAAAAATATGATGCTTGTAGAGGACAAGATTCATTGAGTGGAGCTGGATCAGAAGAATCATAGAATATGTGGCAAACTGTTTTTCCTGGTGTGAAATCGGTGGCACCGAGTGGTATGCTTCGGTTGTACCGAAAGTATTCGGTTGGACCGAAAACAACAAATCGGTGAAACTGAGTTCATCATAGAGAAAACACTTGTCACCTCAGCTCACTAGACTGGTAAGATCTTACAAAGATTTGCAAGGAATTTACTGAAAGATGTGCAAGGAATTTACTGAAAGATGTGCAAGAAATTGGAATGCAGAAAATGCAGAGCAAACAGAAAGAAATCTAGATGAAGTTTTTTTTGAAAGGGGAAACAAATATGCATGAGACAAATGCAAAAACACAGAAAAGAACACAAGAAACTTCATCTAGAGATGGTCGGCGACAGAGTCACCTATGTTAGAGTATATTGACTTAGGAGTCAAGTGAGATCACTTGATCATAGGTCATACTCATCGTTTAAGCTCAAAATGGGGTTGCCATTTTATGCTTACATCTTGATGTATTCACATCTTGTCGAGTTGCTTTAGCTCATGACTTGGAGTAAAGCTTCTCTAAGATGGAATAACATACCTTGGTTGGTGGTGTTGAACATGTAGTTGAACTTCTGTGGGTTGCTCAAGGTTGATGTAGCTCATCAAGAGTTGGAGCACCACTTGGAATTTGAGTCCATCTACCTACATGGGTTAGTTCTTGCAAGGAAGAGCACTTGTGTATCCAAAATGACAATCATGATGCTCAACATAGAATTTGTCAAAGGATATGTTTGAATGGTTCCGTGTTTCCTTGTTTTCAACCACCATAGTGTAGAGACTTGGTGATGTAGAGATTGCTCAAGATGTGAGTAGATTACAATTTCATGGAATTTGATTCCACCAAGTACCTACATGGGTTAGATAACATGCAAGATGCAAATATATCCAAGACATAAGATTTTCATCATAAGAGAAATATCAAGGGTTAGTCATAAGCTCATGTCTTGCATGTATCCAATGGAGTTTCTACTCCAAGTTTGAAGCATCAATGATGTTCAATTCTCCTCTTAACCTGCAAAACACTTTCTCATCAAGAGGTTTAGTGAATATATCCGCTAATTGCTTTTCGGTGCGAACATGCTTAAGATCAATGTCACCCTTAGCAACATGATCTCGAATGAAATGATGACGAACTTCAATATGCTTAGTTCGAGAATGTTGCACAGGATTATGACCAATTTTGATAGCACTTTCATTGTCACAAAGCAATGGAACATGTCTCACATATATCCCATAGTCTTTAAGAGTTTGGGTCATCCAAAGTAATTGAGCAACATGAACCAACGGCAATATATTCAGCTTCAGCGGTGGATAAGGATACCGAGTTTTGTTTCTTAGAGGACCAAGACACAAGAGATCTACCAAGAAATTGATAAGTACCCGTAGTGGACTTTCTATCAACCTTGTCTCTGGCATAGTCGGAGTCAGAATAGCCAACAAGATCGAAAGAGGCCCTCTTAGGATACCAAATGCCAAAATTTGGTGTATGGATTAAGTATCTCACTATCCTTTTCACGGCCTTAAGATGACATTCCTTAGGAGCAGCTTGATATCGTGCACACATGCACACTTAGCATGATATCGAGACGTGAAGCACATAGATATAACAATGAACCAATCATAGAGCGATAAACCTTTTGATCAACCGGTTCACTATCTTTGGTCAAATCAATATGTCCACTAGTAGGCATGGGTGTAGACATACCTTTGCATTCTTGCATATTGAACTTCTTGAATAAGTCCTTGGTGTACTTCGTTTGAGAAGCAAAGGTACCTTCCTTTGTTTGCTTGATTTGCAACCCAAGAAAGAATTTGAGTTCACTCATCATAGACATCTCAAACTTCTCTAACATTAGCTTCCCAAACTTTTCACTAAAATGAGGGTTAGTCGAACCAAATATAATATCATCAACATAGATTTGGCACACAAATAGTTCTCCATTAACACTTTTAGTAAAAAGAGTAGAATCAATTTTCCCAATTTAAAAGCCTTTTTCAATAAGAAACTTGGTCAAGCATTTATACCATGCTCTAGGAGCTTGTTTAAGACCATAAAGAGCTTTGTGAAGTTTGTAAACATGATTGGGTTTCTTAGGATTGACAAAGCCGGGAGGTTGCTTAACATAAACTTCCTCCTCTATTTCACCATTTAGAAAAGCACTTTTAATGTCCATTTGGTACAAGTTGATATCATGACGATTAGCATAGGCAAGTAAGATGCGAATGGACTCAAGTCTAGCAACGGGAGCATAAGTGTCACCATAGTCCATACCTTCGACTTGTGTGTAGCGTTGGGCGACGGGACGTGCTTTGTTGTGAACTACTTGTCCATCTTCATCTTGCTTGTTGCGAAACACCCATTTGGTACCGATGACGTTGTGGTTGTTGTCGGGCTTCTCAACCAATGTCCAAACTTGGTTTCTCTCAAAGTTGTGTAGCTCTTCATGCATAGCATTTATCCAATCCAGATCTTCCAATGCTTCTTCAACCTTCATAGGTTCAATGCTAGAGATGAAAGAATAGTTTTCACAAAAGTTAGCTAAACGAGTTTTAGAGCGAGTGATTCTCCCGGTTTGAATGTCATTGTAGATTTGCTCGACGGGATGATCTTTAGAAATTCTTGCTCGAACTCGTGAAAGCTTTTGCTTGGGTCTTCGTTGAACATCTTCTTCATCTTGTTCTTCTTCTTGGCCTTCTTCATTGTTGGCGTTGTCGTTCTCTTGTCGCGGTGGAGAAGGAGGTTGTTGACGTTCATCTTGATGCACTTCCTCGTTTTCTTCATCTTGGTGTGTCCCTATTGTGGATGCTTCCGTATCAACTCTTGGTTCACCTTGTCGTGAAGTAGAAGCTTCCACTTGGACAGATGAGGTACTCTCCTTCACCTCCGTTGGATGGACCTTTCCAATAGACAAGTCTTGGATTGCTTCCGAAGGATCTTTGTCTCCTACATCAACTGGCAACTGCTCTACTTGCGAGCCGTTAGATTCATCAAACTTCACATCTACCGTCTCTTCAACCTTTCGGGTGAAATTGTTTTAGACATGGTAAGTGTGAGAGTTTGAGCCATAACCTAGTAGGAAACCTTCATGAGATTTAGGAGCAAATTTAGAATGACGATGCTTATCAAGAATGTAGCACTTTGAGCCGAATACTCGAAAGTATCCAACTTGGGGTTTGTTACCGGTGAGAAGCTCGTATGCCGTCTTGCCGAGTAGCTTGTGAAGATACAAGCGATTTGTTGCATGACAAGCTGTCTCAACCGCTTCTGGCCAAAAGTGCTTCGGCGTCTTGTACTCATCAAGCATCGTTCTCGCCATTTCGATGAGCGTCCGGTTCTTCCTCTCAACAACTCCGTTTTGTTGAGGTGTGTACGAGTCGAGAACTCGTGTGAAATCCCTTCTTCGTCAAGAAAGGTGTCCACATTTGCGTTCTTGAACTCCGTTCCATTGTCGCTGCGAACCTTCTTGATCTTCACTTCAAATTGATTCTGGGCCTTCCTAGCGAAGTTTTTGAAGATCTTTTGGACCTGCGATTTTTCATCGAGAAAGAACACCCACGTAAATCTTGAAAAATCATCAACTATAACTAGACCAAAAGAATTTCCACCGAGACTCTTTTAGGAGTTGGGACCAAAGAGATCCATGTGAAGTAGCTCGAGTGGCCTCCTTGTGGTCATGATGTTCTTCACGGGATGCCTTCCTCCAACCTCTTTACCTGCTTGACAAGCACTGCAAAGTCTATCCTTATCAATTATGACATCGTTAACTCCAAGGATATGATTTCCTTTAATAAGCTTGTCAAGGTTTCGCATACCAACATAACCTAATCATCTATGCCATAACCAACCTTTTGAGGATTTAGCAATGAAGCAAGTTTTAGGTTGAGCCTTTTTAGTGAAATCAACAATGTATAGATCACCTCTACGCACACCGGTAAAGACCATTTTATGATTGTCTCAACGAAACACTTGGCAATCTACTTCAATAAATAGGACATTGAAACTGAAATCAGCAAGTCTAGATACTGAAAGTAAGTTGTATCCAAGAGATTCAACGAGCATGACATTTTGTATGGAGCTATCATGTGATATGGCCACCTTACCGAGGCCAACCACCTTACCCTTTGAGTTGTCACCGAAAGTGACATACTTTCGAGGACTATCATTATCAGCAAGCTCATGAAACATGTCTTTATCTCCGATCATGTGATCGGTACATCCACTATCAAGAATCCATTCCTTTCCTCCTGACATATATCCCCGAAGATTTGCCATAAGACCAAATTGTCTCATCGCATCATCAAGATCGAAGTCACTATCCTCATCCTCATCATAGTATCCATGTTCAACATCGTCATGTGGTGTATCAAGTCCTAGAGAGGGTGATTCATTAGAATGAGTTTGACAATGATCTTGCTTATGAATTTTTATAGCTTCGGAAATAATATCACTAATAATACCAACATTTCCTTTGGCACGCATAAGGTTTGTAAGCTCAAATAGACGATCACCAAACATAGGATCACTAGTATTCATCTTACTCAAAGCAATAGACTTATGAAGAATTTCATCAAGATTTTTCAAGGAATAATATGGAAATCATTCCTCAAGAAATTTCCATATAGTGTAGGCACACTTAAGAGTAGGCAAACATACAATCAAGTTTCTAGGCAATCCTCTAATGATAAGTTCGGCAGTTCTAAGATTCATAATCATGTCAATTGACTCATCATGGGTAGGATGCATAGGATCAACATAAGGTGCTCAAGGGCTAGCAATGTACTTGTTCAAATGATATTGATTGAAAATTACAAGCATCTCATTTTTCCACTCATGAAAATACTCTCCATCAAGAATAGGCACTCTATGTCTAAGACTCCCCAAAGTAGACTCATCCATCTTCCTCCAATGGTGATTAAACTAAGGCAATGGAGACCAAAGCTCTGATACCACTTGTAGGACCTTGAGAAGAGGTGTATAGAGGGGGGTGGGGGGTGATTAGACACTAAGTGACAAAGTTGCAGTTTTTAAGTTTCCTTAAGTTTATGTGGAGTTTAGGCACAAGTTTAACATTCACAATACATATCAAGCAAGCATGCAAAGAGTATATGAGCAGCGGAAAGTAAAGCATGCAACTTGCAAGAAAGTAAAGGGAAGGGTTTTGGAGGATTCAAACACAATTGGAGACACGGATGTTTTTGGCGTGGTTCCGATAGGTGGTGCTATCGTACATCCATGTTGATGGAGACTTCAACCCACAAAGGGTAACGGTTGCGCGAGTCCACGGAGGGCTCCACCCACGAAGGGTCCACGAAGAAGCAACCTTGTCTATCCCACCATGGCCGTCGCCCACGAAGGACTTGCCTCACTAGTGGTAGATCTTCACGAAGTAGGCGATCTCCTTGCCCTTACAAACTGCTTGGTTCAACTCCACAATCTTGTCGGAGGCTCCCAAGTGACACCTAGCCAATCTAGGAGACACCACTCTCCAAGAAGTAACAAATGGTGCATTGATGATGAACTCCTTGCTCTTGTGCTTCAAATGATAGTCTCCCCAACACTCAACTCTCTCTCATAGGTTTTGGATCTGGTGGAAAGAAGATTTGAGTGGAAAGCAACTTGGGGTAGGCTAGAGATCAAGATTCGTATGGTAGCAATGGAATATCTTGGCCTCAACACATGAGTAGGTAGTCCTCTCTCAGAAAATGTATGCTGGAAGTGTAGGTTCAGTCTGATGGCTCTCTCCACGAATGAAGAGGAGGTGGAGGGGTATATATAGCCTCCACACAAAATCTAACCGTTACACACAATCTACCAAACTCGGTGGGACCGAATCATTAAACTCGGTCAGATCGACTTAGCAAATAATGTGACCGTTAGGGTTTTCGGCGGGACCGAAATGCAACTCGGTGAGACCGACATGGTTAGGGTTAGGGCATAACGTAATCTCGGTAAGACCGATTACACGAACTCGGTGAGACCGATTTTGGTAATAAGTTTTCCAGAGAGTTGGTCAGGCAAACTCGGTTGGAACAATTACACAAACTCGGTAGGACCAATTTCGGTAATGAGTCAACCAGGAAGTTTGCATTGTAATCTCGGTAGTACCGATTGCTCAAACACGGTGAGACCGATTTTGGTAATGGACATATACAGAGAGATTACAATCCCATCTCGGTGAGACCGAGATCCCTATCGGTAAGACCGATTTGCTTAGGGTTTGTGGCAGTGGCTAAGACATCTGAAATCGGTGGCGCCGGATAGAAAGAATTGGTGTGACCGATTTTGGCTTTAGGTTTAGGTCATATGTGTGGAAGTGGGAAAGTAGTTGAGGGTCTTGGAGCATATCACTAAGCACCGTGGAGCAAGAAACTCATTAAGTAACACCTCATCCCTCCTTGATAGTATTGGCTTTTCCTATAGACTCAATTGTGATGTTGGATCACTAAAATGTAAAATGAAGAGTCTTGAGCTTGAAGCTTGAGCCAATCCTTTGTCCTTAGCATCTAGAAGGAGTTCCCACATCCTTTAGTCCATGCCACTTCATTGTTGAACTTATCTGAAGCATACTAGATAAAAGTGTTAGTCCAACAAGAGATATGTTGACATTAATTACCAAAACCAGCTAGGGAGCACTTGTGCTTTCATAGCTCCGCGCTGGTGAGAAGACGTCGAAGACTAGACTAGGCGCCGGATGCGGCCATTTGCTTTTTGGACTCCCTATTTGTAGTCGTGCTTCCTTGTGTCGGATTTAAGTTGGAGTTGAATTTTCATTTGTGTGTGCGGGGAGGGTGACTTTTCTCGTTCGTGTGATTTCTTGCGTTCTGGTTCCTGCCTTAATTTGGAGCTGCCTCCCCCTCGCGAGCCCCTCGCGGGCGGGGCCGGGCAAAGCGCGCACATGCTGCACGCATGCCATGCTACGACCAGCACTAGCTCTCATGAGGCCCTCTCGACCGGGTCGACAGGTCCCTCAGGGGATCCTCGAGAGCTCACGACCTCGCGAGCCGATTCAAGACTTGTCCTGGCTAAAGGTAACCCACAACAACAAGCTCGCCGCAGTGCCTGTAGGCTCATGGAGGCACATGCTAAGTATCGGTCCTAAAAGCATAGTGACGACAATCTTTTTACATGAGGGGCATCCCCTCCCAAAATGCTCTTACAACCTTTGGGGCCGTGCTTGAGCTTCTGTATGCAGGATAAACAGCAGGAAAACACCGGATCAGTCAGACATATCGCTCACCGCGTCCCTCGGGTCACCTCCAGATGCATCGCTAGCGCCACTAGCGCTGTCACTAGTGTCGCCATCGCCATCACCGGCGCCCTGTCACCGTCATCGACCACGCCGCCTTCATCCGTCGCAACTACCACCCTGTCGTCGTCGGATGGAAAGGCCCTGACAAGCGCATCCACGTTATCCTCCACCCACCGTGCCAGGTCGCCTCGGATGGCCTTGAGCACCAGGGAAATGGCGACATCAAAGTCAAAGTCTGGATTGGTGTTCTGAAGATGGCTGAAGACACGAGAAAATGCGTGCCCGAGCAGGCCGTGGCTCCTCTCCTCAACAAGCTGGTGAGCTCTCTCGGAGCGGTTCTCGAGGCGCGTCACCACGTCAGTGAAGAAGCGGAGATGACAGGCATAATCGGTCGCGTGGGGATGCGGGGCGTTCTCATTACAGATGTTGCCCAGGGCCGCATCGGCCCTGTTCCTGAGGTCCTGAGCATGGGGCCATGCACGTGCTCCAACATACGCCGTTGAAGTATTTCCTCTCTATTCTGTTGCGCGATGGACTCAGCAATGGCAACCCGCTGCTGAAGAGGAGGCAGCTCGGCGCGGGCGGAGGCCAGCTCGGCCCGCGCCGAGACCAGGGCGGCTGCGGCGGCCTCCATGCGCCTTTTCGCTTTGGTCAGCCTGGACCTAAGGGCGGCAGTCCTGCCCGTAGCCTCGGCTTCAACCAGCTTCAGCTTCAGGTCATACCTGCTCACGAGATCTGCGCGAGCCTTGGCCACGCGGTGGTCGACCTCTTCCTGGACCTGGGCCTCACGCGCGCCAACATCGTCCTCTGCTTGGGCAACCTGGTGCTCCCTCATCTCCAACCGCTCAAGATCAAGACTATGCTCGGCGGCTTCCAGCGTCAGCGCTTCCTCGTGCTTCCGGAGCTCCTCCTCCTCGACAGGCGTCCCCCTCAGCAATGCAAAGGCGGCTTGGCACTGCTCCACTTGCTGCCCTAGGGAGTCGCTCTAGGCTTGGAGCTCCCATGCGCGCTTCTCCGCAACCTCGCGACGGGGATCTGCTTCCCGAGCCTCCTCCAAAGCTCAGGAGCAGGCCTCTCGCGAGGTTGCAAGGGACGCCTCGGCCTTCCTGTTGTCAAGCTCGCACTAGTGGAGCGCGAGGTTGATGGCCAACCTCAGCTTACGTCGCTCCTCGATCAGCCGTAGGCCCTCGGCTTCAAGGCGCACGCCTACGTCCGCAAGCTCTCTGATACGTCTCCAACGTATCTATAATTTTTGATTGTTCCATGCTATTATATGACCCCCTTTGGATGTTTATGGGCTTTATTTTACACATTTATATCATTTTTGGGACTAACCTACTAACCGGAGGCCCGGCCCGTATTGCTGTTTTTTTGCCTATTTCAGTATTTCGAAGAAAACGAATATCAAACGGAGTCCAAACGGAATGAAACCTTCGGGAGCGTGATTTTTGGAAAGAACATGATCCAGAGGACTTGGAGTGCAAGCCAAGAAGCAGCCGAGGCGGCCACGAGGTGGAGGGCGCGCCCCCCTATCTTGTGGGCCCCTCGAGCAGCCACCGACCTACTTATTCCTCCTATATATACCCACGTACCCCAAAAACATCCAGAGAGCCAACGAAAAACAATTTCCACCGCCGTAACCTTTTGTATCCGCGAGATCCCATCTTGGAGCCTTCGCCGGCGCTCCGTCGGAGGGGGAATCGACCATGGAGGGCTTCTACATCAACACCATAGCCCCTCCGATGAGTTGTGAGTAGTTTACCACAGACCTTCGGGTCCATAGTTATGAGCTAGATGGCTTCTTCTCTCTTTTTAGATCTCAATACCATGTTCTCCCCCTCTCTTGTGGAGATCTATTCGATGTAACTCTTTTTGCGGTGTGTTTGTCGAGATCCAATGAATTGTGGGTTTATGATCAAGTTTATCTATGAGAAATATTTGAATCTTCTCTGAATTCTTTTATGTATGATTGAGTTATCTTTGCAAGTCTCTTCGAATTATCAGTTTAGTTTGGCCTACTAGATTGATCTTTCTTGCCATGGGAGAAGTGCTTAGCTCTAGGTTCAATCTTGCGGTGTCCTTACCCAGTGACAATAAGGGTTGCAAGGCACGTATTGTATTGTTGCCATCGAGGATAAAAAGATGGGGTTTATATCATATTGCATGAGTTTATCCCTCTACATCATGTCATCTTTCTTAATGCGTTACTTTGTTCTTATGAACTTAATACTCTAGATGCATTTGGATAGCGGTCGATGTGTGGAGTAATAGTAGTAGATGCAGCAGAGTCGGTCTACTTGTCACGGACGTGATGCCTATATACATGATCATGCCTAGATAATCTCATAATTATTCGCTTTTCTATCAATTGCTCGACAGTAATTTGTTCACCCACCGTAATACTTATGCTATCTTGAGAGAAGCCACTAGTGAAACCTATGGCCCCCGGGTCTATCTTTTATCATATAAGCTTTCAATATACTTTTATTTGCATCTTTACTTTTCCAGTCTATATTATAAAATACCGAAAATATATTTATTTTATCACACTATCTCTATCAGATCTCACTTTCGCAAGTGGCCGTGAAGGGATTGACAACCCCTTTATTGCGTTGGTTGCGAGTTCTTTGTTTGTTTGTGTAGGTGCATGGACTTTTGAGGAGCCTCCTACTGGATTGATTCCTTGGTTCACAAAAACTGAGGGGAAATACTTACGCTACTATTGCTGCATCACCCTTTCCTCTTCAAGGAAACCAACACAAGCTCAAGACGTAGCAAGAAGGATTTCTAGCACCGTTGCCGGGGAGGTCTTCGCTCAAGTCAAGACATACCAAGTACCCATCACAAACTCATCTCCCTCGCATTTACATTATTTGCCATTTGCCTCACGTTTTCCTCCCCCACTCCATCCTTGCCGTTTTATTTGCCCTCTCTTTCCCAATCTTCTCCTCTCTCTCTCTCTTGCTTTCCTTTTTCTGTTTGCTCGTCTGTTAGATGTTTGCTTTGTCGCTATGGCTAGTCCACCTATCCTTGTTATCACTCCCGAACATGAAATTCTTAATTTTAAGCAAAGGGAGGGAGAAAATTTAAAAGATGCTTGTCATAGAATTTGCAATGCTCAAAATAAATCTACTAGGAAGTTTTCTACTTCCGTACTTCTTCACAATTTTTATGTAGGCATTACTCTGCGTTCTTGATACCGTTACCGGGGGGGATTTCTTGGGTAGCCATACGTTTGATGCTTATAATGCTATGTTAGATTTGTTTGGCCCACCACCTCTTTTGGTTAATGGAACTGTTTTAACTTTGGAACATGTGATGCAACAACTAATTATTAAAAATAAAGTTGCCACTGTTGAGTTGATTGAAAATTTGGATAAAAAGATTCATAATCACATTACCCAATATGGATCTAGGGTTGGAGTTACTTTGAAATTTTTTAAAGAGAAAGAACCTATAGTTAATGAAAAAATAGATTTAGACTTTGCAAGAATCGGTAAACTTGAGGATATCATTACCAACTTACGGTCGGTGTTTTCTTCCGTGAAAAACACTCCAAATACTCCTACAAAAACTGCCAAATTTATTTATGTTCCTAAAAATAAGGGTGAATCTTCTAGTAAGGGAATGTGGATCTCAAATCAATAAGTGTTCATCCCAATTGTCTCTCTATCATTAAGGAACCTTTTGCTATGAATGAATTTCTTGAATTTTTTCCTAAAGGTTTAATCATTGCTCAAAAGGGAGAAAAACCCCTAAAAATTATAAGTGCTCTATTGAGGAATTGACTGCCAAAGATGTCACTACTTAAATCTATCTTCGCTTTTATGCCTAGCTAGGGGCGTTAAACGCTAGCGCTAGTTGGGAGGCAACCCAATTTTATTTGCATTTTTTTGTTTTTGTTTCTGTTTAGTAATAAATTTTGCATCTACCTTCTGTTTAGATCTGTTTATGTTTTAGTTAGTGTTTGTGCCAAGTAGAACCTATAGGATAACCTACGGTGATAGTTAATTTGCTTCTGCTAAAAAACAGAAACTTTGCGTGCACGAAATTAGTTTTGTTAAATCACAGAAACGTGATTCTGCGTTTATTATTTTTCTGTAGATCAATAGATAAATTTTCCAGGACTTCCTATTTTGGTAGGATTTTTAGAGTTCTAGAAGTTTGCGTTATTTACAGATTGCTACAGACTATTCTGTTTTTCACAGATTCTGTTTTTTGTGGGTTGTTTGCTTATTTTGATGCATCTATGGCTAGTATTAAGTGGTATGAACCATAGAGAACTTGAAATACAGTAGATTTAACACCAAAATAAATAAATAATGAGTTCATTACAGTACCTTATGTGGTGGTTTTGCTTTCTTTCACTAACGGAGCTTATGAGATTTCCTGTTGAGTTTTGTGTTGTGAAGTTTTCAAGTTTTGGGTAAAGATTTGATGGACTATGGAATAAGGAGTGGCAAGAGCCTAAGCTTGGGGATGCCCATGGCACCCCAAGATATTCAAGAATAGCCAATAGCCTAAGCTTGGGGATGCCCCCGGAAGGCATCCCCTCTTTCGTCTTCGTTCATTGGTAACTTTACTTGGAGCTATATTTTTATTCGCCACATGATATGTGTTTTGCTTGGAGCGTCGTGTATGATATTAGTATTTGCTTTTTAGTTTACCACAATCATCCTTGCTGTACATACCTTTTGGGAGAAGCCCACTTGATTGAAATTTATTAGAATACTCTATGTGCTTCATTTATATCTTTTGAGCTAGATAGTTTTTGCTCTAGTGATTCACTTATATCTTTTAGAGCACGGCGGTGGCTTAATTTTGTAGAAATTGCTAGTCTCTCATGCTTCACTTATATTATTTTGAGAGTCTCTTAGAACAGAAATGTATTTTCTATGGTTATAAAATTGGTCCTAGAATGGTAGGCATCCAAGTTGGGTATAATAAAAACTATCATAGGAAGTGAATTGGATGCTATGTTCAATTTGATACTTGATAATTGTTTTGAGATATGGAGGTAGTGATATTAAAGTCATGCTAGTTGGGTGATTATGAATTTAAAGAATGCTTGTGTTGAAGTTAGCAAGTCCCATAGCATGCACGTATGGTTAAAGTTGTGTAACAAATTTGAAACATGAAGTGTCCTTGGATTGTGCATCCTTATGAGTGGCGGTCGTGACGAGCGATGGTCTTTTCCTACCAATCTATCCTCTAGGAGCATGCGCAAGAGTGCTTGGTTTTGATGACTTCTAAATTTTTGCAATAAGTATATGAGTTCTTTTGACTAATGTTGAGTCCATGGATTATACACACTTTTACCTTTCCATCATTGCTAGCCTCTTCGGTACCGTGCATTGCCCTTTCTCACCTTGAGAGTTGGTGCAAACTTCGCTGGTGCATCCAAACCCTGTGATATGATATGCTCTATCACACATAAACCTCCTTATATATTCCTCAAAATAGCCACCATACCTACCTATTATGGCATTTCCTTAGCCATTCCGAGATATATTGCCATGCAACTTTCCACCGTTTCGTTTATCATCATGACACGCATTACTTTTGTCATATTGACATTGCATGATCATGTAGTTGACATCGTATTTGTGGCAAGGCCACTTTGCATAATTTTTCATACATGTCACTCTTAATTCATCGCACCATCCCGATACACCGCCGGAGGCATTCATATAGAGTCATATCTTGTTCTAGTTTCGAGTTGTAATTCATGTGTTGTAAATCAATAAAAGTGTGATGATCATCATTATTAGAGCATTATCTCCAAAAAGGAAAAAAAAGGGGAAGGCCAAAAAAAAGGAAAGGCCAAAGAAAAAAAAGGGAAAAAATAAGAAAGGCCAAAGAAAAAAAGAAAAAAAAGAAAGGCCAAAAAGAAAGAAAGCCCCGCCCAGAAAAGGGAAATAAATAAAAAAGGGGCAATGTTACTATCTCTTTTCCACACTTGTGCTTTAAAGTAGCACCATGTTCTTCATATAGCGAGTCTCATATGTTGTAACTTTCATATACTAGTGGGAATTTTTCATTATAGAACTTGGCTTATATATTCTTACGATGGGCTTCGTCAAAATGCCCTAGGTCTTCGTGAGCAAGCAAGTTGGATGCACACCCACTAGTTTATTTTGTTGAGCTTGCATTCATTTATAGCCCTAGTGCATCCGTTGCATGGCAATCCCTACTCCTCATGTTGACATCAATTGATGGGAATCTCCATAGCCCGTTGATTATCCTCGTCAATGTGAGACTTTATCCTTTTTTGTCTTCTCCACACAATCCCCATCATCATATTCTATTCCACCCATAGTGTTATATACATGGCTCACGCTCATGTATTGCATGAAAGTTGAAAAAGTTTGAGATTATTTAAGTACGAAACAATTGCTTGGCTTGTCATCGGGGGTGTAGAATTTGGGAACATTTTTGTGTGACGAAAATGAAGCATAGCCTAACTATATGATTTTGTAGGGATGAACTTTCTTTAGCCATGTTATTTTGAGAAGACATGATTGCTTTTACTAGTATACTTGAAGTATTACTATTTCTTGTGTCAATATGAACTTTTATTTTGAATCATTTGGATCTGAACATTCATGCCACAAACAAAATTACATTGAGAATTATGCTAGGTAGCATTCCACATCAAAAATTCTATTTTTATCATTTACCTACTCGAGGACGAGTAGGAATTAAGCTTGGGGATGCTTGATACGTCTCTAAAGTATCTATAATTGTTGATTGTTCCATGCTATTATATTACACCTTTTGGATGTTTATGGGCTTTATTTTACACATTTATATCATTTTTGGGACTAACCTACTAACCGGAGGCCCAACCCGTATTGCTGCTTTTTTGCCTATTTCAGTATTTCGAAGAAAAGGAATATCAAACAGAGTCCAAACAGAATGAAACCTTCGGGAGCGTGATTTTTGGAACGAACGTGATCCAGAGGACTTGGAGTGCAAGCCAAGAAGCAGCCGAGGCGGCCACGAGGGTGGAGCGTGCGCCCCCCTGTCTTGTGGGCCCCTTGGGCAGCCACCGACCTACTTCTTCCTCCTATATATACCAACGTACCCCAAAAACATCCAGAGAGCCAACGAAAAACAATTTCCACCGCCGTAACCTTCTGTATCCGCGAGATCCCATCTTGGAGCCTTCGCCGTCGCTCCGTCGGAGGGGGAATCGACCACGGAGGGCTTCTACATCAACACTATAGCCCCTCCGATGAGTTGTGAGTAGTTTACTACAGACCTTCGGGTCCATAGTTATTAGCTAGATGGCTTCTTCTCTCTTTTTGGATCCCAATACTATGTTCTTTCCCTCTATTGTGAAGATCTATTTGATGTAACTCTTTTTGCGGTGTGTTTGTCGAGATCCGATGAATTGTGGGTTTATGATCAAGTTTATCTATGAGAAATATTTGAATCTTCTATGAATTCTTTTATGTATGATTGAGTTATCTTTGCAAGTCTCTTCGAATTATCTGTTTGGTTTGGCCTACTAGATTGGTCTTTCTTGCCATGGGAGAAGTGCTTAGCTTTGGGTTCAATCTTGCGGTGTCCTTACCCAGTGACAATAAGGGTTGCAAGGCACGTATTGTATTGTTGCCGTCGAGGACAAAAAGATGGGGTTTATATCATATTGCATGAGTTTATCCCTCTACATCATGTCATCTTTCTTAATGCGTTACTCTGTTCTTATGAACTTAATACTCTAGATGCATCTTGGATAGCGGTCGATGTGTGGAGTAATAGTAGTAGACGCAGCAGAGTCGGTCTACTTGTCACGGACGTGATGCCTATATACATGATCATGCCTAGATAATCTCATAATTATTCGCTTTTCTATCAATTGCTCGACAAGAATTTGTTCACCCACCGTAATACTTATGCTATCTTGAGGAAGCCACTAGTGAAACCTATGGCCCCGGGTCTATCTTTTCTCATATAAGCTTTCAATCTACTTTTATTTGCATCTTTACTTTTCCTATCTATATTATAAAATACCAAAAATATATTTATCTTATCATACTATCTCTATCAGATCTCACTTTCGCAAGTGGCCGTGAAGGGATTGACAACCCCTTTATTGCGTTGGTTGCAAGTTCTTTGTTTGTTTGTGTAGGTGCGTGCGACTTTTGAGGAGCCTCCTACTGGATTGATACCTTGGTTCTCAAAAACTGAGGGAAATACTTATGCTACTATTGCTACATCACCCTTTCCTCTTCAAGGAAAACCAACGCAAGCTCAAGACGTAGCACTCTCCACCAAGCTGGCCCATCGCATCCATCGCCTTTTGGAAGAACTCGTGGTGAATGATGATTCGTTCGCGCCCAAGCTTGAGCACGCTGCTGATGTTGTCCCCCGTCGCTGGCACCGTCGGCGGGATCCAAAGCGGTTCTCGATAGGGGGCTGGGGGCTGGCGCCCCCATGGTCGCTACCCAGGCCCCGCAAGGGACCCGGACCGGCGCAGGCTCGCCACTTGAAGAGGAGCCTTGGATTGACGCCAACCATTTGCCGTCCACGACCAGAGGAGGAGTCGTGGGTAGGCTGGCCGCGCTCCAAGCAAGGTTGCGAAGGAAAGGCGGCAAGGGCACAGGCTCGAGGCACCTGGCAGGCAGGCTTGCTTCTCCAGCTGACCCCGCGCCAGGGGCGGTGTCCAGGCTTGGGGCGCTCAAGGCTAGCGATGAAGACAAGGCCAGAGGAGGCAGATTCTCGGGAGACTCCGCAGGCTTGGCAGGGGGGATCCTGAAGAGCCACAGTCAGGAAGGGAAGCAACGATTGGGTAATTACAAGGATAAGGTACTTACTCGTCTATGGAGATGTACTTTCTATGTTTCAACGGCCGGATGGTGCCACCACTGCAGCTCGAAGACTCCTTCCTCTTGTGGAGCGCGGCGAAGTCCACACGAGACCGGCCAAGGCGTTGGACGTGGGGGCCAGCGCGGGGCGCGGCTGGGGAAGCACCAAGGCGGTCGACCTCCGGAGCGCCAAGCTGGGAAGAGCGCTCAGGCTCTGCCTCATGCTGGCATGCCGGGGCCTTAGGAGCTCCAGCCTCAGGAGCCGCAAGCTGCATCTCCCCCTCAACGACCGCCTCAGGGCGGGCCTCACGGGCTCCCGAATATGGCGCCTCGGGAACCTCAAGCGGCGTCGGCACCTCAACACCCACACCCACAGCCTCCAGTGATGCTTGCCTCCCCGCGTCCACCCTTGGGGCAAGCTCGGCGCTGGCAGCAAGAAGGGGAGCCACGATGATGGGATTCTCACGAGGCCCCACAAGGCTGACCGGGCGCAGCTCCCATTCATTGAAGGAAGGCATCTGCCCCGCGAACTCAACCCTGTTCGAGCAGAGATACAAGAGACCACCCCCTTGCGACATGTCGCCCAGTGAGGGGTTGCCAGTCAAGACATCAAGCATCATCCTCTGCGCTTCGGGTGAGAGCTCCGACTCTTGAAGCCTCATGCAATCCTGGTCACCAGCCAGGGCCCACATCGGCTGGGAATGGCGCTGGAGAGGGGCAATGCAACGCTGGAGGAACTCCTTCACCACCTGGGGTGCAGTCATGCCAAGGTCTCTCATCCTCTTCAACCGGAGCGAGACAAAGGAAAGGCGAGAGCTTGTGAGCTTCTTGTGGGCCTAGCCGGAGTTGGGGATGGCGGGCGACGATGGAGGCGAGAGCAGGGGGCTGAGCACTCCAACATCCACGTACACCCACCGCATACGGAACCCGCCCGTGGACGGCGGGAGGCCAAAATCAATCCCCGAGGCGGCCGTCTCCGCCATAGCCTGGAAGCTCAGGCACCCCGAGCACTTCGAGGGGTCGGTCAAATGCAGTGAGAAGAAATGGCGCAGGAGAGCAACGGAAGGAGCAATGCCCACCATGGCCTGGCAAACAAAGGCGAAGACGGTGAGAAGGGTAACGGATTGGGGATCAAGATGCAGCATGTGAGTCTGGTAATGGGAAAGCACTACATTGAAGAAGGCGGAGAAAGGGGGAACCAGGCCAGCCCATAGAGCATCAACGAAGAATCGAACCTCCGTGGCTGTCCTGTTAATGGAAGCTCGGAACGGAGGCCAAGCCACCGTCTTTCCCCACTCGTTGAAGCAGGAAGCGAGCATAGGGCAGACCTTGCCCATGGCCTCCAGATTGAGCACCTGCGATCGGCCGACAGCAGGCTCGATTGTCAGGGGCGGATTGGCTGTGAATAGAGGCTTCTTCCCCTTCTCCGTGCTAGTCGGTGCCATGGCGGTGGTGGGGCAGAGCTCAAGTCAGATCGGGAGCGGAAGGAGGAGCTCGAGGAAGAAGGGAGAATAGGAAGCATGCCGCATGCGTAGAGGAAATAACTGTGTAGGGCGCCGTGGCCACCTAGCCAGGCAGATATCGGGGCAGCGTGGGGAAGCGGAGACGCCCATGTCCAATCAGTCACCACGCGTCGACCAAGGCCGTAGGATGTTGGGGCCCGCGGCGCTCCGCACTTGCCCTTTGGCTTCGCCGATAAGCCAAGTCCGAGCGCGCCTTGGGCCCGGGGGCTATTGTGGGCGTTCTAGGAACGGGGGTCCCAGACTTGCCTGCCTGCGGCCCGTGGCGTGCCTCCACCAGTGGCCCGGTACATCCCGTCTTCATGAGCCAACACTCAATACCTTCGCGAGGGGCCAGGCCTCGCGGGGCGAACGACACAAGGCCTCCTCAGGAGCGGCTTCACCAGGCAGGCTCGCGAGGGAGGCGGAGCGATCAAGGCGAGGGGTACATCGCGAGGTTCCCGTGATGCAAGCCATGACGACCAAGGCCAGGCGGGCGCCAGCCTGCACAGTGTCCTTGTTTCCCCTTTGGTGCTAAGGGGGCAAGCGCAGGCGTGGAGTACCGGGGCATCAGGCAAAGGTTTCCATATCGGTGCAACAAGACCAAGACCAAGACCAGTAGGACGGCAGGACAGAGGTCATCGTGGAGCCCAAGGCGGCGTCACCACCAGCGCCTTTGACAGGCGAAGACCACCTTTAGTCAGGATAGCTTGTACTAGCTGTCCCCTTTCAAAATGACCGTTGTTGGAAGCCTTCCCGCTCAATATTTGGGGAGAGGACCAGGGCCTCTATAAATATGGATAGCCACCATAGTAGGAGGGGCATCTCATCCGGGGACGAACTGATTCAGATCATCCTCACCCACACAAGTTCGCCAACCACAAGAACACCTCTCCTCAGGAGGCTGTTCTTTCCTTGTACTGTTCATCGTCAGCCCAAGAGGCAATCCACCACCACCACACAGGAGTAGGATATTACACCACAACTGTGGCCCGAACCTGTATAAATCTTGTGTCTCTTGTGTTGTGAGTTCATCTAGCTAGCTTAGAGATCGCGACGAGGCTGAGGGCGTGTTTCGGTAGGGGGAAATCTTCGTGCACACCCCAGTGTTCGAATCTCAAGGGTTTTGCCGGAAACCGATATCCGACAGTAGTGTCTTGACGCGGAGCATCCTATGTACATCACTATGTTAAGAGTCTATTCGGGAAATGACACGTGTGACATCTACTTCACATACACAGAGGTGAGTCATCTCCTTTACGCGTGTTTACTTGACCCCTTCGAGGATGGTATACTACTTGACACTCCACTCGTGTGCATACAAGTTATTGTTGGAACACCACGGACGAGGAGGAGGAGTGTGAGCACGAGTCTACAACTACACCATCCGTGAGGGGAGCATGGAAGCCACGATCGAAGAAGACGGAACTGCTAAAGCTATAGCGGCCAGACATCCAGCGCCTATGCAGCCACGCAGGAGCTGCACCAACAGACGACCGAAGGCATCAGCGGCCGGACATCTGGCGCAACCCCGGACATCCTGCACCTCACCAACGCCCGAACATCCAACCTCCCACCCTCAGAGGAGTACATGAGCTAATGCCATAAAATGGCCGAACATCCGGCCAGTGCTCTGGACATCCGGCGTCTCGCGAACAGCTGGACATTCGACCCCTAGCTTGGACATCCGGCGCCTGCCTGCGTGCAAAGTCGGGCCAGAGGCCCATGTATCCCTTCACCCGTCACACTTCGTGGCTTAGACTATAAATAGACTATCTTCCCCCTCCTTTTAGGGTTAGCATTATGATAGCTCATCTTAGTTGAGCTTTGCACTTTACCTCTGCTTCTCTTGAGAGAATCACCATCCATCGTAGCAGTCCGGTCCCATGTGGAAGTGCTGAGGCGGCGGCACCTGAAAATCCCACTCCTGGGGCTCCTCCTCTGTTGTTGCTTGGTTGTTCTGGTAGGCAATAATGTCCGATGGTAGGACAGTGTGTCCATTCCTGGCAATAGAATCAAATAAAGCAGGTGCAGGCAACGGGATAATATCACGGGTATTCTCACTAAATACCGGGTTTTTTTGAACGAGAACGAATGTTGTTAAAATAATCAGCAGCATCAGTAAATTGGTGATCCACCATCGCCTGGTGATCTAGATAAACTCGGGGCAAACGATAGTCGTGGTGGCGTTTCTGAACATTAAAGTGACTCGCTAAGCGAGTGGCATAAATACCACCATGGATTTTGCCCTTGGTTCTGTTAAGGTGCAGACTACATGCAATAATAGCTCCTAGGTTAAAGGGTGATCATTGTGAAGTGCATGACATAAAATGGTGAGGTCAGGAGCACTAAGTATACCGCCCTTCTCCCTAGCAGTCAAACACTTCACGTTGAATAAAGCGAAGTGATGCATAGAAGGAAACTGCAAACTAGTGGCGGTGGCTTTCGATATGCCTCTTTCCTCACCAACTGTCAAAGAGAGGAGGAAGTCCTCAAACTCTGTCGGTCTAGGCTCTCTTCATTCCCCATCAGAGGGAATTAAGCATATCTCACAAAATTCAATGAGCGGTATGTGGCAGGTTTCAGAATATAAATTAAACTGCACCGCAGGAGGTTCATGCCTATTCAGAAAATAATTTTTTTGCACAAAAGAGTTTGTGAGGGTGTGGTGTTGATCACAGTCATCTACGATAAAGTTGGTATGTCTAGCATTTGCAATGAATTGCACGAACTCTTGGTGGAATCCGGCTTCGTCCATGAAGGCATTATGCGGCCATCTGCACGGCTGGACCTCCGTCCATCGCAGAGTGTTGATGTCACCAGCTGATGATTCACTGGTGACTCCCTTGGCATTCCTCTTAGATAAACTCCTTAGAAAAAGGACCATCTTCCTAAGAACAAATTTCTGAAGTTTTTGGGCCACAAAATGATGTCAGCAAAACTTCACAAGATTGATAGCAACTACTCATGTGGATGCCTAGAGACCAAATCAAGCATTCAAACTACTTGGAACTTCAAGAATTCGACATGCAAGCTCATTTACATCAGCATCAAGAGTAGCTAAATACTCAAAATATAAACCACTAGATTAAAAACTAACTGGAGCAATGGATGAGTCACATACCAAGTAGCAATCCCTCAAAATAGTTTCGGAAATGAAGCTTCGAGCAAAGAGATCAAAATCCATGGGTTTGAGAGCAAGAACACGCGGGAGAGAGAGAGAGAGAGAGAGAGAGAGAGAGAGAGCTAGTGTGATTTTTTTCTAGAGGTAGGTAATGACATGGGCTGAAGGGATAAGTGAGGGGGCACATGGGGCCCACTACCCACCGTAGCGCTGGGGTGGCTGCACATACAGTGCGCCTAGGGCTCGAGGCACCTCCTTGTGATGTTATTTGTATAAAAAATTCTTAAATATTCAGAAGAAAATCGTGTCAAAATTTCAGGTCATTCTGAGCACTTTTATTTTTTGTCATTTTTTATTACATGAAAAATATATCTGAAAACAGGATAAACATGACATTTTATTTTATTCAACTAAGAATAACAAAAAACAAAAAGTAGGGACAGAAGGTTGTGCTTACTAGATTCATCGACCGCATGCCTCTCGAAAATAGTCCATTAGTAAGGTTGATCAAGTCTTATTGACAATCACTTTCGATTAACATGAACCTGAAGAACATTCGTAAAACACTAGGTTACCTCAACAGGGATATGCATATCCCCAACAATAAGTATTTCATATTTCTTTCACAGTAGGTAAAGGGAGTTGAAAACTTCCAATAGTAATTGTCGTAGATTTTTCAATAACATTAATACTATTCACTTCAAATTGTTTCTTCGGAAAATGCACCGTATGCTCATTACCATTGATATGAAAAGTGACTTTGCTTTTACTGTAATCAATAATAGCCCCTGCAGTATTCTAAAAAGGTCTACCAAGGATAATCGACATGTTGTAAAGTCCTATTATTCAAAAAGGTTTTTCTATTCAGGTTCACTAGAGGTATGCAAAGTCCTATAATTTTTCTTCCTTTTCTTTTTAGAAGGACTAGGTGCATCTCATAATTAATTCTTTGAGAGTCTTGTTCAATTCTTTTAGGGTGTTCCTCAGGTTAAGGTGGTTCCTGAGTCATTTTAGCTCCTCTTGTTGCTAGCCTAACAACATAATCATTCTTATTATTCACATTCTCTTTTAGATTTAGCAACTTGTTTTAACTGGGGTTGAACCATAGAGGCATGTTTTCCTACACCTCTAATATCATTTACAATTCTAAACAACAAGTCACATAAGAGAGCAACCATATCAGAATTTTGTTTCAATTGTTTCATAACATTTGCATTGAAGTGATCTTGTTTTCTGATGTAGTTGTCAAATTCATACAAGCATTGACTAGGATGTTTATTGTGAGGGATATCACCTTCATCAAACTTTGAAAGAGATTTTACCTCTACCACCTATGGTGGTGCGTCAACCCCATGTATTTCTTCAACAGGAGGTAAAAAATTTAACATCTTGAGCTTTAATACCTTTTTCGGTCATACATTTCTTTGCCTCTCACATATCTTCAGGACTAAGAAACTAAATACCCCTCTTCTTCAGAAAGGGTTTAGGCGGTGGTTTAGGAAGAGTCCAATCATCATAATTCTTCAATATATTATTCAATAATTCCTCAACTTGTTCAACAGTTTGTTCCTTGAAAACACAACCATCACAACTATCTAGGAAGTCCCTAGAAGAATTGGTTAGTCCATCATAGAAGATATCAAGTATTTCATTTTTCTTAAGAGGATAATCAGGCAAAGCATTAAGTAATTTGGAGAAGCCCCCAAGCTTGTGGGAGACTCTCAATTTGCACAAAGTTGAATATTTCCTGTAAGGCAGCTTGTTTCTTATGAGCAGGAAAATATTTTTCAAAGAAGTAATAAATCATATCCTAGGGAGTACACACACAACTAGGAGCAAGAGTATTGTACCATATCTTAGCATCACCCTTCAATGAGAACGAAAATAACTTAAGAATATAGTAGTAGCAAATTTTCTCATCATTTGCAAAAAGGGTGGCTACATAATTTAATTTAGTAAGATGTGCCACAACAGTTTCAGTTTCATAGCCATGGAAAGGATCAGATTCAACCAAAGTAATTAACTCTGGGTCAACAGAGAATTCATAGTCCTTATCAGTAACAAAGATAGGTGAAGTAGCAAACGTAGGATCACATTTCATTCTACCATTCAAGGATTTTTTTATTTCAACTTGCATAATAACTTCTTAAGATCATCTCTATCCTTACAAGCAAGAAAGTCTCTAGCTACCTCTCCATCCATAACATAACCCTTAAGTATCTTAGACAATTCAATCCTTTGAGAGCTAGGTCTAATAGGTGTTTCATAGTTTTTAGTTTCAAAGACTTCATCTATTTCAGTATTTTCATCAGTTTCAACATTCTCAATATCTTTAGCTCTAGCAAGTTGTTCATCAAGAAATTCACCTAGTGTCACATTATCATCAAGCAAGGTACTAGCATCATCAAAAGCATCATTCATAGCAGAAGTAGCATCATCAATAACTTGCGACATATCAGAATTAATAGAAGGTGGTGCTGTTGCAAGTCTATTCAAAAGAGAAGGTGAATCACACAGCTAGATGGCAGTTCCTTACCTCCCCTCGTCTTAGAGGAAAAGAATCTTGGTTCTGGTATCTTTCAGATTCTTATAGTGATATATATATATATATATAGAGAGAGAGAGAGAGAGAGAGAGTGACACTATTCTGATCATGGGATCAGAATAGTTATTTGGATCATGGCGGCCTATATAGAGCCGCGAAGGAGTTCCCGAACCGAGCCCACCCACACAACTCCCCCGACGGCCCGACCCACCTGCCCACCTCCTCCCCACGACCTTCCCCCGATCCACCCCACGTCCTTCCCCCGATCCCGCATCTCTCTCCCACCCACCACCGCACACCACCGCCCACGCCCTCCCCACCCACCCAACACACCGCCGCCACCCTTGTGACTCAGGAGCCACCGCCCCATGAGCTCTGCGACCTCGGCGCTGGCCGGCCAGGACTCGGCGCCGCCGCCTGCGACCCCGGGCGCCGCCGTCCCGCAACCTCGCGAGCTGCCGCCAGCAGTGCGACCACGGCCACGCAGTGCGACCACGGGCGCAGCCACCCTCGGCAACCTCGCGAGCCGCCGCCAAGCAACCCCAGCGTCGTCACCACGAGATGGATCTCGCCACGCGCGCCAGATTCGCCGCCAGCATCGAATCCCAGATGCCCTCCCCTTACTCGAGGCCGCTCACCACCGCCATCTCCGACCGCTCAATTAAGTGCCCTACCTTCGCCTTACACCCACTGGGACGATCCTCGTCGCTCCTCGTCTGTGTTTCGGTTCCCGATGTCGCCGGGCGTGCGAGCCCAACCATTCGTGCCAAGCATGGCAGAGGCTACCACCGCCGTTCCCTACTTCCCTCTCATCGATTTGTCGGTGCGCGGTAACGCCGCCGCCAGGGCCCTTCCTCCCTTCCCCATGATTCTCATTACCTATTTTGCTTCGTCGTAACAATGGATGTTGAACTTCTTGTGTCGTATATATTGAATCTCTGAAAAATCTGACAGACACAAATTTGCTATATAATCGCCCAATGTACAACCTTGTCATTCTAAATATGCCACATTTGTTGCACATTTCTTCTCTTGGTTGTCATGGTGTTGTTTCAAATGTATATGGAAAAAGAAAAGGATTCAGTAGTTTATTAAAAATAAGGAATGACAAATGAGGAAGTAGAGAATACACACGCACACTAGTACTTTAACGAAAACTATAAGTTCCATAAAAATACTTAGGGGAGGGGAGTTTAAGAAAGCATCAAATTTCTTTTGAAATCCCTCAAAAACAACAATAAAAAAGTGTGATCTCTTGTTAAAAAAGATGATAATACATTTCAGTTATCTCGCCATGGTTTTAAATTCCCCTCCTTCAAATACGACGAATAGAAAATGTTGAAGTTCAAATTAAAATAGGCGAGCACTTTCCTAATGCCAAAGTTTGTACAAATTATTATTCCAATGGATTTTTCAGTTTTTTCAATAATTATAAAGTTGAAATTTTTAAAAATTGAGAAGTTTGAAGTTTTCATCGTCTCTACAAGATTAAACCAAGAAGTTCAAAATTGATAAAACGTGTGGTTCTAAAAGTTTATAAAAATGGGGTTTCCCCATTCGAAAGAAACATAAAATTTCAAATTTTAATAACGGAGTAGTTCAATGTTTATTACAATACCAAAATACCAATTTTTTTAAAAAGCAGCTCAAAACTGTTTAAAAAAAGGTTGTCCACATTTCTTAAAAAAATTAGAAGTTCAAGTTTAATTAAAGGAGCGGTCTGATGTTTGTTACATAACTATGATTTTCCCCGTTACTAAAGAATAAATCAATAAGTTCAAAAATTACAAATGGAGCGATTCAAAAAGTTTATAAAAATGGTGTTTCTACATTTTTACTAAAAAATGGAGAAGTTCAAATTTAAATAACATAGAAGTTCAAAATGTTTATTCCAAAACCAAGAAGGTCAAATTAAAAAAACGAGCAGTTTAAAAAGTTTGTAAGCATGGATTTGCCACAAAATTTTTTTAGATCTAGAAGTTCAATTTTAAATAAGTGAGCGGTTCACGTGCGAAGTTCAATTTAAAAAAAACTCATATTTGTTGCAAGAAGTTCACGTGCACCTCCGTGCATGGTTCAGACTTTATATTGCGGGATATCCGACTTCCAATTACATGTTTTAAAATGGCAGTACATGACGCCCGACATTCAATTGCCTGTAATTCGACGTATACACAGAAATGTGACAGAAGTTCATATTGAAAACAACGAGAAGTTCAATACTGCAAGGAATGCATTTCAGGTGAGAATAAAAGTATAGAAAAATAAAATCTTAAAAGGTTTGTTGAAATAAGTTCAAGTGCTCTTTTCGAGGAAGTTCAATTTTTTTTGCGAGAGAGGTTCACCTTGTATTTCCATGTTTGATTTTTTCCATATAAAAATTGAATACAATTCTTTACTCAAAATATAAAAAGGTGAAGTTCAAATTGAAATAACAGAGAAGTTCGGAGTTTATTAAAACATAGGATTTACCTATTCAAAAAATAAAAAACACAACACCATTTTTTGCACTTTTAAAAACAACTCATAAACGAAAAAAATGGTTTCTAGAAGTTCAAGTGCTCGGCGAGGAAAAGTTGAAAAATTCTTCTGAGAGAGGTTCACCGTGTATTTTGATGTCCAAAATACATAAAAAATATGTTATTTTTGTGTTTTAAAATAATTCTCTCAAACCAGAGAGAAGTTCAAAGTGATAACAACCGGAAGTTCACGTACTACATGGTGTGTATTTCATATAAGAAAAAATACAAAAAAAGTGAAACAGGGTGAAGTTCAAACAGAGATGCTCCAGAAGTTCAATTACTTCACATAGTGCAAAAAACACCACTAAAAAATCAGCACGTTAAAAATAAAGTGAAGTTCGAACAGACACGTCCTAGAAGTTTAACTACTTCACGCAGAGCAAAAAAAACACGTTAAAAACAGTGTGAAGTTTGAACAGACATGCACGAGAAGTTCAACTACTTCACGTAGTGTATTTCATTTCGCGATGAAGGTAGGAATCATGATCTTGTCATTTTCTAATTTACTTCAAAACAGTAGGAAATCATTTGTGTAAGTTCAAGTCCTTCGTCGGAGAAAGTTCAAAAAAATATTGTGAGAGAGATTTGTACAAAAGGAATATCATTTGTGTGACATTGACGAATGTATGAGAAAATTACAAAACGAAAATACGTCACGGAAGTTCAACGTGAAAACAGCTGGAAGTTCAACTACTACACGGAATGAATTTCAAATGAAAAACTTTTAAAACCGTTGCGAGTATGAAATTGTGATCAACACAGGAAAATTGCGTGTCTACAGCAGCTTTCCATCGGTGTATCACTTGCTCAATTCCGGTGAGTGTCCCAGTGCGTGGATGGAGAGCCACGGGTAAAAAAAGCACGTGAAAAACAGAGTGAAGTTCAAGGTTTTATACCGAGAAGTTCAGGTACTTCACGCGATGCATTTTTCACGAATCTGTTTCGCGATAAAGGCAGAACGAATGATCTCGCCATTTTCTAAATTACTTGAAAACGGCAGGGAATAACAGAAAACCATCAACATGAAAAAGTTTTGCATTTTCCTTAGCTTTTCAACGGTATATTATTTGCCCCATTCCGATAAAGTTTGTGGAAATTACAGCGAAAATACATTTTTAGCCATTTTGAAAACTGACATAAAACAGTAAGGAATTGGGAGGAATAACATATACCAAAAAGTTTCGCATTTCCTCAAGCTTTCCAACGCCATATCATTTGTTGCATTCGGACATAGAGTTAAAACAATAGATCGAGAATACAAACTCGGTGAAACTTGTACCGTTTTCTAAATCACTTTTAAACCGTTCAAAATTAGAAAAAACTTTCTACATGAAAAAGTAGCGCATTTTCATAAGCTTTCCAACGCCATATCATGTGCCTCAATTGGTTTAGCCGTTTAGAAATGACATCGAAAATACGAACTCGGCTGTTCGGTTTGTGAAATTTTACGATTTTCTAAATTACTCTTTAACCGTAGGGAATTAGAGAAAACTTTCAACATGTGGAAGGAGCGGTTTTGCAGCAGCTTTCCAAAGCCATATTACTTGCCTCATTCCGATAAACGGTTTAGAAATGAGATCGAAATTACCATTCACGTTTTTTGTGTGAAGAAAAAACGGTTTTCAAAACTGCTCTTAAATCGCTTACATTTTGCGAAAAAATTAACTTGGGTCATGATACTCGTGTCCATAGCTTTCCAACGGTATATAGCAAGCCCTATTTGGGCAATGTTGCGAGAAGTTCAACCTAGCACATTGGGAAGTTCAGGTCGAACAACTCAGGCAGTAAAATCGCAAAAAACGCGAGTTCTTCACGACCCGAGTGCAAAATCCGCCTATGAGCGAGATTCCTATCTAAAACGAGTATTTAGTTGCTAAAAATCATTTGAAGATTACACTCACATCACATGGAACATGACTAACCAGAAAAACTCGCGGTAGAAGGCACGGTTGCGAAGATAGCCCACAGGTCGGGTTCGTACAGAAAGAAGTTCAGGCGCGCGTACAAACAAAAATACGTCACAGAAGTTCAACGTGAAAACAACATGAAGTTCAACTACTACGCTGAATGAATTTCAGATGAAAAACTTTTAAAATCGTTGCGAGTATGAAAAAATGATCAACACGGGAAAGTTGCATGTTTACAACAGCTTTCCATCGATATATCACTTGCTCAATTCTGGTGAGTGGATGGAGAGGTAGGAGTAGTGGATAGAGATATACGAGGAAAACAAGCACGTGAAAAACAGAGTGAAGTTCAAGTACACATGCCGAGAAGTTCAGGTTCTTCACGCCGTGCATTTTCGAAGAATTTGTTTCGCGATAAAGGTAGAACAAATGATCCTGCCGTTTTCGGAATTACTTGAAAACGGCTAGGAATCAGAGAAAACCATCAATATGAAAAAGTTTCGCATTTTCCGTAGCTTTTCAACGGTATATTATTTGCACAATTCCGATAAAGTTCGTAGAAATTACGGTGAAAATATGTTTTTGGCCATTTTCGAAACTGACTTAAAATCGTAAAGAATTGGGAGAAACAATACATACCAAAAAGTTTCGCATTTGTTCAAGCTTTCCAACGCCATATCATTTGCTGCATTCGGATTCACGGTTAAAAAATTAGCTCGAAAATACGAACTCGGTAGGACTTGGACCATTTTCTAAATTACTCTTAAACCATTCAAAATTAGAAAAAAACGTTCAAGATAAAAGAGTTGCGCATTTTCATAAGCTTTCCAACGCCATGTCATATGCCTCTATTGGATTAGCCGTTTAGAAATGACATCAAAAAAAGAACTCAGCTGTCCGGTTTACGAAATTTTACATTTTTTCAAATTACTCTTCAACTATAGGAAATTAGAAAAAACTTTTAACATTTGGAAGGAGCGGTTTTGCAGCAGCTTTCCAACGCCATATTATATGCCTCATTCCGATAAACGGTTTAGAAATGCGATCAAAAATACGATTCACGTTTTTTGTATGAAGAAAAAACGGTTTTCAAAACTGCTCTTAAACCGCTTACATTTTGCCAAAAATTTAACTTGGATCATGATATTGGTATCCATAGCTTTTCAACGGTATATCGCAAGCCCCATTTGGACACTTTTTAGCTGAAGTTCAACCCAGTACAGAGGGAAGTTCAAGCGCGTTACTCAGGCAGTTCAGGTTGTGATCAGAATATTATTCTGATCCCGTGATCAGAATAGTGTTTATGTATGTATGTATGTATATATATATATATCCCAAGTGACTCAACAAATATATATAGCTATGCTCCCCGGCAACGACGCGAGAAAAAGGTCTTGATAACCCACAAGTATTGGGGATCACAATAGTTTTCGAGGGTAGAGTATTCAACCCAAATTTATAGATTCGAACAATGGGAGCAAAATAATATTTGTTAGTATTAGCAGTGGAGTTGTCAATTGAACCACACCTGGAGATTAAATATATGTAGCAAAGTGATCAGTAGCAAGGTAGTATGATAGTTTGATAGTAGTAGTGACAATAGCAGTGGTAACGGTGACAGCAATAACAGTTTTGTAGCAGTTGAAATAGTAGCATTAGCAATAGTAACTTAGCAAGAACAATATGTGAAAACCCTGTAGGCATTGGATCGGTGATTTTGGTAGATAATATTCATCATATAACAGTCATGACCTAGGGTGATACAAAACTAGCTCCAGTTTATAAATATAATGTAGGCATGTAGTCCGTAAATAGTCATACGTGCTCATGGAAAAGAACTTGAATGACATCTTTTGTCCTACCCTCTCGTGGCAGCGGGGTCCATACGGAAACTAAGGGACATTAAGGACTCCTTCTAATAGAGAATCAGAAGAAAGCATTAACAAATAGTGAATACATGAACTCCTCAAACTACGGTCATCACCAGAAAGTATCCCAATTATTATCACCATAACACGTAACAGGTGCATATAACTTGCAAGATCGGATCACAAACATAGATATAATGCTGAAAACCTAAATAGTTTAGATCTGAAATCATGGCACTTGGGCCCTAGTGACAAGCATTAAGTATGGCAAAGTCATAGCAACATCAACCTCAGAACATAGTGGATACTAGGGATCAAGCCCTAACAAAACTAACTCGATTACATGATTAATCTCGTCCAACTTCTCACCGACCAGCGAGCCTACGAAGGAATTACTAACTCCCGACGGTGAGCATCATGAAATTGGTGATGGAGTATTGTTGGTGATGACGAAGACTGAAGATCCCCCTCTCTGGAGCCCCAAACGGGCTCCAGATCTGGCCTCCTGATGAAGAACATTAGGTGGCAATGGCTCCGTATCGTAAAACGCAATGAAACTTCATATCCTATGTTTCTGGAAAAATAGGATTTTATAGCATTGGAATTAGGGTCAGCGGAGCCTCGTGGGCCCCACTACCCATCAGGGCGCGCAAGAGGGGGTGGCGCGCCTTGGTGCCTTGTGGGCAGCTGCCCCTCCTCCATTGGGTCTTGGTTCTAGTAATTTTATTTATTCCAAAATAATTCTCCAAAAAGTTTTGTCCGATTCCAAGAAATTTTATTTCTACACAAAACAACACCATGGTAGTTCTGCTGAAAACATTGTCAGTCCGGGTTAGTTTCATTCAAATCATGCAAATTAGAGTTCAAAACAAGAGCAAAAGCGTTAGGAAAAGTAGATATGATGGAGATGTATCACCTACTCACCTCTACTTGAGTCTTGTGATGGATAGGCTAAGCACATCTACTTTGGTCTACACCAACAACGACGAGTTTGAAGCCATGAAAAACTTCATCAAGACCGACAAGAGGTCTTCCTAATCTTCCAGAAGATGCTCAAGTGCACATGCTTCCAAGCAACCATATCAGGCAAGGTCGCATCGTCATCGACACCATCACTGACAAGAACGTCAAGGTCAAGAGCTCAACACCAACCACCGCTCTATGACTTCACCATCTACCTTGGCATCTTTTCCATGCGACTTCAAGGCATCTTCGCCTTTGGTCATACAACATCTTCGCCAACAAGCACCTCAAGTTACACTCAAGAGAAGCTCCCCAACCTCAAGTCTGCGACTTCCATGAGCTACTATGACCTCGACACCGACCACGAGATTCCTTTCTATGGGACTCAAGACCCCGAGGATTATATTGAGTGGGAGAGCAACATGGACACCTACCTCAAGCTACATCAAGTCCCTTCCGAAGATCAAGTGAAGTGCGCCACAAGTAACTTCCACAACTACGCGTAGATATGGAGGCTTCACAAACATTTGAAGAGCTTTAACATGAGTTGGCCCAAGATGAAGAAAGCTATTCGGCAAGAGTTTTTGCCTTCCACCTACATTGAAAAACTTCAACACCAATTGGAGAACACTATCTAAGGATCCAAGTCAATCGACGAGTACTTTAAGGCGATGAAGAAAGCCTTGCGACAAGCCGGCGTGGATGACCCCATTTGGATGAAGTTCCACTTCATGATGGGATTGAACAACAGCATCTCCAAGACTATCTTCCTCAAGAACTACAAGTCCCTCGACAACAACTACATTGGTGCTCTCAAGGCACAACGAGAACTCATGAAGGCCAAGGCTTCTCCACCCCAAGCACACTTCGCGACGACCAAGCTCCACAACAACGAGCATGAGGATAGTACCACCAACATGTCCAAGCCCGACGAGCTCCAAGACGATGCTCCCAAGTTCGACTTCACCGCCATTCCTCAGTGTGGCATTGATGATGCCAAGTCTACCATGGCTCTTTTTGAAGAAGGTGCAAAGATGACTATGACTATGGAGCCAATCAAGGACCGAGATTTGGAGGCGAGCGACAAGGTGACGAGCAAGGATGATGCATCCATATTTGGAGCGCGAGAGTGATGATGTGCCATCTTGGACCTTCATCAATGGCAAAGATGACGAGATGGTTGAGCACGGGATTTTCCCTTCGACTACGGCGGCATCTGATGACTTGAGTGACTTGTGCCACCATATTGAGAGTGAGAGCGGGTTCGCCACTAGCCCCACATATGATGAGTTGCTCATATTCCCATGCGAGGAGAACCACAACCCCCACCAACTGAGTGAGATGAGTGACTCCACCATATGTGACTTTGAGTGCACCTACTTTAAGGGAGTGAGTGAGCCATACTACTGCAGGATGCTACTAAAGCGACAGTACGATAAGAGACCCTTTGACGAAACTTTGTTTGATGAATTAATCGCAAACGGTCATGTAAAAAATCGTCAAAAAAGATGCAAAATGTTTACGATGAAGGATACATCACACACGGTTCAGATTTTAGCTGCGTGTGCGATGCAGGGCATACGGTTCAGTTCAATTAACTATTTGCGATGAGGCAGAACAAAAGAAATAGGCAGCCAGATGAAGACGTGTGCAATATGTTGGGGAACGTTGCAGAAAATTAAAATTTTTCCTACGGTTTCACCAAGATCCATCTATGAGTTCATCTAAGCAATGAGTCATGGGAGAGAGTTTGCATCTACATACCACTTGTAGATCACGTGCGGAAGCTTGCAAGGGGATGGTGATGATGGAGTCGTACTTGACGTGATTCGAATCACCGATGTCCAAGTGCTGAACGGACATCACCTCCTCGTTCAACACACGTACGGGACGGGAGACGTCTCCTCCTTCTTGATCCAGCAAGGGGAAGGAGAGGTTGAGGAAGCTCCCTCCAGCGGCAAAGACGACGGCGTGGTGGTGTTGGTGCAAAGAAGATCTCGGCAGGCTTCGCCAAGCGCTTACGGAGGAGGAGAGGTGTTGGGGAGGGGAAGGGCTGCGCCTTGGAGATGGGTACATCAGCCCTCCCCCACCCCTCTATTTATAGGGGAAGGGGCAGGGGGCGGCCCCTCTAGATGGGATCTAGAGGGGGCGCCAGGAGGGAGGCTTGCCCCCAAGCAGGCGCCCCTCGGGTTTCCCAACCCTAGGCGCATGGGCCCAAGGTGGGGGGCGCCCAGCCCTCCAGGGGCTGGCTCCCTCCCTTGCGGCCCATGTGGCCCTCCGGGAGGGGTGGCCCCTCCTGGTGGACCCCCGGAACCCCTCCGGTGGTCCCAGACATTACCGATAGACCCCAAACTTTCCGGCGTCCGTATGACAACTTCCCATATATAAAACTTCACCTCCGGACCATTCCGAACTCCTCGTGACATCCGGATCTCATCCGGACTCGAACAACATTCGGTAGTCACATACTAGTCTTCCTACTAACCCTAGCGTCACCGAACCTTAAGTGTGTAGACCCTACGGGTTCAGGAGACATGCAGACATGAACGAGACGACTCTCGGGCAATAACCAACAGCGGGATCTGGATACCCATGTTGGCTCCCACATGCTCCTCGATGATTTCATCGGTTGAACCACGATGTCGAGGATTCGATCAAATCCCGTATACAATTCCCTTTGTCAATCGGATGCGTTACTTGCCCGAGACTCGATCGTCGGTATCCCAATACCTTGTTCGGCCTCGTTACGCAAGTCACTTTACTCGCATCGTAATGCATGATCCCGTGGCCAACACCTTGGTCACCTTGAGCTCATTATGATGATGCATTACCGAGTGGGCCAGAGATACCTCTCCGTCATACGGAGTGACAAATCCGATCTCGATCCGTATCAACCCAACAGACACTTTCGGAGATACCGTAATGCACCTTTATAGTCACCCGCCACGTTGTGACGTTTGATACACCCAAGGCACTCCTACGGTATCCGGGAGTTACACGATCTCATGGTCGAAGGAAGAGATACTTGACATTGGCAAAGCTCTAGCAAACGAACTACACGATCTTTGTGCTATGCTTAGGATTGGGTCTTGTCCATCACATCATTCTCCTAATGATGTGATCCCGTTATCAACGACATCCAATGTCCATAGTTAGGAAACCATGACTACCTGTTGATCACAACGAGCTAGTCAACTAGAGGCTCACTAGGGACATATTGTGGTCTATGTGCTCACACGTGTATTACGATTTCCGGATAATACAGTTATAGCATGAACAAAAGACAATCATCATGAACAATGAAATATAATAATACTTTTATTATTGCCTCTAGGGCATATTTCCAACAGTCTCCCACTTGCACTAGAGTCACCAATCTAGTTACATTGTGATGAATCGAACACCCATAGAGTTCTGGTGTTGATCATGTTTTGCTCGCGAGAGAGGTTTAGTCAACGGATCTGCGACATTCAGATCCATGTGCACTTTGCAAATCTCTATGTCTCCATCTTGAACATTTTCACGGATGGAGTTGAAACGACGCTTGATGTGCTCGGTCTTCTTGTGAAACCCAGGCTCCTTGGCAAGGGTAATAGCTCCGGTGTTGTCACAGAAGAGTTTGATCGGCCCCGACGCATTGGGTATGACTGCTAGGTCGGTGATGAACTCCTTCACCCAAATCGCTTCATGCGCTGCCTCCGAGGCTGCCATGTACTCCGCTTCACACGTAGATCCCGCCACGATGCTCGCTTGTACTGCACCAGCATCGCTTCCACCATTCAACGATACACGTATCCGGTTTGTGACTTAGAGTCATCAGATCTGAGTCGAAGCTAGCGTCGGCGTAACCTTTCTGACGAGCTCTTCGTCTCCTCCATAAACGCGAAACATGTCCTTTGTCCTTTTAGGTACTTCAGATATTCTTGACCGCTGTTCGGTGTTCCTTGCGGGATTACTTTGGTATCTTGCTACCAAACTTACGGCAAGGTTTACATCAGTCTGGTACACAGCATGGCATACATAATAGATCCTATGGCTGAAGCATAGGGATGACACTCATCTCTTCTTTATCTTTTGCCGTGGTGGGTGGTCGAGCTGAGCTCAATCTCACACCTTGTAACATAGGCAAGAACCCTTCTTGGACTGATCCATTTTGAACCTCTTCAAAATCTTATCAAGGTATGTGCTTTGTGAAAGACCTATGAGGCGTCTCGATCTATCTCTATAGATCTTGATGCCTAATATATAAGCAGCTTCTACAAGGTCCTTCATTGAAAAACACTTATTCAAGTAGGCCTTAATGCTGTCCAGAAGTTCTATATTATTTCCCATCAAGAGTATGTCATCTACATATAATATGAGAAATGCTACTGAGCTCCCACTCACTTTCTTGTAAACGCAGGCTTCTCCATAAGTCTCAAGCATAAACCCAAACGCTTTGATCATCTCATCAAAGCGAATGTTCCAACTCCGAGATGCTTGCACCAGCCCATAAATGGATCGCTGGAGCTTGCATACTTTGTTAGCGTTCTTAGGATCGACAAAACCTTCCGCTGCATCATATACAGCTCTTCCTTAAGATGTCCGTTAAGGAATGCCGTTTTGACGTCCATCGCCATATCTCATAATCATAGTATGCGGCAATTGCTAACATGATTCGGACGGACTTCAGCTTCGCCACGGTGAGAATGTCTCGTCGTAGTCAATCCCTTGAACTTGTCGATAACCCTTAGCGACAAGTCGAGCTTTATAGATGGTAACATTACCATCCGCGTCCGTCTTCTTCTTAAAAATCCATTTGTTTTCTATCGCTCGCCGATCATCGGGCAAGTCTGTCAAAGTCCATACTTTGTTTTCATACATGGATTCTATCTCGGATTTCATGGCTTGAAGCCATTTGTTGGAATCCGGGTCCGCCATCGCTTCTTCATAGTTCGAAGGTTCATCGTTGTCTAACAACATGATTTCCAAGACAGGGTTGCCATACCACTATGGTGCGGAACGTGTCCTTGTGGACCTATGAAGTTCAGTAACAACTTGATCCGAAGTACCTTGATCATCATCATTGTTTTCCTCTTCAGTTGGTGTGGGCATCACAGGAACGGTTTCCTGCGCTGCACCACTTTCCCGTTCGAGAGGTAGTACTTCATCAAGTTCTACTTTCCTCCCACTTACTTCTTTCGAGAGAAACTCTTTTCCGAAAGCATCCGTTCTTGGCAACAAAGATCTTGCCTTGGATTTTAAGTAGAAGGTATACCCGACAGTTTCCTTAGGGTATCCTATGAATACGCATTTTTCCGACTTGGGTTCGAGCTTTTCAGGTTGAAGTTTCTTGACATAAGCATCGCATCCCCAAACTTTTAGAAACGACAGCTTAGGTTTCTTCCCAAACCATAATTCATACGGTGTCGTCTCAACGGATTTAGACGGTGCCCTATTTAAAGTGAATGTAGCTGTCTCTAGAGCGTATCCCCAAAATGATAGCGGTAAATCGGTAAGAGACATGATAGACCGCACCATATCCAATAGAGTGCGATTACGACGTTCGGACACACCGTTACGCTAAGGTGTTCCAGGCGGCGTGAGTTGTGAAACGATTCCACATTTTCTTAAGTGTGTACCAAATTCGTGACTTAAGTATTCTCCTCCACGATCTGATCGTAAGAACTTTATCTTTCGGTCACGTTGATTCTCTACCTCACTCTGAAATTCCTTGAACTTTTCAAAGGTCTTAGACTTGTGTTTCATTAAGTAGACATACCCATATCTACTTAAGTCATCAGTGAGAGTGAGAACATAATGATATCCTCCATGAGCCTCAACGCTCATTGGATCGCTTTTACATCGGTATGTATGATTTCCAACAAGTTGGTTGCTCGCTCCATTGTTAGGAGAACGAGTCTTGGTCATTTGCCCATGAGGCATGGTTCGCATGTGTCAAACGATTCATAATCAAGAGACTCTAAAAGTCCATCAAGCATGGAGCTTCTTCATGCGCTTGACACCAATGTGACCAAGGCGGTAGTGCCACAAGTATGTGGGACTATCGTTATCAACTTTACATCTTTTGGCATCCACACTATGAACATGTGTAATATTACGCCGAGATTCATTAAGAATAAACCATTGACCATCGGAGCATGACCATAAAACATATCTCTCATATAAATCGAACAACCATTATTCTCGGACTTAAATGAGTAGCCATCTCGTATTAAACGAGATCCGGATACAATGTTCATGCTCAAACTTGGCACTAAATAACAATTATTAAGGTTCAAAACTAATCCCGTGGGTAAATGTAGAGGCAGCGTCTTGACGGCGATCACATCGACTGGAACCATTCCCGACGCAAGATCGTCACCTCGTCCTTTGCCGGTCTCCGTTTATTCCGCAGCTCTGCTGTGAGTTACAAATATGAGCAACGACACGGTATCAAATACCCAGGAGTTACTACGAGTACTGGTAAGGTACACATCAATTACATGTATATCAAATATACCTCTGGTGTTGTCGGCCTTCTTATCCGCTAAGTATTTGGGGCAGTTCCGCTTCCAGTGACCCTTCCCCTTGCAATAAAAGCACTCAGTCTCAGGCTTGGGTCCATTCTTTGACTTATTCCCGGCAACGGGCTTACCGGGCGCGGCAACTTCATTGCCGTCCTTCTTGAAGTTCTTCTTGCCCTTGCCCTTCTTGAACTTAGTGGTCTTATTGACCATCAACACTTGATGTTCTTTCTTGATTTCAGCCTCACGACTTGAGATCGAGAACACTTCAGAATGGTCTTTACCATCCCGCATGTTGTAGTTCATCACAAAGCTCTTGTAGCTTGGTGGGAGCGATCGAGGATTCTGTCAATGACCGCCTAATCTGGGAGGTTAATGTTCATTTGGGTCATACGGTTGTGCAACCCGGACATCTTGAGGATGTGCTCACCGATGTAACTGTTTTCTTCCATCTTACAACTGTAGAACTTGTCGGAGACATCATATCTCTCGACCGGGCATTAGCTTGGAAAACTAGTTTCAGCTCTTGAACATCTCATATGCTCCGTGATGCTCAAAACGCTTTTGGAGCCCGGTTCTAAGTCAGTAAAGCATGCCGCACCGAACGAGGGAGTAATCATTAGCACGAGTTTGCCAAGCATTCATAATGTCTTGGTTCTGCAGGGACGGAGCGTCACCTAGCGGTCCTTCTAGGACATATTGCTTCTGGCAGCTATGAGGATGATCCTCGGGTTCCGGACCCGATCCGTATAGTTGCTGCCATCATCTTTCAGCTTGGTTTTCTCTAGGAGCAGCGTTGAAGTTCATGTTGACATTAGCGTTGGCCATTTGATCTACAAGACATATTTGCAAAGGTTTTAGACTAAGTTCATGATAATAAAGTTCTAATCAAATTATGAACTCCCACTTAGATTAGACATCCTCTAGTCATCTAAGTGTTACACGATCCGAGTCGACCCGTGTCCGATCATCACGTGAGACGGACTAGTCATCGTCGGTGAACATCTCCATGTTGATCGTATCTTCCATACGACTCGTGTTCGACCTTTCGGTCTCCGTGTTCGAGGCCATGTCGTACATGCTAGGCTCGTCAAGTTAACCCTAAGTGTTTTCGCTGTGTAAAACTGTCTTACACCCGTTGTATGTGAACGTAAGAATCCATCACACCCGATCATCACGTGGTGGTTAGAAGCGACGAACTGTAGCAACGGTGCACGATTAGGGAGAACACTTCTTGAAATTTTTGTAAGGATCATCTTATTTACTACCGTCGTCCTAAGTAAACAAGATGCATAAACATAATAAACATCACATGCAATTATATAGTTGTGACATGATATGGCCAATATCATATAGCTCCATTGATCTCCATCTTCGGGGCTCCATGATCATCTTGTCACCGGCTTGACACCATGATCTCTATCATCATGATCTCCATCATCGTGTCTTCATGAAGTTGTCACGCCAACGACTACTTCTACTTCTATGGCTAACGCGTTTAGCAATAAAGTAAATTAGTTTACATGTCGTTCATCAATGACACGCAGGTCATACAAAAAATAAAGACAACTCCTATGGCTCCTGCCGGTTGTCATACTCGTCGACATGCAAGTCGTGAATCCTATTACAAGAACATGATCTCATACATCACAATTCATCATTCATCACAACTTCTGGCCATATCACATCACATGATCAATCGCTGCAAAAACAAGTTAGACGTTCTCTAATTGTTGTTGCATCTTTTACGTGGCTGCGATTGGGTTCTAGCAAGAACGTTTTCTTACCTACGAATAACCACAACGTGATTTTGTCAACTTCTATTTACCCTTCATAAGGGCCCTTTTCATCGAATCCGCTCCAACTAAAGTGGGAGAGACAGACACCCGCCAGCCACCTTATGCAACTAGTGCATGTCAATCGGTGGAACCGGTCTCACGAAGCGCGTGTAAGGTTGGTCGGGCCGCTTCATCCCACAATACCGCTGAAGCAAGAAAAGACTAGTAGAGGCAAGCAAGTTGACAAGATCCACGCCCACAACAAAATTGTGTTCTACTCGTGCATTAGAGAACTACGCATAGACCTAGCTCTGATACCACTGTTGGGGAACGTTGCAGAAAATTAAAATTTTTCCTACGGTTTCACCAAGATCCATCTATGAGTTCATCTAAGCAACGAGTCATGGGAGAGAGTTTGCATCTACATACCACTTGTAGACCACGTGCGGAAGCTTGCAAGGGGATGGTGATGATGGAGTCGTACTCGACGTGATTCGAATCACCGATGTCCAAGTGCTGAACGGACAACACCTCCTCGTTCAACACACGTACGGGACGGGAGACGTCTCCTCCTTCTTGATCCAGCAAGGGGGAAGGAGAGGTTGAGGAAGCTCGCTCCAACGGCAGCATGACGGCGTGGTGGTGTTGGTGCAGAAGATACTCGGCAGGCTTCGCCAAGCGCCACGGAGGAGGAGAGGTGTTGGGAGGGAGGGCTGCGCCTTGGAGATGGGTGCAGCAGCCCTCCCCCCCCCTCTATTTATAGGGGAAGAGGCAGGGGCGGCCCCTCTAGATGGGATCTAGAGGGGGGCGGCCAGGAGGGAGGCTTGCCCCCAAGCAAGGGGGCGCCCCTCGGGGTTCCCCAACCCTAGGCGCATGGGCCCAAGGTGGGGCGCGCCCAGCCTCCGGGGCTGGCTCCTCCCTTGCGGCCCATGTGGCCCTCCGGAGGGTGGCCCCTCCGGTGGACCCCGGAACCCCTCCGGTGGTCCCAGTACATTCTTGATAGACCCGAAACTTTCCGGTGTCCGTATGACAACTTCCCATATATAAAACTTCACCTCCGGACCATTAGGAACTCCTCGTGACATCCGGGATCTCATCCGGACTCGAACAACATTCGGTAGTCACATACTAGTCTTCCTACTAACCCTAGCGCCACCGAACCTTAAGTGTGTAGACCCTACGGGTTCGGGAGACATGCGAACATGAGCGAGACGACTCTCGGGCAATAACCAACAGCGGGATCTGGATACCCATGTTGGCTCCTACATGCTCCTCGATGATTTCATCGGTTGAACCACGATGTCGAGGATTCGATCAAATCCGTATACAATTCCCTTTGTCAATCGGTGCGTTACTTGCGAGACTCGATCGTCGGTATCCCAATACCTTGTTCGGTCTCATTACCGCAAGTCACTTTACTCGCTTAGTAATGCATGATCCGTGTACAACACCTTGGTCACCTTGAGCTCATTATGATGATGCATTACCGAGTGGGCCCAGAGATACCTCTCCGTCATATGGAGTGACAAATCCTAGTCTCGATCCGTGTCAACCCAATGACACTTTCGGAGATACCGTAATGCACCTTTATAGTCACCCGATTCGTTGTGACGTTTGATACACCCAAGGCACTCCTACGCTATCCGGGAGTTACACGATCTCATGGTCGAAGGAAGAGATACTTGACATTGGCAAAGCTCTAGCAAACGAACTACACGATCTTTGTGCTATGCTTAGGATTGGGTCTTGTCCATCACATCATTCTCCTAATGATGTGATCCCATTATCAACGACATCCAATGTCCATAGTTAGGAAACCATGACTATCTGTTGATCACAACGAGCTAGTCAACTAGAGGCTCACTAGGGACATATTGTGGTCTATGTGCTCACACGTGTATTACGATTTCCGGATAATACAGTTATAGCATGAACAAAAGACAATCATCATGAACAATTAAATATAATAATTCTTTTATTATTGCCTCTAGGGCATATTTCCAACAGTCTCCCACTTGCACTAGAGTCACCAATCTAGTTACATTGTGATGAATCAAACACCCATAGAGTTCTGGTGTTGATCATGTTTTGCTCATGAGAGAGGTTTAGTCAAGCGGATCTGCGACATTGAGATCCATGTGCACTTTGCAAATCTCTATGTCTCCATCTTGAACATTTTCACGGATGGAGTTGAAACGACGCTTGATGTGCTGGTCTTCTTGTGAAACACAGGCTCCTTGGCAAGGGCAATAGCTCCGGTGTTGTCACAGAAGAGTTTGATCGGCCCCGACGCATTGGGTATGACTCCTAGGTCGGTGATGAACTCCTTCACCCAAATCGCTTCATGCGCTGCCTCCGAGGCTGCCATGTACTCCGCTTCACGTAGATCCCGCCACGACGCTTCGCTTGCGGCTGCACCACTCTCGCTCCACCATTCAACATATACACGTATCCGGTTTGTGACTTAGAGTCATCCAGATCTGAGTCGAAGCTAGCGCCGACGTAACCTTTACGACGAGCTCTTCGTCTCCTCCATAAACGAGAAACATGTCCTTTGTCCTTTTAGGTACTTCAGATATTCTTGACCGCTGTCCGGTGTTCCTTGCGGGATTACTTTGGTATCTTGCTACCAAACTTACGGCAAGGTTTACATCGGTGCAGTACACAACATGGCATACATAATAGATCCTATGGCTGAAGCATAGGGATGACACTCATCTCTTCTTTATCTTTTGCCGTGGTCGGTGGTCGAGCTGAGCTCAATCTCACACCTTGTAACATAGGCAAGAACCCTTCTTGGACTGATCCATTTTGAACCTCTTCAAAATCTTATCAAGGTATGTGCTTTGTGAAAGACCTATGAGGCGCCTCGATCTATCTCTATAGATCTTGATGCCTAATATATAAGCAGCTTCTCCAAGGTCCTTCATTGAAAAACACTTATTCAAGTAGGCCTTAATGCTGTCCGAAGTTCTATATTATTTCCCATCAAGAGTATGTCATCTACATATAATATGAGAAATGCTACTGAGCTCCCACTCACTTTCTTGTAAACGCAGCTTCTCCATAAGTCTCAAGATAACCCAAACGCTTTGATAATCTCATCAAAGCAAATGTTCCAACTCCGAGATGCTTGCACCAGCCCATAAATGGATCATTGGAGCTTGCATACTTTGTTAGCGTTCTTAGGATCGACAAAACCTTCCGGCTGCATCATATACAGCTCTTCCTTAAGATGTCCGTTAAGGAATGCCGTTTTGACGTCCATCGCCATATCTCATAATCATAGTATCGGCAATTGCTAACATGATTCGGACGGACTTCAGCTTCGCCACTGGTGAGAATGTCTCGTCAGTAGTCAATCCCTTGAACTTGTCGATAACCCTTAGCGACAAGTCGAGCTTTATAGATGGTAACATTACCATCCGCGTCCGTCTTCTTCTTAAAAATCCATTTGTTTTCTATCGCTCGCCGATCATCGGCAAGTCTGTCAAAGTCCATACTTTGTTTTCATACATGGATTCTATCTCGGATTTCATGGCTTCAAGCCATTTGTTGGAATCCGGGTCCGCCATCGCTTCTTCATAGTTCAAGGTTCATCGTTGTCTAACAACATGATTTCCGTGACAGGGTTGCGTACCACTCACAGTGCGGAACGTGTCCTTGTGGACCTCTGAAGTTCAAGAACAACTTGATCCGAAGTACCTTGATCATCATCATTGTTTTCCTCTTCGTTGGTGTGGGCATCACAGAACGGTTTCTGCTGCTGCACCACTTTCCCGCTCGAGAGGTAGTACTTCATCAAGTTCTACTTTCCTCCCACTTACTTCTTTCGAGAGAAACTCTTTTCGTAAAGCATCCGTTCTTGGCAACAAAGATCTTGCCTTGGATTTTAAGTAGAAGGTATACCCGCCAGATTTCCTTAGGGTATCCTATGATACGCATTTTTCCGACTTGGGTTCGAGCTTTTCGGGTTGAAGTTTCTTGACATAAGCATCGCATCCCCAAACTTTTAGAAACGACGACTTAGGTTTCTTCCCAAACCATAATTCATACGGTGTCGTCTCAACGGATTTAGACGGTGCCCTATTTAAAGTGAATGTAGCTGTCTCTAGAGCGTATCCCCAAAATGATAGCGGTAAATCGGTAAGAGACGTCATAGACCGCACCATATCCAATAGAGTGCGATTCGACGCTCGGACACACCGTTCTGTTGAGGTGTTCCAGCGGCGTGAGTTGTGAAACGATTCCACATTTTCTTAAGTGTGTACCAAATTCGTGACTTAAGTATTCTCCTCCACGATCTGATCGTAAGAACTTTATCTTTCGATCACGTTGATTCTCTACCTCACTCTGAAATTCCTTGAACTTTTCAAAGGTCTCAGACTTGTGTTTCATTAAGTAGACATACCCATATCAACTTAAGTCATCAGTGAGAGTGAGAACATAATGATATCCTCCGCGAGCCTCAACGCTCATTGGACCGCACACATCGGTATGTATGATTTCCAACAAGTTGGTTGCTCACTCCATTGTTCCGGAGAAAAGAGTCTTGGTCATTTTGCCCATGAGGCATGGTTCGCATGTGTCAAACGATTCATAATCAAGAGACTCTAAAAGTCCATCAGCATGGAGCTTCTTCATGCGCTTGACACCAATGTGACCAAGGCGGCAGTGCCACAAGTATGTGGGACTATCGTTATCAACTTTACATCTTTTGGCATCCACACTATGAACATGTGTAATATTATGCTCGAGATTCATTAAGAATAAACCATTGACCATCGGAGCATGACCATAAAACATATCTCTCATATAAATCGAACAACCATTATTCTCAGACTTAAATGAGTAGCCATCTCGTATTAAACGAGATCCAGATACAATGTTCATGCTCAAACTTGGCACTAAATAACAATTATTAAGGTTCAAAACTAATCCCGTGAGTAAATGTAGAGGCAGCGCGGTCGACGGCGGTCACATCGACTCTGGAACCATTCCCGACGCAAGATCGTCACCTCGTCCTTTGCCGATCTCCGCTTATTCCGCAGCTCCTGCTTTGTGAGTTACAAATATGAGCAACGACACCGTATCAAATACCCGGGAGTTACTACGAGTAATGGTAAGGTACACATCAATTACATGTATATCAAATATACCTTTGGTGTTGTCGGCCTTCTTATCCGCTAAGTATTTGGGGCAGTTCCGCTTCAAAGGACCCTTCCCTTGCAATAAAAGCACTCGCCTCGTGCTTGGGTCCATTCTTTGACTTCTTCCCAAGAATCGGCTTATCGGGCGGCAACTTCCTTGCCGTCCTTCTTGAAGTTCTTCTTGCCCTTGCCCTTCTTGAACTTAGTGGTCTTATTGACCATCAACACTTGATGTTCTTTCTTGATTTCAGCCTCTGCTGACTTCAAAGATCGAGAACACTTCAGAATGGTCTTTACCATCCCTCGCATGTTGTAGTTCATCACAAAGCTCTTGTAGCTTGGTGGGAGCGATCTGGAGGATTCTGTCAATGATCGCCTAATCTGGGAGGTTAATGTTCATTTGGGTCATACGGTTGTGCAACCTGCACATCTTGAGGATGTGCTCACCGATGTAACTGTTTTCTTCCATCTTACAAGCTGTAGAACTTGTCGGAGACATCATATCTCTCGACCGGGCATGAGCTTGGAAAACTAGTTTCAGCTCTTCGAACATCTCATATGCTCCGTGATGCTCAAAACGCTTTTGGAGCCCCGGTTCTAAGCTGTAAAGCATGCCGCACTGAACGAGGGAGTAATCATTAGCACGAGTTTGCCAAGCATTCATAATGTCTTGGTTCTTCAGGGACGGAGCGTCACCTAGCGGTCCTTCTAGGACATATTGCTTCTGGCAGCTATGAGGATGATCTCGGGTTCGGACCCGATCCGTATAGTTGCTGCCATCATCTTTCAGCTTGGTTTTCTCTGGGAACGCGTTGAAGTTCATGTTGACATTAGCGTTGGCCATTTGATCTACAAGACATATTTGCAAAGGTTTTAGACTAAGTTCATGATAATAAAGTTCTAATCAAATTATGAACTCCCACTTAGATTAGACATCCCTCTAGTCATCTAAGTGTTACACGATCCGAGTCGACCCGTGTCCGATCATCACGTGAGACGGACTAGTCATCGTCGGTGAACATCTCCATGTTGATCGTATCTTCCATACGACTCGTGTTCGACCTTTCGGTCTCCGTGTTTCGAGGCCATGTCTGTACATGCTAGGCTCGTCAAGTTAACCCTAAGTGTTTTTCTTTGTGTAAAACTGTCTTACACCCATTGTATGTGAACGTAAGAATCCATCACACCCGATCATCACGTGGTGCTTAGAAGCGATTTAACTGTAGCAACGGTGCACGTTAGGGAGAACACTTCTTGAAATTTTTGTAAGGATCATCTTATTTACTACCGTCGTCCTAAGTAAACAAGATGCATAAACATAATAAACATCACATGCAATTATATAGTTGTGACATGATATGGCCAATATCATATAGCTCCATTGATCTCCATCTTCGGGGCTCCATGATCATCTTGTCACCGGCTTGACACCATGATCTCTATCATCATGATCTCCATCATCGTGTCTTCATGAAGTTGTCACGCCAACGACTACTTCTACTTCTATGGCTAACGCGTTTAGCAATAAAGTAAATTAGTTTACATGGCGTTCTTCAATGACACGCAGTCATACAAAAAATAAAGACAACTCCTATGGCTCCTGCGGTTGTCATACTCATCGACATGCAAGTCGTGAATCCTATTACAAGAACATGATCTCATACATCACAATTCATCATTCATCACAACTTCTGGCCATATCACATCACATGATCAATCGCTGCAAAAACAAGTTAGACGTTCTCTAATTGTTGTTGCATCTTTTACGTGGCTGCGATTGGGTTCTAGCAAGAACGTTTTCTTACCTACGAATAACCACAACGTGATTTTGTCAACTTCTATTTACCCTTCATAAGGGCCCTGTTCATCGAATCCGCTCCAACTAAAGTGGGAGAGACAGACACCCACCAGCCACCTTATGCAACTAGTGCATGTCAATCGGTGGAACCGGTCTCACGTAAGCTTACGTGTAAGGTTGGTCCGGGCCGCTTCATCCCACAATACCGCTGAAGCAATAAAAGACTAGTAGAGGCAAGCAAGTTGACAAGATCCACGCCCACAACAAAATTGTGTTCTACTCGTGCATTAGAGAACTACGCATAGACCTAGCTCTGATACCACTGTTGGGGAACGTTGCAGAAAATTAAAATTTTTCCTACGGTTTCACCAAGATCCATCTATGAGTTCATCTAAGCAACGAGTCATGGGAGAGAGTTTGCATCTACATACCACTTGTAGATCACGTGCGGAAGCTTGCAAGGGGATGGTGATGATGGAGTCATACTCAACATGATTCGAATCACCGATGTCCAAGTGCTGAACGGACAACACCTCCTCGTTCAACACACGTACGGGACGGGAGACGTCTCCTCCTTCTTGATCCAGCAAGGGGAAGGAGAGGTTGAGGAAGCTCGCCCAACGGCAAAGACGACGGCGTGGTGGTGTTGGTGCAGAAGATCTCGGCAGAGGCTTCGCCAAGCGCCACGGAGGAGGAGAGGTGTTGGGAGGGAGGGCTGCGCCTTGGAGATGGGTACAGCAGCCCTCCCCACCCCTCTATTTATAGGGAAGATGCAAGGGGCGGCCCCTCTAGATGGGATCTAGAGGGGCGGCGGCCAGGAGGGAGGCTTGCCCCTAAGCAGGGGGACGCCTCGGGTTTGCCCCCAACCCTAGGCGCATGGGCCCAAGGTGGGCGCGCCCAGCCCTCCAGGCTGGCTCCCTCCCTTATGCCCATGTGGCCCTCCGGAGGGTGGCCCCTCCGGTGGACCCGGAACCCCCGGTGGTCCCAGACATTACCGATAGACCCCGAAACTTTCCGGTGTCCGTATGACAACTTCCCATATATAAAACTTCACCTCCGGACCATTCCGAACTCCTCGTGACATCCGGATCTCATCCGGACTCGAACAACATTCGGTAGTCACATACTAGTCTTCCTACTAACCCTAGCGTCACCGAACCTTAAGTGTGTAGACCCTACGGGTTCGGGAGACATGCAGACATGAACGAGACGACTCTCGGGCAATAACCAACAGCGGGATCTGGATACCCATGTTGGCTCCCACATGCTCCTCGATGATTTCATCGGTTGAACCACGATGTCGAGGATTCACCAAATCCGTATACAATTCCTTTGTCAATCGGTGCGTTACTTGCCCGAGACTCGATCGTCGGTATCCCAATACCTTGTTCGGTCTCGTTATCGGCAAGTCACTTTACTCGCATCCGTAATGCATGATCCCGTGGCCAACACGTTGGTCACCTTGAGCTCATTATGATGATGCATTACCGAGTGGGCCCAGAGATACCTCTCCGTCATACGGAGTGTCAAATCCGAGCCTCGATCCGTGTCAACCCAGCAGACACTTTCGAGATACCGTAATGCACCTTTATAGTCACCCTGTTACGTTGTGACGTTTGATACACCCAAGGCACTCCTACGGTATCCGGGAGTTACACGATCTCATGGTCGAAGGAAGAGATACTTGACATTGTCAAAGCTCTAGCAAACGAACTACACGATCTTTGTGCTATGCTTAGGATTGGGTCTTGTCCATCACATCATTCTCCTAATGATGTGATCCCGTTATCAACGACATCCAATGTCCATAGTCAGGAAACCATGACTATCTGTTGATCACAACGAGCTAGTCAACTAGAGGCTCACTAGGGACATATTGTGGTCTATGTGCTCACACGTGTATTACGATTTCCGGATAATATAGTTATAGCATGAACAAAAGACAATTATCATGAACAATGAAATATAATAATACTTTTATTATTGCCTCTAGGGCATATTTCCAACACAATATATGGCATACAGTTCGCTCAGATAAACTATTTGTGATGAGGCAAAACAATAGAAACGGGCAACCAGATGAAGGTGTGTGTGATATACAGCATACAGTTCACTCGGATGAACTGTTTGTGATTAGGAAACACAAAAGAAATGGTCAGCCAGATCAAGGTATGTGCGATATACGGCATATGGTTCACTCGGATGAACTATTTTCTATTAGGCAATGCAACAGAAACGGTTCAGCCAGATGAAGGTGTGTGCAATGGAGGGTATACAGTTCATTCCGATAAACTGGTTGGGTTGAGCCAAGAGAACAGAAACATTTCACATAAACACGATGTGTGTAATATTTGGCAGACATCCAATTACATAGATGGCTAGTACACACATGACATTTCCACACACCAAAGTAAACTATTACATGGATAATTAACTAGCATAAACGATCATCTAATCATCATCTACTTCTTGTGCTAACTCGATGTTCCTTCAATGCTAAGTTTCCATTAATTGATGGAGTTTTATGAACACGCCAATGTTTCCCGCCATTTCCTCACCGGTTTCCTGCGACCCAGCGATATTGCGCATAAACCTAGGTGTCGCGCGGTGCATGGAGGCAACAAGCGCAGCTGTAGCAGATCCACCTTTTCCAAGCATGCCAACCCACCAAAGCGCCACCTCTACCATTGTCATGCCCAATATGCGACCCTATCCTAAAGGAACTCGAAGGTCCCACCAAGGATAGAAGCGCATATTGGAGACGCTTTTGCAAGGTGGATATCATTACATCGTACCATTACATAATAGTTGGGGATACATACAAGAGGCATACAATGCCGCATGAATACAACAACATCATACATAGGAGAAACATCCGACTGCGGATGAAACACAAACAGAAACTCAAACGACATCCACCCTACTAGCCCAGGCTGCCAACCTGGAACCTATCCCCTGATCAAAGAAGAAGCACAAGAAGAACTCCAAAACAAGCAAACATCACTCTCGCATCATGATCATCACATTACATGTACCTACAACTGTTGTTGTAGTAATATGTGAGCCACGAGGACTCAGCAATCCCATTACCATGGGTATCAAGACGAGCAAAGCTTAAAGGGTATGAAATGGATATGTGGTGTGGTTGCAGCAACGACTAAGCATGATATGGTGGCTAACTTACGAATACAAGAATAAGATGAGAAGCTACGCAAACGGTCGCAAACTAGTAATGATCAAGAAGTGATCCTGAACTACTTACGTTCAAACATAACCCAAACCGTGTTTACTTCCCGAACTCCGCCGAGAAGAGACCATCATGGCTACACACGCGGTTGATGCGTTTTAATTAAGTCAAGTGTCAAGTTCTCTACAACTGGATATTAACAAATTACCATCTGCCACATAGCCGTGGGCACGGCTCTCGAAATTTTATACCTTGCAGGGATGTCCCAACTTAGCCCATCACAAGCTCTCACGATCAACGAAGGATATTCCTTCTCCCGGAAAGACCTGATCAGTCTCGGAATCCCGGTTACAAGACATTTCGACAATGGTAAAACAAGCCCAGCAAGACCGCCCGATGTGCCGACAAATCCCGATAGGAGTCGCACGTATCTTGTTCTCAGGGCACACCGGATGGGCAAGACGTCAGGTTGACTGAGACCCTTGTTGCCCAGGGGGCGCTGGACATCGCCTAAGTTGGACCAACACTTGGATAAGCACCGCCCGGGGCGGGGGGGTTAAAATAAAGATGACCCTCGGGCTCGCAAAAACCCAAGGGAAAGTTAGTAGGTTGTTAGGCAAAATGTAAAACCAAGGTTGGGCCTTGCTGGAGGAGTTTTATTCAGAGCGAATTGTCAAGGGGTTCCCATAAACCCGACCGAGTAAGGGACGCAAAAATCAAGGAACATGACACTGATATAATGGGAACTTAGGCTGCAAGAGTGGAACAAAACACCAGGCATAAGGCCGAGCCTTCCACCCTTTACCAAGTATATAGATGCATTAATTAAACAAGAGATATTGTGATATCCCATCATTACCAGGTTCTAACATGGAGCAATCTTCAATTTCACCTGCAACTAGCAACGCTAAGAGGGGCTGAGCAAAGCGGTAACATAGCCAAACAACGGTTTGCTAGGAAGGGTGAAAAAGGTTAGAGGCTGACATGGCAATTTGGGAGGCTTGATAAACAAGTGGTAGGAAGCGCGACATAGCGATAGCATCGAGACAACTAGCATAGCAATGATAGTAGTGAGATCCAGGGTAACGGTCATCTTGCCTGAAATCCCGCTAGGAAGAAGAATGAGTCCATGAAGAAGACGAACAGGCGAAGACGAGCTAAGCATAGACGAACGAATCCTCACGATCTCAATGTAACAGAAACTATCGAGAAGAAGCACAACTGGAAAGAAGCAAACAACATGGTAAACACACAACACATAAGCATGACATGATGCTCCACTAGGTATAATGTATGACAAGGCTATATGATGCTACTCATGGCAGAGATGATGCATACAAGAACAACACATCAAAGCAAGTTTAAATGAGGCCGGAACAACATATAACCAATCCGGCAAGTCCCCATATGCAAATTTTGAAATTGGTACAGGTCTGAATAAACCTTATGTTCAAGTAGTTAAACATCAAGTTAAGATGCACCATGATGATCTACACGAAATTCTTGTCAAGTAACATATTGTAACGCCCTCAATGCGGCTATATCTCCCACGTGTCGAAGCACGACTTAGAGGCATAACCGCATTGAAAGCAATGTCGCAAGTGAGGTAATCTTCACACATCCCAAGTAATACATAAGGGAAAGAGATACATAGTTGGCTTACAATCGCCACTTCACACAATTACATGAATAAAGCATTACATCATCCAGATACAATCAAGGTCCGACTACGGAACCAAAATAAAAGAAGAACCCCAAATGCGACAAAAGGTCCCCGATTGACCCCAACTGGGCTCCACTACTGACCAACTAGAACGAAACAACACAAAGGGCAAGATCTTCATCGAGCTCCTCCTTGAGCTTGGTTGCGTCACCTGCTCGGTAACATAGGCACCGCAAACTGGTTTTGAAGTATCCGTGAGCCACGAGGACTCAAGAATCCCATTACCATGGGTATCAAGACTAGCAAAGCTTAATGGGAAAGGAAGGGGTAAAGTGGTGAGGTTGCAGCAGCGACTAAGCATGATATGGTTGCTAACATACGCAAATGAGAGCGAGAAGAGAACAAGCGGAACGGTCGTGAAGCTAGCAATGATCAAGAGGTGATCCTGAACACCTACTTACGTCAAACATAACACAGAAACCGTGTTCACCTCCCGGACTCCACCAAGAAGAGACCATCACGGCTACACACTCGGTTGATGCATTTTAATTTGGATCAAGTGTCAAGTTGTCTACAACCGGACATTAACAAATTCCCATCTGCCACATAACCGCGGGCACGGCTCTTGAAAGTTTATACCCTGCACGGGTGTCCCAACTTAGCCCATGACAAGCTCTCGCGATCATCGAAGGAATAGACCTTCACCCAGGAAGACCCGATCAGTCTCGGAATCCCGGTACATCAAGACATTTCGACAATGGTAAAACAAGACCAGCAAAGCCCGAATGTGCCGACAAATCCCGATAGGAGCTGCACATATCTCGCTCTGGCACACCGGATTGTCCAAACTTTCGTAGGCCAGCCCAGAGTTGCCCTGGTGGCCACCGGCGGCCGACGGTTTGGACCAACACTCACAACGAGCACCGCCCGGGGTAATAAAGATGACCTCGAGAGCGCGACTCCCAAGGGAAAAAGGGCTAGGTGAGGCAAATGGTAAAAGTCAATGTTGGGCCTTTTTGGACAAGTTTTATTCAAAGCGAACCGTCGGGGGTCCTATAAATCACCCGACCGCAGAAGGAACGCAAAATCCGGGAACATAAAACCGTATGACTGAAACTAGGCGGCAAGAGTGGAACAAAACACTGCATAAGGCCGAGCCTTCCAACCTTTACCAAATATATAGATGCATTAATAATATAAGAGATATTGTGATATCCCAACAAAACCCTGTCCACCATGGAGAAATCTTCAACTTCACCGCAACTAGCAACGCTATAAGAGGGCTGAGCAAAGGGAACATAGCCAAACAATGGTTTGCTAGGAATGGTGTCAAAGGTTAGAGGTTCATGGCAATTTGGGATGGCTTGACAAACAGTAATAGGTAGCGCAAAGATAGCGAAAGAACGAGGCAACTAGCATAGCAATGATAGTAGTGAGATCCAGGGTAGCGGTCATCTTGCCTGAAATCCCGCAAGGAAGAAGAACGAGTCCATGAAGAAGACAAACGGACGTAGTCGAACGAATCCTCACAACTCCGAAACGAAACCGAAGCTAACGAGAGAAGCAAACCGGAAAGAAGCAAACAACATAGGTAAACACACCACACATGAGCAAGACATGATGCACAACAAGCATGATGCATGACCAAGCTATATGAAGCTACTCATGGCAAGAGATGATGCAAACAAGAACAACACATCAAGGCAAGTTTAAATGAGGCCTAAACAACATATAACAATTCAGGTAAGTCCTCATATGCAAATTTCGAAATTGGTCCAGAACTGAATAAACATTAAGTTTAAGTTGTTAAACAGTAAGTTAAGATGCACCAAGAGAATCTACATGAAATTCTAGTCAAGTTACATATAAAGTTCATTAGATTCGGAGCTACGGTCTAGAAGATATGAGCAAAACAAGTTAAGCATGGCATAGATGCAAAAGCACCCAAACATCAAGCAAACACATCAAAACAAGGATGCAACATGATAATATGAAGCTACATGCAAAAACAAGCAAGTTTCATATAGAGCACACTCAAAACGGAGCAACGGTTCAACACCCACACTCTATACAAGTCATAACAACAATCATTCCAAACAAAGAACTAGGCATCTTACAAGCATCAAAACAATATGCTACAGCACCCCAACATAATAACAAAAGACATGGGCATGAAGTACACGTAAAGCATAACAAAACATGAACACTGAGCTATCTCCAGAAACAACTAGAACATGCTCAAAACGACATGGAGATATTGCAAGTAATAACAATTTCAGACTTTAGCGTAAATAACATCAAAGTTGCAATGTTTAGAGCTATCAAACAACATGTTACAGGAAGATATCATGGCAAACAAAGGCATGGCATGAATCTACTAATAGCATATATCAAAAGACCCTTACTGACCATGAGCCAAAAAGGCACGGAAAATATGATGGCACCCATGTAAACATGGCAAGTTATATTACAGATTTGAACATGGCAGAAACAACGATTAGTAGGTATGTTCGTGAGCTTGAACCACTCACTACAGAGCAATACATGGCATGGCAAGGCAACCAACATTAAGAAGGCATGTTTATGAAGCTAATCATGGCAAGAGCAAGGTCATAGCATACACGGATCAACTACAACGACCTCGTGAAAATTGAATCTCATGCAAACAATCTGTCAGGAAACATTTTCAAGCAACTTTGGAGCAAGAAATGAACATGTTCTAGCAGGCTATAATTGCAACCAAGAGCATGAATGGATAGGGCAAGACATATATGTAAAAACATGTTTATAGAGCATCTCCAGATTATGCATAGAATGATTAGTAGAAGCATGTTAACATAGCAACAAATTATAACAGAATCTGCCAGGAAAACAGCAACAACAACTACCCTACTTTACAAGCTCGATGCACTCAGCACACAACTCACAAAAATACATGGTCAACACCTCTGGAGAGATGGCATGGCATAGTCCAATATTCATGTAGAGCTCATACTCATAGGATGCACACATAAATCATGGCAAAAATGATAAAACAGCAAGTTATAACAGTTTCAGTAGATTAACATCCTGAAGCAATATTCCAACAGCATTTCGGGCCTCAATATGGGCTCAAATGCAAATGACGCAATGGAATGAAATGATGCACTTGTCGAGGCGAACAATTTGACATATTATACGCGCAAAACGGAGCTACGGATGCAGAGACGCGATGCGATGAAAATGGCACGAAAATAACAAAAACTGGGGACTTAGAAGAAACGGGGGCAACCTTGCACGGATTACGAGGTCGCCGGAGCTTCGCCTGAGATCGGCCGGAGAAGACGAGGGAGAGGTCGGGCGCGGGAAGGGCGGATCCGCGGGTCCCTCGCCGGATCTAGCCGAATGGAGGCCGGGCCGGTCGGGTGGCCGGAAGAAGGCCGGGCGGCAATGGCCGGCCTGGGGCGCGGCGGGCTGCCGGAGATGGCAGCGGCGGCGCGGCCGAGGGCCTTGGGGCATGGAGGCGAGGGCTGAACGGCGGGCGGCGCTGGCGAAGCGGGCGCTGGGCGGGCGCCGGGCCGGCGGGTCTGTGTGTGTGTGGCGGCGGCGGCGGGTCCGGCGGGCGGCGGAATGGGCTCGCGGCGAGGAAAGGGGCCACGGGGCCGGGCGACGGCAGGCAGGGCGGGCGGCGCTGGGCGGCGGACGCGCCACGTGGCGGCGCCTGATTGGTTTCGAAGCGCGACGGGCGGACGTGTCCGTGAAACGGACATGTCCGTGGCGGAGGTAGGATGGATCTAGGGTTAGACCCAAAATTCGGAGGGGAGGCTTATTTATAGGTAGAGGGAGCTAGGAGAGTCCAAATGAGGAGCGGTTTTCGGCCACGTGATCGTGATCGAACGACCGAGAGCATGGAGGGGAGTTTGCTGGGTTTTGGGCCACTTTGGAAGGGGTGTTGGGCTGCAAAAAAAGAGGACATTACGGTTATCTTGCTAACCGTTGAGTACCAAACGACCTCCAAATGGCACGAAACTTGACAGGCGGTCTACCGATGCTATACCAAGGCCGCATGGCAAACCTCGGGCCATTCCGAGAAAGTTTAATACCCGCACACAACAGGAGAGAAGAGGGGGACACCGGGTGAGATAGGAGCGCCGGATTGCAAAACGGACAACGGGGAAAAGGCTCGGATGCATGAGATGAACACGTATGCAAAATGAAATGCACATGATGACATGATATGAAATGCATATGATGACATGGAAAAGTGCAACACGCAAGCAAATGACATGGCAACGGAGGCAAATAACTGGCGGACACCTGGCGCATCGGATCCGGGGCGTTACAACACTCCACCACTACGAGAGGATCTCGTCCCGAGATCTAGGATGGCACCGGAGGGAAAAGGAAGAGGAAGAGGATAGGTAAAACTAAGTTGCTTCTTTGACGAACGAGTGAAACCACGAACCTTGAGAGGTTGAGCAATTTAAAAGAAAGAGTACAACAGAGATGAACGAGATTTCAAACAATCCATTAGAAAAGAGGAACAAGGAGTATTACGAGAACTTGATGGTTGCAAAGACACGAATCAAGAGTTTAATGGACAAGATAGAATTCCAAACCACTCCGGTTAAAACAAGATGGGAGAGGAAGAAGATTGAAATAATTTGGGCAGCACTCCGTTTGAAAGAAGAAGAAAAACTTGATAAGATGAAAAGAACTTGAAGAGATGACACCACACTCTGGTTAACTGGATAAGCAGGAAAAAAAACATGATATATACAAAATGAGATGATGGGTCGAAGAGAGTAACATCACAATGCCTCTGGAACAAAAGAATAGAAGATAGATCGTTGGGATGAAGGGACGGAGAAGAAAATGACAACTTTTGCCACAAGTGAACTTGGAAAGCATCCTTGCAAAGAAGAATCGAACGGAGTTGTTGGAAAATCAACAACGAGATGCACAAGCTTGTTATGGGCTTATGTAAACATCTCAAAACTTGAGGTGAAATTCTGCCACTATCAAAATCAATTGCTTGCTCGAGATCAATGAAGAGATGAAAACTGCTTTCGCCGAGAGGATAGGAGAAAACTTGGATCATTGATAAACACCATAATAGCAACATTCCTTAGGGAAGGCTTTAGGTGAAATATGACACAAGATAACTCCAACGAAGAAGTTGATTGGTCGAAAAGATCTCTTGAACGAAGAGAAAAAAGATGGATTTATAATACCTCATCCTTGACAACATATGAATCATGAAACATGAATGGAAATTGTCAAGAGTGACATAACACCACCTCAAAAGATAAGGTAGAAAGAATTGCACTTTGGAATGCAAGATGAAGAATACTTGAGCTCCTCAAAACAAAACATGTGTTAAGCACCATGTTTATTTTAGAGTATAGCTTGACAGGTCATAACTTCAAGAGAAATCTTGAAGAACAAATCGAGAATGAAAGGAATCCTTGACGAACCACCATGTAGAGCCTCCATGAAGAACTCCGGTAACCAAAAGGAATGAAAAGAAAGAGAAATTAAAAACACAAGGTGAAACCTTGTAATGATTAGATGGATCTCCGTGATAATTAGAGCTTGGAACTCTAGGAAAAAGAGAAGATGAAACAAATGAAACCGAGAATTTGTTCATCATGAACAAACTCCGAAAGAAGGAATTAATCACTTGGATGAAACCAGAATAAGAATTATGTTATGCGTATCCTTCACCAATTTAAATTGATGACAAGCAACGGATTTGGCATACTACTTATTCTTCTTGAGGGATTAAGGATAGAGATAGCGCAAACTTGAGAAGGTCTTCAACGAACCACCGGTAGGATTTGGAAAGAACGAATGAATTGATATGATAACAAAGAAAGAGAACTCTTGAACGAACCACCGTAAGAATTGAAAATGAACGTAGCAAAGGCAGAATTCACCGGGAAGAATTGGAAAACGAATGAAGATACTTGAGGGGATTTAGATACATGAGAACGAAGAGATCATGAACTGATTAGAGGTTATTTGGATGATGCACCGGTAAGATTTGGAGAACGATAGCTACACGCTGAGAATGAAGAATTAAGACATGATGGCCTTCGGAGGAAAGAAATGGAAAACAACTCATGAAAATCTCCGGATGGGTGAAAAGAATTCTCACAATCGAAAACAATTATGAGAGGATGGCATGAAGCCAGAACCATGAATCTTGAAGAGAATGGACCAAGATTTAAGAGAAACTCTTCTTCGGTCTTCAAATGTCGACGAGGAACGCCACCATGAATTGTTGAGATACTCCGGGAGAATTAAAAGAGGAAAGGTTGAGCCAAAGATGAAAAGAATTTGAAAGATCTTGGAGAAAAGCATTTGACTGATGAAAATTCATTCTTACGTCAAACTTGGAGAAGAATTTAGGATAGCTCTGGGAAAAATAGAAGAGTCAGGTAAGATCCTGGGAAAAGACCTGTGGGTTAGGGCCCACTTAAAAGAACACAGTTGGAAATGATTTAAAAGAGATGTTGCACCGGTTGAATTAAATGACTTGAATGAGATACCAATCTCGAAATATCTTGAACGGATTGAGAATGGAAACACAAGTCTTCTGAGATATCTTCAACACTCTGGAACAAATGAATAGCGAGAAGTGAATGATTGAGAGGTGCACTGGCATGAGAAAGCATTTGAAACGAGGAAAGGAATATGATGAATATCGAAAGCTTGAATTAAATCCACCGAAGTAGAAACAACAATGAAGGATGATGAACTTGAAACTATGAGCATCTTCACGAGGGATCACCGGATCAGAACATTGAAAGAAAAGAATGAAGAGACTTCACATGAATAAATGGATACTTGATTAAGAAATCTGAGTCCTTGAGGAAAAGGGTGGGTGGGCGGGAAAAAAAAACAAAGGCAACTTGGAGACGGATGAAACAAACACCGTTGAGAAAACTTAGAATTGATCTTGCGGATGGGGAGAATGATCGGATCCACTTGAAGAGAAGCACGCCGGTTGAAAAGGATTGACATGACAATCTCGATTGTCGAGAAGGATTTGTATTCACATCGGAGTATGAGAACACCGTTTAGGAAAGGTATGGATTCAACATTTGACTTCGAAGCAACTCGAATACCACAAATAAAACAAAACAAAGGATTTGGCTTGCAGAATAAGCCGGAACAAACATATGATAGAGATTTCGTCCGAAGTTTTCGTGGTGGGGCCTACACGGGCTCAATCGTACAGCACCATCATGTACAAGGCAAGGCACATGACATACGAAGCGCCCCAGTCGGCATAGCCAAGGACTCTTTAAGACACAACGAGACCATCAGAAACCAACCGTGAATAGGCGGACCACTAGACGTCGAACCCCAATTTCATATCATGCATCTGTCGAGAAGATATCCTAAGAGCTACTTGAATTCCCACCTATGAAACTCCCAAAACTTTCTGGTTATGCAATCTGGTGTTGGGGATACAGGGGAGCAATATATCTCACCCAAACTAACAATCCCTACATCCAGCTGTATCCATCCGTCAACACATAACCAAGAAACCTTCGGAAATCGTCTACCTCAACCTTCGAAAAGCATCCGTTATACGAGTCATGGCAATACTCCGTACTCACCTCAAGATCGGGTTAGCGGGGTTATCTCACCAACAACGCATAAAAGAGATTTTCGATGTCGGTACTAAACTCGGTATTCGAATCGCAACGATAAAATTATGACGACAACACCTCGGAGCTCAACTCCCGGGACACGGCCACAACCCCTAAATGACAGAGGCACCAAGAACAATGTTCTCGTCATAAGAATATCGGAACGATTCCAAGATACCCGCGTGATCCTAAATTTTTTTTTAGTGAAATTTAAGAAGAGAAGAGTCAAAACTCTACGTCAGGATACCTCACCAGAAGGTCGAAGGGACTGAGGAGTAAAAAGAATTCCTAACTCTCCGATATATATAATCCTAAATGACTCAAAACATTTTTCTAGACACAACTCGGCCGCTAAAAACGATCAAGCAATGGGGCTCCTAAGGTCGGGGAAGGCTCTGATTACCAACTTGTAACGCCCTCGATGCGGCTATATCTCCCACGTGTCGAAGCACGACTTAGAGGCATAACCGCATTGAAAGCAATGTCGCAAGTGAGGTAATCTTCACATATCCCAAGTAATACATAAGGGAAAGAGATACATAGTTGGCTTTCAATCGCCACTTCACACAATTACATGAATAAAGCATTACATCATCCAGATACAATCAAGGTCCGACTACGGAACCAAAATAAAAGAAGAACCCCAATGCGACAAAAGGTCCCCGATCGACCCCAACGGGCTCCACCATCGACCAACTAGAACGAAACAACACAAAGGGCAAGATCTTCATCGAGCTCCTCCTTGAGCTTGGTTGCGCCACCGCCGTAACATAGGCACCGCAAACTGGTTTTGAAGTATCCGTGAGCCACGAGGACTCAAAGAATCCCATTACCATGGGTATCAAGACTAGCAAAGCTTAATGGGAAAGGAAGGGGTAAAGTGGTGAGGTTGCAGCAGCGACTAAGCATGATATGGTGGCTAACATACGCAAATGAGGGCGAGAAGAGAACAAGCGGAACGGTCGTGAAGCTAGCAATGATCAAGAGGTGATCCTGAACACCTACTTACGTCAAACATAACACAGAAACCGTGTTCACCTCCCGGACTCCGCCGAGAAGAGACCATCACGGCTACACACTCGGTTGATGCGTTTTAATTTGGATCAAGTGTCAAGTTGTCTACAACCGGACATTAACAAATTCCCATCTGCCACATAACCGCGGGCACGGCTCTCGAAAGTTTATACCCTACAGGGGTGTCCCAACTTAGCCCATGACAAGTTCTCGCGATCATCGAAGGAATAGACCTTCACCCAGGAAGACCTGATCAGTCTCGGAATCCCGGTACATCAAGACATTTCGACAATGGTAAAACAAGACCAGCAAAGCCGCCCGAATGTGCCGACAAATCCCGATAGGAGCTGCACATATCTCGTTCTCGTGGCACACCGGATTGTCCAAACTTCGGTAGGCCAGCCCAGAGTTGCCTGGTACACCGGTGGCCGACGGTTTGGACCAACACTCACAACGAGCACCGCCCGGGGTAATAAAGATGACCCTCGAGAGCGCGACTCCCAAGGGAAAAAGGGCTAGGTGAGGCAAATGGTAAAAGTCAATGTTGGGCCTTCTTTGGACAAGTTTTATTCAAAGCGAATCGTGAGGGGGGTCCCATAAATCACCCGACCGCCAGAAGGAACGCAAAATCCGGGAACATAAAACCGGTATGACTGAAACTAGGGCGGCAAGAGTGGAACAAAACACTGCATAAGGCCGAGCCTTCCACCCTTTACCAAATATATAGATGCATTAATAATATAAGAGATATTGTGATATCCCAACAAAACCCTGTCCACCATGGAGAAATCTTCAACTTCACCGCAACTAGCAACGCTATAAGAGGGGCTGAGCAAAGGGAACATAGCCAAACAATGGTTTGCTAGGAATGGTGTCAAAGGTTAGAGGTTCATGGCAATTTGGGATGGCTTGACAAACAGTAATAGGTAGCGCAAAGATAGCGAAAGAACGAGGCAACTAGCATAGCAATGATAGTAGTGAGATCCAGTAGTAGCGGTCATCTTGCCTGAAATCCCGCAAGGAAGAAGAACGAGTCCATGAAGAAGACAAACGGACGTAGTCGAAGCGAATCCTCACAACTCCGAACGAAACGAAGCTAACGAGAGAAGCAAACCGGAAAGAAGCAAACAACATAGGTAAACACACCACACATGAGCAAGACATGATGCACAACAAGCATGATGCATGACCAAGCTATATGAAGCTACTCATGGCAAGAGATGATGCAAACAAGAACAACACATCAAGGCAAGTTTAAATGAGGCCGGAAACAACATATAACAATTCCGGTAAGTCCTCATATGCAAATTTCGAAATTGGTCCAGAACTGAATAAACATTAAGTTTAAGTTGTTAAACAGTAAGTTAAGATGCACCAAGAGAATCTACACGAAATTCTAGTCAAGTTACATATAAAGTTCATTAGATTCGGAGCTACGGTCTAGAAGATATGAGCAAAACAAGTTAAGCATGGCATAGATGCAAAAAGCACCCAAACATCAAGCAAACACATCAAAACAAGGATGCAACATGATAATATGAAGCTACATGCAAAAACAAGCAAGTTTCATATAGAGCACACTCAAAACGGAGCAACGGTTCAACACCCACACTCTATACAAGTCATAACAACAATCTGTCCAAAACAGCAACTAGGCATCTTACAAACATCAAAACAATATGCTATAGCACCCCAACATAATAACAAAAGACATGGGCATGAAGTACACGTAAAGCATAACAAAACATGAACACTAAGCTATCTCCAGAAACAACTAGAACATGCTCAAAACGACATGGAGATATTGCAAGTAATAACAATTTCAGACTTTAGCAGAAATAACATCAGGTTGCAATGTTTAGAGCTATCAAACAACATGTTACAGGAAGATATCATGGCAAACAAAGGCATGGCATGAATCTACTAATAGCATATATCAAAAGACCCTTACTGACCATGAGCCAAAAAGGCACGGAAAATATGATGGCACCCATGTAAACATGGCAAGTTATACTACAGATTTGAACATGGCAGAAACAACGATTAGTAGGCATGTTGTGAGCTCGAACCACTCACTACAGAGCAATACATGGCACGGCAAGGCAACCAACATTAAGAAGGCATGTTTATGAAGCTAATCATGGCAAGAGCAAGGTCATAGCATACACGGATCAACTACAACGACCTCGTGAAAATTGAATCTCATGCAAACAATATGTCAGGAAACATTTTCAAGCAACTTTGGAGCAAGAAATGAACATGTTCCAGCAGGCTATAATTGCAACCAAGAGCATGAATGGATAGAGCAAGACATGTATATCAAAACATGTTTATAGAGCATCTCCAGATTATGCATAGAATGATTTGTAGAAGCATGTTAACATAGCAACAAATTATAACAGAATCTGCCAGAAAACAAAGAACAAAGAACTACCCTACTTTACAAGCTCGATGCACTCAGCACACAACTCACAAAAATACATGGTCAACACCTCTGGAGAGATGGCATGGCATAGTCCAACATTCATGTAGAGCTCATACTCATAGGATGCACACATAAATCATGGCAAAAATGATAAAACAAGTTATAACAGTTTCAGTAGATTAACATCCTGAAGCACTCTTCCAACAGCATTTCGGCCATTAAGACGAGCTCAAATGCAAATGATGCAGTGGAATGAAATGATGTACTCGTCGAGACGAACAATTAGACATATTATACGCGCAAAACGGAGCTACGGATGCAGAGATGCGATGCGATGAAAATGGCACGAAAATAACAAAAACTGGGGACTTGGAAGAAACGGGGGCAACCTTGCACGGATTACGAGGTCGCCGGAGCTTCGCCTGAGATCGGCCGGAGAAGACGAGGGAGAGGTCGGGGCGCCGGGGAAGGGCGGATCCGGCGGGTCCCTCGCCGGATCTAGCCGAAGGGAGGCCGGGGCCGGTCGGGTGGCGGGAGAAGGCGGCCGGGCGGCATGGCCGGCCGGAGGGCGCGGCGGCTGCCGGAGATGGCATGGCGGCGCTGGCCGAGGGCGCTGGGGCATGGGAGGCGAGGCTGCTGAACGGCGGGCGGCACGGCGAAGTGGCAGGGCGCGCGGCGGCGAAGATCGGGCGGCGGGCGGAGGGCGCGGCCGGCGGGTTCGCAGCAAGCGGCGGGCGGGTCCGGCGGCGGCGGAGCAGGCTCGCGGGCGAGGGGGGATCAGGGGCGGGCGACGGGCAGGCAGGCGGGCGGCGCTGGGCGGCGGACGCGCCACGTGGCGGCGCCGATCGGCTCGGCGCTGACAGGCGGACGTGTCCGGCGGAAACGGACATGTCCGGCGGCGAAGGTAGGGATGGATCTAGGGTTAGACCCGAAAATTCGGAGGGGGAGGCTTATTTATAGGTAGAGGGAGCTAGGAGAGTCCAAATGAGGAGCGGTTTTCAGCCACGTGATCGTGATCGAACGACCGAGAGCATGGAGGGGAGTTTGCTGGGTTTTGGGCCACTTTGGAAGGGGTGTTGGGCTGCAACAAAAGAGGACATTACGGTTATCTTGCTAACTGTTGAGTACCAAACGACCTCCAAATGGCACGAAACTTGACAGGCGGTCTACCGGTGCTATACCAAGGCCGCATGGCAAACCTCGGGCCATTCCGAGAAAGTTTAATACCCGCACACAACAGGAGGGAAGAGGGGGACGCCGGGGTGAGATAGGAGCGCCGGATTGCAAAACGGACAACGGGGAAAAGGCTCGGATGCATGAGATGAACACGTATGCAAAATGAAATGCACATGATGACATGATATGAAATGCATATGATGACATGGAAAAGTGCAACACGCAAGCAAATGACATGGCAACGGAGGCGAATAACTGGCGGACACCTGGCGCATCGGATCCGGGGCGTTACACATATAAAGTTCATTTAATTTGGAGCTACGGCCTAGAAGATATGAGCAAAACAAGTTAAACATGGCATTGATGCAAAATGCATCCAAATATCAAGAAAACACACTCAACGCATGGATGCAACATGACAATATGAAACTACATGCAATTCTAAGCTAGTTTCATATAGAGAATGCTCAAAACGGAGCAACGGGGCAATACATACACTCCAAACAAGTTATAACAACAATCTGTCCAAAACAGCAAGTAGGCACTTTGCAACCATCAAAACAATAAGCTACAGGAATCATATGAACACAAACTTGTCATGCGCTTATTTTAAAGCTGACATACTTCAAATATCATTAAGGTTCAGGTTGAAAGACATCAATATTAAACCAATATGATCAATGCAAAATGCAACTTTATAACACAGGAGCATATGCATGAGCAGAGTTAATATGATGGTAGCTTGAGAGCAAGGAAGAGGCAAGCTACGACAGGTAAACATAGAAACCAAAGGCATTTAATGTAGTACACATAACAAAGAGAAAATAACATCATGGCATCATATATATATGACTCATGGATTAGTGGGAACCAACAAGACAAGATTGAATGTTGAAACAGTTTTAGCAAGTGTAAAACAGCAACATTATGATAGCATGTTTGCAAGCATGGAGCAGAGGCATATGATATCCAAAATTGACAACCATGGCATTTTAATAAATCCCTCATAGCATACTTCAAAACATGTAATTGGATAATCTCCATAAGGGGCATGGATTAATAAATAACAAGCTCACAACATGGCATCATGAAGTTAACAGAAATCTGGAACAGCAAATAGGCATGTTCATGGAAATTAAAACATATGCTACAAGACATATATTGGGCATGAAATGGCAAGGCATGATAGAGCATAACATGGAAAACAAAATATGTCAACTAAGCATCTCCATATTATGCATGGATAAATTGGTAACATCAAGTAAACATGGCAACATGATATGACAGATTCAGCATTGACAGAACATTTACAGCAAGTAGCCCACTTCACGAGCTTGATGCACTCACTACAGGGCATATAAAGATAAATGGATTCCACCCCTTAAAAGATGAAATAATTATGCTCCTAAAACATGTAGACATGGTGCTCAAAAGAAAATCACACAAAAAGCTATAAAAATGACAATTAGACAAGTTACAACAGTTTTCAGCAGTTAACAGCAACATGCACTTCTGCAAAAAGATTACCATGTCAAGATGCACTCTAACATGAATGCAAATCACACCAACATGTAGAGCATGAAGAGACGAACATGTGCATATCAAGACCATCATCATAGGATCAACAGGGACAAAGTTACACCACTCACAAGATGCATAAATGATGTTAACAATCAGCAGATTCCAGCAGTTTATATCACTTCGCAGTTTTGCAACGATGATTATGGATTCAAGATGCATAGTAACAGGCATTCAAACCACCCCATCATGAATAGCACTCTGATATGAACATTTGACATATCATACATGCAAAATGGAGCCACAAGCACAAAGATACCACATGACAAAGATGCACATATGATGTTTAAAAATCCTGGGACTTGGCAGAAATTTCACCTCGGGGGAAAAACGGGACGACATAGTTCGGGACAGAGAGATCCGGGACAGAGGCGCGTTTGGATGGGGAACCGGTGGATCTCGTCCAGGCGAGCTCCAGCGAGGGTTCCCGGTGAACTCCGGCGACGGCGCGACGACTGGGAGGAGTGGATCGGGGCGGCAGGGTCCTCCTCCGGTCGGATCCAACCGGATCCGGCGCGGGGCGAGGTGGAGGCGCTGGCATGAAGGTCTCGCGCGCTGGCTTGGCGGCGGATGGCGGCGGCAAGCGGGTGGCGACAACAAGACGCAGGCACCAGCGCTGGCGAGGAAGGTAGTGGCGCAGGCGGCAAGGCTCCGGCGAGCGGTGGCGCTGCAAGGCGGCGAGCTCCCCGACGACGGGTCTGGCAGGCATCGCGAGGGGCACAGGCGGCTCAGCAGAGCCTCGCCCGGGCGCGACGGCGCTGGGTGTGGCCTGTGGGCGGGCCGTGGATGGGCCGAGTGGGCCCGGCGGCGGAGGTAGGAGGAGCTGGGCGATTGGCTGCGGAGGCGGCGGTGGGCACGTCCGACGGTGAGATGGACATGTCAGGCGGTGGAGGGGGGTTTGATCTAGGGTTTCGCCTGAAAAATGGAGAGGGAGGCACTTATTTATAGGTAGAGGGAGCTAGGAGAGTCCAAATGAGGTGCGGTTTTCACCCACACGATCATGATCCAACGACAGAGAGCATGGAGGGGGTTTAGATGGGTTAGTGGGCTGTTGTTAAGGGGTGCTAGGCTGCAAAGAGAGAGGGGTTTCAGTTAACTGTTGGGGCATCAATGACCATCAAATGGAACGAAATTTGACAGGCGGTCTACCGGTGATATACCAAGTCCACTCGGCAAATCTCGGCCCATTCCGAGAACGTTTTCTCCCACCCATGAAACAAGGTCTGAGAGGGGCGACGGGTGCATGTGAGTGTGTCTGGGCTCGGAGCGGACAACGGAGAGAACCGGGGGAACCCGAACGGATGCAAGTTTTGAAAAACATGCAAATGAAATGTAGATGATGACATGGCAAAGTGCAACACGCAAGCAAATGGCATGGCAACAACGACGAATGACTGGAAGACACCTAGCACATCGGATTCGGGGCGTTACAACTCTCCTCCACTAACAAGAGATCTCGTCTCGAGATCTTAGGAACGAGACGGAAGAGAAAGAGGAAGAGGCGAAGTAAGAATGCAAGGGAGAAGACGAATAAAGTCGAGAGCACTCGGGTAGAAAAGAGGAACGGCGAATATGACAAGAATGAAATGCTCAAGAAACAAGATAGACTCTAAAACCACTCCAGTTAGAACAAGATAGACAAGGAATAAGAATGAAAGAATTTGGGCAGCACTCCACTTGAAAATGGAAGAATAGAACATGAACTTCACAAGATGGGATGGCACTTGACGAGATGAACAACACGATGCCTCCGGAAGAATTGAAAGAATGGAATGAGAAGAAGGGATAAGAGAATAACAACTTCCACCATGAATGAATTCGATATCATCCTTAGAGGAAGGGTAGAACGGAGTTGTTGAGAAAATCAACAACAAAAGAATAAGCTTGTTGTGGCCTTATGGAAAAACATCTCAAAACTTGAGGTGAAATTATGCCACGACCAAATGTCTGAATATCTGAGAAGAACGAAGAAATGCAAAACTCCACTTCAGAAGAAAACGGAGAATTATTTGCACTTCGAGACGCGAGAAGAAAAGATACTTGAACTCCTCCAACAAAATCTTGATGAACTCTTGAAGAATGAATTAAATCATGAAGAACCACCATGAGGAATTCTGGTGACAAAAGGATGATGAGATAGAAATGAAGGATGAAAGAATACGATGACGCCTTGCGAGGATTTAGATGGGGCTTCGCAACGAGACAAGCGAGAAAACTTGGAACTATGGAAAAAGAATATGAACAACTTAGAACCGAGAGATTATTCCTCATGAACAATCTCCGAAGGAAGGAATTACTTGACGACGATGAAGTAAGAATAAGAATTACGTTATGCTTATCCTCATCAAACTTAATTCATGACTACCGGATTTGGCATGCAACTTATTCCCCTTGAAAAGGATTGAGGAGTATATGGCGCAACCTTGAGGGAGGTCTTCAATGAACCACCGGTAGGATGGGAAAGAACGAATGAATTGATATGATAACAACGGAAAAGAATTTTGAACAAACCACCGTAAGAATTCAAAAATGGCTGATGAAATAGAATGAATCGCTGGGAAGAATTAGAAGAACAAATATTCTTGAGGGGATTTAGATGCAAAATAACAAAGAGATCACGAGCTGATTAAAGAGCACTTGAACAAAGCGTCGGGATAATTAGATAATAGTAGCTGAAATGTGAGGAAGAAAAATTCTTCTGGAATGATGGCCTCCGGTGAAAAGAAACGGAAAAACAACTCCTGACATACCCCGGATGGGTAAGAAAAGAATATCTGACCAACGGAACACTTCGAGAGGATAACATGAAACTAGAACCTCGAATCTTCGAGAGAATGGACAAGATTTAGAGGAAAACTCTTCTTCGGTCTTCCAATGACGACGGGAAACAACACCAAAAATTACTGAGATACTTCGGGAGAATGAAAAACAAAGAGGTTGAGCCAACAATGAAAAGAATTTGAAAGCGATCTTGGAGAAGGCATGTGACTGATGGAATCCAATCTCACATCACACTTTGAAAAGAATTTGAGAATAACTCTGGAATAATTAGAAGAGTCAGGTAAGATCCTGGGAAAAGACCTGTGGGTTAGGGCCCATTGAAGAGAAAACACGTTGGAAAGGATTGAAGAGGAGATGATGCACCAGAACAACTAAAAGACTTGGATGAGGTGACAACCTCGAATTAATTGGAACACAGACGAATCTCCTGAGATGTCTTCCAAACTCCGGAATAATTAAATGGCGGTAGGCGAACAAGCAAGGATAGCACTTTATCCAAAGAAAAGAATATGATAAACCCGAAAAACTTGAATTGAATCCACCAAAAAAGGAAAAAAACAATGAAGAATGTCAAACGAAACGAGAATTCACCGGTTGAAAATAATTGAGGGAAGACTGAAGAGGCTCCACACGAATGAAATTGATGCTCGGAAGAGACTCAGGCTCCGGGAAGAAGAGGGTGGGAGGGCGGGAGAAACAAAGACAACTTGGAATGGGGAACCGATGATAATTGAAGAGACAACAATAGTTGAAATAATTGAGGAAAGAATGCAAAGGCTTCGCACGAGTAGGATGGATACTCGATTACAGACTCCGGCTCCAAGAAGAAAAATGGTGGGCGGGTGGGAAAAAGAAAACAACTGAGAACGGGGAAACAACTTTCTTGAGAAAGAACCAAGGATTGATCTTGCAAAAGACCAAGAGGGTCGAGTCAACTTGATGAGAAATGCACCGGATGGAAAGAGCTGAGAACCAACGATCAGAAAAACCAACTGCGTGATCCTAAAGAAAATTTGAAGGGGAAGAGGATAAGTCAAACACCTATGCCAAGATTCCTCACCAGAGCAATGAAGGGGCTGAGGAGTAAAAAGAATTCCTACTCTCCGATATAACTAGACTCCGAAAACAGTTTTCTTCTAGACTCGACAATGACCAAACTACGAACAATCAAGGGGGCTCCTATGGTCGGTGGAGGCTCTGATACCAACTTGTCACACCCAATATGCGACCCTGTCCTAAAGGAACTCGAAGGTCCCACCAAGGATAGAAGCGCATATTGGAGACGCTTTTGCAAGGTGGATATCATTACATCGTACCATTACATAATAGTTGGGGATACATACAAGAGGCATACAATGCTGCATGAATACAAAAACATCATACATAAGAGCAACATCCGACTACGGATGAAACACAAACAAAAACTCAAACGACATCCACCCTGCTAGCCCAGGCTGCCGACCTGGAAGCTATCCCCTGATCGAAGAAGAAGCAGAAGAAGAACTCCAAAACAAGCAAACATCACTCTCGCGTCATGATCATCACATTACTTGTACTTGCAACTGTTGTTGTAGTAATCTTTGAGCCACGAGGACTCAACAATCCCATTACCATGGGTATCAAGACTAGCAAAGCTTAAAGGGTATGGAATGGATAAGTGGTGAGGTTGCAGCAGCGACTAAGCATGATATGGTGGCTAACTTACAAATACAAGAATAAGATGAGAAGCTACGCAAATGGTCACAAACTAGTAATGATCAAGAAGTGATCCTGAACTATTTACGTTCAAACATAACCCAAACCGTGTTCACTTCCCGAACTCCACCGAGAAGAGACCATCACGGCTGCACACGCGGTTGATGCATTTTAATTAAGTCAAGTGTCAAGTTCTCTACAACCGGATATTAACAAATTCCCATCTGCCACATAACCGCGAGCACGGCTCTCTAAAGTATTATACCTTGCAGGGGTGTCCCAACTCAGCCCATCACAAGCTCTCACGATCAACGAAGGATATTCCTTCTCCCGGAAAGACCCAATCAGTCTCGGAATCCAGGTTACAAGACATTTCGACAATGGTAAAACAAGACCAGCAAGACTGCCCGATGTGCCGACAAATCCCGATAGGATTTGCACGTATCTCGTTCTTAGGGCACACCAGATGGGCAAGACGTCAGGTTGGCTGAGACCTTGGTTACCCAGGGGGCGCCGGACATCGCCCAAGTTGGAGCAACACTTGGAGAAGCACTGGTCCGGGGGGGGGGGTTAAAATAAAGATGACCCTCGGGCTCGCGAAAACCCAAGGGAAAGTTAGTAGGTTGTTAGGCAAAATGTAAAACCAAGGTTGGGCCTTACTGGAGGAGTTTTATTCAAAGCGAACTGTCAAGGGGTTCCCATAAACCCGACCGCGTAAGGGACACAAAAATCAAGGAACATAACACCGGTATGACGGAAACTAAGGCAGCAAGAGTGGAACAAAACACCAGGCATAAGATGGAGCCTTCCACCCTTTACCAAGTATATAGATGCACTAATTAAATAAGAGATATTGTGATATCCCATCATTACCAGGTTCCAACATGGAGCAATCTTCAACTTCACCTGCAACTAGCAACGATATAAGAGGGTTTGAGCAAAGCGGTAACATAGCCAAACAAGGTTTGCTAGGAAGCTCTGTTGGAAAAGGCAGTGCCTAGGAGGCGCTTAGGCACGCCTAGGCACTAGGCAATGGCCAAACGGCTTGCCTAGGACATAAATGGAGGTATAGTCAGGGCAAGCAAGGAATTGCCTACGCAAGCAAGAAATCATGCCATATACTGCACTAATATGCCAAACGGGTTATATTCCAATGATAGTCGATGGCAAATAACTTACTTATATGCCCCAAACTAATATCAACACCCATATAATAATCACAAATACACTACGAGTAAAAACTATATTACCGCCTAGGTCGCGCCTAGGGCGCTTAGGCACCGCCTAGGCACTAGGCGAAGGCCAATCGCCTCGCTTAAGCCTACCGCTTTCTCCAACCTTAGGAAGGGTGAAAAAGGTTAGAGGCTGACATGGCAATTTGGGAGGCTTGATAAACAAGTGGTAGGAAGCGCGACATAGCGACAACATCGAGACAACTAGCATAGCAATGATAGTAGTGAGATCCAGGGTAACGACCATCTTGCCTGAAATCCCGCTAGGAAGAAGACCGAGTCCATGAAGAAGACGAACAGGCGAAGACGAGCCAAGCGTAGACGAACGAATCCTCACGATCGCAGTGTAACAGGAACTATCGAGAAGAAGCACAACCGGAAAGAAGCAAACAACATGGTAAACACACAACACGTAAACATGACATAATGCTCAACCAGGTATAATGCATGACAAGGCTATATGATGCTACTCATGGCAAAAGATGATGCATACAAGAACAACACATCAAAGCAAGTTCAAATGAGGCCGGAACAACATATAACCAATCCGGTAAGTCCCCATATGCAAATTTCGAAATTGGTCCAGATCTGAATAAACCTTATGTTAAAATAGTTAAACAGAAAGTTAAGATGCACCATGATGATTTACACGAAATTCTAGTCAAGTTACATATAAAGTTCATTTAATTCAGAGCTATGACCTAGAAGATATGAGCAAAACAAGTAAAACATGACATTGATGCAAATTGCATCCAAACATCGAGCAAACAAACTCAACGCATAGATGCAACATGATAATATGAAACTACATGCAATTCTAAGCAAGTTCCATATAGAGCATGCTCAAAACGGAGCAACGGTGCAACACATACACTCCAAACAAGTTATAACAACAATCTGTCCAAAACAGCAAGTAGGCACTTTGCAACCATCAAAATAACAACCTACAGGAATCATATGAACACAAACTTGACATGAAATTCATGTACATATAACATAATTCAAATATAATTAAGGTTTAGGTTCAAAGACATCAGGATTAAACCAATATAATCAATGCAAAATGCAACTTTATAACACAGGAGCATATGCATGAGCAGAGTTAATATGATGGCAAATTGAAAGCAAGAAAGAGACAAGCTACATCAACTAAACATAGTGTCGTGGGCGCTGGGAGCACGAGCACCTATGGGGCAGGGGGCCCCTTCTGGTCCGGCAAGGGAGCGGAGGGCGCGCGCAGGGCAGATCGAGGCGAAGGCACGCGGGGGATTTTACCCAGCTTCGGAGCTCTCCGGAGAGATAAATCTCCTACTGCTGCTTTGTTTTCGTATTTTGTTCTTGCTTGAAAGCATGGGTATGTTGTGGTTTCGGATGAGTCGAACCGAACCTGGAGCTCACCCCTCCTACGTGCGCACGGGCCTCCTATTTATAGTCTAAAAGGGGTCACCGACAGGTGGCAACGTAGAGAGAAGGGTAGAAAGGTAAAAACGCGGGTTGGTACAACCACTATCGACAGTGTCCCCTCCCTAACTCTGACGGCAGGGGACAAGAGCATTTAATGCCCGTCCGGTCGCTCCAACAGTGCAGGAAACGACCGTTAGGAGCGCCACCGATCGCCACGATGGCCCCCTAGTCACCTTCGTTTGCCACCTCGCACTGCTAGGCTGCACAGCCACCCGCCACGTGCGCCAGGAACGATCCTGTGGCGACACGTCGTCGGGTGATCTGGAGCGTGGGTGCAGAGTGGTGGCTTTGCCGCGGCAAGCGCCTTGCCGCGGTCTCTGTCTTGTCGCACCCACAAGCTTGCCGCTCGTCGGGTCTTGCCGGGACGCGCGGTGCGCCGCGGCAAGTCTTCCTGGTGCCTTGTTGCCCTTCCCGCAAGCTCCTCTTGCCGGGGCTTTGTCCTTCCCGGCAAGCTTCTCTTGCCGGGCTTTGTCTTCTCGGCTAATACTTTGTTCTTGAATGGCGATAAATGACGAAGGGTCTTGGCGGACGCCGCAAGCCTTGCCGCAGACGCCGCGATCGCCTGCAGACAAGTTCGGGCACTAAGGTACCCTACTTTAGTACACCGACAGAGCCCCTGCCTGGGCCATACACGGTGCCGAAGCGCTGTTGGGCCAGCCCAAAACAGGCACGGCACGCGCTGGGTCCAAACCAGATCCACTCCGAATCCACCGCGTCCTCTTGTAACGGCATGCGTCAATCGCGGCGTCGTGGGAGACGTGGGTGGCGTGTGCAATTTTCGAGGCGCCCACCCCCGTGATCACGGGTCGGGGCGAGGTCACCTCATCCGTCGCTTGGGCTCTGCACCCCCGCCACGCGGCTCCCATGCGCTTGGGGTCACGGACGGTGGGAGTGGGAAACTGGGCCGTCGCGAGAGGAGGCAGCGGGTAGGCCCCGATTCTCTGCTCTTCGCGTGTCTTGATTGGCTGAGCGGGGCGGCCGAGCCCCCACCTCGCTCCTTAAAAAGAGCGGAAGGGGAGCGCAGAAGCCCGCACTTTCTCATCTCCTCCTTTCTTCAGCTTCTGCTCCCCTTCCTCTCATCTGGCATGGAGGGAGGGAACCCCGGCCCTTCATCGGTGGTGGCGAGGGTTGCCGCCAGGCAGCACGCCCCTCCCTATCCCGCGCTCGTGGTGGCAGGGCCAGCAACAAGGGGAAGAGGGAGGGGGCGAGGTCGTGGACGGGGTCGAGGACGAGGTTGAGGCGCTCGAGGAAGAGGCGGGCGTGGCAGCGCACCATCTCCGCCTCCGCCGGCGGTTCCTCTCCCCGCGGCGGTCCACACAGGGACGACCCTTGCGAAGTTCTTTCGCTGCTGCGCTGGCGCCTCGTCGTCGCCTCCGCTTCCAGCTCCGCTTATAGCGATGGAATCTGATCCGCCGAGACGCTGAGATTGCACATGAGGGGTCAGGATCAGCGCACGCGAGTCCGCGCCGTATTCCCAGCCCCTAATGTGATGTATCTTGACCGTGGGTGGAAGACGTTCGCCCGTATCCACAGCTTGACGGCGGGGTTTACCCTCCATTTTAAGTTAATGGAGGGCGACCTCCTCTCTGTCAAGGTCTTCGGGGACTCCGGCACTCGGGCGAAGTGCTGCGTGGACAGCTCCTCCGACAGCGAAGACTCCCCCTCGAGCGAGAGTGACGAGGAGGAGAGGGACAGCGACGATGAGGGTAGCGGGCGGCGGGATGGCGGGCCCGCCTAGGTGTCGGGCGTCGCCTCGTGCGTCACCGGCGACCCCATCATCCGTGTCGCCGGCGCCTTGAACTCCCCGGGGTCGTCTCCTTGGGCGGCTGGCGTAGGAAGGCTGCGGAAGGGGAAGAGGGCCGGCGGCAAGGCCGTCAAGTCGGAGTACGAGGGCGTAGTGCCCTCGACAGCGTGCTGACGTCCTGCCACCCCGTCTTCGAGCCCCGCTTCCGGTGCCGCCATCACCGTCCAGCCTCCGGACAGCCCTCGGGATGTTCTCTTGGTGTCTTCTGGCACCCATAGCTCGCCTAGGCGCCCCTTTTGCCCTTTTCGCCTCCTTGACCTACCTCTTGAAGAGAGGGACAGGAAAGGGATTACGGGCATCTTATCTTTTTAATTTGTAAGCCTTCGGGCCTTAGCTGCATCGAAAACTTGTAATCCTCTCTTTCATGTTTTTCATCCTCTATGGACTGTATCTGTGTGGGATGTTTTTTTAATGAAAAGGGGAAGCTTGCTATGTTATATCCTTTACTTGATTCCATCTCTTGTATGTTTTTGCCCTCACGCTTTTAGGGAACTTGCCGGTGCAAACACCCTTGCCGCGAGCATCGAGTGCGGAACTTCAGAGCCTCGTTGGCGGTGTTACCTCCGCAAGAAACCTTGTCGGGCTAGTCGCAGCGCTTTCATTGTTGAGCGGACTCAAACAAAGTAAGGGCATAACTTAGCCACGAGCGATTCCTCCCGCGCATGTGTTTCTCATACAAGGGACGGTCGTTCAAAGAATATAACTTCGCGTTCCCCAGTCCATAAGAGGATGCATGATGAGGGACGAAAAACTTATCTGATACCGCAGCCCCCGGTAACTCTGGCTTGCTGGAGATGAATCTTGGTATTCGCAGCCCCCAGCAACACTGGCTTGCCGGGACCCAGGTGCTGGCGCACCTTTCTCTCCTTTCCTTGTTCTTGCCGCTGCTAGACGTGTCATAGGAACAATCTCTTAAAGCGCGGCAGGTTATTTACTGTAATATAACTTTGTCTTGGGCAATGCTGGCTATGTTATCTCCTTTATTCAGTTCCACTCCTTGTATGTCTTTACCCTACGCTTTTAGGGAACTTGCCGGTGCTAACAAGCTTGCCGCGAGCGCTGAGTGCAGAACATCAGCAGCCTGCTGGCGGTGTTGCCTCCGGCAAGAAACCTCGTCGGGGCTAGTTGCAGCACGCTTTTATTGTTGAGCGGACTCGAAACAAAGTAAGGGTGCAACTTGCCACGAGTTGATTCCTCCGCGCACAGGTTTTCCATACAAGGCACGGTCGTTCAAGGAGATAACATAAAAATTCAAAAACTGACTGTGCTCAAACTTTGGCGACTTAGCTTTTCTGTCTTCTGCGTTTTGGCAAGGCCATGCTTCTTTGAATGACACCTAGTCCACATCGTTATCAGGCTCCAACAACGAGGACTTAAAGGCGCAAATACCGCCAAGGGAACATCCGCTTCACGGCAAGAATCGATCCCGCCGAGCGTGATGCTCCCCGCAAGCGATCTCGACACAGTTTGTCGGGAGCGCTCGCTTCAACGAAACAAACCCCGGGCTTGTCGGAGCAGACCGCTCCAAGACACTTCGTGTTGATCCCGGGACCTTCTTGGCGGCGGCTTCGGGGAGCTCTGCCGGAAAGTAGTCGCCAGTAACCAACTTTCTCTTCTTGCGGCTGCACATATACATCCTTGCCGGAGCCAGAACTTGTCGGGGAAGCCCCCTGCTTGTCACTGGATTCGCTTGTCGCGGTTGATGGCTCATCTTCTGCCTCCCTCTCCGCTACTAACGCAGCACTAACCACTTGATTGGTTGCCGCTAGATATAGCAGCAACTTCTCTTGTGGCTTAGGTGCGACAAGTGTTGGAGTCGAGGATAGGTATCTCTTGAGTCTGCGCAGCGCAGCCTCCGCTCGAGTCCATTTCATTGACCTGCCTTTTTCAAAATCTTGAAAATGGAAGGGCGCGCCGCAGACTTAGAGATGAACCCATCGAGAGCAGCAACACAGCCGCAAGTCTTCACACATCCTTGACGCGCTTCGGGCTTCGATCCGCTCGATGGTTTTGATCTTGTCGGGTTGGCTTCAATCCCCTCTCGAGACATAAAGAACCCGAGAAGCTTGCGGAAGGAACTCCAAACACGCACTTCTCGGGTTCAACTTGAGATTGACTTTGCGCAGATTTGCAAAAGTCTCGCCCAAATCTTGGATCAGAGTCTCTTTGTCCTTGCTTTTGATCACTATGTCATCCATGTAAGCTTCTACATTTACGTGCATTTGTGGCTCAAAAGCATGACCGACTACTCTTGCAAATGTTGAACCGGCATTCTTTAGTCCGAAGGCATTCGTACAAAGCAAAGACGCGCCACATGGAGTAATGAATGCGGTCTTCTTCATCCTCTTTCGCCATGAAGATCCGGTGATATCCCGAGTATGCATCAAGGAATGAAAGCAGATCACATCCCGCCGTGGAGTCGACAATCTGGTCAATGCGCCGCAAGGAAATGGATCCTGGGACAAGCTTTATTAACATCGGTGAAGTCAATACAAAGCCTCCATTTCCGCTTGCTTTGGCGACGACTCACCGGATTGGCTAACCACGTTGGATGGAGTACTCCTCGGACCAAGCCCGCTTGCTTCCAATTTCTTGATCTCTTCAAAGAATGAACTCTTGCCGCCTATCGCTTGCTTCCCGACTCTTAGCTTGACGGGCCGCGCGTGAGGGCGACGGCAAGGTGGTGCTCAATTACTTTCTTGGGAACATCGGGATATCGATGGTTGCCATGCAAACACATCGACATTCGCCCAGCAGAGCAACGAGCCGCTTCCTATTTAGGATCAAGCGTGGCATCGATGGTGAAGGTACCACCAGTGTCGCCCTCCTTGGCGCCACTTTCTTGGTCTCCGTGAAGCTGTCTTTGCCTTCTTGTACTTGCCGGTGGAGCTCGATGGTGCGTCCTTGACGGTAGCACAAGACTCAAGAGGTGCGCTTGTCGGAGTGGGCATCGAGCTACTCTTGCGGACTTGGTCTTCTTCTTCTCCCCGGAGCTTCAGTGCAAGTGGTTTGGGTTCTGCTGCGGCTGCTGCTTCCGGTAGATCTTGTCGGTACAGATAAGTGCATCTTTCTTGTCACCATGGACAAAAATAACACTTATCGGACCAGGCATCTTGAGCACATTGTATGCGTAGTGAGAGGCTGCCATGAACTTGGCGAGCACTGGACGGCCGAGTATCCCATTGTAGGGCAATGGGAAATCAGCAACATCAAATGTGACTCTCTCTGTCCTGAAGTTCAGCTCGCTGCCAAAAGTTCTTGGCGATGTGATCTTCACCTTCGCTTGCTCCTTCCCGGTTGATTCCTTGAAAGGTACCAGTTTCTTCGAGCTCGCTGTCGGGGATCTGGAGCTTGTTGAGCACCGCGGAAGAGATCAGATTTAGGCCGGCCCCGCCGTCAACCAACATCTTCGCGACCTTGAGGTTGCGGATGGTCGGTGAAACCAACATCGGCAAGCACCCGACCGCAGTGATGCGATCAGGGTGATCCTCAACATCAAAGACGATGGGTGTGCTGGACCACTTCAGGGGCTTGCGCGATTCGACTGATGGTTCTGCGACATTCACCTCCCGCACCCACTGTTTGAGTTGACGGTGCGAGGTGTGCAGAGAAGCACCGCCGTCAACGCACAAAACCTCCGTCGCCTTCTGAAACTCTTGGTCCTCGGTCTCATCTTCCTCCATGTCATCATCTTCATCTTCGTCCTCGTTCTTGTCGCGGCCGCGGGGAGGTCTGTCTCCTTGCCGCTGCTTGGCCTTGTTGCGGCGCCCTCCCCGGGCGGGAAGTTTCTTGCCGAATCCCCCGCCACCTTCCCGAGCCTTCTCTTTGTCGCGACGCTCATATTCGGCTTTCTGTAGCTCCGCCATCTGCTCAACCTTCTTGCATGCTTGGAGGTCATGGCCCTTGGTGCGATGGATCTTGCAGTACTGCTTGGCGGAGCTGTCCTGCTTGTCGGCGGCCACCACAGCCTCGCCGGAGTCACCAACTTTGGCCTTGTCGGAGCTGCCTCCGTTGCCGGACTGCTCAACAACTAGCACATCCTTAGCCTTTCTCTTTCTGTTATTCCGCCTCTGGTTCCTCTTTGCTGGAGCAGCGTCCTCACTGTTAGATCCTTCTGCTCCTACATTCTCTCCGGGGAGTTTCCTCCCCTCAAAGCGATGCACACTTGTCGGCCGAGCATATAGCTCGCTGACATCTCTGATCTTGCACATCGCCATCTCCTCCCTCATCCTGTGGTTACGCACGTTATGATGGAATGCGCTGATAACCGCGGCAGGGTGGACGTCTGGGATGTTGCGCTGCACCTGGCCGAATCTCTGTATGTACTTGCGCAGGGATTCTCCTTCCTTCTAGGCAAGCAAATGAAGATCGCTTTCCTGGCCATGGGGCTTGTGGCCGCCTGTGAATGCGCCGACAAACTGATGGCACAGGTCCGCCCACGAAGAAATGGAGCTGTCCGGCAAGTGCATGAGCCAAGATCTGACGTTGGGCTTGAGCACCAGCGGGAAGTAGTTGGCGAGGATCTTCTCATCGCGCCCCCCGGCAGCCTGCACCGCGATGGTGTAGACGCTGAGGAACTCTGACGGATGTATCCTGCCATCGTACTTCTCGCACGCGTCGCTTGAAGTTCTTGGTGCTGGGCCATCGACTTGCCGCAGCTCACAAGTGAACGCAGGGCAACCTATCACAGACGGACAAGTCGCTCGTCCTTCGGGCGCATGCATGTCGACAGTGGGCCCAGCGCTGGTCGATTGACGCCGCCGCTCTCCTGCGCTCGGCGCAGTACGAAGCGTCTTCGTGTCGCCGTTTTGGAGAACGTGGCGTTGATCGCGGCGAGCTCGCGGGTCCGGCGACGCGTGGAGTCGGTGTCGAGGTTGGCCCGGCGAAGTCGGCGATCTTGGCCTTCGGGCAGGAGTGCACGGTAGTGGCGCCCCCAATGTCTTGTCGGCGCCGGCTTGCGCCGAGCGCCTTGCCGGGCTTCGATGTGCTTTCGGTTGCCGGGCTTGTCGGCGTTGGGCGGCCGACGAGGCTCGAATGGTCATCCTCCGCCGCCGATCTTGTGCGGCGCCGAGGGTAGTCTAGAAGCAGGTGAGCTCGGGCGCTGCTTCCTCCGGAGTCTTGGGCGGCGGTGGTGAGCGACGCGAGGTGCGGGACATGCTCGGACTCCCAGCTGGGTTGGAAGGAGCAGTACCCCGTCCAGGCGACCGCACCTCACTCGTGCCAGCATGCTGGCATGCATGCTGGTCTTGAACGTCTAGCGATCCACCGGCTTGGCCTTGTTCCAACGCAAGCACGGTGCTAGGGGCACCGTGGCGTTGTCGATCTTGCACCTCCTGAGAGGGGCGCGGTGGATATCCAGACGCTGAAGCTTGCGTGGCCTTGTCCTTGGACCTGGTGACGACGTGAGTCCCACCGTCGGTGCCCGCTCCTCCGCCGGCGTCCACCCCACCGCCCGTTTGCTCCGGTGGCGATAGGACAGTCGCAGACGGAGCGGCTACTTCCGAAGCTTTCTTCTTCGGTGGCATGTCGATGAAGATGTTGATGTAGCGCGCGTAGACACCGGATCAGATACGCACGACCTTGACGCTCCCCTACCTGGCGCGCCAAAGATGTCGTGGGCGCTGGGAGCACGAGCACCTATGGGGCAGGGGGCCCCTTCTGGTCCGGCAAGGGAGCGGAGGGTGTGCGCAGGGCAGATCGAGGCGAAGGCACGCGGGGGATTTTACCCAGCTTCGGAGCTCTCCGGAGAGATCAAACTCCTACTGCTGCTTTGTGTTCGTATTTTGTTCTTGCTTGAAAGCGTGGGTATGCTGTGGTTTCGGATGAGTCGAACCGAACTCGAGCTCACCCTCCCACGCGCGCACGGGCCTCCTTTTATAGTCTAAAGGGGTCACCGACATGTGGCAACGAGAGAGAAGGGTAGAAAGGTAAAACATGGGTTGGTACAACCACTATCTCTGATGTCCCCTACCTAACTCGACGGCGGGGACAAGAGCATTAATGCCCGTCCGGTCGCTCCAACAAAGGCAGAAACGACCGTTAGGGGCGCCACCGATCGCCACGATGGCCTCCTAGTCACCTTCGCTGCCTCGCGATCTGCTAGGTTGCACTGACCACCCGCCACGTCGCGCCAGAACGATCTGTGGCGACACGCCGTCGGTGATCTGGGCGTGGGTGCGAGTGGTGGCCGCCACGCAAGCGCCTTGCCGCATGTCTCGTCTTTGTCGCACCCACAAGCTTGCCGCTCGTCGGGTCTTGCCGGGACGCGCGGTGCGCCGCGGCAAGTCTTCTGAAGTGCCTTGGTTGCCCTTCCCGGCAAGCTCCTCTTGTCGGGGCTTTGTCCTTCCCGGCAAGCTTCTCTTGCCGGGGCTTTGTCTTCTCAGCTAATACTTTGTTCTTGAATGGCAGTAAATGACGAAGGGTCTTGGCGGACGCCCGGCAAGCCTTGCCGCAGGACGCTGCGACTGCCCGTGCACAAGTTCGGGGTACTAAGGTACCCCTACTTTAGTACACCGACACATAGCAACCAAGGGCATGTAATCAAAGTACACATAACAAAGAGCAAATAACATCAGGGAATCATATACATATGACTCATGGATTAGTGGGAACCAACAAGACAAGATTGAATGTTGAAACAGTTTCAGCAAGTGTAAAACAACAACATTATGATAGCATGTTTGTAAGCATGGAACAGAGGCATATGTTATCCAAAATTAACAATCATGGCATGTGAACAAAGTGCTAATAGCATACTTCAAAACATGTAATTGTATTATCTCCAGAAGGGGAATGAATTAATGAATAACAAGCTCATAGCATGGCATCATGAAGTTAACAGAAATCTGGAACAACATATAGGCATGTTCATGGCAATGAAAACATATGCTAAAGAACATATATAGGGTATAAAATGGCAAGAAATGATAGATAAGAAAATGGACAATGAAACATGTCAACTAAGAATCTCCAGATTATGCATGGATAATTGGTAGCATCAAGTAAACATGACAACATGATATGGCAGATTCAGCATTGAAATAACATTAATAGCGAGTTGCCCACTTCACGAGCATGATGCACTAACTGAAGGGCATATAAAAATACGTGGATTGAACCCCAGTAAATATGACATAAATATGCTCCTAAAACATGTATACATGAATCTCAAAAGAAAATCACACAAAAAGATATAAAAATGACAATAGGCATGTTACACCAGTTTTCAGCAGTTAACAGCATCATGCACTTTTGCAACAAAGGTTACCATGTCAAGATGTACCCTAACATGAACGTAAAGCACACTAACATGTAGATCATGAAGAGAAGAACATGTGCATATCAAGATCATCATCATAGGGTCAATAGGGACAAAGTTACACCACCCACAAAATGAATAAATGATGTTAACAATCAGCACATTCCATCAGTTTATATCACTTAGCAGTTTTGCAACAATGATTATGGCATCAAGATGAAAACTAAAACGCATGCAAACCACCCCATCATGAAGAGCACTCTGAGATGAACATTTTGACATATCATACATGCAAAACGAAGCCACAAGCACAAAGATACCACATGACAAAGATGCACATATCATGTTTAAAAATCCTAGGACTTGGCAGAAATTTCACCTCGGGGGAAAAATGGGACAGCGCGATTCGGGACAAAGAGATCCAGGACGGAGGCACGTTTGGATGGGGAACCTGTGGATATCGTCCAGGCGAGCTCCGGCGAGGGTTCCCAGTGAACTCCGGCGACGGCGCGACGACTTGGAGGAGTGGATCGGGGCGGCGGGGTCCTCCTCCGGCTGGATCCGGCGGGGGGCAAGGTGGCGGCGCGACGGGCGGCGGACGCGGGCGCCGCAAGCGGGCAGCGGTGACGCGGGCGGCGAAAGCAGCGATGGCTGCCGCAGTGCGCGGCGAGGAAGGTGGCGGCGCAGGCGGCGAGGCTCGCGCGAGCGGTGGCGCGTCAGGTGGCGAAGCTCCCATGGCGCGGGTCCGACGGGCATCGCGAGGGGTGCGGGTGGCTCGGGCAGAGCCCTGGCCGGGCGCTGGGCGGGCGGGGTGGGTCCGATCGCCCGGGCGGGCCGCAGATGGGCCAAGCGGGCCCGGCGGTGGAGGTGGGAGGAGTTGGGCATGTGGCGCTTGGCGATTGGCTGCAGAGGCGGCAGTGGGCACGTCCGGCGGCGGCGGGGGGTTTGATCTAGGGTTTCGCCCGAAAAATGGAGAGGGAGGCACTTATTTATAGGTAGAGGGAGCTAGGATTGTCCAAATGAGGTGCGGTTTTCGCCCACACGACCGTGATCCAATGACGGAGAGCATGGAGGTGGTTTAGATGGGTTAGTGGGCTGTTGTGAAGGGGTACTGGGCTGCAAAGAGAGACGGGTTTCGGTTAACTATTGGGGCATCAAATGACCTTCAAATGGAACGAAATTTGACAGGTGGTCTACCGGTGATATACCAAGGCCACTCGTCAAATCTTGGCCCATTTCGAGAACGTTTTTCTCCCGCTCACGAAACAAGGTCTGAGAGGGGGGCGACGGGTGCATGCGAGTGTGTCTGGGCTCGGAACGGACAATAGCAAGAACCGGGGGAACCCGAACGGATGCAAGTTTTGAAAAACATGCAGATGAAATACAGATGATGACATGCAAAGTGCAACACGCAAGCAAATGACATGGCAACAATGACGAATGACTAGAAGACACCTAACGCATCGGATTCGGGGCGTTACAGCCATCAACCTCGTCGACGAGGAAAATGAGAAGGCACCACGGCCCGTCGAGGCCGAGGCGCTCCCCGGCAACACAATGGACGATGCCGTGGTGTGTGTCATCGCCAGGGTTGAGAAGATCCTTGGCGCATTGCACTTCAGCGCCGCAGATCAAGATAGGCATGTCAGCACCGAGAGGCTGTAGCTCGCCACACAACATGATCGATGGCGCGCCGCAGAGCAAGCTAGGCTCATCCGCGCCGATAGGCTGCGGCTCGCAGCACAGCGAGACCATTGGAGCACCGCAGAGCGAGAGGCACGGCACGCTGCACAACAAGAGCAGATCCATCAGCGCTTGCCTGCTGTCGACAAGGCGTCCCAACTGGATACACATCCCGTTAGTACCCCCATTCCTCGCCAGGAGTGGGCAGAGGCCCTCTGTGCCGTACTTGCACCAGAGGCCGGTCGCACCTTACTTGCACCAGACGCCCTCTGCACCGTTCGCATGGGTCGTGCCGTTCGCCTTATCCACGGCCCGCTCGATGCTAATGCGTTGGTCGGTAGGCTCGACCGCCTCCTTGGCCCAAGTGTCAACCTGGGCACAGTAGAGGAACATGGCCGTCGCATCCTTGAGCTGGTGATAAGTCTACCACCATTCCATATGGGATACACCCCGTTCCTTGGTACTTTTCACTACAAAAAATACACTTCCGTGATGATACGTGTTTGTCACAGTAGGTCGCGTTTTTTGTCATGCATGTACATCCATGACAAATTTATGACAGAATCAAGATAGTCATACCTGTGCTGTCGTAGAAGTGTTCCATGACATTACCAAAACTATCATCACGGAAGTGTCCACTTCCATGACGATAAATCGTGCGTCACAGAAGTGCTTTCGTCAAGGGTGACCGACACATGGCATCCACCGTAACGGAACGCCGTTAAGCTATCGGGTCGGGTTTTGGATCCGATAACCCGTTAATAGCCCCGACCAATGGGGATTTTCCACGTGTAAAATCATCATTGGCTGGAGGAAACACGTGTCGGCTCACCGTTGGGACAGATGTCATCCGTTCATTGGACCGAAGTCACCTATGATACAACGACACGTGGCACGGCCTAACAGAGTCCCATTCCTGTGAAAAGGCCGGCCTGTTTGACTTGGTCAAAAGGTGGCGGCCCGGCCCACGGAAAGCCTGTTAACGGCCTGTTCGCATATATCCCATTTACAGCCCGCTAACCAGGGCCCGTTACGTCCTTCCGAATTAGGCCCAGTAGCGTCATCTGGGCCATCCAATATTATTCAGCCCGTTTTAACTTCCGGCCCATGACTTCTTTCGGCCCATATGAGGACCTTTGTAACTCTTGGCCCATTAACGGCCCGTGGTGAAACTGGCCCGTAATGAACAATTTATCACTTTACACCCATTAACGCCCCATTATTCCATTGGGCCGTTTCTAGCCCAAGTTATCTTTCGGCCTTCTCAGGGCCCATTGATTCTTGGGCTCATTTGCAGCATTCGGTTACATACGGCCCCACATCGTCATTTTTCGCTTGTGGGCCAAATTCAGCCCATCGTTACGATCGGCCCGCTTATGAACGTTAATACGTTGGGCGTTTTATGTCAAAACCCGTTGGGCTGTTTTCATAGAGTTATCAACACGGCCTATTAACGGCCCGTTATGGTCCATGAATAGTACGGCCCATGATTGGCGAAATGATGATACGCCCCGTAGAAGGCCCATGGATCCTACGGCCCGTATGAGGCCCATGGATAGTACGGCCCGTAGAAGGCCCATGGATCGTACGGCACATAGAAGGCCCATGGACCCTACGGCCGTAGAAGGCCCATGGACCCTAAGGCCCGTATAGAAGGCCGATGGTTCTTACGGCCCGTATAGAAGGCCAATGGATCCTATGGCCGGACGAAGGCCCATGGATCATACGGCCTGCAGGAGGCCTATGGTTACAACAGTCCGTGTGTTGCCATGATTATTTTGGCCTAGTTACCAAAAATAGGCTATTGTGGCCACTAAAAAAACACAGAAAAAGAACTGCAGTGACTACAAGCAAACAACTAAACAAGACAATAAGGAAATAAATAAGCAAGCAACTAACGCTAGCCTATTACCGCTATTACACATATTACATCCACTGGGCACCAAAGTTCGCCACCAGTGCAAATATAGGGAACAAACCAGCATATTACATACACTGGCCGTCAAAATTGGCCACCAGTGCAAATAAACGCGGTAGCAAAACAAGAGCATAACTGAAACAACTTCAGAAGAGCTCAAGAAACGTTATCCTGGGTATCCACCATGCTGGCAATAAGCTTAGCAAGCTGATTAGCTTTGTCCTGTTTGGCGCTAAAATCCTCCAACGCTTGCTATTGCACCAGAAAGTATGCATCTGAATGCTCCAGGGACTTCTGCAGTCCTTCCGCTTCTTTTCGCAGCACAGCTGATCGATGTCTTTCAGCTTGTAGCTAAGACTCAAGAAACCAAAGTGATTCAGACAGTGAGTTTGAATAGCTTGTGCAAGCGGTAGTGGCCAGTAACTCGAACACTAAACCAAGACAGGACTTTGGGGTTGTCTCGCTATCTTCAAGATAGTCTTCCTTAGTTGTTTTATCAGCTTTGTTGGAGACCAACAAGGATGTGTCACTATTCTGAACCTTATCTGCATTACTTCCTTTACCATTGCTTAATAAGGCACTCTTCCCCAATATTCTCATCAAGATTCTAAAAGAAGAAACAAGGACACATAGCAAGTTTAGCATGTACTAGTATATGAAACTCATTTCGGTGAACCAGTTCATTAGTAAGGTGGACAGGATTAAACTACCAAGTCTTCTATTGCCAAGTACTAGTACATAATAAAAGCATCAAACAAACATATATCTATGTCCTATGGTCACTGCATTGTCTTGCCAAATCAAAATAGAGACACGGTTCAAATCATACCAGTTCAAGACAAAGCAGCAGTGAAATAATACAAAGCGTGGGAAACTACACGGCACAACAAGATTTCAGATGGGTACCACGGGTCTACATGTACAACAACACTATTGGCTCTGTTGTGATGCTAGTAATGTGCATGATATGAAAGTCAACTGTATACACAATTGAAATTGAAATCAACAGAGCTATTGGTAAGAGCAAACCTGTTAAAGAAACATGCGTGAACATACCTGCTGCGCCATTGGAGTTTCGATTGGATCCTTCAATTTAAAAATAAGTTTGTATGAGTAAATATAGTGATACAAGAGCAAAGCAATCATAGTTAAAAAGGCGCACCTAAGCAAGCGCTTAAGCCGCTTAGGCTCTAGGCGTTATAAAACGCATTGCGCATAACTATGCTTAATCATGCATAATCTGCAAGCATAAGCATGCACTTTGGTCGATTAAGCGCAAAGCGGTGGCAAAAGGCACAATTAACGCCTAGCGCTTTTTGAACTATGATAGCAATGGAATCTTAAATTAGAACAGTTGTTCTTCAGGTTTAGGCACTTGTTCTACATGAACAGAGTGCAGTAAGACGCAAGAATATAATACTTAAAAATAGAAAATGAGCTCATAGACCTTACCACATTCTTGGTTCAGACCAATCTGTAACAAAGGCGTTCCAATCATCGCCCAAATAAATGTGTCTCGGGAGAACGTAAGGGAATTTGATGAGTTTCTTTGCCGGTGAAGTACGTTTCTTGAGGTAATTCCGATACTGCCACCAAGCATTCTTGAATATAGCAGAGGTATTAGAACAGGTTACCTCATCCTGAGTTTCCAAATCGGTCCTTCTCTTTAGAGAAAAATGGGAAAATTTGCTATATTATAACCATCATGGACGTAGGATGTATGGGACGAAGCAAAGTAATTGCCATGAATAACATTACTTACACATAACTCCTGGACAAACACCTGCAACTGGCATTTTCCTTCATCTTCAGTATAATATTTCCAAGATGGGAAGATACGCACATACGATTTAACAACATCAAATGTGATAGATGCTAAACTACGACTAGCTGGTTGTGCTTCCTCCACGAGGAATAGGCGTATTAACCGGTGGAGTTGGGGTTCGCCGTGATAGTCTTGGGCCTTTGGGCACCGGAGCTGCCTTACTAACTGCTCTTGTTTGGGAGCTCTGTGGTGGAGATGGTCTTTGTGTTAATGTGAACTGGGTTACTATCGGTGGGGTTGGGGTTAGATTGGGTGAAGCTGGTTCTCGTCCATCGCAGAGGGGTACAATCATGACGAGTTTGGGTTATGTGTGGTAGGACTGGTTCTTGTGCATGTACAACCGGGGTGCTATCTCCACCAAGAGGTAGCACTATTTTATTTGAAGACCGTGTTTTTATTCCCCTAGATACTGGCATCACCCGCTCCAATTCAAATGGCTGATAAATAGGAAATATAGTTGAATGTACAGACATTGTATGAGAGACAGATGCAATAGATAGTGTGGAAAAAAGAGGGCATGAAATAGTTGACATGTATATTGTTTAACTAAAACGGATAGCATGACATAATTTCACATATATGATGTCTATCTAAACTGGATAGCATAGCATAACATAATTCAAAGATATGATGAATAACTAAACAAGATCGCATGACATAATTCACCAACATGTTATCTAAGTAATTAGGATCGCATCATTTAATTCACATATGTGATTTATATGCTAAACAGAGGGCATTCGATATGATGTCTGAACTAAGAACATGGTGTTGAATATTGTGTATATGATGTCTAAACTAGGCAATGCAAGACACCGTATGCATGATATGAGCAGTATAACCATGCCAAGTTAGAGCATATACCTCAGTGGGGGAATAGGACTGGTCATCTGTCTCTGAATCCATCTCTGAGGAGCTATCGGGACCCAACAAGAGATCTGCTTGACTGTAGTATGCCTCGCTCTAAAGGCCTTGTTTTCACTCCGTGTTTTTCCATCTCCCACCCAAATGGCTGATTCAAAGGAAGAGTAGTTTAATGTACAAACATTGTCGACAAATGGAAATGTAATGAAGAAAAGGATGGGCAAGATATCATTCAAATATATGATGCCTGGTTAAACAGGATGGCATTGCACATTTCACATATATTATGGCTGGCTAAAAGACATGAGACTGCATAATTCCCATATATGATATGGAAACTATACAGGTGGCATTACAGAACATGTCTAAACTAAGCAGATGACATATATGATGTCAAAAGTAGGCACTGCAAGGCAACATATGGATGATATGACTAACATCATCATGCCAAGGTAAAGCAAACAGATATCTTCCTCTGGATTACAATCTGGAGAGGGGTGGGGAGGGTTTGCCATTGAACCCACCATGGAGCGATGTCTGCATGACATTGTATTGCCGCGCAAAACTCTTCTCTTTTTCTCTACATGTTCAGCATGACTGTGTACAATATATGACATGCATACGAAAAATTATGGTGAGATTATGTAAGGAGAGCATGCAGAAATTTAGAGTGATGGTAACAACCAGTGGACGGATCCAAAAATAATGATAGCAGGCTGATGATTGCTTTAAATTAATAAAAAGACAAATGATGATTGCTTTACTATTTGTTTCCCACCCAAGATGAACAACATAGGCATACCCTAGGTGAACCAGATATTAGATAGACATAATATTCATTGCTGCCTCGATATGTGCCCCACAACTAATTTAGAACTTAAGTTTTAACATTAATTTGGACCTGTCCAAGAGCTAAACACGACGATAAAGTAGCAGGTAAGTTTAAGCAATGCATAACATAAGAAGAAACAAAAGAGTGCGACCTCTCTTGTGGACCCGTGTACTCCTCAGGTTCATCTGCTGAGTCGATGATGGTGATGCCGTTGCGGTGGGTGCCGACGGCAGGGAAGGAGATCTGAGGCGGCGAAAGACGGTCAGGAGTCGTGATGTCTGGTTTGGTGGATGCTTCTGTCGATGGAGCAGCTCAGGTGAGGTGGACGACGTCGCGACAGGAGCAGGACAAACCACACAAAGTTCCCTTCGACACGTACCTATAACTGAAGTAATTCTGTAAGGGCTCATTTGGCTTGCATGATTCTTAAAATGCAGGGATCGGAAAAACACCGGAATAGGATAGGAAAATGCACATGATAAACAAAGCATTTGTAAACACAGGATTTCTATCAACTTGGGTGTTTGGTTTACAGGAATTGGATGTAACGCCCCGAGACTGATGCTCTAGACACCTTCCATTTAGTTTCGTTGATGTTGTGTGTTTCTTATGATTGTTGCATTATCATAATTGTTTTCCATATTTCATTCCTATATGTTTATTTCATGATCATGTTGAGTGCCTTGTCATATATTTTGCTTCTTGCATCATGTTCATTATTGATTATAGGATGCCATCCTTGTTGTTGCCATGATCATTCTTGCTTTGCTATGCTAAATGACTTGATATGCCTTGTGTCATTTTATTGCATTCTATCATGATCATCATGTGGGTTGCATTCTTCATGTTGATGTGTTGTTGGTGTTCTGTCCATCTTGATCTTTTCCATCAACATTTTCCCCAAGTGCACAACCTATCCTCTTCTTCATCTATTTCAAATTTTGGCTTTCATGTCAAGTGACATTATTTCCTGCCTCCAATAATGTTCATTCTTTCCCTAAAAACCCTGCACATTGCCTACATCCTCTCTGCAAATTTTCAGCTCTTTTGAAAATGTTTTGGCTGGGTTAAAAAATGGCTCAAGTTTGAATTTAGTTCAAACAAGAATTATTTTTCTATCCTTAAAAATGACCAAACCATTTTATTCAAATCCTTAATAAATCCAGGGCCTCAGATTTATCCTTATATATATGATTTTACTTCTTCGCCAAACCCTCTGAGAATTTCTTCCAAGGTTCTATTCATTTTATAAATGGATAAGTAGAACAACAGAGGGGGAGAGAGAGTTCCAGCCGTCCCCTTCTTTTGGCCCAGCCCACGTAGAAATGTACCGAAGCGGTACATTTCCTTCTTCCTCCTCACGGTAAAACTCCAGGGGCGTCGGTCACATGGCCACCGAGGATGCCCGAGCTCCACGTCGACGCCCAGCCCCTATAAATCCCGCTTGGCGTCCGAGCCCCTCCTTAGGGTTTCTCTCTTCCATCCACGCCGCCGCCAGGTGAGTCTAGCCTCCAGATCCATCGCCCCCAAGCCTTCCCGAGCAAGTCAGAGAGCAATTCTCGTCGCCGGCGTGCCCTCCGGTGAGACCAGGCGAGTCCATAGAGTCCAGGGGGCTTCGTCTTCCTCGTCTACGTCGACTACCTCCCTCGAATCAAGCCGGAGCCATCGTCAAGTGTCATCCCCTTCGTCTTCTTCCTCCAGGGCAGCTGCTCGTTGCCGTTCGAATTCGTCGCATCTCCTTGTCCCCGAGCTCGATCGACTCCCCCGAGCCCCTCTACGTGAGCAGCCATGCTTCCCTGTACCTTTTCCCAGTCAATTGCATCATCTGTCGCCGATTGCTCGCATGCCCGATAGTTCCTCCACCACGACCACGTCGCCGGCCTCGTTCCGATGACCTCTGGTTCAACCTTTTTCCATATTTGCACTCGCACCCTCGCGTTCACCTTCTATTCCCTGTTAGTTACCTCTTTGGCGCACTGCAGGCTTGAATTCATCCACACCCGACGCACGTCTCCGCGGCTGCTTGTCCCCAGCGTCATTTCCATCAAAGTCCGGAGATGGATGGCACATGCGGAGGTGCGGATTCACACGATGAGCACAACCCGCACCCCCTTGCATCTCGAGCACGTCGGGAGGCAATTCTGGCGAGGCCTCCGTACTTTGGTCACCGACGAGGCTGCTCTGCTTCCTCTGTTTCTTCAGCACACACGCAGCACCTCATCTGCAGCTCGCGTGCATGCACCAGGGCCTACCGAGCTTGTTGTTCGTCGTAGCTCTCTGCCCTGAGTCGAGCTCCTGCTCGTGCCCGAGCGCATGCACGCACATGACTCCGGCAAGAAGCAGCCGCTCGCTCACATGCTCCCAGAAAGTTTCCGCACCCACACATGCACGCGAATGCCCCGGCGTTGCTCCGTGGTTCGTGTAGCAGGCTAGCAGCACCCTCCACCTATTTCTGCACCTCACTGCTTCTCTGCTGCTGCAGAGGCCGCTGCCTTTGGTCGCTGCAGTCGATGCCGGTTGCCGCCATGCAGCCATGGCCAAGCTCGATCTGCTCAAAGATTGGTCTGAAGACCTAGGGAGCTTTTTGTTTCACGAACATATAGCTAGCGCATTGGTCAGCGGACTGATATCCATCGATGAGGTCGTGGGTTCGAATCCCAGTCTCCCCCAATTAAAATTATTTATTTCATAACTAAATAACCGTAGGTCCGAATTAAATAAACTTTATATGTAAATGGGGTAGAAAAATGCATAGGATAACATGGTGCACTTTCTTTTGCTGTTTAATAACTCTAAAATATGGTTTAGGCAGAACAGTACCAAACTTGAAATATGCACATGATGATTTTCCGGACTTGTTATATGTTGTTTCCGGCCTCATTTATACTTGCTTGCATGTGTTGTTCTTGTATGCATCATCTCTTGCCATGAGTACTATCTTATAGCCTTGTCATGCATCATACTTGGTTGAGCATCATGCCATGTTATGTGTTGTGTGTTTACCATGTTGTTTGCTTCTTTCCGGTTGTGCTTCTTCTCATTAGTTCCTGTTTCGTTGCGATCATGAGGATTCGTTCGTCTACGCTTGGTTCGTCTTCGTGGCTTCATCTTCTTCATGGACTCGTTCTTCTTCCTAGCGGGATTTCAAGCAAGATGACTGTTACCCTGGATCTCACTACTATCATTGCTATGATAGTTGCTTCATTCTATCGCTATGCTGCGCTACCTATCACTTGCTCTTCAAGCCTCCCAAATTGCCATGTTAGCCTCTAACCTTTTTATCCTTCCTAGCAAACCATTGCTTGGCTATGTTACCGCTTTGCTCAGCCCCTCTTATAGTGTTGTTAGTTGCAGGTGAAGTTGAAGATTGCTCCATGATGGACAGGATTATGTTGGGATATCACAATATCTCTTATTTAATTAATGCATCTATATACTTGGTAAAGGGTGGAAGGCTCGGCCTTATGCCTGGTGTTTTGTTCCACTCTTCCCGCCCTAGTTTCCGTCATACCGGTGTTATGTTCCTTGATTTTGCATTCCTTACGCGGTTGGGTGATTTATGGGACCCCCTTGACAGTTTGCTTTGAATAAAACTCCTCCAGCAAGGCCCAACCTTGGTTTTTCCATTTGCCTACCTAAGCCTTTTTCCCTTGGGTATCTGGAGCTCGAGGGTCATCTTTATTTAACCCCCCGGGCCAATGCTCCTTTGAGTGTTGGTCCGAACCGAGCATCCTGCGGGGCCACCTCGGGGAAACTTGAGGGCTGGTTTTACTCGCAGCTTGACTTATCCGGTGTGCCCTGAGAACCAGGTACGTGCGACTCCTATCGGGATTTGTCGGCACATCGGGCGGCTTTGCTGGTCTTGTTTTACCATTGTAGAAATGTCTTGTAAACCGGGATTCCGAGACTGATCGGGTCTTCCTGGGAGAAGGAATATTCTTCATTGACCGTGAGAGAATTTGATGGGCTAAGTTGGGACACCCCTGCAGGGTATAAACTTTCGAGAGCCGTGCCCGCGGTTATGTGGCAGATGGGAATTTGTTAATATCCGGTTGTAGAGAACTTGACACCAGATTGTAATTAAAATGCATCAACCGCGTGTGTAGCCGTGATGGTCTCTTTTCAGCGGAGTCCGGGAAATGAACATGGTTTTGGGTTATGGTTGACGTAAGTAGGAGTTCAGGATCACTTCTTGATCATTGCTAGCTTCACGACCGTTCTGTTGCTTCTCTTCTCGCTCTTATTTGCGTATGTTAGCCACCATACTTGCTTAGTCGCTGCTGCAACCTCACCACTTATCCTTTCCATACCCATTAAGCTTTGCTAGTCTTGATACCCATGGTAATAGGATTGCTGAGTCCTCGTGGCTAACAGATTACTACAACAACAGTTGCAGGTACAGGTAATGCAATGATCATGACGCGAGAGCGATGTTTGCTTGTTTTGGAGTTCTTCTTCTGCTTCTTCTTCGATCAGGGGATAGGTTCCAGGTCGGCAGCTTGGGCTAGCAGGGTGGATGTCGTTTGAGCTTCTGTTTGTGTTTCATCTGTAGTTGGATGGTGCTCTTATGTAAGATGATGTTGTATTCGTGTGGCATTGCATGCCTTTTGTATGTATCCCCATCTATTATGTAATATTGATGTAATGATATCGGCCTTGCAAAAGCATCTCCAATATGCGCTTTTATCCTTAGTGGGACTTTCGAGTTCCTTTAGGATAGGGTCGCATATTGGGCGTGAAAAGTTGGTATCAGAGCCTCGACCGACCATAGGAGCCCCCCTAGTTTGATCGTGTAGTTTGGCCGTTGTCGAGTCTAGAAGAAAGCTATTTTCGGAGTCTAGTTATATCGGAGAGTAGGAATTCTTTTTACTCCTTAGCCCCTTCGTCGCACTGGTGAGGAATCTTGACGTAGGTGTTTTGAGTTACTCCTCTTCCCCTTCAAATTTTTTCTTTAGGTTCACGCAGTTGGTTTTTCCGATCGTTGGTTCTCAGCTCTTTTCATCCGGTGCATTTCTCGTCAAGTTGACTCGAGCCTCTTCATCGTTGCCAAGTTCAATCCTCAGTTGTTTTCTTTTTCCCACCCACCCACCCTTCTTCTTCTCGGAACCGGAGTCTGTGATCGAGTATCCATCCTACTCGTGCGAAGTTTTTGCATTCTCCCCTCAATCATTTCAACCGGCGCTTCTCTATTCAATTATTCGTCGTTCCAATTGCATGTGTTTTTCACGCCCTCCCATCCCTTTTCTTCCCAGAGTCTGAGCCTCTATTCGATAAGCTATTTCATTTGTGCGGAGCCTCTTCAGTCTTTCGTCAATTGTTTCAACCGGTGAATTCTCGTTTTGTTCAACAGTCTTCATCTCCTTTTCTTCTCCGGTGGACTCAATTCAAGTTTTTCGGTTGATCACATTCTTTTCCTTGGATCAAGTGTTTTCCCTGCTCGTTCGCCTCTCGCCAGTTTATCCATTCGGAGTGCTCAAGACATCTCAGGAGATTCGTCTGTGTTTGAATTAATTCGAGGTTGTCACCTCATTTAAATATTTCAATTGTTCCGGTGCATCATCTATCTCTCCAACAATCCCTTTCCAACGGTGTTATCTCTTCAGTGGGCCCTAACCCACAGGTTTTTTTCCAGGATCTTACCTGACTCTTCTAATTCCCCGGAGCTATTCTCAAATCCTTTTCGAAGTTTGACGTAAGTATGAATTTCATCAGTCAGATTTTTTCCAAGATCAATTTCAAATAATTTTCATTGTTGCCTCAACCTCTTCGCTTTTTGTTCCCCCCAGAGTGCCTAAACAATTTTGGTGGTGTTTCTCGTCGTCATTTGAAGAACGAAGAAGAGTTCCTCTCAAATTTTGCCCGTTCTCTCGAAGCTTCGTGGTTCTAGCGTCATATTATCCTCTCGAATTGTTCCATTCGTCAGATATTCTGTTCTTACCCATTCGGAGTATGTCAGGAGTTGTTTTTCCATTTCTTTTCACCGGAGGCCATCGTCCCAGAAGAATTCTTCGTCCTCACATGTCAGCTACCGTTATCCAATTATCCCGGTGCTTTGTTCAAGTGTTCTTTAATCAACTCATGATCTCTTTGTTCTTTTGCATCTAAATCCCATCAAGCATATTTGTTCTTCTAATTCTTCCCGGTGATTCATTCTCTTTCATCAGTCATTTTTGAATTCTTACAGCGGTTCGTTCAAGATTCTTTTTCTTTGATTATCATATTAATTCATTCGTTCTTTCAAATCCTACCAGTGGTTCATGAAGACCTTCCTCAAGGTTGCACCATATACCCCTCAATCCTTTTCCAACAAGAATAACTAGTATGCAAAATCCATTGCTTGTCATCAATTTAATTTGATGAAGGATAATCATAAAATAAATCTTATTCTTATTTCCTTGAAGTGATTAATCCCTTCTTTCGGAGTTTGTGCTTGACGAATAAATTCTAGTTCCAAGTGTTTTCATCTCTCGCAAGGCTTTATCTTGTTCTTTTCAACCTTCGTTTCTTTAATCCTTTTGCTACCGGAGTTTTTCATGATGGTTCTTCATGATTTAATTCATTCTTCAAGATTCTTGTTGGTGGAGTTCAAGTATCATTTCTTCTCGCGTCTCGAAGTGCAAATAATTCTCCGTATTCTTTTGAAGTGGAGTTTTGCATTTCTTCGTTCTTCTCGGATATTCAATCATTTGATTGTGGTATAATTTCACCTCAAGTTTTGAGATGTTTACATAAGCGCGCGCAAGTCAAATCTTTTGTTGTTGATTCTTCAACTATTTTGTTCAAGCCTTTCTCTCGAAGAGTCTCTTTCAAATTCTGTTGTGGTAGATGTTGGGGAACGTAGTAATTTCAAAAATTTTCCTACGCACACGCAAGATCATGGTGATGCATAGCAACGAGAGGGGAGAGTGTTGTCTACGTACCCTCGTGAGACCAAGCGAAGCGATCACAACGTAGAGGAAGTAGTCGACGTTCTCCTCGCGATCCAACCGATCCAGCGCCGTTATTCGGCGCCTCCGAGTTCTTGACACACGACAGCTCGGTGACGCTCCTCGGGCTCCAATCCAAGAGAGCGGGGGAGGAGAGTTCCACAAGACGACGGCGTGGTGACGATCTTGATGTTCTATCGACGCAGGCTTCGCCTAAGCACCGCCACGATATGACCGAGGTGGATTATGGTGGAGGGGGCACCGACACGGCTAAGGAACGATCTCAAGGATCAACTTATGTGTTCTAGGGTGCCCCTGCCCCGTATATAAAGGAGCAAGGGGAGGGCGGCCGGCCCTAGGAGGCGCACCAAGGGGGGGAGTCCTCCTCCTAGTGGGAGTAGGACTCCCTTTCCTAGTCCAACTAGGAAGGAGGAGGGGAAGGAAGGAGAGGAGAGGGAGAGGGAAGGGGGGCGCCCCCTCCTTGTCCTTTCGGACTGGGGGACGCGCCACCACCGGTGCGGCCCTCTCTCCCTCTTGGCCCACTAAGGCCCATAACTTCTCCGGGGTTCCGGTAACCCCTCGGACTCGGTTTTCTCCGAAACTTAGGAACCTTTCCGGTGTCCGAATATAGCCGTCCAATATATCAATCTTTATGTCTCGACCATTTCGAGACTCCTCGTCATGTCCGTGATCACATCCGGACTCGAACTCCTTGGTACATCAAAATACACAAACTCATAATATAACCGTCATCGAAACCTTAAGCGTGCGGACCCTACGGTTCGAGAACAATGTAGACATGACCGAGACACGTCTCCGTCAATAACCAATAGCGGGACCTGGATGCCCATATTGGTTCCTACATATTCTCGAAGATCTTTATACTTCAGACCGCATAACAACATCGTTGTTCCCTTTGTCATCGGTATGTTACTTGCCCGAGATTCGATCGTCGGTATCCAATACCTAGTTCAATCTCGTTACGCAAGTCTCTTTACTCGTTCCGTAATTCATCATCTCACAGCTAACTCATTAGTTGTAATGCTTGCAAGGCTTAAGTGATGTGTATTACCGAGAGGGCCCAGAGATACCTCTCCAGAGCAATCGGAGTGACAAAACCTAATCTCGAAATACGCCAACCCAACATCGCCTTTGGAGACACTGTAGTACTCCTTTATAATCACCCGTTACGTTGTGACGTTTGGTAGCACCCAAAGTGTTCCTCCGTAAACGGAGTTGCATAATCTCATAGTTATAGGAACATGTATAAGTCATGGATAAAAGCAGTAGCAACATACTAAGCGATCGTGTGCTAAGCTAATGGAATGGGTCATGTCAATCGGATCATTCAACTAATGATGTGACCTTGTTAATCAAATAACAACCCTTTGTTCATGGTTAGGAAACATAACCATCTTTGATTAACAAGCTAGTCTAGTAGAGGCATACTAGTGACACTGTTTGTTTATACATTCACACATGTATTATGTTTCCGGTTAATACAATTCTAGCATGAATGATAAACATTTATCATGAAATAAGGAAATAAATAATAACTTTATTATTGCCTCTAGGGCATATTTCCTTGATCTCCCACTTGCACTAGAGTCAATAATCTAGATTACATAGTAATGATTCTAACACCCATGGAGTCTTGGTGTTGATCATGTTTTGCTCGTGGAAGAGGCTTAGTCAACGGTCTGCTACATTCAGATCCGTATGTATCTTGCAAATCTCTATGTCTCCCACGGACTAAATCCGGATGGAATTGAAGCGTCTCTTGATGTGTTTGGTCCTCTTGTGAAATCTGGATTCCTTTGCTAAGGCAATTGCTCGAGATTGTCACGAAGATTTTCATTGGACCCGATGCACTAGGTATGACACCTAGATCGGATATGAACTCCTTCATCGAGACTCCTTCATTAGCTGCTTCGAAGCAGCTATGTACTCCGCTTCACATGTAGATCCCGCTTCTGACGCTTTGTTTAGAACTGCACCAACCGACAGCTCCTCCGTTTAGTGTAAATACGTATCCGGTCTGCGATTTAGAATCGTCCGGATCGGTGTCAAAGCTTGCATCAACGTAACCGTTTACGATGAGCTCTTTGTCACCTCCATATCGAGAAACATATCCTTAGTCCTTTTCGGGTATTTCGGATGTTCTTGACCGCTGTCGATGATCCACTCTGGATTACTTTGGTACCTCCTGCTAAGCTTATAGCAAGGCACACATCAGTCGGTACACAGCATTGCATACATGATAGAGCCTATGGCTGAAGCATAGGAACATCTTTCATTTTCTCTCTATCTTCTGCGTTGGTCGGGCATTGAGTCTTACTCAACTTCACACCTTGCAACACAGGCAAGAACCCTTTCTTTGCTTGATCCATTTTGAACTTCTTCGAAATCTTGTCAAGGTATGTGCTTTGTGAAAGTCCAATTAAGTGTCTTGATCTATCTCTATAGATTTTGATGCCCAATATGTATGCAGCTTCACCGAGGTCTTTCATTGAAAAACTCTTATTCAAGTATCCTTTATGCTATCCAGAAATTCTATATCATTTCCGATCAGTAATATGTCATCTACATATAATATCGAAATGCTCTGAGCTCCCACTCACTTTCTTGTAAATCAAAGCTTCTCCAAAAGTTTGTATGAACCCAAATGCTTTGATCACACTATCAAAGCGTTTATTCCAACTCGAGATGCTTGCACCAGTCCATAAATGGATCGCTGGAGTTTGCACACTTTGTTAGCTCCCTTTGGATCGATAAAACCTTCGGTTGCATCATATACAACTCTTCTTCCGAAATCCATCAGAATGCAGTCTTTACATCCATTTGCCAAATTTCATAATCATAAAATGCGGCAATTGCTAACATGATTCGGACAGACTTAAGCATCGCTACTGGTGAGAAGGTCTCATCGTAGTCAATCCCTTGAACTTGTCGAAAACCCTTTGCGACAAGTCGAGCTTTGTAGACGATAACATTACCGTCGGCGTCGGTCTTCTTCTTGAAGATCCACTTGTTTTCTATTGCTTGCCGACCCTCGGGCAAGTCAACCAAAGTCCATACTTTGTTTTCATACATGGATCCCATCTCGATTTCATGGCCTCAAGCCATTTTGCGGAATCTGGGCTCACCATCGCTTCTTCATAGTTCGTAGGTTCATCATGATCTAGTAGCATGATTTCTAGAACAGGATTACCGTACCACTCAGTGCGGATCTTACTCTGGTTGATCTACGAGGTTACGTAGTAACTTGATCTGAAGTTTCATGATCAACATCATCAACTTCCTCACTATTTGGTGTAGATGTCTCGAAACCGGTTTCGCGACAAACTACTTTCAAATAAGGGAGAAGGTACAATTACCTCATCAAGTTCCACTTTCCTCCCACTCACTTCTTTCGAGAGAAACTCCTTCTCTAGAAAGGATCCATTCTTAACAACAAATGTCTTGCCTTCGGATCTGTGATAGAAGGTGTACCCAACTGTTTCTTTTGGGTATCCTATGAAGACACATTTCTCGATTTGGGTTCGAGCTTATCGGGTTGAAGTTTTTCACATAAGCATCGCGTCCCCAAACTTTAAGAAACGACAACTTTGGTTTCTTGCTAAACAATAGTTCATAAGGTGTCGTCTCAACGGATTTTGACGGTGTTCTATTCAGTGTGAATGCGGCCGTCTCAAGAGCATAACCCCAAAAGCGATAGCGGTAAATCAGAAGAGACATCATAGATCGCACCATATCTAGTAAAGTGCGACATGACGTTCGGACACACCATTCTGTTGTGGTGTTCGGGTGGCGTGAGTTCTTGAAACTATTCGCATTGTTTCAAATGTAGACCAAACTCGTAACTCAAATATTCACCTCCACGATCGGATCGTTGAAATTTAATTTTCTTATTATGATGATTTTCAACTTCACTCTGAAATTCTTTGAACTTTTCAAATGTTTCAGACTTATGTTTCATTAAGTAGATATACCCATATCGCTTAAATCATCTGTGAAGGTGAGAAAATAACGATATTCGCCACGAGCCTCAACATTCATCGGACCACATACATACAGTATGTATGATTTCCAACAAATCTGTTGCTCTCTCCATAGTACCGAGAAGCGGGTTTTAGTCATCTTGCCCATGAGGCACGGTTACTTAAGTGCCAAGTGATTCATAATCAAGTGACTCCAAAAGTCCATCGATGGAGTTTCTTCATGCGCTTTATACCGATATGACCTAAGCGGCGGTGCCACAAATAAGTTGCACTATCATTATCAACTCTGCATCTTTTGGTTTCAACATTATGAATATGTGTATCACTACTATCGAGATTCATCAAGAATAGACCACTCTTCAAGGGTGCATGACCATAAAAGATATTACTCATATAAATAGAACAACCATTATTCTCTGATTTAAATGAATAACCGTCTCACATTAAACAAGATCCAGATATAATGTTCATGCTCAACGCAGGCACCAAATAACAATTATTTAGGTCTAAAACTAATCCCGAAGGTAGATGTAGAGGTAGCGTGCCGACCGCGATCACATCGACTTTGGAACCATTTCCCAGCGCATCGTCACCTCGTCCTTTGCCGGTGTTAAGCAATCCGTAGTCCTGTTTGAGTTGCAAATGTTAGCAGCAGAACCAAGATATCAAATACCAGTGCTCTGCGAGCTCTAGTAAGGTACACATCAATAACATGTATATCACATATACCTTTGTTCACCTTGCCATCCTTCTTATCCGCCAAATACTTGGGGCAGTTCCGCTTCGGTGATCGATCGCTTGCGGTAGAAGCACTCGATTTCAGGTTTAGGTCCAGACTTGGGTTTCTTCTCTGAGCGACAACTTGCTTGTCTGTTCTTCTTGAAGTTCCTTCTTCTTCCCTTTGCCTTTCTTCTTGAAACTAGTGGTCTTATTGACCATCAACACTTGATGCTCCTTCTTGATTTCTACCTCCGCAGCCTTTAGCATTGCGAAGAGCTCGGTATAGTCTTTACTAACCCTTGCATATTATAGTTCATCACGAAGCCTTTGTAGCTTGGTGGCGGTGATTGAAGAATTTCATCAATGACACAATCATCCGGAAGATTAACTCCCGGTTGAGTCAAGTGATTGTAATACCCGGACATTACGAGTATGTGCTCATTGACGAACTATTCTCCTCCATCTTGCAGCTATAGAACTTATTGGAGACTTCATATCTCTCAATCCGGGCATTACTTTGGAATATCAACTTCAACTCTGGAACATAACATATGCTCCATGACGTTCAAAACGTCGTTGAAGTCCCGGTTCTAAGCCGTAAAGCATGGCACATTGAACTATAGAGTAGTCATCAGCTTTGCTCGCCAGACGTTCTTAACGTCGTCGGTTACATCGGCGGCGAGCTTGGCACCTAGCGGTGCATCCGGGGCGTAACTCTTACGTGCAGCAATGAGGATAATCCTCGAGTTACGGACCCGATCCGTGTAATTGCTACCATCATCTTTCAACTTTGCTTTCTCAAGGAACGCATTAAAATTCAACGGAACAACAGACGAGCCATCTATCTACAAACAAACATAGACAAGCAAGATACTATCGGTACTAAGTTCATGATAAATTTAAGTTCAATTAATCATATTACTTAAGAACTCCCACTTAGGCAGACATCTCTCTAGTCATCTAAGTGATCACGTGATCCAAATCAACTAAACCATAACCGATCATCACGTGAGATGGAGTAGTTTTCAATGGTGAACATCTTATGTTGATCATATCTACTATATGATTCACACTCGACCTTTCGGTCTCCGTGTTCGAGGCCATATCTCGCATATGCTAGGCTCGTCAAGTATAACTCGAGTATTCTGCGTGTGCAAAACTGGCTTGCACCCGTTGTAGATGGACATAGAGCTTATCACACCCGATCATCACGTGGTGTCTCGACACGACGAACTTTGGCAACGGTGCATACTCGGGAGAACACTACTTGATAATTTTAGTGAGAGATCATCTTAAAATGCTACCGTCAATCAAAGCAAGATAAGATGCATAAAGGATAAACATCACATGCAATCAATATAAGTGATATGATATGGCCATCATCATCTTGTGCTTGTGATCTCCATCTCCAAGCACCGTCGTGATCACCATCGTCACCGGTAGCGACACCTTGATCTCCATCGTAGCATCGTTGTCGTTTACGCCATCTATTGCTTCTCGACTATCGCTACCGCTTAGTGATAAAGTAAAGCAATTACAGAGCGTTGCATTTCATACAATAAGCGACAACCATATGGCTCCAGCCGATTGCCGATAACCGGTTACAAAACATGATCATCTCATACAATAAAATATAGCATCACGTCTTGACCATATCACATCACAACATGCCTGCAAAAACAAGTTAGGCGTTCTCTACTTTGTTGTTGCAAATTTTACGTGGCTGCTACGGGCTTAAGCAAGAACCAATCTCACCCACGCATCAAAACCACAGCGATACTTCGTCAAATAGACTATGTTTTAACCTTCTCAAGGACCGGCGTAGCCATACTCAGTTCAACTAAAGTGAGAGAGCAGACACCGCTTGATTACCTTTAAGCACGAGTGCTCGTAGCGGTGAAACCAGTCTCACGTAAGCGTCACGCGTAATGTCGGTCCGGGCGCTTCATCTCACAATACCGCTGAACCAAAATATGACATCTTTGGTAGGTAGTATGACTTGTATCGCCCACAACTCACTTGTGTTCTACTCGTGCAAAACATCAAACCATAAAAACCTAGGCTCGGATGCCCTTTGTTGGGGAGCGTAGTAATTTCAAAAATTTCCTACGCACACGCAAGATCATGGTGATGCATAGCAACGAGAGGGAGAGTGTTGTCTCACGTACCCTCGAGACCAAGCGAAGCGATCACAACGTAGAGGAAGTAGTCGACGTTCTCCTCGCGATCCAACCGATCGGCGTCGTTACTCGGCGCCTCGAGTTCTTGACACACATACAGCTCGGTGGCGCTCCTCGGGCTCCAATCCAAGAGAGCCGGGGAGGAGAGTTCCGTCGACCGACGGCGTGGTGGCGATCTTGATGTTCTACCGACGCAGGCTTCGCCTAAGCACCGCCACGATATGGCGAGGTGGATTATGGTGGAGGGGGCACCGCACACGGCTAAGGAGCGATCTCAAGGATCAACTTATGTGTTCTAGGGTGCCCCTCGCCCCGTATATAAAGGAGCAAGGGGAGGGCGGCCGGCCCTAGGAGGCGCGCCAAGGGGGGAGTCCTCCTCCTAGTGGGAGTAGGACTCCCTTTCCTAGTCCAACTAGGAAGGAGGAAGGGGAAGGAAGGAGAGGGAGAGGAGAGGGAAGGGGGGCGCCCCCTCCTTGTCCTATTCGGACTCCCTGGAGGCGCGCCACCACCGGTGCGGCCCCTCTCTCCCTCTTGGCCCACTAAGGCCCATAACTTCCCGGGGGTTCGGTAACCCCTCCGGCACTCGGTTTTCTCCGAAACTTCCGGAACCTTTCCGGTGTCCGAATATAGCCGTCCAATATATCAATCTTTATGTCTCGACCATTTCGAGACTCCTCGTCATGTCCGTGATCACATCCGGGACTCGAACTCCTTGGTACATCAAAATACACAAACTCATAATATAACCGTCATCGAAACCTTAAGCGTGCGGACCCTACGGTTCGAGAACAATGTAGACATCACCGAGACCGTCTCGGTCAATAACCAATAGCGGGACCGGATGCCCATATTGGTTCCTACATATTCTCGAAGATCTTTATCGGTCAGACCGCATAACAACATCGTTGTTCCCTTTGTCATCGGTATGTTACTTGCCCGAGATTCGATCGTCGGTATCCAATACCTAGTTCAATCTCGTTACGGCAAGTCTCTTTACTCGTTCCGTAATACATCATCTCACAGCTAACTCATTAGTTGTAATGCTTGCAAGGCTTAAGTGATGTGTATTACCGAGAGGGCCCAGAGATACCTCTCCGACAATCGGAGTGACAAAACCTAATCTCGAAATCGCCAACCCAACATACGCCTTTGGAGACACCTGTAGTACTCCTTTATAATTACCCGATTCGTTGTGACGTTTGGTAGCACCAAAGTGTTCCTCCGTAAGCGGAGTTGCATAATCTCATAGTTATAGGAACATGTATAAGTCATGGATAAAAGCAGTAGCAACATACTAAGCGATCGTGTGCTAAGCTAATGGAATGGGTCATGTCAATCGATCATTCAACTAATGATGTGACCTTGTTAATCAAATAACAACCCTTTGTTCATGGTTAGGAAACATAACCATCTTTGATTAACAAGCTAGTCTAGTAGAGGCATACTAGTGACACTCTGTTTGTTTATACATTCACACATGTATTATGTTTCCGGTTAATACAATTCTAGCATGAATGATAAACATTTATCATGAAATAAGGAAATAAATAATAACTTTATTATTGCCTCTAGGGAATATTTCCTTCAGTAGAAGTTGCCATCTTCTTCTCCGTTCTTTTCATTCCATTCTTTCAAAAAAAATCCGGAGGCATTTTGTTGTCCTCTCGTCAAGTATCGTTCCATCTTGTCAAGCTTATGCTTTATTCCATTCCATGTTCAACCGAAGTGCTGTCCAAATTCTTCCATTCTTTTCCCTTGGCTATCTCGTTATATCAGTGTTGTTTCATATTCTTTTAGTTCATTAAACTCTTGTTTCATGCCTTACAACCTACAAGGTTCTCGTAATGTTCCTTGTTCCTCTTCGGTAATGGAGTTTCTCAATCTCGTTCATCTCCGTTGTGTTCTTTCTTTCAAATTTTCAACTTCTCAAGATTCTTTTGTTTCACTCTTTTTTGCAAGAAAAACCTTGTTCTCCCATTTTTTCCCTTCCATCTCGATCCTAAGATCTCGGGACGAGATCTTCTGTTAGTGGAGGAGAGTTGTAACGCCCCGAGACTGATGCTCCAGACACCTTCCATTTAGTTTCGTTGATGTTGTGTGTTTCTTATGTTTGTTGCATTATCATAATTGTTTTCCATATTTCATTCCTATATGTTCATGTCATGATCATGTTGAGTGCCTTGTCATATATTTTGCTTCTTGCATCATGTTCATTATTGATTATAGGATGCCATCCTTGTTGTTGCCAGGATAATTCTTGCTTTGCTATGCTATATGATTTGATATGCCTTGTGTCATTTTATTCCATTCTATCATGATCATCATGTGGGTTGCATTCTTCATGTTGATGTGTTGTTGGTGTGCTGTCCATCTTGATCTTTTCCATCAACATTTTCCCCAAGTGCGCAACCTATCCTCTTCTTCATCTATTTCAAATTTTGGCTTTCATGTCAAGTGACATTATTTCCTGCCTCCAATAATGTTCATTCTTTCCCTAAAAATCCTGCACATTGCCTACATCCTCTCTGCAAATTTTTAGCTCTTTTGAAAATGTTTTGGCTGGGTTAAAAAATGGCTCAAGTTTGAATTTAGTTCAAACAAGAATTATTTTTCTATCCTTAAAAATGACCAAACCATTTTATTCAAATCCTTAATAAATCCAGGGCCTCAGATTTATCCTTATATATATGATTCTACTTCTTCACCAAACCCTCTAAGAATTTCTTCCAAGGTTCTATTCATTTTATAAATGGATAAGTAGAACAACAGAGGGGGAGAGAGAGTTCCAGCCGTCCCCTTCTTTTGGCCCAGCCCACGTAGAAATGTACCGAAGCGGTACATTTCCTTCTTCCTCCTCACGGTAAAACTCCAGGGGCGTCGGTCACATGGCCACCGAGGATGCCCGAGCTCCACGTCGACGCCCAGCCCCTATAAATCCCCCTCGGCGTCCGAGCCCCTCCTTAGGGTTTCTCTCTTCCATCCGCGCCGCCGCCAGGTGAGTCTAGCCTCCAGATCCATCGCCCCCAAGCCTTCCCGAGCAAGTGAGAGAGCAATTCTCGTCGCCGGCGTGCCCTCCGGCGAGCCCAGGCGAGTCCATAGAGTCCAGGGGCTTCGTCTTCCTCGTCTACGTCGACTACCTCCCTCGAATCAAACCGGAGCCATCGTCATGTGTCGTCCCCTTCGTCTTCTTCCTCCATGGCAACTGCTCGTCGCCGTTCGAATTCGTCGCATCTCCTCGTCCCCGAGCTCGATCGACTCCCCCAAGCCCCTCTACGTGAGCAGCCATGCTTCCCTGTACCTTCTCCCAGTCAATTGCATCATCTGTCGCTGATTGCTCGCATGCCCGATAGTTCCTCCACCACGACCACGTCGCCGGCCTCGTTCCGATGACCTCTGGTTCGACATTTTTCCATATTTGCATTCGCACCCTCACGTTCACCTTCTATGCCCTGTTAGTTACCTCTTTGGCACACTGGAGGCTTGAATTCATGCACACCTGACGCACGTCTCCGCGGCCGCTCGTCGCCGACGTTGTTTCCATCGACGTCCGGAGATGGATGGCACGTGCGGAGGTGCGGATTCACACGCTGAGCACAACCCACACCCCCTTGCATCTCGAGCACGTCGGGAGGCAATTCCGGCGAGGCCTCCGTACTTTGGTCACCGACGAGGTTGCTCTGCTTCCTCTGTTTCTTCAGCACACACACAGCGCCTCATCTGCAGCTCGCGCGCATGCACCAGGGCCTGCCCAGCTTGTTGTTCGTCGTAGCTCTCTGCCCCGAGTCGAGCTCCTGCTCATGCCCGAGCGCATCCACGCACATGACTCCGGAAAGAAGCAGCCGCTCGCTCACATGGTCCCAGAAAGTTTCCACACCCACACATGCACGCGAATGCCCCGGCGTTGCTCCGTGGTTCGCATAGCAGGCTAGCAGCACCCTCCACCTATTTCCACACCCCACCGCTTCTCTGTGGCTGCAGAGGCCGCTGCCTTTGGTCGCTGCAGTCGACGCCGGTTGCCGCCATGCAGCCATGGCCAAGCTCGATCTGCTCAAAGATTGGTCCAAAGACATAGAGAGCTTCTTGTTTCACGAACATATAGCTAGCACATTGGTCAGTGGATTGATATCCATCCATGAGGTCGTGGGTTCGAATCCCAGTCTCCCCCAATTCTTGCCTGTTTTCATTTCTTTCCCCTGCTGCACACACCTGGTCGCTTGGGCCTGATCCCACTACTGGGCCGCTGCACGTGCTGCTTCTGGCCCAAGCATGTTTTTTTCTGCTCGGTGGTTTTATCTTTTTCCAGTGCATTCTTATTTACAGGAACTTCCACTGATTTGTATTGTTAATAACTAATCATGCATGCATCCAAATTAAACAAACAATATATGTAAGATGCTTAGAATTGTATCTAGTTTCACAATATGCAACTTTCATCCCTGTTAAAAATGTTTAAAATTGTTGTTTGTAATAATTTGCACAAATGTCATGTTAAAATGATTTATTTCATAACTAAATAACCGTAGGTCCGAATTAAATAAACTTTATATGTAAATGGGGTAGTAAAATGGATAGGACAACATGGCCGCTTGGGCGCTTGGGCCTGATCCCACTACTGGGCCGCTGCACGTGCTATTTCTGGCCCAAGCATGTTTTTTTTCTGCTCTGTGGTTTTATCTTTTTCCAGTGCATTCTTATTTACAGGAACTGCCACTGATTTGTATTGTTAATAACTAATTATGCATGCATCCAAATTAAACAAACAATATATGTAAGATGCTTAGAATTGTATCTAGTTTCACAATATGCAACTTTCATCCCTGTTAAAAATGTTTAAAATTGTTGTTTGTAATAATTTGCACAAATGTAATGTTAAAATGATTTATTTCATAACTAAATAACCGTAGGTCCGAATTAAATAAACTTTATAGGTAAATGGGGTAGAAAAATGCATAGGATAACATGGTGCACTTTCTTTTGCTGTTTAACAACTCTAAAATATGGTTTAGGCAGAACAGTACCACACTTGAAATATGCACATGATGATTTTCCGGACTTATTATATTAACAGGAACTGCCACTGATTGTATTGTTAATAACTAATCATGCATGTATCCAAATTAAACAACAATATATGTAACATGCTTAGAATTGTATCTAGTTTCACAATATGCAACTTTCATCCCTGTTAAAAATGTTTAAAATTGTTGTTTGTCATAATTTGCACAAATGTCATGTTAAAATGATTTATTTCATAACTAAATAACCGTAGGTCCGAATTAAATAAACTTTATATGTAAATGGGGTAGAAAAATGCATAGGATAACATGGTGCACTTTATTTTGCTGTTTAAGAACTCTAAAATATGGTTTAGGCAGAACAGTACCAAACTTGAAATATGCACATGACCATTTTCCGGACTTGTTATATGTTGTTTCCGGCCTCATTTAAACTTGCTTGCATGTGTTGTTCTTGTATGCATCATCTCTTGCCATGAGTAGTATCATATAGCCTTGTCATGCATCATACTTTGTTGAGCATCATGCCATGTTATGTGTTGTGTGTTTACCATGTTGTTTGCTTCTTTCCGGTTGTGCTTCTTCTCGTTAGTTCCTGTTTCGTTGCGATCATGAGGATTCGTTCGTCTACGCTTGGTTCGTCTTCGTGGCTACATCTTCTTAATGGACTCATTCTTCTTCCTAGCGGGATTTCAGGCAAGATGACCGTTACCCTGGATCTCACTACTATCATTGCTATGCTAGTTGCTTCGTTCTATCGCTATGCTGCGCTACCTATCACTTGCTCTTCAAGCCTCCCAAATTGCCATGTCAGCCTCTAACCTTTTCATCCTTCCTAGCAAACCATTGCTTGGCTATGTTACCGCATTGCTCAACCCCTCTTATAGCGTTGTTAGTTGCAGGTGAAGTTGAAGATTGCTCCATGATGGATAGGATTATGTTGGGATATCACAATATCTCTTATTTAATTAATGCATCTATATACTTGGTAAAGGGTGGAAGGCTCGGCCTTATGCCTGGTGTTTTGTTCTACTCTTGCCGCCCTAGTTTCCGTCATACCAGTGTTATGTTCCTTGATTTTGCGTTCCTTACGTGGTTGGGTGATTTATGGGACCCCCTTGACAGTTCGCTTTGAATAAAACTCCTCCAGCAAGTCCCATCCTTGGTTTTGCCATTTGCCTACCTAAGCCTTTTTCCCTTGGGTTTCTGGAGCCCGAGGGTCATCTTTATTTAACCCCCCCGGGCCAGTACTCCTTCGAGTGTTGGTCCGAACCGAGCAGCCTGCGGGGCCACCTCGGGGAAACTTGAGGGCTGGTTTTACTCGTAGCTTGACTTATCCGGTGTGCCCTGAGAACGAGGTATGTGCGACTCCTATCGGGATTTGTCGGCACATCGGGCGGCTTTGCTTGTCTTGTTTTACCATTGTCGAAATGTCTTGTGAACCGGGATTCAGAGGCCGATCGGGTCTTCCTGGGAGAAGGAATATCCTTCGTTGACCATGAGAGCTTGTGATGGGCTAAGTTGGGACACCCCTACAGGGTATAAACTTTCAAGAGCCGTGCCCACGGTTATGTGGCAGATGGGAATTTGTTAATATCCGGTTGTAGAGAACTTGACACCAGATTCGAATTAAAACGCATCAACCGCGTGTGTAGCCGCGATGGTCTCTTTTTGGCGGAGTCCGGGAAGTGAACACGGTTTTGGGTTATGGTTGACGTAAGTAGGAGTTCAGGATCACTTCTTGATCATTGCTAGCTTCACGACCGTTCCGTTGCTTCTCTTCTCGCTCTTTTTTGCGTATGTTAACCACCATACTTGCTTAGTCGCTGCTGCAACGTCACCACTTATCCTTTCCATACCCATTAAGCTTTGCTAGTCTTGATACCCATGGTAATGGGATTGCTGAGTCCTCATGGCTCACAAATTACTACAACAACAGTTGCAGGTACAGGTAATGTGATGATCATGACGCGAGAGCGATGTTTGCTTGTTTTGGAATTCTTCTTCTTCTTCTTCTTCTTCTTCTTCTTCTTCTTCTTCTTCTTCGATCAGGGGATAGGTTCCAGGTCAGCAGCCTGGGCTAGCAGGGTGGATGTCGTTTGAGTTTATGTTTGTGTTTCATCTGTAGTCGAATGCTGCTCTTATGTAAGATGATGTTGTATTCGTGTGGCATTGTATGCCTTTTGTATTTATCCCCATCTATTATGTAATATTAATGTTGAAAGGATCGATATAGTTGACTAGAGGGAGGGGTGAATAGGCAACTAACAATTTTTAAGCTTTTCTTTACCAATTTAAACTTTGCAACAAAATAGGTTGTCTAGATATGCAACTATGTGAGCAACCTATATGATGCAATAACAACTAGCACATAAGCAAGCAAGGGATACAACACAAGTAGGCTTGCTAAAGTAAAGGCACGAAATAACCAAGACTGGAGCCGGTGGAGACGAGGATGTGTTACCGAAGTTCCTTCCTTTTAAGGGGAAGTACGTCAAGGTTAGAGCGTTGTGGAGGCACAATGCTCCCCAAGAAGCCACTAGGGCCACCGTATTCTCCTCACGCCCTCACACAATGCGAGATGCCGTGAATCCACTATTGGTGCCCTTGAAGGCGGCGACCGAACCTTTACAAAAAAGGCTGGGACAATCTCCACAACTTAATTGGAGGCTCCCAACGACACCATGAAGCTTCACCACAACGGACTATGGCTCCGAGATGACCTCAACCGTCTAGGGTGCTCAAACACCCAAGAGTAACAAGATCCGCTAGGGATTAGAGGGGGAATCAAATTTCTTTGGGTGGAAGTGTAGATCGGGGCCTTCTCAACCAATCCCGAGCAAATCAACAAGTTTGATTGGCTAGGGAGAGAGATCGGGCGAAAATAGAGCTTGGAGCAACAATGGAGCTTTTGGGGGAAGAGGTGGGTCAACTATGGGGAAGAAGACACCTTTAAATAGTGGGGGAAACAATCCAACCGTTACCCCCCCCCCCCAAACAGTCACGCACAGAGCGGTACTACCGCTTGGGCAGGACGGTACTACCGTTGATAAGTGGTACTACCGCTCCCTCCCAGCGGTACTGCCGCGCTGACAAGGGATGCAGGGTCCTGGCCCCAGAGCGGTACTACCGTGGTAGTATTGGCGGTACTACCGCTTGGACCGGTACTACCGCCACTACTGCTGCTACTAGTACCGTAAAACCCGACACGAAAAACAGCTGTCTCGAGTCAAGGCGGTAGTATCCCGGAACCACTGCGGTACTACGGCCGAAGACCGCAAGCGGTACTACCGCTCGGGGAGCGGTACTACCGCTTGACGTGCTTCGGCGGTACTACCGCTGAGGACCGTGGTACTACCGCTGGGACAGGACAGGGCAGGCACAGATAGGAAAGGTAGCTCCAATGAAGCGGAAAGGAACATCGGGTGTGATAAGGATGTGTACGTGTTGATTCCACCCTAGCCTTACCAAAGTGGATCCCCTCTTGATAATACGGTGACTCCTACGAAACTAGTCCACCAACAGATAAACGAAGGAGCTACACCGTCTTGAATAAAACACCGAGGGGAGGTAATCGTCTCGTGCTAAAGGATGAATCTCTGAAAGAACTCAACGCACACGATTAGTCCGCAAAAGCATTGTCATCAATCACCGAAACATCTTGGGGATAAATATGCCCTTACAATCTTCCCCTTTTTGGTGGAATGATGACAATACGGGATTTGCACAAACAGGAAAGATATAGGATAAGTGCAAAACCCCACCGTCCTAAAATGTAGATGGGCTCCCCCTAGATGTGTGCTATCTAGATAAGTGCTTTGGACTGCACGGCACACATACTAGGATCAACGCTCCCCCTACATTTTAGAGACCAACCACCTAAGTAGGGTATTTGAGATCAACATAAATAACAGGATAAGCATGCAACTCGTAAGCTAGATGGTGACATAGATAATGATATCGAAAGATAAGGTAGCATATGTCTCACACAATATGACTGGAACTTAGGTCTCACTGACACAAACCAAACAAAGCAAACTGCGAGAGAACACAAACACAGAAGACGGAAGACACAAAACACAAATCCCTATACTCTCTCCCCCTTTGGCATCGAGACACCAAAAAGGAGAGGGAGTGTTGCTACGGCTCCAGGTGATAGCAGGAGAGGGACTCAAATATCAAATCTCAGCGGGATCGTCTGCGCCACCGTCTGTCGGTGTACTAGAGTAGGGGTACCCTAGTATCCCGAACTTGTGCACGGGCAGTCGCAGCACCCCGCAGCAAGGCTTGCTGGGTGACCGCCAAGGTCCTCCGTGGTTCCTTTGGAGCCATTCAAGAACAAAGTATTCAAGCCAAGGAGACAAGGCCCCGGCAAGAGGAGCTTGCCGGGAAGGCCAACCAAGGCATCTCAGGGATCTTGCCGCGACGCGCCACGCGTCCCGGCAAGGCCCGGTGAGCGACAAGCTTCTGGACGCGACAAGACAACGACCGCGACAAGGCGCTTGCCGCGGCAAGCTACCACCCCGTACCAGCGCTCCAAAGACATCCACCAACGTGTCGCCAGGACCTTTCGGTAGCGCGTGGTGGCAAGAGCTGTCAGGCGGCCAGCGTCGCGTGGCAAGCGACGCTAACAAGATTGCCATCGTGGCAGCGGTGGCGTCCCCGACGGTCCTTTTTCGCACTATTTGGGCGACGCAGACGGGCATTTAATGCCTTTGTCCCCTGCCGTCGGTGTTAGGTATGATACCTTTATGCGGTAGTTGTACCAACCGCAACACCTTTCCATTTTACCCTTGTCTCACGTTGCCACTGTCGGTGACCCTTGAGCATATAAAAGGAGGCCCATGTGCAACGTAGAGGGGGGTTCGAAGGCAGAAAAACACTCACGCTTGGTCTCGTTAGCAGCTAGTGTGTACTGTAGCATTCAACGCTCCCGAGCAAGAACTCAATACACTCAGACATGCAGCAGTAGGAGTATTATCTCACCGGAGAGCTCCGAAGCTGGGTAAACTGCTCGTGTGCTTCGCCTCGATCCGCTCTTCGCGCGATCTCCGCCCCCCGCCAAACCGAAAGGGGTCAGGTCCGCCGGCCCCATAGGTGTCCGTGGATCAGCTTCCCCGGTGTGGACCAGGCGTCGTTCAAGAAAGTTTCGCCTTACCGGGAAGCAAATGACAGAAAAGCTAAGTTGCCAAAGTTTGAGCAAACAGTTTTAAGATTTTTAAGTTATCTTCCTCGAACGACCGTGCTTTGTATGGAAAACCTATGCACGGAGGAACCAACTCGTAGCTAGTTGCGCCCTTACTTTGTTTCGAGTCCGCTCAACAACTTAAGTGAGCTGCGACTAGTTGCGACAAGGTTTCTTGTCGGTAGCGGCACTTCGCCATTTGGTCTGGCGACGTCTTCGGCCTTCATGCTAAGGTGCTCATACGACAAGTTCCCTAAAAGCGTAGGGCAAAAACATACAAATGAAGGAATCAAGTAAAGGAAATAACATAGCAATCGATACCCAAAATAGAGTTATATTACAAGATAGCTTGTCGCAGCTCTAACAGATTGTTTTCATAACATGACGAGCAGCGACAAGAAAAGGAGAAAACGGGCGGCCTAATCTACGCGATCGCCCTCAACCCTCTTGATCCCGCTCACCTTGTCCACAATGGGTGCGACAAGGGTCTTGAGCGCTTCCAAATCAGCATCCGGCGGCAGGGTCCTGAGGACGTTGGTGAGGTTGAGGCCTGGGTTGCGGAAGGCCACCTTCACCAACACCTTTTGAAGAGCTCCCGCGCAGATCTTGCGCGACTCGTCGGCCAGCTGCTTTGGGATCTTCTCCCGGAGTCGCTGGAGGGCCGTCGCCACGCCTTTGAAGAACAAGCTGAGCTTGGCGTTGGGTTGGAGGTTCTCATCGGAGGAATACCCGAAATCCTCCATCCCCAGCTATGCCAGCTCTCTGTCGATGGATGCGGCAACATCCACGAGACCCTCCGTCCAGTGCTCCACATTCTCCCTAAAAGTGTTCTGGGTGGCAGCAGCACTCGCCAGCAGCGCCTCGTCGGTCTTGATCTGCTTGTTCAAGGCCACCTCCTGCTCCCTGGTGCCGTCCAGCGTCTTGGTCAAAGTAGTCAGCTTCAACTCAAGATCTGCGTTGGAGTCCTTGGCGGTGCTAAGCTCCTTGCCCTTCTCGGCGAGACAACCCTGCAGCTCGCCAAGGGTGTAGGCGTCCTTCTCGCGCTCACGCTTGAGCGCGGCAAGCTCTTCACCGCTCGCCTTGAGATCGGCCTCCAGCTGCGCTACCTTCGTCTCCAGCTCCTTCTTGGCGGCCTCGGCGGCTGCGGTAGCATCCTCTACTTCCTTGAGAGCCCCGCCGAATGTTTGCTCGCACGCAGCAAGCTCCTCCTCGTGGGTGTCAAGGTTGACCTTCCGCTGCGCCAACTCGCCCTCCCGCGCAAACAGCTCCTCGGCGGCAAGCCGCTGTTGCTCTTCAACTTCGGCCTTCTCGAGGAAGAAAGTTTTCCGCTCCTCGACGAGTTGCTCCCGCTTCTCTGCCAGGGACCGGAGAGCTTCCTGTTTGCGTCCCTGGAGCTCCTCTGCACGCTTCTCGATGTCCACTCCCGCCTTTGCGACAAGTGCTTCTCGGGATTCCACCTTGGCCTGTCGAGCGCGGTAGAGCGACAGCAGCTTCCGTAGCAGCTGCTCCTCCTCAGGCTCGCCGCTGCTGCTGCTCGGCGCATCAACCATTGTCAGCCCAGCGGAGGCGAGCACCTCTCCATCCAAGATTTCTCCTTCGACCGGCGCCCTGGAGCTTGACGCCCAGGGGAGCTTGATGAAGACGCCATCGCCGGCCTTCAAATAGGGGCCGGGCTGGGGCTCTTCGGAGCCTGACGCTGCGGCAACGGCGGAGGGATCGGCGGTCGGCGTAGCGCCTGGCGCTCCTGCGGCCTCGGGGCCATCAGTGCGATCGCCAGACCCCTCGCCAGCTTTTGCGGCGGCAGCTTTGGCGGCCTCTTCGCCGGCGGAATCATCAGTGCCAGCTGCTTCTTCGGTGGCAGCAGCATCGTCGGTATTGCCGTGCGCGTTCTCCTCATCGGCGACCACGGTCTCCATCGGCTCCGTGGCAGAGGGATCTGACGGCCGGAAGAGGGAGAAAAGTCAAGCAAATATCCAAAAAGAAAATCAGAAGAAGAAGAACCCAAGGGATGTTTTCAAGCAAGAAGATTACCTGTGCTAGGTTCTACACTCGTGGTCTCCGTCACCAGGGGGACGCTGGTGCTGTCCCTTGCCGGAGAACTCTCCCTTGCCGGAGATTTCTCCCTTGCCGGAGAACGCTCCCTTGCCGGGGAACCATCCCTTGGCGGTGTAGTCGAAGCAGATGGCATGTCGGGGGCGGCTTCCGGGCGCTCCTGGTGAGGCTGCTCTGCTCCTACACAAACCAATAGTCAGATGTCAGCAAAAAAAAGAGCACCCATGCGCGCCTAACAGTGGGAAGTAAACCATATACTTACACTGGGGGCTGCGCTGGGGGCTGCTTTGGGGAATAGTTGTCGGGTCCAGCAAGGTGATCTCGGACACACCCCCCGCTGTCGCGGTGGGTTCGTCCTCGATGACAATCACCGGGACCTTGGCTCTCTTCGCCGCTCTCTAGGCCTGAGTCCTGAAAAGGAATGGGTTCGGAGTAAAGCAAATCAGATACAAGACAAAACAGCAAGAATTAAAGAACTACAAGTACAGCAAAGAATCTTACTCTTCTTCTTCCTCGTCGGAGCTGAGCGCGGAGAGGTCGAAGTCCGGCCCACCTTTGGCGCGACGAGGCGGAGGAGTAGGCTCCCTTAGCTGCTTGGTGGGGGCAGTGGCGGTGGTCTGAGACGACCAGCTCCGGCCGCCGCCACGGCATGAGGAGCGGCAGGAGCGGAAGCGATGGTCCGGGAAGACCCCGCTCCAGTTGCCGCAGCGGCGTGAGGTGCTCCCGCGGCAACAGTGATTGCCACGGTGGAGCGTGTCGCGCGGCGCGGCGGCTGTTGACTCATCTGCCGCCCCGCTACGTCCCCAGCCTTGCGGAGACGCCTTCTTGGTGGAGCTGGGGGCTCTGCTTGCGGCGAGCTGCCTGAAGATGAGGAGGAAGAGGAGTTGGTCTTCAACAAGCCGCTCGCACCCTCGGCGGGCTCGCTCGACTCGACTTCAGGCCCGACAAGCTCTCCCTCGTCGGCAAGCCACTCTCGCTCAGCAAGGCTTGCCGCCTCTGCTGCCTCTGCCTCCTCCACGGTGAATCCAAACTCGCCCGCGGCAGCGGCTGCCGCCGCCTCCTCCAGCCTAGTGGCGATGCGCTGCATCTCCGCATCGATGGTGTCGCGAGTAAGGCTTCTCTGTTCATCGGAGCGGACCGCCACTTCTACCAAGCCGTCAAAGAACTCCTGCACGACGTCGTCTGCAGGCTCTTGCCAAGTTGGGACAATTCCATGCGAATCGCTCAACGGCATCATTGCACGGATGCGGTCGAGCGAGGAGTTGTTGCACAGCGGAACGACACCATTCGGCAACCTGAACACCTCGGGATGTTCAGGGTCGTACTTGAACAGTTCCTAGAGCATCGCGGTAAGTTCCAGGACAGTGAAGTTGAAGTTGAGGCCCGGGCGCAGCCTCATGATGTTCGCCGCATTCTGGAACTCCCAGGCGGGTCTCCTCCTCTCCTGCAGGGGGGCGATGCGGCGGCTAAGAAAATCTGCGCCAACGGCGCCTACAGTGAGCCCGGCAAGCCTGAGGCGTAAGATCCGGGTAACGGCAATCTTCAGCCTATCGTCTTCTGAGGCCATGCTGCTCCAATCGTTGCCGCGCACTACTGGGGTTTGGCGCTGGGCGATAAACGGCTGCGGGTTCTCCTCGACAACCCAGCACTAGTCTGCTCTCCATTCCTCCCACTTGCCGCGGAACTCTCCCTCCAGATAAGCTTCCTTCTTGCCAGCTCTCGAGATCCAGGCGATTCCGCCGGATAAAGGCTCCCCTCTCTCGACTCGGGGCATAAAGAAGTGGCGAAAAAGGGCTACATTTGGATGGACTCCGATAAAGTTTTCGCAGAGGTGTGCGAAAACTGCCATGGTCAGAACGGCATTGGGGGTGAAGTCAAGGAGGCGGAACCCGTAGGTGTTCATAATGTCATAGAAAAACTTAGAGAAAGGCGGGCAGAGCCCGCAGTAGAAGAACAACGCGAAGAAGGGATACCCATTCAAAGCCAGTTCCGAAGCGGCGGCTGAGAGTACCTTCGTGCGTGGATGCGCTCGCGTCTCCGTCGACCAGAAGAGGTAGTAGTACTCCCTCAGCTCCTTCACAGCGAGCTTGGGGGGGAAGGTTGCCTGCTCCTTTCTCAGCGCCGCGAGCCGCTGCGCCTCGGTCGACTTCACGCCCTTCCCCTTGTCGGCTTTCGGAGCCATGGCGGAGGTGGTGGGGGAGATCGACGGCGTTGGTGGTGCTGGTGGCGATGGGGGGCGGAGCGCTGCTCTCTTTCAGCTTTGGGAAGAAAGGGAGGGGCGGCGGAGGTTTCTGAGATTGGAACAGCAACCGGCGAGATGGGCGAACTGCCCCTGTTTCCCTTGCTTATAAAGAGGGAGGGGGCGGACGTTCCGTCTTTCCGAATAAAGAAACCACCCACGATCTCTCCCACGACGCCGCATTCAACGCGTGTCGTTCGGGGTGGGCGCGGTGGATATGGAGTAAGATACGGCGTAACCCAGGCCGCGCGTGCCCGTGCCCTGTTTTGGGCCTGGCCCAACAGCGCCCGGCACCGTGTGTGGCCCAGGCCCGGGGGCTGCTGTCGGTGTACTAGAGTAGGTGTACCCTAGTATCCCGAACTTGTGCACGGGCAGTCGCAACACCCTGCGGCAAGGCTTGCTGGGTGACCGCCAAGGTCCTCCGTGGTTCCTTTGGAGCCATTCAAGAACAAAGTATTCAAACCAAGGAGACAAGGCCCCGGCAAGAGGAGCTTGCCGAGAAGGCCAACCAAGGCATCTCAAGGAACTTGCCGCGACGCGCCACGCGTCCCGGCAAGGCCCGGTGAGCGACAAGCTTCCGGACGCGACAAGACAACGACCGCGGCAAGGCGCTTGCCGCGGCAAGCTACCACCCCGTACCCGTGCTCCAGCACATCCACCAATGTGTCGCCCTGGGACCTTTCTAGGCGCGCGTGGCAAGAGGTCAGTGCAGCCGGTGCTTGCGATGTGGCAAGCGACGCTGACAAGATTGCCATCGTGGCAAGCGGTGGCGTCCCTGACGGTCCCTTTCTGCACTATTTGGGCGACGCAGACGGGCATTTAATGCCTTTGTCCCCTGCCGTTAGGGTTAGGTATGATACACTATACAGGTAGTTGTACCAATCGCAACACCTTTCCATTTTTACCCTTGTCTATGTTGCCACCTGTCGGTGACCCCTTGAGCATATAAAAGGAGGCCCATGCGCAAGCGAGGGGGTTCAAGGCGAAAAACACTCACGCTCGGTCTCGTTAGCAGCTAGTGTGTACTGTAGCATTCAGCCCTCCCGAGCAAGAACTCAATACACTCAAACATGCAGCAGTAGGAGTATTATCTCACCGGAGAGCTCAGAAGCTGGGTAAACTGCTCGTGTGCTTCGCCTCGATCCGCTCTTCACGCGATCTCCGCCCCCCGCCAAACTGAAAGGGGCCCGGTCCGCCGGCCCCATAGGTGTCCATGGATCAGCTTCCCCCGACACCGTCGTCGGTCGAGAAGTGCTCGGCATCAGAATCGGTCCACGGGCAGTGCTGCTGAATCCACTCCTCCTCCTCAGTAAGCTGGTCCGCAGGTCCACTATTAACGGTGGCACCCAACTGACGCATGAGCTCCTTGTGACGACCTCGGGCCTTCTTCTAAGCCACATGAGTCATGTACTGACCGTGAGACTCCATGCAGAACAGCTTCTTAATCTTGAGCTTGAGCTTCTTTGCCCAAGAGGGCTCTGCCACAGAAGGCACATAGTCATCATCATCATCCTCAGCCTCAGCCTCGGCCTCTTCCTCGGTCTCCATGGCGAGTGCGAAGGACCTCCAGATTTAGGGACCTGAGTGCCCCGGTTGTCCTTCTTCCTCAGACGCTTGATGTCGTGAGAAACCAACTCTCCAGTCTCTAGCATCACCTTGGGATAGACACGATCCCAGGCCTTCTCAATAAGCAGCATGATGAATGGACCATAAATCGGGCACTTGCGCTCAGTAAAAGCTTAGACCACATAACATGAGAGATATCCAGGGACTCTCCGGTGTTTTGTTCCTTCTCACGCTGGCAGAAGAGAAGCATGTCCACGAGATAAGAATGAACCATATCCAGATTCCCGATGCGAGGGAAAAGAGTCTCACGGAAGACACGGTGAAGAATGTCCAGAAAGGCAGGCAGCTCATACGTTTCCTTCTTCGTCTCAGGGTTGATCTTCAAAGTGCAGTAGGGCCATAGAGCTTGCTTGTGAGTGGAGGTGGTGTTGCGGCGTGGGCGAAAACCGATAGGAGACGCAAGCCCTTGATCTTCCACCCCAATCAACTCCATGAACGCCTTCCACTTGACTGAAAGCAACTTGCCATTGGTCATCCAAGTTAGTGTCTTGTCCTCATCAGTCCCGAGATGAACCGTGGCATAGAATTGGGCCACAATATCAGCAGCATAATCTTTGTTGAATTGCATGACCCCAAGAATGTTCAGTTGAGTGCACATCTGAAGAGCTTCACCAAAGTATTCAGGATCCTTCTCCATATGGTCGGTGTCGATGGAGTGCACGTTAACAAAGAGGTTCTTCTTGGCTTTGAGTACATCAAAGAAAATGGCAAACTGAAACCTGTTCCAGAACAGACGGTTGACCAAAGTGGGATCTTGGTCTGCCTCATAGGGGTTGCGGCGACGCCTTGCCCAGAACTCCTTGGGTTGCATTTTTGGCACGGTTTTGCCAGATTGCTTCGGCTTGACAGCAGACTTCTTTTTGAGTTGAGGTGGAGGTGGAGCACTTGAGGAACCTCCTGCAGACTCAGTTGTGCGCTAACGCTTGGATGTGGCACGACCGGGGTTGATACGCCGAGTCTGATGCTCAGGAAGCTCATCACCTGGAACCACACACAAGAACACGCAAACAACCAGAAAGAACAAGCATAAGCCACCAAACACAACCAAAAAGATCACTGAGAGGTAAGAGTATGGTGGAACCTGGTAGAGGGCGGTAGTACCGTGACCTGTGAGCGGCAGTACCGCTCTAAGCGGTAGTACCGCTCCAGAGAGAGCGGTAGTACCGCTCGAGACGGGGAAACAGCAGTTTCCTACTGCCGTGGTAAGATCCGGCACTACCGTCCTACCAAATTCAAAAATACTTCTACCAACCACCAATCCAAACTGCCGATGCCTTCTCCATCCTACTCAAGCCTAGATTTGGCCAAAAATTTAGAGATGCAACCACTATTGCCCCTAAGATGCTAGATTGGAAATCTAGTCAAGAAGAGAGAGGGAACGGGGGCAATACCGGCATCCATGGCAAGAGGACAAGGTGGGGATCGTCTCCATCGAAGGAAATGGAGAGGAATGCCCCGGAGAAGGAGATCCGCCGGAGCCCTCCCGCGGCGCCGCTTGCTGGAGAGACGAACAAAGCGAGGGGGCGAGCGAATGGGTATGGGGGAGAAGAAAACTCCCCGCCTCGATATAACCCTGCCCCGCCTCGCCAGAAGGTAGTATCACACTGGTGGGCGGTAGTACCGCTTAGAGCGGTAGTACCGCGCACCACCAGCGGTAGTACCGCTCAGCAACCAACAGGCCTCTAGACATACGGCTAAAGCTCAAAAAGAAACGAAAAAACACAACCAAGAAGGAGGAAAGACCAACACGGCCACAAACACACTAACAATGGTCCAGAACCCACCTCTTCAAGAGAGGGCGGTGGCCGAGGCCACCTATGTTTGAGTCAAGAGGTATGGCGTCGCGAAGATTTTCACCTCGGACCCATGACCAAAACTCGTCCTTGAAGCACTAGTACCATAAAAAAATGGTTAAAGTGAAAGACTAGATCAATTTATGCATAATGGGGGGAGGGAGAGTTCATTGAGAGAACAACACTCCCCCTATGTCCATGCCTACATCTAAACTAGATAACAAGTTGAGTGAGGTGGGGTCTGCAAGGGTTCAAGTCACGTTGCTCAAATCAATGATATTTAGCTCATGCCTTAACTCGCGAAATCTTGCTTCATCCAAGGGCTTCGTGAAAATATCTGCAAGGTTATCATGAGTGCTAACATACTTGAGCTCGATCTCCCCTCGCCTAATGTGATCCCGGATGAAATGGTACCGAATCTCAATATGCTTCGTCTTGAAGTGTTGTACCGGGTTGAGAGAAATCTTGATGGCACTTTCGTTATCACACCAAATAGGCACTTTGTCACAAATGACACCGTATTCCTTTAAAGTTTGCCTCATCCATAAGAGTTGTGCACAACAACTACCACCCGCCACATATTCCGCTTCGGTGGACGAGAGAGACACACAACTTTGCTTCTTGGAAGACCAACTCACCAAAGAGCACCCAAGAAATTGGCACCCTCCGGAAGTGGACTTCCTATCCACTTTTTCTCCTGCCCAATCGGAATCCGTAAATCCTTCAAGCTTGAAGTTTGCCCCTCTTGGGTACCATAAGCCAAAGTTTGGGGTATGAGCCAAATATCGAAAGATTCGCTTGACCGCCACATAGTGACTTTCCTTTGGTGCGGCTTGAAACCGTGCACACATTCCCACACTCAACATGACATCCGGTCCAGATGCACAAAGGTAAAGCAAGGAGCCACTCATGGAGGGATATACCTTTTGATCCACCGCTTTACCATTGGGATCAATGTCAAGTTGGCACTTGGTAGGCATTGGTGTAGTAGCCGACTTGACATCACTTAGCTTGAATCTTTTTAGCATGTCTTGACTGTATTTGGATTGGTTGATGAAGGTACCTTCTCTTCGTTGTTTGATATCAAAACCAAGGAAGAACTTCAACTCTCCCATCGAAGACATCTTGAACTTGGAGGTCATGAGAGCGGCAAATTCCTCATTGAAAGCTTTGTTAGGGGAACCAAAGATAATATCATCAACATATAGTTGGCATACAAACAACTCCCCTTTGACCTTCTTAGTAAAAAGTGTGGGATCGATTTGCCCCACCTCAAATCCACGATCTTGTAACAACTCGGTAAGGTGGTCATACCACGCACGTGGGGCTTGTTTAAGGCCATAGAGTGCCTTATCGAGTTGATACACATGATCCGGGAAGTAGGGATCCTCGAACCCGGGGGGTTGCTTGACATAGACCAACTCATTAATAGTACCATTAATAAAAGCACTTTTCACATCCATTTGTTGCAACTTAAAGTTGTGATGGGAAGCATAAGCAATCAACAAACGTATGGATTCAAGACGAGCAACGGGAGCAAAGGTTTCACCGTAGTCGATACCCTCGACTTGGGAGTAGCCTTGTGCTACCAATCTTGCCTTGCTGCGAATGATGTTCCCATGAGCATCTTGCTTGTTCTTGAAAATCCACTTGGTTCCAATGACGTTGTGGTTCCCGTTGGCCTTGGCACCAATCTCCACACCTTGTTGTACCCGAAGTTGTTGAGTTCTTCATGCATGGCATTGAGCCAATCCGAGTCTTCGAGCGCCTCATAGACCTTTTGGGGTTCAACACAAGAGACAAACGCGTGATGTTCACAATAGTTTGCTAATTGTCTACGAGTGCTTACCCCCTTCCTTAGGCTTCCAACCACATTTTCCATGAGATGGCCTTTGGTGGTGAGCTTGGAAGCAATCTTCGCGGCACGACGCTCTAATTCCTCCTCGGATGTGGAAGGAGGAGGGTTAACTTGATTATCTTGAGCGCCGTCTTGAGCTTGTTCCTCATCTTGAGCTTCCTCATGATCTTGAACTTGCTCGAGGGGGAGGAATTGAGCTTGGGCATCATTTAGAGGTTCACCACCATCTTGAGGTTGATCTTGCCCTTGGTCTTGTTCACGAGGTTGAGGACCTTCACTTTGTTCTTCGGAAGCGTGTGGGTCTTGGGGAGGTGATGGCTCCACTTGAGTGGAGCATTGTCCTTCTCCTTCGGCCACAAGGGGTTCCTCAATGGGTAGAATATGACCAATACCCATTCTTCTTATGGCTTGGGGAGGAATTTCATCACCTACATCACAAGTACCACTTTGCTCCACTTGGGAGCCGTTATTTTCGTCAAAATCCACGTTACACGTCTCCTCAATGAGTCCGGTGGACTTGTTGAGAACACGATAAGCATGAGAGTTTGTAGCATAACCAACAAATATGCCCTCATAAGCTCTAGCCTCAAATTTAGACAAACGAACACCTTTCTTGAGAATGAAACACTTACAACCGAACACCCGGAAGTACTTGAGATTGGGCTTGTTGCCGGTGAGTATCTCATAAGGAGTCTTGTTCAAGCCTTTGCGGAGATAGAGCCGATTGGATGCATTTCATGCGGTGTTGATGGCTTCGGCCCAAAAGTTGTATGGAGACTTGAACTCCGCCATCATGGTCCTTGCCGCATCCATCAACGTCCGGTTCTTCCTCTCCGCAACACCATTTTGTTGAGGGGTATATGGAGCAGCATATTGATGCTTGATCCCCTCATCACTAAGAAACTCATCCAAGGTGTAGTTCTTGAACTCGGTGCCGTTTTCACTTCTGATTGTCAACATCTTTGCATTATGTTGACATTGAGCTTCATTTGCAAAGTTGATGACGGTTTGTTGAGTCTCGCTCTTCCTCTTGAAGAAGTATATCCAAGTGTATCTTGAATAATCATCCACAATCACTAAGAAATACTTTCTACCACCAAGACTATCAAAAGATGGAGGCCCAAAGAGATCCATGTGAAGGAGCTCCAAGGGTCTCTTTGAGTAGATGATGGTCATGGGAGGGTGAGCCTTCTCATGGAGCTTTCCTTCAATACAAGCACTACAAGCACGATCTTTGGCAACACTAACATTTGTTAGTCCATGGACATGGTCCCCCTTGAGAAGACTTTGCAAAGATCTCATATTGACATGGGCTAAACGGCTATGCCAAAGCCACCCCACGTCAACTTTAGCCATTAGGCATGTCGCGGTCTTAGTGGGTCGCTCCGAAAAGTTAATCACATAGAGACCGTTCTAGACATGCAAGGGACTCAACAAGCATGACTTTCTCGATCGTTAGATCATGAGAAATGACAACCTTGCCAAGATCCAATACCTTAGAATGTGAGGCATCACCCCACTCAACATTGGTGGGCATAGATGGAATATTTTGCACGTCCGCCACCAAGTCCTTGCTCCCGGTCATATGATTTGTTGCTCCACTATCGAGCAACCATGATCCCCACCAGAAGCAAACACCTACAAGAGATCAATGCTTGGTTTTAGGTACCCATTTAGTAATGGGTCCTTTGATGTTAGTAACAAGGGTCTTAGGAACCCAAATAGACCATTCAATCTACTCACAAAGAGAACCAACAAATTTAGCATAAACATGTCCATCACTAGCACGGCACAACACATATGACAGGTTAAAGTCGCCGGCTTTGTTGGAGGAAATGGTTTTGACCTTTTGGACATCAACTCCCTTCACTTGTTCCTTCTTCTCCTTAGGAGCACCCTCTCCCTCTTTCACAAAAGTTTGCTTGAGAGGAGGAGGTCGTTTGGTTTTGTCATTCTTTTTCTTGTTCTTGGAATTGGGTGCGAGTCCAATTCCTTCCTTGGCCACAACTTCCTTTTGATTTCTCAAAAGGTCGTTAAGGTTCTTCTCACCTTGAATGCATGTCACAAGGCCTTTCTTAAGTTGATCCTTCAATTTGACATTCTCCTCCACAAGATGCACATGCTCACAACACGGGTTAGTAGCATATGCATTATCAATTAATACCATATGAGGAAAGGTGGCCTTTTCCTTGGTCAGCTTAACTTGGAGTTGAGCATGAGACTCCTTGAGGTTGGCATGAGCACCCTTCAAGACCTTGTGGGCCTTGTCAAGCACATCAAACTCCTCCTTGAGTCTAGCATGATCATCCCCAAGTTTAGCCTTCTCGGAAGTTAGCACACGAGACATAACAAGAGCATGATCAAGGTCTTTCTTTAACTTGGCATGGTCATCGTTTTGTGACTCCTCAAGATCCAAGCGATGCCCACGCTCTTCCTCAAGAGCATTAGAAAGATCCGATATCTCATCGACATAGTCACGACTATGACCTTCCATCTTAGAGATGGTTTCTTTGTGTGCCTCGATCATGTCATTGGCTTCACCAAGTTGTTCCAAGAGAGCAACAAAGTGCTTCTTGGATTTGCCCTTGAGCTTACTCATAAAGGACTCTAACTCATTTACTTCCTCATTAGACCCCTTATCATCATCAATGCCAACCGTCAAAGAAGGATTTGGAATAATAGTGGTTTTGATGTTGGGGGTTACCTTGTTGGTGGTTTTAGCCATGAGGCACTTGGCGGTGATGTTCTCGTTGGGTGAGTTGAAGAGAGACACCCGGGGAGTTGTGGCAATGGCAACGGATGCCATGGCCATTGCTTCACTATCTTCATCATCATCGTCATCCTCACGGTATTCCTCTTGCACCACCAACCCTCGAGTAGGAGTCTTCTTGGTGAAGTTGTTCTTGTTGGGCAAGGACTTGGCTTTGTCTCTCGGAATGAGCTTGCCACCATTGTCTTCCCGCTTCTCGTAGGGACAATCCGCAACAAAATGGCTAAAATTGCCACAATTGAAGCAAGTTCTAACTCGTTGCTTGCTCTTGAAGCCACTTGAGTTGTTCTTGTTGAAGTTGGGTCTTGAGTTCTTCTTGCTCCAAAATTGCCTCGAAGCAAGAGCCATGTGCTCGTGATAATCATATTTTGTGTCTTCGGGGTTGCTCTCGTCCTCTTCCTCTTCTTCCACAATAACCTTGGCCTTCAAGGAAAGGTTGGGCTTCTTTGCCCTTTGAGACCGGAGTACCGCGTTGTCGGCGGTCTTGTCCAAGATGCTCATGGCAACAAACTCATCCAACACTTCACTTGAGGACATGGAGTGGAAGTCCGGTCTTTGACGAATGACGGAGGACATGGTCTTGTTGTAGGGCATCATGGCCTTGAGGAACTTGCGTTTGATCCAATTGTCATTCGTGTCCTTGCTCCCATGATCTCGGAGCGAGACCGCAAGTTTGGTTACCCTCCAAAAGAGCTCACGAGGTTCTTCATCTTCCTTCATAGCAAACTCATCGGCTTCATCTTGCACCACTTCATAATTGGAGTGTTGAATGCTTGCACTTCCTTGATAGAGAGACACAACGCAATGACATGCGTCTTTGGCCGTGGCATAGGGTCGAAGATGAGGGAGATTTTCCGGGAGAATTGCCTCATGGATGATGAAGAGAGCATTCTCATTGAATTGATTATCCATGGCTTCTCGAGGGGTGAAGTTGCTCGGGTCATGAGGATAGAAACCTTCTTCAATGATTCTCCAAAGATTAGTATTAACATGCTTTAAGTGACACTTGAAGTGATAGACCCAAGAATCAAAATCCTCATTTTTAACAATCTTAGGAGGAGGACCGGCATGATTTAAATGAGTAGATGGAATCGGTCCTCCATAAACTGGAGGTTCCACATGGGCAAAGATGTCGGTGCCATTTCTACCGCTAGAAGAAGGACCCTTTTCACTGTTAGATTCCCCCTTGTCGGAGGTAGCATCCGTCACCTTGTTGGTGGGATCACCCACTTTCATCGGCGAGGTGGACAGTTTAAGTCCTTCAAGAAATTTAGTAAACATGCTTTCGACCTTGGTCGTCATGGAGTCCTTCAATGTGTCTAGATCCACATTGAATTCCTCACGAGAGACCGAGGTCCCCCCATCAGCCGTAGACGAGATAGGATTCACACTGGAGTGTTCCTCCGCACCGTCTGTGGTGTCAACCATACTCTTCGGACGGCAAAGTCCTTAATAAAGAGACGAGGCTCTGATACCAATTGAAAGGATCGATATAGTTGACTAGAGGGGGGGGGTAAATAGGCAACTAACAATTTTTAAGCTTTTCTTTACCAATTTAAACTTTGCAACAAAATAGGTTGTCTAGATATGCAACTACATGAGCAACCTATATGATGCAATAACAACTAGCACATAAGCAAGCAAAGGATACAACACAAGTAGGCTTGCAAAAGTAAAGGCACGAAATAACCAAGAGTGGAGCCGGTGGAGACGAGGATGTGTTACCGAAGTTCCTTCCTTTTAAGGGGAAGTACGTCTCCGTTAGAGCGATGTGGAGGCACAATGCTCCCCAAGAAGCCACTAAGGCCACCGTATTCTCCTCACGCCCTCACACAATGCGAGATGCCGTGAATCCACTATTGGTGCCCTTGAAGGCGGCGATCAAACCTTTACAAACAAGGTTGGGGCAATCTCCACAACTTAATTGGAGGCTCCCAACGACACCACGAAGCTTCACCACAATGGACTATGGCTCCGAGGTGACCTCAACCGTCTAGGGTGCTCAAACACCCAGGAGTAACAAGATCCGCTAGGGATTAGAGGGGGAATCAAATTTCTCTTGGTGGAAGTGTAGATCGGGGCCTTCTCAACCAATCCCGAGCAAATCAACAAGTTTGATTGGCTAGGGAGAGAGATCGGGCGAAAATGGAGCTTGGAGCAACAATGGAGATTTTGGGGGAAGAGGTGGGTCAACTATGGGGAATAAGACACCTTTAAATAGTGGGGGAAACAATCCAACCGTTACCCCCCCCCCAAACAGCCACGCACAGAGCGGTACTACCGCTTGGGGAGGACGGTACTACCGCTCCTCCCAGTGATCTTCTTCTTGTTACCGACGAGGGATCTGAGGTCTGGCCCAGAGCGGTACTACCGTGGAAGTATTGGTGGTACTACCGCTTGGAGCGGTACTACCGCCACTACTGCCGCTACTAGTACCGTAAAACCCGACACGAAAAACAGCGGTCTCGAGTCGAGGCGGTAGTAGCCCGGAACCACTACGGTACTACGGCCGAAAACCGCAAGCGGTACTACCGCTCGGGGAGCGGTACTACCGCTTGACGTGCTTCAGCGGTACTACCGCTGAGGACCGTGGTACTACCGCTGGGATAGGACAGGGCAGGCACAGATAGGAAAGGTAGTTCCAATGAAGCGGAAAGAAACATTGGGTGTGATAAGGATGTGTACGTGTTGATTCCACCCTAGCCTTACCAAAGCGGATCCTCTCTTGATAGTACGGTGACTCCTACGAAACTAGTCCACCAACAGAGAGACGAAGGAGCTACATCGTCTTGAATAAAACACCGAGGGGAGGTAATCGTCTCGTGCCAAAGGATGAATCTCTGAAAGAACTCAACGCACACGATTAGTCCGCAAAAGCATTGTCATCAATCACTAAAACATCTTGGGGATAAATACGCCCTTATAGATGTAATGATATCCACCTTGCAAAAGCGTCTCCAATATGCACTTCTATCCTTAGTGGGACTTTCGAGTTCCTTTAGGATAGGGTCGCATATTGGGCGTGACATTGGAAGAGCAGAGGAATGCAAAGAAACATGGCCAAAATAAAGTGAAACCATATGAAAGCGTGTACAGTTAGAATGTTATTCAGGCACTAATGCACTTGGTCTTGTTTTCATGCATATGATTTTGAAAAGTAGGTCCAGGTGGATGTTTTGCTTCATTCCTTTCAACAAAATGCATGAATAATTAAATAGTAGAGTGCCATTGGAAAATTCCCTATTGTTATGTTTTTTCGTTGAACCAAAATAGCCCTAATGGATCAACATGAATGTATAGTAATAAGTGATGCAACAAGTGTACAACCTCTTTGCCGTAGCCGTGTCGACCTCAGCATCATTGGGTTGGTCGCTGAAGCAGTTGAGGCAGAGGTGGCTGTCGGAGGTGTGGGGAAGATCGAGGAATCAGAGACGCGGCGTGTGGCCTTTGCTATTGTGATGGATCGTTCGTCGTTGGAGCAGCTACGGTGAGCCAGAAGACGCCAAGGCTGAAGCAAAGACAAGATGTACATCGTCAATCTCAAGTGGCATTCTAATAGCATCTCCAATAGATGATGTAAAATAGATGTAAAATTAACATCACCAAAAACCACCGACTACAACAGATGAGGTAAAAACTGTTGACTCGAACTTAATCGTCGAAACTGAAATTTTATGTGGAATCTGAATGCTCTTGTCGAAATGTAACGCAATGGTAGCAGAGAGGCACTTGACATGTAGTTTAGGAGGGCTGCAGTTCATCTTGAACTCGCACCTCGAGCCGCCACCACCACCAGCCGAACTGCTGGCCCAGCGCGCCGCCTCGCTGCCCAAACAACTCGCCACCGCCACCCTGCCAGCCCTCTAGGCCCCCCCCCCACCACGAACCCTAAGATAGATAGTGGGGTACCTCTACGGCGAGCCCCCGTCCCTGCTGCGAGTGGTTCTTCCTTAACTCCGGCGAGCCCCCCAACCCCTGGAAATCGACTGACCCAAAAGTCCATTCAGTCGACTGAGGTGTGGCTTAATCGGAGCAGAGTAGCAGCACGAGCGAGGGGGAGAGCAGCAGCAGCAGCTGGGCGAGCGAGCGATCGAGCGAGAGTGAGAGCAGCAGCAGCAGCGCGAGCGAGCGAGCAAGAGCTGGAGCAGCATCAGTAGATCCGGCTGGAATGGACGCCGCCGCCGAAGGGGCCTCGCACTGGGGGAGAGCCGCCATGGAGATGTCGCCCGTGGCGCCGGCTTCAAGGTAGCTGCTCCATGGGAGTGCGGGATGGAGCACTGTCGGTGCCGGGAGGTCGAGTTAAGGAGAAGGTGCGATGCGATGAGTGTACAACCTCTTTGGTGGCGTCGAGTAGGCCTTGGCTTCATCCGAGGAGTCGGTGAGGATATCGCGGTTCTGGTGGAGCAGGTTAAGGCGGTGTTGTGGGGATGGAGCAGCCGCGATAGACGAGGCGATCATCGGAGCAGCTCCTTGGAGGTGGAGGACGGGGCGGCTGAACCGGCGGGACAGCGAGATGGACGACGGATCCTCATCCGGGGAGGTGGACGAGGGACGTCGAGCTATTGCAGTGGACGACGTCGTCAGGGAAGAGGCTCCGGCTGGGCAGCGGTGACGTGGCGGACAGAGGAGGGTGGGGTTTCGCGGCTAGAGCGGAGAGGTTATGGCGGCCTGGGATTTCGAATGGCGAAAAGGGGGCGATGGGAGGGGGTGAAGCATGACTTAGGGACGCGCTTGTCCAAAATGTAGGGTGTGTTACAAAAGTACCCTACCGATTTGAACTAGCGGCCCTTTCGCTCAGGTTAGAAGGGGATTTCGCGTGTCGATTTGGCAGGTGGAGGGAGTTTTCGCGTTGTAATTTCGAGGATAGCAAAGCGCGGGTTGTGCCGATTTTGGGAGCACGATATCTGAATTTTGGGATATAACAAGACGGGTTGAATTTTAGGGACAAGCCTAATGTGTAGTAATATTGTACTTGTACGTACCAAATCAATTCGCACTTCCCTCAACCAAAAAGAAAACAAAAAAATAAAACTATTCACACCACACGAAGAGAGAGTCTTGCCCTGTTTTACTATACAAGTGCTATTCAAAGCTACTCCCTCCTTCCATCTATATAGGGCCTAATGCATTTTTTGATGCTAACTTTGACCAAATATTAGAGCAATGATATATGACATGCAACTTACACAAAGCACACCGTTAAATTAAATGCGTGAAAGGTTCTTTCAATGATATAATTTTCACATTGTGCATGTCATGTACTATTAATCTTGTCAATAGTCAAAAGCGGTCTTAAAAATCTCATTACGCCCTATATAGATGGAAGGAGGGAGTATGAATCCATGTTATGTTTGATTAATTTTTTTTGCTTGCTGTATAATGCATGTAACCTACTTATACCAACATTTTAGTGCATTTCAAATGTCTATACTACCGCTACAATAAGAATCTACAATCATGATTGTTGCCAACTTCAACCATCATTCGTGTATTACCTTAATAACACACCACATGATTACTATAGAGATACATATGAACTATGTGAACTACATGAACTCGAATTCTATTTTTTGAATACACTTTATGTTGATTCCAAATAATAGTACATTTGATGTACTAACTATATATTCATAATCTAAACCATGTTCCATACGTACACCGTGTTTATCACACAAAGTATAGTGCCCCGCCCCCTACATTATGACAAGTATTTAGACCTGAGTTGCAAAAGCCCCACATTAGCCCAAATTATAATCAATGTTCTACATTATGATATCTTCTTCAAGTATCCGTATCCACTTTTTTATAATGAATTATGATCTTTGTTCGTCTTTTACACCTTCACGATCCTCTTCTATTTGTATCTAGCTAGCGCTAACTTTCTATCGTGCATGCACACGCCCGCCCCCCTCACACACCCTTAGCGTCCCCTCCATCACGCACGTTCATTATTTCTCTTTAGGTCGTCCACTAGCGGTGTGTGTAGGCCCCCGGATCCTTCTTTCTGGCACACACCGGTCGATATACCTCTCTAGCCAAGTGTGCCTACAACAAACACATATATACTCCTCCTCTTCTCTTCTCACCATCCATGCCGCCATATGTCCAATACGATTCCACGCAGGTGCACTCTCCTGCCCCTCTTTTCATTAATCACATGCTCGCACACTCCTTCCTCCTCGACATGGTAGGCCTCTCGCACCACCTCCTAGCCACACCCTCTCCCCCCGTCTGCCTCTCCGGACCTTATTTGCTTCTAACACATGCAGGTGTGTATATGAACTGATCTCCCTACATATAGCCAAGTCGACTATATTTCGTTTTCACCAAGCACCGATACACTTACCTCGCTAGTTATGTCTCTCCTTTTCTCGGACACACGACGGTTGATCTTCCTATGTAGTTACGCATGCTTACCACAACCATATCTTCTCCCCTCATCATCCTTGAATACCACCCGACCCGTCTCTCACACGCACGTGCATAGACAGACAGACATCCCCCGCCCTCTCTTATTGATATTGCACTCATACCCTCAGTTTGTCTAGCAGGCCTCTCCCACCATTTGTGAGATGCCACTCCACCACCAACCCTCCGACGCTCTACCTTTGTCTTTTTCCCAACCTTATTCCTCTGCTACACATATCCATGGATGTAGATCGATCTCCCTCAATAGATAGCTAGGTCTCTCTCTTCCCCACACATATACTAGTCGACCGGTCTCTACCCCCCCACACACACCGATAGTCAAACATTGTAGGTAGGTATCCATGCCACGGAGAAGAACTGCACCTCTGCCCACTCAAATTCCAGTAGGCCAGCCGCCCTGTATCTTTGACATGGGCAAACACAAATTCGATGGCACTCTTTATCGATTGCGCAGCCACACACTTCATCCCTATTTTCAATTCTGTCGATATCTCACGTCCATGACTCCGTTTCACACACATTGCATATGTTACGTTTTTCTGATTGAGATATCATCAACACATTGCCTTTGTTTCGCACAAACCATCTCTCTCACACCCACCCACGTACGTATCTGCACCTAAAGAAGAAGTGCATGCAGGACGCACATACTCACGTCTCGTTCCTGGCCACACCCGCGCGGGTATGCGGTGGAGTTCGTTTGTGTATGAAAAGGTATCCCACGTGATAATTTGATGCGTGTAGCGGTTGTTTACTCGAAGGAGGGTCCGGTACCACGCCTAAAATATAAAACGATTGCCATGGGGAAATGGATAAAATGGGTTTGTCTCTCGTCACACCATCTCACACAAGGCCGCCGTGGCCTCTCTCTCTCAGCGTTGGTCAGTGATCCGGCCGCATCCCATCCACTGGCGGAAAGGGAGGATGTGCATCGTCTCTCCGTTCGACGGTGTTGAGGCAGCTCATCCCGATCTGCGGTACCCGCCGTTCTCTCTGACCAAGCTCTGGCGCGGTAGGGCCTTCGCCACTTGCTCGCTGCCGCAGTATGGGCAGATCCCGGCCGCCGACGCCCTCCTAGTAACATCCCGACGACACTCAGGTACAGCTTCCTCCAGCCTTGCTCCACTGCCCATCTTCCCACGTTGCTGCATGTGGATCTTCTTTAGTTGTTTGCTTAAATCGTATCTCGTCCGGTACTTTCCATCTTGCAATCTCGTCCTCAAACCATTTTTGATAAACCACCATGTGCTATCTTTCCCTTTTTACATGGAACATGCTTCTTTTTTGTCGGCGTATGTGTCTTCAACTCGTGTTATTGGGCAATAGTTGTTTCCTTTCGACCTCCTTTTGCAAATAGGGCTATCCATTCTCACCACGTTGCTATTGCGACCTTTTGGTGAACTGCACAAATCACTTTTCTGAAGAGTGTTTTGTGCAGTTCCACCAAAATGTCACACAGGAAACGTTTTTACATTTCTGTGGGACTGCGGAAAGGGAGATTGGTTCCAACAAGAAGTTAGTCCTAAAGAGAGATCGTAGAGGTGATCGGCTTCTATTTATGTGTGTTATGTTTCATCATCTAGTTCCACTATTATTGTAATCACACTGACTGGATATCTTTGCAAACAGGGATGGTCTGCCCGATTTTAGTGGAGCTGCACAAAATGATCGGATTGTGGTGTCCTTCATACACCTCTTTTTTGGCTACAGAGCTGGGTGAAACTAGCTGCCAAGCAATGAACACTGTGCCAAGGAAATGGAGCCATGCCTACAAACAACATCGATCAATTTTTTTTCTTTATTTGTACACCTTCTCACAACTTTGTCTTCAGTTGTGATGTGAATATTGGCGCTGATCTGCGAACCATTGAGATGCATTAGCCATGGTAGTTTCATTTGTATTTGATGGAATGTTGTAACGAGATAATCTCGAGGCAAGACACATGAATCCTAAGTTGAAACCTTTTTTCTTGCGGGAACCAAAGTTGAAACCTTCATAGCATCATAGTACAATTTCATCAAAATTATGCGTACATATAAACAAATCTTGAAGGATTGGTAGCAATGCCAGAAACAATTCAACTTCATTTCGCCGACATGTTGGACATCCTTCATCCGGCTCCACCTGCCATGCAGCAATATTGAGTGGACAACACAACTTCAGGGAAAGATTCACCCCGGTCGTTGGGCCGCGAGAGTAATGACTAGTGAGCAGTCAAATCACAGAGCCCCACCTTCGCCACAGTAAGTTGCTCAGATGAAGCAACCATCATTTCTCTGTTCCTTGAATCCGCTGGTACTCCCATATTCCCACAGTAATAAGTTGCTCGGGCGAATGAACCATCACTATATCCGCTCACGTGTGATGACCACAGGAGCTATCCATTCAGACTGCATGTTAAAAAAAATAAAGGTCGATAACTAATGCGACACCTCGGGCCAACGAGGCCAGATCGCATTTTGCACGAGAAATTACACACCATGTTTCGTTGACATGTGGTCCCGTTCCAACATATGAGTGAGACGACGGAGAGTAGTAGGAGTATTTCCGAACCGACGTGTAGGCCGGGGCGCCCCTTCGTGGACCGTGGCAAACTGGCAATCGTCCACCGACTCTTCTCCTTTCCCTCTCGATTTGGAACTGCTGTCGCACGCTCTTCCTCTCCCTCCTCCATTTTCCTTCAGCCCTTCACCCCTTCTTCTACCATTGTTCGATCGTCTTCTCGATGGAGGGAACAGGACGGAAACGACCCCGTTATTCTTGCCCCGATCTGAAAGATGATGTGGTGGAGGAACTCTTTGATTGGTGCAACGTCATCACCTTGGCTAGCATGGCAGGTTCGTTCAAGCCCATTCTTGACTCAACTAATAACATCATTAGAAGGAACCCAAGAGTCAAGGAGCGGTCTGATCTCCCCTATCTTCTTCGCCGTGACCCTGATGACTGGCGCCGTCACGACGGAGGCCTCGCCCTATGCAAGTTGATGCCACTTGATAATGATACGTATGATGTTAAGATGCCATCGCTTGAGGGCAAGGCTTGGGCAGGCGCAAATGGAGATTGGGTTGTTTATACTGGGTCCAACTGCGAGTGGGAACTTGTGAATGTGTACACTCGTGACCGGGTTCCACTTCCAAAAATCTCAGAAGACTGCCCAGAGGTTGAGCACACCAGTATTGTACACACCTTCAAATACAATCATGGTGACTGTCTTCTACGGAACATAGCAATTTGTCGAGTTCTCAACCGCTCTTGGAATTACAACAACTATGAAGTTGTTGCTATCTTCGGCAAGCTTGTTGCCGTCCTTGGTGGTTTGACTGGATGGATATTGCTCAAAAATCAGTTTCTGTACACGGATGAGTACTGTGATGCAATTCAATACAAGGGCCTTGTGTTTGCTGCCACCACTCGTGGCACTGTTTTTGCACGGAATCGTTATGATTTCGGTACGTTTGTCTTCCACCGTAATTATAATTGTTTCATCCACATGCATGTGGGTTAGCAAGTTTCCCTTTACTAATTAACCTTGTTCTTGTGTTTCCAAGGTCCTATGAACATTCCACCGCCTATACTTGAAAAATTTTATAACCAAGGGGGAGATGACAATGGTGATGATCACGAGCATGAGGACGAGCAGCGCCCATATACTCTTTGGCGCCTGGCAACTAATTTCGATGGCTCAGCTCTTCTCGTGTGTATACAGCCCACTGATGATGTTACTACTAAGGAAGCAGGTGTAGTCTCCCATGGCGCACTCTCCGGACCTATTCCAACACCCGTTGCATGGTATTCGGGATGGATACTAGTGTGCTAGCGCCAACACCTTCTCCCTGGTACAGAATTGATAGTCTTGGAGAAAACTCGCTCTTCCTTGGACAAAACTATCCGATGATGGTGAAAGGCGATCCAACTGCTGTTGACACAATGTTACTAGCACCATTTATGAGAAGCAACTATGTCTATACCTTGGACATTAGCGTGGTTCCCTACCACAATATCGATATAGTAGGCTGCTTCAGCCTGGATGATCGATCTGCATTGGTCCCGAGATCGACAATAGATGGCCCGTCGAGAGAATCACTTGTGGTTCAAAGCAAGCGTTTCCAACGCCGAGGAATGGTTGAGTTGAAGTTCATTTCATTGCTTGTTATTTGTTGTGTGGTGAAAACTTTAGTATTTATAATGTATCCTCGTTGTCGATGTGGGTTGATGACCTGTTGTATGTAATAAAATGATATGCCTGTGATAAACTTACTAAATTTATGAATGGCTTTCGAGTTGCTTCTGTGAGTGAGTGGTGCGACGAGGCAAAAAATATATTTTCCAAATACATAATTGTACGTGCATTGCAACAGGTTATCGGATGAGGCCAATCAACAATAGTACTCCCTCGTTCCTAAATTTAAGTCTTTTTAGAGATTTCACTATGAACCATATACGGATGTATATAGATGCATATTAAGTGTAAATTCATTCATTTTGCTCTGTATGTAGTCCACCTAGTGAAATCTCTACAAAGACTTATATTTCGGAACGGAGGAAGTAGTACACTATTTGTACTAGCTTCACATGCTTCGCGCGTCGTGCGGGTGTTTTTACTGTAGCCATATTGTACTACATAACCAGCACCTCGAATCCTCGATACTAGTACTATATAGTAAGTAGGAGTAGTAGGGTGGCATGGGCCAGAACAAGCATTCACGTCCAGGAGTACAGCACACGCCACCAGCACGACTTCCATCTGACACCATATTTCTTTGAGTCCGTGCTAGAGCAATCTCTTCAACCTCATCGTTTCTCTAACTCAGCCATCACGCGGCGGGCGAGGTGGGGGTTTGCCGATAGCGGTTTCCTCAACTGCGGTCCCACTTGTAAGGCCAACTCCAACGCTCTATCAATATATGGATGTACTCTTCTTCCCAATACAAAAACTTGCATCCATTCTACTCCCTCCGTTGCACAATACATGCCTTCTATTTGTCAAAATATATATGTATCTGGACATGTTTTAGTATATAGGTACATCCATTTTTGGACAAATGGAAGTCAAGTATTTTGGAACGGAGGGAGTACACAATAAAAAATTTAAGTTAGCACAACTAGTCTAATCCGAGAGCACAACCGAAGATTTGGTCGGGTTCTTCCTCCTTTTGCCGACACGTGGGACATCCAGCATCCAGGTCGTGTCATGAAAGAAAATAGAGTGGTAGTTGAAGCCACGAGATGTGCATCTTGGGTTAAACTGTAAATAGAATCTTACTACTCTCGAGTAACTCCAAAAGCGTCCACCGAAGATCTTTATTGGATTTGTTTTTATCACCAGCACGTCGAGGTGAAAGATGTGCAGGTTCAATGGGTCCTCTTGCGTTTTCACTAATATGTGGGGCCACATGTGAGCAAACAGACAATGGGCTCCACGCGTCCGCTGGCTGGCTGAGAAGAGAGATAGAGGAGGGCTGAGCACGGACTGCAGGAAATTTGTTCTATGTAACCAGCACCTTGATATTCGCATGTGGTTGTTTCTAGAATAAAAAAAGGAGGTACCCCTACTTATGTTACTCCCACTACGCCTAGCCTAAGGTTAGTAGGTGACCTTGCGCTTGGCTCTTTGCCTCTTCCGGAAGTCGATGGTTCTACAGTAGTGCTTCTGGCAATCTGACACGAAATGAACTGTTGCACGTCCACCGCTTGTAAGCAAAAGTTTCTCCTCATGCTGTGAGCCACCGCGCACGTGTTGGCGAGGGAGAAGGCGTAATCAAGCTTCTGGTTGTTCTGCGAGTTGACGGGACACATCAAAGTTATTTACTAGTAGTACATACTCTCTCCAAAACAGGGCTGACCATGTCATTGCTACCATCCCGTGCTCCGTCGTTGAGTACGTGCACTATTCACGTGCCATCGAGGAGAAAAAATATTGCGTGAGGTGCCATCGAAGTGCACGACTCACTTACGAAAAAGGTTTCCCCGCTTCCCCCAAGACGACTCACTTACGCCACCGCTTATCGATTATCTCTATTTTCTTGCATGACACGTGCACCTTGATGCTAGATGTCTCGCGTGTTGGGAAAAGGATGAACAAAGCTCACGTAAAAGAAAAGAGTTGAAGAGCATAGATTCCCGACGACCGAGGAGGAGCAAGGAACCTCGCGGTGGAGCGTCTGCAAGGAACCTTGCGTGTTTTCCCCTATTTTTTGCCGCATGCCCACCTATAAACAACTAAAAGAACATGAACTTGTTGCTAACCACTAGAAACGGTACATCAGGATGCTAAGTTGAAGATGTTTTATACTCCCTCCGTTCCCAAATATAAGTCTTTTAAGATATTTCAATAAGGGACAACATACGAAACAAAATGAGTGAATCTACACTCTAAAATATGTCTACATACATCCGTATGTTGTAGTCTATTTGAAATGGCTAGAAAGACTTATATTTAGGAACGGAGGGAGTAGTTTATATTGAATTATTATAACCATGCAACAAGCCACACATGTACAGGACGCATGCAGCCACACATGTACACAAGCCAACGCACTAACTCCATCTGATCCAACTCATGCACATACGCGCACATCATGGAGCACACAACGCACGTACACAAGACGTGTATGCACACACGCTCGGACGCAGAATGCACGTGAATAACACATGCATGCTGACACACTCGACTGCATGGAGGCGTGCGCCATCCGCGGCGACGTTCGGTTTGTCGTGCTACGGCGAAGCTCGCACGCAACGGCGCATACGCATCTCTTGCAGCACCTCTTTGCTGTCGTTGCTCAACTACTAGTCTGAGACGAAGACGACCGCAGCCTCGGCCTTAGAGCTAGCACCGATGGAAAAACACGCACGCTGCAAGCACACGAGCACATACGGAGTGCCCACGATGTGGTGGTGGTGCGTCCCCAGTTGCCTCTACTCCTTCTGCGCACGTTGTTTATCAAGGCGGCTGCATGCTAATGATGATGTGGGTGAGATCTTCTAGGACTCAGATGATGACGAGGAAAATTATGAGACACAAGGTGATGTACACCGTCAAGGTCCACGGTCAAGGGGGTGCTAGTAAGTGCTTACATGTGCTTAGAGCAAGTACAATAGAGCTGAGTCAGCGGGCTATAAGGAATAAACTATAGTATATTTCTGCTTAGTTGGAGGAAAGAGAAGAGGAGAGAGAAGGTAAGCGGGCTCTTCGTGAAGAGCCAGCTCTAGCACGTGCTCCTAGGCACTTTGTGAGAATGAAAGGTGGGCCACAGAACAAAAAAGTAGTAGTACACTTGAGGGAGTCCTGGAATAGGGGGTGTCCGGACAGCCGGACTATCATCGTCCGCCGGACTCCAAGACTACGAAGATACAAGATTGAAGACTCCGTCCCGTGTCCGGATGGGACTTTCCTTGGCGTGGAAGGCAAGCTTGGCAATACGGATATGTAGATCTCCTACCATTGTAACCGACTCTGTGTAACCCTAGCCTCCTCCGGTGTCTATATAAACCGGAGGGCTTTAGTCCGTAGGACACAACATACATTACAACAATCATACCATAGGCTAGCTTTAGGGTTTAGCCTCCTTGATCTCATGGTAGATCCACTCTTGTACTACCCATATCATCAATATTAATCAAGCAGGACGTAGGGTTTTACCTCCATCGAGAGGGCCGAACCTGGGTAAAACATCGTGTCCCTCGTCTCCTGTTACCATCCGCCTAGGCGCACAGTTCGGGACCCCCTACCGAGATCCGCGGTTTTGACACGACATTGGTGCTTTCATTGAGAGTTCCTCCGTAGCCGTCACCGATAGGCTTGATGGCATCTTCAACCAACAACGCTGTCGGTGAGACTTTTCTCCCGGACAGATCTTCAGATTCGGCGGCTTCGATGCGGGCTAATTCGCAGCCATCTGGAGCAGATCGAAGCTTCGCCCTGGCCGTCAGTCGATTCGAAGTTTAAACTTCACGGCCGGCGTCGCGGGGACTTGATCTTGACGGACTCGAGCGCGGCGAGCGTGCCGCCTTTATTACGATGGGCACGATATAGCTCTGCCGCCGAACAGTGCCTTGGTGGCCGCACATGAATCCACTTCGGCCGTTAGTCCGGAGCCGATCGCCCAGATCAAGGATCGGTGGATAGACGCCACCTTGGGGGCTCCAACTTCTACGGCGATGGAGCCGAACATTAATCTTGTCCCCCGCAAAACTCGTGATTCTGAGGTGCCGGACTCCGAACCTCCCACGCCCCTACCAATCGATTCGGATTGGGCGCCGGTTATGGAATTCACCGCCGCGGACATCTTCCAACACTCGCCCTTTGGCGACATCTTAAATTCGCGAAAGCACCTCTCGTTATCAGGAGAGTCCTGGCCGGACTATGGCCAGGATGGTTGGGGTACGGACGACGAAGAAATCAGAGCCCACCCACCACCCACTTTGTAGCCATTGTCGACGATCTAACCGACATGCTAGACTATGACTCCGAAGACATCGACAGAATAGATGACGATGCCGGAGACGAACAAGAAACCGAGCCTATAAGGCACGGGAGGACCACCTCGTCATATGACATATACATGGTGGATACCCCAAAGGAGAGCGATAACGAGGACCAACGGGCCGCGGCAGAAGATAACCCCGCCGATAAACAACCGAAACGGCGACGCAGACGCCGCCCTAAGTCCCGCCTCGACGACAACAATGCTCCCAAGGAGCCCGTAATATAGCAGGGCTCACAAGTGGACGACGAACATACAGATAAACAACCGTCCGAACATGACGAGTCAGATAATCAGTCCAGGCCCGGCGAAAACGATAGGCCGGACGATCTCATGCCGGACACGCCGCCGGAGAGCAAAAACCTTCGGAAAAGACTCATCAACACTGCAAGAAGCCTGAAGAAGGAAAAGCGGAAGCTCAAAACAGCGGAAGACACACTCAGAATGAGATGGAGCAAAGTGCTCAAGACCGCGGACAAATACAGCAATGGTCACCAATCAAAGAGCTACCCGAAGCGCAAGCTGCTACCAGAATTCGACGAGGAGGCCATAGAGCCTCCACCATCAAGAAATAAAGAGGCCGCCTGGTTGGATAGACGGCCAAATGATAGGCCAAATTCTGAAAGCGGCGCCGCACACAAACCAACTAATGAACCTGGAAAGACAGATGGCCCAGCCAGGTCCATCTACGGGCCAAAGAAGAAGGCCCCAGGAAGCAAGGCAACACGTCAAGTGTCCGGAGATAGTGGCACACCCAAATACAGGGGCGCCGCACACCCACTATGTTTCACCGATGAGGTGCTGGACCACGAATTCCCAGCAGGACTTAAACCCATAAACATAGAGGCCTACGATGGAACAACAGACCCTGGAGTCTGGATAGAAGATTACATACTACATATACACATGGCCAGAGGAGATGATCTCCATGCCATAAAATACCTACCCCTCAAGCTCAAAGGGCCAGCCCATCATTGGCTTAAAAGCCTCCCAGAAAATACCGTGGGAAGTTGGGAAGAGCTCGAGGAAGCGTTTAGAGCAAATTTTCAAGGGACCTATGTCCGCCCTCCGGATGCAGATGATCTAAGTCATATAACTCAACAGCCCGGAGAGTCAGCGCGCAAATTCTGGAATAGGTTCCTCACCAAAAAGAACCAAATAGTCGACTGTCCGGACGCGAAGCCTTAGCAGCTTTCAAACACAATGTCCGAGACGAATGGCTTGCCAGACACCTCGGCCAAGAAAAACCGAGGACAATGTCCGCGCTAACAAGCCTCATGACCCGCTTCTGCGCGGGAGAGGATAGCTGGCTCGCAAGATGCAGCACTAGCGACCCAAGTACATCCGAGATAAGAGATGGAAACGGAAAATCACGGCGCAGAAAAGAGCAGCGCCGGAATAAAGAGAAAAGCCCAAAGAGCACGGCAGTCAACGCCGGATTCAAAAGCTCGCAGCCAAACAACAAAACATCGCCTCTTAAGGATGACGGCGATGAGCTGTCCAACTTAAACAAGATTTTGGGTCGGATATGTCAAATCCACAGTACCCCCGGAAGGCCTGCAAACCACACCCATCGGGATTGTTGGGTTTTCAAACAGTCCGGCCGATTAAACGACGAACACAAGGGGCTCGACGCGTCAAGCGAAGACGACAAACCCCACCAGTAGAGCACCGGAAAACAAAAGACTTTCCCACAAGGGGTCAAAGTAGTAAATTCACTTCATGTGATAATACGGAAAAATAGTGCGGCACTTTCTAAAAAGAGCTTCGCGCGGTCCAACCCAGCAGAACATAGAGATTGGATATCAACACCAATCACTTTCAACCACCTGGACTATTCCAGAAGCGTTCGGAACGCGGGACGGACTCCCCTGATATTGAATCCCATAATAGACGGACTACAATTTACTAAAATCCTAATGGACGGAGGCAGCGACTTAAACCTGCTGTATTCAAACACAATCCGTCAGATGGGGATAGACCCTACAAAAATTCGACACAGCCGCACTTCCTTCAAAGGAGTGACGCCAGGCCCTTACGCCAAGTGCACAGGCTCCCTATCACTAGAAGTCGTGTTCGGATCACCGAACAATTTTTGGCGCGAAAAACTAACTTTTCACATCGTCCCATTTAAAAGTGGATACCAAGCACTCTTGGGATGAAAGGCCTTTGTCCGTTTCAACGCCATACCGCATTACGCGTCTCTTACACTCAAGATGCCCGGTCCGCATGGCATCATTTCAGTGCGAGGGTCACTCAAAGACCCCGGACTCGGTTAGGCGAGTCCGGCTTCAGCAGGCTAGGGGTTCCCTAGCCGCACACCTCTTCACAGGGGGCTGCGCGCATAAACAACCGCGGGTTTATACAAACCCCGCGTTACTTATTTCTATTTCATCTTTTACACATATATTTTTCGCATGAATTGTTTTCAAACTAAGCGTTCCTCTCTTTTTACAGATGAACAACGTGCATACCCGTCCAGATAACGGTATAGCGGAGACACAGCGCAGACATGCGGTAGAGGGACCCGTTGTGAGGATTCTTTTGATTAAGACCTGCGTAAACCTTTTTACTGTCTCTTGTTGTTATTCTCCTTGGTTTCTTCCTATAGCCAAAGCGGAGCTCGACGTTTTGGCATCGGCGCGTCGAAGACCATGCCCGTGCACGGACACGGGGCTTAGGGCATTGTTCGCCCATTATTATAAAGACCGAACACCTTAGGGAGTGTTGGCGTCTCGAGAGTTAGGCATTATATGCATCAGCTCGAATCATGTCTTTGGTCAAATGTTGGGTTTGCCCGGCTCCTGTGTTTTGCTGCCTTACGTTTCATATCATCGGCTAACGCGGCACCGGAGAACTCTGCGATTGTGCCCCGTTAATTGGCGAGCACCTCGATGAAAGCCGAAAATCGATCATTATGATGGCGAGAGACTGGTCAACCACTCGATCGACTACCGGAATGTTTAGAATTTCGCTTTGTGAAGGACCATTTCGGTCAGAGCACACGCGCCCAATTCGAGAAGTGCGGTGCCCCTGGGGCTATATCATAGCCCCACCCTCGAACTCCACGGCTAAGTGAAAGTGATAAAGCATTATAGTCCGGATTGCCTCGTTAGCTCGCTACCACCTCCTTAACAGGACGATCGTCCGGATTAAGTGTGAAAGCGCGCTATTTTGCGAACACCCCGCACCTGTGCGGTGGGGCTGAAGTCAAGACTGCAATCTTTCAAGTTATACAAGCGTATCGTGGCGGTCGCATAGGAGATGTTTTACTACTTGGGACGCACAAGTATAAAAAGCAGTTATAGCATAATCATCGTTTTACAAGCTAAAACGTTCATTTGAACGTGACATTTTTGAGCACTTTGACTCTATTACACGAGCGCCACGCATAACTTCCCCAAAATAGTGCTCGGCGGGGAGCCAATTTTCATCCGAGCCCTGGGCGGCAACAGCGGTGGCATCCCTCTCCGTCCAATGCGCCTTCACACGGGCAAGAGCCATCCGCGCGCCCTCGATGCAGGCCGACTGCCTCATCTCCTTGATATGCGGCACCGCTCCAAGGAATTGCTGCAGTAAGCCGAAGTAGCCTGTCGCCTTGGGCCTCTCTGGCCAGACATGAGCCACGACGTTAGTCATGGCAAGTCCGGACAATCTATTTAGCTCGGCCCATTCGGCCAACCGGTCTGTCAACGGAAGTGAGCGATCCGGACTATGGAATTGAGACCAAAATAGCTCTTCCGTCTTGTGATCCTTCTGGCTCCGGAAGTGCTCAACGGCATCAGCCGCACTTGTCGCTAAATCCATATACGGATCTTCCGGACTCCACAGCCGATCAAATTGAGCATACTTTTGATCCATAAACCGGCGACGCAGCAGATAAGGCTTGCCAGCCACGGTATCTCCGGCCTGGCGCAGCTCCTCCCTCATGGCCCGCATTGCAGAGCGGGCATCCTTGGCCTCGGCGGTGGCCTTCCTCAGGTCTTCCCGCTCCGATAAGCGCTTCTTTTCAAGAGCCTCATTGCGGTCGGCAACATCTTTTACTTTCACGGCCAATTCGGCCACCTCTTCCCTGCTTAGGCAGTGTGCAGCCTTTTCGGCTTTCAACTCCTCGGCCGCCCTCGAGGCAGCCGCGTCACTCCTTCGGGCTTGCTCCTTAGCTTGAGCAAGTTCGGCTCGAAGGCTCTCCACAGCAGCAGCACCGTCTGTACAACAGCATAAAATTTATCAGAGGAGGGCTTCGACCCCCTTAATAAAGCGACTGTGGAGAACTCATTTACCTTGCGACTCGTCAAGTCGCCGGTTGACAAGTGCGATATCCGCATCCGCCACGTCAAGTTGCCGCATTAATTCGGCAACCCCATTAGTCCGGCTATCCCTCGGACTATCTGCCACCTGCATAGGAATGGCGGCATTCATTACTTAAGATTTCGATCCTCGGCACGCTGTCGTTTTCGACAACTTACCGAGTCTCAGGGGCTACTATCCATACAGGGCGCATTTTTATATGCAAAACTGTTAATAGACAAAGGGATGCGTCGCTCTTGCGTACCTCAAACCCCGCCAGCAAACTCATAGCGGCGTTGCGCAATCCGCTCTCGGCGGACGAAACCCTTCCACTCACCATACGCATCAACGCATGGTGATCTTCTGAGATGGACGCCCTCTCAAGCAGATTCATCAGTTCTCCCAGCCGGATACTAGCGGGTGCCGAATTCTCTGGCCCCTCCGGATTCGGGGATACCCTCCGTGACGATACTTCAGGCTCGCCTGCCTTATCTGACGGCGCAGCAGACGGAGGCGTTTCGCTCTCCATCATCTCCAGAAGAAGGTCCCCCGAAGATGAACTCATCTGAGAAGGCTGCAGATCCGAACTACAAGATGAATATTTCGGTTACCCACAGAAGCACAAATGGAGGTGTTTTCTTACTAATTAACTCCCCTTTTCATACTCACGGCTCACTGGAGGGCTGATCCTTTGGCGATGATTGTGCGTCCGGATTCTCCCCGGACGCCGGACCCTCCGGTGAAGATCTCTTCCCCTGCTTAGGGGCTTTGGCCTCCGGATCTTCGGAGGCGGTCCTCTTCTCCCCTTGGAAGGAGGGGTTTTTGATTCCCCCCTCTTCAGATGCCCCTTTGGGCGAAATAATAGCTCCTCTATTTTCCCCATCGCTCCCTTCCATGGGCGCGACCTCCAACATTCTGACCAGCACGGGCTCCAGTGCGGTCTCTGGGAGGGGGGCCGGACACCTTATCAGCCTCGATTGTGCTACCCACTCCTGTGAAGAATAATGGGTCAGGAGGCAAACTCTAGAAAAGCAGATAAACAGAGTGTCCGGACTCTGAGCTATTTACCTGAGTACCCGGGCGATTGCGGCTTAGGCCTGCGTCCTCGGCCAATTCCGGGCACGCTACCTGCGGTCCGAAGAACAGCTTGTACATCTCCACGGGTGTCGCACCCATGAAGTGTTGGAGAATCCGAGGTCCCTCCGGCTCCCATAGACGGAGAGGACGATGTTTGCAGGGCAGAAGATGCCTGATTAGCATAACCTGCATCACCACAATCAGATTGATCTCCCTCGCCTGGAGGTCTCGAATCGGCCTGCAAATAAGGCACGCCGTCTTGACGGCCCCCAATTGAGCCCTTGGTTGACCCATGACATCAGTCGGCATGGAGGTCCCGGGCGGAATGAAGGCGGCGGCTTTTGCTTGCTGCCCTTCGGAGCGGCGATATAGAACCACTCCTGTTGCCACGGTCCGAGTTCCTCTTGGAAGGAACCCTTGGGCCACGGGGCATCGGCCTTTTTGCTTATGGCCGCCCCGCCGCACTCCGCTTGACGCCCCCCGATCATCTTCGGCTCCACATTGAAGGTCTTCAGCCATAGGCCAAAGTGGGGGGTGACGCGGAGGAAGGCTTCGTAGACGATAATGAATGCGGAGATGTGGAGGATGGACTCCGGAGCCAAGTCGTGAAAGTCCAGCCCGTAGTAGAACATGAGCCCTCTCACGAAGGGGTCCGTCGGAAGCCTAAACCCGGCGGAGGTGGGATCTGAAGACAACGAACTCACGGGCTCGGGCGGGCCTGGCTTGCCCTTGGGCGGGCAACCTGTGCGAAACCTCATAGACCAGGTACTTGGCCTCACGTAACTTCAATATGTCCTCCTCCGTGACGGAGGAGGGCATCCACCGGCCCTGGAGGTCGGAGCCGGACATGGTTGAGAATCCGAAGCGCTCAAATCTGAGGCTCTGGGTGTTGGAATTGGGAGCGAGAAGGAGATTCGATGCGAGATTGCAGAACAAGAACGGGCCTTGGTCCTCTTATAAAGGGGAAAAAATACCAAGAGCCGTCTCCGTGACCGTTTGGGATTCACCTTCGATAGAGGAGGCGTGGCGACGGGAACGGTTGGGTTACCCACGCACGTATTGATGAGAATCCCGGAATAAGGGGAACACAATCTCGCTTCAACAAGGCGTGCCAAGGAAACCGCACATTGAGCGTGCCGAGGTGGTATAATAAAAAGCGATTCAAGTAAAAGCACGGTAGCGGTGTGATGTCACGCCGCATAATACGTCAGCAGATTGAACTGGTGTACATTTTATTCTCTCTACGGTGGAATGTGGAATTTATTTTGCGAGCCGGACACTATCTGGTGTTCATGATCTTCTCTGGATTATTCAAGGGAGAATCCGCCTTGCAATGCCGAACATTATGCGCGCCGGACTAATCGTCATTGAAGCCTGGTTCGGGGCTCTTGAGGAGTCTGGACTAGGGGTGTCCGGACAGCCGGACTATCATCGTCGCGGACTCCAAGACTACGAAGATACAAGATTGAAGACTCCGTCCGTGTCCGGATGGGACTTTCCTTGGCGTGGAAGGCAAGCTTGGCAACACGGATATGTAGATCTCCTACCATTGTAACCGACTCTGTGTAACCCTAGCCTCCTCCGGTGTCTATATAAACCGGAGGGCTTTAGTCCGTAGGACACAACATACATTACAACAATCATACCATAGGCTAGCTTTAGGGTTTAGCCTCCTTGATCTCGTGGTAGATCCACTCTTGTACTACCCATATCATCAATATTAATCAAGCAGGACGTAGGGTTTTACCTCCATCGAGAGGGCCCAAACCTGGGTAAAACATCGTGTCCCTCGTCTCCTGTTACCATCCGCGTAGACGCACAGTTCAGGACCCCCTACCCGAGATCCGTCGGTTTTGACACCGACGACACTCTTTTGATCTACTATTGTACATGTTGACTATAAGATGGGTTGTAGATGACATGGCACTGCCTTATAGCCAGTAGTTGGCTATAGTATTAATGCTCTTTAGATGAGGTGCTAAGTGCATTAAATGGCTTAGTAACTCAAGTCTTCAATGCATAGGTGCTTAGTTTATTGGTGCCACATCATATTTTATGCCTACGTGGCAGGCTTAGCAGCTATACATGGTGGAGCACTGGGAGAGGCCAAGGCTGGTCATAGTGGGGAGTAACTTGTACTGTAACATATTACTATGTTACTCTAAACATCTCTATAAACCGGAAAGGAGGGAGTAGTAACATAGACTAGTGTCATATGCAGAGTATGGGAGCACATGATATTTCCCCGTCCGGACCGATCCCAAGTTGGCTTCTCACCTTCTTGGCCCAACAAAAACCCCTCCCCCCCTGGCCTTCCGCTTGATGCCGGTGAGCCCGCCGCGCCACATTGATGGCAAGTCAGGGCAACGTGACCTCTCACTGCTTCCGCCATTGAAGCGGCGCACCGACCGAGGGCACCGCCCACTGCACGCCCGGCATTTCAGACTACACAGTGGATAGTAACTTTTAGAGCAAGTACTACAATTAGATGACATAAGCAGGCTATAAGGATTTAAATATAGTATTTGTGCTTAGTTGAAGGAGAGAGAAGAGAAGCGGATTGTAAACATGTAGCCGGTTGTACTCCAACATACTTTATGAGACAAAAGGTGGGGTCATTATTAATGATATTGTATTTATACTAAAGGGACTAACGGACGCCTTAATTACTCCGTATTTTTTGAGACAAACCTTCGTGGGGCTATTATTGACTTTTTTTGAGCTATTATTGACTTGGACGTGGGGTTTGGGGGCCAAAGGCCTACTATTATACTCGCACGACCGACCTGACATGCTCTACCCTAGGCGCTTTGTATCATATGGTTTCAAGACCGTTCTAGATCTTAGCGCCGCCACACAATTCTTCTCCAGCCCTCCTTCGGCGTGCACCACGAGAAGGGACAGCGATCCTCGAACCCCACCTTTTGTGATCCATGCGGGAGAGGGGCGTCAGGTTTTGGGGAGCACACTCTGTGATCGCTGCCGATGATGACTTCCTCAACGACAGCCTTCTTCCCGACACAGGTAACCTCTTCATCAACGACATGAGTGACAATATCAACCACATCGATTCTGCTCCCGCTGTACAGTATGTGATTCTGTCCTCCTGGTTTAGTCCACATCATTACTTTGATGTTTGCAATTGTCATCATGATCTATTTACTGCTGATTCGGATTAAATCTCCTACTAAATTGCTCATATATTCAACAATCCAATCCAAAAAACTGATCACAGGCAATTTACTCTGAGTTGTTTTGCTGCGCTTTTGAAGCCGCCTACTTTTAAGGGGTGGAATATAAAAGGTGGCGCATAAGAGCAGTATATTGGTTTCAGATCATGTACTGTTATGATGCCACTAAGGGTAAGCCTGAGGGAGATCTTAATCCTACACAACAGGAAGTTTTTCAGAACATGGATACCCTCTTCAAAGCCGCCCTGCTGAGTGTTCTTGACGATTCCATTGTGGATTCATATATGTTGTTTGACAGCAGCAAAGACATGTGGGTTGCGCTCGAGGCCACGTTTGGGCCCTCGGGCGCTGGCAACGAGTTGTACCTCATGCAACAATTCTGTGACTACAAGATGACTGATGAGCGCTCTGTTGTTCAGCAGACTCATAAGATACAGTCACTCTCTAAGGAACTCGAGTACTTTAAGTGTGTGTTGCTGGACAAATTTGTTGCTGGGACCATCATTGCCATGCTTCCACCTTCGTGGAATGATTTTGCTACTTCTCTAAAAAACAAGAGACATGAGTTTTCTGTTTCGGATCTCATTAGCACTCTTGATTTTGAGGAGAAGGCGAGAGCAAAAGACACATGTCCTCGGGTCGCTGAGGGACCTTCTAGTGCCCACATGGTACACGAGAAGAACTTTGATGCGGAGCATCCTTCCATCATCCCCATGGACTCTACATCAACACATCCTACCCTACAAGGACCCATGACAAGAGCTAGAGCACGTGCTTTGGAAACCGAGGTGAACTCCTTCCTACTAGACTTGCATATGGACACAAATGGAACATGTATACTACCTCACCAAAATGTGCTATGCCTCCTTAGGTATGAAGAGGAACATCACCAAGGAGCTCAGGAGCATCACCAAGGACAAGGAGAACCACCCCAAGGCCACGAGGACCAAAAAGAAGGACAACGGCAGCAGCACAGGAAGCTCCAGGCCACTCCGTGCGCACGGGCCCCAGAAACCCCGTGCCCACGGACTACTCAGGGAGTTGACGCTGGAGCACCCCATGCGCACGGGCCTGTACCGTGCCCACGGGACCCCCGTGCGCACGGGCCCAACTTACCCTGTGCGCACGGGCCTCCCAGGATGGCCAGCTGAGATTGCACCTTCGGCTCCCCTTCTCCTCCTTCGACCCCAAGCCTATATATTTCGTACCTAGGGTTATGTTTAGGGTTAGCAAAGTATTAGATGAGATCTTGGTGAGCTTTGCTCCATTACCTTACCTCTTTGAGGATCAAGACCCCCTAGGGAAGAATCCTTGAGGATTTCAAGACCTCCATTGGGAGAAGATTATCTACCACCAAGACCCCTCTTCCTTTGGATTTGGGATCAACTTTGCCATTGTATCTTTCCTTTGATTGTGTTTGAGACTTGTGGATCTTGTGTTGTTACTCTAGTGGATGTGTAATTGGGAATTGTTGGAGTGATTACCTCTTTGTGTTCATCCTTGTGTTCTTGTTATTCTTGTGTTTCCCTCCATTTTCCCCCTCTAAGTGTGAAAAGATCCTTCCTAGGGTTCTACCCTACATCATATGGTATCATGAGCCAGGTTGATTCACACCTTGGAGTCCTTACCTTCCACTTTCTAGCTTGATTTTGTTGTTTTTCGTCCTAATCCAAAAATCCCCACCAAAAATAGCCCTAAAAATTTTTCTTGCAATTTGTTGATCTTGTGAGATTTGGTTGAATTGATCCATGAATTTGGTGTTTGGCAAGTGGATATACACCTCCACCATCATCCCCACCCATCCCCCACCGGAATTTGACCAAAAACTTGAAATCCCCACGAAATCAAGGAAGTTCATCCGCTCTCGGGAGACCCCGTGCACACGGGCCATCGGGACCCCGTGCACACGAGCCTCACTTACCCCGTGCGCACGGCCTATCCAGGGACTTTCGGACATTTTTATGTTTTTCCCATTTTGTTTCACCACCACCTCTTGTACTTTTCCACACCTTTCCATATGTTTGTTGAGTGTTCGGTTGCGATTTCTCTTGTGTTCTAAGGTGTTTCGGCTACTTAGGCGCAACTTGGTATCATCTTCGCCACCAACCATCGACTCGAACAACACTTCGGCTTCGACAAGAGCATCTTCGACCGTAAGCAAGGACGGTAACCTCGACGACACTTTGTACCCCTTGCCATTAACTTGATCGCCTCGAGCCATTTTGCGTAGCTTACCCATCGAGACTAGCTTGTTGAGTATTGCCGGGCCACGTCTTAGTGCACCATTTAGTGTTCCGTCCATCCCGTGCATATACTACTTGTTACCTCATTGTGTGGCTCGCATATCAAGCATCGTGGCATAGTTGAAAAAAAAGTGAGAAAAGCTTTTAAGCAAAAGAGAAGAAAAGCAAAGAGCTTATAAGAAATAGCATCGAGCCTTCGCATTCGTGCATCATCTTGGTCACCACATACATAAGCATACTTGGGATAGGGAGACGAGTAGATTCTCTATTAGGTTGGTGCACTAGCGTATCTAGCCCATTAGTGCAATCGAGCTAGCGTCTCTCTAGTATCCGTACGACAAGAGCTTTTCCCGTGTTCCGATATCCTTGAGCTCATCCCTTGGTTGTGCGGATCCCATTTATCTTCCGTGTGTGTGTTCCTAGTGTTATCTTGGGAGGTTGATCTATTTGTCTTATTTGCCATTTGTGAATCTTCTCAACTTTATCAACATCTTGACTAACATTTGCTTGAATTATTTGTGTCTTTCCTAACCAAGCTCCTCCATAGACCATTTACTTGTAGGTGTGAGAAACAATTCCCGGTACCAATTCCCCTATTGTAACATCACGTGGGATCGTACTTGTTACATCCACAATCTTCGGAAAAGGTAACTTTGGTTTTGTTCTCTCATTTTCCTACTCACCACCACTTTCTTATGATGGATAGGCCAAGTTCTTCTACCAACCCACTCTTCATCGAGAAAGACGACGGCATGTCATCCTTCGTCACCAAGAGCCACCTCTTTGGCGCACAACGAGCTCTACATCAAGAGCAACAAGCAATGAACGACCGCATCGACAACCTCGCCACCGACTTGCAACTCTCCGAGCAACGTACACGCGACTACTTCGACAACAAGCTCGACGCGCACAAGCAAGAAAACGATGCAAGAATGGACGAGATCCAAGCTTTGTTGGTCAACCGGCATCCTTCAACTTCTTCCTACTCAAGACGGAGCCACTCAAGTCGCCACTCCGACGACACCTTCTCCGGCTCAAGTACACCGTCATCAACCATTCTTCGACGAGCCGCGCGTCAAGACCGTCATGCATCTCGAGATCCGCTCCACGCCAAGCATTCACAAGAGCAAGTTGATGAGCAAGTTCCTCGTCATCAAGCAAATCAAGTCGCCTTTGCTCAAGCTCAAGAACGACAACGTCTTCGTCGTCAAGAAGGAGAATAACGAGCGCGTCTACAACAAGAGGAACAAGACGCCGAGGCCCGACGTCTTCAACAACAACAACGAGAAGCACAAGCTATTGAGGCGGAACGTGCCCCTCAAGAATCAAGTCGAGCCGTCGCCAACCGCAATCGTGAACGGCGCAATCAAGAGGAAGCCCTTCGAGAAGAAATGCAAGAAAGGAACTATCGACCACAACGTGTGCACCCTCAAGTTTCTCAAGCTCCTCCACAAGCTCGTGAAGCTCCACCTCAACCTCAAGCGCAACAAGAGCGACACCAAGCGGAACAAGTGCTTCAAGACCCTCCTCCACACCAAGAGCGATATCATGAGGAACAAGCATTCGACAACCCTCCAAGACAAGAGCAACACCACAACCGCTACCAAAATGAAGAGCAACGCTATGGGAAGCTAAAGTTCACAATGCCCAAGTTCAACGGAAGCAATGATCCGGAAGAGTACTTATCATGGGCATTGAAGGTCGACAAAATCTTTCGTTTGCACAACTATGAGGAAGAGAAGAAGATCGCAATGGCATCACTTGAGTTCCAAGACTATGTGCTCATATGGTGGGAACAAGTCCTTGAGCGCCGAGAATCAAGAGGTGACCCTCCAATCACCACTTGGGCTCAAATGAAGGATGTCATGCGAGCACGATTTGTGCCCACCTACTACAACCATGATCTCTTCAAGAAGCTACAACTCCTCAAGCAAGGAACAAAGAGTGTTGAAGAATACTACAAGGAAATGGAGATAGCCATGATTCAAGCCAATGTCAAGGAAGATGATGAGCAAACAATGGCACGGTTCTTGAATGGACTCAACCATCCCATCAAGAAGATCGCCGACTTCCAACCCTACTGCAATCTCATCGAGCTAGTACATCAAGCGACCAAGGCGGAACGTCAAGTGCAAGATGACTTCAAGTACGCCAAGTACTCCTCCAAGACATACGGCTTCTCCAACATTCAAGCTTCAACAACTCCTACAACATCTACTTCAACCAAGCCTTCTCCAAGCATCGACGACAAAACAACATACAAGAAACATTCGTCAAGTTCAAGTCATCCTCCTCCTACTACAAGCAACTACAAGCCGCGTGCTACTTCCTCTACTCCGACCGATGAGACCATCAAGACAAGTTCAATCAAGTGATCACATGTGGCGGCCGAGGCCATAAGTCCTTCCAATGCACCAACAAGCGCACTATGATCCTCAACGACGATGGCACCTACGACTCAATGAGTGAAGATGAAATGGAATCTATTGAGCAAGTGGCCATGCACCGGCGCGTGAAGGAGGATGAAGATGATCAAGTTTTTTGTGATGAAGATACGAGCCCCGCTCTCGTTGTTTCCAAGGTCTTGACACTTCAACATCAACAAGAAGAAGACCAACGATGCCATATCTTCCACACCAAGGCCGGCATCAAGGGGAGATCCGTTAAGGTCATCATCGATGGAGGTAGTTGCCACAACTTGGCAAGTGAAGAACTATGCTCCAAGCTTCAATTGGTCAAGAGGAAGCACCCGCACCCCTACAAGGTTCAATGGCTAAGTGACTCCGGCACTATACGAGTTGAGCATACGGTCCAAGTATCCTTCAAAATCGGTGCATATGAAGACACTTTGGAGTGTGATGTGGTCCCAATGACCGTTTGCCATCTCCTTCTTGGTCGACCATGGCAATTCGACTGTGGTGTCATCCACAACGTGCGTACCAACCACTATAGCTTTAAGATGAAAGGAAAAGAATATGTGCTACGACCCATGTCTCCTAGTCAAGTGATAGCCGACAAGCAAGCCACCCACGATAGAGAGAAGAGTGAGAAAGAGAGCCACCAAAACACGAGTGAGAGCAACAAGCCACACTTGAGCGCCTCTTCGCCTAGAGAGAAAAACCTCATCCTATTCGCCACCAAAAATGAGATGAGAGAAGTGTGTGAGAACCCATCGAGTGTGATGCACTTTGTCCTTGTGTGCAAGGATGGCGAACCAAAAACTAACACCACTCACAAGCTACCTTTGGTGTTTCAATCTCTTTTGCAGGAATTTCAAGATGTTTTCCCCGATGAGCTACCTCCGGGTCTACCTCCTCTACGAGGCATTGAACATCGACTCGACCTCATCCCCGGAGCGCCACTTCCAAACAAAGCCCCATACCGTGTCAATCCCGAAGAAACCAAGGAGATTCAACGGCAAGTACAACAACTAATCGACAACGGTCATGTACGTGAAAGCTTAAGCCCTTGTGCCGTTCTAGTTATACTTGTGCCTAAGCCCGATGGAAGTTTCCGCTTGTGTTCCGATTGTAGACCTATAAATGCTATCACCGTTCGATATAGGCATCCCATTCCTCGCTTAGATGATATGCTTGATGAACTTAGTGGAGCCAACTTTTTCTCAAAAATTGATCTTAAAAGTGGCTATTATCAAATCCGCATACAAGAAGGTGATGAATGGAAAACTGCTTTCAAAACAAAATTTGGCTTATATGAATGGTTAGTCATGCCTATGGGTTTGTCGGAGGCTCCCGGTACTTTTGTGCGTCTCATGCATCATGTCCTTCGCCCTTACATTGGAGTCTTTGTTGTGGTTTACTTCGATGATATTCTTGTGTTTAGCAAAACCATGAAAGAGCATCTTGATCATGTTAAACTTGTCTTGCAAACACTTCGAAAAGAAAGCCTTTATGCAAACATGAAAAAATGCACGTTTGGTGTTGACAAAGTCGTTTTCTTGGGTTACGTTGTCTCTTCCAAGGGTGACCATGTTGATGAAACTAAAATTGAAGCAATTAAAACTTGGCCCAAACCCAACAATTTGCAACAAGTGCGAAGTTTCCTTGGTCTTGCAGGTTTTTATCGTCGCTTTGTGAAAAACTTTAGCACTATCGCAGCCCCTTTGCATGTTTTGAGTAAGAAAAATGCTCCTTTTGTTTGGGGAACTTTGCAATCAACCGCTTTTGATGAGCTCAAGTCTTTGCTTACTCATGCTCCGATTCTTGCTTTGCCCAACTTTGACAAAACTTTTGAGGTTCATTGTGATGCAAGTGGTACTGGAATTGGTGGAGTTTTGATGCAAGAAAAACGTGTAATTGCATACTTTAGTGAAAAACTCTCCGGTGCTCAACTTAACTATCCCATCCATGACAAAGAATTATATGCTTGAGTGCGTGTCCTAGATGTTTGGGAACATTATCTTAGACCTCATAAATTTGTCATACACACCGATCACGAAACGCTTAAGTACTTAAAAGGTCAAAATAAATTGAACAAGCGTCATGCCAAATGGAGTGAATTTATTGAATCTTTCCCATATGTGATCAAGTACATTAAGGGTAAGGAAAATGTAGTTGCTGATGCACTTTCTCGCATATGCACGCTTGTCACCCAACTTGAGTTGAATGTTATTGGCTTTGAGCACATAAAAGACTTGTATGCTAGTGATCCATCTTTTGCACCTCATTACGCTAAATGTTTGATGCATACATCTTGGGAACAATACTACATCAAGGATGGTTATCTTATGAGAGCTAACAAACTATGCATTCCCGAGTCTTCTCTTCGTTTGCTACTTTTGCAATAGGCTCATGGAGGCGGACTCATGGGACACTTCGGACGCGACAAGACTTTTGCCACACTCTCCAAGAACTACTTTTGGCCCAAGATGTTCCGCGACGTCTCACGCTTCAGTACTCGATGCTCTACATGCCGCAAAGCTAAGTCAAAAGCTCAATCTCATGGTGTTTACATGCCTCTTCCAATTCCTTATCAACCTTGGGAAGACATTAGCATGGATTTTGTACTTGGTTTGCCTAGAACTCAAAATGGAAAAAATTCCGTGTTTGTTGTTGTGGATCGATTTTCTAAAATGGCACATTTCATTCCTTGCAACAAGGTAGACGATGCTTCACATATTGCAAATCTCTTTTGTAGGGAAATCTTGCGCCTCCATGGAGTACCAAAGTCAATCGTCTCTGACCGCGATGTCAAATTCTTGAGTTACTTTTGGAAGACTCTATGCGCCAAGCTCGGAATCAAGCTCTTGTTCTCATCCGCATACCATCCTCAAACCGACGACCAAACGGAGGTGACGGACCGGACACTATCCACTCTACTTCGCGTGTTGATCAAGAAGAACATCAAGGAGTGGGAGGCGTGTCTACCCATCGCCGAGTACGCCTACAACCGCGCAAGACATTCGACTACCGGCAAGTCCCCCTTCGAGGTCGTCTATGGCTTCAACCCATTGTCCCCATTGGACATCCTACCTCTACCTCTACAAGAGCGAACCAACATGGACGCGAGTGAACGAGCAAGCTACATCAAGAAGATGCATGAAGATACAAGAAACATCATCGAGCGCCAAGTACATCGACTAGCGACCAAGCTCAACGTCAACAAACAACCCATGATCTTCAACATAGGTGATCTCGTGTGGCTACACCTTCGCAAGGACCGCTTCCCCAACGAACGGAAGTCCAAACTACTACCTTGAGCCGATGGACCATTCAAGGTGCTAGAACGCTACAACGACAATGCCTACAAGATTGAACTCCCACGAGACAAGTACAACGTGAGCGACATCTTCAACTTCAAAGACCTCTCGCCTTTCCATGGTGATGAAGATCTTGATCCGAGGTCGGATCCTTTTGAAGGGAGGGGAGATGATGCGGAGCATCCTTCCATCATTCCCATGGACTCTGCATCAACACATCCAACCCCACAAGGACCCATGACAAGAGCTAGAGCACGTGCTTTGGAAACCGAGGTGAACTCCTTCCTACTAGACTTGCATATGGACACAAATGGAACATGTATACTACCTCACCAAAATGTGCTATGCCTCCTTAGGTATGAAGAGGAACATCACCAAGGAGCTCAGGAGCATCACCAAGGACAAGGAGAACCACCCCAAGGCCACGAGGACCAAGAAGATGGACAACAGCTTCAGCACAGGAAGCTCTAGGCCACCCCGTGCGCACGGGCCCCAGAAACCCCGTGCCCACGGACTACTCAGGGAGTTGACGCTGGAGCACCCCGTGCGCACGGGCCTGTACCGTGCCCACGGGACCCCCCTGCGCATGGGCCCAACTTACCCCGTGCGCACGGGCCTCCCAGGATGGCCGGCTGAGATTGCACCTTCGGCTCCCCTTCTCCTCCTTCGACCCCAAGCCTATATATTTCGTACCTAGGGTTATGTTTAGGGTTAGCAAAGTATTAGATGAGATCTTGGTGAGCTTTGCTCCATTACCTTACCTCTTTGAGGATCAAGACCCCCTAGGGAAGAATCCTTGAGGATTTCAAGACCTCCATTGGGAGAAGATTATCTACCACCAAGACCCATCTTCCTTTGGATTTGGGATCAACTTTGCCATTGTATCTTTCCTTTGATTGTGTTTGAGACTTGTGGATCTTGTGTTGTTACTCTAGTGGATGTGTAATTGGGAATTGTTGGAGTGATTACCTCTTTGTGTTCGTCCTTGTGTTCTTGTTGTTCTTGTGTTTCCCTCCATTTTCCCCCTCCAAGTGTGAAAAGATCCTTCCTAGGGTTCTACCCTACATCAAACTTCCAGCCCAACCAGCCCCAAAACAACAAGAACAAATCTCAGGGGAAAGGCACATTTGATGCAAAGAACAAGCCGTCACGTTCTGCCAACTTCAAGAAGAATTCTCATAACAGGAAGGGATACAAACCTCAATTTTGGTAGCACCGCACAAAATTTATATGGCTGCATCTACCTGCTGTCAGCTAACCTCATGGTGCTCCAGGTATTCCTACATTCGTAACTAGGTACAATGACCACCGCAAGATGAAATTAGCTTATTCGTACGTTGACTTGCTGAATGCAGTGCGGAACGATCCTGTCATGTGTGGAGGAGCAAACAAGCAATGCAACCAAAGGTGGAAATCAACCAAGGACTTATGAAATTATATGTAATCTTCCTTAGGCAGGTCAGTATCCCCTTCGTCCAGATGATCGTGTTTTGTCATGCCGAGCTATTGATATGTGCTACTGTTTTGCAACACCGTTTAAGTATAGCTACTGTTTCCTATCTTTTGATTCGGGACAATGAATATGATATCGAGAGGCGCACAATATGGACCCATGTTGAGTCATCTCTATTGCCTCATGTGTTTGCTACAAATGTGTCAGCATCAATTGTAAGATGAGGCAGGTAGCTAGCTGTGGAGTTGCCAACATGCTCAAAGTGCTCGCAACATTGAGAAGAAACAAGCATGCCAGGGAAATTATTGCGTGCGCAGGGAGGCCCTTTGCTCAGAGAAGCATCGACCGATTTTCTTTATTTCCACACCTTCTCACAACTTTGTATATTGGTTATAGTATGGTGAATCATTGAGATGCATAGACGTGCTGAACTTTTGCTCTTGTGAATGTTAGTTTAATGTGAGTGTCTGCATCCAGTACCGCATCCTCTAATTTGGTGGATGCACACAGAGAAAATAAATCTCCTTAATTTACTCCATAACCACCCTATTAAATAGGCCTAGTATCAAAACAGGAGCATGCAGTGGCCGGCGGGCACATGCATCCTGCATGCATGGCCAGTCAGCCAAGCCCATGCGCTAGCTCCAATGTAGCAACGCAAAAGAAGAGAGCGGTTCTTGGGGAAAAAGTGAGTAGTTAGTGTAGCGGGCGTTATAAACACGAACGGCTCGCTCTCCCGCTTCCGTCTCCCCACCCAATTCCCCCCGCTCCCCAATCTTCCTCACTCGTCCAGAAAACCCCGCTCACCTTCTTCCTCACTCGTCTGTAAACGCTTTGCTCCTCTTCTTCCACTCCTCTGAAATCCCAGCCCTCCTTCTTCCCCACTCGACTTGCCACTAAGCTCGTCTCTGGCTACTCTGCTCAAACCCGTGAGCTCGGGCAGCGACGCCCACAAGGAAAATGGAGTCGGCTGGCCCAGGCTAAGAAGATGAGGCTCCGCCAGGGCGACGCCTTGATTATAGATCCCGCACCCGTGGCAGCTGGGAGAAGCGGCGAGCCCCCCCACCCAGATCGAGGAACGGTAGAATCTCAGGTGGACCGCATCAGCGATCTCCCGGGCGTCATCCTTGAGGAGATCATCTTGCTTCTCCCCACCAAGGATTGCTGCCGCACACAAGTCCTCTCAACTCGGTGGCGCCCTTATGGCGCACCGCGCCCCTCAATCTCGACTGTCGTCAGATATCTGTCCTTCCTAAATTTGATCTCATCAGAGCCATCGTCTCTTCTCACCAGCAGGGCCCCGTTCAATGCCTCAGCATCCCGACAAGTTACCTGCTGTCCATACCCGGCAAGGTGGACGCTTGGCTAACATCCCCTGAATTCGGAAAACTCTAGCAGTTTGAGTTCTACCATTACCACGAAAGTTTCATACCACGAACATACCAAGAATTCGTGCCCACACCACCGTTGTCCATCTTGCAGTATTCCTCCTCTCTCCACAACGTCACCTTCGCCCGGTGCCATCTACCAGACGATCTGGTACAAATGCTTCGACTCCCACTGCTATAAAAACTTTCGCTTGTGGTAGTTTATCTGTCGGAGGCCTCACTGCACAGCATCATCATCTCCAGTTGCCCTACCCTGGAGTGCTTGCTGATTGTTTTGGGAATAGAAATTGGTATCAGTTGTCTCCAAATAAAGTCGCCTTATCTTAAAAGCATTGGAATTTGTTTTAAAGGACAGCAGCTCATCATCGAAGATGCCCCTTCACTTGAAAGGTTGCTCCTTCATAGTTGTTATACACCTTCAGAAATAACTGTCGTCTCTGCACCCAAACTGGAGACCTTGGGTGTAAGTCGTGACCCGTTTAATAATCACAAGGAGTTGGTGTTTGGCTCCTCACTTTTTCAGGTACCATATATTATCATCTACACATTTGTAGTCATATGCTGCATTTTTCATTTGTGCGCATAAGTTTTATATCATCTTGGAGTACACTTTGGGTACTAATATTATATTATATGCTCAATGAAGAGTTAGTCCATTGATAGCCTATCAATGCTGCTGGATTCATCAAGATCATATATATCGAGAATGTATAGTTTTGATCTAGACATAATTATTGGCTTGCTGCGATGCTTTCGATCTCTGGAGAATTTATACATAGAGGTGATGATTTCATGCACATTGAAAGCCCGTATATATTGTACTAGAATTAACTGTTCAGCTGTCGTTCTTTCGACATACTCTTTTTTCAAACCTTAACTGTTTTCAATCTTCATGTCTACTTAGGGAGAACCACATGGAGGAAAACATATAACCAGTCGTTGGCGTAATAAGCACAAGGATTTTCTCAGTTCTCATAACATTTGTTTGAGGACAATAATGATGGGACGATATGCATCCAACCAGGCAAACAGAAGCTTTGTCACATTCTTCCTGTTGAACGCGAGGTTACTATTGTCCATGAGGCTTAATTTTTACAACAAGAGATTTCTCACGGACGAACATGTTGAACAGCAAAAGAAGAAGTTTCAGGTGGACAAATGGGATTCTAAACGTGCTCGACTTATATTTACAATAAGTTGTAGACATCCTGAAATAAATTTTTTTGCACATGATGTTGATTTTATGGATCAGACCGATCCATTTGTTTGTGACTGCAAAAAAGAGTGGTTGGGTTAGATGTTACTATCATGTTCAATTCGGGTATTGTCTAAAAAAATTATGAACAATTAATCCTTGGGCTTTTTGTACCATTTGTATGCTTGACTTGCATGTTGTTGCCCTCGTACTCCCCTCCGCCTGCCACTACACTGCCGCATCTTCCATGGCTGCTGTTCGTTCCCGTCTGAGGCCTTGCCGTTGTTCTCCGCCTTGGTTAGCTCGTTGTGCTCGCCGCCGTCTGGCATTGTCAACATGGTCAATAACCAAGAGGAATCGGGAGATGACTGTATGTGGAGAGGCCGACAGTAGGGACCCACCAGGGTCATTGCATTTCACAAGCAGGTGCCTCGTTATTACAAGCCAAAAAAATACTTCCTCCTAATTGTTTGACAACTAGGTTCCACGCCATTGTCAATGTAGTCAAAAAACGAGAAAATTACGAACGAAGCGAGATAACACGGGGACCCAAAGAGCTCGCCTAGTTGTTTTTCAGCCAGAGACGGAGCTGAAGCTAGCAGCGTTGGGGTCAGGTCTGTGGCCGTCTACGCCGCTACGCTTTTATTAAGCACATGGCGAGCCCAGTTGATATTTTTTTTTCTGAAATTGGCTAGCCCAGTTCTTTTTTTGGAGAATACCAAAACCGAGGCCTACTTGCTTTTCTCAGCCTTGCTGGGCTGCAAATCTTTCAAGACGAGGAGGGATGTAAGTAGTAAGAAATGGCCTTCCCCAGAAAACGGGCTATAAGTTGTAAGAAATGGGCTGTAAATTTTTAAACCAAAGCCAACCGGCAATTGCATTAAAATATCATTTTTTTTCAGGATTTCTCTACTCTCTACTCTTATAAAAACCAAAGCCAATTGGCAACTACATTAAAATATCATCTTTTCTCCCACAAGATAAACTTCTCATACAAATGCATCTTCATGTTCCATGCAACGAACGTGCATCTTGCTAGTTAAGATTCTAAATTTCATTCTTTTTTTTGCGGAGAATTGTTTTTTGAATTTTATTTTGATATAATTTTTTGAAAACTATTTTTAACGTGACCCGAAATTTAGTGATTAAAAGAGTTCGGACCCCATCGAAATATGCAAAATTTCATTGAATTTTTTAGCAGTGCCCAGTATATATGGTCTGTAATGCTAATAAAAAGAATATGGGCTTCAAATATCCTTAAGAATTAGAAAATGGGCTGTAAATTATTGAAAATAATGGCTAATGGGCTGTATGCTGTTTTCCACAGATTTGGAGGCTGACTTCTGGGCCTACTAGGTTGATGATGTCCTAATTTTTTTTTTGACGCGTACGCAAGGCTTTGTGTCGGGGCGTCTCTCTGTGGCCACGAGCACCTATGGGGCAGGGGGGCCCTTCTAGTCACGGCAAGGGAGGCGGGCGTCTGTGAGCAGATCGAGGTCGGCCAGGGGAGGCAGGCGATTTTACCCAGCTTTGGAGCTCTCCGGAGAGATAAAACTCCCTCTCGCTACCTTGTGTTTTTATTTGTTCTTGCTCGAGAGCGAGCATATGGTGGTGTTGGATCTCTGAGCGGCGGAACCTCTAGCGTGGAAAAGTTCGAACCACGAACCCCTTCTACGTCGCATGGGCCTCCCTTTTATAGTCGATGGGGCACCTCTGGTGGCAACGTGGGAAGAGGGGTAAAAGAGTAAAAACGCAGGTTGGTACTGCGGTGTCCAGCGGTGTCCCCTACCTAACTCGACGACGGGGGACAAGGGCATTTAATGCATGTCCGTCGCCCTAACAAATGCAAAAAGCGACCGTTAGGTGTGCCACGGTTGCCACGATGGCCTCCTTGTCGGCTCCGCTTGCCACCTCGCTCCGCATGGCTGTGCGGCGCCTGCCACGTGCTCTGGGGCGGCCACAGGGGCGACACGTTCTGGATGCGCTGGATTTTTGGTGCGAGGTGGCAGCCTTGCGCGCAAGCGCCTTTGCATGACCCTTCTCTTGATCGCCGGCAAGCTTGCGGCCGCCGCCTGCCTTAGGGGCCTTGCAGGCGTCGCGGCAAGTTCCTCCGGGCGCCTTGGTTGGCCTTCGGCAAGCTCCTCTTGCGGGGCTTTTGTCCTCCCGACAAGCCTCTCTTGTCGGGATCTTTGTCTTCTCGATTGACACTTTGTTCTTGAATGGTCGTAGTAGGAAATAGCGGAGGGTCTTGGCGGGCGCCAGCAAGCCTTGCCACGGGTGTCTGTTGCCCGTGCACAAGTTCGGGTACTAAGGTACCCCTACTTTAGTACACCAACAGAGAGCCCCGGGCTGGGCCATACAGTGCGGCGTTGTTGGGCGGCCCAAAAGCGATCTGCAGACACACGCTGCCTGGGTCCACACAAAATCGGACTCGGTCCTACGCGCCCCTCCATAGCAAGACGCGTCGATTGCAGCCTCGTGGGAGGCGTGGGTAGTGCGCGCGATCTTCAAGGCGTCCACCCCTGTGATTACGGGGCAGGGTGAGGTCACTTCATCTGTCGCCCCGGCTTCGCCTCCCCGCCACGCGGCTCCCATGCGCGTGGGGTCGTGGGCGGTGATGGTGGGAAACCGAGCCGTCACGGGGGGAGGTGGTGGGTTGGCCCCGTTCCTCTGCTCCCCCCGTGCTCCGATTGGCCGAGCGGGGCGGCCGAGTCCCCATCTCGCTCCATAAAAAGAGGCGAAAGGGGAGCGCAAAAATCCCGCACTTCCTCCTCTTTTCCTTGTTGCTGTTATTTTAGTTATGAGGATAATTTAGACAGCACCGCAATAAGTTACTTTTTGCAACGTAACTTCATGCTGGGCGATGCAATGCTATGTTTCTCCCTTTATATGTTTATACTCTACGCTTTCAGGGGACTTTCCGGTGCATACACGCTTGCTGAGTGCGGAACATCAGCAGCCCGCTGGCGGTGTTGCCTCCGGCAAGAAACCTCATCGGGCTAGTTGCAGCGCGCTTTCATCGTTGAGCGGACTCGAAAATGAATCAAGGGCGCAACTTAGCCACGAGTCGGCTCCTCCGCGTGCAAGTTTCCCATACAAAGGACGTCCCACGGCAAGGCCTGCTACGTTACATCCTCTACCCCGTTACACCCCTTGTATGTCTTTACCCTACGCTTTTAGGAAACTTGCCAGCGCTAACACACTTGCTGAGTGCGGAACATCAGCAGCCCGCTGGCGGCGCTGTCTCCGGCAAGAAACCTTGTCGGGCTAGTTGCAGCGCGCTTTCATTGTTGAGCGGACTCGAAACAAAGCAAGGGCGCAACTTAACCACGAGTTGGTTCCCTCGCGCACAGGTTTTTCATACAAGGCACGAACATTCAAGGAATATAACATAGAAATTTAAAACTGAAAGTGTTCTGTACTCAAACTTGGGCAACTTAGCTTTTCCGTCTTCGCGCTTGGCGTCAGCGCCTCCTCCTTGATTCCCTCCTTGTGCGTTTTCACCCTCACGCTTTCGGGGAACCCGCGGTGCAAACACACTTGCAGAAAAGGAACATCAGCAGCCGCTTGGCGGTGTTGCCTCGCAGGAAAAACTCGTCGGGCTAGTTGCAGCGCTTTCATCGTTGAGCGGACTCGAAACAAAGCAAGGCGCAACTTAGCCACGATTCGACCCCTTTCGCGCATGGTTTTCCATACAAAGTCACGGCCTTCCAAGGGATCGACTCAAAAGTTTGGGCCGGCGCTCTCTTTGCTCTCTTGGCGGTGGGGCTCGATGGCGCGTCCTCGGCGGCGGCGCAGCACTCGAGAGGTGCGTTTGCGAGTAGGCACCAGAGCTGTTCTTGCGGGCTTAGTCTTTGGTAGAAGCGCCTTTATGCCTTGCACTTGCGGTGGAGCTTCGATGGTGCGTCCTCGGCGGCAGCAGCACTCCGGAGAGGTGCGCTTGCGGAGTGGGCATCGAGCTGTTCTTGCGGACTTGGCATTCTTCTTCCCGGGGAGCTTCAGCGGCAAGTGGCTTTGCGCTCAAGCTGCGGCTGCTCTGCTTCCCGTAGACCTGTCGTCTGCAGATAAGTCGTCCTTCTTGTCACCTTGGACGAAATGACACTTATCGGACCAGGCATCTAAGCACATTGTAGGCATAGTGAGAGGCTGCCATGAACTTGTCGAATTTGGGCGGCCGAGTATCCCATTGTAGAGCAATGGGATATCAAGAACATCGAGCGTGACCCTCTACGTCACGAAGTTCAGCTCGGCGCCAAGCGTCCTTGGCGGTGTGATCTTCCCCTTGGGCTTGCTCCTTCCGGATTTATCCCTTGAAAGGTACCGGTTTCTTGAGCTCATTGTCGGGGATCTGGAGCTTCTTGAAAGCACTGCGGAGGAAATCAGTTCGAGCCGGCCCCACCGTCAACCAGCATCTTCGTGACCTTGAGGTTGCGGATTGTTGGTGAGACCAACATTAGCAAGCACCGACCGCAGTGATGCGATCAGGGTGATCCTCAACATCGAAGGCGATGGGCGTCTTGGACCGCCGGGGGCTTGCGCGACTCGACGGATGGCTCTGCTGCGTTCACTTCTCGCACCCACTGCTTGAGTTGGCGGTGCGAGGTGTGCAGAGAGGCACCGCCGTCGATGCACAACACCTCCGTTGCCTTCTGACACTCTTGGTCATCAGTCTCATCTTCCTCCATCTCATCGTCCTCATCTTCCTCTTCGTCCTTGTCGCGGCCACGGGGAGGCCTGTCTCCTTGCCGCGGCTTGGCCTTGCTGCGGTGCCCTCCCCGGGCGGGGAACTTCTTGCCGGATCCTCCGCCACCTCCCTGGGCTCTCTCCTTGTCGCGGCGCTCATACTCAGCCTTCTGTAGCTCCGCCATCTGCTCAACTTTCTTGCAGGTTTGGAGGTCATGGCCCTTGGTGCGGTGGATCTTGCAATACCACTTGCCGGAGCCATCCTGCTTGTCGGCGGCTACCACAGCCTCGCCGGAGTCATCAGCTTTGGCCTTGTCGGAGCCGCCTCCGTTGCCGGAATGCTCAACAGCTAGCACATCCTTAGCCTTTCTCTTCCTGTTGTTCCGCCTCCGGTTCTTCCTTGCCGGGCGGCATCCTCCTTGTCGAGATCATACGCTCCTGCAATCTCTTGGGATTTTCCTCCCCTCCTCAGCCCGTGCACACTTGTCGGCGAGCATAAAGCTCACGACATCTCGATCTTGCACATCGCCATCTCCTCCCTCATCCTGCGGTTATGCATGTTACGGTGGAACGCTAGCGATAACCGCGGCGAGGTGGGCGTGCAGGATGTTGCGTTGCACTGGCTGAATCTCTGTATGTACTTGCGAGGGCTCTCCTCCTACGGGCGGCGGATGCAGATCGCTCTCGCCATGGGGCTTGTGGCGCTGTGAAGGCGCCGACAAACCTGATGACACAGTCCGCCCATGAAGAGATGGAGCCGTCCGGCAAGTGCATGAGCCAAGATCGGCGTTGGGCTTGAGCACCGGCGGAAGTAGTTGGCGAGATCTTCTCGTCGCGTCCTCCGGCGCTGCACGCGATGGTGTAGATCTTTGAGAACTCCGACGGATGTATCCTGCCATCTTACTTCTCGGGCACGTCTGGCTTGAAGTTGTTGGTTTTGGGCCACTGGACTTGCCGCAGCTCACGGGTGAACGCAGGGCAACCTGCCGCGTACGGCAAGTTGCCTGGTTCCCATGGTGCATGCATATCGACAATAGGCCCAGCACGTTGGTCAGATTGACGTCGCGCTTCTCTTCTGCGCTCGATGCGAGTGCGAGCGTCTTCGTGACGTCGTTCTTGGAGAACGTGGCGCTGATCGCGGCGGGTTCGCGGGTCCGACGACACGGTGGAGTCGGCGTCGGGGTTGGCCCGGCAAGTCGGCGATCTTGGCCTTCGGGGCTGGGAGTGCACGGAAGTGGCACCCCCAGCGGTCTTGTCGGCGTCGGCTCGTGCCTGGACGCCTTGCCGGGGCTTCGATGCGCTCGGTTGCCGGGGCTTGTCGCCGTTGGCGAAGCCGATGAGGCTGTAAATAGTCATCCTCAAGTCGTCAATTCTATGTGGCGCCGGAGGGTAATCTAGAAGCAGGTGGGCTCGGGCCAGCGCTTCCTCTGCTGTCTTGGGTGGTGGTGGCGGCGAGCGGCGCGAGGAGCAGGATGTGCTCGGACTCCCAACTAGGTTGGGAGGAGCAACACCCCGTCTGGGCGACCGTACCTCACTCGCGCCCGACATCTTCGGGCGCGCATCATGCGGTCTCGAGCGTCTCGCGACCCACCAGCAGCCTTGCTCCAGCGAGCACGGTGCTAGGAGCACCGGGTGTTGTCGACCTTGCACCTCCTGGGAAGGGTGTGGTGTCTCGACGGTTGCCGACGCTTATGGGCCTTGTTTTTGGATCGGTGACGACGTGAGTCCCACGTCGGCACCGCTCCTCCGCGGCGTCCACTCCACCGCCCGTTTGCTCGGCGGAGGTGGTAGAATCGATGTGAGCGGGCGGCCACCTCCAAGCCTTCTTCTTGGTGGCATGTTGATGAAGATGTTGATGTAGCGCGCGGAGACGGATCGGATGTTCACGACCTCGGCGCACCTACCGGGCGCGCCAAAGATGTCGGGCGTCTCTTTGTGGCCACGAGCACCTATGGGGCGGGGCCCTTCTAGTCCGGCAATGGGCGGGCGGCGGCGTGAGCGGTCGAGGTCGAGGTCAGCGGGGAGACGGGCGATTTTTACCCAGCTTTGAAGCTCTCCGGAGAGACAAAACTCCTACTGCTGCCTTGTGTTTTTATTTGTTCTTGCTCGAGAGCGCGAGCGTATGGTGGTGTTGGATCTACGAACGGCGGAACCTCTAGCGTGGAAAAGTTCCGAACCGCCGAACCCCTTCTACATGCGCATGGGCCTCCCTTTTATAGTCTGAAGGGGGCACCTACAGGTGGCAGCGTAAGAAGAGGGGGTAAAAGAGTAAAAACGCAGGTTGGTACAACAGTGTCCAACAGTGTCCCCTACCTAACTCGATGGCGGGGACAAGGGCATTTAATGCCGTCCGGTCGCCTAACAAATGCAAAAGCGACCGTTAGGTGTGCCACGGTTGCCATGATGGCCTCCTTGTCGCTCCGCTTGCCACCTCGCTCCGCATGGCTGTGTGGCGCCTCGCCACGTGCTCTGGGGCAGCCACAGGCGACACGTTCTGGATGCACTGGATTTTGGGTGCAGGGTGGCAGCCTTGCGCGGCAAGCGCCTTGCCATGCCCTTATCTTGATGCGACAAACTTGCTGTCGGTCGCCGGGCCTTGCCGGACGCACGGGCATCGCGGCAAGTTCCTCCGAGCGCCTTGGTTGGCCTTCCGGCAAGCTCCTCTTGCAGGGCTTTTGTCCTCCCGACAAGCCTCTCTTGTCGGGATCTTTATCTTCTCGGTTGACACTTTGTTCTTGAATGGTCGTAGTAGGAAATGACGGAGGGTCTTGGCGCCCGGCAAGCCTTGCCGCTGAGTCTTCATGTTGCCCGTGCACCTGAGTTCGGGGTACTAAGGTACCCCTACTTTAGTACACCGACACTTTGTCAACTTAGTCAACACTTATCATTATTGTTGGATGTCCATCCAACGGCCGCCGTCTTCTTCAATCTCGATCTTCTGCTCCGGCCGCCCAAACCAGCGCGGTGGAGGGCTGCTGCTCCCTCCTCCGTGGCTGGTGTCTTTGCCGTAAGCTATCCTCTAACCACCACACATCCTGTTATTTTACGCAGCGTCGGCCTCACCCCGAGCCAACCGGTCGGTGCTCATTCTCCCCTCGGCGTGGGCATCCGCTGCGGTGGCTTCGCCAGCTCTGGGTGTTTCTCTTCCTGGGCCTCGCCCTCGTCCACCGCGTTTGTGCTCTCGGCGCGGCGAGGTCAACATGGTCAACAAACAACAGCCATCGAAAGAGGCTGACAGTAGGGGTCCACACAGGAAAATGCCTCCTTATTACGCGCAAAATAATGATTCCTCCACCTAATAGCCGGGACCCACCAGAAGGGTCTCGGAATTTCGTGAAAAACTGCCCCCATTGTCGGCTCGGACCCACCGGAAATGCCTCCTTATTATGCACAAAAAAATTAATACTCCCCCTGCTAGCTGGGACTCACCTTGGTGGGAGGCTGACTTGTGGGCCTACTAAGTTTACGAGGACGGAAGGCTTTGTCAAGTTAGTCAATATGAACGACTCTAGCTCCTGTGATCGTATGATGTCCATCCAACGGCCGTAGTGCTTCTTCAACCTCTGGTCTTCGTGCTCCAGCCGCCCAAAGCAGCGCTGGTCGTGCCGCGTGCTCCAGCCTCTCGTGGCCAGCTGTGATGCCACGGAGGCCTCACCACCCCCTACTACTCCCACCGCTGGCCAGGCCATCCCTATACTCACCCACACCCCTTGTTATTCTGCGGTGACGGTAGCCTCACCCTTGTACTCCTCTTCGTGTGGGCATCCACTGCTGCGTCTTCCCCGGCTCCGCGTCGTCCACCGCCGTGGTGCTCTCGGCGCGGCGTGGTCAATGTGGTCAACGACTGACTTTCATCGGAAGAAATCTTGTGCGTGGAGAGGTGACAGTGGGTCCACAATGCCGCAAGGAAGTGCCTCCTTATTACGCGCAAAATAATTATTCCTCCACCGGCAGCGAGGGACCCACCGGACGGGGCCACCAAGATATTCATGAAAAAATGTTTCCCGACATTGCTGGGACCCACCAGCTACATCTTCGCACGCAAGGAAGTGCGTCCGGGCAAAAAAACCAAAACGATTTGCTCCCCTGTAGGACCTTGAAGTATGTCTAGAGGGGGGGTGATTAGACTACTTGAACAATAAAAACTTAACCTTTTCCCAATTTTAGAGTTTGGCAGATTTTAGCTACTTTAGGACAAGTCAAGCAATCATCACACAATTCAAGCAAGCATGCAAAGAGTATATAGGCAGCGGAAATTAAAGCATGCAACTTGCAATAAAGTAAAGGGATGGGAGGATTCAAACGCAATTAGAGACACGGATGTTTTTGGCGTGGTTCTGATAGGTGGTGCTATCGTACATCCATGTTGATGGAGACTTCAACCCACGAAGGGTAACGGCTGCGCGAGTGCACGGAGGGCTCCACCCACGAAGGGTCCACGAAGAAGCAACCTTGTCTATCCCACCATGGCCATCGCCCACGAAGGACTTGCCTCACTAGCGGTTGATCTTCACAAATTAGGCGATCTCCTTGCCCTTACAAACTCCTTGGTTCAACTCCACAATCTTGTCGAAGGCTCCCAAGTGACACCTAGCCAATCTAGGAGACACCACTCTCCAAGAAGTAACAAATGGTGCGTTGATGATGAACTCATTGCTCTTGTGCTTCAAATGATAGTCTCCCCAACACTCAACTCTCTCTCAATGGGTTTGGATCTGGTGGAAAGAAGATTTGAGTGGAAAGCAACTTGGGGAAGGCTAGAGATCAAGATTCATATGGTAGGAATGGAATATCTTGGCCTCAACACATGAGTAGGTGGTTCTCTCTCAGAAATGGTAAGTTGGAAGTGTAGGTTCGTTCTGATGGCTCTCTCCACGAATGAAGAGGAGGTGGAGGGGTATATATAGCCTCCACACAAAATCTAACCCTTACACACAATTTACCAAACTCGGTGGGACCGAATTGTTAAACTCGGTCGAACCGATTTAGTAAACCTAGTGACCGTTAGTGAATTTTGGTGGGACCGACATGCATCTCGGTGAGACCGATTCGGTTTGGGTTAGGGCATAACGTAATCTCGGTAAGACCGATTACACAAACTTGGTGAGACCGATTTGGTAATACTCTTGCCAGAGAGTTGGTCAGGTAAACTCGGTGGGACCGATTTGCTCTTTTCGGTGAGACCGAAATGTTACAAAAAGAAAACAGAGAGTTTACATTGCAATCTCGGTGGGACCGATCGCTCACGGTTAGACCGAAGCGTTACGAAGGAAAAGAGAGATTGCAACCCCATCTCGGTGAGACCGAGATCCCTATCGGTAAGACCGATTTGCTTAGGGTTTGTGGCAGTGGCTATGACTTTTGGAATCGATGGCGCCAGATAGGAAGTTTCGGTGTGACCGATTTTGGCTTTGGGTTTAGGTCATTTGTGGATGTGGGAAAGTAGTTGAAGGTTTTGGAGCATATCACTAAGCACATGAAGCAAGAGGCTCATTAAGCAACACCTCGTCCCTCCTTGATAGTATTGGCGTTTCCTATAGACTCAATGTGATCTTGGATCACTAAAATGTAAAATGAAGAGTCTTGAGCTTTTGAGCTTGAACCAATCCTTTGTCCTTAGTATTTTGAGGGATCCACTTTCATCATCCATGCCATGCCATTCATTGAGCTTTCCTGAAATAATAGTCTTGGGTTAGTATTAGCTCAATGAGCTATATGTTGTTATTAATTACCAAAACCACCTAGGGATAGTTGCACTTTCAATCTCCCCCTTTTTGGTAATTGATGACAACATATAGATCAATGCTTCCACAAATGATAATAAGATTGAATAACATCGTCGCTTTGAGAAGTATGTGATAAGCAAGAGCTCCCCCTAAATATGTGCATGGTTTAAAATTTGCTTTGGACTGCAAATGCACAATGAATTAGGCTCATGGGTTACTCTTACATGTCACATACATCTTGGTGGAGCGCTCAAAATAATAAACAATGAATACAAGCACTCATCACCAAGCATAGTGAATGATCACATAAGATAGATAGGATAATATCAAGCATGCATAAGTGTAGCTTATGATCAAACACATGATATCTCAACCAAAAGCAAACAAAGTTTGAAAAAAAAACACCAAATAAAGCAAGAGAGAATAAAAGCAACACTCTCTCTCGAAGCCTATGATCTATACATTTTTCTCCCCCTTTGGCAACAAGTTAATAAAAAGTTCATAGAAAATGCATAGTGCTAGATCGACTCTCAGGCTTGATCTTCTGGTGGTGGTGTCCTTATGGCTCCTTGGGACGAAGGCTTGATTGAAGTAGAGGTCTTTGGAGTGGATCTTTGGAGCTGGTTGCCTTTGGGCTGTTGGGGCAAAGAACTGGTTTGAAGTTGTTGCTCTAGTGTCATCCTTGCATCTTGAAGTGACCTCTGGGCTCTAGGAACTCGCAAACACATTGGTGGTTGTCTTGCCCTTCCTCTCTGCATGTCATCCTGCTTGCTGCTCTGGTGGATGAATCTCAATTACCTTGACATCTAGATCATAGAATTTTTGTTCCATGATTCTCTCCAGGCTCTCCTGGTTTTGAGTTAGGGTGGCCATCCCCTTCTCAATCCTCAGAGTTGATGCTATCAAGTAACCAAGCTGCTCTTGTTTGGTCTTCAAGAAATACTCAAATGCCTCCTCTTGAGTTGGCATCTTGGCAGCCTTCTCCTATTTTGCCTTCTCCTTCTTCTCCTGAGCTTGGACTGATTGTGGATCATCTTCATTCATGACAACTTCATTGTCCTCAAAGTCTGGATAAATTGGAAAATGTTCCTTATCCAACTGATATTTCCCTATGCCCATCTTGGAGTTGATCAATTCTTGAATCTGAGGTGCATATCCACAGCTCCTCTTCTGATCTGATGCAGTCCTCTTGATTGTTTCAATGATCAGGCTCATGACTTTGAACTTTTGTGGCACATCAAACACATGCAGCATGTTGATGGCATGCCCTCTGATCATGTTATGGTCACCTGACTTGGGCAACAAGGTGTGCCTCAGAATCCAATTTATGGTTGCCAATCCTGACAGCAGATAGTGAACTGATCCAAACTTGTGAGTTTCAACTGCCTTGTCAGGAATTTCCTTGTACATGTGAGCCATTGAGTTATGACCCAACTTCTTCTTTGCATATATGTCCAAGTAATCCTCTTCTTCCTTGGGGAATTTATCGACTTGCCCATTCTTGTGATAGATTGGTACCTAGTACCTTGAGACATCCACACAATTCTTCCATCTGGATAAAAATGTGCTGTGGAGTAGAACTGCATGATGAGCTCATCATTCCAGTTGGTGAACTTCTATCCAACAAAATCTGCTACTCCACAAGCAATAAAGCTCTCCTCCACTCTAGGGTAGTGCTGCTCATTCTCCCTGATGAATTTCTAGTCAACCCACCTCATATCACAGACAATGGGCTTCTTGTCCGACAGAATGGTCTCATAAAAGTCCTGCTATTCCTTTGTGTGGAACCTGTAGTCAACAACAGTCCTTCTTCTTGAAGCATATGGATCTTCCATCCTCCATAGCCTCAGCCCACAATCCTTCACGATTCTCATGTCCTCACCACAGGATGGGCATCATTGTGGTGCAGTATCTTGGGCTTGAGCTTTACGAGGACTGACCTTCTTCATCTTCATCTTCTGCAACATTGGGCACTGGGGCCTTGTTCTTCTCAGCAGCTGGAATACTCCTAGTATTCCTGTTTGGAGCTTGTTTGGCCTTGGAGGCAACTTTGGGTGCATCTTTGGGCTTGGATGTTGCAGCTCCTGACCTGATTGCATCTCCCATAAGCTTAGCTGCCATAGGAGATGGTGCAGCATCCTCTTCCTCTTCATCAGAATCCATTCTCATTGAGGGCTTTCCAAGGACCTTGGCAGTTTTGGTTCTAGCTCTCTTCTTTTTCTTGTCCTGATCACCATCATCCTCTGATTCAATTGTGAACTTCATGGTTGCACCAGTGGAACTTTCTGAGGTTTTGATGGTGCTTCTTTCCTTGCAGGTGCCTATTTGGGTTGAGCTTGGGCTGGCACTTGAGTGGACTTCCTGGCCTTTGGCATAGGAGTTCTTTTGGCAGGAACTTTCTTCTTCAGACCTGACTTTGTGCTTTGTGCAGAGCCATACTCTTTCTTGAGCACCACCTTCTTGGAAGTGGCCTCATCCTCCTCAGCTTTGTAATCCTCATCCTCTGAGTCTGAGGTTCTCTTCCTCCTTTGCCTAGTTGCAGCCTTAGGCAAGTTGCTTGGAGTGCTACGCTCCCATCATCCGAAGTTAAGGGACTAGTGCCTCACTCAAGTCCATCTGCTCTTCAGATCTGTTACGCTGTCACACACGATTAGACATCTTGCAAAAAGCCGATCTGACCCTGTGAAGAGTTATAGATGAGATAGAAAAGATGAGCATCACAAAATGCATAGATTTTTGCAAAAAAAATGATTCAAAAGTTCAGTTTTAGTTTTCCACAGAAAGCATTTCGGATCAACCGATTTTCAAACTCGGTGATACCGAAGCAGTTTTGGAACCTAAACTGATGATCTTGGTTGGACCGAGTTTTAGTTCGGTGGCACCAAGACTGCTAGGGTTTCACAGAATCCTCAAATCAGTCGCACCGATTAGTAATTCTCGGTCAGACCGAGAGTCACTAGTGCAATGGCATAAGCCAAATCGGTGAGACCGAGTTTTTCAACTCGGTGGGTCCAAGATGGTTTCGGCGGAAACCTAACCCTAAAAATTTTAATCGCATCTAATCTATGGACTATTTTGGCTGGATATGAGAATCTCAATCGTGGCAAGAATCAATATGAAAACAATGTGCTAGGAATCAGACGTGGATAGCACAAAGATCAAGTCCATACCCTAACTTGGCGGTGGACTTGCTACAGCGGCAACGGCGGGGACGAATTCCATTGACGGCGGTGAAGACCAGTGACAGGAGGCTGCTGGCGGCGAGGAGACAATTCGGAGACCATAATGGCAGAGCGAGCTGTTGCGCGCGAAGGGTTTCGGAGAAATTTCCAAATTTTGGCCCGTGGCTATATATAGCCCGACCCTGTCGGTGTGACCGAGTGGAACAACTCGGTGGCACCGAGATGCATAACTGTGTTCAGTTATAGCAAATTGGTGAGACCGAAAAGTTCAAATCGGTTGCACCGAGATTGAAAACTCAGATCAACTTGGTGATCTCGGTAGGACCGAAATGGAAGAATCGGTCAGACCGAGAATCACAAAGAGGTTTTGGAAGTTTAAGTCTATGAATGAATCGGGGACTCGAAAGTGCTCCTCACCACCAGTGGTTCGAATCTGACTTGATCAAATTTTGTGATGTAGCATGAATAGAGTTTGAGATGAGAAAAGCATAGATAGCTAAAGAAGGTTCTTAGGCATTCTTGTCCATCCACTTGGCAAAAAGAAAAGAAACCAAGCAATCAAAACAACAAGTGGATGTCCTTGAATGAGTAAAATATGCACCAACAAGCTTACACAATAAGATGGCAAATGAAATATGTTGCAAAGCATGGACAACCAATTCTAGCATCTATCAAGCAATTGGCGATGACTAGGTCATCTATATATGAGTATATTGACTTAGGAGTCAAATGAGAACATTTGATCATAGGTCATACTCATCGTTTAAGCTCAAGTGGGGTTACCACTTTTACATAATGCATTAATATGTTCACACCATTAGAGTTGCTTTGACTCAATTCTTAGAGTTAAGCTCCCCCTAGATGTGAGATCCCCCCTTAGAGTGATGAACTAACCTTGGCTTTTGTCGATGATGACTTCATGTAGGTGTTGAAGATGTAGATGCTCAATGTTGATGTAGATCATTTGGAGCAATCCTTTGGAGTGTGTTGCACTTTCAACTTACCTACATGGGTTAGTTCCACAAGGAACAAACAAGAATATCCATAGACATAGAGTGATGCGCACACAAAATGATGTCCATGAATTCATTAGGTTACCTTGTCCCTTGTCTTACCAACATGAGGGTTTGTGACTCCTTGAACTAGTGCAAGATGTGGAAGTTGATTGCACTTGTTCTTGCCAAAATGATATGAGTGAAGTATGTTGGCGGAGTCACCCTTAAGAACTCTCTAGTTCTTCTTCTTCGAGATCCACATCATCTTGATGGGAATCCTTGGAGTTGTAGTTGTACTAGATGAAGTAGAACTTGACGTAGTCTTGGGGACCCACTTGAACGAGGCTTTAGGTGCTTCTTCAAATGCATCAATCTCTTCTTGAAGCTTGTCCTTGCCTTTGTTCTTATGGTCTTGTGGTGGAAGATCATCTTGAGCTTGTGTTCCCTTGAAGGAAGTAGGATCATACTTAACTTGTTGAGGAACAAACTTCGTCTTGGGGAATTGATCTTCTTCCCACTCAACTCCATTGGCATTGAACTTTCGTTCAAAACCAACACCTTGATTCTTCCGGTGCCTTCCTTGCTTGCATACAATTTCCTCGAATTGCTTACTCCCGGCAAGGCTCTTGTAAACACCTTTCTCTATAACTCCCTTCAATAAGCTATTTTCTTGCTCAAGTGTAACTTGGCTAAGAGAATCATTAGTGGAATCAAGACAACTACTAGAAGCAACAATATTGGATTTGACATTATTATTGTTACTACTAGAGGAAGTATCTTTCTTGTACTTGTTACTAGACTTGACTTGAGGCATGTAAGTAGATAAGAATAAACGCTTGGCAATGTAAGAAGAACTTTTCTTGCGGAGATCATCATTGATTGCTTTTGAGAACTCATGCTCTTGCTCAAGATTGAGCTTTTCAAAGCGTAACTTCTCATGAGCCCGAGTTCTTGACACACGTACAGCTCGATGACGCTCCTCGGGCTCCAATCCAGTAGAGCTTAGGGGAGGGAGAGTTCCGTCAGCACGATGGCGTGGTGACGATCTTGATGTTCTACCGGCGCAGGGCTTCGCCTAAGCTTTGCGACGATATGACCGAGGTGGAATATGGTGGACGGGGGCACCGCACACGGCTAAGGAACGATCCGTAGATCAACTTGTGTGTTCTAGGGTGCCCCCTGCCCGTATATAAAGGAGCAAGGGGTGCGGCCGGCCCTTGAGGAGGCGTTGCGGAGGAGTCCTACTCCCAGGGAGTAGGACTCCCCCCTTCCTAGTTGGAGTAGGATTGGGGGAGGGAAGAGGGAAGGGGCGCGCCCCCTCTCCTGTCCTATTCGGACTAGGGGGGGAGGCGCGGCCTGCCTGGCCGCCCTCCTCTTCTCCCTCATGGCCCACTAAGGCCCAATAACCCCGGGAGGTTCGGTAACCCCGGTGTTCTAAAAAAATCGATTTCACCGGAACCATTCCGAACTCAAATATAGGCTTCCAATATATCAATCTTTATGCCTCGACCATTTGAGACTCCTCGTCATGTCCGTGATCACATCCGGGACTCCGAACTTCTTCGGTACATCAAAATACATAAACTCATAATATAACCGTCATCAAAACCTTAAGCGTGCGGACCCTACGGTTCGAGAACAATGTAGACATGACCGAGACACGTCTCCGGTCAATAATCAATAGCGGGACCTGGATGCCCATATTGGCTCCTACATATTCTACGAAGATCTTTATTGGTCGACCGCATAACAACATCGTTGTTCCTTTGTCATCGGTATGTTACTTGCCCGAGATTCGATCGTCGGTATCAATACCTAGTTCAATCTCGTTACGGCAAGTCTCTTTACTCGTTCCGTAATACATCATCTCACAGCTAACTCATTAGTTCTAATGCTTGCAAGGATTAAGTGATGTGTATTACCGAGAGGGCCAGAGATACCTCTCCGACAATCGGAGTGACAAAACCTAATCTCAAATCGCCAACCCAACATCCGCCTTTGGAGACACCTGTAGTACTCCTTTATAATCACCCGATTACGTTGTGACGTTTGGTAGTACCAAAGTGTTCCTCCGTAAGCGGAGTTGCATAATCTCATAGTTATAGGAACATGTATAAGTCATGGATAAAAGCGGTAGCAACATACTAAGCGATCGTGTGCTAAGCTAATGGAATGGGTCATGTCAATCGATCATTCAACTAATGATGTGACCTTGTTAATCAAATAACAACCCTTTGTTCATGGTTAGGAAACATAACCATCTTTGATTAACAAGCTAGTCTAGTAGAGGCATACTAGTGACATATTGTTTGTCTATGCATTCACACATGTATCATGTTTCGGTTAATACAATTCTAGCATGAATGATAAACATTTATCATGAAATAAGGAAATAAATAATAACTTTATTATTGCCTCTAGGGCATATTTCCTTGATCTCCCACTTGCACTAGAGTCAATAATCTAGATTACATAGTAATGATTCTAACCCCATGGAGTCTTGGTGTTGATCATGTTTTGCTCGTGGAAGAGGCTTAGTCGGTAGGTCTGCTACATTCAGATCCGTATGTATCTTGCAAATCTCTATGTCTCCCACGGACTAAATCCGGATGGAATTGAAGCGTCTCTTGATGTGCTTGGTCCTCTTGTGAAATCTGGATTCTTTTGCTAAGGCAATTGCTCGATATTGTCACGAAGATTTTCATTGGACCCGATGCACTAGGTATGACACCTAGATCGGATATGAACTCCTTCATCGAGACTCCTTCATTAGCTGCTTCCGAAGCTGCTATGTACTCCGCTTCACATGTAGATCCCGCCACGACGCTTTGTTTAGAACTGCACCAACGACAGCTCCTCCGTTTAGTGTAAATCATTATCCGGTCTGCGATTTAGAATCGTCCGGATCGGTGTCAAAGCTTGCATCAACGTAACCGTTTACGATGAGCTCTTTGTCACCTCCATATCTGAAAACATATCCTTAGTCCTTTTCGGTATTTGGGATGTTCTTGACCGCTGTCCGATGATCCACTCTGGATTACTTTGGTACCTCCAGCTAAGCTTATAGCAAGGCACACATCGGTCTAGTACACAGACATTGCATACATGATAGAGCCTATGGCTGAAGCATAGGAACATCTTTCATTTTCTCTCAATCTTCTGCGGTGGTGGGCATTGAGTCTTACTCAACTTCACACCTTGTAACACAGGCAAGAACCCTTTCTTTGCTTGATCCATTTTGAACTTCTTCAAAATTTTGTCAAGGTATGTGCTTTGTGAAAGTCAATCAAGCGTCTTGATCTATCTCTATAGATTTTGATGCCCAATATGTAAGCAGCTTCACCGAGGTCTTTCATTGAAAAACTCTTATTCAAGTATCCCTTTATGCTATCCAGAAATTCTATATGATTTCCGATCAGCAATATGTCATCTACATATAATATCGAAATGCTCTGAGCTCCCACTCACTTTCTTGTAAATCTGAGGCTTCTCCAAAAGTGCATATGAACCCAAATCTTTGATCACACTATCAAAGCGTTTATTCCAACTCAAGATGCTTGCACCAGTCCATAAATGGATCATTGGAGCTTGCACACTTTGTTAGCTCCTTTGGATCGATAAAACCTTCGGTTGCATCATATACAACTCTTTTTCAGAAATCCATTCAGAATGCAGTCTTTACATCCATTTGCCAAATTTCATAATTATAAAATGTGGCAATTGCTAACATGATTCGAGACGGACTTAAGCATCGCTCTGGTGAGAAGGTCTCATCGTAGTCAATCCCTTGAACTTGTCGAAAACCCTTTGCGACAAGTCGAGCTTTGTAAACGATAACATTACCGTCGTCGGTCTTCTTCTTGAAGATCCACTTGTTTTCTATTGCTTGCCTACCCTCGGGCAAGTCAACCAAAGTCCATACTTTGTTTTCATACATGGATCCCATCTCAGATTTCATGGCTTCAAGTCATTTTGCGGAATCTGGGCTCACCATCGCTTCTTCATAGTTCGTAGGTTCATCATGATCTAGTAGCATGATTTCCAGAACAGGATTACCGTACCACTCTAGTGCGGATCTTACTCTGGTTGATCTACGAGGTTCTGTAGTAACTTGATCTGAAGTTTCATGATCAACATCATTAACTTCCTCACTACTTGGTGTAGATGTCTCAGAAACCGGTTTCTGCGATAGACTACTTTCAAGTAAGGGAGAAGGTACAATTACCTCATCAAGTTCTACTTTCCTCCCACTCACTTCTTTCGAGAGAAACTCCTTCTCTAGAAAGGATCCATTCTTAGCAACAAATGTCTTGCCTTCGGATCTGTGATAGAAGGTGTACCCAACTGTTTACTTTGGGTATCCTATGAAGACACATTTCTCCGATTTGGGTTCGAGCTTATCAGGTTGAAGCTTTTTCACATAAGCATCGCATCCCCAAACTTTAAAAGCGACAACTTTGGTTTCTTGCTAAACCATAGTTCATAAGGTGTCGTCTCAGCGGATTTTGACGGTGTTCTATTCGGTGTGAATCGGCCGTCTCAAGAGCATAACCCCAAAGCGATAGCGGTAAATCTGTAAGAGACATCATAGATCGCACCATATCTAATAAAGTGCGATTCGACGTTCGGACACACCATTCTGTTGTGGTGTTCGGGTGGCGTGAGTTGCTGAAACTATTCCGCATTGTTTCAAATGTAGACCAAACTCGTAACTCAAATATTCACCTCCACGATCGGATCGTAGAAATTTAATTTTCTTATTACGATGATTTTCAACTTCACTCTGAAATTCTTTGAACTTTTCAAATGTTTCAGACTTATGTTTCATTAAGTAGATATACCCATATCCGCTTAAGTCATCTGTGAAGGTGAGAAAATAACGATATCCGCCACGAGCCTCAACATTCATCGGACCACATACATCAGTATGTATGATTTCCAACAAATCTGTTGCTCTCTCCATAGTGGGAGAAGCGGGGTTCTAGTCATCTTGCCCATGAGGCACGGTTACATAAGTGCCAAGTGATTCATAATCAAGTAACTCCAAAAGTCCATCGGTATGGAGTTTCTTCATGCGCTTTACACCGATATGACCTAAGCGGCGATTGCCACAAATAAGTTGCACTATCATTATCAACTCTGCATCTTTTGGTTTCAACATTATGAATATGTGTATCACTACTATCGAGATTCATCAAAATAGACCACTCTTCAAGGGTGCATGACCATAAAAGATATTACTCATATAAATAGAACAACCATTATTCTCTCGATTTAAATGAATAACCGTCTCGCATCAAACAAGATCCAGATATAATGTTCATGCTCAGCGCAGGCACCAAATAACAATTATTTAGGTCTAAAACTAATCCGAAGGTAGATGTAGAGGTAGCGTGCCGACCGCGATCACATCGACTTTGGAACCATTTCCCAGCGCATCGTCACTTCGTCCTTTGCGGTGTTAAGCAATCCGTAGTCCTGTTTGAGTTGCAAATATTAGCAGAACCGAGTATCAAATACCAGTGCTCTGCGAGCTCTAGTAAGGTACACATCAATAACATGTATATCACATATACCTTTGTTCACCTTGCCATCCTTCTTATCCGCCAAATACTTGGGGCAGTTCCGCTTGCAAAGTGACGATCGCTTGCGGTAGAAGCACTTTCGGTTTCAGGTATGGGTCCGGACTTGGGTTTCTTCTCTTGAGCGACAACTTGCTTGCTGTTCTTCTTGAAGTTCCTTCTTCTTCCCTTTGCCTTTCTTCTTGAAACTAGTGGTCTTATTGACCATCAACACTTGATGCTCCTTCTTGATTTCTACCTCCATGCCTTTAGCATTGCGAAGAGCTCGGTATAGTCTTTACTAACCCTTGCATATTATAGTTCATCACGAAGCCTTTGTAGCTTGGTGGCGGTGATTGAAGAATTACATCAATGACACAATCATCCGGAAGATTAACTCCCGGTTGTGTCAAGTGATTGTAATACCGGACATTACGAGTATGTGCTCACCGCGAACTATTCTCCTCCATCTTGCAGCTATAGAACTTATTGGAGACTTCATATCTCTCAATCCGGGCATTGTTGGAATATTAACTTCAACTCTGGAACATCTCATATGCTCCATGGCGTTCAAAACGTCGTTGAAGTCCCGGTTCTAAGCCGTAAAGCATGGCACCTTGAACTATAGAGTAGTCATCAGCTTTGCTCTGCAGACGTTCTTAACATCGTCGGTTGCATCAAGAAGAGGCTGGCACCTAGCGGTGCATCGGGGCGTAACTCTTACGTGCAGCAATGAGGATAATCCTCGAGATTCGGACCCGATCCGTGTAATTGCTACCATCATCTTTCAACTTTGCTTTCTCAAGGAACGCATTAAAATTCAACGGAACAACAAAGACGAGCCATCTATCTACAATCAAACATAGACAAGCAAGATACTATCGGTACTAAGTTCATGATAAATTTAAGTTCAATTAATCATATTACTAAGAACTCCCACTTAGGCAGACATCTCTCTAGTCATCTAAGTGATCACGTGATCCAAATCAACTAAACATAACCGATCATCACGTGAGATGGAGTAGTTTTCAATGGTGAACATCTTATGTTGATCATATCTACTATATGATTCACGCTCGACCTTTCGGTCTCCGTGTTCCGAGGCCATATCTGCATATGCTAGGCTCGTCAAGTATAACCTGAGTATTCTGCGTGTGCAAAACTGGCTTGCACCCGTTGTAGATGGACATAGAGCTTATCACACCCGATCATCACGTGGTGTCTCGGCACGACGAACTTTGGCAACGGTGCATACTCAGGGAGAACACTACTTGATAATTTTAGTGAGAGATCATCTTAAAATGCTACCGTCAATCAAAGCAAGATAAGATGCATAAAGGATAAACATCACATGCAATCAATATAAGTGATATGATATGGCCATCATCATCTTGTGCTTGTGATCTCCATCTCCGAAGCACCGTCATGATCACCATCGTCAAAGGCGCGACACCTTGATCTCCATCGTAGCATCGTTGTCGTCTACACCACCTATTGCTTCTACGACTATCGCTACCGCTTAGTGATAAAGTAAAGCAATTACTGATGCGTTGCATTTCATACAATAAGCGACAACCATATGGCTCCTGCCGATTGCCAATAACCGGTTACAAAACATGATCATCTCATACAATAAAATATAGCATCACGTCTTGACCATATCACATCACAACATGCCTGCAAAAACAAGTTAGGCGTCCTCTACTTTGTTGTTGCAAATTTTACGTGGCTGCTAAGGGCTTAAGCAAGAACCAATCTCACCTACGCATCAAAACCACAGCGATACTTCGTCAAATAGACTCTGTTTAACCTTCTCAAGGACCGGGCGTAGCCACACTCAGTTCAACTAAAGTGAGAGAGCAGACACCCGCCGGTCACCTTTAAGCAGCGAGTGCTCGTGGCGGTGAAACCAGTCTCGCGTAAGCGTCTGGCGTAATGTTGGTCGGGCGCTTCATCTCACAATACCGCTGAACCAAAGTATGACATGTTGGTAGGTAGTATGACTTGTATCGCCCACAACTCACTTGTGTTCTACTCGTGCAAAACTTCAAACCATAAAACCTAGGCTCGATACCCTTTGTTAGGGAGCGTAGTAATTTCAAAAAATTCCTACGCACACGCAAGATCATGGTGATGCATAGCAGCGAGAGGGAGAGTGTTGTCTCGTACCCTCGTAGACCGAAGCGAAGCGATCTGGCGTAGAGGAAGTAGTCGACGTTCTCCTCGCGATCCGACCGATCCGGTGCCGTTACTCGGCGCCCCAGTTCTTGACACACGTACAGCTCGATGGCGCTCCTCGGGCTCCAATCCAAAGAGAGCCGGGGAGGAGAGTTCCGTCGGACGACGGCGTGGTGGCGATCTTGATGTTCTATCGGCGCAGGCTTCGCCTAAGCTTTGCACGATATGACCGAGGTGGAATATGGTGGAGGGAGCACCGCACACGGCTAAGGCGATCCGTAGATCAACTTGTGTGTTCTAGGGTGCCCCTGCCCGTATATAAAGGAGCAAGGGGGTGCGGCCGGCCCTTGGAGGAGGCGCGCCGGAGGAGTCCTACTCCCCGGGAGTAGGACTCCCCCTTCCTAGTTGGAGTAGGATTGGGGGGAGGGAAAGAGGGAAGGGGGGCGCCCCCTCTCCTTGTCCTATTCGGACTAGGGGGGGGCGGCCTGCCTGGCCGCCCTCCCTCTTCTCCCTCATGGCCCACTAAGGCCCAATAACCCCGGGAGGTTCGGTAACCCCGGTGTTCCAGTAAAATCGATTTCACGGAACAATTCGAACTCAAATATAGGCTTCCAATATATCAATCTTTATGTCTCGACCATTTGAGACTCCTCGTCATGTCCGTGATCACATCCGGACTCCAAACTTCTTGGTACATCAAAATACATAAACTCATAATATAACCGTCATCGAAACCTTAAGCGTGCGGACCCTACGGTTCGAGAACAATGTAGACATGACCGAGACACGTCTCGGTCAATAATCAATAGCGGGACCGGATGCCCATATTGGCTCCTACATATTCTCGAAGATCTTTATCGGTCGAGACCGCATAACAACATCGTTGTTCCTTTGTCATCGGTATGTTACTTGCCCGAGATTCGATCGTCGGTATCAATACCTAGTTCAATCTTGTTACCGGCAAGTCTCTTTACTCGTTCCGTAATACATCATCTCACAGCTAACTCATTAGTTGTAATGCTTGCAAGGCTTAAGTGATGTGTATTACCGAGAGGGCCGAGAGATACCTCTCCGACAATCGGAGTGACAAAACCTAATCTCGAAATCGCCAACCCAACATACGCCTTTGGAGACACTGTAGTACTCCTTTATAATCACCCGATTACGTTGTGACGTTTGGTAGTACCAAAGTGTTCCTCCGTAAGCGGAGTTGCATAATCTCATAGTTATAGGAACATGTATAAGTCATGGATAAAAGCGGTAGCAACATACTAAGCGATCGTGTGCTAAGCTAATGGAATGGGTCATGTCAATCAGATCATTCAACCAATGATGTGACCTTGTTAATCAAATAACAACCCTTTGTTCATGGTTAGGAAACATAACCATCTTTGATTAACAAGCTAGTCTAGTAGAGGCATACTAGTGACATATTGTTTGTCTATGCATTCACACATGTATCATGTTTCCGGTTAATACAATTCTAGCATGAATGATAAACATTTATCATGAAATAAGGAAATAAATAATAACTTTATTATTGCCTCTAGGGCATATTTCCTTCAATAAGCTCAACCTTCTCCTTATAATTGTCATTCGTTTTATCTTGTTTAGCATGATTAATTGATGTTTCATCATAGTATTCATCACTAGAGTTGTCAACAAGTAAATCATCATCCACAAGCAAGTCATCTTCATCACTATTGAAATCAACATACTCGGGGTGTGTTACCTTTGGACCTTTGGTCATGAAGCATCTTCCAACACCTTCATTTGGTGAATCAAATATGTCGTAGGAGTTGGTTGACACAAGTGCTAGACCGGCAACACCTTTGAGTATATTCGGAGTCGGAGTGATAGCTTCTCTCGGAGTGATTGTCGGAGTTGAAGCCGGATACCCATTCACCAACATGAGCTTGATGTCTTCGTTTTGTGTAGCTCCTTGATGACTTGTCCTTCCTTTCCGAATCCTTGCTTCTCCGTGAGGGTCTTCGTTCATAACGATCATCTCTACTCCTCCTCTCTCTTGGTGGTGATTCTTCTCTTTTGCTCCTTCTTCTTGGAGAATCTTCTCTTCTTTTTTAGGGCGCCGTACACTCGTTGGAGTAGTGTCCGGGTCTCCCACAATTCTAGCAATTTTGCTCTCGACTAGAAGATCTCTTGTCATTGTAAGACCTTGATTTGGAGCTTCTTTCTTTGCTTCTACTCTTGTAGAATTTGTTGAAGTTCTTCACCATTAAGCTCAATTCTTCATTGAAGGTTGGTTTCTCACTTGATGATGTGGGGGGCTTCACTTGAGGCTTTGTAGGCACCACTTGACTTGTTGTGAAGTTCCTCCTTATCCTTGAGTGACATCTCATGAGCAACAATCCTTCCAATGACTTCCGTTGGCTTGAGATCTTTGTAGTTTTGCATCATTTGAATCAATGTGCACACGGTATCATACTTTCCATCCAATGCTCTTAGAATCTTCTTGATGATGAATTTGTCGGTCATCTCTTCACTCCCTAAGCTGGCAATCTCATTTGTGATAAGAGCAAGCCTAGAGTACATTTCAGCGACGCCTTCACCATCCTTCATTTTGAACTTGTCAAAGTATTTGTGGAGCACATCAACTTGGATTCCTTGACGGACTCGGTACCTTCATGCATATCAATCAAAGTATCCCAAATTTCCTTTGCATTCTCACGATGGTTGATTTTGTTGAATTCTTCGGGGCACAATCCGTTGAAGATGATATCACAAGCTTGAGCGTTGTATTGCAGCATCTTCAATTCTTCCGCATTAGCTTCATGGTTCGGTTCTCTCCCATCGAAAAATTCACCTTGCAAGCCAATACAAATAATTGCCCAAACGACGGGGTTATGTCCAAGAATATGCATTTTCATCTTATGCTTCCAACTGGCAAAATTAGTACCATCAAAGTAAGGACCTCTATGGTGATAATTTCCCTCGCTAGACGCCATACTCTCCTAGGTTGTGAAACCAAGGCTATGACCACCAAAAGCTATGGAAATCAAAGCAAATGGAGACCAAAGCTCTGATACCACTTGTAGGACCTTGAAGTATGTCTAGAGGGGGGGTGATTAGACTACTTGACCAATAAAAACTTAACCTTTTCCCAATTAAGAGTTTGGCAGATTTTAGCTACTTTAGGACAAGTCAAGCAATCATCACACAATTCAAGCAAGCATGCAAAGAGTATATAGGCAGCGGAAATTAAAGCGCAACTTGCAAGAAAGTAAAGGGAAGGGTGAGGGAGTCCTGGACTAGGGGGTGTCCGGACAACCGGACTATCATCGTCCGCCGGACTCCAAGACTACGAAGATACAAGATTGAAGACTCTGTCCCATGTCCGGATGGGACTTTCCTTGGCGTGGAAAGCAAGCTTGGCAATACGGATATGTAGATCTCCTACCATTGTAACTGACTCTGTGTTACCCTAGCCCTCTTCGGTGTCTATATAAACCGGAGGGCTTTAGTCCGTAGGACACAACATCCATTACAACAATCATACCATAGGCTAGCTTCTAGGGTTTAGCCTCCTTGATCTCGTGGTAGATCCACTCTTGTACTACCCATATTATCAATATTAATCAAGCGGGGCGTGGGTTTTACCTCCATCAAGAGGGCCCGAACACAGGTAAAACATTGTGTCCCTCATCTCCTGTTACCATCCGCCTAGACGCACAGATTCGGGACCCCTACTCGAGATCCGCGGTTTGACACCGACATTGGTGCTTTCATTGAGAGTTCCTCGGTCGTCACCGATAGGCTCGATGACTTCTTCAATCAACAACAACGCCGCCCTGGGTGAGACTTTTCTCCCGGACAGATCTTCAGATTGGCGGCCGCAGATCGCGGGCTAATTCACTTGGCCATCTGGAGCGGATCGAAGCTTCGCCCCAGCCATCAGTCGAGTTGGAAGCCTAAAATTCACGGCCGACATCGCGGGGACTTGATCTTGACGGACTCGAGCCTGACCGAAGCGTGCCTTGGCTGTCACGATGGGCATTTAGCTCTGCCGGCGGGACGGTGCCTTGGTGGCCGCTGCAATCCGCTCCGGCCCTTAGTCCGGAGCCGATCGCAGGTCGAGGACGGTGGCTGGACACCGCCTGGGCTGCAATTTCCACGGCGATGGAGCCAAACACTAACTTTGTCCCTTGCAAAGCTCGTGACTCGAGGTGCCGGACTCCTGCCGGACTCCGAACCTCCAGCGCCCCTGTCGAATCAATTGGGCGCCGAGCATGGAGTTCACCGCTACGGACATCTTTCAGCACTCGCCCTTTGGCGACATTCTAAATTCGCTAAAGCATCTCTCGCTATCCGGAGAGCCCTGGCCGGATTATGGCCAGGACGGTTGGGATGCGGATGACGAAGAAATTCAAAGCCCACCCACCAACCTCTTTGTAGCCACTGTCGACGATCTAACAGACTATGACTCCAAAGACATCGACGGCATGGACGACGATGCCGGAGACGATCAAGAACCAGCGCCTACAGGACACTGGAAGACCACCCCAACACATGATGTATATATGGTGGATACCCCAAAAGGAAGCGATAACGAGGACCAACGGGGCATGGCAAAAGATAATCCCGCCGATAAACAACCAAAACGGCGACGCAGACGCCGCCCTAAGTCCCGCCTCGACAACAACGGCGCTCCTAATGACCCAGCAATAGAGCAGGGCAAACCAGTGGACGACGAACATGCAGCCAAGCAACCGTCCGAACAGGACGAGTCGGATAATCAATCCATGCCCGGCGAAACCAACAGTCCAGACGACCTCACGCCAGACACACCACCGGAGAAAAAGAGCCTTCGGAAAAGACTCATCTCCACTGCAAGAAGTTTGAAGAAGGAAAAACGGAAGCTCAAAACAGCGGAAGACATACTCAGAATGAGGTGGAGCAAAGTGCTCAAAACCCTTGAACAAATACGGCAATGGCCATCAATCAAAGAGCTACCCAAGCGTTAAGCTGCTGGCAGAATTTGACGAGGAAGCCATAGAGCCCCCCGGTCAAAAAACAAAGAGGCCGCTGGCGGATAGACGGCCGATGATAGGCCAAAATCTACAAGCGGCGCCCGCACACAAGCCAACTCATGACCACAGGAAAAGCAGATGGCCCAGCCAGGTCCATTTACGGGCCAAAAAAGAGGGCCCCAGGAAGCAACACAACACGTCAAGTGTTCGAAGACAGCAGTACACCCAAATACAGGGGCTCCGCACACCCACTATGTTTCACCAATGAGGTCTTTGGATCATGAATTCCCAGCAGGTTTAAACCCATAAACATAGAGGCTTACAGCGGAACAACAGACCACAGAGTGCGGATAGAGGATTATATACTACACATACACATGGCTAGAGGAGATGATCTCACGCCATAAAATATTACCCTCAAGCTCAAAGGGCCAGCCGTCATTGGCTCAAAAGCCTCCCGTAAAACTTGTTGGAAGTTGGGAAGAGCTTGAGGACGCGTTTAGAAACAAATTTTCAAGGGACTTATGTCGCCCTCCGGATGCGAGACGATCTAAGTCATATAACTCAACAGCCCGGAGAGTCGGTAGCAAGAATTTTGGAACAGGTTCCTTACTACAAAGAACCAAATAGTCATTGTCCGGACGCGAAGCCTTAGCAGCTTTTAAACACAACGTCCAGGAGACGAATGGCTCATAAGACACCTCGGCAAGAGAAGCCGAGGACAATGTCGCGCTAACAAGCCTCATGACCCGCTTTTGCGGGGAAGATAGCTGGCTAGCAAGATGCAGCACCAGTGACCCAAGTACATCGAGATCGAGATGGAAGCGGAAAATCACGTAGCAGAAAAAGATCGGCGCGGAATAAAGAGAAAAGCCCAAAGAACACGGCGGTCGATGGCGGATTCAAGCTCATGACCAAACAACAAAACACCGCCTCTTAAGGATAACGGTGATGAGCTATCCAACTTAAACAAAATTTTGGATCGGATATGTCAAATCCACAGTACCCCCGGAAGGCCTGCAGACCACACTCACCGAGATTGTTGGGTTTTCAAACAGTCCGGCCGACTCAACGCCGAACATAAGGGGCTCGACGCATCAAGCGAGGACGATGATAAACCCCACCAGCAGAGCACCGGAAAACAAAAGACTTTCCCACAAGAAGTCAAAGCAGTAAACTCACTTCATGTGATAATACGGAAAACAATGCGGAACCCGCTAAAATGGGTCTCGCACGGTCCAACCTAGCGGAACATCGAGATTGGATATCAAAACCAATCACTTTCGACCACTTGGATTATTCCAGAAGCGTTCGAAATGCAGGATGGACTGCCCTGATATTGGATCCTATAATCGTCGGACTACAATTTACACAAGTCCTAATGGACGGAGGCAGCAATTTAAACCTACTATATCCAAACACAATCCGCAAGTTGGGGATAGACCTTACTAAAATTCGACATAGCCGCACTTCCTTTAAAGGAGTGACGCCAAGCCCTTACGCCAAGTGCACAGGCTCCTTATTACTAGAAGTTGTGTTGGTCACGAACAACTTCCGACGAAAAACTAATCTTTCATGTCGTCCCATTCAAAAGTAGCTATCAAGCACTATTGGGACGTGAAGCTTTTGTCCGCTTCAACGCCATACCACATTACGCGTCTCTTACACTTAAAATGCCCGGTCCACGTGGCATCATTTCATTACGAAGGTCATTTAAAGACCCCGGACACAGCTAGGCGAGTCTGGCATAAGTATGCTAGGGGCTCCCTAGCCGCACACCCCTTCGCAAGGGGCTGTGCGTACAAGCAACAATGAGCTAATATAGACTCCGCTTTACTTATTTATTAATATTTTTCATATACTTTTTTTCGCACGATTTCCTTTCAAACTAAGTTCCTCTCTTTTTATAGATGAACAACATGCACACCCGTCCAGGATAACGGCACAACGGAGACACATGCTTGTGAGCGTGCGAGGGAACCGTCGCAAGGATTCTTTTGATTAAGACCTTGTGTAAACCTTTTTTCTGTCTCTTGTTGCTATAATCCCTGGTTTCTCATTATAACCAGTGGAGCTCGGCGTTTTGGCATCGGCGAGTCGAAGACCTTGCCGTGCACGGACACTAGGGGCTTAGGGCATTATTACGCCCATCATTATAAAGACCGAACACCTTAGGGAGTGTTGGCGTCTCGAGATTAGGCCTTATATGCATTAGCTCGAATCATGTCTTTGGTCAAATGTTGGGTTTGCCCGGCTCGTGTGTTTTGCTGCCTTATGTTCCGTATCGCCGGCTAACGCGGCACCGGAGAACTCTGCGATTGTGCCCCAGTTAATTTGGCGAGCACCTCGATGAAAGCCAAAACTGATTGTCATGATCTGCGAGAGACTAGTCAACCACTCGATCGACCACGGAATGTTTAGAATTCCTCCGCTTTGACGAAGGACCGTTTCGGTCAGCACACATCGCCCAATTCGAGAGCGTGGTGCCCCGGGCTATATCGTAGCCCCACCTCGAACTCAATGGCTAAGTGAAAGTGTTAAAGCATCATAGTCCGGTTGCCTCGTTTGCTCGCTACCACCTCCTCAACGGGACCGAGGCGTCGGATTATGTGACAATGCGCTATTTTGCGAACACCCCGCACCTTGTGCGTGGGGGTGAAGCCGAAGACTACCATCTTCGGGTTATACACACGATATCGTAAGCGGCCGCATAGGAGATATTTCAATACTTGGAGCGCACAAGTATAAAAAGCGATTACATCATAACCATTGTTTTACAAAATAAAGCGTTCATTTGAGCGTGACATTTTTCGAAACATCGCGACTCTATTACACGAGCACCAAGCATAACTTCCCCAAAATAGTGCTCGGCGGGTAACCGGCTTTCGTCCGAACCCTGGGTTGCAACAGCGGTGGCATCCATCTTTGTCCAATGTGTCTTCACATAGGCAAGGGCCATCCGCGCACCCTCTATGCTGGCTGACCGCTTCATCTCCTTGATATGCGGCACTGCCCTAAGAAATTGCTGCAATAAGCCAAAATAGCTCGTCGCCTTGGGCCTCTCTGGCCAGACATGAGTCACGATATCCGTCATGGCAAGTCCGGAAAACCTGTTCAGCTCAGCCCATTCGGCTAACCGATCGGTCAGCGGAAGTGAACGATCCGGACTATGGAATTGAGACCAAAACAGCTCTTCCGTCCTGTGATCCTTCTGACGCCGGAAGTGCACAACGGCATCCGCCGCACTTGCCGCTATGTCCATATATGGATCCTCCGGACCCCACAGCTGGCCAAGCTGGGCATAATTTGGATCCGTAAACCTGCGGCGCAGCAGAAAAGGCTTGCCAGCCACAATGTCTCCGGCTTGACGCAGCTCCTCCTTCATAGCCCGCATTGCAGAACGGGCATCCTTGGCCTCGGCGGTGGCCTTCCCCAGGTCTTCTCGCTCCAATAGGCGCTCCTTTTCAAAAGCCTCATTGCGGTCGGTAGCATCCTTCAATTTAACAGCCAGTTCGGCCATCTCTTCCTGCTTGGCAGTGTGCGCCCTTCGGCTTCTAACTCTTCGGCTGCCCTCGAGGTAGCCGCATCACTCCTTCTGGCATGCTCCTTGGCTTGAGCAAGTTCTGCCCGAAGGCTCTCCACAGCAGCAGCACTATCTGCGTCAAGCATAAATATTGTAAGAGGTGGGCTTTGGCTCCCTTATAGGTGACTGCGGAGAAACAATTTACCTTGCGACTCGTCAAGTCGCTTGTTGACTAGCGCGATGTCCGCATCCGCAACATCGAGTTGCCGCATAAATTCAGCAACTCCATTAGTCCGGCTAGCCCCCGGACTATCCGCCACCTACATAGGAAAGGCGACACTCAATACCTGCGATTTTGATCCTCGGCACGCTGTCGCTTTCGACAACCTACCGAGTCTCGGGGCTACTATCTATCTGGCGACTTTCATGTGCAAAACTGTCAAAAGGTGCGTCGTTATCGTACCTCAAACCCCCTTGACAAACTCTGACGGCATTATGCAATCCGCTTTTGGCGGGACGAAATCCTTCAATCACCATGCTCATCAATGCACGGTGATCTTCGAGATGGGCGCCCTCTCAAGCAGATCCTTGGCTCCCGGCGAACACTAGTCGGCGCCGAACTCTTCGGCTCTGCCGGCTCGGGATACCCTCCGTGGCGACACTTGAGGCTCGTCGCCCTATCTGACGGCGTAGCGAGCGGAGGCGTCTCGCTCTCCATCATCTCGAGCGAAGATCCCCAAGACGAGCTCATCGAGAAGGTCGCAGATCCGAACTACAAGGTAAAAATTTGGTTATCCTCGGAAGCACAAATAGGGATGTTTCTTATTAATGAACTCCCTTTTTCTACTCATGGCTCGCTGGAGGGCTGATTCCTTAGAGAAGATTGTGCGGCGGGGACCTCCCCGGACGCAGGACCCTCTGGTGAAGATTTCTTCCCCCGCTTAGGGGCTTTGGCCTCCGGGTCTTCGGAGGCGGTCCTCTTCTCCCCCGGAGGAGGGATTCTCGATCCCCCCTTCTTCAAGCGCCCCCTTGGGCGAGGTGGTAGCTCCTCTATTTTCCCCTTCGCCTTCTTCTGAAGGCGCGACCTCCAACATTCTGACCAGCACGGGCTCCGGCGCGGTCTTTGGGAGGGGGGCCAAACACCATATCAGCTTTGCTTGCGCTATCCACTCCTGTTAAAGGATAACGGGTTAAAAGGCGAATTGTAGAAAGGCAAACAAATGGTACGTCCGAACACTGAGCTACTTACTTGAGTATCCGGGCGATTGCAGCTTAGGCCGGCATCCTCGGTCAATTCCGGACACACCTCCTGTGATGCGAAGAACAACTTGTACATCTCCACGGGTGTCGTACCCATGAAGTGTTGGAGAATCCGTGGTCCCTCCGGATTGAACTCCCATAGCCGGAGAGGACGGCGTCTGCATGGTAGGAGACGCCTAATTAGAGGTCTCGGATCTCCACGACCAGATCGATCTCCCTCGCTTGGAGGTCTCGGATCCGGCCTTGCAATAGGGGCACTGATGAGGACATCAATACCATTGTTACACCCACAGCCCCTGTTGCTATACATACTGGACCAATTACTAGAGCTCGCGCACGCCAACTAAATTACCAGGTACTTTCGTTTCTTGGTAATGATTCTAATGTTCATGAGAATATGATGCTGCCTAAATTGGATACATTTGTTTTGCTTACAAATGAAGGGCCTAGCTTGGAGAAGGATGAACATTGGAGCAAGAACAAGCATGGAGATGATGGCATGCTAAGGGGGACAAGAATGGAGTTACAAGTGATGATTTGGGACTTTGAAGCCACCATAATGAGTGCATGAAGCCTTGGACGAAAGATACAAGATGCCACTTCATAAATTTCGTCCAGAGGCTATTCTAGGTGTGCGTCACCTTATTATTGGGCCAGGCCCATGTAATTTCGAAATACATTAGTATAGGCTATTTTTAGAGTCCGTATGTGTGGGGAAACAAGAGATAGGGTTAGTTTGGACCCCTCCACCAAGGGCCACGAAATTCACCCCTCTTCCTCCATATATACAGCCCTTAGGGCACCGTTTAGGCTCGGGGTTTTGTTTAGATTAAAAGTTCGCCATAGCTGCAACTTCGCTGCGTGCCGTTTGTGTTCAACGACTGGACAAAGCGTCACGAGAACTCCACCTTGATCAATAAAGCTTTCATCTTATATTCGCAATATCCAGAATTGCAATCTCAGTTTCTTGCTTGTTCTTCGTTTGCTCGCAGGAAACAGACCCTCGTGGTCAGGTTGATCGTGCTCCGGCGTGGTCAATAACCTCTCGGAGTTGGTTTAGCGATTGCTAAGGCGCGACGTCCTCGCATGTTCGTAGTCGGATCGTCAAAGTCGACTTCCACCAAAGCGAAATCCACCATCTCATTGAAAGACGAGACACCTTTGCCTCTATCAAGTGGTATCAGATTTCCAGGTTGCTCGGTGAGATTTTACAGTTTTTCGTAGTTTAGATCGAGTCTGTCTTCATACCTATAGTCCACGAAAAAGCCACAAAAAATTAGGGTTAGTTCATCCTATCCGAACCATCGAGCCTTTGCATAATCTTTTACGTATTTGCATTGTTGAATTTGCGGTTGCATCGTCGTGTCTAGTTCTGGTCTTAGAGTCTAGTCTTTTAGAGTTTGAGTTACGGTCATAAGTTGTCACGCCGCCCGCACCATTATCATCATACGCCATCTACCACCACCGCTTATCCGCCACCGCTTCGAATCCGTATCCATATACCACCACCGCTTATCCGCCACCGCTTCGAATCCGTATCCATATACCACCACCGCTTATCCGCCACCGCTTCGAATCCGTATCCATATACCACCACCGCTTCCATATATCACCACCGCTGTGATCGACCACCATATATCCACCACCAATCCGAGTCCCTTGCATATTAGGTTTGTTTTCGGGATCCATCTAGTTTTCTGATTCGTGTTTCCTTGTCTGAGTAGGTTTCGGATTCCAGCAATCTTTTGCCGTCCGTAGAAGAGGTTGGTTTCCAAAAAAAAAAAGTCCGGAAACCACCCTCCGTTTAGGCCCAAAATTTTCCGAAAACGCAAGTGACAAAAAAATTTCTGGCTATCCTATTTTTAGGTGTTTCTAAGCATATTGAGACGATCGCCGTTATAGAAAGTTTTTGACCCGTTTCGATTTTTGGGTCGAGCAATCGAAAAAAAAATTGGTCGAAAAAATTTCGTGCCCATCCTATCAGTTTGACCTGGAAGAGTTTTGAGACACTCGACATTATAGTGATTTTTCGCAAAAAAAAGCAGCGCAAAAAAAAGGGAGCGGAAAAAAAATTCCAGAGTGTGCTTTTCCCTTGTTTACGTGCAGCGCCGTGATTTTGTTAGTGTTCTAGGCTCGCGTCTCTAGCACGTCTAGCCTAGGACCAGCACAGTACCGTCGTTGAGCATTTATTCAACTTTGCATCTCTGAATTGATTATTGCTGACCTTTTTTGCTACCATATTATAAGCCTTCCCAGCTCCACATACATCTACGTCGTGCGTTTGATTCTCCCTAGTAATTGCTATATCCAAGCTTTGAGAGTTTTGACTACAACGGTTGCCGTTCACCACCGCTGGGTAAGAACGGTAAGAATTTGAGATTTGCTTGACGGGTTTGTGATACACCACCACCACTTCTTAGTAGTCAGAGGATCATATTCTTGTGTGTTTCTCTTCTTTGCTAACCATGGCAAGATCACAAGCCGATGAGACTGATTGGGAGAACTCGACGAACAAACAGCTACATGATAAATTTCAGCAAAGCGATGATTGGACGGTGCAAGATGTGCTAAACAGATTTGACGAGGCCATGGAGAAGATAGATGGCATTGAGAAGGCGTTTGAAACAAAGCTTGATAGCAAGTTTGATGAATTGCTCGCGTTTTCCACAACCACCGCCGGCTGCACCTATCGCACCTCTCAAGAACGACAACAACTACGCCCCTTGAATCGGTATGGACAAGCTCGGCGTGTTCCTATTGAGCCAGGACCAAATTCTGGTGCCTCTGCTCTGCTGTTGGTGCTTCTTTGGCTCCTGCTCTCGCTTCTTTGGTACCGAGGAGGATGATTATGTGGGAGATTACGAGGATGAGGTTGATCAACATCGAACTCGTGCAACCACCAGCACCACAACCACCGGTCGTCCACATGCAAATAATGGCAATGTTAGGGCTCCCCTCAGTGCGAGATCATGACCATCTCCCTAAACTGAAATTGAATATTCCACCATTTGAGGGTAGATATGTTCCGATATATATCTTACTTGGGAGTTAGAAACCGAACAACGATTTACATGTTTACAATATCACGAGGAGAGACGTGTTCTCGCTGCTGTTTGTGCTTTCACTAGCTTTGCATGTGTTTGGTGGTGCGAACATTGTAGATTATATCCTGTTCCAGCTACTTGGGCTGCTTTGAAAACTGCTATGCATACTCGTTGGGTTCCACCATATTATCAACGTGAATTACTTCAAAAATTGCAGCGCTTAAGACAAGGTAAAAATTTTGTAGAAGAATATTATCAGGAATTACAAACTGGATTGATTAGATGTGGTATTGTTGAGGAGAATGAAGCTATGCTTGCACGTTTTCTGGGTGGATTAAATAGAGATATTCAGACCATTCTAGACTATAAGGATTATAATAATATCACTCGTTTATTCCATCTTGCTTGTAAAGCTGAACATGAAGTGCAGGATCGATGGGCATTGGCGCGCACTAACTTTTCTCGCAGGTCGACCTTCATCATGGACACCACGTACATCATCTACTTCCTTTGCACCATCACCTCCTTGGTGCCACCTCCAACCGTGATACAAGAAAGGTGCACAACCACCACTATCGCCAAGAGCACACTGTCGGGCTCTGACAGAGCTCTTCTTCTTCCATGGCGTCAGCAGGGCACACAAGTGATATTATTTGTCGTCGTTGTAAGGGAAGAGGACATTTTTGAGAGAATGCAAATCTCAGCATGTGATGATTGCTACGAGGATGGTGGGTATGAGTCCGCTAGTGACTATGATGAGGAGACTTTGGCTCTTATTACACATGAGGAACACGGTGGAGATGTTTCGATCATGAGACACAATACATGGCTGTGAAGATCTTGACATGTATGAATGTTTAGTTGCTCAACGTGTTTTGAGTGTGCAGGTTACACAAGCTGAGCAAAATCAGAGGCATAATTTGTTCCATACAAAGGGAGTTGTGAAGGAACGTTCTATTCGCGTCATCATAGATGGAGGGAGCTGCAACAACTTGGCTAGCATGGAGATGGTGGAGAAGCTATCTGCAGGTTACACAAGCTGAGCAAAATCAGAGGCATAATTTGTTCCATACAAAGGGAGTTGTGAAGGAACGTTCTATTCGCGTCATCATAGATGGAGGGAGCTGCAACAACTTGGCTAGCATGGAGATGGTGGAGAAGCTATCTCTCACCACAAGACCACATCCACATCCTTACTACATCCAATGGTTCAACAACAGCGGCAAGATTAAGGTAACACGTACTGTTTGTGTGCATTTTAGTATCTCTACATATGCTGATTATGTTGATTGTGATGTGGTACCTATGCAAGCATGTTCCTTGTTACTTGGTAGACCATGGCAATTTGATAAAAATTCTGTACACCATGGTAGAAACAATCAAGTATACTCTTGTTCATAAGGATAAAAATATTACTTTGCTTCCTATGACTCTCGAGTCCATTTTGAAAGATGATATTAATAGAGCTAATAAAGCAAAACAGGAGAAAAATAAGAGTGAAAATCAGATTGTGGCAAAAGAATTTGAGCAACACATGAAGCCTAATAATAAACCATCTCGTTGTTTCGAAATTAAATTGAAAAGTGCATGTTTACTTGCCACCAAATCGATATTGATGAGCTAGATTTTAGCAAATCTATTTGCTATGCTTTTGTGTGCAAAGAGGCATTATTTTCATTCGAGGACGTGCCTTCCTCTTTGCCCCCGCTGTCACTAACATTTTGCAGAGTTCGTGACATCTTTCCACAAGGCGTGCCACCGGATTACCACCTATTCAAGGGATTGAGCATCAAATTGACTTAATTCGGTGCATCATTACCCAACCGTGCACCATACCGTACCAATCCAGAGGAGACGAAGGAGATTATCGTCAAGTACAGGAGTTGCTCGACAAAGGTTATATCGCGAATCCCTTAGTCCTTGTGTTGTTCCTATTATTCTAGTGCCGAAAAAGGATGGTACGTCACGTATGTGTGTTGATTGTAGAGGCATTAATAATATTACTATTCGTTATCGTCACCCTATTCCTAGGCTAGATGATATGCTTGATGAATTGAGTGGCTCTACAATATTCTCCAAAGTTGATTTGCGTAGTGGATACCATCAAATTCGTATGAAATTGGGAGATGAATGGAAAACAGCATTTAAAACTAAGTTTGGATTATATGAGTGGTTAGTCATGCCTTTTGGGTTAACTAATGCACCTAGTACTTTCATGAGATTAATGAGCGAAGTTTTACGTGCTTTCATTGGACGATTTGTGGTAGTCTATTTTGATGATATCTTGATTTATAGCAAATCTTTGGAAGAACATTTGGAACATTTACGTGCTGTTTTTAATGCTCTACGTGATGCACGTTTGTTTGGTAACCTTGGGAAGTGCACCTTTTGCACCGACCGAGTATATTTTCTTGGCTATGTTGTTACTCCACAGGGAATTGAAGTTGATAAAGCCAAGATTGAAGCTATTGAGAGTTGGCCGCAGCCCAAAACGGTCACACAAGTGAGGAGTTTCCTTGGCCTCGCTGGTTTCTATAGGCGTTTTGTGAGAGATTTCAGCACCATTGCTGCACCTCTCAACAAGCTTACAAAGAAGGATGTGCCTTTTGTTTGGGGTACTAAGACTTTTGAGCTTGAATGTGATGCTAGTGGAATTGGATTAGGAGGTGTGTTATTACAAGATGGCAAACCTGTTGCATACTTTTCTGAAAAATTGAGTGGGCCTAGTCTGAATTACTCTACTTATGATAAAGAATTATATGCTCTTGTTCGGACTTTAGAAACATGGCAACATTATTTATGGCCCAAAGAATTTGTTATACATTCTGATCATGAATCTTTGAAACATATTAAAAGTCAAGCTAAACTGAATCGTAGACATGCTAAATGGGTTGAATTCATTGAGACTTTCCCTTATGTCATTAAACACAAGAAGGGTAAAGAAAATGTTATTCTTGATGCATTGTCTAAATCGCTATAATATGCTTTCACAACTTGACTTCAAAATATTTGGTTTGGGGACCATCAAAGATCAATATGTGCATGATGCTGATTTTAAAGATGTATTGCAGAATTGTAAAGAAGGAAGAACATGGAACAAGTTTGTCGTTAATGATGGATTTGTGTTCGTGCTAACAAGCTATGCATTCCAGCTAGCTCCGTTCGTCTTTTGTTGTTGCAGGAGGCGCATGGAGGAGGATTAATGGGACACTTTGGCGTGAAGAAGACGGAGGACGTACTTGCTACACATTTCTTTTGGCCAAAGATGAGGCGGATGTTGAGCGTTTTATTGCTCATTGCACTACATGTCAAAAAGCTAAGTCACGACTCAATCCTCATGGTTTATATATGCCTTTGCTGTACACTAGTGTTCCTTGGGAGGATATATCTATGGACTTTGTTTTAGGTTTACCTAGAACAAAGAAGGGAGGGATAGCATATTTGTTGTCGTGGATAGATTCTCGAAAATGGCACACTTTATACCATGTCATAAAAGCGATGATCTTTGTCAATGTTGCTGATTTGTTCTTTCATGAAATTATTCGCTTGCATGGTGTGCCAAATACTATTGTTTCAGATCGTGATACTAAATTTCTTAGCCACTTTTGGAGATGTTTATGGGCTAAGTTGGGGACTAAACTGCTTTTTAGTACTACTTGTCACCCCCAAACTGATGGACAAACTGAAGTAGTCAATAGAACATTGTCTACTATGCTTAGGGCTGTTCTAAAGAACAATAAGAAAATGTGGGAGGAATGCTTGCCTCATATTGAATTTGCTTATAATCGTTCATTGCATTCTACTACTAAGATGTGCCCTTTTGAAGTTGTGTATGGTTTCCTACCTCGTGCACCTATTGATTTGTTGCCTCTTCCATCTTCGGAGTAGGTTAATTTTGATGCTAAAGAACGTGCTGAATTGATTTTAAAAATGCATGAGTTAACTAAGGAAAACAATGAGCGTATGAATGCTAAATATAAACTTGCTGGAGATAAGGGTAGAAAACATGTTGTGTTTGCACGGAGATCTTGTTTGGTTACATTTGCGTAAGGATAGATTTCTGATTTGCGCAAATCAAAGCTAATGCCACGTCTGCTGGTCCCTTTAAGGTGTTGGAGAAAGTAAATGATAATGCATATAAACTTGAGCTGCTTGCAGATTTTGGGGTTAGTCCCACTTTTAACATTGCAGATTTGAAGCCATATTTGGGTGAGGAAGATGAACTTCCATCGAGGACGACTTCATTTCAAGAAGGGAGGATGATGAGGACATCAATACCATTGTTACACCCACAGCCCTCTTGCTATACATCTTGGACCAATTACTAGAGCTCACAAGACGCCAACTAAATTACTGGTACTTTCGTTTCTTGGTAATGATTCTAATGTTCATGAGAATATGATCTTGCTTAAATTGGATACATTTGTTTTGCTTACAAATGAAGGGCCTAGCTTGGAGAAGGATGAACATTGGAGCAAGAACAAGCATGGAGATGATGGCATGCGCAAGGGGACAAGAATGGAGTTACAAGTGATGATTTCAGGACTTTGAAGCCACCATAATGAGTGCATGAAGCCTTGGACGAAAGATACAAGATGCCACTTCATAAATTTCGTCCAGAGGCTATTCTAGGTGTTCGTCACCTTATTATTGGGCCAGGCCCATGTAATTTCGAAATACATTAGTATAGGCTATTTTTAGAGTCCGTATGTGTGGGGAAACAAGAGATAGGGTTAGTTTGGACCCCTCCACCAAGGGCCACGAAATTCACCCCTCTTCCTCCATATATACAGCCCTTAGGGCACCGTTTAGACTGGGGTTTTGTTTAGATTAAAAGTTCGCCATAGCTGCAACCCGCGTGCCGTTTGTGTTCAACGACTGGACAAAGCGTCCACAGAACTCCACCTTGATCAATAAAGCTTTCATCTTATATTCGCAATATCCGAATTGCAATCTCGGTTTCTTGCTTGTTCTTCGTTTGCTCGCAGGAAGCAGACCCTCATGGTCGAGTTGATCGTGCTCGGCGTGGTCAATAACCTCTCGGAGTTGGTTTAGCGATTGCTAAGGCGCGGCGTCCTCGCACGTTCGTAGTCGGATCGTCAAAGTCGACTTCCACCAAAGCGAAATCCACCATCTCATCGAAGGCGGGCACCTTTGCCTCTATCGAGCACGCGTTTGACGGCCCTAATTGAGCCCTTGGTTGACCCACGACATCAACCGTCGTGGAGGTCCCAGCGGAATGGAGGCGGCGGCTTCTGCTGCCCTTTGGAGCGGTGATATAGAACCACTCCTGCCGCCCAAGCCGAGCTCCTCTTGGAAGGAGCCCTCGGGCCACGGGCATCGGCCCTCCTGCGTCTGACTGCCCCGCCAACTCGCTTGGCGCCCCGATCATCTTCACCACATCGAAGGTCTTGACCACAGGCTGAAGTGGGGGTGACGCGGAGGAAGGCTTCATGACGACGATGAATGCGGAGATATGGAGGATGGACTCGGAGCAAAGTCGTGGAATTCCAACCCATAGTAAAACATGATCCCTCTCACAAAAGGATCCGTCGGAAGCCTAAACCCACGGAGGTGGGATCTAAAGCGACATACTCGCCGGGCTCGGGGGTGGGGATGGCCTGCCCTTCGGCGGGCAACCTGTGCAAAATCTCGTAGGACAGGTACTTGGCTTCTCGCGGCTTTAGCACGTCCTCCTCGGCCACCGGCCGTGAAGGTCGGAGCCGGACATTGTTGAAGGTCCGAAGCGCTCGAATCTGGGGCTCTGGGTGTTGGAACTTGGAGCAAGGAGAAGATTCGGTGGAAGATTGTAGAAAAGGAACGAGCCTTGGTCCTATTATAAAGAGGGAGAATACCAAGAGCCGTCTCCGTGACCGTTCGGGACTCGCCTTCGATAGAGGAGGCGTGGCGACGGGCGCGGTTGGGTTACCCACGTTCGTATTGATGAGAATCCGGAATAAGGGAACACGATCTCTGCTTCGACAAGGCGTGCCAAGGAAACCGCTAAACGCTACCGAGGCGGTATAATAAAAATGATTTAAGTAAAGGCTTGGTAGTGGTGTGACGTCATGCCGCAAAATCGTCGCCAGATTGAACTTGTGTACATTTTATTCTCTCTACGGTGGAATGTGGAATTTATTTTGCAGAGCCGGACACTATCTTGGTGTTCATAATCTTCTATGGATTATTTGGAGGAGGAACCCGCCATGCAATGCCGAACATTATGCGTGCCGGACTCATCGTCATTGAAGCGAGTTCAGGGCTACTAAGGAGTCTGGACTAGGGGTGTCCGGACAGCGGACTATCATCGTCTGCGGGACTCCAAGACTACGAAGATACAAGATTGAAGACTCCGTCCCGTGTCCGGATGGGACTTTCCTTGGCGTGGAAGGCAAGCTTGGCAATACGGATATGTAGATCTCCTACCATTGTAACCGACTCTGTGTAACCCTAGCCCTCTCCGGTGTCTATATAAACCGGAGGGCTTTAGTCCGTAGGACACAACATCCATTACAACAATCATACCATAGGCTAGCTTCTAGGGTTTAGCCTCCTTGATCTCGTGGTAGATCCACTCTTGTACTACCCATATTATCAATATTAATCAAGCAGGACGTAGGGTTTTACCTCCATCAAGAGGGCCCGAACCTGGGTAAAACATCGTGTCCCTCGTCTCCTGTTACCATCCGCCTAGATGCACAGTTCGGGACCCCCTACCCGAGATCCGCCGGTTTTGACACCGACAAAGGGTTTGGAGGATTCAAACGCAATTGGAGACACGGATGTTTTTGGCGTGGTTCCGATAGGTGGTGCTATCGTACATCCACGTTGATGGAGACTTCAACCCACGAAGGGTAATGGCTGCGCGAGTCCACGGAGGGCTCCACCCACGAAGGGTCCACGAAGAAGAAACCTTGTCTATCCCACCATGGCCATCTCCCACGAAGGACTTGCCTCACTAGCGGTAGATCTTCACGAAGTAGGCGATCTCCTTGCCCTTACAAACTCCTTGGTTCAACTCCACAATCTTGTCGGAGGCTCCCAAGTGACACCTAGCCAATCTAGGAGACACCACTCTCCAAGAAGTAACAAATGGTGCGTTGATGATGAACTCCTCGCTCTTGTGTTTCAAATGATAGTCTCCCCAACACTCAACTCTCTCTCAATGGGTTTGGATCTGGTGAAAAGAAGATTTGAGTGGAAAGCAACTTGGGGAAGGCTAGAGATCAAGATTCATATGGTAGGAATGGAATATCTTGGCCTCAACACATGAGTAGGTGGTTCTCTCTCAGAAATGGTAAGTTGGAAGTGTAGGTTCGTTCTGATGGCTCTCTACACGAATGAAGAGGAGGTGGAGGGGTATATATAGCCTCCACACAAAATCTAACCGTTACACACAATTTACCAAACTCGATGGGACCGAATTGTTAAACTCGGTTGAACCGATTTAGTAAACCTAGTGAACGTTAGTGAATTTCGGTGGGACCGACATGCATCTCGGTGAGACCGATTCGGTTAGGGTTAGGGCATAACGTAATCTCGGTAAGACCGATTACACAAACTCGGTGAGACCGATTTGGTAATAAGCTTTCCAGAGAGTTCGTCAGGTAAACTCAGTGGGACCGATTTGCTCTTTTCGGTGAGACCGAAATGTTACAAAAAGGAAACAGAGAGTTTACATTGCAATCTCGGTGGGACCGATCGCTCACTCCGGTTGGACCGAAACGTTACGAAGGGAAACAGAGATATTGCAACCCCATCTCGGTGAGACTGATATCCCTATCGGTAAGACCGATTTTCTTAGGGTTTGTGGCAGTGGCTATGACTTTTGGAATCGGTGGCGCTGGATAGGAAGTTTCGGTGTGACCAATTTTGGCTTTGGGTTTAGGTCATTTGTGGATGTGGGAAAGTAGTTGAGGGTTTTGGAGCATATCACTAAGCACATGAAGCAAGAGGCTCATTAAGCAACACCTCATCCCTCCTTGATAGTATTGGCTTTTCCTATAGACTCAATGTGATCTTGGATCACTAAAATGTAAAATGAAGAGTCTTGAGCTTTTGAGCTTGAGCCAATCCTTTGTCCTTAGTATTTTGAGGGATCCACTTTCATCATCCATGCCATGCCATTCATTGAGCTTTCCTGAAATAATAGTCTTGGAATAGTATTAGCTCAATGAGCTATATGTTGTTATAATTACCAAAACCACCTAGGGATAGTTGCACTTTCATCCCCTGACCGCTGGGACCCACCAGCTACATCTTCGCAGGCAAGGAAGTGCCTGACAGTCGGGACCCACCTGGTTGAAGCGTACGTAGCGTTGTCATTCGTGTGACGTATGTATACATATATACTGGTGGATGTAGAGGCGCGCATGTGTCGTAGTAGAGGCGCGCACATAGCATGTACATGTACGTACAGCGGCCAGGGTGCAAGAAAGAAAATACGGCCACGTATGTGTACATACGGACAGGGTCTCGAACGCCTACTCGCGCATACGTACGGCGAGGGCTCGTGTACATGGCTGCATCGGAACGGAGAAACAACCTCATTGTCGTGTTCATGGGGAGGCAATGGAATGCTCGTGTTCATGGGGAGGCAATGGAATGCGTCGTGTTCATCGGGAGGCAACAGAACGCGTGGGAGCCAACCGGCTGGGTCAGAACGGAATGCGTGGTTGTGTTCATCGGGAGGGCTTGGACGGAACAGGCGATGGAAATGAGGCCTGGCGTACCGCAGAACAGAGGAAACGGACCTCCTATGTTCGGAATGGGGTCCTGTTGATCGGGAGGGGTGTGGCGTACCGCAAAACGAGGAAATGGACCTCCTGCGGTCGAAACGGGGGTCCTGTTGATCGGGAGGGGTGTGGCATACCGCAAAACGGACGAAACGGACTTGTGTTGGAGCTCTACAGTTGAAACGGGGGTCCTGTTGATCGGGAGGGGTGTGGCATACCGCAAAATGGACGAAACGGACTTGTGTTGGGCGCCACGGTCAAGCGGGGTCTGTTTATCGGGAGGGTGTGGCGTACCACAAAGCAGGACTCCACGGATACTGTTCATCTCCACCGTCGACCTCCTCTAGCCTCCACGGGCTACCGTCAACCTCCTCCAGCCTCCACGGGCTCCTGTTCATCACGCCTCGACCGTGAGCTACTCCACCGGCTCCTGTTCAACCACCCTCCTTTGGCACCCTCCACCGTCTCATGCTCATCCAGCCCCCACACCACGTGGTCTGTTCAACCACCCTCCACGGCCACCCATCCACCGCTCTCTGCTCATCCAGCCCTCCACACCATGGGGTCCTGTTCATCCAGAGGCAACGCCACCGCTCACTATTCATCCACCCCCCCGCAATGCTCACTGTTCATCCAATCAATTGGCTTTAGTTAGCAGCAGTAGCGAAGGAATCGCTCGATCGGGTTTAGTTAACAGCCATCGATCGATCGCTTGTGTTCGATGAACGCGTAGCTGCGATCTGTAATCGCGGGTTGATTAGAGCCCAACGCCCGCTTCGGGTTCGCGAGCCAACGCCTACACACACAGCTGCACAGACGAGAGAAATGCGCATCGCTTGGCCCCCGACCTCCCACCGTAACCGGCAACTCCCCGAAATTTTCCTTCCCCTCACTTCTACCACGGTTTTTTTTGTCATGGACGGCCCAAAGAATGTCATGCAGCTACGTCTCCAGCCTGTCCAGGACGAAAAGCCCATTTTCTGTCATGATTTTTTGTCATAGAAGTAGGATCCCACCACATCTATGATGATATCGGGTTTTGTCACAATTATCGTCATAGAAGTGTCATATGTATGACATAATTTTTTTTCGTTCGGCCCAAAATGTCATGGATGTGTCTTTTTTTGTAGTGTTTGCTCTTCTTGTAGCAAGAAGATGTTCAACAAAGTTTTGTTTATCTCTTTGTGATCTAGCATTTCAATATCAAATTCCTACAAAAGAAAAGACCACCTCATCCGACAAGGTTTTGTATCTTTGATGTCAAGGACCTCCTTTGTCGCTTGACGATTTGTATAGAATATGATCTTGGTGTCACTGATGTAGGGCCTGAACTTTTCACAAGAAAAAATTACTGTATATAACTCTCTATCATTCTTAGCATAATTCCTTTGAGCTTCCGTGAGAGTATGACTAGCATAATAAATGATATTAAAAAATTTACCATCATGTTGGCCTCACACTGCACTTACCGAATTTTTGTCACTTACACACACCACCTCACAGGGTTGGTCCCAGTTCGGAGGCGTGATGATGGGTGCATTGAGTAGGGCGTATTTAAGCCTCTCAAAAGATACCTTGCACTCGTTATTAAACATGAATGGGACATCCTTCTACAAAAGGTTAGTAAGAGGTTTCCAAATATAAGAAAACTTTTTGATGAAGCGACTATAGAAGCTAGCATGCCCAGGGAAACTCATTATCCCTTATATGTCTCTTGGATAACGGAGCTTCTCTACGGTATCTATTTTTCCTTTACCCACCTCAATACTTTTTCTTAATATTTTATGCCCTAGGACAATACCTTCATTGACCATAACATTGAGGGATTGTAAAGACAATATTTTAAGACAAGGTTGGTATCCTCACATCTCTATATAACTTCATCAAGATTGTAAAGACAATCATCAAAAGAACTCCCATAGACAAATAAATCATCCATGAAAAATTCCATGATCCGTTCAACAAAATCAGCAAACATAACATTCATACATCTTTGAAAAGTAGTTGATGTGTTACATAAGCCATATGGCATTCGATGGTAAGAGTACATAGCAAAGGGCAAGTGAAAGTGGTTTCCTCTTGATCTTCAGGATGCACCGCTATTTGCAAAAATCTCGAGTATCCGTCCAGCTAACAGAAGTGAGTATTCATGTCAAGCCTTTCTAGCATTTGATCGATAAACGGTAGAGGATAATGATCTTTGCGGGTCTCCTTAGTCAGCTTCTTGAAATCAATGCACATTCTATACCCGACTATTGTTCTAGTGGGGATTAGTTCATTATGCTTATTAGGTACTACAATAAACCCTCCCTTCTTGGGCATACAATGAACTAGACTCACCCACTTGCTTTAAAACACATGGTATATAATACCTGCAATAAGTAGATGGATTGTTTCCTTTCTTACCACCTCCTTCATTTCGGGATACAGTTTCCTTTGGTACTCACGAACCAGTTCAGCTCCTTTCAAACACACACACACACACACACACACACACACACACACATATATATCTCCCTAATAATAAAGCACGGATTGGGTCTCCGGATTCACCGTCGTGGCGTTTTTGCACAATGGTCCATGTGATTTTCTGTATTCAACCCGCAGTCCTACTAATAGGTAAAAATCGAACCGGTACACGCGAGAAAAAAGAAAAGAAAATAAGCAGTTGCTCGCACGATCCAACCTCCCGATACCAACTCCACTCCGGTAGCCGCCACCTCCCCGCCACTCCCCGCACTGCCGCCGCCCGCCGCCCTTTGCCGACGCCGCTGATCCTCCTATCGCGCGCCCGCATGGACCCTTTGTCGTTGCCAGCGCTACCATCGTCTACCCGCACGGCGCTTATCCCTACCCCAAGTGCCCCACACACGCGGTCTTCCAACGCGCAAGCAACCATGCGGCAAAGCATTCCACCGCCGACGATACTCGACGCTACGGCGACGGATCCCCGCCCCTTCTACCATGGCTCGTTGGACCCTTCCACTTGGCTCCTGCGGCAAGAGATCGATCGAGAGAGGCCAAGGGAAGTGTTGGTCTGAAGGTTGGACCGTCACAGAAAACAAGCCGCCACTCCGATGGGACAGAGCCGACGCGCGCGTTGGCTGTAGGTTAGCTTCTGCTGGATGGTGACAAAGGACATGGAAAAGAAGCTTGTGGGGTGCGGCCTGATGGACAGGGAATGAGAGGGTGACGGTGGCCTGAAGATGAAGGTACGGTTGTGGCCGGACCACAAGAGCATGGCCATGGCTGTTCTAGAGTATGGCAACGGTGCAAAATCAACTGTCTCCCTGGTCGAAGCAGATGCTCGGGGTCACGTCCAATGTTGCCACCGAGTTTGCCGGAGGAGCAAAAACATCTGTCGAGCTGTCCAATGTCGCCCGCGGCGGCTACAACAGGGGTATGTATCCCCTTGAAAGCAACAAGTAGCAGCCTTATGTGCTATGTGTTTGTATAGATGTGTGGTAGTAACCAAGCAGCAGTATGAACATAATCGCAACAGCAGGCTGCTGCTCTCCTCCCTAATTAGCAACGGCAGAGCAATCTCGAAAAATAGTTGGAATAATTAAAAGATTCTAATGAGTTTATTTTGGCATATCGTAACATTTAGTGTGTATATCTGAGTTCAGACCAGCTATCATGGTTACGCATCTTGGTTTGGTCTCGATCAAGTAGCATCATCTTGATCCCTGTTTGAGTTATTGTTTACATCCCTGTCTCTCGCTCGCTATTTAGCTCTTTCTTCACAGCATGTTGATTCTAAGATTCCAATAGTATTTGGAAAGTAGCAAATTAATAAGGTAAAAGGGATTATGTCGGGCTAGTAATTAAAAGGAAGGGTCTGATTGTGGGCTGAATATTTGAAGGCGGTTGATTGTATGAACACGGAAGGAATGATTTGATTATGGGCTGAATATTTGAAGATGGTTGAGGAGGATCGTGTGATCCGGACAAACTTGACCACCATTGACAATGGTGACGAAAAGAAGAATTAGCAACAACAATGTGTCTCTAGAAATGTACAATTTTTTGTTTCTCCAGTTGCAACGATGGCCGTTTGTATCGATGCTAACAACATTTTTTTGCTATGGATCTCTACAGGCCCAAAAATAAAAGCAAATCACATGCTACCAAGTCAATTAAAGTCTTCCATAAGATGTATTAATATGTCAATCAACCGTGTCATCTCATTATTTATGCTTTTTATTAATATTAATGTTATTTAGAGAGAGAAGGCAGTACGTCTTCTCCTTATTACAATTGAAACCATGTTTTAGGACCTCTAGAGCTTGATACCTACTATTTTTGTTTTCTAGAATTGTTTGTGTAAAATGCCAGTATTTCAATTTTTTTAATTTGTTAATATTGTGTGGCAGCGGCACAAATCGCTGACAATTGGTGCTCACTGGGCACCCGCACATGCCAACACCACATCTACAACCATCATGGAATATATTTCAAGTGGGGAGAAGATAACCAGTTCTATTTTAACCCAGTTCTATTTTAACTTAGAATATGATGATGAATCATAGCTCTATATAGAAAATTCAAGTTCATTTGGAATCCGTATATAACTTCCTATTGTGTGGGTCTAAAATTTTGGTGCGCATTAAATTTCGCATGAACTATCATTGTCTCCTCGCCACTTGCAAACCGTGGCTCCGATGATCCACGACAGGGGATGACGACCCACGGCGAGATAGGATGACGACGTATGGCTGCTGCTTCCAATCACCACCATGGACCCGCCACTCCACCGACCACGGCTGGGGACGACCACCCATGGATGTAACTCCCCAGCACCGGTCTTCTCCATCGGTGCAGCAAGCTGCTCCTCCATCCTGTCCGTCACAGCCAACGCCAAAGGCCTCCTCCGCGCCTCCTCGACCCATGCCGCCGCCCGTGCTGCAGCCTCAGCTGTCTCGAGGCTGCAGCTCCCTTCATCTGAGGCCGCTATGGTGCCGCCTCGGCTGGCCAGAGCTAAGGCCCAAGTCCAAGGTGTCGGTAAGTACACAAACATTCGATTAATGTCTATATCGTGCACTGATTAGGGACTTGAAAAAGCAGGGTAGTTTGAGCTAGCACAAAAGCCCATCAAGAGATTAATTCAAGTGCTTCTGAATTGTTAGGACCTCAAAGTTTCAAGCAGAAGCCCAAAAGAAGAAGGATAAAGAACATCTGATAAAAATCCCTTGAGTTAGTACAAACACGTATGATTTCTTCACATGCACAGTGCGCTGGTACATAGTTTCAGATTTCCAATGGATACTGGTGTTGTTTTTTTTGCTGGTGGATACTGGTGTTATTGCTTGACATCTTTCGAGGGTCTACTTTATGATGGTTATGAAGATTCATCAATGGTCTCAGTGCTATCGGTCTAATGAAATAACATGACTGCAGTCCGTCGTTGATTTGCCTTTGAAGAGGTGCAGACTCCCGATTCAGCAGCAACTGCAGAAAAATTCCAAATATTCGTGATGCACTACTAGACCATCATGTGAATAATGCCTTTTACTGTAAAGAGTGTCGTCTTTTCTTTGAACTTATGGGTGTTAAATTTCAGCATTTTCCATTGTTCTTCAGTGCACTAAAGAATAGTGAAATCCTGGCTTTTGGTTCAGTTTGTAGCCTATATGTGCAAGTTAGTGGAAATATGCGTTGTTCCTCACTGTTTCAGTGTGTCTGTAACGAGCAACTTTTTTTATGACAGTATTTTTTTGTAAATATACCTGTATTTGGTAGTGTAACATACACTTCAAAATAGTAGCATGGTCTTTGTATGGTTATTTCAGTCAGCAACATTGCATTAGGGTCTTTGATGGCTGTGCACATAGTGATGCTTACAACTGCTTTAAATTATTTGGATAGCGTCAGTTGTTGGACATGCATTGCTGAATTTCCGCAAATACTGAACTAGAGTTTTGTCTCATCGGATTAGTTATTTCATTGGTCTCCCAGTTGTCTCTGAACTGATCATTTTTCATCTCTGCATTTTGCTAGATACTACTATTGAAGATAGTGCAGTATGTGTGGAGGAATGTCCAATTACAGGTGCACGAATGTGGTGGATCAACTCTTCTTCACCTTGGGATTGATCTTATTTAGATGTATTATGAATTTATGATGAGATGGACACCGTTGTAGACCATGCCGGCCGCCGTCGCGCACGCCGACCGCTTCACCTTTCCCAATCTAGCAGACCAGCACTGCCGCTCCCAATCTCTTTATACAGAGATGATGGCAAAGGAGGAAGAGGCGTTGTCAAGGTAAATGAAGAAGAGGAGGCCAGAAAAAGAGAATCAACAAGGCAGAAGCTTTTTAATCTCAAGGCATGATTCTGCAGGTTGGATGAGCTGCTGACAAAAGCACGTCTGTATTCTCAATTTCTACTTGAAAATATGGACCATCAGGTACATATTATGTTGGTAGTTATTCAAATAAAAAATAAGCTACACACTCCAATTCGCTAAATTTGTTGCAGTTCGCTAAATCATTTTTAATAGGCTACACACTCCAATTCAGATATTTGATTAGACCTCAAACAGATAATTTGATAAGCTTGTCCTCGAAAATGCAAGTGAATTTTTTTTGATCCAAAGTAAGCTTTTCTTCAATGAATGCTAAAAAAAGCTTTTGTTCAAAGAAACTTACAACTTAGGTATTGCACTACTGATGGTGTTCACTTGGTGGTCAAACTTCTTTTCCCCTCATACATAGACATGGTACAAATTCATTTGACTTACGTTACCTCAATGGCATGGTTCCGTGTTTGAAATTCAAAGAGTGGTGTGGACCGTGCTTTGATTGGGGAGGCACAGATAGTGCGTAAAGGAAGAAGTAGAAGGTAGAAGATTGATGCCCCCGTGGCAACGCACGGGCCCTTTTGCTAGTATATCTCTCCCTAATAATAAAGCACGGATTGGGTCTCCGGGTTCACCGTCACAATACGCTTCTTCTCGCAAGTTTACGCTTTCACTTTGAATTTAAAACATATAGGCGAGGTGGTACTAATTCGGGGAACCACGTCGTGTGCATAATCGTTCGCTAGCCGCTTTGCTGATCTCCTTCTTCTTTTTAATCCAATCTCTCGCATCATGCCAGCTCGGCCCGTGCTGGACGCATCCCTCGCATCCAGGGACCCCTCGATCGACCGCGAGTTCCAATCTGGAGCGTCATGGACGGCTGAGCGGACATCGCTACAACACGTCCATTAAACGAAACCTTCGATCGACTGCAAGTTCCACCTAGATCGCCAAAACACCATCAACTTCGCCGGAGCAGCATGGAGGCCTGGGCGCGTGACTACGCAGATCCCTTCAATTGCTACGGCGCCCCACCAACCCAAGTTCAGTTTCCTCCTTCGCCGACGACCGGCGCAGGGGGCGGTTCTCCAAGGACAGGCACTCAAACTGGACGGGCCCGCCCTGCCGAGGCGCTGAAGCGCCATATTGAGCGACGGCAGCCGCGGCGTGTTGGTCATCGCCTCGACGGACTCAGATTGGTGGGCTGAGGCGGTTAAACACCGTGTTAAAGGACGGTGGCCGGCGCGTATTGCTCGCTCTCAATGGGATTCAGATCACGGGCCAAAGAAGAGGTCCGTCTTGGTATGGAGGTGACTGGCCTGGAGCCCCAGACAACGGCCAGGAAAACCTACCGTCCAGTCCCCGCCGTTGTCGTCGTGAAGGGGTTGCACAACATGGCACTTACCGTGCAAGGATTTCATGCACACACCATGCAGCTGTTGGGCAATCTCCAGGATGAGAACGGGGTCCAGGTCGCCGTCGCATGCAACCAGCACTCCAAGGGTATTAAGTAATCAAAATCTGCACGTTCAATCTTTCTTTTCTTTTCTTTTTTTTGCTTCTCCTTTTCTTATTGTATTTTCTTTTTAGTGATTAGGTATAAGCAGCTTCACTGGGATATAGATGTGGGTTACATATAGGCGGAACTTCTTGCTATTTACTAAAAGAAACAAATGCAATATTCTTACTCTCATGAAACATGCAGAGAGCTACGTTTGACATGTGTATTTTGATCTATTCATACAATTTATTATTTCCAGAACTTCTTATGTCTACTAGGTAGCTTGCTGCCAACTAGAACTTGATCAGTAGCCGGTCAATAAAAAGGTTACTTTAGAAAAAAATAAACTAGAAATACAATGCTGTTCTTCTTTTTTTTGAACACAGTACATATGCAAACGCTCATATACCCGCGCATACGCTCATCCCTACGAATGTACACATGCACACCCTACCCCTATGAGCACCTCTGAAAGACTGAGACGGCATATCATCTTGAAATTTACAAAGTCACCGTAGGCACCTCATCGTCGACGGGAACGTCTCCTCCCACTGAATGCACATTACCGGAAATCCTGAAATAACAGAATTAGTATTTGGCCGTTTACCACGGTGAACTTAGTATCCATGTGCAACTTCTCTAATCAGTTGATCCATACCTGAATCATTAATTGTTCCTTTTATGTTTATGTGTTTCCTGATCGGGCCCCATGCGACCTCTTGCATTGAGCTCTTTGCTGCATACCTGTTGGTAAAAGCCAATAATTTACATAGAATTTCTCTGAGTGTACCAAGTTTACTTGGTATACAATTTGCTTAGGTATGAGTTTCTAAGTTGGAGAAGTAAAAACTTATCCGACTATGCATACACAGATGGTTCTGGTATGCCACTACACCATTATAAAACTTTTGATGATAGCTGGACAATCAAGTTTTCTTTTGATTGGCCTTTTTTCATTTCTATGGAATATCCCCTGACCTTTCGAATAATTAACCCACAATACACAGTGATGGAATTAAAGAGAAACACCATGATATTCTGGTTAATCAACCCACAGTCCATCTTCTAAAATAAATCCTTATTTTAAACTCTAACTCCAATTTTAATATGCTATATATGAAATTTGATTAGAAAAATGTGTAGAATCTAAACATGATGTTATTTTACCTGTTAACCATTCTTGAAATGCTATGTAGGGTGCAACCTTAGTAAATAGCGCATGATCCGTTTTTCCTTCGTTTGGGCGCTGATCCTAATTGGAAACGAACACCTCAACCAACCAGATTAAACACGAAAGAAACCAATGATAACCACGCATGCACGCATCGGCAAATCTCGCAAGAAAAAACATATTTCTCATATTATGATGAGAGACATGACCTTTGGATTGAACAAATTCAAGCACATAGTGGACGTGTGCGCACTGAGGCCACCATGAGCGATGCTGGAAAGGAGGAAAAATGGCAACACATATGGGATGCCAGGTTGAGTAAAGGACGTGAACCTATTCGGAGCCATGATTATTGATTTAGGGAGGTGTGGTATTTTTTCCCGTTGCAACGCACAGGCTCTTTTGCTAGTATATATATATATATATATATATCTCCCTAATAATAAAGCACGGATTGGGTCTCCGGGTTCACCGTCGCGGCGTTTTTACAAAAAGATCCCTGTGTTTTTAATATACAACCCGCAGTCCTTGAAATAAGTCATAAGGTCATCGAACCGACACGGCGAGATAAAAAAATAACCCACCCGCACAACCTCACGACCCCAATCCTATCTCCGCCTCCGCCACCTCGTGTAACGTGGCGCCCCGCCGCCGCTGTGCTCAGCCCTCCTCTCCCCCCCCCTTGCATGGCTTCGTGGTTGGATCTGCCGCTGCCGATCGATTTTGCCTTGAGCGCAAACATGAGCTCATGGCGCGCCGCATCTTCGCCCGACGGAAGGAGCGGAGATCTTATTCTTGGAGGCCGTGATTGGGGGAAGACGGCGGGGAGTATGATGAGGTCGGGGAGGAGAGGTTGGAGGGATGGACGCGGGAGTCAAGCCGCCACGAACGGCGAATCAACTACACGTGCCTCATATCCCTCGCTCCATGGTGCCCCTCCTCGCTTCGCGGTCGCGGAATCCAGACAAGATCGGCAGGATTCGCTCCCGGGCGAGGTTTTTCTCTCTATAAGTCGTTGCCTCGACCCATGGGAACTCTGACGGACGGTTCACATGCCGGCAGCCGGCGGGACGGCGGATCGGCTCCAACCGCCTCCACCCTCACCTCCTCCACGACCTACACAGGCAGGACGCCCGAGGTGACCGCGTGTTGCTTTGTGCTTACCCTGTGTGTTTGTGTTTGCTTTCCACTGCGTGCGTACTTGGCTCACACGTGTGTGTCTATGTGTTGCGTGTGTGCTGATGGAAGTTTTGCTGCTACTTAGTACTTCCTATTACAGTAGATAGAAGATGATTTGTATGTTCTAAATTCTTCCAAATTGAACTGACTATTTGTTATCTCTTCTCTCTAGATCAGAGAAGATGTTACTATTTTTTTAGAAAGGAAAGTAGGATTTGAACGCCATCCGCGAGTCATCCATCTGAGAGGTACCCCATCCTATAACATGAGTACTAGATTCTGTATAATCAGATCATGAACGATGACCTTGCTGTTGTAATTCTCAGTGTGTACTTTTGCTATTGTACTATTGCTTGAGAATCTGGGCTGGATTTATGATAGTTAGTAATTATGTGATGAGGTTTCAGTGATTGAAAACATTTTAGATGAGGTTGTGCATCTCTGGTGATTGAAAACATTTTAGATCTGTAGACTATTCACATATGAGTTTCTCTTTTTTATTTCTCGATGTATGTTTCGAATTTTGGTCTAAAATTTTTAGGGGTTATCTTAGCATGTTCTATGAACATGCATGATTTTTTTCAGATTTTTTCGCAATGTTTAAATTTGAACTTGGGCCGCATGTCACCGTAGCGCATGTCACCTGATCCCAGTCCACTCACGATGCCGGTTCCCTCGACGGCCTCTCGCTGTGATTGCAGTGCGATGCATTAGACCAGGTGCATGCATGGTGTATTTTGTGGAGGGTGGCCCTGTGACGCCCCCGATTCAATCGTACACTAATCATACACACAAACGTGTACGATCAAGATCAGGGACTCACGGGAAGATATCACAACACAACTCTAAAAACATAAATAAGTCATACAAGCATCATAATACAAGCCGGGGCCTCGAGGGCTCGAATACAAGTGCTCGATCATAGGCGAAGTCGTGGAAGCAACAATATCTGAGTACGGACATAAGTTAAACAAGTTTGCCTTAAGAAGGCTAGCACCAAGCGGGATACAGATCGAAGAGGCGCAGCCTCTGCTCAGGATCCTTCTAAACTACTCCGGTCGCCGTCGCACTGACGCTTGCGTAGTAGTAGGCACCTCGGTGTAGTAGTAGTCGCCGCCGACGTTGGCGTCGCTCTGGGCTCCAACATCTGGTTGCGACAACCGTAAAGAAAGGAAAGGGGAAAAAGGGGAGAAAGCAACCGTGAGTACTCATCCAAAGTACTCGCAAGCAAGGAGCTACACTACATATGCATGTGTATATGTGTAAAGGGCCATATCGATGGGGTGAAGCTGCAGAATGCCGAATAAGAGGGGATAGCTAATCCTCGTCAAGACTATGCTTCAGCGACCTCAGTCTTCTTGACATGTGGAAGAGAGTAGGTTGAAGTCCTCCAAGTAGTACCTCCAAGTAGCATCTCCAGTAGCATCGCATAGCATAATCCTACCCGGCGATCCTCTCCTCGGCGCCCTGTTAGAGAGCGATCACGGGTTGTATCCGCACTTGGAAGGGTGTGTTTTATTAAGTATCCGGTTCTAGTTGTCATAAGGTCGAGGTACAACTCCGGTCGTCCTTTACCGAGGGACACGGCTATTGAATAGATTAACTTCCTGCAGGGTGCACCACATAACCCAACACGCTTGATCCCATTTGGCGGACACACTTTCTGGGTCATGCCCGGCCTCGGAAGATCAACACGCCGCAGCCCCACCTAGGCACAACAGAGAGGTCAAGACGCCGGTCTAAACCTAAGCGCACAGGGTGCGGGCCCATCGCCTTAGCACACTGCGCACGCGAACGCGCCGGAAGCGTAACTAGCCCCTTAATACAAGCGCAGCTTACGTTCCAATCCGCGCGCCACTCGATTCTTGACGTCAAGAAGGCTTTGGTGATACCACGACGTCGGGATACCCATAACTACTCCCCGTAGATGGTTAGTGCGTATAGACCAAATGGCGGACTCGGATCAAATACCAAGATCTCGTTAAGCGTGTTATTATGAAGCAACCGCGGACGCCGATCGAGGCGAGCCCACCTCTCACCTAGGCGGTCTCAACACCGCCTGTCGCTCCGCCACAAAGATCCACAGAGAGGGCCGTCGGGACAAAGGTCCTTTCATTTTAATCAAGTGAATCACTCATGGTACTCTTGACAGAACCGACTTTAGTCACCATCGTAGTATGTATGTATGTATAGTATATACCGTAATCACCTCCCAAGTGATCACGGCCCGATAGTATAGCAAGGCAGACTGACAAGAATGTAGGGCCAATGATGATAAACTAGCATCCTATACTAAGCATTTAGGATTGCAAGTAAGGTATCAACAGATGTAGCAACAATGTCAGGCTATGCATCAGAATAGGATCAACTGAAAGCAGTAACATGCTACACTACTCTAATGCAAGCATATAGAGGAGAATAGGCGATATCTGGTGATCAAGGGGGGGCTTGCCTGGTTGCTCAGACAAGAAGGAGGGGTCGTCGGTGACAAGTCGACCACAGGGGCATCAGCATCGTCACGGGGTCTACCGGAAAGAAGTAACGGAGGGGGAACACAATAAATAACAGAGCAATCAAATGTAACACAAAGCAAGAAGTGGCAATACGTTGTGCTAGAGGTGACCTAACGTAGGGATAGGTGATCTGCGTGGGGAAACATCCGGAAAATATTCCGGTGTTTCGCGTTTTGAACGATTAACCGGAGGAGGAAAGTTGCGTGTTTGATATGCTAGGATGTGTGGCAGGCGAACGGGTTGCGTACGCGGATTCGTCTCGTCGTTCTGAGCAACTTTCATGTAGAAAGTATTTTCATCCGAGTTACGGATTAAAAGATATGATTTTCTAAAGATTTAATCATTTTTTAAAGTTTATTTAATTCATTTAAATCAACATTATCCAAAACAGTGTTCTTGGCGTCAAGCATGACGTCAAGATGACATCAGCGATCAGCAGAGAGTTGACCTGACGTGTGGGTCCCATTGTCATTGTCTAAGACTAACTAATCAGGTTTAGTTAGTCTAACTAAAATGATTAGGTTTATTAACTACAATTAATTAGGTTAACTAATCAGGATTATTTAAATTAATTAATTCTTTAATTAATTAATTAATATTTTAATTATTTTAATTATTTATTTATCTATTTATTTCTAATTCATTTTTATATCTCATTTTTTTTAACGTTCCAGGGGCTGGGCCCCACATGTCATAGGCACAGAGGCCTAGCGGGCGAGTGCGACACGGCTCGCTTTGGCGCCACGCTAAGTCTTGGCGGGCCGGCAAGGCGCCGAGCGAGGTTGGTGACCACGGCGGGGCTCGCCGGGCGCCAGCCGAGGCGGAGGCGGGATGGCGATGGGCGACGGGGGGTGGGCGGACGGAGGAGGAGGCTCGGCAGAGGCGCCGCTGATCGAGCAGCAGCAGCAGCAAGGGACGGCAGGCGTGGCGTGGGCGCGGGCAGCGGCGGCGGCAGTGGGCGCGGGCACGTGAGGGAAGAGGCAGCATCGGCAGCCGGCAGCGGCGTGTCTGGGCACGCTGGGCGAGGCCACAGTGAGCCTTGGCCGGGCGCGGTCGGGCGAAGCACGACGGGCGCAATGGTGGTCGCATGTGCACGCGACGCAATCGACAGAGAGAGGGAGGGCGAGGCGGAGCTCACATCGAGGAGCGAGGGCAGGCGATGGGCTCGATGGAGGTCGGGGGACGACGGGACGAAGCGGCGGAGGGAGGCGATCTGCGAGGCGGCGGGCGTCTGGCGTGGGGGCGGCGAGCTCGGCGCCCGGCGGGCGGGTGTTGACGAGGCGGCGGTCGTGCCCGATCCGATCTGGATCGGGAGAGTGGGAGAGTGGGGAGTGGGGATCGGTAGGTTAGGGTTTTGGGGATGGATAAGAGGAGGCGTGGGTCGGCCAATTTGGGCGATGGGCTGGCTGGTGTCACTGGGCAGTTGGCCCATTAGGGGTCCTCCTTTTCTTTTGTTTTGTTTTTTTTTTTTTTATCTTTTATTTATTTTACTTTTCTGTTTTAGTTTTGTTTCCTATTATTTTTAGTTTTAGTAAAATACCGTAGCATCTAAATTGGTATTTGAACTTAGTCCATCGTCATAAAAAGTATAGTCCTCAAATAAATTAGTTTGACATTTTATTAATTACAAAAAGTATGTAATTAATTGTTTTACTACTGTTTTATTCATCTAATAGTATTTAAACATTTTATAAAGCTGTGGTTTCTCCTCCATAATTACCTATGCCATATTGGGTTCACTCCGAACATTTTAGTTTTAATATTTGAAAACTTTTATTGTTTGCTTGATTTTGAAATTGAATTTGAATCGGTTTCAAACTAACTCGAGTTTATCAACGAAGAATCGAGGTGACGTGGCACCATTAGCAGAGGTTTACTGTAGCTTGATTATCCGGGCGTCACAATTCTCCTCCACTACAAGAAATCTCGTCCCGAGATTTAAGAGGTAGTGAAGGGGGGGAAGGTTTGGTAACGAATCTAGCGGGTCTTCTCATCTTGGCTTGCTCTTCTCGAAGATGTCGATCCATACCATTGATGTTTCCATTCCTATGCGTCAATGCATCATGATGAAGTTGTTGTCCTTTCTTCGGGGGTTCCATCGTACTTACGAAAGAATAAGGGGTATTCCGGGAGAACGAACCTCTACAAGGTTTACTATCTGGTCGATATCATCGGGGAAGGTGGCAGAAAGCAACTCTCGAATTGAAACTTAAGAAAATATCGAGAGCAAGGTAATGAGGCTTCATGGGAAGTTTCAAGCGAGCGACCATTCGATGCCCGAAATAGAGGCGTGAAAGGGCTCAAAGCAATCGGGAATAAGTATTGCGTCCGCATCGATTTGATGATCCCTCGGAAGATGGCTCGTGAATTACATACGAGGCCACACGCGAGGAGCAACCTTGGGAGCAGGGGTGCGGGAGAGTCGGGTTTCGATCTGTGGGCTGTGAGTTATGGGCCCACCATGTGGTTCAAAATAGGAAGGGTGGTGACATCTTGCATAGCCGCGACAGGGAGGCATGTCAGTGAATATCTTGCCAATATGCCGTCAACAATGTCGATACCAATGACGGGGAACGAAGGGAGCAATTTTTATGCTCGTTGAACGAGGCGAACCAATTGGCAAAGTTATTCCCCATCGGTGGTTCCCGGAATGTCATCAACAACAGTAAAAGGATCTTGCTGACAGAATTGTACACCGGGGTGTTTACATAAGCAGGAGAATATTACTGCTTAGATCACAAGAAGGTTTAAACAAACCAACGGAAGGAAAAGTGGTTATCAGGTTTAAATAAAACAATGGAAAGGAAAATGTGTATACACACATATTTCAGGGATATATCCTTCCCAAGGGCAAGCAGAGCATGATATCATGTCAGGATATAATTTTAGAAAACCCTTTAGGTAAGGGGAGAGAAATTTCAAGACATTACCCATACAACGGCGTTTGGATAATTGAGCAAGAAACATCTTAGCATTGGGCTTCAAATGTTCTTGTTGAGAATCGGAGTACCACAGACATGCTTCGAAATAGCATTGACAAGGTCATCAGGTGAAGATCAGACTTTGGAAACAGGAAGGATCCATCAGGAAAACTTGTAGAGTAAGTCTTACAATTTCCTCATGGAAGAATGGATAACCTTGCTAATAAGGAAACTATAATAGCAGGTTATCCGGCCAGGTGTGCCGGGCATGACATCACCTTACCGGGTCATAAAAGACCAGTGTTATAACTCTTGGAAAAATGTTCCAACCATCATATCTGACCGAGATTCAGATCTGATTGGTGTCAGGATATCTCAGACTCGGGGAATGAACTATGGGAGTGAGTTCCGAAACGAGAGTTCATCATTAAACTAAGGAGAGGATGTGGAGGTGGCTGATGGACTCAGCGACAACTCATCGAGATTTCCAAAAAGATGTATTTCCACAATTATGTGAACAAGGAGATATCATTTGTCAGATCAAATGATATAATGATTTAGGCTCGAGCAAAACATACATATTTAAACATTGGTTGAAAGTTGCACCCGAAATATGGGCTGGGTTGCACGACCAATGTCAGAATGGTGATTCAATAACCAATAATCTAAGAATGAACGGCCGACCATTAACTTCAAAGCAATAGGGTTGCTAGAAGTGCAGAATCCAAACAACACCGTACACTTGTTGGTACCCCGGTTGGAATGAACACGAGGACCAAGAAGAATGGTGACGGTGAGAAGTATCACGATTCCAAGAATTCTTAAGAGGTGGTGAAATTCCCATGACATTCTTGACATAAAAGGTGGTAATTCTCCAAGGTAAAGAAGAACGATGATGGGTAGCAAGGAACTCAAGGTATAACACAAAATATGAACAAGTTTGTGTTGGAGGGAAGGCAATAAAGTGGTGATGATAACACAACTCATCGAGGGCAAGGATGGTATTTCTCTCCATGAATTCAATCGATATCTGGAAGAGCTCAAAATGTTGATGATGATCATGACACATTTGTCGAGAGATTTCATGAAGATATAATCGCTCATCGACGACATCAAGCAAAAGGAAGGATGGAGCGAAAAGTTATTACAACAACAGATACGACACAAACTCGGAATCAAGCTTGTTGCTTGAGGTGAAACAGTAAGACAAGGAAGATCGGCGTAAGCTTAGCTCATCATCGAAAGTTGTGCTCGGGAATAAGGACCGGTAGCACGTTAAAATCATCACGACAATGATATAGCCAAGCAGGCTATGAGTGCCGTGATCGGGTACAAACTCGTACGCAAGGAAGATTACTAAGAGTTGTTGAACCGCAGTGCGGACTTGATTCATTTATCGGGGTACTCGAGTAACTAACCACTCAAAACCCAGGAAAATTGGAATCAATGAGAATGTAGTACTTGACGAAGAACTCATAAGAAGTTGTGCAGTTCGTGACAATCTCGAGATACTAGGGGTAATACTCGACGATAAACCAAAGTAAAGGTTGGACATGTGTATTGATCCGGAGAAGACAATGCTTAAACTTGCAGAAAAGGATCAAAGATGATCAATCATGGTCGGAACCACGATGTAAAGGACCAACATAGATACAAGATGAACTTATAACAAGGGGACCATTATAAATACAAGAAGCTTTCATGATAGATTTCACATCGGGTCCATGGGCATGAATACAAAGTTCAAGGTCGACTCCCACTTCCTCAATGCATAACCTTCCATTCACCTCTCGTATTTCGAAAATGACATTAGTTGTTGAACGTTTTACCTGGTGCAATACCAGATAAGTATGACCCGTGAAATCTTTCGGGTTCACACAGGTTAGGGAAGGCATTGGTTCAACCCATTGGGGCATCTAGGAATATATACCACAAACTTCGGAGTAAAATTCACCAGCTCAAAAGCAGAGCAAGGTTGGCAAAAACCAACGAATAGGATTTACTAATGGCATTATGTATCAGGGAAGAATTCACAAGGCGATTAAATATGAAGGACATTGCCGAATAATAATCCAACAAAGGATCTGACGGTCGATAGCGGAGCTGATGTGAGCATCGGTACGCAATCAGAGGAAGAAGAAATGCAATGCATCGGTTTATAGAACATCTGAATAATTCAACGTTTAATTAGCAAAGGAATTATGATTTTCAAATCAAGGGATCAGGAGCAAATGCTCTGATCAAGGATGGATAAGTCGAATAAACTTAGGGGTACAATCGATGGCAATCTGATTGGTCGAGTTCTAACTCATGTTCAAAATGACGTATGAGCCGGAAAGATAATTTAGAAGGATCAACTGATGATTGCGTGCATTCGCACTCATGTTGATTCAATAGGATCAAAATGACGGTGCCTAAGGATACTGACGGATATTGTCAGACATAGGGAAAGCATCCATAATGCAAGCAGACAAGTATTGCAGAGCAATAAGCTACTAAGGATTTTTGGAGGATCGAATAGTATTTCGAAGACCACTGTGAAACACATGAACTAGGTATGAACGAATACTCGATAAGGGCGAGAAATTATCTGTAAGGGTATTCAGGTGGCAAGGCGCAAGGCAGTAGGCACAAAATATTCTCGGAACAATAGAAAGGATTTCAAGGTATCTTGTAATAACAAGATCAACTGGGAATAAAAGTAAGAACGTCAAGTGTATGTATTTATCCATAGGGATATTTCGGTGGAAGGGAATTGCAAAAGCAACGGGCACAAGGTCTCGAGAGAAAATCGGAGAGTATCTTCGAAATCTTCTGGTGCAGCCGGTCGATCATCTGTAATGAAGGGGCTCTCCGGCAGGAAGTGATAACGAGAACCTAAAGTTAGATTTCAGCAAAATCATTTAACCCGGATAAAGGAGAGATTAGAATCCCAGAGTATGGACGAGGAATAAAAGATCCTAATACCACCCAATGGCGACGTGGGCCCAGGGGCCGCACAGCCAAGTTAGTAAAACAGTTTTCGGCTTCTAGACTCAACATCGGCCAAGGAGTTGCAAAGGGGATTCCTACAGGCAGTCGGCTCTGATACCAACTTGTGACGCCCCCGATTCAATCGTACACTAATCATACACACAAACGTGTACGATCAAGATCAGGGACTCACGGGAAGATATCACAACACAACTCTAAAAACATAAATAAGTCATACAAGCATCATAATACAAGCCAGGGGCCTCGAGGGCTCGAATACAAGTGCTCGATCATAGACAAGTCGTGAAGCAACAATATCTGAGTACGACATAAGTTAAACAAGTTTGCCTTAAGAAGGCTAGCACCAAGCGGGATACAGATCGAAGAGGCGCGGGCCTCTGCACAGGATCCTTCTAAACTACTCAGTGGTCGTCCGTGACACCGCACGTAGTAGTAGGCACCTCCGATGTAGTAGTCGCCGCCGACGGTGGCGTCGCTCTGGCTCCAACATCTGGTTGCGACAACCGTAAAGAAAGGAAAGGGGAAAAAGGGGAGAAAGCAACCGTGAGTACTCATCCAAAGTACTACTTAAGCAAGGAGCTACACTACATATGCATGTGTATATGTGTAAAGGGCCATATCGATGGGTGAAGCTGAGAATGCCGAATAAGAGGGGATAGCTAATCACTCGTCGAAGACTATGCTACAGCGACCTCCGTCTTCTGACATGTGGAAGAGAGTAGGTTGAAGTCCTCCAAGTAGTACCTCAAGTAGCATCTCCAAGAGCATCGCATAGCATAATCCTACCGCGATCCTCTCCTCGGCGCCTGTTAGAGAGCGATCACCGGGTTGTATCCGCACTTGGAAGGGTGTGTTTTATTAAGTATCCGGTTCTAGTTGTCATAAGGTCGAGGTACAACTCCGGTCGTCCTTTACCGAGGGACACGGCTATTGAATAGATTAACTTCCTGCAGGTGCACCACATAACCCAACACGCTTGATCCCATTTGGCGGACACACTTTCTGGGTCATGCCCGCCTCGGAAGATCAACACGTCGCAGCCCCACCTAGGCACAACAGAGAGGTCGACCGCCGGTCTAAACCTAAGCGCCACAGTGCGGGCCCATCGCCTTAGCACACCCGCACGCTATAACGCGGCGGAAGCGAACTAGCCCCTTAATACAAGCGCAGCTTACGTTCCAATCCGTAGCGCGCCACTCGATTCGACGCCAAGAAGGCTTTGGTGATACCACGACGTCGGGATACCCATAACTACTCCCACGTAGATGGTTAGTGCGTATAGACCAAATGGCGGACTCGGATCAAATACCAAGATCTCGTTAAGCGTGTTATTATGAAGCAATCATGACGCCGATCGAGGCCAGCCCACCTCTCACCTAGGCGGTCTCAACTCGCCTGTCGCTCGCCACAAAGATCCACACAGAGGGTCGTCGGGACAAAGGTCCTTCAGCCCCCAACTGTGAATCACTCATGGTACTCTTGAGCAGATCCGACTTTAGTCACCATCTGTAGTATGTATGTATGTATGTATAGTATATACCCGTAATCACCTCCCAAGTGATCACGGCCCGATAGTATAGCAAGGCAGACTGACAAGAATGTAGGGCCAATGATGATAAACTAGCATCCTATACTAAGCATTTAGGATTGCAAGTAAGGTATCAACAGATGTAGCAACAATGTCAGGCTATGCATCAGAATAGGATCAACTGAAAGCAGTAACATGCTACACTACTCTAATGCAAGCAGTATAGAGGAGAATAGGCGATATCTGGTGATCAAGGGGGGGCTTGCCTGGTTGCTCAGACAAGAAGGAGGGGTCGTCGGTGACAAGTCGACCACGGGGCATCAAAGATCGCCACGGGTCTCCGGAAGAAGAAATAGCGGAGGAACACAATAAATAACGAGCAATCAAATGTAACACAAAGCAAGAAGTGGCAATCGTTGTGCTAGAGGTGACCTAACGTAGGGATAGGTGATACTGCGTGGGGAAACATCCGGGAAAATATTCCCGGTGTTTCGCGTTTTCGGACAGATTAACCGGAGGGGGAAAGTTGCGTGTTTGATATGCTAGGGATGTGTGGCGGACGAACGGGTTGCGTACCCGGATTCGTCTCGTCGTTCTGAGCAACTTTCATGTAGAAAGTATTTTCATCCGAGTTACGGATTAAAAGATATGATTTTCTAAAGATTTAATCATTTTTTAAAGTTTATTTAATTCATTTAAATCAACATTATCCAAAACAGTGTTTGCTGACGTCAGCATGACGTCAGCATGACATCATCTGGTGATCAAGGGGGGGCTTGCATGGTGTGATTACAACGAGAATCTGGGCTGTGATTGCAGTGCGATGCATTAGACCAGGTGCATGCATGGTGTATTTTGTGGAGGGTGGCCCTCACATCTAGCTCAAGGAGAATAATTTTTTTCCGCCAAAAAAGAGAATAGAATTTTACATTTGGACATTCCCTAACACATTAAATGCGTGCATGGTCGGGAACTCGGAATTGACATGTGGGGTATTGAGTAGTGCTTATTAGATTGGTGGTGTGATTTTTCCATTGAACTAGAGGTGTGCGATTTTTCTCCGTTACAGCATACAGGCATTTATGCTATATATATATATATATATATATATATATATATATATATATATATATATATATATATATATATATATATATATATATATATATATATATATATGTCTATCATAGCTTGCCACAGAACTAGTTAAGGCTTGCTAAACGTTGAACGGTTAAAAAGTAAGTAAAAAATATGAAATAAATAGGGGAGCCTCACTCTAGTATAATAAGATGATCCAACGGTGTGATTGTGAAAATATGCATTTATGTGTCCTCAGCGAAAAAATAAGCATTTCGGCTCACTGCAGGATCAATATATATTGAAACATTTGTTCTTTTTGTCCAGGACACATGCAGTCATATTTTCTTAATCCCTCCGTTGGATCATGTTATATTATAGGTGTGTTCGTTCAGTATTTTTTTCATGATTTTTGAGAACTTTTACACCGTTGAAATCCTTAACTAGTTCTGTGGCAAGCTATTGTAGAAAATCCTACTCCTATATATATATATATATATATATATATATATATATATATATATATATATATATATATATATATATAAACACTATTCTGATCACGGGATCAGAATAATATTCTGATCACAACATGAACTTCCCGAGTAACGCGCCTCACCTTCCCAGAGTACAAGGTTGAACTTCAGCTAAAAAGTGTCCAAATGGGGCTTGCGATATAGCGTTGGAAAGCTATGAACACCAGTATCATGACCCAAGTTGATTTTTTGGCAAAATGTAAGCGGTTCAAGAGCAGTTTTGAAAACCGTTTTTCCTTCATACAAAAAATGTGAATCGTATTTTTGATCGCATTTCTAAACCATTTATCGGAATGACACAAATAATATGGCGTTGGAAAGCTTCCGAAAAACCGCTCCTACCACATGTTGAAAGTTTTCTCTAATTCCTGATGGTTAAAGGGTGATTTGGAAAATCATAAAATTTCACAAACCGAACAGCTGAGTTCGTATTTTCGATGGCATTTATAAACGGCTAATCCAATTGAGGTCAATGATATGGCATAGGAAAACTTATGAAAATGCGCTACTTTTTCATGTTGAATTTTTTTTCTAATTTTGAATGGTTCAAAAGAAATTTAGAAAACAGTACAAGTTCTAGCGAATTTGCATTTTCGAGCAAATTTTTTAACCGTATGTCCGAATGCAGAAAATGATATGGCGTTGGAAAGCTTGAGGAAATGCGAAACTTTTTTGTATCTATTATTTCTCCAAATTCTTTATGGTTTTAAGTCAGTTTTGAAAATGGCGAAAAACGTATTTTCGCCGCATTTTCTACAAACTTTAGCGGAATGGTGCAAATATATACTGTTGAAAAGTTACGGAAAATGTGAAACTTTTTCATGTTGATGGTTTTCTCTGATTCTTAGCCGTTTTCAAGTAATTGCGAAAATGGCGGAATCATTCGTTCTGCCTTTATCGCGAAACAGATTTTCGAAAATGCACCGCGTGAAGACTTGAACTTCTCGGCATGTCTACTTGAACTTCGCTCTATTTTTCATGTGCTTTTTTTTTACCGTAGCTCTCCATCCACTCACCGAAACACTCACCGGAATTGAGCAAGTGTCATACCAGTGGGAAGCTACTGTGAACACGCAACTTTCCCATGTTGATCGTTTTTTCATACTCGTGACGGTTTTAAAAGTTTTTCATGTGAAATTCATTCAGTGTAGTATCTGAACTTCTTGCTGTTTTCACGTTGAACTTCTGTGACGTATTTTCGTTTGTAATTTTCCTCATCCATTCGTTAGTGTTACACAAATGATTTTCCTTTTGTACAAACCCTTCTCACAATAATTTTTTTAACTTTCTCCGACCGAGGACTTGAACCTACACAAATGATATTCCTGTCATTTTGAAGTAAATTAGAAAATGACAAGATCATGATTTCTGCCTTCATCACGAATGGAAATGCAATGCGTGAAGTAGTTGAACTTCTCGGGCATGTCTGTTTGAACTTCACTTTGTTTTTGACGTGCTATTTTTGACATCTTTGTTTTTCAGACTGCGTGAAGTAGTTGAACTTCTGGGGCATGTCTGTTTGAACTTCACTCTGTTTCACTTTATTTGTATTTTTCTTGTATGAAATACACACCATGTAGTACCTGAACTTCCAGTTGTTATCACTTTTGAACTTCTCTCTGGTTTGAGAGAATTATTTTAAAACACAGAAAACAACATATTTTTTTATGTATTTTGGACATCTAAATACACAGTGAACCTCTCTCACGAGAATTTTTTGAACTTTTCCTCGCTGAGCAATTGAACTTCTATCAATCATTCTTTTCATTTATGACTTGTTTTTAAAAGTGCAAAAAATGGTGTCGTGTTTTTATTTTTTTCAACAGGTAAATCCTAGGTTTTAATAAACTCCGAACTTCTCAGTTATTTCAATTTGAACTTCACCCTTTTATATTTTGAGTAAAGAATTGTATTCAATTTTTATACGGAAAAAATCAAACATGGAAATAGAAGGTGAACCTCTCTCGCAAGAATTTTTGAACTTCCCCTGACAGAGCACTTGAACTTCTAGCAACAAACTGTTTAAGCTTTTATTTTTCTATAATTATTATTCTGACCTGAAATGCATTCCTTGCGGTACTTCAACTTCTCATTGTTTTCACTATGAACTTCTATCACATTTTTGTGCATACGTTGAATTACATGCAATTGAAGGTCGGACGTCATTTTTTTACTATTTTCAAACATGTAATTGGAGGTCGGATGTCCCGCAATATTAATTTTGCACCGTGCACGGAGGACCACGTGAACTTCTTGCAACAAACCTTTTAAGCTTTTCATTTTCTATTCTTATATTCTTATCTAAAACGCATTCCGTGTAGTAGTTGAACGTCCCGCTGTTTTCTCCTTGAACTTCTGTCACATATTTTTGTTCAACCTCTCTGACAAGAATTTTTGAACTTTCTCGGGCCGAGCACTTGAACTTCAAGCAACAAAATTTTGGACTTCACCTTTTATTCTTTTTTTTCGTATGAAAACACACATCATGTTGTACACGAACTTCTCGTTGTTATCACTTTTGAAGCTCTCTCTATTTTGCTTTAATAACGGAGAAAGTCTGAGTTTTTTGTAGACATTGAACCGCTCTAACTTTTTGTACACGTGAACTTATGAATTTCTGAAACATGAACTTCGCATGCTATTGAAATTCAAGAAAACTTGTGTTGTTTGCATACATCAAACTACTTTGTTGTATTTTTTAGTTTAAACTTCTTGATTTTATTCTTTGGTAATGAAGAAAATTTGGGGTTTTATTTATAAAAAACAAACTGCTCCATTTTTGTAAATTTTAATTTTTTTGTTTATTTATTTAATAACAAAAAAATATTCTAGTCTTGTAATAAACATTGAACAACTCCATTATTTAAATCTAAACTTCTAGGTTTTTAGTAAAAGCAGAGGAAATTTGTAATTACAATCTTTGAACTATCTGATGTGCGTGTTTTGCTGTAACCGAACATTTTGGACTATCCATGATGGAGAATCTGAACTTCACATCTACATTTTTTGTCTTTAAGAAATGCTTGCTTTTTTGCTTATAATTTTGAAATCATATGCTCTCTTTTTTTAACAATTTTATGAAGGAGAGGGGAAGCACAAATAGAATGTGTGTGAGAGAGCGACTAGTTGGGGAAATCATCTAACCCATTATATACCTTTTTATAGTGCAAAGTGAGAGAATACTTTTCTTTATCATGTTTTACTAACAAAAAATTGTATTCAATGCAATTTTTAGTGTTTCCATATTAGTTGATCTTGCCGCTTTCTCAAATTTGAACTTCCTATTTTGTTTACTCCATTAACACAAAAAACAAACACTATGAAACCAATATGGAAAACACACATGACAAAAAATAGTTTTCAATTCAGTGTATGACGCACGCGCACACACATATCACATCCACAATTTTTTCGGCTTACATAAAATGAAAAACGTTTCATCTCGCAAAAAAGAAACAAATGAAAAAAGCTTCTGCCTCACAGGCATAAGCATCGAACTTCCATGATTTTCTATATTTTTATACAAAACGAACTTTCCCCACGAGTAGTAATACATGAACTTCTCCTAGCCTGTGGGCAGGGGAGTCAAAGTGTGGCTGCCTGTGTGTGCTCTCACACTGGGAGAACCCCAGCGCTCGACGAAGTGGTGCGGGCGGCCAACTTGTCCGGCAGGATAGGATGGCCGGAGTACAGCAGTGAGCACCTCCGGGCTGCTGGGACAAACACGATGTTTGCGAACTTGCCTGAGAGAGAGAGAGAGGGTGGCGGCTCAAATTGAGTATGCACTACAGTTCAAACACACATGTAGAGGAGGGACTGAGCATCCATTTCAGCAGCAAAGGGGAGAGAGAGGAGGATAGGCACCTGACTTCCCAGTTTGATGCCGCTGTCGATGTCTGACACGAGGTGGACGATGGATTAGTACAGAGGTGGAAACAGTGGGTGATTAGAACGGCGGCCGGAGAGATGGTGGTCGGGCGGCGCACAAGAGCAGCTAGGTGGCAAGGGGCGGCGACGAGCAGGAGGATCAAGCAGAGCTCACCGGAGGTAGAGAAGGAGAAGAGGAAGGCAGAGGTCAGGAGGAGGCTCACCGGAGGGGAGGGTGGAACACGGAGAGCAGCGGAGGCAAGTGGTGGAGGCTTGAGGCGGCCGTGTCGCCGAATCCCGGCGGTGAGTGGCGCGGGGGTCCGGAACGGCAAGGCCTAGGCGGCGCACAGGCGCGGGAGTCGCCAATGGGTGGATCACGATGCGGCGGCTGCTTCGCGTGGAGGCCCGGGACGGCGCCGAGGAAGAAAGCAGGGGAAGAGGCGGAGGCGCGACGGGGGGTAGGTGCGGGCCGTGGGGATGGCGCGCGGCGGCCGGGGTGCCCGGGGAGGGCGCACGGCGGCGGGGAGATATGGGGAGTGGGCGCGGCGGCGGTTGCTGGGTTCGACCCGTGATGAGTGGGGAGGTTGGGGATTAGCCTGGGCCGGGATGTGTTTTCTTTTCTTTTTTTATTGGGTGCTCGCTCCCGGTTCGGGAGTTCGGGAACAACCTGATCGCGCCATATATAGGGCCGATCCTAATCCAAATAGCTATTCTGATCCCAGGATCAGAATAGTGTTTTATATATATATATATATACTGTACACACTAAAAAGTAAAATGCGTTGCTGAACGAGAAAAATATATCACATGCTCTTATAATCTAGAAAAGATGGTATAGAATTTAAGAATCTTTTCCACAAGTCCAGCTCTTCTATTTCAACCCGGCTTGCATGTAGATTTAAAAAGTACATACAAAATGGGCTAGCGATAATCAATTATTCATGACATGTGTGGAATGAGGTGTTATTACGGATAAAGAAAAATGACAAGAACAGATGATGATACACATTACGGAGACATGCATGCATCATGGACGGTTTTTGGTTCAAGTATCACCAACTTATGACATGTTCAACGACATTCCTATTGTTAGCTCCGCTCCATGACCTCAAGCTCATCCTCGTGCCGTCGTCCGGATCTCGTCCTTGCTTCACTCTGACATGAAATATCACTCTGGAACTTCTCATGCCTCCTCTATACTCGTCCGATTTAGTTTGTCGACATTATGCGCCTTATAATTCCGCCCTCTACTAACGAGTCACTTGGCTTGTTATTTACAACTGTCTGGAAAAAATATGTTGGTGCTGCAAATATGTTTTTGCAACTCTTTGAATATATTTCCACGTACGTATTTATCAAAGAAAACACATGAAGAGGTTTTTTTAAATGCATAAACAATATTTGTGTTTAATGTTTGTAGACGCATGTATTATACTGCCCACACCCCATATATTTATGGGATCCTCTCGGATTTTCTCGCCATGCGTCCTTTTTTTTTTATAGCGCAGCACATCTCACATCAAATATACAAAAAATGCCCGTGCGTTGCTATGGTTAATAATGCATCAAATATACAAAAAATTGATGAATTGAATTGAACCGACCAAATTCAGTTGATGCGGACACAGACTAAATTGAAAATAATAGGGCATGACAAAGCTCTTGAAGATGCCGGAGCTGACGAAAACATGATATAGACACTTTTAAAAGATGTAGGTAGGTAAAGTTAATTACTAAGTACATCATATCAAATCACATAAGCATTTGGTTTTCACCATCTTCTCCAATTTTGGATCATTATTTCCCTTATTTGCAAAGATAAAACATTCTACAAATTATATTGTGCATAGTACGGGATCCAAAAGCAGTGAAAATTAAATAATTGTGAACAAACACGAATCTTGAATTACCTCGTTGTAACCAAACAGCTCCTAGGTCGTTAATTCATTGCAAAGAACCGTCCTTATTAAACAATTCGTGCACCGGTGAAGCTTTGCTTTGTATTTTGTATGTTCTCTAGCTTGCTCTGTATTGACAAAAGGAGGTCGATTTTCCTCTGAGCTCGTCCTCTTTATTCTTTGCGCCGCTAGCTCGCTTATGCTACTCTGTTCTGCGAGTTTTGGAAGAATCACATCGATGTCACCAACCGAAAGTTGTCGACGCAGGCGCCGCAAAAGCAAGCGGCAGCAGGGAGGTCGCTTTGAAGTCGGAGTTCTTTGGCGATGAATATGGAGTCCTGGTGGCGTGACCTTGCCGCCGTGCCCAACATCACCAACGTGAGTACAATCTTCGCTCGGATCTCATCGCAAGTACCGGCCGGATCAATCGAGCCCCAAGCTAGCTTCACGGATTTGGAGTATCCGTGAGATCGTAAGTCGCTAGTTCTGTAGAGAGATCAACTTTGTGTGCTTGGTAGCTTAGCGTGCATAGCCACCATGGGCGATCGGCTATTGGCCGAAGTCTTGGGACATCCATGTCATCGCGACCGAGCAAGCAAACAATCTTTGGCGGAGGCGACGGAGGCATAGTAGGAGAACTTGTGGCCGTCGAAGATACGATTGGTGCCTTGTCTGGTGGTGGCGTCAGGATGACTACTCCGCGGGATGCCAATTTGTGCCTTCTGGCGTCGAGGATGACTACTACTGGCGGTGGTGAGTGAGAAAGTGGCGGGGTGGCGAGAAGGTGTAGAGCACCGCCGGTGAGGCTTGTGTGTGCGGCGGCGCCGGCCAAATTTCGTCTTGGGTCGATCCTCCTCCTTCCTCGTCGCCGCGCGCGGAAGAAGTCTGCGTCCTCGTCGCCGGAGCAACCATGGCGCCGCCGGAGAACCCCTAATTTGCTCTCTGGATCCGATGCCACCATTGTTTTGGGCGTCGAGCCGTCGCTGCTTTTAGGCGTCGAGCCGTCTTGCCGCCGCTTTTGCGGATGTCGCTCGATCGGATCGGCGAGAGCCGAACTTTGGGGTACCTTTAACCTCGACCATAACGATTTGGATGCTCCCCGCCTCCATGGATCCCTCCTCTCTGCTGGCCGATATTTATGGGAGAGGTTAGGGAAGGCGGCATGGGATTAGTGTTCGACTCAAAAGAGGGTGCATGTCGTGAGGCGATGGACAAATTAAGCTGCGCTAGCGAGTAGAGGTTCGAGGAGCGGGCCCAACACCTAGGGATGACAACCAGGCCCATGGGGGACAGCTGACCTGAGGACGGACGAAAAAACTCATAGCGATCGAGGTGGGATGGGTGGGCGACGGTGAACCTGACAAAATTTAGTACCACCTCGCATATGTTTTAAAATCAAACTGAAAGCGTAAAAAATCAAACTGAAAGCGTAAATTTACAGGAAGAAAGCGTGTGTGTGTATATATATATATCTCGCAATAATAAGCGCGGATTAGATCCGGATTCACCGTCGTGGCGTTTTTGCACAATGGTCCATGTGATTTTCTGTATTCAACTCGCAGTCCTACTAATAGGTCAAACTCGAACCGGTACACGCGAGAAAAAAGAAAAGAAAATAAGCAGCTGCTCGCACGATCCAACCTCCCGATACCACCTCCACTCCAGCGCGCCGCCACCTCCTGCCACGCCCCGCACCGTCGCCGCGCGCCGCCGGCCCGCCGCCCTTTGCCGCACGCCGCCAGTCCCCTATCGCCGCGCCCGGCGCGGACCGCCTGCCGTTGCCGCGCGCTACCATCGTCTACCCCGCCGGCGCGCCTATCCCTACCCCAAGTGCCCCACACACGCGGTCTTCCAACGCCGGCAACCCGCGGCAGCCTTCCACCGCCGACGATACTCGACGCTGCGGCGACGGATCCCCCCGCCCCTTCTACCATGGCGCCGTTGGACCCTTCCACTTGGCTCCTGCAGCAAGAGATCAGATCGAGAGAGAGGCCAAGGGGAAGTGTTGGTGCAGAGGTTGGACCGTCACAGGCAAACAAGCCGCCACTCCGATGGACAGAGCCGACGCGCGCGCTGGCTGTAGGTTAGCTTCTGCTGGATGGTGACAAAGGACATGGAAAAGAAGCTTGCGGGGTGCGGCCTGATGGACAGGGAACGAGAGGGTGACGGTGGCCTGAAGATGAAGGTACGGTTGTGGCCGGACCACAAGAGCATGGCCATGGTGCAAATTCCTCTATCTTTCCATGGGGCCATGGCTGTTCCAGAGTATGGCAACGGTGCAAAATCAAATGTCTCCCTGGTCGAAGCAGATGCTCGGGGTCACGTCCAATTTCGCCGCCGAGTTTGCCGGAGGAGCAAAAACATCTGTCGAGCTGTCCAATGTCGCCCGCGGCGGCTACAACAGGGGTATGTATCCCCTTGAAAGCAGCAAGTAGCAGCCTTATGTGCTATGTGTTTGTATAGATGTGTGGTAGTAACCAAGCAGCAGTATGAACAAAATCGCAACAGCAGGCTGCTGCTCTCCTCCCTAATTAGCAACGGCGGAGCAATCTCTGAAAAATAGTTGGAATAATTAAAAAGATTCTAATGAGTTTATTTTGGCATATCAGAACATTTAGTATGTATATCTGAGTTCAGCACCAGCTATCATGGTTACGCATCTTGGTTTGGTACTGATCAAGTAGCATCATGCTGATCCCCTGTTTGAGTTATTGTTTCTGTCCCCTGTCTCTCTGTCTGCTATTTAGCTCTTTCTTCACAGCATGTTGATTCTAAGATTCCAATAGTATTTGGAAAGTAGCAAATTAATAAGGTAAAAAGGGATTATGCCAGGCTAATAATTAAAAGGAATGGTCTGATTGTGGGCTGAATATTTGAAGACGGTTGACTGTATGAACCTGGAAGGAATGATTTGATTATGGGCTGAATATTTGAAGATGGTTGAGGAGGATCGTGTGATCCGGACAAACTTGACCACCATTGACAATGGTGACGAAAAGAAGAATTAGCAACAACAATGTGTCTCTAGAAATGTACAATTTTTTGTTTCTCCAGTTGCAACGATGCCGTTTGTATCGATGCTAACAACATTTTTTTCCTATGGATCTCTACAGGCCCAATAATAAAATCAAATCACATGCTACCAAGTCAATTAAAGTCTTCCATAAGATGTATTAATATGTCAATCAACCGTGTCATCTCATTATTTATGCTTTTTATTAATATTCATGTTATTTAGAGAGAGAAGGCAGTACGTCTTCTCCTTATTACAATTGAAACCATGTTTTAGGACCTCTAGAGCTTGATACCTACTATTTTTGTTTTCTAGAATTGTTTGTGTAAAATGCCAGTATTTCAATTTTTTTTAATTTGTTAATATTGTGTGGCAGCGGCACAAATCGCTGACAATTGGTGCTCACCAGGCACCCCGCACATGCCAACACCACATCTACAACCATCATGGAATATATTTCAAGTGGGGAGAAGATAACCAGTTCTATTTTAACCCAGTTCTATTTTAAGTTAGAATATGATGATGAATCATAGCTCTATATAGAAAATTCATGCTCATTTGGAATCCGTATATAACTTCCTATTGTGTGGGTCTAAAATTTTGGTGCGCATTAAATTTCGCATGAACTATCATTATCTCCTCGCCACTTGCAAACCGTGGCTCCGATGATCCACGACAGGGGATGACGACCCACGGCGAGATAGGATGACGACGTATGGTTGCTGCTTCCAATCACCACCATGGACCCGCCACTCCACCGACCACGGCTGGGGACGACCACCCATGGATGTAACTCCCCAGCACCGGTCTTCTCCATCGGTGCAGCAAGCTGCTCCTCCATCCTGTCCGTCCCAGCCAACGCCAAAGGCCTCCTCCGCTGCCTCCTCCGACCCATGCAGCCGCCCGTGCTGCAGCCTCAGCTGTCTCTGAGGCTGCAGCTCCCTTCATACGAGGCCGCTATGGTGCCGCCTTGGCTGCCCAGGAGCTAAGGCCCAAGTCCAAGGTGTCGGTAAGTACACAAACATTCGATTAATGTCTATATCGTGCACTGATTAGGGACCTGAAAAAAGCAGGGTAGTTTGAGCTAGCACAAATGCCCACTGAAGAGATTAATTCAAGTGCTTCTGAATTGTTAGGACCTCAAAGTTTCAAGCAGAAGCCCAAAAGAAGAAGGATCAAGAACATCTGATAAAAATCCCTTGAGTTAGTACAAACACGTATGATTTCTTCACATGCACAGTGCGCTGGTACATAGTTTCAGATTTCCAATGGATACTGGTGTTGTTTTTTTGCTGGTGGATACTGGTGTTATTGCTTGACATCTTTCGAGGGTCTACTTTATGATGGTTATGAAGATTCATCAATGGTCTCAGTGCTACCGGTCTAATGAAATAACATGACTGCAGTCCGTCGTTGATTTGCCTTTGAAGAGGTGCAGACTCCCAATTCAGCAGCAACTGCAGAAAAATTCCAAATATTCGTGATGCACTACTAGACCATCATGTGAATAATGCCTTTTACTGGAAAGAGTGACGTCTTTTCTTTGAACTTATGGGTGTTAAATTTCAGCATTTTCCATTGTTCTTCAGTGCACTAAAGAATAGTGAAATCCTGGCTTTTGGTTCAGTTTGTAGCCTATATGTGCAAGTTAGTGGAAATATGCATTGTTCCTCACTGTTTCAGTGTGTTTGTAACGAGCAACTTTTTTTTTATGACAGTATTTTTTTGTAAATATACCTGTATTTGGTAGTGTAACATACACTTCAAAATAGTAGCATGGTCTTTGTATGGTTATTTCAGTCAGCAACATTGCATTAGGGTCTTTGTTGGCTGTGCACATAGTGATGCTTACAACTGCTTTGAATTATTTGGATAGCGTCAGTTGTTGGACATGCATTGCTGAATTTCCGCAAATACTGAACTAGAGTTTTGTCTCATCGGATTAGTTATTTCATTGGTCTCCCAGTTGTCTCTGAACTGATCATTTTTCATCTCTGCATTTTGCTAGATGCTACTATTGAAGATAATGCAGTATGTGTGGAGGAATGTCCAATTACAGGTGCATGAATGTGGTGGATCAACTCTTCTTCACCTTGGGATTGATCATATTCAGATGTATTATGAATTTATGATGAGATGGACACGTTGTAGACCATGCGGCCGCCGTCACAAGACGCCGACCGCTTCACCTTTCCCAATCTAGCAGACCAGCACTGCCGCTCCCAATCTCTTTATACAGAGATGATGGCAAAGGAGGAAGAGGCATTGTCAAGGTAAATGAAGAAGAGGAGGCCAGAAAAAGAGAATCAGTAAGGCAGAAGCTTTTTAATCTCAAGGCATGATTCTGCAGGTTGGATGAGCTGCTGAAAAAGGCACGTCTGTATTCTCAATTTCTACTTGAAAATATGGACCATCAGGTACATATTATGTTGGTACATATTATGTTGGTAGTTATTCAAATAAAAAATAAGCTACACACTCCAATTCGCTAAATTTGTTGCAGTTCGCTAAATCATTTTTAATAGGCTACACACTCCAATTCAGATATTTGATTAGACCTCAAACAGATAATTTGATAAGCTTGTCCTCGAAAATGCAAGTGAATTTTTTTTGATCCAGAGTAAGCTTTTCTTCAATGAATGCTAAAAAAAGCTTTTGTTCAAAGAAACTTACAACTTAGGTATTGCACTACTGATGGTGTTCACTTGGTGGTCAAACTTCTTTTCCCCTCATACATAGACATGGTACAAATTCATTTGACTTACATTACCTCAATGGCATGGTTCCGTGTTTGAAATTCAAAGAGTGGTGTGGACCGTGCTTTGATTGGGAAGGCACAGATAGTGCGTAAAGGAAGAAGTAGAAGGTAGAAGATTGATGCCCCCGTGGCAACGCACGGGCCCTTTTGCTAGTATATATATATAGGGTGGGACTATTTAGAAACCCCCCTCTAGAGTTCCTGAATAAAGGTTATTTAGGAACCACCTCCTACTCCTACATGTTTCTACCGGAGCCAGCTAACTACTCGCACAACCCACGCCCGAAGCACCATCTTCTCCCCATGATCTGGGCCCCCTCGCCGGTGCTCCACAACCACCTACCTCGTCGGCGCGCCACAACCTACCCATCTCGCCGGCACACCACAACCTACCCTTCTAAAAAACAGAAGCTGGAACCTGCGCGTGTACACCCAGTGCCATCCTCCTCCTCGAGCCCGCCATGCACGCGAGACGAGGTCCCTGCCCACAGCCGGGCCGGCGGAGAGCACGGGCGATGAGCGGCGGGGGCGCTGTTCGTAGACGGCAGGGAGCCGCCGCCCGACCGTACCATCCCAGATCCGGCCGCACCGATTTGGGGGAGGCGGCGCGGTGAGGCCCGAACAAGGTGAACTCCGGCTTGACCACTTTCGTCCCCCACATACTTGCTGCAATGTTCGTTTCGAATTGAAGCCCACCACTGGAATCCGGGTGGGGGCCTAATTTGGTGGTGGAGCTGGAGTTGATTTGGCTCAATAATCCTTCTTGGAATCCAGTCCAGCTCCGGCCGGAAACCTGCGTGTTCAGTTCCCGACGGTTCTTGGCGGCTCCAATTGCTACTCTCCTCCGACTCCGACACAACCTCATGTGATCCATCGATGCAGTTATATACTGCGTCCGCGTATAGTCTATCTATAATCTTCAGGGAAAAGCAGAGAGAGAGGGAGAGGCATCATCTCACTGCCGAGCAACGAGAGCGATTCTTTCCCGGGGCAGGATAAGTCGCCGATAGCAGGTCCGGCGTCCGTCATGGCCCTCCGGCTCGCCCAATCCAAGGTCTTGTACTTCCTTTACCTGTGTTGTTCCGGCGTGACCTGTTTCTTTTCGTCGGTCTGAGCGATATGTCATCGACATTTGATTGATGGCGGCACTTGGCTTCTTGGTTGCCAATTGAGGCCATGTCGGTTGTCATATTTGTTGATGAATTTAACCTTTCTTGAATGCCGTGATGAATTTATTATGCTCGCTTAACCCCGTTGGTTGTTGTCTCACGAGTTCATTGCATCCGCAAGGCTTGGTAGCGCGTGTGATTTTCTTCCATTTGGTTGTTCTTCTTCCATTCTTTCCTTCCTCATGTGACTTTTCTTGATTAGGATGCAAGTGAGTGCACATCTTTTCTTCCATTTTAAATCTCATGTTCATTCAATTTGGGAGCGAAGGTAGCGATTAACCGGCCGGCGTGGTCGGTAACCATGATATTCATTGCGATTATGGTGACCCCAACAAAAAATGAATTACAAATATGTAAAAAGTTTGGCCATTAAAAAATCGTCCACGATGGCGATTAACATCGGCCGACGTGGTAGTTAACTTCGGCGTTCATGGCGAGTTAGCGTGACCTCAAAAGAAAGAAAGAAATATTTTTTAGTGTCTTCGCCCCAAAGAATTAACTTGGTGTTAATCGCATGACAGCACGTGCAATTACAAAATATGAAAAAGGTTGGCCATTTAAACAAATCGTCCATAGTGGCGATTAACATTGGCCGGCGTGGTAGTTAACCGGCGTTCATGACGATTAAGCGTGACCTCGAAAAGAAAGAAAGCAATATTTTTTTAGTGTCTTCGCTCCCAGCAATTAACTTGGTGTTAACTACCGCAACCCGAGGCAATTACAAAATATGAAAAAAGTTTGGCCATTTAAAAAATCGTCCACAGTGGCAATTAACTTTGGCCGGCGTGGTAGTTAACTTCGGCATTCATGATAGTTAGCGTGACCCCGACAAGATAAAACAAAATATTTTTTTAGTGTCTTCGCTCTCAGCAATTAACTTGGTGTTAAGCGCCGCAGCCCAGTGCGATTAGCTATTTCGAGCCCGTAGTTAGTTCAACCCAAGAAAAAAATGTAAAAGAAAAAAATAGTGGCTTTAGTCCGGCGATTAACTTGATGTTAGCGCATGATCCGATAGTTAGCTATTTTAGCCGGCGATTAACGACACGGAAAAAAGAACAAAAGAAAAAATTAGTTTCTTGAGACGGCGATTACCTTGCTCGAGATAGGCGATTAGCTATTACGGTCAGCGGTTAGGGTGTTCATCAGTTAGCTCGACTCGGGACAAAATTTAAAAGAAAAAAAATAGTACCTCTAGTCCGGCTTTTAACTTCTTGTTAACATCCACAATCCCCGATAGTTAGCTATTTCAATACCGGCACTTAGCTTGATCCGGGAAAAACCAGAAACAAAAAATTTCTTGATGCCGACGATTAGCTTGATCATCATATGTTAGTTAGCTATTCTACTCGGGCAGTTAGCGTGTACTGTAGCAGTTCGGGCAAAAAATGACGAAAATGATATTAGTTTTTTTTAAAACTGGTCTTAAACCGTAATGAATCTGAAAACGAGTTCTATATACCAAAGTTTGGACTAATCCATAGCTTTCCAACGGAATATCATACACAACATTCTGAAAAATGGTTTGAAAATTTCTTTCACAAAAACATTGAAAACTTGTTTGATGGATTTCTAGTTTTTTGAATTTTGTTTAAAAACCAAAATGACTTTCGGAAAATGATCAACATGATTTCTTTTCTCCTTTTCAATAGCTATCCAATGGTATATCATTTGCATCATTCCGATGAACGGTTCAATAATTACGACAAAAAAACAATGCAAAAAGTAGTGTCAGAAAAAGTCCGCCTGACAGTTAACTAGTATGGGTCGCACAGTTATATGTTTGTTCTCGCTAGATTAGGAAGGGTTCTGAATAGCTTATTCAGAATGGGTTGCGAAATAATGGGATGGGTGCAAATGGACGGATTATGTCTTTCAAATCATCCGTTGAATATTCAAAGGCCATTTGTGCTTTCTCAAGGTTTTCATTAGCCTTTCTTTTCTTCATCGAAAGGTTAGCACTAATAATAATAGGATATTTGTTTGTTTCATCTAAAACTCATACCTTAATTCTTTTGGTAGAGGTTTTCGTTCAGAGGTGGAAGCTCTCATCTCCTTTCTTTTTGGTACTTCATATTGTTCACTTGTAACATGGTCTTGTACCGGTGCTTGATCAAGTGTAGATCGATTTCCACTTTAACTGGGTCTTCTCGACTCTTTTCATAATCAGTTAAACTTTTTCCCGGTCATAATCTTCGGAGTTCCAAAGTAATGGCAGCCAATTCTTGCAATAATATTTTCCTCGGTGATTGTCGTGTTCTCTTGGTTGGGGCGATTTTAAACCTTGAAAAGAGAAATTCTCTTACCTCTTCCCGTATTTGAGAGAAACAACTCCTTTTACAACCAATGCCTCATTTGCGATATAAAAAATGTCTCCCAAACATTATGGGACAAAAATCATCTTTAGGAATTTCCATTACACCGAAGTCTACACGGTAAGTGAAAATTCCTAGAATAACATAAACATAAAGCACCATCCCATTGGGCTTTCTCAGTGTTCCATTAGCTAATTTTATCTCCATATTTGTAGGTTGCAAGTCACAAGCATAGATTTCATCATGAAGCTTAGTATAAAGAGTATAAGGTATCACATTAATAGATGAGCAAGGTTGATGTAGGGTGGAACCCTAATTCGTCGATCTTTCACGTTTGGAGGGGATCCTACGGAGGGAACACGAAGAACGCGCGGAAGAGCGAGAGGAAACAAGGGGAAAACGAGGGAGGAACACTCAATCAACAAGGATCAATCACACAAGGTCTAGATCATCGAAGCACGAGTGATACATGGTCCAAAATCAACAAAGGAAAGATACAAAGGTAGCCGTTCTTCTCCCGGAGGAGGTCTTGAATCCACGAGGATCTTCCGTATAGGTGTCTTGAATCCGATGGATCTTCTCCTAGGCGGAGGTCCCGATCTCCGTGGAGAAATACCGTGGATGAGCAAAGGCTCTCACACACAAATATGAGCTAATCAATGCTCGGTCTCAAAGTGAGGAGAGGGGTCCTATATATAGAGTCTGGGGCGAAGGGTACATGGGCTCATTAACACGCGACTTGTATTGCTGGTGGATGATCCGGACGAGGGTCCGGATGATCCGGCTGGTCCGGACGGTCCGGCGGGACGGATGAGCCGGAGGCTCGGCGGGGTGGCGGCGACGGGCGGATGTCCGGCCAGTGGTCCGGACGTCCGGCGGGTCCGGATGATCAGCGCCGGTCCGGATGATCCGGCCGGAGGAGCCTGTTGCCTTGATCATTTATGGCCGGATCGTCCGGACGGGTCCGGATCGTCCGACCTCCGTCCGGATCGTCTGCCACCTCGTCCTTGTTGCTTTCTCCTCTCCGTCTTCATGCGTGCCTTCCGCTTCCGGTTCTCCTTGCTTCCAAGCCTCTTCATGGTCGACTCCTCGGTGCCTGAGTATGCATAGAGTTTCCGTTTGAGGTAGTAACCAAGTCTCATGTGAATCGAAGGAGAGTTGTGAGAGGAGTGATGTCACCTCGGTTTCAAGAGCTCTTGCACGTGCTCGAGTCATTGGTCCTTGTGGTGTTGAAGGTGTTTATGTAGAGTCCATGGGGATGATGGAAGGATGCTCCGCATCATATCCCCTCCCTTCGAAAGGATCCAACCTCGGATCTAGATCTTCATCACCATGGAAAGGCGAGAGGTCTTTGACGTTGAAGGTGTCGCTCACGTTGTACTTATCGCTTGGTAGGTCGAGCTTGTAGGCGTTGCTGTTGTAGCGTGCTAACACCTTGAAGGGTCCATCGGCTCGAGGTAGAAGTTTGGACTTGCGTTCGTTGGGGAAGCGTTCCTTGCGAAGGTGTAGCCACACTAGATCGCCTTTGTTGAAGATCATGGGTTGCTTGTTGATGTTGAGCTTGGTCGCTAGTCGTTGTACTTGGCGCTCGATGGTGTTTCTTGTATCTTCATGCATCTTCTTGATGTAGCTTGCACGGGCACTTGCGTCGAGGTTGGTGCGCTCTTGTAGAGGTAGAGGTAGGATGTCCAATGGGGACAATGGGTTGAAGCCGTAGACGACCTCGAAGGGGACTTGCTTGGTCGTTGAATGTCTTCTTGCGGTTGTAGGCGTACTCGGCGATGGGTAAACATGTCTCCCACTCCTTGATGTTCTTCTTGATCAACACGCGAAGTAGAGTGGAGAGCGTCCGGTTCGTGACCTCCGTTTGGCCGTCGGTTTGAGGATGGTATGCGGATGAGAACATGAGCTTGATGCCGAGCTTGGTGCAAAGAGTCTTCCAAAAGTAACTCAAGAACTTGACGTCGCGGTCGGAGACGATTGACTTTGGTACTCCATGAAGGCGCAAGATTTCCCTACAAAAGAGATTTGCAATATGTGAAGCATCGTCTACCTTGTTGCAAGGAATAAAGTGTGCCATCTTAGAAAATCGATCTACAACCACAAACACGGAATCCTTTCCATTTTGAGTTCTAGGCAAACCAAGTACAAAGTCCATGCTAATGTCTTCCCAAGGTTGATATGGAATTGGAAGAGGCATGTAAAGACCATGAGATTGAGCTTTTGACTTAGCTTTGCGGCATGTAGAGCATCGGGCTTGGTGAAGCGTGAAACGTCTCGAAACATCTTGGGCCAAAAGTAGTTCTTGGAGGCGTGGCGAAGGTCTTGTCGCGTCAAAATGTCCCATGAGTCCACCTCCATGAGCCTCTTGCAAAAGTAACAAGCGAAGAGAAGACTCGGGTATGCAAAGTTTGTTAGCTCTCATAAGATAACCATCCTTGAGGTAATATTGTTCCCAAGATGTATGCGTCAAACATTTAGCATAATGAGGTGCAAAAGATGGATCACTAGCATATAAATCTTTGATGTGCTCAAAGCCAATAACATTCAACTCAAGTTGGGTGACAAGCGTGCATATGCGTGAAAGTGCATCGGCAACTACATTTTCCTTGCCCTTAATGTATTTTATCACATATGAAAAATATTCAATAAATTCACTCCATTTGGCATGACGCTTGTTCAATTTAGTTTGACCTTTTAAGTACTTAAGCGTTTCATGATCGGTATGGATGACAAACTCATGAGGTCTAAGATAATGTTCCCAAACATTTAGCACACGCACTAAAGCATACAATTCTTTGTCATACGGGATAGTTAAGTTGAGCAGGAGAGTTTTTCACTAAAATAAGCAATGACTCGTTTTCTTGCATTAAAACTCCGCCAATTCGGTACCACTTGCATCACAATGGACCTCAAAAGTTTTGTCAAAATTGGGCAAAGCAAGAATTGGAGCATGAGTAAGCAAAGACTTGAGCTCATCAAAAGCGTTTGATTGCAAAGGTCCCCAAACAAAAGGAGTATTCTTCTTACTCAAAGCATGCAAAGGGCTGCAATAGTGCTAAAGTTTTTCACAAAGCGGCGATAAAAACACGCAAGACCAAGGAAACTTCTCACTTGTTGCAAATTGGTGGGTTGGGGCCAAGTTTTAATTGCTTTGATTTTAGTTTCATCAACATGGACACCCTTTGAAGAGACAACGAAACCCAAGAAAACCACTTTGTCAACTCCAAAAGTGCATTTCTTCAAGTTGGCATAAAGACTTTCCTTTCGAAGTGTTTGCAAAACAAGCTTAACGTGATCAAGATGCTCTTTCATGGTTTTGCTAAACACAAGAATGTCATCGAAGTAAACCACAACAAATATTCCAATGTATGGGCGAAGTACATGATGCATAAGACGCACAAAAGTTCCGGAGCCTCCGACAAACCCATAGGCATAACCAACCATTCATATAAGCCAAATTTTGTTTTGAAAGCGTTTTCCATTCATCACCTTCATGAATGCGGATTTGATAATAGCCACTTTTAAGATCAATTTTTGAGAAAAAGTTGGCTCCACTAAGTTCATCAAGCATATCATCTAAGCGAGGAATGGGATGCCTATAGCGCACGGTGATAGCATTGATGGGTCTACAATCGGAGCACAAGCGGAAACTTCCATCGGGCTTAGGCACAAGTATAACGGGCACGGCACAAGGGCTTTGTTTGGAAGTGGCACTCCGGGGATGAGGTCGATTCGATACTCAATGCCTCGAAGAGGAGGTAGACCCGGAGGTAGCTCATCGGGAAAAACATCTTGAAATTCCTGCAAAAGAGATTGAAACACCAAAGGTAGCTCATGAGTGGTGTTAGTTTGTGGTTCTCCATCCTTGCACACGAGGACAAAGTGCATCACACTCGATGGGTTCTCACACACTTCTCTCATCTCATGTTTGGTGGCGAATAGTATGAGGTTTTTCTCTCTAGGCGAAGAGGCGCTCAAATTTGGCTTGTGGCTCTCACTCACTTTTTGGTGGCTCACTTTCTCACTCTTCTCTCTTTGGTTGGTGGCTTGTTTGTCGGCTATCACTTGACTAGGAGACATGGGTCGTAAAACATATTCTTTGCCTTTCATCTTGAAGCTATAGTGGTTTGTACGCCCATTGTGGTAGACACCACAGTCGAATTGCCATGGCCGACCAAGGAGGAGGTGGCAAACGGTCATTGGGACCACATCACACTCCAAAGTGTCTTCATATGCACCGATTTTGAAGGATACTTGGACCGTATGCTCAACTCGTATAGTGCCGGAGTCACTTAGCCATTGAACCTTGTATGGTTGCGGATGCTTCTTTTTGACCAATTGGAGTTTGGAGCATAGTTCTTCGCTTGCCAAGTTGTGGCAACTACCTCCATCGATGATGACCTTGATGGATCTCCCATTGATGCCGGCCTTTGTGTGGAAGATGTGGCATCGTTGGTCTTCTTCTTGGTGATGTTCAAGTGTCAAGACTTTGGAGACAACAAGAGCGGGGCTTGTATCTTCATCGCAAAAGACTTGATCATCTTCATCCTCGTTGATGCGCCGATGCATGGCCACTTGCTCAATAGCGTCCATTTCATCTTCACTCATTGAGTCGTAGGTGCCATCGTTGTTGAGTATCATGGTACGCTTGTTGGTGCATTCATATGACTTGTGGCCTCGGCCGCCGCAAGTAAAACACTTGAAGGAGCTTGTCTTGACGGTCTCATCGGTTGGAGTAGATGATGAAGCACGCGGCTTGGAGTTGCTTGTAGTAGGAGGAGGACGACTTGAACTTGTAGAAGTTTTCTTGTAACTTGACTTGTCGTCGTTGCTTGGGAAAGGCTTGGTTGATGTCGAAGTTGGAGTAGTTGTTGAAGCTTGGTTGTTGGAGAGGCCGTATGTCTTGGATGAGTACTTGGCGTACTTGAAGTCATCTTGCACTTGTCGTTCCGCCTTTGTAGCTTGGTGCACGAGCTCAATGAGGTTGGAGTAGGGTTGGAAGTCGGCAATCTTCTTGATGGGATGGTTGAGTCCATTCAAGAATCGTGCCATTGTTTGCTCATCATCTTCCTTGACATTGGCTCGAATCATGGCAATCTCCATTTCTTTGTAGTATTCTTGACACTCTTTGTTCCTTGCTTGAGGAGTTGTAGCTTCTTGAAGAGATCACGGTTGTAGTAGGTGGGCACAAAGCGTGCTCTCATGACATCCTTCATTTGAGCCCAAGTGGTGATTGGAGGTTCACCTCTTGCTTGTCGGCGCTCAAGGACTTGTTCCCACCATATGAGCACATAGTATTGGATCTCAAGTGATGCCATAGCGATCTTCTTCTCTTCCTCATAGTTGTGCAAACGAAAGATTTTGTCGACCTTCAATGCCCATGAGAGGTACTCTTCGGGATCATTGGTTCCATTGAACTTGCGCATTGTGAACTTGAGCTTGCCATAGCGATGTTCTTCATTGTTTTGAGGTCGATGTTGATGATGACGATCTTGACGTGGAGGGTAATCATCCTCATGTTGCTCTTGGCGAGGAGGAAGTCCATGATCAACTTGCTCTTGTTGACCTTGAGGTGAGGTTGAGCTTGAGGAGCTTTTGGAGGAGCTTGTTGGGCTTGCGTTGCACGTTGATGGTAGTTCCTCTCTTGTATTTCTTCTCGAAGTGCTTCCTCTTGATTGCGCCTTTCGCGATTGCGGTTGGCGAGAGCTCATTGGATGCTTGAAGGCGCGTTCGCCTCAAGAGCTTGTGCTTCGCGTTGTTGTTGTTGAAGGCGTTGAGCTTGGCGTCTTGTTGTTCTTAGTGTAGGCGCTTCGTTCTTGTTCTTGTTGGTAGCGAAAGCGTTGTCGTTCTTGAGCTTGAGCAAACGCCATTTGGCTCGATTGAGGACGAGAACTTCTTCATCAACTTGCTCTTGGAGATTCTTGTCGTGTAGCGGGTTGCGAGATGCATAGCGGTCTTGACGCTGCTGGCTCGGCGAAGAATGTTCGATGACGGTGTACTTGTGTCGGAGAAGGAGTCGTTGGAGTGGCGACTTGAGTGGCTCCGTCTTGAGTGTGAAGAGGTAGAAGTACACCGGTTCACCAACAAGGCGCGGATCTCGTCCATTCTTGCATCGTTCTCTTTCTTGTGCGCGTCGAGTTTGTTGTCGAAGTAATCGCGTGTACGTTTCTCGGAGAGTCGCAAGTCGGTGGAGAGGTTGTCGATGCGTTCGCTCATTGCTTGTTGCTCTTGATGGAGAGCTCGTTGCGCGCCAAAGAGGTGGCTCTTGGTGACGTATGATGACATGTCGTCGTCTTGCTCGATGAAGAGTGGATTTGTAGAAGAACTCGGCCTATCCATCATTTCAAGCAAATTGTGAGTGGTAGAAAGAGAAGAATGAATACCAATGTTCCTTTGACCGAAGTTGAAGATGAATCAAGTTCACTCAAATGCGACGATGAAATAGCACTATTGGTACCGATCCTTGTCGATTCTCACACCTACACAAGTAAAAGCTTTTGGTGGAGCTTGGTTAGGATGGTGGCACAAAATTGATTGCAATCGTTAGCTTGACTCAAAAATGTTGAAGAAGATTCGCAAATTCGCATATGCAATAAGTAGACCAAGCAAGTAGTAGTACACGAAACACACACATAAATAGATAAATGGGATTGTGCAAACCAAAAGTGAGCCAAAATGTGGAATCCACAAAAATGCTCTTGTTGCACAATACTAGAGAGACGCTAGCACGATTGCACAATAGGCGGATACGGAGCTTGTGCACAACCTACTAGGCAAAAATGCAACGATCTCTATCCCAAGTATACTATATGTATGGTATATCGGTGCAATGATCCAAGATGATCTTATGTGACAATCTTAATGTTGTATGATGCTATGCTTGTTGCTTAGAAGCTCTTTGCTTATCTTTCCTCTTTGCTTAAAAGCTTGAGTGGCTCTCTCTCTTTTGAGCTCTTTTCTTATGCAAACTTGACGAACTAAGATAGCAATTGTGTATGCGATGACAACTTTGTGACACACAAGTTGATTCCGAGATATGCACCTCGATTGTATGTATGATATGGTGTATGCAACTAATGTGCACAAGTCACGTTGCCGGCAATACTCAATGGCTAGTCTCGGTGGGTAAGCAAGGCAAAAGATGGTATATGATGGTTATCAATGCAATTGCAAGGTATGACAAAGATGTCGTCGATGTTACCGTCCGTAGCGAAGATGAGTAGCTGACCAAAATGAGCGTTTGTTGTTGATGTCACACCGCGCCTAGATAGCCGAAACACAAAAGGACACGGAAATCTCACTCAAATTGTCGAACTCAAATTCGAATGGTAGTACGGAGGTTGTGTCTTGGGGTTTTGCAAATGGAAGTGGTGGTGGATGGGGTGGGGAGGGTGTACGTATGTGTGGGTGGTAGTGGTGGTGGAGGAGAAGCGCAGAATTGCGGTGTTGGCGAAGAAGCGGATGATCCGGCAGAGCCGGATGATCCGGGCTAGTCCGGATGATCCGGGACTTGGTCCGGATGATCCGGCAGTCAACCACGCACGGATTGGCTCGGGAAGAACACGAAAATGGGGTGGAATTTGGCGATTATGGGGATTTTGGGTGGATTTGAGGGGAGGAGGTGGGGAAACACAAGATCCACGAGTTACACACGAATCCACGGATCAAAAACAACAAAACATCATCAAAACTAACAAATCACAAAAAATTTGGGGGTATTTTGTGGGGATTTTCGGGTTTTAGGACGAAAACAACAAAATCAAGCTAGAAATCACGAGGTAGGGGCTCCAAAAGCGTGATCAACGTGGCTCATGATACCATATGATGTGGGTGGAACCCTAATTAAATCGATCTTTCACGTTTGGAGGGATCCTACGGAGGGAACACGAAGAACGCGCGGAAGAGCGAGAGGAAACAAGGGGAAAACGAGGGAGGAACACTCAATCAACAAGGATCAATCACACAAGGTCTAGATCATCGAAGCACGAGTGATACATGGTCCAAAATCAACAAAGGAAAGATACAAAGGTAGCCGTTCTTCTCCGGAGGAGGTCTTGAATCCACGAGGATCTTCCCGTATAGGGGTCTTGAATCCGATGGATCTTCTCCTAGGCGGAGGTCCCGATCTCCGTGGAGAAGTACCGTGGATGAGCAAAGCTCTCACACACAAATATGAGCTAATCGAATGCTCGGTCTCAAAGAGAGAGAGGGGTCCTATATATAGAGTGCAGGGCGAAGGGTACATGGGCTCGGCCAACACGCGCGACGCAGGCGCTGGCCGGATGATCCGGACGAGGGTCCGGATGATCGAGCTGGTCCGGACGGTCGGCGGGGACGGATGGCCGGAGGCTCGGCGGAGTGGCGACCACGGGCGGATGTCCGGCTGAGTGGTCCGGACGTCGGCGGGTCCGGATGATCCGGGCGGGTCCGGATGATCCGACCGGGAGGAGCCTGTTTCCTTGATCATTTATGGCGGATCGTCCGAACCGGTCCGGATCATCCGACTCTGTCCGGATCGTCAGACCTCCGTCCGGATCGTCCGCCACCCTGGTCCTTGTTGCTTTCTCCTCTCCGTCTTCATGCGTGCCTTCCGCTTCGGTTCTCCTTGCTTCCAAGCCTCTTCATGGTCGACTCCTCGGTGCTGAGTATGCATAGAGTTTCCGTTTGAGGTAGTAACCAAGTCTCATGTGAATCGAAGGAGAGTTGTGAGAGGAGTGATGTCACCTCGGTTTCAAGAGCTCTTGCACGTGCTCGAGTCATTGGTCCTTGTGGTGTTGAAGGTGTTGATGTAGAGTCCATGGGGATGATGGAAGGATGCTCCGCATCAAAGGTACTACTGGTTTACCAGTGTCGGCTGCTTTAATGCAGCCCTTCACCAAATATGTTACCTCTTTCTTCATTGTTTTGATAGCCTTTTTATTCTTTTTCCTTTCGAGGGCATTACTTGAATATTGCATATACCCTCTTATTGTTCTTCTTTATGTTCTTTCTTAGGTACTCAAGTTGCGCCCTCCTTACCGGAAAGGGCAATTCTTGTCTTGCCTCATAATCATCTTGATAGGAGTTACCGATATCTCCACCTCCAAGGCCTGTGGATGGCGTTTCTTACTCTGGCGCGACTGTTGCATGGACTTCAACTCTTCAAGGAAGGCTACATTTGGAGAATCGGAGATGGCACAGAGTGAAGATTTGGGTGGACCATTGGATCCTCGACCGGCGGCGTGCCCAACATCACCAACGTGAGTACAATCTTTCGAGATCTCATCACAAGTATCGACCGGATCAATCGAGCCCCAAGCTAGCTTCACAATTTGGAGTATCCGCGAGATGCGCAAGTGCCGCTAGTTCTGTAGATCAATCAAGCTGTGTGCTTGGTAGCTTAGCGTGCATAGCCACCATGGGCGCGATCGCTGCTGGCCGAGGTGCGGACATCCATGTCATCGTGACCGAGCAAGCAAACAATCTTTGGCGGAGGCGACGGAGGCATAGTAGGAGAACTTGTGGCCGTCGAAGATACGATTGGTGCCTTGTATAGAGTCGACGGCGTCAGGATGACTACTCCCACGGGATGCCAATTTGTGCCTTACGGCGTCGAGGATGACTACTACGCGGTGGTGGCGAGAAAGTGGCGGGGTGGCGAGAAGGTGTAGAGGGCACCGCCGGTGAGGCTTGTGTGGGCGGCGCTGCCAAATTTCGCCCGTCTTGGGTCGATCCTCTCCTTCCCTCGTCGCGCCGCACTGAAGAAGTGCCGCGTCCTCGTCGCCGGAGCAACCATGGCGCCGCCCCGGAGAACCCCTAAGCTGCTCTCCTGGATCCTGATGACATCGCCGTTTTGGGCGTCGAGCCCGTGCGCCGTTTTGGGCGTCGAGCCTGTGCGCCGCCGCCGCCCTTTGCGGATGTCACTCGATCGGATCGAGCGAGAGCCAAACTTTTGGGGTACCTTTAACCTCGACCTGCAACGATTTGGATGCTCCCCTGCCTCCATGGATCCCCTCCTCTCTCTGCCTGAGCCGATATTTATGGGAGAGGTTAGGGAAGGCGGCATGGGATTCGTGTTCGACTCCAAAAGAGGGTCTGTATCGTGAGAGGGATGGACAAATTAACTGCGCTAGCGAGGTAGAGGTTCGAGGGAGCAGGCCCAACACCTAGGGACGACAACCAGGCCCATGGGGACAGCAGCCTGGGGGATGGACGAAAAAACTCGTAGCGATCGAGGTGGGACGGGTGGGCGACGGTGAACCTGACAAAATTTAGTACCACCTCGCATATGTTTTAAAATCAAACTGAAAGCGTAAAAAATCAAACTGAAAGCGTAAATTTACAGGAAGAAAGCGTATTGTGTGTGTATATATATATATATCTCCCTAATAATAAAGCACGGATTGGGTCTCCGGATTCACCGTCGTGGCGTTTTTGCACAATGGTCCATGTGATTTTCTGTATTCAACCTGCAGTCCTACTAATAGGTCAAACTCGAACCGGTACACGCGAGAAAAAAGAAAAGAAAATAAGCAGCTGCTCGCACGATCCAACCTCCCGATACCACCTCCACTCCGGTAGCGCCGCCACCTCCTGCCACGCCCCACCGTCGCCGCTGCGCCGCCCGCCGCCGCCTTTGCCGACGCCGATCCCCTATTGCGCGCCGGCGCGAACCGCCTACCGTTGCGCGCGCTACCATCGTCTACCCGCCGGCGCGCTTATCCCTACCCCAAGTGCCCCACACACGCGGTCTTCCAACGCCGGCAACCGCGGCAGCCTTCCACCGCCGGCGATAATCGGCGCTGCGGCGACGGATCCCCGCCCCTTCTACCATGGCGCGTTGGACCCTTCCACTTGGCTCCTGCAGCAAGAGATCAGATCGAGAGAGGCCAAGGGAAGTGTTGGTGCAGTGGTTGGACCGTCCACGAGCAAACAAGCCGCCACTCCGATGGACAGAACCGGCGCGCTGGCTGTAGGTTAGCTTCTGCTGGATGGAGACAAAGGACATGGAAAAGAAGCTTGTGGGGTGCGGCCTGATGGACAGGGACGAGAGGGTGACGGTGGCCTGAAGATGAAGGTACGGTTGTGGCCGGACCACAAGAGCATGGCCATGGTGCAAATTCCTCTATCTTTCCATGGGGCCATGGCTGTTCCAGAGTATGGCAACGGTGCAAAATCAACTGTCTCCCTGGTCGAAGCAGATGCTCGGGGTCACGTCCAATGTCGCCGCCGAGTTTGCTGGAGGAGCAAAAACATCTGTCGAGCTGTCCAATGTCGCCCGCGGCGGCTACAACAGGGGTATGTATCCCCTTGAAAGCAGCAAGTAGCCTTATGTGCTATGTGTTTGTATAGATGTGTGGTAGTAACCAAGCAGCAGTATGAACAAAATCGCAACAGCAGGCTGCTGCTCTCCTCCCTAATTAGCAACGGCAGAGCAATCTCTGAAAAATAGTTGGAATAATTAAAAAGATTCTAATGAGTTTATTTTGGCATATCAGAACATTTAGTGTGTATATCTGAGTTCAGCACCAGCTATCATGGTTACGCATCTTGGTTTGGTACTGATCAAGTAGCATCATGCTAATCCCCTGTTTGAGTTATTGTTTCTGTCCCTGTCTCTCTGTCTGCTATTTAGCTCTTTTTTCACAGCATGTTGATTCTAAGATTCCAATAGTATTTGGAAAGTAGCAAATTAATAAGGTAAAAAGGGATTATGTCAGGCTAATAATTAAAAGGAAGGGTCTGATTGTGGGCTGAATATTTGAAGACGGTTGACTGTATGAACCTGAAAGGAATGATTTGATTATGGGCTGGATATTTGAAGATGGTTGAGGAGGATCGTGTGATCCGGACAAACTTGACCACCATTGACAATGGTGACGAAAAGAAGAATTAGCAACAACAATGTGTCTCTAGAAATGTACAATTTTTTGTTTCTACAGTTGCAACGATGGCTGTTTGTATCGATGCTAACAACATTTTTTTCCTATGGATCTCTACAGGCCCAATAATAAAAGCAAATCACATGCTACCAAGTCAATTAAAGTCTTCATAAGATGTATTAATATGTCAATCAACCGTGTCATCTCATTATTTATGCTTTTTATTAATATTAATGTTATTTAGAGAGAGAAGGCAGTACGTCTTCTCCTTATTACAATTGAAACCATGTTTTAGGACCTCTAGAGCTTGATACCTACTATTTTTGTTTTCTAGAATTGTTTGTGTAAAATGCCAGTATTTCAATTTTTTTAATTTGTTAATATTGTGTGGCAGCGGCACAAATCGCTGACAATTGGTGCTCACCAGGCACCCCGCACATGCCAACACCACATCTACAACCATCATGGAATATATTTCAAGTGGGGAGAAGATAACCAGTTCTATTTTAACCCAGTTCTATTTTAAGTTAGAATATGATGATGAATCATAGCTCTATATAGAAAATTCATGTTCATTTGGAATCCGTATATAACTTCCTATTGTGTGGGTCTAAAATTTTGGTGCGCATTAAATTTCGCATGAACTATCATTGTCTCCTCGCCACTTGCAAACCGTGGCTCCGATGATCCACGAAAGGGGATGACGACCCACGGCGAGATAGGATGACGACGTATGGCTGCTGCTTCCAATCACCACCATGGACCCGCCACTCCACCGACCACGGCTGGGGACGACCACCCATGGATGTAACTCCCCAGCACCGGTCTTCTCCATCGGTGCAGCAAGCTGCTCCTCCATCCTGTCCGTCCCAGCCAACGCCAAAGGCCTCCTCCGCTGCCTCCTCCGACCCATGCCGCCGCCCGTGCTGCAGCCTCAGCTGTCTCTGAGGCTGCAGCTCCCTTCATACGAGGCCGCTATGGTGCCGCCTCGGCTGCCCAGGAGCTAAGGCCCAAGTCCAAGGGCTCGGTAAGTACACAAACATTCGATTAATGTCTATATCGTGCACTGATTAGGGACCTGAAAAAAGCAGGGTAGTTTGAGCTAGCACAAAAGCCCACTGAAGAGATTAATTCAAGTGCTTCTGAATTGTTAGGACCTCAAAGTTTCAAGCAGAAGCCCAAAAGAAGAAGGATCAAGAACATCTGATAAAAATCCCTTGAGTTAGTACAAACACGTATGATTTCTTCACATGCACAGTGCGCTGGTACATAGTTTCAGATTTCCAATGGATACTGGTGTTGTTTTTTTTGCTGGTGGATACTGGTGTTATTGCTTGACATCTTTCGAGGGTCTACTTTATGATGGTTATGAAGATTCATCAATGGTCTCAGTGCTACCGGTCTAATGAAATAACATGACTGCAGTCCGTCGTTGATTTTCCTTTGAAGAGGTGCAGACTCCCGATTCAGCAGCAACTGCAAAAAAATTCCAAATATTCGTGATGCACTACTAGACCATCATGTGAATAATGCCTTTTACTGGAAAGAGTGACGTCTTTTCTTTGAACTTATGGGTGTTAAATTTCAGCATTTTCCATTGTTCTTCAGTGCACTAAAGAATAGTGAAATCCTAGCTTTTGGTTCAGTTTGTAGCCTATATGTGCAAGTTAGTGGAAATATGCATTGTTCCTCACTGTTTCAGTGTGTCTGTAACGAGCAACTTTTTTATGACAGTATTTTTTTGTAAATATACCTGTATTTGGTAGTGTAACATACACTTCAAAATAGTAGCATGGTCTTTGTATGGTTATTTCAGTCAGCAACATTGCATTAGGGTCTTTGTTGGCTGTGCACATAGTGATGCTTACAACTGATTTGAATTATTTGGATAGCGTCAGTTGTTGGACATGCATTGCTGAATTTCCGCAAATACTGAACTAGAGTTTTGTCTCATCGGATTAGTTATTTCATTGGTCTCCCAGTTGTCTCCGAACTGATCATTTTTCATCTCTGCATTTTGCTAGATACTACTATTGAAGATAATGCAGTATGTGTGGAGGAATGTCCAATTACAGGTGCACGAATGTGGTGGATCAACTCTTCTTCACCTTGGGATTGATCATATTCAGATGTATTATGAATTTATGATGAGATGGACACCGTTGTAGACCATGCCGGCCGCCGTCGCGCACGCCGACCGCTTCACCTTTCCCAATCTAGCAGACCAGCACTGCCGCTCCCAATCTCTTTATACAGAGATGATGGCAAAGGAGGAAGAGGCGTTGTCAAGGTAAATGAAGAAGAGGAGGCCAGAAAAAGAGAATCAGCAAGGCAGAAGCTTTTTAATCTCAAGGCATGATTCTGCAGGTTGGATGAGCTGCTGACAAAGGCACGTCTGTATTCTCAATTTCTACTTGAAAATATGGACCATCAGGTACATATTATGTTGGTACATATTATGTTGGTAGTTATTCAAATAAAAAATAAGCTACACACTCCAATTCGCTAAATTTGTTGCAGTTCGCTAAATAATTTTTAATAGGCTACACACTCCAATTCAGATATTCGATTAGACCTCAAACAGATAATTTGATAAGCTTGTCCTCGAAAATGCAAGTGATTTTTTTTGATCCAGAGTAAGCTTTTCTTCAATGAATGCTAGAAAAAAAGCTTTTGTTCAAAGAAACTTACAACTTAGGTATTGCACTACTGATGGTGTTCACTTGGTGGTCAAACTTCTTTTCCCCTCATACATAGACATGGTACAAATTCATTTGACTTACATTACCTCAATGGCATGGTTCCGTGTTTGAAATTCAAAGAGTGGTGTGGACCGTGCTTTGATTGGGGAGGCACAGATAGTGCGTAAAGGAAGAAGTAGAAGGTAGAAGATTGATGCCCCCGTGGGAGAGGCATCATCTCACTGCCGAGCAACGAGAGCGATTCTTTCCCGGGGCCGGATAAGTCGCCGACAGCAGGTCCGGCGTCCGTCATGGCCCTCCGGCTCGCCCAATCCAAGGTCTTGTACTTCCTTTACCCTGTGTTGTTCCCGGGCGTGACCCTGTTTCTTTTCGTCAGTGAGAGCGACTGTCTGTCGACATTTCAGATTGATGGCAGGCACTTGGCTTACTGGTTGCCAATTCAGGGCCATGTCAGTTGTGATAGCTGTTGATGAATTTAACCTTTGCTGAATGCCGTGATGAATTTATTATGCCTGCTTAACCCCCGTTGGTTGTTGTCTCACAGGTTCCGCTGCATCTGGCAAGGCGTGGACTGGCGCGTGTGATTTTCTTCCATTTGGTTGTTCTTCTTCCATTCTTTCCTTCCTCATGTGACTTTTCTTCTGATTAGGATGCAAGTGAGCTGCACATCTTTTCTTCCATTTTTAAATCTCATGTTCATTCCGGCTGGGAGCGAAGGTAGCAGTTAACTTCGGCCGACGTGGCTGGTAACCATGATATTTATTGCAGTTATGGTGACCCCAACAAAAAAATGAATTACAAAATATGTAAAAAGTTTGGCCATTAAAAAAATCGTCCACAGTGGCAGTTAACATCGGCCGACGTGGTAGTTAACTTCGGCGTTCATGACAGTTAGCGTGACCTCAAAAAGAAAGAAAGAAATATTTTTTTAGTGTCTTCGCTCCCAGCAATTAACTTGGTGTTAATTGCCGCAGCACCAGGCAATTACAAAATATGAAAAAAGGTTGGCCGTTTAAACAAATCGTCCATAGTGGCAGTTAACATTGGCCGACGTGGTAGTTAACTTCGGCGTTCATGACAGTTAGCGTGACCTCGAAAAGAAAGAAAGAAATATTTTTTTAGTGTCTTCGCTCCCAGCAATTAACTTGGTGTTAACTACCGCAACCCGAGGCAATTACAAAATATGAAAAAAGTCTGGTCATTTAAAAAATCGTCCACAGTGGCAATTAACTTTGGCCGGCGTGGTAGTTAACTTCGGCATTCATGATAGTTAGCGTGACCCCGACAAGAATAAACAAAAATAGTTTTTTAGTGTCTTCGCTCTCAACAATTAACTTGGTGTTAACTGCCGCAGCCCCAGGCAGTTAGCTATTTCAGGCCCGGTAGTTAGTTCAACCCAAGAAAAAAATGTAAAAGAAAAAAATAGTGGCTTTAGTCTGGCAGTTAACTTGATGTTAACTGCCGCAATCCCCGGTAGTTAGCTATTTTAGCCCCGGCAGTTAACTTGACCTGGAAAAAAAGAACAAAAGAAAAAATTAGTTTCTTCAGTCCGGCAGTTACCTTGCTCAGGATAGGGCAGTTAGCAATTACAGTCGAGCAGTTAGGGTGTTCGTCAGTTAGCTCGATCCGGGACAAAATGTAAAAGAAAAATTAGTACCTTCAGTCCGGCAGTTAACTTCTTGTTAACTACCACAATCCCCGACAGTTAGCTATTTCAATACCGGCAGTTAGCTTGATTCGAGAAAAACCAGGAAAAAACAAAAAAAAAATAAGTTTCTTCAGTACCGTCAGTTAGCTTGATCATCATATGTCAGTTAGCTATTCCAGTCGGGCAGTTAGCGTGTACTGTAGCAGTTCGGGCAAAAAATGACGAAAATGATGTTTGTTTTTTAAAACTGCTCTTCAACCGTAGCGAATCTGAAAACGAGTTCTATATACCAAAGTTTGGGCTAATCCATAGCTTTCCAACGGTATATCATATGCAACATTCCGATAAATTGTTTGAAAATTTCTTTCACAAAATCATTGAAAACTTGTTTGATGTATTTCTAGTTTTTGAATTTTGTTTAAAAACTGAATTGATTTTGGGAAAATGATCAACATGAGTTTTTTGCTCCTTTTCAATAGCTATCCGTTGGTATATCATTTGCATCATTACGATAAACGGTTCAATAATTACGACCAAAAACAATGCGAAAAAATAGTGTGAGAAAATGTCCGCCTGACAGTTAACTAGTATGGGTCGCACAGTTATATGTTTGTTCTCGCGCAGTTAGGAAGGGTTCCTGAATAGCTTATTCAGGAATGGGTTGCAGAATAGCTGGGATGTGTATATATGATGGGTGCAAATGGACGGATTATGTCTTTCAAATCATCCGTTGAATATTCAAAGGCCATTTTGTGCTTTCTCAAGGTTTTCATTAGCCTTTCTTTTTCTTCATCTGAAAGGTTAGCACTAATAATAATAGGATATTTGTTTGTTTCATCTAAAACTCATACCTTAATTCTTTTGGTAGAGGTTTTCGTTCAGGAGGTGGAAGCTCTCATCTCCTTTCTTTTTTGGTACTTCATATTGTTCACTTGTAACATGGTCTTGTACCGGTGCTTCAGTCAAGTGTAGATCGATTTCCACTTTAACTGGGTCTTCTCGACTCTTTTCATAATCAGTTAAACTTTTTCCCAGGTCATAATCTTCTGGAGTTCCAAAGTAATGGCAGCCAATTGCGCAATAATATTTTCCTCAGTATTGTCGTGTTCTCTTGGTTGGGGCAATTTTTAAACCTTGAAAAGTGAAATTCTCTCACCTCTTCCCCGTATTTGAGAGAAACAACTCCCTTTTACAACCAATGCCTATAGCTGCAGTATTAAAAAAATGTCTCCCAAACATTATGGGACAAAAATCATCTTTAGGAATTTCCATTACACCGAAGTCTACACGGTAAGTGAAAATTCCTAGAATAACATAAACATAAAGCACCATCCCATTGGGCTTTCTCAGTGTTCCATTAGCTAATTTTATCTCCATATTTGTAGGTTGCAAGTCACAAGAATAGATTTCATCATGAAGCTTAGTATAAAGAGTATAAGGTGTCACATTAATAGATGAGCAAGGTACTACTGGTTTACCAGTGTCGGCTGCTTTAATGCAGCCCTTCACCAAATATGTTACCTCTTTCTTCATTGTTTCGATAGCCTTTTTATTCTTTTTCCTTTTGAGGGCATTACTTGAATATTGCATATACCCTCTTATTGTTCTTCTTTATGTTCTTTCTTAGGTACTCAAGTTGCGCCCTCCTTACCGGAAAGGGCAATTCTTGTGCTGCCTCATAATCATCTTCAATGGGAGTTACCGATATCTCCACCTCCAAGGCCCAGGGATGGCGTTTCTTACTCCTGGCGCAGCCTGTTGCATGGACTTCAACTCTTCAAGGAAGGCTACATTTGGAGAATCGGAGATGGCACAGGAGTGAAGATTTGGGTGGACTTGGATCCCTCGACCCTGGTCGCAGACTGTAATTACACCGCGAGGACCGAGCTTGCTGGAGATGGTCAGTGACCTTATCGACCCTACTACGGGCACCTAGGATGTGCAGCTCGTGAGGGATACTTTCTGGGCCGATGATGTCAAGCACATTCTGCAAATCCCACTGAGGGAGGGAGTACAAGACTTCATCGCGTGGCAGTATGATCCGAAGAGAGTGCACTCTGTCAAGAGTGCGTATAAGCTTCATAGCCAGCTAGAACAGACAAGAGCGGATGGAGGAGCAGGGAGCAGCGCAAGTGATCCTGGAAACCTTCATGCAATCGAAGACAACTCGTGGAGGAGAATCTGGAAGCTGCCGTGCCCGCGCAACATACAGATGTTTGCCTGGAGAGTCAAGCATGAGTCCCTTGCCCTGCGCACAAATGTGGCAAGGAGAGGAATCGCCATTGCAGATACAAAATGCTTATTTTGTGGGCGAGCAACGGAGGATGGGGCACACCTGTTCATCAAATGCAAAGCAGCGAAAGAGGTCTAGCATGACCTAGGCCTTGAAAGAATACGTCAAGATCTCGAGAGCATTACGTCCGTCCATGCGATGTTCGATCACCTTTGGGGTCTAGACGAGGAGAAGAGGCTGCTTGTGCTAACCTTCTGGTGGCTCTGGTGGTCCAATAGAAACAAGCTACGTGAAGGAGAGATGCCCATGGAAGCCGCTCAGGTGGCGAGACGTACTCGAGGATACGTCCTGGAGTACAGGGAAATCTTTGCGAAACCTGTGACCATGCCACCGCCTGACAAATGGAGACCCCCGAAGCAACTGCCCTATAAGATTAATGTTGACGGCTCCTTCGTCCCGGGCCAGGAAGGTGCAGGCTGGGGTGTCGCAGTGAGAACAGTATCGGGCGAGCTTGTCCGTGCCTGCGCTGGAAGGCTTCAGCACATCAACGATGCTTTTGCGGCAGAGGCAATGGCGATGTCACATGCTATCACCACAGTCTCCGATTTGGGGATCGTCCAAGCTGAGTTTGAAACTGACTCACAGCTGTTGGCGGAGGCGCTCGATCTGTCCAAAGTGGATTCATCAGCATATGCAGCGGTCATTGAGGACATGAAATACCAACTCAAGTTATGGTTCTCTAAGTTTTCCATTTCTGTTTGTAGACGTAGTGCAAATTCAGTAGCGCATGAACTCGCTGCTGTTGTTGGTCGTTCGTTTGAACCTCACCACTTTGTCGAGTGGGACTCTGATGTATCTGCCCATGTGGGCGCGTATGTTGTGGGTGATTTGCCCAGCACCAGTTAAGTTATAAACCTATGCTTTTCCCTCAAAAAAAAACTCCCATTTGGGTGCCCACTGGTTGCCAGAGACGCGCGTGTTTGTTCTGTAATGAGATACGGGCAAATCGCCCATCACCAAGATGAAGCCACAATGAAACTTTTGTTCTCCACATATTGATGGTCATGGTTAAAATTGGGTGGCTGAGGTGTGTCGCACCAGTCACGATGAGAAAAGTTCCTGGGACCTCTCCCGAATGGACCACTTTTCTCAGGTTGATGGGCCACTGCTTTCTCTCACCTCCCGAAAGAATCATAGCCGCGCGCTCCGCCTGCATGTGGGAATGTTTTTGGGTCCTATCATGATGAACCTCTTACTTCTGAATACGTCCCCACTGCCACTCACCCACGCTGTCGAGCCACAGCAGAGCGTTGTGTCCCTTGTGACGAAAACACTCCCGGGAAAAGTTCTGTGTGAGTCGCTATCCAGACACTACGACCTGGTGTCAACCACCTACAAGCGGATCTAAAGACACGTCCTCGCCTACTACAAGGGGAAAGCTCTCAGGTCTTGTCCCGCTTGAGCAAAATTTTCCCCGGGACATCAAAGCCTCTACTCCATCCCCCATGCGGCGAAGTTGTTGTAGTGCGCTACACCTACCACTAAGGATAAGTTCTCGGGATCTCTCTCGTGCATACCGCCTTTTCGGGTTGCTGGGTTTCATGATATTTTCCCTGAGTAGTTTTACCCACTGTGATGAACATCACTTAAATGGTCTGTTGGGACAATGACAACGACCAAGGAAAACACCAATGTTCCCGGAACATTGAACTTCGTTTAAAAACAAAACAGGTCGGCGCACACAACGATCTGCGCCACCCCACCAGCCCTCGACACCAGGAACAAGTTTGCTTACCAAAAAAGGAGGGTATGGGCCCCGGCGTAGGCATCCTTCTCATGCTGCATCGCCGCCGCAGAGACACCCTCCATCGTGTCCTGGGCTGCTCGCTAGTCCTGGTACGTCTGCTCCCCCAGCGCGACCCTCAGCTGGAAATGGGGATAAGCAAGATGAACACCGACCAAGACGCGCGTAGCCGCCGCCCGCATGGCCTCCTCCACGGCCTCCTCCTGTGCTGCGTCCCTCATATGGTGGAGATCCCCAAACTTGGTGGCGAGATATTGGAAGAAGGTTATCAGGTGGTCCAGTTTCCCCTCATTGAAAGAGGAGTACGTGATGAATGGCTGAAGGTCGAGGACGTGCATATCATTCTTCAGCCACTAGTACACGTCGCACAACGCCCCCAGGCCCCCACGCTCCCATAATGGTCGGTGTGGAGGCGTCCGAAGAGCAACTCAACATCCCGTCGATAGATCTTCTCCATCTCCAGTTCCTATGCAGCTCGGCGGTCTTGGCTTCTAGGCGGAGCATGGCCCCGCTAAGGGCGGCACGGAGCTTGCGAAGCTTGGTATCCTTCACGCCGAGGTTGGCTAGCAGCTGCTCCCTCTCGTAGTTCTCACCATGCGCCATCACGAGACGGGTAGGGCAAGCAAGGACGAAGAAGGCAAAGAAGATGACAATGCCTCGGGGGTGGGAGAGATGGGTTGCAAGTGATGGCTCAACGCCTCTGTTTTATAGGCAGAGGAGGTGGGCAATGGGCGGTCTCGTTTCCACAATGGACGCCCCTTGTCCCCTTCCCTTTCGGTTGCCCGATTTCTGAAGCGCCACGACACGAGAACCAAGGAGTTGCCTGCCTCAGAGGAGCCATTATGCGTGATAGTCCGAAATGACATGGCGGCAAGGGGGTATGATGACAACAGAGGTTTCCCCAACATTGGGTAGCCCATTCCGCGCGTCCGTTCCTCGTCATATCTGGGCCCCATTTGTCCCGCGCTTTCGCTCGACTATTTTGCACGGGCTTGATAGGCCTGGGGCCTACTACATGCATAACAGGCCCGACGCGACATGGAACCCGAAGACAAGCCTATTTGCAATAATGAGTAGAGGGATCATAGAAAAATGGATAAAGCAAAGGACGACTTGGCGCGAATTCAGTGTTTCTTACAATAAGCACATTCAGAAACAAAGATAAATGGCAATAGATGTTGAATGCAGTCACAAGGAAACAAGTGTCTAAGGACTCTGCGTTGCAGAGTCCAATTCCTCGCACACAGAATCCTCGGCACACGCAAAATCCTCTAGGGCATCTTCGGTGTCGTCAGGCACGAAGGCACCAACGAGCTCATCAATAAAGCCAGCGATCACCTCCCTCGAAGCTTCAAACTGCATGCCCCCCAAGAGGCTTCACCAGCACTAGGAACAAGAAGGCGGGATCGATGAGATGAATGTTCGTGAGAACACGATCTCTGGCTAGCGTTGCCACCTCCAAAGCTTCTACCTCAATAGTTCCCATGAACTCCACCATGAATGCCTCTAGCTTGGCGACAAATTCCATGAAAAACGGGGTGTAGCTCCCTATGTCATTATATTGAAAACTGAGAGACCCTGAGAGGGCCATCTACAGCCTCCCGGTGACCGGAAAGATGCAATCACTAACCTCCTTGAAGACTACACATTGCATCCTGCGCTGACCGCGAAGTTGGTCCATCTCCTCGCCCTGAGCGTTCTGTGTCTCGAAGTGTGACAGCTCTTCCCTACCGTCTAAGAGTTCCTGCAAGGCCTCATCCCGGGCTTTCTCGCTGACTAGTGCCTGCAAGCCAAACAGGGTGGTGTGGCACTTTCACAGAAGTATCCCAATGAGTAATCATCCCAACGAAGAGCGGAGGAGAGTACTTATAGGTGGTGTTTCTATCACACACAAGGTGTCACAGTTCTTATGTGAAATAACTGTTGGAGCTTCTGCAAATAACATTATTGTCTAGGATCACGAATAAACCAATTTGACAAATATAAAGAGGATAGTAGTAACAACTAAAAGAGCTAATAAAAGTAAATATCATGAATTAAATATGTGGTTATGTCTCCTGCAATGAAGAGATTAAGCGCGGAGAGGTTTCATCTCATGGTAAGAGTTTATAAAGTGTGCCAGAGCGATTGTAATACCAGTTGCCTTGTATTATACTCATAGCCTTCGATATAAGTGTTACGTAGGTGGTTCTCCCTAAGATAATGAAACTCCTCCTCTAGGGACTACATTTCATTCTCTGGTCCTGCTTCTCTCTTGCAACAGAATGGTCATATCCAAAATTAAGGTCCTTAGGCCGGAACCAAGCAGTAAGTTCGACGGATCACCATTATCTCATATTGTCTTTGCTCCTCCTAGATATCTCCACCTGTCACATAAGAGGTCATAGATTTCCTAAAAAATATGTGTTACCTATGTAGGTCTTGAGATCATGTTGCATGGGCCCTTAAATTAGAGAACACGCATAGAGTTCAACACAGCATAACAACGTACTAGATATATCAAACTACTACAAATACACATGACAACATATAGAATAGGCACAAATTAATCTTTCCACTCACCTACATCTCCCACACCTAGGGGGAATTACTCACGCATCATAAGAGGGGAATCAGTCACAAGAGAGATAAATCCAATGAAAACCAGATCGATAATATTGTGAACATCCACAATAAGATGAAATGGATAATTCACATAGTATTGATCTCCAACCAAGATTGAGTAATATTACAATTGTTCTCCTGATTGGAATTACTCTTACAATAGTGCAAAGGGTGATGATCGTGGAGATAAAAGAACCAAAGACTAAGAACATCCTCAAAGGTTCTTCTGATCCTCCTCTCCTCTGTTCTGGTGGTGTGGCGGCGGCTAGGGTTCTCTTCGTCCCTAGGACCCTTCACGAAAGTTGCTTGTATAGACATGGTGGAGCTGATGGTAGTCCGTACAACCGCTCATGTGAGCGCTTGCGGTCGTATGGAATGTTGTCTTTTGCTCTAGTGCACCTGTTGACTTGGGTTTCTTCAGGAAAGCTTCTCCATTTGGCTTGATTTGTAGCAACCTTCCTTTGTTTCCTTCCATAGATGATATTTCATACCAAACATTGAGGAGTAGATTTTCTTCGGTTTTGAGGGATTAGCATTAGAAATATCTGAAGAATTTCAGTGAAACCGAGATAAAATCACTAATAAAACATAACAAATTCTCGGCCATCAACTCCCACAAGCTTAGGTTTTGCTAGACCTTGAGAAAATAAGAAATCAAGAGAGCGAAAGGGGCTTGGTTTAATAGAAAAAAAGTTTATTGGCTCGAGAGGATACATCATATCCATCTGCTCTAATCCTGAAGTATCATTCAAGAAAATATTCACAATTGAATAGATACACCTAAGCTCGTTACCTACCTAGGTGTACCTCTTATCACTAGTCATAATTTCGCAAACCAAATTTTCTTTGATAACCAAGTGTTTAGGCAAGCGAGAGCATATAATTTTAGATGGATATTTCAATTCAAACTCATTATTGAAAAGTATTAATGAGTTTCAGAAACAAAGACAATAGAGAACTCAAGTTTTTCATTAACTACCACTAATACCTCCTAGTCATGGCTTTCAAGCACTTCTCTTTATTGTTACTCCTTGGAACTTCAATTCTTTGTGATGGGGTTATGCCAAAATTTACTATATGCAATGGGTTCCGATATCGCTTAATTTTGTGCACTATGGATCAAAAATGGGATTGTCTCTTTCGAGCTCAGCGATCAGTGCTCTTATTTACCACATACACACTTCCTTGGAGAAGGTCGATCTTTTACCACGCAATATCCAAGTTCGTGACGGTGTCGCAGTTATGCGAATTGTCTCAACATATAGCAACGGGACATGAAACCAGTCTAGGGCTAGAGATCCGCAATTTTAGTGTCTAGAATAAGTTTTGGCATAACCTCAATCACTTTAAATATTCATTCCTCCAAGTAACTCTATTGATAGGTGCCACCAAGTCAATCAAATTCAGCATATGGAGTTGATCTACTTGAGTGCCTTGTTCTCTTCGAGAATTCAAATCCCTAAGTTTTCCTTGATATTTTATTGGAACAAAACATGCTTTACCACTAGGTTGTGCTAGAAAAATTTCAAGTTGGGAGTTATCACTAAATGATATTCAATTAACATGGGGAACTTACTTAAGTGCAGCCAGTTAACTGAAAATTCTTTCTCAAATAATAATGTGAGACAAGGGATTATGCATATGTTATACCTTCTTGCTCTAGCTCACTTCTTCCCTGAGTCAAACTCCACTTCATTCTCTTCTTTTCCGACTTGCTAGCAGCGAGCAAACCTATGGGCTTAAAGAGACAAAACACATGCCAAGAGAATCCCAACAAGGCAAGACAAAAAGCTTACTTCTCAAATTTACTATGCAAACTGAAATTAAACATGCTAAAAAAAAGGACAAAAAGGAAAGAAGAAAAATAAATATGCATGCATGGATAAATAGGGGGTGAGCTCCCCTAAGATTAGCCTCTTGGCCTACTCTCTAGTCCATATCCTCTTCACTGTTGCCCCCTGGCCAAAGTGTGGCCACTACATCTGAGAGGGAGCAGTAGAGGACTGGCCTCTCGTGCCAGGGTGTGGCTGCCAACAATAAAAGAGGGATTGTATGTTCCCACTGAGCAGATTGATGTTGTTGTTGGCCACATGGAGGTCCGTATGGATCCCTTCTACCTGTTGCTGCAACTGTTGTAATTCAACCCTAGGCAAATAGTCATGTGGCTGCCCAAAGTGAACATGCGGTGCATATTGTGGTGTAGGTTGTGGTGGAAAGTTGGGTGCATACTGGGGTGCATGACCCCATGCATCCCAACCGTGGGCATGTCCCGCTGCTGCGGGGTCCCACTCAGGAGCAGCCTCAGGGTGAACATTGTTCCCGAACTGGTTGCATGTCTATATTCATTGATTTCATCAAGGGAGAGCAACCACATATCACACGTAGAAACAGTAAAAGCTTGCGGCAAAGGCAAGCACACATCAGTGGTATGACTATTAGGTAGGCACATTTGCAGAAATGCTCTCCTTATACAGGCCCAATAAAATGTATGTTAGTCATGATCCTACGGTTAGGGATTGCAATGAGTACCCATTGCCCACGTACCCTATGGGTAGAACCCCTATTAGGCTAAGGGTATGGGACAAAAAGTTACCCATGGGTTTATAAATAGGGATATCTGAAACCCATCCGGTAGAGCGGGCACGGGTATGGGATCGTATAACCCATACCCACATATACCCATGTACCCTTTTAAAATCTATATGAACTCGAAACTATCTCTACAGTCTACACTTTGTCATGAATTTGTTGACTATGGGATGTTGTTTTCAAGTGTTATTATTTACGACAAAGTGAGTTTTTTATTAAATGTATTGTTGTTTATGATGTGTTGTTGTTTATAAGTATGTGTTGTTATAACTTATGATTATAAGTTGCCATTACTATGAATTGTTCAAATTGATTCTTTGCCAACATGGGTATTTTTACCCGCGGGTACCCATCTGCCCTGTCGGGTAACGGGTATGGAGAAAAATTGTACCCGTTGATGGGTATGGGTAAGGGTGGTGGGTAAGTTCAGAAGGCACATGTAAATGTATGGGGTGGCTCCACCCGTACCCAAATCCCGCGGGTGCCATCCCTACGTACGGTCGAGCTTCGTAGGACCCAGAATGTGCTGTGTATCATCAACATTGAGGCCAAAGTGCTCGGCAAGCCGAGTCACTATGCCTCCCACAACAACAACTCCCCTCGGCTGCTTGTGCTGCCTAATGAGGTGGTGCGTAAGAAAATCTCCCTTGTTAGGCTTGGCAGTGTAGTGGGGGTGGAGTGCTGCGTGGAGCACACAAATGTCATAGCTCAACATGCCCCCAATGTTCTCCCTAACGAAAATAGTATTGGCGAGGAATATCATGAAGTAGCAAATGCCAGGGTTTTGTATGCTTGATACATTCTCGCCGGAGAGGTCATGCTCATCCTTGATGGAAATGAGCTCCCATGTACCCAATGCATCAGCAATGGGCACACCCCTAGTCTCGAGAACCACTTGGTTCTCGAACCCAAAGGTGTCACACCACTACACAAGCGTCATCATATGCTGAACTCCTCCGAGTGTGAAGGAGCAACTCGCAGGCATCCTCGAATCCTCGAGAGTGTACTCGAAGGTGGATAGGAACTCCAAGGTGATGCCATGGCACATCAGGTAATGGAAGTTGCTAAAAACTCCCGTCCCGACGTTGTTCATGAGCCATGCAAAGTCATTGTGGAGCCCTTCAGACTCCAAGAATGTGTCACATTTCCACTTCGTGGGCGTCATCCCCTAGCCATTTACCCACGGTAGTCCCATTTGGCAGCAATACGAAGGTCGCCCCCCTTGTTCCGGGCATGCTTGGAGCACTCGCTAACGGCCCTCTTCCCCACGACGATCGCGATTTCATCATTTTCTACACAAAACAAAATAACAACAGAAAAATGTAAGTTTTATGTGGGGATCGAGTTCTAATATTACCTAAGATCGATTCTAACCTATTACTTTGAATCCTAACATGAGAATTGAACAGAAAATTCAAAATATTTGCATCTCATCTAGACTATGAATATGAACGAAATCACTGTCGAAACTTGCAAATGAACCATGGACCAGGGGAGAAACTCACCAAGGACGAAGGTGCATGGATCAAACAAATGAAATCCACGAAGAAATGGATGAATTGAGCGGGTTTTGTTAGGGTTTGTGTGAGAGAGAGAGAGAGAGGAATGTGAGGCTTGCGTGCTAGGGGGAGGAAGAAGAAGACCCCCTAAGCCAATGGCCTCCATATATGAACTTTTGGGCGAAATGGGCTACGGGTTGTAGCACCCATATGGAACATTGTCGTATGTTAGTTTTGCCCGATCTAGGGTTTGAGTACCTAGGAGGGATGCTCATACGGACGCGAGCATCCATATGGAACACCGCCTTTCATTCTAAACTTTGAAGACGCGCGGTGCAAGGTTCCAAACGGGTGCTCAAAGGAGTGCCAGCGCTCGTTTGATAGTCCGTGTTTTTTTCTACTCTTTTGGACGAGTTTCGTGGATGGCTCAAACAACGGCCCATACGAGTGTTCACCCCCATTTGATATGCTGTCTTCTCTTCAGACCTTTTTCTGCATTTTCCGAGAGGATCTCATGCGACCACTTGTGCGAGTGCTGAGGTCATATGATACACTGTTGTTCGTGCTGAACCTGTTTGATGTTTCTGTGGTTGGTTCCCTTATGCGACCGCCCATGTGAGCGCACACGCTCGTTTATACACCATCTTTCATTCTGTTTACTCTTCTCAATTATTTTCCTTCTCCTTTGTTTCTTCCCTTCTCCTTTCTATTTCTCCTACGACATAAATTCAAAAACCATTCTTCCTAGAGATTTTCATCATATTGGTAATCAAAACAAAACAACCTAGTCAAAAATTCAACAAAACAATGGGTTGCCTCCCATCAAGCACTAATTTTTAGGTTGTCGAGCTACCCTTGTACCTTATTATCATGTTAAGTCTCTGGTGGCATAACATTCTCCTTACTTACCACACAAATTCGCTTCGGTGGAGGAATGTACTTCTCTTTTACTCTTGGTTTCCTCAGAAGTACTTCACAATTTGTTCTCCGCAGATTCTGAAGGTTACTTTCCCTTCAGAGTAATCGAACATGACACCTGCGGTATTCAAAAATGTCCTACCAAGAATAATTCATAATTTTTCATCTTCAGGCATGTCAAGAATGACAAAGTCAGTTGGTGTAACATGGCCACATGATCTTAGCGAAACATTCTCAGCTACCCCCACTGGCTTTTTGTAGATTTATCTGCCATCTGCAAATTTATACTCGTACGCAAGTAATTAGCTAGATTCAACTTATGATAAAGGGTCAGTGGCATCATGCTAAAACCTACCATACATCACAAAGAGCATTGTTTATATCAAGATTACCGATTGAGCAAGATATTATGGGTATAGCTGGGTCTCCTAATTTTTTCCGTATCTTACTCTTAAAAGCATACTCAGTTATTGTAGCAACCTGTTCATTCAAATTCATACTCCTTTTATTTTTAACAACAACACACATCAATTTAGAAAAGGTAGGAATCTTTAACATATCAGTCACATGCATTGACATTTTGAGATCAGCTATTGCTTGTAAAAAGGAGGAATAAAGTGCACTATTTGAAGGTGACCTAATAGCCTAAGGGTAAGGGAGAGTTTTCTTGATCTTACCCTTTTCTATCTCTTTACCTCTTGCTGCCTGATTACGTCTTTGGTGTCATCAAGAGGTTGAGCGTTCTTTTCTACCATCGATTCTTCAACTCCTCCTGTTTCCAGAGTTTCTTATTCTTCATTATTGTCACCGACTACTATTTCAGCATCAGGGTCAACCTCTTTTTCAGTTTCTGCTTCATCTCCCTGAGCATTTTGGTGGACCATTCTTCCGGTTCTTCCTCACCAAAGAGAAGTTCTCTACTTTCTTGGGTTTGGCTTTGACTTTCTGTTCTTCTTCGTTCTTGCTCCTTCTCATACCAGTCTGGGCCTTTAGGATCATGCGTTCTTTTACACTACGAGTCAAAATTTTATTAGTAGAAACATGATTCTACTTATCTAATTGAGCAAGTGTCGCGGGAAACCACATCCACTTATGGGACCAGGACGGCCCCTTGCTGGTTTGGCAGGGGCGACTCGTGTTGCACAAAGAGCAGACCAACGCGAGGTACCACGACAGAGATCACATAGGCAGTTTTACCCAGGTTCGAGCCACCGTGAGGCGTAAAACCCTACTCCTGCTTTGGTGGATTGATGGTGGAAAGGTGGAGGTGGTGCGTAGTACACTTGCCCGGCAAGTGTTGCTTCGGGGCGGCAGCGACCACGTGTGTGAGGGAGCGAGCGGTCTAGCTTTCTAATATCGCGAACCAAACCCCCTCTACGGTTTCCATGGGCCTCCTTTTATAGATCAAGGGGTTACCACAATGGAAAATTAGTCATTAGGCATTGATATGATAGCAAATAGTGCTATCATACCTAACTCTACAGGCTGACAGTGCACATTTAATGCACTGCTTAGTGTCACGTCATTGGTTGCCCGGCAAGGCTTGTTGGGCTATCTTGCCAGCTCCACTCCTGCTTGCTTGACATGTCACTGGACGGGTGTAATCTATGGGTTTACTTGGTAGGAAGTGGCCTCCATGTGGTGAATGGTTGCCACTTAATCATGCTGCAGCTTGACACCGCATTGATCGACAACGTGCGTCGAGGTGGAGTAGTTGGTGAAGTATTCTGGTTTCCGCGAGCCCCGGCAGGCCCTGTCGGGAAGCCTTGGCCATCTTCTTCCGGGGGTGGCCTTGCCCCTTGCCGGGCTCGCCTGCCCGGCAAGGGAGGCTTCTCTCTTGACAATATCTGGCTTCTCTGTCTTGGCCTTGAATCCTTCTGATCTTCTTGTTGGTTCTTCAAGTCTCTTGGTATCTTGTTCGTCTACTCTGATGCTTCAATCTTGATCTTGCGCCTATGCACAACCAGGGCAACAGGCCCCGGGTCTGTTGCACCGACAGAAGCCCCCGGGCCTGCCCCGAACGCGCTGCCGAGCGTCGTCGGGGTAAGGCCTAATAAGTGCACAGGCAGCAGTGCTGAAGAGGCTGGTCTCTTGAGATCTTCTTGGCTTCTTCATTAGTCTCGATTTCGGGCAAGTTTCTAGTTTCCCTACGCGCCGTGCAAAGCCGATAGTGGTGGGGCCGCCACAGTAATAGACTGTGAATGACTTTAACACACGAGGTAGAAACTGCCAATTCACTCTTCCCACCACGCCCTTATCCTCAGCCATGTATGCCGCATGCATCGCGCAGGGTAGGTAACGGAGGCGCGTGGCGCGGGAGAGCATAATGGCGAGGGCCCGGCTTCCTTGAACTGGTGGAGGACAGCGTTGTCACGTCGGTGCTGGTCTTGCATGATTTCATCGTAAGCAAGTACTCGAGGCGACCCGTAAATGAGTTCCATGGGGATAACTACTTCTTCCCCATAGACCAGGGAGAAGGGAATCTGCCCGGTAGCTCGGTTTGGTGTAATTCTGAGGGAGCAGAGAACTACCGGCAGCTCCTCGATCCACTGCCTGTTGTGCTTCTGCAGCGTATCAAAGGTTCTTGTCTTGAGTCCGTGTAGCACTTCAGCGTTCCCCTCTCAGCTTGTCCATTGCTTCGGTGGTGTGCCACAGAGGCGAATGAGATCTTGCATCCAAGGGCATGAACATATTGCATGAAGGCACAACTCGTGAACTAGGTGCCGTTGTCGGTGATGATCCTTGCCGGAACTCCAAAATGACACACTAGATCTTTCAAGAACTTGATAGCTGACTGAGCAGTTACCTTTCTCGTGGCAGTCACTTCCGACCACTTTGTAAACTTGTTGATGGCGATGAACAAGAATTCAAAGCCCCCAATTGCTCAGGGCAAGGGGCCGAGGATATCTAGCCCCCAAACCAAAAATGGCCATGATAGGGGGATTGTCTGAAGTGCTTGGGCAGGCCGGTGGGTTTTCTTGGAATGGAACTGACAGGCTTCAGACTTAGTGACTAGCTCAACCACATCTTGGAGGGCTATGGGCTAATAGAATCCTTGCTGGAATGCTTTCCCAACTAATGCCCTTGATCCAATGTGGGAGCCACACATTCCTTTGTGTATCTCAGCCAGCAGTTCCTTTCCTTCTTCCCGGCAGTCACACTTCAAATTCACATTGTTGGGCCTCCTTCTGTATAGAGTGTCATCGACAAACTGATACATACTGGCCCTCCGGGCTACTCTTTTAGTTTCGTCTTGATCGGCAGGAAGCTCTCCCGTTTGGAGGAAGCGGACAATGTGCCTTTCCCAAGTTGGAACCTGTGGCTCGGCAATGAGGACTAGCGGCACCTCCTCTGCTGCGGGAGCAGTAGACTCGTACACGGGGTCCATGGACTCGGCAGGATTGGGTGGTCCGGCAGGCTGCGAGGAGTTGTTTCCTGCAGGGTCTCTGCCGGGAGCGGACGGCTCCACCGGGAGAGGCTTTCTGCTGTCCAACTTTCTACTCTTCCGGGCCATTGTTGCTGGGGATACAAAGGGCTGAGTAAGACAGAGCTTCTTCGCAGCACACTTTGACAGTTGATCAGCTATGCTGTTTCCCGCACGGGGTACGTGCTCTGTTTGTAATCCGTCAAAGTGCTCCTCCAATCTTCTCACTTCCTCGACGTATGCCTCCATCAACGGACTTTGATAATCCTTATTAACTTGCCTCACCACCAGCTGTGAATCTCCTCAAATCATTAGCTTCTTAATTCCCAATTCTGCTGCAATTCTGTGCCCGGCAAGGAGCCGTTCATACTCTATTGTTTTGTTGGTTGCTTCTTCCTGTGCAAAATGCATCTGGACGACGTACTTTAAGTGCTCCCAGAGGGGGCAACAAGAAGCATGCCAGCCCTCGCACCTTGTAGGGAGAAAGCACCATCAAAATACATAATCCATTCCTGGGGTGATTCCTTGCCGGGGACAACAGCCTCTGTCACTTCCTCACCAGGGGTTGGCGTCCATTCTGCAATAAACTCTGCCAACGCCCTGCTCTGGACAGTTGATGTGCTCTCAAACTTCGAACCAAAGTTGGATAGCTCAAAGCCCACTCCACTATTCTGCCGGTAGCCTCTGGGTTTTGGAGTATCCATTGCAACGAGAAACGAGTAACAACCGTAATCTCATGGGCTTGGAACTAGTGGCATAGTTTCCTTGAGGACATGATGATGCCAAATATCAACTTTTGCACGCCAGAGTACCTCGACCTAGCCCCCTATAACAAGGAGCTGACAAAGTACACTGGCCGCTGCACCACTTTCTTCCTTGTCGCGTCCTTGGGGTTGTCATCGTTGCCATGCTTGTTGCTGTTCTGATCCTTATCTGGCCCTGCCGGCCTCTGCTCACTCTCTTTATCATCTACTTCTCGTTGTGCTACCAAGGCCGCACTGACCACTTGGTTGGTTGCCGCTAAGTATAGTAACAATGGTTCCTGGGGTTTGGCTGCAACCAAGGTAGGCACAGAGGACAGGTATGTATTCAGCTCTTGCAAAGCTGCGTCTGCTTCAGGGGTCCACTTCATGGGACATGCCTTCTTCAAAATCATGAAGAACGACAGGGCACACTCGGCAGACTTGGAGATGAATCTGCTTAGTGCGGTAACACATCCCGTCAGGCGCCTCACATCTTTGATTGTCCTTGGCGCTTGGATCTGCTCAATGGCCTTGATCTTGTCGGGATTAGCTTCAATCCCCTTGTGGGATATGAAGTATCCAAGCAGCTTGTCGGAGGGGATGCCAAACACACACTTCTCTGGGTTTAGCTTCATGTTGATCTTGCGTAAATTTGCAAACGTCTCCTCCTAATCCTGAATGAGAGTCGCTCTGTCCTTGGTTTTGACCATAATGTCATCCATATAAGCTTCAATGTTTTCGTGCAGCTGAGATTCAAAACTAATCTGGACTGCTGTCGCAAAGGTGGACCCGACACTCTTTCATCCAAATAGCATGCAGACAAAGCAGTACATACCACATGGAGTGATGAACGACGTCTTCTCCTCATCTTCTTTTGACATGAAGATCTAGTGGTACCCAGAATAGGCGTCCAGAAATGAGAGCAAATCACAACCTGAAGTGGAATCCACTACCTGATCAATACGAGCAAGGGAAACGGGTCCTTTGGGCAAGCCTTGTTGAGGTCTGCAAAATCAATGCACAACCTCTAGTTCCCGTTTGCCTTCCGGACCACCACTGGGTTTGCTAGCCAAGTGGGATGTAGCACTCCTCTGACCAAACCAGCTGCCTCAAGCTTCTTGATTTCTTCCGCAATAAACTGCTGCCTCTCCAAGGCCTGCTTCCAGACTTTCTGTTTAACAGGTCTGGCATGTGGGCAAACAACAAGGTGGTGCTCGATTACCTCCCTAGGAACACCGAGGATATCAGATGGTTGCCAAGCAAACATATCGATATTCACCCACAGGAAGGCAATGAGCGCGCTTTGCTATTTGACATCGAGGGTGGCGCTGATGGTGAATGTACCATCAACGTCAGCCAGCCCTGCCTGGACATTTTTCACTTGCGGAGCATCAACCTTGGATCTCTTGCTGTTGGAACACTCCGGCACGCCGTCAACGGGTACCGTGCACTCGGAGGGGGCACGCTTCCCAAACTCTTTGCCGGAGGCCCTACCATCATTTTTCTTCCCTTTGTTCTCCTTGGCGAGAACTGCTGCCATCACTGCCTCAGCCGCGTCCGCGTCCCTGTACATCTTGTCCACACAAGTGATGGCGTCTTTCTCATCTGATGGCATGGTGAGGACTCCCAGCGGCCTAGGCATCTTAAGGGTATTGTAGGCATAATGGTATGCCGCCATGAATTTAGCCAAGGCCGGGCGCTCAAGGATCCCATTGTACGGCAGGGGAGTTCAACTACGTCAAACACAATCTTCTCAGTCCGATAGTTAAGCTCTCCCCCAAATGTTACTAGCAACGTAATCTTCCCTTTAGGATGACTCCTGCCGGGGTTGACTCCTTGAAACATGCCAGTAACCTCTAGTTCTTCCTCCGCTATCTGAAGTTTGTTGATAACTGTTGGGGAAATCAGATTTAGTCCGGTCCCACCGTCCACCAACATCTTTGTGACCTTGAGGCTGCGAATTGTTGGAGAAACCAACAAAGGCAGGCATCCTACCGCAGTGGTATGGCTAGGATGGTCCTCTTCGTCAAAGATGATAGTTGTACGGGACCATTTGACTGGCTTCCGGTCCTCTGGCGCTGGTTCCACGGCATTGACTTCCGGTGCCCACCGCTTGAGTTGGCGGTGGGAGGTGTGCAAAGATGCACCCCCGTCAACCCTCAGGGCATTTCTGGCCTTCTGAAACTCTTGCTCACTGGTCTCCTCTTCATCCCCTTTATCACTCTCATCATCATAGACTTCCTTCTCCTGGCCCCTGGTGGGTTTTCCTTTATTCCAAAAGGGCTTGCCGGGGCGATTTGCTCCATTGCCTCGGCCCTTACCGCTAGCGACATTCTAACCCTTTTCCTTGTCACGCTTCTCATATTCTACTCTCTGTCTCTTGACCAATTGCTGAACCTGATAGCACTCCTGAAGGTCATGGCCTTTGGTCCGGTGGATCTTGCAGCATGGCCCATCGCCCTTCTCGGCCTTCTCGACAGCTGTAGCTTCCTGGCAGTCGGCGCACACGGCAACCTCCTTGCCGGGGCCCTTAGCTTTGGCAATCTTGCCGGTACTTGGGGTGCCTGACCCTTCAACAGTCAATACTGCTTTATCCCTTCGCTTCTTACTGTGCTTCTTAGCTTTCTTCTGACTGGTGGACACATCATCATCCTCCGAATCAACATCAATGCGATCTTCCTCTCCAGGCAATTTCCTCCCTTCCTCCATCCGTGCACACTTATCCACTAGGGTGTATAGCTCCTTCATAGTCTTGGGCAAACACACGTTCATCTTAGAACGGATCCGGCGGTTGCGCACATTGGACTGGAAGGCAGCTATCGCAGCTGCCGGATGGATGTTTGGAAAGTTTCTATGAACTTTGCTAAATCTCTGTACTTACGGAGGGTTTCTCCTTCCTTCTGCTGGAGAAGCTGCAGATCGATGGGACGGCCCGGATCCTGGTGGCCACCGGTGAAAGCGTTGATGAACTCGTGGCATAGGTCTGCCCATGACGAAATGGAGTTCTCTAGCAGGTGCATCAACCAAGACCTCATGTTGGACTTGAGAGCCAACGAGAAGTAGTTGGCGAACACCTTCTCGTCTCTTCCCCCGGCAGCCTGAAAAACAATGGTGTAGATGCTAAGGAACTCTATCGGGGTTAGTCTCCCGTCATACTTACTCAGGTATATCTGGCTTGAACATGCAAACGGATGGACAACAGACTTGTCGTAGCTCACGTGTGAAGGCAGGGCAGCCAACCTTGAAGGGCAGGGGGCCATCAGCATCGAGAGTGGTCTCGTCGATGTCGTGGCCGTCGCGCCCGTCGGCTCAGAGGAGGTTGCCGCGACGTTGCTCGACGACGCACATGTCTCCTCTCTACCTATCTTCCGGGGCTCTCCATTGGCCTGGACATGCTTGAGGATCAGAAGAAGCCATCGAGACGTCATCGGGGTATTTATTTGGTCATGCCCGTGTCGGCTGCCGTGGGGGGACTGCACCGTGCGGACGGCTCCCTCCGTATGGGTAGTGGCATGGGCCGTAGCCCTTGCTTGGGGAGGCCGCGCCGGGGTAGCTCGTTGTGAGCCCTCGGCTTTGGCAAAATCGAGCAGACTTTGGATGGTGGCACGCCATCCGTCCATCTGCTCGGCCGCTGGTGGAAACCTCAGCAGCAGCTGAGCCCACGCCATGGCCTCCGAGGCTGTTCTTGGCATAGATGATGATGATGTCGATCGCGCCGTCTCTCTGCTTCTGATGGAGCCAGCGGAGGCATCACTGCACCCTCCCTATTGTGGCAGCACTGCACCCACGACAGGGTTGTGAGGCAGAGGTGGTCGAGGGCCATCAGCTCCGTTGGGTGCATAAGCTTCATCGACCCGCCCTGGGGAGAACGCGCGTGTGGCAGTCGTGCTGACGGCGAGGACGGCCGGAGGGCAGTGGCTCACCCCAGACAGAGTGCCGTCGCTGTCATTGCGCCCGTCAGTGGGCGGAGTGTGGCCATCGAGGTGTTGTTGATGTTGTTCTCCTCCGGCAGCTTCTGCTCTTGCATCGGCCGTGAGGGGGATGGTGGTGGTGCCGCCTGCTCCGACCACATCCGTAGAGCTCCAAAGATGTCGCAGGAAACCATAGCCACCTATGGGACCAGGACGACCCCTTGCTGGTTCGGCACGGGGAGTCGCATTGCACAAAGAGCAGACCAACGCGAGGCAGCACGACAGAATCACACATGCAGTTTTACCCAGGTTCAGGCCACCGTGAGGCATAAAACCCTACTCTTGCTTTGGTGGATTGATGGTGCAAAGGTGGAGGTGGTGCATAGTACACTTGCCCGAAAAGGGTTGCTTCGGGATGGCAGCGACCACATGTGTGAGGGAGCGAGCGGTCTAGAATTCTAATCTCGCAAACCGAACCCCCTCTACGGTTGCCATGAGCCTCCTTTTATATATCAGGGGGTTACCATAGAGGCAAATAAGTCATTAGACATTGATATGATAGCAAATAGTGCTATCATACCTAACTCTGTAGGCTGATAGTGCGCATTTAATGCACCACTTAGTGTCACATCGTTTGTTGCCCGGCAAGGCTTGCCGGGCTATCTTGCCAGCTCCGTGCCTGCTCGCTTGACACATCAATGGACGGGTGTCAGCCGTGGGTTTACTTGGTAGGAAGTGGCAGCCATGGGGCGAATGGTTGCCACTCAATCATCCTGCGGCTTGACACCGCATTGATCGACGACGTGGGTTGAGGTGGAGTAGTTGGTGAAGTAATCTGGTCTCCGCAAGCCCCGGCAGGCCCTGCCGGGACGCCTTTACCATCTTCTTTCGGGGGTGGCCTCGCCCCATCCGAGCTCGCTTACCCTGCAAGGGAGGCTTCTCTCTTGACAATATCTGTCTCCTCTGTCTTGGCCTTGAATCCTTTCGATCTTCTTGTTGGTTCTTCGAGTCTCTTGGTATCTTGTTCGTCTGCTCTAGTGCTTCAATCTTGATCTTGTGCGTGTGCACAGTCAGGGCAACAGGCCCCGGGTCTATTGCACCGACAACAAGAATCAAAGATTATGTTTCAGAGATTTGAGAGCATTGAGTTTCTATCATATGAGAGTGTTTATCGAGGTTTTTACTGCTTGCCTAAGTCCTTCTACCACTCGGGAAAGGTAGGGTATTACCTTCTCATTGTGATAGATACATCTACAAAAATCCATGTTCAAGTTATCTTAATGGAACTTACATTTTTTCGTTGTCTCCTGAAGTTCATCCTCCTGGCGATAAATACTAAATATATCCACTTTTTCATTAATAACTTATTCAAAAAGATTACCTTTCTCTTGAGTAACCTTCTTAAATTCTTCCATATCCTCAATGTGATATGATTTTCCATTTGGCTAGCTAGCTCCTCGATATTCCATTGTTCCTGTTCAGTTACAATTTTCTCAATATGTTCTTTTCCTTATTCTATGGTTAATGCCATGAATTGTCCTCTTGCACTCAAATCAATAATAATTTTTGATGCCTCATTAATTCCATGATAAAACATATGAAGTACTCCCTCTATTCACTTTTGTAAGACGTCTTAGACATTTAAGACATCACCTAAAATAGTTCAATTCCAACTGTCTTAAATGACTTACAAAAGTGAATAGAGGGAGTATAACATATTTAGCACGACCATGGTTAGGACATAGGCTTAAAAATCTAGAGTATCTCTCCAAGCTTTACTCAATTTTCACCATCTTCCTGGATGAATGAGGTGACATTTTGTCTCAATTTTGTGATCTTCGAGCTTGGAAGGAACTTAGCTATAGAATTTTCAGCACACATAAGCCAACTGGTTATACTCCCTTGGGGCAACCGATTATACCATTTTTTGCATCATCATTCAAAGAGAACCTGAAGAGCCTTAATAATACGAATTCTCGTGATCCATCTTTCAATTTAGAAGTTCCACATGAAGTGTCAAAGAACATTAGATGTGCCTGAGGGTCGTCTTCTTCTTCGGTTCCTGCAAAGGCGTGCTTTCTAACTTCTACTATAAGATCATCGTTAATACTCTTTAGCATAATCAGTAGGGTATAATATAGGAGATCTAGAAACAAACACTAGAGCACAATGATCCCTGATAGTCTTCTTGGGCTTTGGAGTAATCGACATTTCTACAAACATAGTGATAAAATCAACCATTTCAGTATTTTGTATTTTTATATTAATGAAGCATGATGCTCCTGAGGAAATGAGCGATATAATCTGGTAAATACGATTTTTCCAAATGACTAAATCCCTTGTGAGTTACAGGAAGCATCTACAATAACAACACTACTACTTGTGAGCTACGTTGGGATTTACCTGAAGAGGAGAGGATGATGTAGTACAGTAGAGATGAGTATTCCCTCAGTTAAGAACCAAGGTTATCAATCCAGTAGGAGAACCACACGAAACCACATGAACAACACCTAAACACAAAAGAAGAAATACTTGCACCGGACGCTATCAAGGTGGTTGTCAATCCCCTCGACAGTTAATTTCAAGGATCAAATCTGATCATGGTAGATAGATAAACAAAAACTTAGAATAAAAAACGGTAAATAAATTGCATCAAGGTATTTTTGGATTTCAATATATGGTAAAGGCAGACTCGGGGGCCATAGTTTTCACTAGAGGCTTCTTTCTCGAACAAAGAGCATACGATTGGTTAAAAAAATTACTATTTGGCAATTGATAGACAGGCCCATAGTTATGATGATATTCAAGGCAATGATCATGTATATTGGCATCACGTCTGAGACAATTTTACCGACTCCTTCCTGCATCTAGTACTATTACTCCACCCATCGACCGATATCCAACATCCATCTAGAGTACTAAGTTCATAACAAACAGAGTAACACCTTAAGCAAGGTGACATTATGAAGACCAAGTAAATCCAACCAATATGAATAATCCCTGTCATTTTCCACTCAATGTCAACAATTAAATTACGTGTCTTGTCCCTTTGTGTCACTGGGATATAGATCACCGCAAGATTGAACCCATTACAAAGCACCTCTCCCATTGCAAGATAAATTAATCTAGTTGGACCAACCAAACAGATAGATCAGAGAGAAATGAAACACTATAACAATGGTGCATATAAAAATTTAGAAAAGACTCAAATATTTCTCATGAATAATCTTATCATAAACCCACAATTCATCGGATCCCAACAAACACACCGCAAAAGAAGATTACATTGAATACATCTCCAAGAACATCAAGGAGAACATTGTATTGAAGATCAAAGAGAGAGAAGAAGCAATATAGCTAGTACCTATGAACCCATAGGTCTATGGTAAACTACTCACACATTATCGGAAGGGCAACAAGGTTGATGTAGAAGCCCTTCAAGATCAATTCACCCTCCGGCAGAGTACTGGAAAAGGCCTCCAGATGGGATCACGAAGAACAAGAACTTGCAGCGGTGGAAAAAGTATCTTGGGTGGCTCTCTGATGTATTGGGAATATTTGGAAATTTATAGAGGCGGAATTAGCTCAAGAGGGGGCCCACAAGCCTGGGGGCACGCCTACCTCCTTGGGCATGCCTTCCAAACTTGTCGCTCCCTCGTGACTCTTCAGGTCTTCTCCCGAACCTTCTAGGGTCCCTTCTAGTCTAGAAAAAATGAATCCAAGGTTTTTTCTCCGTTCGGACTCTATTTGATTTGATTTTCTGAAAAGCCAAAAACAAGCAAAAAAACATCAACTAGTACTGGGCACTAGGTTAATACGTTTGTTCCAAAAATGATACATAATTGCATATAAAACATCCATAATTGACAATATAATAGCATGGAACAATAAAAATTTATAGATACGTTGGAGACATATCAAGCATCCCCAAGCTCAATTCCTGATTGTCCTCGAGTAGGTAAATGATAAAAACAGAATTTTTGATGTGGAATGCAACCTAACATGTTCATCATGTAAAGTTTCTTTTATGTTATGAATATTTAGATTTGAATGATTCAAAGCAATAGTCTATAATTTGACATAAAAACAATAATACTCAGGCATACCAACAAACAATCATGCCTTCCAAAATGTAAATGCTAAAGAATGCTATCCCTACAAAATCATATAGCCTTGTCATGCTCCATCTTCTTAACACAAAGTATAAATCATGCACTAACCCGATGTCAGCCAAGCAATCGGTTCATACTTTTAAACGCGCTTCTTTTTTTAACCCCCACGCTATACATGAGCGCAAGCCATGGATATAGCACTATGGGTGGAATAGAGTATGGTGGTAGAGATTACATGGAGAAGACAAAAAAGGAGAAAGTCTCATGTCGATGAGGCTAATCAACGGGCTATGGAGATGCTCATCAATTGATGTGAATGAAACAACTAGGGATTTCCATGCAACGGATGCACTAAGAGCTATAAGTGTATGAAAGCTCGAAATAAAAACTAAGTGGGTGTGCATCCAACTTTCTTGCTCGAGAAGACCTCGGGAAATTGAGGAGGCCCATCATTGGAATATACAAGCCAAGTTCTATAATGAACAATTCCCACTAGTTATATGAAAGTGACTACATAGGAGACTCTCTACATGAAAAACATGGTGCACTTTGAAGCACAAGTGTGGAAAAAGTTAGTAACATTGCGCCTTCCCTCTTTTTCTCTCATTTTTTGGTGGGCTCTTTTTGGCCTCTTTTTTCTAGGCTCTTTTTATCCACTTTTTTTAATTATTTCCTCACTTGGGACAATGCTCTAATAATGAATAATGATGATCATCACACTTCTGCTTACTTACAACTCAAAATTACAACTCTACACTAGAACAAAACATGACCCTATATGAAAGCCTCTGGCAGTGTACCAGGATGTGCAATGGTCTAGCGTAACATGTATAAAAAATGATGAAAGGTGGCTGAGCCACAAATACTATGTCAGTTATATGATATGCAAAGCAATATGAGAATGATGATGTGTGTCATAATAACGGAATGGTGGAAGTTGCATGGCAATATATATCGGAATGGTTATGGAAATTCATGATAGGTAAATATGGTGGCTATTTTGAGGAAGGATATAAGGAGGTTTATGCGTGATAGAGCGTATCATATCACGGGATTTGGATGCATCGGCAAAGTTTGCACCACATCTCGAGGTGAGAAAGGGCAATGTATGGTACCAGATAGGTTAGCCAAGGGCGGAAAGGTGAGAGTGCATATAATCCATGGACTCACATTAGTCATAATGAACTCACATACTTATTATGAAGGTCTATTAGCCCTCGAAGAAAAGTACTACTATGCATGCCATTAGGGGGGAGGTTGGTAGGAGTTAACCATCGCGCACCCCCGACCTTCACGCGAAGGAAGACAATAATAAATCGTGCTCCAACTTCTTAGCATAACGGGAGACTATGTGTGCATTCTTCGGGAATCACAAACCTTGACACCAATATTCTTACTAAACCACAATTATTCACTAGTACATCTCACATATTACCATCTTTATATAGCAAAACTATTGCAAGGAATCAAACTTATCATATTCAGTGATCTACATGAAAGTTTTTATTATATCCCTCTTGAGTACCTATCATATTAGGACCAATTTCATAATCCATTCATATTGCCATTAATATTTATTAAACTCTCAAAATAATATAAGCAAAGCATGAGAGTGCAACTATTTTATTAAATATAGCCACCTTAGTGCTCTAAAAGATATAAGTGAAGCACTAGAGCAACTGCCTAGCTCAAAAGATATAAGTGAAGCATAAGGAGTATTCTAACAAATCACGAATAATGTGTGTCCCTCTAAAAGTGTGTGTCCAACAATGATAATTGTGGCAAACTAAAAAGAAAACAAAGCAAAGACTCATATAATATACGACGCTCCAAGCAAAACTCGTATCATGCGAGGAATCAAAATATAGCTCCAAGTAATTTAGCGATGGTTGGTAGAAGAAAGGGGGGATGACATCTGGGGAATCCCCAAGCTTAGAGTCTTGGGTGTCCATGACGGGCGCGCCGCCACTACGTTGTTGACTCCGGCTGCTTTATCCTCCTACGCGCGTCGTGGCCCGATGAACGCACGGGCCGCACTGCTCATGGCACGGGAGCTCCTGCGCTACCGCCCAGTCGACGACTTCTACGAGGAGTGGCTTGAACGCATGGCCGAGCTTGTCAACACTGCCGGAGACTATGCTGCGTCGGCCCGCTCACTGCCTCAGCCGCCACTTGCTGTGGGCGACGTGGCTCATGGGGCGCCTCCTCCACCCCCAATGCAGGGTGTCATCATCGAGCTGAGGCAGGCAGCGCCATGGTGTGACCCGCAATGTCAGGCGCCCGCACGTGAAGAAGCAAGCTGTCAAGTGGTACAGCGCCCCCAAGAAGATGCACGTGCGCTTCCCGCACCTCCACGTCAAGACCGTGTGCTGCCTATGGTGGTGACGCGCGATCACCAAGATCAGGCTCCACCAACCCGACGGGCTCCCTGACCACGGCAGGGTGCCGCGCATTCACCCTGGAGCTGCGCAACGTCATCTGGCCAGGGAAGTTCAAGCCTGGCCTGCCCCCACGCTACTACGGTACCGCCGACCGCACCAAGTTCCTGCCGCTCTACGAACTAAGGATCGAGGCGGCCAGCGGCGATGAGAAGATCATGGCGAACTGGTTCCCCATGGCCCTCAAGGACGGCACACGCTCCTGGCTCCTGAACCTCCCCGTGGGATTGGTCTCCTCCTGGGATGAGATGCGTGAGCACTTCATCGCCAACTTCCAGGGCACGCGCGACCACCCGCCGGCCGCTGGTGACCTTCAACGCATCATCCAACAGCCAGAAGAGACCCTACAGAAGTACATACAACGCTTCAACAATGTTTGCCTCAAGATCCCCAAGGTGCCGGACAAGGCCATCATTTCAGCATTCACTGATGGCGTCCACGACGTCAAGATGAAGGAGGAGATCGCCATACATGAAGACCTATGCACAGCTCTGGAGATGTTCAACATGGAGAACAAGTGTGCAAGGGCTGAGGAGGGACGCCTCTCCCTCCTCGAGCTCCCCGATGCAGACCCAGAAGACAAGAAGGCCAAGGCCAAGGACGTGAAGTGCAAGGGACCGGCTGTGCTCGTAGCTGAACCAGAGATGAAGCGCGACTGTGATCACCCTGAGTCATCCAAGGGCGGCCGTCCGTTCTGTGTCTTCCACAAGGTGCACAGCCACAACACCAACGACTGTCAGGAGCTCAGGGCCCTCCGCGACGGGTGCCTCGATCGTTGCGCCGAGCGCAACGATCAAGGCTACATTAGTGGAGGTGGCTGAGGTGGAGGACGCTGGGACGACCACGACTATCATTAGGAGTGGTGCGACCAGCCTCGGGAGGACCGCTGGCAGGGCCAGCCTCTCGAGGACGCCTGGAGGGATCAGCCTCGCGAGGATCGGCTTCAGGGCAATGCTGGTCTTCCCCCGCTGCCTCCGTCGCCGAGAAGGAACAAAGACCACCACCAATAAGAGGGGGCTGGGGGCTTCCAAGAGCTTCGTGCCATCGCCTGCATCTTCGGCAGCTCCCAGGCCCTAGCCTCTCATCCCGTCTTCAAGCAGTTTGCGCGTGAGATGAACGCAGCCCTCCCCAAGCTCGAGGCGACACGCCCGCTCAGGTGGTCCAAGTATGCCATCACCTCGACTCCTCCGACCAGCTCAACTGCGCGGCCACAGCTGGCGCGCTCCAAATGCTCTGCTCGCCCATCATCAACAACATACTCGTCACCAAGACACTCATTGATGGCGGAGCAGAGCTCAATGTTCTATCTATCCAGATATTCTACAGGCTCCAAGTACCATACCACCAGCTCCAGCCTACCAAGCCCTTCTCAGGAGTGACCGACAGCTCCATGCATCCAATCAGGCAAGTCCGCCTCCCTGTCACCTTAGGCAAGCGCGAAAACTACCACACTGAGCTCATTGACTTCTACATCGCCGATATTCTCCTGCAATATAATGCCATCCTCGGGTACCCAGCCCTAGCCAAGTTCATTGCGTAAATGCACCATGACTACAATGTCCTCAAATGCCAAGGAGCGGCGGCATCACACGGTTGCCTGTGAGGAAAAGGACGCAGTGTGCTCTCTTGAGCGTGCCTACCAGGTTGCAGCGGCCGAGAACCCTGAAGACGACGGTGCTATCCTCCCTCCTAAGGTCACCCCTAGGACAAAGAAGCAGCTGTTAGGCCAGGGATCTCGGGAGGAGGCAGTGCCTGATGGAGCCGCATTGAGCCTCGCGTCCGTGGACGGGGTGCCTTCACCTATCGCATAGGAAGGTGCGCCCGAGGCCCCTCTCAGGTTGGGCTCGGGGGCTCTCCTCTGGAGGGCCTCTAACCTGGCCAACGTCATGAGGGAGGCGCTCGGGCACCATGTGGAGGCATGCTTCACTGCATGCTTCCAAGGGGAGAGCATAGGGCGCGAGGCACCAGGCGCTCAGGAATTCATCAGCAAGGCAGTCAAGGAAATTCAGGAGGCGAGAGCTCTGCAGGGCGATCGCCGCCCACCACTAGGCGCGGCTCCTTGCCCTAGTGAGGGCAAGGAGTTGCGCTTCTGTGTTGACATCTCAGGGCTCAACAGGGCCGCGTCTCAGGAGCTCTTCTGGCCGTCCCGTGTCGGCTGATGCGAGGGTCCCCCTCGCAGCTACATTCGCATGCCGTTCATCTTGCTGAGCGCAGCTATTGCATCTCAACGCCACATGCGGGACGTCCTAGCAGCTCGGGAGGCTAGGCACTAGGCGATCCAGGCGGAGATGGTGATGGATCCTCACGAGCCCCCCGGGCCCCCAGAGCCTCCCGAAGTTTAGGGCCAGGGCGGCTCTTGAGGAGCGGCTTCAGCAACGCGCACCTCCTGCTACCCTGACATTTCTTCAGCAACGGTGCCAGGTGACATCTTTTAGTTCGTTCAATTGGGGCGCCCCTCGGGCTGCACTATCCCCAAGTCGCGTGGGTCCGTCCCTGTGACATGTATCCTTCTTGCATCCATCAGAACTGGTTTACCTTCCTCTATGAGTTGCCTTAAGATTATCAATTGCCTGTCCGGCGCTTCATCGCCATGAATGTCTCACGATCTTGAAAGCCCACCCACGACCGCCTCATGATTAAGGACTGGCACGGCGTTTGTGCTCGGGTCCGTCCCTGTAGCATCGCTAAACCCAAGAGGCTGAGCTCTGGCTCATGGGCCAGCTCCCCTGCACGTCACCTCCCATGGCCCTTGGTGCCTTGTTCTCGCATGAGCTAATCGCGAGCGGGCAAGTGAGGGTGCGAGACTTGGTGCCTCGTCACCACGAGAGCCACGCGCCAGTTGTTTTTCTTCAGGGCCTTTGCATGAGAAGACTGGGCACAATGTCTGCGCTCGGGTCCGTCCCTGCAGCGTCGTTAAACCCAACGACTGAGCTCTATCTGGCGGGCCGGCCCCATTCACGTCACCTCCTGGGGTCGTTGGTGTCTGGCCTTCTCATGCAATAACCTCAGGAGATTCACTCGGTATAGGTTGCCTAACCATCTTGCAGGGCTGACACAAGTATTCCTACTCAAATTCAGGCGCAACCCGCCTTGAGGTAGGGCCCATGCACACCTCCTCTAGCCCTGTCGTGCAAGCCATGTGTTAGGGCGGGGCTGTACACGCCCCGGGGGTTCTCCTTAGAGGGAGCCCCCTCCCATGTACCAGTGGAAGCACCATGCTCCGCGCTGGCGGTCGACGCTGCTGAGGAGCGTCTATGCCCATGCAAGAGCGGAAGCGCCATGCTCCGTGTTGGTGATAAACAACTGAGGGTGGCCTCGCGGCTGCAGCAACCTCAGGGAGCCTCCGGGCTCAGAGCTTATCCTCACCATGCTGCTCTCCCTCGGGAGGGTAGCACGAGGGCGCTGGGCATGGGGGCTACTCTCATGTCACGCCTGGAGTACGCCACCCTGCTAGGTCCCATGGACCTGGTCTTCGCGCACCCCTCCTGAGTGAGAGCTTGACGTATGATGGTCTATTCATACGTCAAGGGGGACTCCTGAGCATCGCGTCTCAGGAGCCTAACTGGCCACATAGCCCCTCACCCTTGGTATCCAGACGACCTGACGACGGCTGAGGTATGTGCTGGGCCGGGCCCTGCTGACACAGAACACCAAGGCCTACTCTCGCACTCCCTTTCCCAAGCTGTTCGTACGTTAAGGGGGACTCCTGAGCATCGTGTCTCCGGAGCCTAACTGGCCACGTAGCCCCTCACCCCTTGGTCTCGTCCTAGCGATCCGGATGACCCAGCGGTGGCTGAGGTATGCGCGGCGCCGGGCCCTGCCGATGTAGAACACCAAGGCCTGCTCTCACACTCCCTTTCCCAAGTTGTTTGTACGTCAAGGGGGACTCCTGAGCATCGCATCTCAGGAGCCTAACTGACCCTGTGGCCCCTCACCCCTTGGCCTTGTCCTGGCGATCTGGACGACCCAACGGCGGCTGAGGCATGCGCGGGGCCGGGCCTTGCCGACGCAGAACACTAAAGCAAACGGAAAAGAGATCGTGAAACTTTAAGCAAATTATTACAAAACACATTGTCTTTTAAAAAGTACCAAACCCGAGTTCTTATGCCCCGCAAGGCACGATACATGTTGCAGGATGGAAATAGCGAGATGTGCGGCCATCAAGCCTCTTCTTCAGCCTTGGATGCCATCGTCGCCCTCCTTGGGAGCCCCGTCGTCGATGATGTCGTTGTCATCCTTGCTTTCAACCCCAGCCACGGGGACGACAGCAAGGAACTTCTTCAGCAGGGCCTCCACCGAACCCTTCACGACTTCAACAACAGTGGTGTAGGACTCGGGGTCCATGGGCTCGAGCAAGGCAGCAAAGTCTAAGTTGGTGTCCCGAAGATAGAGGTGGCTGAAGACGCGCGCCAGGGCCGAGGAAGAGAGTACGCGGGCCTCCCCTCCACTATGGAGCAAAACTCGGCGATGACGCTCTCGAGTGCTTCAACGAGCTCGAGAAGCAGAGCGATAGGGCCCTGCTCCGGGGTCACCGCTGGCTCCTGGTGCTCGCTCTCGAAGAGGTCCTGCAGCGCCTTGCGGGACCTCGCCTCAAGGAAGACGAAGGCGCTATGCTCCATGGTGGCCGCCTCCTCGGCCTTGCTGAGGGACGCCTGGGCCGCCTCCACCTCCGCCTTCAACTTCTCCAGGCGGCCGTGCTCAGTGGCCTGCTCTTGGGCTACTTGCACCAGCTCAGCATCGCGAAAGGGAATTGCAGCCTCCTGGGCCTTCAGCTCCTCCTCCCGCACCTTAAGCTGACTGGCCTGGGTGGCCTGTTGATCCTGGAAGATCTTCAGTTCAGCCTCCACCGCATGGCACCGCTCCAGCGCGTCCTTGGCTTCCTTCAGCGCCATGTCACGTTCGGCCATGGCTAAGCCGGCCACCCACTTGCCCTCCTCCACGGATGCCATGGCTTGACCCCAGGCCGTCCGGACAGATGCATCAGCCAGGAGCCACCCTGAGACCAGCTCTTGGCGCCCTAACGCCCTGTGCCGGTCCGAACATTGAATATCATCTTGGAGCTGGTCCAGCGTGGAGCGGGCCTCCTCCAGAGCTTTGGACATGGCGGAAGCACCACGGCCCGATGGCGTGGTGGATGGAAGAAGAGGCACTCCCGGCACCAAGACTGATGGAGCAGCAGCAGCAGGAAGGACCGGGGGCTCCGGAGGCCTTGGGTACCCAACAAGCGAGTCGGGTGTCGGTGTCAAAACCGGCGGATCTCGGGTAGGGGGTCCCGATCTGTGCGTCTAAGCCTGATGGTAACACGAGGCAAGGGACATGATGTTTTACCCAGGTTCGGGCCCTCTCAATGGAGGTAGAACCCTACTTCCTGCTTGATTGATATTGATGATATGAGTGTTACAAGAGTTGATCTACCACGAGATCGTAGAGGCTAAACCCTGGAAGCTAGCCTATGATGATTATGATTCTGTCTCTAAGTACTAAACTCTCCGGTTTATATAGACATCGGAGAGGGCTAGGGTTTTCATGGAGTTAGTTATAAAGAAGGAAATATAATATCCGGATCGCCAAGCTTGTCCTGCATGCAAAGGAGAGTCCCATTCGGACACGGGACGAAGTCTTGAGTCTTGTATCTTCATGGTCCAACAGTCCGGCCATGGTATATAGTCCAGCTGTCTGGATACCCCCTAATCCAGGACTCCCTCAGTAGCCCCTGAACAAGGCTTCAATGGCGATGAGTCCGGCGCGCAGTTCTGTCTTCGGCATTGCAAGGCGGGTTCGATCTCCGAATAGTCCATAGTAATTATCAAACACTTGAACCGTGTCCGAATCTTTAAGATGATCTTCACAGCATAGCACTTTATAAACCTGATGTGCTGGCAATTTTTGCACGGCATGCTCCTGCATCGTGGCCGGGCCAAACACAAACCGGTTTTACTTGGCCTCCCCCGATACGCGTCGCGACGCGGTTTTACTGGCATGCCTTGCCACAGCAGGGATCATGCTCCCTTTAGAGCGGGATCTTTCATTAATATAGGTGCATGCGTCCCCACGATGTCTGTTGGTATGACTCTGTGTTTTAGGTAAGTCCCAAGCGGTCACGCTGAGGGCGCTTGGTATTCATCCCCTTTATAAAGGGGCCGAGGCCTATCCCTCTTTCACACCACCCTTGCGCCTTTTCGCATCTCGAGTTCCAACACCCGAAGCCCAAGCTCAAGCACCTCAGATCCTTAACCATGTCCGGATCCGACCTTCAAGGCCAGTGGGTGGCCTCCTCGGTCACACAGAGGAGGATATTGCGAAGCTTAGGGAGGTCGGATATCTGACTGCCGATATCAAGTACAGGCTTCCTACTCCAGGGCAGGTCATCCCCACTCCCGAGCCCAACGAGAGCGTCGTATTTGTTTCCCACTTCCTCCGCGGCTTGGGCTTCACCCTTGATCCCTTTGTGAGAGGGCTCATGTTCTATTACGGGTTACATTTTCATGATCTAGCTCCGGACGCTATCCTCCATATCTCATCGTTCATCATTGTGTGCGATGCTTTTCTCCACGTCACACCACACTTTGGCTTATGGCTCAAGACCTTCAATGTAAAGCCGAAGATGATCGAGGGGCGACACGCGGAGTGCGGAGGTGATGTAATAAGGAGGAATGCCGACGCCCCATGGCTAGAGGGCTCCTTCCCAGAGGTGTCTGATCTATGGCAGCGGAGGTGGTTTTACATCACGGCTCCCAGAGGCACGAAGTGGGTGGCCGCCCCCGACTACCATTCGGGCCCTCCTTCTCAACTGGCGTCATGGACCAATGTAGGACGGGATTGGGGATCTGCTAGTGATGCACCAATACTGTAGAGCCGCATTCGGGAGCTTCTTGAGAGGGACATTAACCTTGTCAGCATAATTCAGGTAATGCTAATCCGACGGATGCTGTCGTGCAAACGCCGGCCTCTCCGGATGTGGGAGTTCAATCCGGAAGGTCCGCAAACTATTTTTCACTTCTTTGGCCTGACGCTCGAAGGGATGTGTAAATTATTCTTCGGACCACAAGTAAAGTGTCCGGATACCACCGAAGATGCGGGCCTGAGCTGCAGTCGCCCAGACACCCGAGTAAGTAACCCTCAAACCGAACACTTCGTTAATTTTTGTCTTATTCATTATTCTGAAAATCCTCCGTGGCCAGGAATGGCTCAGCAAGGCGGAAAGAATCAGGTGTCCGGCGCCACTTCCCGAAGGCTCGCCAAGTCCCACCATAGCCAAGATGCTTGGTTGTGTGCTAAGCAAAATGCCCTCAGGGAAAGACGTAGGGAAGATAGGGAAGCAAAACTTCACACATTGCGCATCCAAACTGGGGGAATTGCCACCTCCCGAAAGGAGGATAGCCGGGAAGGGGAATCTAAGGCCTCCTCTCCTCACGGAAGGAAGAGGGCCGCCTCCGAAGACTTGGAGACGGAGTTGCCCAAACCGGGGAAGAAAGCTTCACCAGGAGGCCCTGTCCCAAAGGGCGTCTGTCGGTGTCAAAACCGGCGGATCTGGGGGGGGGGGGCTCCCGATCTGTGCGTTATAGGCTAATGGTAACAGGAGACAAGGGACACAATGTTTACCCAGGTTCGAGCCCTCTCGATGGAGGTAAAACCCTACTTCCTGCTTGATTGTTATTGATGTTATGAGTAGTACAAGAGTTGATCTACCATGAGATCATAGAGGCTAAACCCTAGAAGCTAGCCTATGATAATTATGATTGTGATCGTCCCTCTAAGGGCCAACCTCTCCGGTTTATGTAGACTCCGAAGAGGGCTAGGGTTTACATGGAGTCGGTTACAAAGAAGGAAATATAATATCCAGACCGCCAAGCTTGTCTTCCACGCAAAGGAGAGTCCCATCCGGACACGGGACAAAGTCTTGAGTCTTGTATCTTCACGCTCCAACAGTCCGGACAAAGTATATAGTCCGGCCGTCCGGATACCCCCTAATCCAGGACTCCCTCAGTAGCCCCTAAACCAGGCTTCAATGACGATGACTCCGGCGCGCAGTTTTGTCTTCGGCATTGCAAGGCAGGTTCCATCTCCGAATACTCCAAAGTAACTATCAAACACTTAAACCGTGTCTGGATCTGCAAGATGATCTTCACATACCATCGTAGAGAGCATGATATTTCACAAGCTCTATCTGCTGATAACTTTAGACAAGGCAACATGATACTACGGTCGAGTCATTATTCAAACCGTTTCTCCACAACCAGCCTCAGCGCATATCGCGAGGCGGTTTCCTCTGCATGTCTTGCCGAAGCAGAGATCATGTCCCCTTATAGAGGGATTCTCATCAATATGGGTACGGGCAACCCAAACGCACCGCTAATTGCGGTGAGTGGAGAACGAGTGGGTTCCACCAGGCAAGTGGGGAGGCGCAAAAGCTTTTACCGCCCCTATAAAGAGATAAGGTCTCGTCCTCTTTACCCACGCTGTCGGTGTCAAAACCGGCGGATCTCGGGTAGGGGGTCCCGAACTGTGTGTCTAGGCGGATGGTAACAGGAGACAAGGGACACGATGTTTTTACCCAGGTTCGGGCCCTCTCGATGGAGGTAAAACCCTACTCCTGCTTGATTGATATTGATGATATGGGTAGTACAAGAGTGGATCTACCACGAGATCAAGGAGGCTAAACCCTAGAAGCTATCCTATGGTATGATTGTTGTAATGGTTGTGTTGTCCTACGGACTAAAACCCTCCGGTTTATATAGACACCGGAGAGGGCTAGGGTTACACAGAGTCGGTTACAATGGTAGGAGATCTACATATCCGTATCGCCAAGCTTGCCTTCCACGCCATGGAAAGTCCCATTCGGACACGGGACGGAGTCTTCAATCTTGTATCTTCATAGTCTTGGAGTCCGGCTGACGATGATGGTCCGGTTGTCCGGACACCCCCTAGTCCAGGACTCCCTGAGTAGCCCCTGAACCAGGCTTCAATGACGATGAGTCCGGCGCGCATATTGTTCGGCATTGCAAGGCGGGTTCCCCCTCCGAATAATTCATAGAAGATTGTGAACACCAGGATAGTGTCCGGCTCTGCAAAATAATTTCCACATTCCACCGTAGAGAGAATAATATGTACACAAGTTCAATCTGCTGACGTATTTTGTGGCATGACGCCGCGTCACTACCAAGCCCTTACTTGAATCGTTTTTGTTATACCACCTCGGTAGCGTTTAAGCGGCGGTTTCTTGGCACGCCTTGTCGAGCGTAGATCGTGTTCCCCTTATTCCGGATTCCCATCAATACGGACGTGGGTAACCTAACGCGCCATTGATGGTGGCACTTGGGAGATAAGCGAAGTTTTACCAGGCGGTGGGGACGCATAGTCTTCGCCCCGCCTATATATAAGGGATAAGGATCCACCTTTTCACCCACGCCTTCTTCCTCCTTTGCTTATCATCTCACAAGACTCGAAGTTCCAAAGCGCCCAAGTCCGCACATCTCCTCTCAACCTCCTCCACCATGTCCAGAGCGGAGGCAGTGGCTAGCCTCCTCCCACACGGAGGAGCACATCGCAAAGTTGCGCGCGCGGATACCTTTCTAGCGACATCGCACAGGCCGCCTGACGAGAGGCAGCTCATCCCTACCCCCTGGGCCCCATGAGAGGGTCGATTCCTTCCCCACTTCCTCCGCTGGATCGGGCTTCCCACTTCATCCCTTCGTCCGGGGGCTCATGTTCTACTACGGCCTAGACTTCCACGATCTGGCGCCAAACTTCATCCTCAACATCTCGGCGTTTATCGTCGCATGCGAGGCCTTCCTCTACATCCGGCCCCACTTCGGCTTGTGGCTCAAGACCGTCAATGTCAAGCCGAAGGTGGTGAAGGGCGCTCAAGCAGAGTGCGGAGGCGCCATGGTGGGCAAGATGCCCAACGTCCTCTGGCTCGAGGGCGCCTTGGTGGAGACCATCAAAGGGTGGCAATCGGGGTGGTTCTATATCACCGAGCCGCGGGACCCTAATGGGCAGCGGCCCCCGAATTCAGATCTGGTGCCCCTATGCAGCTCACCTCCTGGAAAGAGAAGGGCTTGCTATGGGGGCAGTTCGAGGAGCCGACAGACTCCGATCCTGCTCTGCACCTTGGTGAACAAGAAGCTCAAGCTTGTCAACGTAATCCAGGTCATGCTCGTCCGCCGGATTCTCCCCTGCCAATAGCGGGCCTTCAATTTGTGGGAGTTCAATCCGGCACAGCACCAGACTCTGAGTGGGCTCTTCGACACGACGTACGAAGCCTTCTGGAGGGTGCTATTCAAGGGCGAGAAGTTCAGCGTCCGCGCGATCGAAGATCGCGGATTCAGCACCAAGAGCCCGGCCGGTGTGGTAAGATATATCATCCTCTATGGGACATCCATTCCTTTCATAGTTTGACTCTATTGTGGGATCTAAAACTCCCTGATGCCTTTTAACAGATCGGCAGAGGACGCCCGCATGTGGACTGTCCGGCTCCCCTTCCCGAAGACCCAGCGGACGCCCGTTTAACGAGGCTGCTGGTCCCGACACTTTATGTGGTGCCGGAGAAGAAGGCCAAGAAGAAGGCCACGGGAACCCGAAGGAGTTCCTGGCACCAGGTGGTATCGGACTCGTCGTCCGACGGCTCCGAGGCGGACTCCTCCCCCGAAGATGAGGAGGAGGAGAAAGAGGACTCTCCCCAGGAGGGGGGAGAAAGGAAGAGGAAGGCTTCCCCAACAGGGGAGGCCGAAGGGTCCAAGAGGGGAAGGACCCATCCCCCGGACAGCTCCGCCAATGCCAACGTTGGCGACGAGGAGTGGCCCTCAAGGGCCAGGCCTTCGGCAATATCGTAAGTATCCGGATTCCTGAATGATTCATAATTTCTCTTTTGTGTCACATAGTGTCCTTCTAATGCCGCACATTACTGTAGTCCGGCCGATGATGATCTTCCCGCCGCCGAGCGGGTCGCTGGCTCCGCCGGATGTAAATTCCATTTCGACCGCTTCCACCTCGCGACGCCGAGGACGCCGAGGTGGGATCCCGTGAAGGACCCGTCAGAGGAGGCTCGGAGGTGCCACAAGGCAGCTCTCGACTTTGCGCCGACTCCATACCGAACCCGCAGTGGTTCCGGAGTCCGGCAGGCGGCCCCTTTGTAAGAAGGGCAAGACCGTGATGCCGGCAGCCTCCGTCCAACCGGAGGCGCCGGACAACTTGCTGGAAGCGTTCGATGGCGCTTCCATCGAGGAAGAACACCGCACTATCATGAGTGCGGTGATTCAGAAAGTTCAGCTCGCCAAGAGCGGGCTGACTGAAGCCTGCAGCAGCCTTTTAACAGGCTTTGAGGTAAGAAGTTTAAAATATGTAATGTAATACCGCATAGACAATAGCCCTTGATGCTCGGTACGGTGTTCGGAAAGAAAAACCGGACTGAGGGTCTAAAAAAGATATACGCAGGAGTGCTAATAATTATGTCAATATGGGTTTGCAGGCTACGGTGTTGACCTCTCGCCAAGACCGATCGCTGGAGGTCGGTGCTTTGAAGCAGACTCGAGCGTCCGAAAGCAAGAGCTCGGCCTTGCCAAGAAGCAGCTCGAGGGCAAAGAAGGTGAGTAACACCACTTTAAAATTTGTACCTTATGTAAAAGGATTTTGGCTGCAATAGAAATAACAAGGATAACGGGGTATTGCGGGGCCACGTAATGAGGTGGCGACCGAGGAGGCCATGTCCGCGCTGAACGCAATGCGCCGCATGAACGAGCGGAGCGAGAGAAGCAGGAGGCGCGGGTGGCGGAGGTGCGGCAAGAGCTCTGTGCCTCATGGAGAAGCATGAGAGTTTGAGCGCGACTCAAGACTCGAGAGTCCGAGCTTGCCTTGGCTCTTGAAAGTGCCAAAGCCGCTAAGGCCGAGGCCTGTAAGGCCCTCCAGAGGTTGAGGATGTGAAGAAAATAGCGGGTAAGGCATTTTTCATGCAAAGCAAGCATGTTAATGTAAATTACCCGTTACTTACCCGAATTCGAGCTCTCTGTATGCTGCAGATCTGCCTCGCAGTAGTATCCGATGCCGCCAGATTCTACCGCGGGCGAGGAGGGAGCTCAACGGAGAAGGTCTTTCGTCTCAATACTCGAGGCCGACATCCGTGCCTTTAGCGACCAGCTGAAGCAGCTGGTCGAGCTCCATAAGGTAGCCGAGCAGGCCATGAAGGGCCTCATAGTCCGTTGTGGCTCGGAGAGGTCATGCCTGGAGCTACTTCGCCTCAGGCGGGCGGCCGGTGGATGCGTGCCTCGGGTGGATGTCATCAAGCGCCTCCGCCGCATTGAAGGTGCCCGTCGGCCCTTGCCAGCGCAAAGGTGCACCGGGCAGGCTGGATGCGGAGAGGCTTATCACGACGTGCCGTCAAGGGCAAGGAGTACCGTGACGCCCAAGATGTACTATAAGACTGTCTCAAGGGTGCCCGCAAGATTGCGGATGAGTGCCCTGAGATGTAATTATTGAGTAAACTCGCAATGTGTTATCCTCGCGCTGAAAACTTTGTTCATATGCGCCAAGCAACACTTATTGATTTAAAATATTACCTTCAGGCGGCCGCTTATTAAATCGAGAGATGGCAAGTCGTCGGCTTCAAATTTCATGCCACGATTGCCGGGTGTTCGGATAAACTTGAGCACTCTTGTTCCCATTTTGGGTCCATCTAGGAGGCGCCAACACAACGTAACAAGGCAACCGGACTTATAATGCTTGAACACTCTCACTTAGCCATAGAATTCTATAATTTTAAATTTTGCGAAGCCCTAGTATTCGGAAGACCGAGTTCGGGCGCTATCCATGCCTCGGGCGGACACATCCGTTCCTCGTCAAGCGGCATAAGTCTTTAGGGACTCAAAAGACCTCTCGAACAGCGACCAGTCTCTCGCTTTATCATGACAGTCAGTTTTAGCTTTCATCATCGAGGCGCCGCCACCAACCGGGCGCATCGCAGTGGTTCTCCCAAAGGCTACCTTAGCCGCGTAACGGAACGAAGGTACCAAAACATGGGAGCCGGGCAAACCCAACTATTGACCCAAGACATGATCCGGAGCCGATGCATATAATGCTATAAGTTCGGGGTGCCGCACTTGTGAAAGTGTTCGGACTTATCACACCATAATGCGGGAAACATAAGCCCCTGGTGTATTCGGCCGTACCAAAATGTACGGGTGCAAGATGTCAAGAATAAACATATATGTAAAAAGGAAATGCAATTATGAGCAAAAGGTGATGCATTGTTTATTCAAGAGATTCTGCCATGAGTGCAGAACGATACAAATAGTGCGGTATGCGAGGGCTGGATTATTAGAAGTGTCTCTCTCCAGGGGTAGGTTGCGGAATGGTGTATTTAATAAATTTAATGCTCTTAATGGAGACCACCTGAGTGTTCGTCGTAGCCTTTGTCCCTCCCCGGCTGTTGCAGATCGTGAGTTCGGCAGATTCATCACGGACAGGCCTCCGTGAGCGGAGTCCCGTGGAAAAATAAGAAAAGAAGAAAAAGAGTGATACACTTGGGAGCCCCTGGTGTGGTTAAGCCGCACTGGGCTCGCTGTGGTCGTGTTCTCCCCTATGCCCATGGTATCTCCTGTATGTAATGATGTACACGAAGAGCTGGTCTTGCAATCATGCAAGGGTCGGGTTAGCCGATTGCTACGCTGCGTTCTAACGTGCTGTGGTCTTGATTGATGTTACTCCGGCGCTTTTATTATGTCCATCGCTTAACGGCCGGACTCAAAATTGCCTTAATAGGCTGCTCGCATTTCGCCGCGAGAGCCGCTATGTGTTCCTCCGCTCGAGGGAGCGTTCATATTTCCGCTGACCGTGATGACTCCACGAGGGCCTCGCATCTTGAGCTTGAGGTATGCATAACGCGTACCATGTTGAATTTTGCAAACGCGTTCATCCGAGCAGCGTGGTAGCCATCATGAACGGGACTATGTCAAGATTAACTCCTCGCTCGAAATTATCCGGGATCCAAGACCACTTCCAGGTGGACTGAGCTCGCATAATTGGCCTCAACACCTGCTATGACGCTTTTAAAGGTCGTTTTGTAGGTTTAATCCTTGAGGGTCTATGCCCATCTTGGCGACCGTATCCCGGTAAAGCAGGTTCAAGCTCTGCCGCCGCCCATCGGGACTCTAGTGAGGTGAAATCCATCGACGATTGGGTCTAGAACCAATGCGATTTAATCCACCATGACGGATACCGGTAGGGTGGTCCTTCGACGAAAGTGATCGGGCAAGAGGACCATGGGTTGAACTTTGGGGCGATCGGCTCCATTGCATATACGCCCCTAAGTGCACGCTCGCTCTCTTTTGGGTATATGGGTTATGATATCATGTTTACCGTCCGCACTTGTGGGGGAAACCCTTCTGTCCTCTCATCGCTCGGGTGGCCGGGTCTCTTCCTCGTCGTCATTTGTGCAGCCCCTTGTCATTGTTTTCGGCAATTAACTTGCCTGCCTTCTTGAATACCCAACAATCTCTGTTGGTGTGATTAGCTGCCTTTTCGGGGGTGCCATGTATCTAGCAAGAGCGATCGAGTATTCGGTCCAAATTGGACGGACCCGGGTAGTTTTTTGAATGGCTTCTTCACGACCGGTTTAGAGCCTCAATCCGCGCTGACTCGCCAGATCCTCATTGCTATCGCCGCTAACGCGCGTTTGTTTTTGTTTCGACGCGACCGCCATTGTGGTCCTTAGTATCCGGACCGCCGCTTTTTCTTGAGGTTGTTGCTACGAGCTAGCCAGCTGTCCTCTCCCGCATGAAGCGGGTCATGAGTGATGTGATGGCTGCCATGGATTTTGGCTTTTCCTGTCCTAGGTGCCGGGCCAGCCACTCGCCGCAGATGTTATGTTTGAAGGCTACAAGGGCCTCGTGATCCGGACAAATCGACGATTTGGTTTTTCTTTGTTAAGAACCGTGTCCGTAATCGTCCGCCGATTCGTTCGCTGCTGAATTATGTGGCTTAGGTCATCGGCGCCTGGTGGTCGCACATATGTGCCCCGAAGTTGTCGAGGAATGCGGCTTCCGTGTCCTCCCAACACCCAATTGACTCTGGGCAAGCTGTTAAGCCAATGCCGAGCTGGTCCTTAAGCTTGAGTGGGAGATACTTGATGGTGTGGAGATCGCCGCCGCGGCCATATGGATGTGAAGGAGATAATCTTCATCCAAACCGCGGGATCTGTTGTGCCATCGAGATTCAATGTTTACGGGTTTAAACCTTCAGGATTTGATGATCCATTACTTCGCTGAAGCATAGTGGGTGTGCGGCGCTCAGATGGAGCAATATCACGACGTAGCTCAAGGGAGTGTTGCTCAGGTTCGCCCAACCGGAGTTGCAGATCCGTGTGACGGTAGTCGCCGTGGGTCGTGGGGCGCCCACGTGATCCGTAGATAGATCTGGATTGTCTTGCCTTGTCCTCCAATATGTCTCGCAAGTCCAGCGCATTCCCTCATGGCTTCTTACTTTTCGAGCGATGCCGGGGTACGGTCCTGATGGAGGGCCTAGATGCCTCTCGCCGCGCCACGGGTGGTCGATCCGCCAGACAGCGCTGGTGATGAAGGTTTGTATGCTTCCTCCTCTAGTCGGGGAGCAACTTGCGCTTTTGGGTAACTTTGGAGGGGCTGAAGTTCATACTTTTCGTCATGAGGACCTCGGTCCATCTGCCGCCAGCCAGGTCTTGATCAGCTTGACGCCTTGCTGCTTTTTCTTTAGGCTATTTGTCGTGGCGATAAGCCCGCGCTTAAAACGCTCTTGTTCGACGGGATCCTCCGCACGACATTTAATTGCCGTCGCTGAGGCTTGCCTCGTCTCCGGAGGGAGGCATGTAGTTATCATCCTCCTCGTCTGCCGCTCTCTTTCGAGGGCTGGCTTCCCCGTCCTCCTGTGCTGAATTTTCCTCGAGGGGGTTGTCTTTGGCACTCTCTGGGGTGTTGTTATCTCCGGTGCCGAAATCTCCATTCTTACTATGGCGGGATTTAGAGCGGCGCCGCTGACGTCGGCGCTTTGGCTGTTTCTTAGAAGAATCTACCTCCACTACTTCTTCACCGTCCCCATCCTTTGGGGTGTCCACCATGTATATGTCGTATGACGGGTGGTCTTCCAAAGGCTCTCAGGGCGCTGGTTCTGATTGTCTCCGCATCGCCGCCCATACCGCCGATGTCTTCGGAGTCGTAGTCTAGCATGTCGGTTAGATCGTCGACAGTGGCTACAAAGTGGGTGGTGGGTGGGCATTGAATTTCTTCGTCGTCCGCATCCCAACCATCCCGACCGCAGTCCGGCCAGGGCTCTCCTGATAACAAGAGATGCTTTAGCGAATTCAGGATGTCGCCCAAGGGTGAGTGCTAAAAGATGTCCGCGGCAGTGAACTCCATGATCGGCGCCCAATCAGATTCGATTGGCAGGGGCGCAGGAGGTTCGGAGTCCGGCAAGGAGTCCGGCGCCTCGGAGTTATGAGCTTTATAAGGGACAAGGTCGGTATGCGGCTCCATCGCCGTAGAAGTTACAGCTCCCGAGGCGGTGTCCAGCCACCTGTCCTCGATCTGCGCGGTCTGCTCCGAACTATGGGTCGAGCGACTCGCAGCGGCCTCTGTGGCGCTTATCCGCCGCAGAGGTAAATCATGCCCATCGTGACAGCGCTGCACGCTATCGCGGGCTCAATCCATCGAAGGTCAAGTCTCCGGATGTCGGCCGTGAAGTTTAGGCTTCCAAACCTCGACTCGATGGCTGTGGGCGAGTTTCTCGATTCGCCCAGATGGCTGCTTAATTGCCCGCAGCGGCGGCCGCCAACACGAAGATCTGTCCGGGAGGAAAGTCTCACCGGACGGCGCGTTATTGATTGAAGAAGCCATCAAGTTTATCGGTGACGCATACGTAGGAACTCTCAATGAAAGCACCAATGTCGGTGTCAAACCGGCGGATCTCGGTAGGGGTCCTTAACTGCGCGCCTAGGCGGATGGTAACAGGAGACAAGGGACACGATGTTTTACCTGTGTTCGCCCTCTCGATGGAGGTAAAACCCTACTCCCGCTTGATTGATATTGATGATATGGGTAGTACAAGAGTGGATCTACCACGAGATCGAGGAGGCTAAACCCTAGAAGCTAGCCTATGGTATGATTGTTGTAATGGTTGTTTGTCCCACGGACTAAAACCCTCCGGCTTATATAGACACCGGAGAGGGCTAGGGTTACACGAGTCGGTTACAATGGTAGGAGATCTACATATCCGATCGCCAAGCTTGCCTTCCATGACAAGGAAAGTCCCATCCTGACACGGACGAAGTCTTCAATCTGTATCTTCATAGTCTTGGAGTCCGGATGACGATGATAGTCCGTTGTCCGGACACCCCTAGTCTAGGACTCCTCACACGCCTTTTTCCTCTCGCTAGTCCATTCTCTCCGCCGAGCCCTAGCGCCCAAGCACTCTTCTTCTCCACCAAGAGAGGTTCTCCGAAGATGTCCGGATCTGGAGCAGAGGCAAATGGATGGCCTCACCGCCAGAGAAGGATATCAAGAGGCTCCGAGAGGCGGGCACCTGCCAAAAAGATCGCCATCGTTTTCCGCCGGCGGACAGATCGCCCTTACTCCGAGCCCCACGAGGGTCGTGGTTTTTCCTCATTTTGTTCAAGGGCTCGGGTTTCCCCTTCACCCATTCGTTCGAGGTATCATGTATTATTACGGGATTGACTTTCATGATCTATCCCCCAATTCTTTCCATAATATCTCGACGTTCATCATCGTGTGTGAGGCTTTTCAACGAATTTCGCCTCACTTCGGCCTATGGGTGAAGATTTTCAATGTGAAGCCCAAGGTAGTAAGTGGCGAGCACGCCGAGTGCGGCGGCGCCATGGTGAGCAAGATGCCTAAGGTTGTATGGCCAACGGGCGCCTTCAATGACTCCGTCAGGGAGTGGCAGCAGTAGTGGTTCTATATCACCGAACCGCGCGGCAAAAAGTGGACCGCAGCTCCCGAGTTTAGATCCGGAGCCTCACTGCGGCTCACGTCCTGGCCCGAGAAGGGACTGAGCTGGTCCTCGTCCGATGAGCTGTCCACTGCTCCAGCCGCGCGTCCAGAGTATGGTCGACAAGGACTTCAAACTCGTCGACGTAGTCCAGGTGATGTTAGTTCGCCTGGTTCTCCCCTGCCAGCGTTGAGCCTGCAATTTGTGGGAATATGACCCAACCGAGCACCAGACTCTTCGGGAGCTCTATGGTTCCTCCCACAAGGATATCTCGAAGGTGCTCTTTAAGTCTGACAAATCATGGCCGGGCTCCGCCAAGGACCGTGGGTATTAATTATCCCACTCTGCAAGTCCGGTAAGTTATTGCTATGCTCTGTCCATCCACGCTTCAGTTGGCATGTCCTGAGGGAGACACTTTTATCATGCTTTATCTTAACCCCAGGGATGGATAAAAAGGGTGGAGCGGATACATTGTCCCGCCCCGCTGCTGGAGGAACCGGCCAGACCTCTTTTGACGAAGATGTTGGTCTCAGCGCCTTACGAGGCACCAAAGAAAGAGGCTTCCAAGAAGGTCAAAAAGACCCGGAGTGGCCTCCGTCATCGCAAAGCTTCTGACGCAACATCCAAAGACTCCAGCGACAATCCTTGTTCCGAAGACGAAGAGGAGGAGGCGGAGGAAGACGAGCCTCACGCAGGAGGTGGGAAGAAAAGGACGGCTTCCTCATCCTTGGAGGCCAAATCGCCAAAGAGGGGGAGAGGTTCCCTCCCAGAGGCATCCGCCATGGCTGCTGATAGCAGCCCGGAGTGCGATCCCAAGGCCCAGCCCCTGGAAAAGTCGTAAGTATACGAAATCCGAACACGCATAGGCGCCCGGGGTTGTTATGAATGTAATAGTTTTAACTGCCACCATATTTCGTACAGCCCGGTGGGGTCCCATGTCGGGCAGTCCTCATCGGAGGATTTGCTGAGCTCAAATGCCCTAGCGAGCGAGACGCCTCCAGAGGCCCCTTCCCCGAAGCCTAGGCGCGACACCAAGGTGTCGTCTCAGCGGGGCCTGGACCACGGGGGGCATATCCCTGCGGCCGGACACACGGGAGCAGCGGCTCCTACGCGTGTCGATGGCGGGGGTGATCTTCGGTCCGGACCCCAGCCGGACATAGTCCTGGAGACCTTTAAAGCTCCGGGATCGGGTGAGCAGCCGCCTTTGGGGGGCGTGCCTGTTCCGCCAGCGGCCTGTGCCCAAGAAGGGCTGCCGGGTGGTCTATTGACAGCACTAAGAAGTGCGTCTATCGTCGATGAACATTGTGCCCTCATGGGTGCGGTGATTAAAAAGATTCAGTCCGCTGAGAGCAGACTGAACGAATCCTACCTTAGTCTTATAAAGGGCTTTGAGGTATGTTTCTTAAGAGAACTTTGTGAGATTGTCATAATATGAGTAGTAGCCTCGATGCAATCGTCTGCTAAAGAGAGCCGACAGGGATCAAATTTTTCGCTTTGGCAGAGACTCATCTAATGACGTATCCTTTGTTTGAAAACAAAGGCTCGTAGGGATTTGATCACGCCATAGTGCGGAGATGTCCGAACTATAGCAAAGGTTCTCGAACAGGCCAAGGGGAACTTGGTCACCTCAAAAGCAGCTTGGAGGACAAGCAAGGTATGCCGAACCTTGTGCCGAGTTGAGCACTAATTAGAAGTTGTGCCTAATTAAGATATTTTCATTGTATGTTCTAGGGCGAAAAGCCGTAAATTGAGGCATCAAGAAGGTCAGGTCAAGTTTATAGGGAGGTCGGCGCCGAACAGGCTCTTCGTGAGAAGCACGAGGCCAGGTCATTGAAGCCGAGCGAGAGCTCCTGGAGGTCATGAAGAAAGGCGTAGGGCTTGGAAGAGTCTAGTAGGAAAGAATCCGAACCTCCCCAAGCTCTCCAAGCCGCAGAGGATGCTCGGGAGGAAGCCCGAGGTGCTTTGAGGGACATTCAGAAGGCCTGGAAGGTTGCGGCTGGTAAGGCCTGTTTATTCATGGCTATTTTTACATGATAATGGGAGGAACTCTGAGCGCTAGCTGAATTCTTGTTTATCCAGGGGCGTTTGCAGATCTGCCTCGCAGCATATTAGATGCCGCCCAATTCTACCGGACCGAGGAGAAGAAGTCTGCGGAGAGGGATTTCTGGTCGCAGATTTGGCGCCGAATTATCCGATGCCCTTTATTGATAAGCTGAAGTAGCTGGTCGAACTGTACCAGGCGGCCGAACTAGCCATGAAGGACTTGGTTGTCCGACTGTGGCCCGCGGAGCCAATTCCAAGCAGTTACTTCGGGCTCGTGAAGCGGATTGTTGGCGCTTGCCCTCGGCTTGATGTCATTAAGCAATCAGTCTACATAGAGGGCGCGCGCATTGCGTTTGCCCGTGTGAAGGTGCATTGGGGAAAGCTTGATGCTGAGAAGCTGATGACCGAGGGGCCGCTGGAGGGTAAGGAGCATTGCAAGCCCGAGTTGTACTATGAAGGTGTACTAAAAGGAGCCCGCCTTGTGGAGGATAAGTTTACCAAATACACTATATTTCTCTGAAGGCAGTCTTGGCATTCTTTGTAATGTGGGATAACGGCACTTTTATTATTTATTGCCTATTTTGTTTGAACGTTTGTTCTTCCTGTGCGGCTGTTTAGTGTATGTAAATCCTGAGAGTTGGCTACCGTCAAGCTTCGCCCCCATGTAAAAAGTAATCGGTGTTCGGGACATATCTCAACACTCTTTATCCCATTGTTGGGTCCTTTAAGGAGGTGTTCTCACCGTAAACTAGGCAATCGACTACAGTGGCTTTATCACTCTCACTTAGCCATATGAATTGAAAGTATGGTAGGGCGAGCCCTAGTGTTCGTATATCAACTAGGGGCTTTATCGGCGCCTGATCCATTGCACATTGCATTTATAATGGCATTATGCGGAATGAATCTTTAAAGATTTTACAACCTCTCGAATACCGACCAGCTCGTCAGATCATGACACAGGCCGGGCTTTTCATCGAGGTGCTCGCTTGGAAGAACCGTGACACAATCGCAGTAGTTCTCCCAGCGCTACCTTAGCCGATGGAGCAGAACAAAAGGTACCAAAACATGGGAGCCGGGCAAACCCAACTAATGACCCAAGACATGATTCGGAGTTGATGCATATAGTGCTATAAGTTCGGGGTGCCGAGCGACTGAAAAGGTGGTCGGACTTTATTACCGTACTATGAAGCCCCTGGCATAATCGGGCATAGCACAAGGTGTGGGTGCCATTTGTGACAAAGAGGCGTCAATGAGAAACGACGGCCGGTAAGTGTTATTCAAGTCTACGCATTGTAGTTAAATGACATGTCTATGCATATGAGTATGGTTTATGCTTATGATAAGGAGTATTTTTGGCGGAACCTGTCGTGGCCGGACTGGAGGAGGTTGTGTACGGATCTCGTGTGTATTCGGACTGCCTTATGTTTTCCTGCCTTGTGCGTCCGAGCTGATTCCGCGTCGCCAGTCCTGTTCTATGCCAAAGTTGGTCTGTAAAGACAAATGCTTTAAAGGCAGCTGCATGTACTGTCAGGTTGAACTGCTGGTGCTCGAGCGAGCCTCGGCTTGAACCATGCCGTAAAGTAGTTCGGATTCCTCAATTGGTGTCCGTGTTTGGCGCCAAATCAAAATTTGATAAACATGCACGACTCGCTATTCCAAAGGGCGGATGATTTCCACTCTAAGGGCGGGGTTCGACTTGCCCATAATCGTGACTATGTCACACGGGACTGGCTCGATGTTGTACTCGCTGAGTCTAGCCAACGTGGTTCGCCCCGTAGTATGTGGTAATTATCGAGATAGATAATGCCAAAGACTTATTCTTTGGCGTGGTATTTGTTTGGTGATCTGAAGACAACCATTAGTATGGTGGGTCAGTTTAAAACTTGGCCTTTGCACCTTGCATCTTTGAAGAAATGTTATTGATAGTTTTATGCTTGTGGGGGCGCGTGTAAAATGGAGCCCCCAAGCCACTGGGTAGATAGTGAGTGCAATAAAATTGCTATGGCTGGTGTTGTCCGGACGGTCGATGTGCTTAGCGACGATCGGCCGTATTTCTGTACTGTGAGGGGATCTTCCTCACCATGTTTCACTGGTCTTTTGTTATTTGAGACCTCCCTTTATTGTTTCCGGCGCAAGATCGGCCGTGTTGTTTTGAAGATCCGACATTCTCTATTGGTATGTTTGGCCGCCCTTCTGGGGGTACCATGAATTTCACATGGTTGATCGAGTATGCCGCCGTATTTAATGGGCTCGAGCTATTCTTTTTCCACGACTGCATCAAGTCAGCGAATTCGCACCAACTTCCCTAACTTGACGTTTATGACGATTGTGCCGAAGCTTGAGGATGCCGCCTCGTGTTTCTTGCATATTGTCCTTCTTAGGCCGAGGTAGCAAATTATGCCGTGTGTGCCCTTTGTCGGGGTGGTCGAGTCCGTATTCCTTGGTGGCCAGGACCTTGGTCCATCTGTCGGTGAGCAAATCTTGGTCAGCTTTGAGCTGTTGTGTCACGCCCAATATGCGACCCTATCCAAGAGGAACTCGAAGGTCCCACAAAGGATATACCCACATATTGAAACGCTTTTGCAAGGTGGATATCATTACATCAACATTACATAATAGGTAGGGATACATACAAGAGGCATACAATGCCACATGAATACAACATCATACAAGAGATCAACATCCGATTATGGATGAAACACAAACAGAAACTCAAACGACATCCACCTCGCTAGCTAAGGTGCCCACTCGAACCTAACCCCGATCAAGAAGAAGGTAAGAAGAACTCCAAAACAAGCAATCATCGCTCTGCCAAGATCATCAAGATAACCCATACCTACAACTGTTGTTGTAGTAATCAGGAGCCACGAGGACTCAGCAATCCCATTACCATGGGTATCAAGACTAGCAAAGCTTAATGGGAAAGGAAGGTAAAGTGGTGAGGTTGCAAAAGAGCGGCTAAGCAAGATATGGTGGCTAACATACGCAAATAAGAGCGAGAAGATAAGCAAAGGAACGGTCGTCAACTAGTAATGATCAAGAGGTGATCCTCAACTCCTACTTATGTCAATCATAACCCGTGAAACTGTTCACTTCCCGGACCGAGAAGAGACCATCACGGCTACACACGCCGCTGATGCATTTTAATTCGGATCCGTGTCAAGTTATCTACAACCGACATTAACAAATTCCCATCTGCCACATAAATCATGGGCACGGCTCTCGAAGTTTAAACCCCGTGGGTGTCCTAACTTAGCCCATGATAAGCTCGCGATCAACTAAGGATAAACCTTCTCCCAGAAGACCCGATCACCTCGAATCCTTTGCCATAAGACATTTTGACAATGGTAAAACAAGATCAGCAAAGCCGCTCGATGGCCGACATCCCGATAGGAGCTGCATATATCTCGCTCTCGTGGCAACGACGGATAAGTCAAGCTACGAGTAAAACCAGACTTCGAAGTTTCCCCGAGGTGGCCCTCAAGCAGTTGTTTCGGTTCGACCAACACTTAGACAAGCACCGCCCGGGGGCTAAATAAAGATGACCCTTGGGTTAATTACTCCCAAGGAAAGGTAGGTGGTGGTGAGGCAAATGGTAAAACCAAGGTTGGGCCTTGGTCAAGGAGTTTTATTCAAAGTTTAACCGTCAAGGGGTCCCATAAATCACCCTACCGCATAAGGAACGCAAAATCCTGGGAACATAACACCGTATGACGGAAACTAGGGCGGCAAGAGGAACAAAACACTGCATAAGGCCGAGTGAGGGAGTCCTCGACTAGGGGTGTCCGGACAGCCGGACTATCATCGCCATCCCGACTCCAAGACTACGTAAGATACAAGATTGAAGACTCCGCCCCGTGTCCGGATGGGACTTTCTTGGCGCGGAAGGCAAGCTTGGCAATACGGATATGTAGATCTCCTACCATTGTAACCGACTGTAATTCCTAGCCTCCTCCTGTCTATATAAACCGAGGGCTTTAGTTCGTGAGGACACAACATACATTACAACAATCATACCATAGGCTAGCTTTAGGGTTTAGCCTGCTTGATCTCGTGGTAGATCCACTCTTGTACTACCCATATCATCAATATTAATCAAGCAGACGTAGGGTTTTACCTCCATCGAGAGGGCCCAAACCGGGTAAAACATCGTGTCCCTCGCCTCCTGCTACCATCCGCCTAGACGCACGCTTTGGGACCCCTACCCGAGGTCCGGGCCGGCTAATCGACATTGGTGCTTTCATTGATAGCTCCTCTATGTCGCCACCGATAGGCCCAATGGCATCTTCAACCAACAACGCTGTCCAGACGAGACTTTTCTCCCTGACAGATCTTCGTGTTCGGGCGGCTTCAAGACCGCGGGCTAATTCACTTGGCCTTCGAGCAGATCGAAGGTACGCCGCCGCGTGTCGATTCGAAGTCTAAACTTCACGGCCGACGTCCGCGGAGACTTGATCTTCGACGGACTCGAGCCACGCCTAAGCGCACAAGATGACCGGACGATGGGCATGATCTAGCTCGCCGCTAACAAAGGGCTTGGTGGCCGACATGAATCTGGCTGGCCTTTAGTCCTGAGCCGACACCCAAATCGAGGAGCGGTGGATGGACACCACCGAGGGCTTCAACCTCCACGGCGATGGAGCCGAACGCTAATCTTGTCCCTCATGAACTCGTGGATTCCGAAGTTTCGACTCCTTGCCGACCAACCTCCCACGCCTACCAATCGATTCCGATTGGGCACCGTTATGGAATTCACCGCCATGACATCTTTCCAACACTCGCCTTTGGCGACATCCTAAATTCACTAAAGCATCTCTCGTTATCGGAGAGTCCTGGCCGACTATGGCCCAGATGGTCGGGATTCGACGACGAAGAAATTCAGAGCCCACCCACCACCCACTTTGTAGCCACTGCCGACGATCTAACCGACATGTTAGACTACGATTCAAGACATCGACGGTATAGACGATTTATGCCGGAGACGAACAAGAAACAACGCTTATAGGGCACGGAGGACCACCTCGCCATATGACATATACATGGTGGATACCCCAAAAGAGAGCGATAACGAGGACCAACGGGCCGCAGATGATAACCCCGCCGATAAACAACTAAAACGGCGGCGCAGACGCCGCTTCTAAGCCCCGCCGACAACAACAACGCTTCCTAAGGACCCCGCAATACAACAGGGCACACAAGTGGACGATTTAACACGCAGATAAGCAACCGTCCGAACAGACGAAGTCGATAATCAGTCCAGTTCGCTAAAACGACACCGGACGATCTCATGCCGACACGCCACGGAGAGTAAAAAACTTTCGAAAAGACTCGCCAACACTGCAAGAAGCTTGAAGAAGGAAAAGGAAGCTCAAAACAGCGGAAGATACACTCGTAATGAGGTGGAGCAAAGTGCTCAAAACCGCTGGATAAATACGCAATAGCCACCAATCAAAGAGCTACCCAAGCGTAAGCTGCATTAGACCGACGAGGAGGCCATAGAGCCCCACCACAAAAAAATAAAGAGGCTGCCTGGTTGGATAGACGGCCGATGATAGGCCAAACCAAAGCGGCGGCAAGACATAAACCAACTAATGAACCCGAAAGACAGATAGCCCAGCCAGTCCATTTACGGGCCAAAGAAGAAGGCCCTGTGAAGCAAGGCAACACGCCAAGTGTCCAAGATAGTGGCACACCCAAGCATGTGGGCGCCAGACACCCACTATGTTTCACTGGCGAGGTGCTGGATCACGAATTCCTCAGCCGATTTAAACCCATAAACATAGAGGCCTACGATGGAACAAATGCACTCGAGTCTGGATAGAAGATTATATACTACATATACACATGGCTGTGAGGAGATGACCTCCACGCCATAAAGTACCTACCCTCAAGCTCAAAGGTCCAGCCCGCCATTGGCTTAAAAGCCTCCCTAAAAACACTGTGGAAGTTGGGAAGAGCTCGAGGACGCCTAGAGCAAATTTTCAAGGACTTATGTCCGCCTCCCGATGTAGATGATCTAAGTCATATAACTCAACAGCCCGAGAGTCAGCCAGCAAGAATTTCGAACAGGTTCCTCACCAAAAGAACCAAATAGTCGATCGTCTGGACGCCAAGCCTTAGCAGCTTTTAAACACAATGTCCGAGATTTAATGGCTTGCCGACACCTCGCCAAGAGAAACCGAGGACAATGTCCGCGCTAACAAGCCTCATGACCCGCTTCTGAGAGGATAGCTGGCTAGCAAGATGCAAGACCAGCACCCAAGTACACCCGAGATAAGAGATGGAACGGAAAATCACTACGCAGTAAAAGAGCAGCCAGAATAAAGAGAAAAGCCCAAAGAGCACGGTAGTCAACGCCGGATTCAAAAGCTCGTGGACAAACAACAAAACATCGCTTAAGGATGACAAATGATGAGCTGTCCAACTTAAACAAGATTTTGGGCCGGATATGTCAAATCCATAGTACTTCTTGAAGGCCTGCAAAACCACACCCATTGAGATTGTTTGCTTTTAAACAGTCCGCCGACTAAACTAACACAAGGCTCGACGATCAAGCTTAAGAAGATAAACCCCAGCAAGAGAGCACCGAAAACAAAAGACTTTCCCACAAGAGGTCAAAGCAAGAAACTCACTTCATGTGATAATACGGAAAAATAGTGCGGCACTTCCTAAAAGAGCTCTCGACGGTCCAACCCAGAGACCATAGAGATTGGGTATCAAAACCAATCACTTTCAAACACCGACTATTCCGTAAGTGTTCAAACGCTGGACGGACTGCCCTCGATATTGAATCCCATAAACGACGGACTACAATTTACTAAAGTCCTAATGGACTGAGGCAGCGACTTAAACCCGCAGATTCAAACACAATCCGCAAGATGGGGATAGACCCTACCAAAATTCGACACAGCCAAGACTTCCTTCAAAGGAGTGACGCCAGCCCTTACGCCAAGTGCATGTGCTCCCCTACTACTAGAAGTTGTGTTCGGATCATGAACAACTTTCGTAAAAACTAATTTTTCATATCGCCCCATTTAAAAGTGGATATCAAGCACTTTGGGACGAAGGCTTTTGTCCGTTTAACGCCATACCGTGACACGCTGCCTCTTACACTCAAGATGCCCGCCCACGTGGCATCATTTTAGTGCGGGGTCACGAAAGACCCCGGACTCGATAGACGAGTCCGGCCAAGAGAGGCTAGGGGTTTCTAGCCGCACACCCCTTCACAAGGGCTGCGCTAAGACAAACAACCGCGGGTTCATTCAAACCCCGCTTACTCATTTATATTTTTTCTTTTCACACATAACTTTCTCTCGCATGAATTGTTTTCAAACTAAGCTGCCTCTCTTTTTTTACAGATGAACAACGCATACTGGCCCGTGATAACGGCACAGCGGAGACACATGCGCAGACGCAAGAGGGACCCGCTACAGGATTCTTTTCAGATTAAGACCCCGCGTAAACCTTTTTACTGTCTCTTGTTGTTATTCTCCTTGGTTTCTTCCTATAACCAAAGCGAGCTCGACGCTTTGGCATCGTCCGTGTCAAGACCATGCCCGCACTGACACTAGGGGCTTAGGACATTGTTCTCATTTATTATTACAAAGACCGAACACCTTAGGGAGTGTTCGCGCCTCGAAGTTAGGCATTATATGCATCAGCTCCGAATCATGTCTTTGGTCAAATATTGGGTTTGCTCGCTCTTGTGTTTTGCTGCCTTACGCCTCAGATCATCGCTAACGCGCACCAGGAGAACTATCGCGACAGCCCTCAGCCGCCGGGCGAGCACCTCAAGAGAGAAAGCCAAAACTGATCATTATGATATAGCGCGAGATCGGTCAACCACTGATCGACTACCGAATGTTTAGAATTTCGCTGACGGCACCGCTTCCCGGTCAGCACACACGCCTCGAACTCGAGAAGTGCGGTATTCTGTGGGCTATATCGTGAGTCCCACCCGAACTCCAATCGCTAAGTGAAAGTGATAAAGCATTATAGTCCGATTGCCTCGCTCGCTACACTACCACCTCCTTAACAGACCGAGACGCCGGATTATGTGAAAACGCGCTATTTTTTGTAAACACCCCGCGACCTTGTGCATGGGGCTGAAGTCAAGACTGCAATCTTTCGTGTTATACAAACGATACGAACGGCCAGATAGGGAGAAGTTTTACTACTTGGGACGCACAAGTATAAAAAGCAAGTTATAGCATAATCATCGCTTTATAAGCTAAAACGCTCATTTGAACGTGACATTATTTGAGCACCGCGATTTATTACACGAGCGCCACGCATAACTTCCCCGAATAGTGCTCAAGCGGGAGCCGGCTTCATCCGAACCCTCGGGCGGCAATAGCGGTGGCATCCATTTCGCCCAATGTGTCTTCACACGGCAAGAGCCATCCGCTGCTTTTCGATGCAAAGCGGACCGCTTATCTCCTTGATATGCGGCACCGCCTCCAAGAAATTGCTGTAGTAAGCCGAAATAGCTCGCCGCCTTTGGGCCTCTAGCCGCATATGAGCCACGATGTCGGCCATGGCAAGTCCGGACAATCTATTTAGCTCGCCCATTCGCCAACCGGCCGGTCAACGGAAGTGAACGATCCGACTATGAAATTGAGACCAAAATAGCTCTTCCGCCTTGTGATCCTTCCGCCCCGAAGTGCTCAACGGCATCACCGACTTGACGCTAAGTCCATATACGGATCCGCCGGACTCCACACCTGGCTAAATTGGGCATACTTTTGATCCATAAACCGCGACGAGAAGTAGAAAAGGCTTGCCACCACGATATCTCCGCCCGGCGCAGCTCCTTCATGGCCCGCATTGCGAATCGGCATCCTTCACCTCGGGCGGTGGCCTTCTCAGTCTTCCCGCCCGATAAGCGCCTTTTCAAGAGCCTCATTGCGGTCGGTAGCATCTTTTAATTTTACGGCCAATTCGCCATCTCTTCCTCGCTTAGGGGTGCAGTTTTTCGCTTTCAACTCCTCGGCAGCCTCGAGGCAGCCAAGGCTACTCCTTCGGGCTTGCCTTAGCTTGAACAAGTTCGCCCAAGGCTCTCCATGCAAAGAAGACCGCTCGTACTACATATAATTTACTGTAGGAGGGCTTTGCCCTCAATAAAGCGATCGGAGAACTTATTTACCTTGCGACTCGCTAAGTCGCTGCTGACAATCGCGATGTCCGTGATTCGCCACGCAAGTTGCCGTGATTAACTCTAAGAACTCCAGCAGTCCGGCTAGCCCTCGACTATCCGCCACCGCATAGGAACGACGACATTCATTATTATGATTTTGATCCTCAGACGCCGTCGTTTTCGACAACCTACCGAGTCTCGGGGCTACTATCTATATAGGGCGACTTTATGTGCAAACTGTCAAAAAAGGTGCGCTATTCTCGCTGCACTCAAATCCCGCTAGCAAACTCATAGCGGCATGGCGCTAATCCGCCTCTACCGACGAATCCTTCCAATCACCATACGATCAACGCACGGTGATCTTCTCGAGATGGACGCCTCAAGCAGATTCTTCGCCTCCGCCGACACTAGCGGGCGCCGAATCCTCCGCCCTCCGACTGGGATACCTCCGTGACGATATTTCAGTTCGTCGCTTTATCCGACGGTGTGCAGCAGACGGAGGCGTTGGCTTTCCATCATCTCCTAAGAAGGTCCTCAAGACTTAACTCATCTCGAGAAGGCTGCAACCGAACTGCAAGACAAAAGTTTCATACCCATAGAAGCACAAATGGAGGTATTTTTTACTAATGAAACCCCTTTTTCATACTCACGGCTCACGGAGGGCTGATCCTTTGGCGATGATTGTACGCCCCGATTCGCCTTGACGCCGGACCCCGGTGAAGATCTCTTCCCCGCTTAGGGCTTTTGGCCTCCGGATCTTCGGAGGCGGTCCTCTTCTCCCCTCGAAGGTGGGGTTTTGATTCCCTCTCGTGACGCCTTTGGGCTAAATAATAGCTCCTCTATTTTCCCCATCGCCTCCTCCACGGGTGCGACCTCCAACATTCTGACTCCAGCACGGGCTCCAAGGCGGTCTTCGAGGGGAGTTTACACCTTATCGCCTCGATCGCGCTTACCCACCTCAGAAGAGTAATGGGTCGAGGCGAACTCTAGAAAAGCAGATAAATGGAATGTCCTGACTCGAGCTATTTACCCGAGTATCCAAGGACAGCTTAGGCCCTGGCTCCTCGGTCATTTCCGGACACGCTACCTGCGATCCGAAGAACAACTTGTACATCTCCACGGGTGTAGCACCAATAAAGTGTTGGAGAATTCGAGGTCCCTCCGGTTTGAACTCCCATAGACGGAGAGGACGGCGTTTGTAGGGCGTAAGACGCCGATTAGCATAACCTCGCATCACCACGACCAGATTGATCTCCTCGCTCGGAGGTCTCTAATCCGCCTCGCAATGAGGGCACGCTTCTGGACGGCTCCCGCTGAGCCTTGGTCGACCCATACATCGCATGGCGGAGGTCCCATGAATGAAGGCGGCGGCTTTTTGCTTGTCGCCTTCGAGCGGTGATATAGAACCACCCCGCCGCCACAAGCCCAAGTTCCTCTGAAGGAACCTCGGCCACGGGCATCGGCCTTCGCTATGGTCGCCCACAAGACTCGCTGACGCCCGATCATCTTCGGCCCATCGTTAAAGGTCTTCAGCCATAGGTCAAGTGGGGAGGACGCGAGGAAGGCTTCGCAGACGATAATGAATGCGGAGATATGGAGGATGGACTCCGAGCCAAGTCGTGGAAATCCAGCCCAGAGACCATGAGCCCCTCACGAAGGGGTCCGCCGAGAAGCCTAAACCCCGACGGAGGTGGGATATGAAGACAACATGCTCACCAGGCTCGAGCTGGGCACGGCCTGCCTTGGGCGGCAACCCCGTGCAAATCGTGAGGATAGGTACTTGGCCTCAGCAAATTTAAACACGCCCTCCTCCGTGATTTAAGGAGGGCATCCACCGCCCCGAGGTCGGAGCTGACATGGTTGAGAACCAAGCGCCGAATCTGAGGCTTTGAGTGTGGGAACTAGGGGCAGGAGGAGATTTGATGCAGATTGAAGAAAAGAACGAGACTTAGTCCTCTTATAAAGGCAAAATACCAAGAGTCGCCTCGCGGACTGCTTGGGATTCATCTTCGATAGAGGAGGCGTGGCGACGGCACGGTTGGGTTACCCACACACGTATTGATGAGAATCCTGAATAAGGGGAACACGATCTTTGCTTCGACAGACATGTTAAGGAAACCGCCTCGCTAAACGTACGAGGTGGTATAGTAAAAATGATTCAAGTAAAGCCTCGGTAGCGTGATGCCATGCCAAAGATAATACGCCGCAGATTGACTTGTGTGCATTTTATTCTCTTACGGTGGAATGTGGAATTTAGTTTGCAGAGCCGACACTATCCCGGGTGTTCATGATCTTCTCTCGATTATTCAAGGAGGAACCCGCCTTTGCAATGCCGAACATTATGCTACCTGCACTTATCGCCATTGAAGCCTGGTTCAGTGGGCTACCGAGGGAGTCCTCGACTAGGGGTTGTCCGGACAGTTGGACTATCATCCCCACGGAATCCAAGAGTACTAAGATACAAGATTCAAGACTCCGCCCCTGTCCGGATGGGACTTTCCTTGGCATGGAAGGCAAGCTTGGCAACACGGATATGTAGATCTCCTACCATTGTAACCGACTGTAATCTCCTAGCCTCCTCCCGTGTCTATATAAACCGGAGGGCTTTAGTCCCAGAGGACACAACATACATTACAACAATCATACCATAGGCTACCTTTAGGGTTTAGCCTCCTTGATCTCGTGGTAGATCCACTCTTGTACTACCCATATCATCAATATTAATAAAGCAGGACTTAGGGTTTTACCTCCATCGAGAGGGCCCGAACCTGGGTAAAACATTATGTCCCTCGTCTCCTGTTACCATCCGCCTAGACGCACAGTTCGGGACCATCTACCCGAGATCCGCCGGTTTTGACACCGACACCGAGCCTTCCACCCTTTACCAAAAATATAGATGCATTAATTAAATAAGAGATATTGTGATATCCCAAGATAACCCTGTCCACCATGGAGCAATCTTCAACTTCACCTGCAACTAACAACTCTATAAGAGGGGCTGAGCAAAGCGGTAACATGGCCAAGCAACGGTTTGCTAGGAAGGGTGTCAAAGGTTAGAGGTTCATGGCAATTTGGGAGGCTTGAAGAGCAAATGATAGGTAACGCAGCATAGCGATAGAATGAAGCAACTAGCATAGTAGTGAGATCCAGGGTAGCAGTCATCTTGCCTGAAATCCCGCAAGGAAGAAGAACGAGTCCATGAAGAAGATGAAGCCACGAAGACGAACCACACGTAGACGAACGAATCCTCACGATCGCAACGAAACGGGAACTATCGAGAAGAAGCACACAACATGGTAAACACACCACACATAGACAAGATATGATGCACAACAAGCATGATGCATGACAAAGCTACATGAAGCTACTCATGACAAGAGACAATGCAAACAAGAGCAACACATCATAGCAAGTTTAAATGAGGCCGGGAACAACATATAACAATTCCGGAAAGTCCTCATATGCATATTTCAAAATTGGTCCAGAACTGAATAAACCTTAAGTTCAAGTAGTTAAACAGCAAGTTAAGGTGCACCAAGATGATCTACACGAAATTCTAGTCAAGTTACATATAAAGTTCATTTAATTCGGAGCTATGACCTAGAAGATATGAGCAAAACAAGTTAAAGATGGCATTGATGCAAAATGCATACAAACATCAAGAAAACACCTCAAAACAAGGATGCAACATGATAATATGAAGCTACATGCAAAATCAAACAAGTTTCATATAGTCACACTCGAAACGGAGCAACGGTGCAACACATACACTCTATACAAGGCATAACAACAATCTGTCCAAAACAACAACTAGGCATATTGCAAGCATCAAAACAATATGCTACAGCATCTCAACGTAATAACGAAAGGCATGGGCATGAAGTACAGGTAAATCATAACAAAACATGAACACTGATCTATCTCCAGAAATCAATAGATCATGCTTAAAAAGACATGGAAAGATTGCAAATAATAACAGTTTCAGACTTATCAGGAAACAACATCAGGTTGCAATGTTTAGAGCTATCAAACAACATGTTACAGGAACTTATCATGGAAAACAAAGGCATGACATGAATCTACTAATGGCATAGAACAAAAGACCTTGCTGACCATGAGCCAAAAAGGATCGGAAAATATGATAGCACCCATGTAAACATGGCAAGTTATATGACAGATTCATACATGGCAGGAACAACAATAAGTAGGCATGTTGGTGAGCTTGAACCACTCACCACAGAGCAATACATGGCATGGAAAGGCAACCAACAGTAATAAGACATGTTTGTGAAGCTATACATCGCAAGAGCAAGGTCATAGGGTGCATGGATCACTAGCAAACAATCATGGAAACATTGAACTTAATGTTAACAGGCTGACAACAACATCATTTAGCAAACTTTGGAGCAAGATAACAACATGATACAGCAGGCTATAATTGCAACACAGGGCATTAATGGATAGAGCAAGACATTTATAACAAAACATCCCTAGTGAACATCTTCAAAATAATGCACGAAATGACTTGTAGCAGCAGGTTTACATAGCAACAAAATATAACAGAATCTGTCAGGAAAACAGCAACAGCAAGTACACTACTTAACAAGGTTGATGCACTCAACACACAACTCACAAAAATACATGGATGGCACCCCTGGAAAGATGGCATATCATAGATCAAAACACATGTAGACATCAACCTCATAGGATGCACACATCAAACATGGCAAAAATGAAAAATGAGCAAGTTATAACAATTTCAGCAGATTAACATCAACATGCACTCTTCCAACAGCATTTCGGGCATCAAGATGAACTCAAATAAAAATGAAGCAATGGAATGAAATGAAGTACTCGTCAAGACGAACAATTTGACATATTACACGCACAAAACGGAGCCACAGATGCAGAGATACGATGCGATGAACATGGTATAAAAATATCATTGGGAAAAGACTTGGAGATATTTATACCCCTCCGAAATGGATCTAGGGTTGCACGGTTTCCGATGCAGCGCGGATCTCGCCGGAGAGACTCGCCGGAGAACGGGCGGGGGCGGCCGGAGCAGTGCCGGCGAGGTCGGGGCGAGGCGGGGGCGGCGGATCCGGCCGGATCCTCGCCGGATCTAGCCGGGAACGAGGAGGAGGATGGGAGGCCGCTGGGCTCCCGGGCGTGGCGCCTGGCGACGGTGACCGCGGGCAGCCGGAGGCGCGGGATGAGGCGGCGGGGCAAGTGGAGGCGACGCTACGGAAGGGAGGCGCTGGCGATGGAGCGGCTGGCACAAAGCGGCGGGCGGACAGAGGAGGCGAACGCCGAGGCGGCACAAGGGCATGTAGGCAGGGAGGCACAAGCATGGGCATGGGCGGAGGGCGTGGGGGCTGCGGGCGCCTGCCTGGTATGCCCGGCGGGTCTCCCCGCTGGCTTCAAGGCCGTGGCGGCGGCTGACGGCGGAGGGACACGTGGCGGGCGGCCACTGGATGGACATGTCCGGCGTCGCGAGATGGAGGGGGCTAGGGTTTCGGGAGGATTAGACCGCGAATTTCGGGGGAGAGGGCATATTTATAGGTAGAGGGAGCTAGGAGAGTCCAAATGAGGAGCGGTTTTCGGCCACACGATCGTGATCGAACGACCGAGAGCATTGAGGGGAGTTTGCTGGGTTCTGGGCCACTTTGGAAGGGGTGTTGGGCTGCACACAAAAGAGGCTTTTACGGTTACCCGGTTAACCGTTGGAGTACCAAACGACCTCCAAATGGCACGTAACTTGACAGGCGGTCTATCGGTGCTATAACAAGGCCGCTTGGCAATCGTTGGGCCATTCCGAGAAAGTTCAATACCCGCTCACAACGAGAGACAAAAGGGGAACGCCGGAGGACATAGGAGTGTCGGATTGCAAAACGAACAACGGGGAAAATGCTCGGATGCATCAGACGAACATGAATGCGAAATGATATGCACATGATGACATGATATGAAATGCAGATGATGACATGGCAAAAGGCAACGCGCAAGCACATGAAATGGCAACGACGATTTAATAATCGATGACACTCGGCGATCGAATCCGGCGCTATAACACTCTCCACTAACAAGAGATCTCGTCCCGAGATCTTAGGACCGAGACGGAAGGGAAAAGGGGTGAGGTGAAACAAGAACTCAAACGAAGAATCAAAGAATCGAGAGCACTCGAGAAGAAGAGAGGAACGACGAGAATGACGAGAATCGAAAGCTCGCGGAATTAGATAGATTATGAAACGACTCGTTCTAACCGGAGTGGTTAGAATGAGAAAAGAAACGGATAAGACTGAAAGGATTTAGGCAGCACTCCGACTGAAAAAGGAAGGATTAGAACATGAACCACCGGTAGGATTGGAAAGAACGGATGAGTTAATATGATAAACAAGGAAAAGAATCTTGAATGAACCACCGTAAGAATTCAAAAATGACTGATGAAAAGGAATGAATCGCTGGGAAGAATTAGAAGAACCAATAAGCTAGAGGGGATTTAGATGCAAAAGAACAAAGAGATCATGAGCTGATTAAAGAACACTTGAACGAAGCACCGGAAGAATGTAGAGACGAACGAAAGGGCATGGATATAGAATAATTGGAGAACGAATCTGAAAACTTAGAAGGAAGAAATCTTCCAAAAAGATGGCCTCCGGATGATCGAGAGAGAAAGCAACTCCTGAAAAGCTCCGGATGGATGAAAAGAATTTGCATGACTTGAAACAATTTGATAGGATAACATTGAGCTAGCACCGCGAATCTCTGGGAGAACGGACAACATTTAAGAGAAATCTTCTTCTTTGGTCTTCAAATGATGACGGAAAACACCACCAAAATTACTGAGATACTCCGGGAGAATGAAAAGCGAAGAGGTTGAGCCAAAAATGAAAAGAATTTGAAATCGATCTTGGAAAAGGCAAGTGACTGATGGGATCCATTCTTACATCACACTTGAAAAGAATTTGAGAATAACTCCGGGGGAATTAGAAGAGTCAGGTAAGATCCTGGGAAAAGACCTGTGGGTTAGGGCCCACTAAAAGAAAACGTCGTTGCAAAGGATTGTTTAAAAGATAGATGATGCACTGGAACAATTTAAAATATTTGAATGAGGTGACAACCTCAAATTAATTCGAGCATAGACGAATCTCCTGGGATGTCTTCCGAACTCGGGAATGATTGAATGACGAGAGGCAAATGAGCAAGGAGAACACTTGATCCAATTAAAAGAATATGGTCAACCTGAATAACATGAATTGAATCCACCGGAAAATAAAAAGAGATAAAGAATGATGAACGAGACGAGAATTCACCGGTTGAAATAATTGAGGGAAAAACCTGAAGAGGCTCCATGCGAATGAAATAGATGCTCGAAAGAGACTCAAACTCCGGGAAGAAGAGGGTGGGAGGGCGGGAAAACAAAGGAAACTTGGAAGGGGAACCGACGAATATCTTGAAGAGAAAACACCGGTTAAAATCATTGAGGAAAGAAAGCAAAGACTTCGCACGAGTAGGATGGATACTCGATTAAGGACTCCGGTTCCGAGAAGAAGAAGGGAGGGCGAGTGGGAAAATAAAACAACTGAGGATTGAACTTGGCAAAGATGAAGAGGCTCGAGTCAACTTGACGAGAAATGCACCGGATGAAAAGAGATGAGGAACAACGATCGGAAAACTAACCGCATGATCCTAAAGAAAAATTTGAAGGGGAAGAGGAGTAATTCAAAACACCTACGTCAAGATTCCTCACCAGAGCGACGAAGGGGCTGAGGAGTAAAAAGAATCCCTACTCTCCGATATAACTAGACTCCGAAAATAGTTTTCTTCTAGACTCAACAACGGCCAAACTACACGATCAATCAAGGGGGCTCCTAGGGTCGGTCGAGGCTCGATACTAACTTGAACACGCCCAATATGCGACCCTATCCAAGAGGAACTCGAAGGTCCCACCAAGGATAGACCCGCATATTTAAATGCTTTTGCAAGGTGGATATCATTACATCAACATTACATAATAGGTAGGGATACATACAAGAGGCATACAATGCCACATGAATACAACATCATACAAGAGATCAACATCCGACTATGGATGAAACACAAACAGAAACTCAAACGACATCCACCCTGCTAGCCCAGGCTGCCGACCTGGAACCTAACCCCTGATCGAAGAAGAAGCAGAAGAAGAACTCCAAAACAAGCAATCATCGCTCTCGCGTCAAGATCATCGCATAACCTGTACCGCAATGTTGTTGTAGTAATCTGGAGCCACGAGGACTCAGCAATCCCATTACCATGGGTATCAAGACTAGCAAAGCTTAATGGGAAAGGAAGGGTAAAGTGGTGAGGTTGCAGCAAATGCTAAGCAAGATATGGTGGCTAACATACACAAATAAGAGCGAGAAGGGAAGCAAAGGAACGGTCGCAACTAGTAATGATCAAGAGGTGATCCTGAACTCCTACTTATGTCAAACATAACCCGAAACCGTGTTCACTTCCGGACCACGAGAAGAGACCATCACGGCTACACATGCGATTGATGCATTTTAATTCGGATCTGGTGTCAAGTTATCTACAACCGGATGTTAACAAATTCCCATCTGCCACATAACCGCGGGCATGGCTCTCGAAAGTTTAAACCCTGCAGGGGTGTCCCAACTTAGCCCATGATAAGCTCTCGCGATCAACGAAGGATAAACCTTCTCCCAGGAAGACCCGATTAGTCTCGGAATCCCGGTTTACAAGACATTTCGACAATGGTAAAACAAGACCATCAAAGCCGCCCGATGCGCCGACATCCCGATAGGAGCTGCACATATCTCGTTCTCAGGGCAACTCCGGATAAGTCAAGCTACGAGTAAAACCAGACTTCGAGTTTCCCCGAGGTGGCCCCAGAGGTTGCTCGGTTCGGACCAACACTTAGACAAGCACTGGCCTGGGGGGGCTAAAATAAAGATGACCCTTGGGTTAATTACTCCCAAGGGAAAGGTAGGTGGTGGTGAGGCAAATGGTAAAACCAAGGTTGGGCCTTGCTGGAGGAGTTTTATTCAAAGCGAACTGTCAAGGGGGTCCCATAAATCACCCAACCGCGTAAGGAACGCAAAATCCGGGAACATAACACAGGTACGACGGGAACTAGGGCGGCAAGAGTGGAACAAAACAGCAGGCATAAGGCCGAGCCTTCCACCCTCTACCAAAAATATAGATGCATTAATTAAATAAGAGATATTGTGATATCACAAGATAACCCTGTCCACCATGGAGCAATCTTCAACTTCACCTGCAACTAACAATGCTATAAGAGGGGCTGAGCAAAGCGGTAACATAGCCAAGCAACAGTTTGCTAGGAAGGGTGTCAAAGGTTAGAGGTTCATGGCAATTTGGGAGGCTTGAAGAGCAAATGATAGGTAACGTAGCATAGCGATAGAACGAAGCAGCTAGCATAGCAATGATAGTAGTGAGATCCAGGGTAGCGGTCATCTTGCCTGAAATCCCGCAAGGAAGAAGAACGAGTCCATGAAGAAGATGAAGCCATGAAGACGAACCACACGTAGACGAACGAATCCTCACGATCGCAACGAAACGGGAACTATCGAGAAGAAGCACACAACATGGTAAACACACCACACATAGACAAGATATGATGCACAACAAGCATGATGCATGACAAAGCTACATGAAGCTACTCATGACAAGAGATGATGCAAACAAGAGCAACACATCATAGCAAGTTTAAATGAGGCCGGGAACAACATATAACAATTCCAGAAAGTCCTCATATGCATATTTCAAAATTGGTCCATAACTGAATAAACCTTAAGTTCAAGTAGTTAAACAGCAAGTTAAGATGCACCAAGATGATCTACAAGAAATTCTAGTCAAGTTACATATAAAGTTCTTTTAATTCGGAGCTACGACCTAGAAGATATGAGCAAAACAAGTTAAACATGGCATTGATGCAAAATGCATACAAACATCAAGCAAACACCTCAAAACAAGGATGCAACATGATAATATGAAGCTACATGCAAAATCAAGCAAGTTTCATATAGAGCACACTCAAAACGGAGCAACGGTGCAACACATACACTCTATACAAGGCATAACAACAATCTGTCCAAAACAGCAACTAGGCATATTGCAAGCATCAAAACAATATGCTACAGCATCTCAACGTAATAACAAAAGGCATGGGCATGAAGTACAGGTAAAGCATAACAAAACATGAACACTGAGCTATCTCCAGAAATCAATAGATCATGCTTAAAAAGACATGGAAAAATTGCAAATAATAACAGTTTCAGACTTATCATGAAACAACATCAGGTTGCAATGTTTAAAGTTATCAAACAACATGTTACAGGAACTTATCATGGCAAACAAAGGCATGGCATGAATATACTAATGGCATAGAACAAAAGAACCTTACTGACCATGAGCCAAAAAGGATCAGAAAATATGATGGCACCCATGTAAACATGGCAAGTTATATGACAGATTCATACATGGCAGGAACAACAATAAGTAGGCATGTTGGCGAGCTTGAACCACTCACCACAGAGCAATACATGGCATGGCAAGGCAACCAACAGTAAGAAGACATGTTTGTGAAGCTATACATGGCAAGATCAAGGTCATAGGGTGCATGGATCACTAGCAAACAATCATGGAAACATTGAACTTAATGTTAACAGGCTGACAGCAACATCATTTAGCAAACTTTGGAGCAAGATAACAACATGATACGGCAGGCTATAATTGCAACCAAGGGCATGAATGGATAGAGCAAGACATGTATAACAAAACATCCTTAGTGGACATCTTCAAAATAATGCACAAAATGACTTGTAGCAGTAGGTTTACGTAGCAACAAAATATAACAGAATCTGTCAGGAAAACAGCAACAGCAAGTACACTACTTAACAAGCTTGATGCACTCAAAACACAACTCACAAAAATACATGGATGGAACCCCTGTAAATATGGCATATCATAGATCAAAACACATGTAGACATCAACCTCATAGGATGAACACATCAAACATGGCAAAAATGACAAATGAGCAAGTTATAACAGTTTCAGCAGATTAACATCAACATGCACTCTTCCAACAGCATTTCGGGCATCAAGATGAACTCAAATGAACATGAAGCAATGGAATGAAATGAAGTACTCGTCGAGACGAACAATTTGACATATTACACGCACAAAACCGAGCCACAGATGCAGAGAAACGAAGCGATGAACATGGTATAAAAATATCACAGGGAAAAGACTTGGAGAGATTTATACCCCTCCGAAATGGATCTAGGGTTGCACGGTTTCCGATGCAACGCGGATCTCGCTGGAGAGACTCGCCGGAGAACGGGCAGGGGCGGCGAGCAAGCCGGGCGAAGGTCGGGCGAGGCGGGCGGCGGATCTGCCGATCTCGCCGGATTCGCCGGAACGGAGGAGGAGGTGGCGGGCGCGCCACGCATTCTGCTCGGGCGGCAAGGCGCCCGCGACAAGACCGCGGTGGCCGAGGCGCGGATGAGGCGGCGGGCCGGGCAGGAGGCGACGCGCTGGCGGGAAGGCGCTGCGCGATGGAGCCACCGCGGCAGCAGCGGGCGACAGGAGGAGGCGAACGCCGAGGCGGCGGAGGCGGCGGGCCGCGCCGGCGAGGCAGGGAGGCATGGCCGGGCGGCGACGGCAGAGGGCGCGGGCGCATGGTAAGTCGGGCGCTGCCTGTGGCGGAGCGGGCCAGGCTTCATGGCGCGCGCGGCGGATGACGGCGTGAGGGACACGTGAGGGCGGGCTACGGACGGACATGTCCGGCCGCAGATGGAGGGGGCTAGGTTTCGGAGGATTAGACCGCCAAATTCGGGAGAGGGCATATTTATAGGTAGAGGGAGCTAGGAGAGTCCAAATGAGAGCGGCGCTGCCACGCGATCGTGATCGAACGGCCGAGAGAATGGAATGGAGTTTGCTGCGTTTTGGGCCACTTTGGAAGGGGTGTTGGGCTGCACACAAAAGAGGCTTTTACGGTTACCCGGTTAACCGTTGGAGTACCAAACGACCTCCAAATGGCACGAAACGACAGCGGTTCACGGTGCTATACCAAGGCCGCATGGCAAACCTCGGCCATTCCGAGAAAGTTTAATACCCGCCACAACGAGACAAAAGGGGAACGCCGAGGACATAGGAGTGCCGGATTGCAAAACGGACAACGGGAAAATGCTCTGATGCATGAGACGAACATGAATAAAATGAGATGCACATGATGACATGATATGAAATGCGATGATGACATGGCAAAAAGCAACACGCAAGGACATGACATGGCAACGACGACGAATAACTGACAGACACCTGGCGATCGAATCCGGGGCGTTACATGTTGTTGCTTCTTTTGCAGGCTCCTCGCAGTTGCCATAAGCCGCCGCTTGAAGCGAACGTGTTCTGAGGGAGCCTCAAGCACGCCGAATTCATCATCGCCAAGGCTCACTCCGTCTTCGGAGGGGGCATATAGTTGTCCTTCTTCAAGTACCCGTTCGTGGCCACTCCGGCCTGCTTGAAGGCAGGCTGATCAGGATTGTATTCATCTTTGGCCCCATCCGGATTGTTTTCGTCTCCTGTGCCGGTACTGTTGTGGCGAGGCTTGGAGCGGCGTTGACGATGCCAATGCTTAGCTTTCTTCCATGAGGGGTTATCCTCCATTGCCTCGTCGCCATTGGTTTTCTTCGGAGTGTCCACCATATATATATCGTATGAGGAGGTGGCTGTCCACCGCCCCATGAGCGGTGGTTCCTATTCTTCTCCTGCATCGTCGTCCATACTATCGATGTCTTCGGAGTCGAAGGTCATCCACAGTGGCTATAAAGTGGGTGGTGGGTGGGCAACGAATTCCTTCGTCGCCTGCTTCCCACTCGAGCCGGACATAGTTCGGCCGAGAGTCTCCTGACAAAGAGAGAGAGAGTTTAAAGAGTTCAGCACATCACCAAAGGGCGAGTGCTGGAAGATATCCGCAGCGGTGAACTCCATTACCGGAGGCCAACCTGGTTCGGCGGGCTCAGGAGCGCGCGGACTAGAACCTACGGCCGGATACGAGTCCGGCGGTCCGGTGTCACAGGCGTCTTCAGGGGTGAGGCCTGTGTTCGGCTCTACCGCCGATGAGTGTGCGGCCCGCGGGGCAGGGTCCATCCACCCGTCTTTGGGCAACGCAGACTGCTCCGGATTTAGGTCCAGGGCTACTGCCGGGGTGATATCCCGAGCATTGTCCGACAGCAGGTCTAGGCCGTGCTCATCGTGATTGTTCGACACTCCCAAGACAGCCCGAATCCGCCAAGATCAAGTCTCCGCGATATCCGTCGTAGTTTAGGTTTCCAAACCCGACCGGTGGTCGGGCGAGCCGCCGATCTCGCTCCGGGGCCGCTGCTTAATTGCCCGCAGCGCGCCGCCAATATTAAAGATCTGACCAGGAGAAAAGTCTCACCGACTCGGTTGTTGACGACAAGGAGCCATCAAGCCTTGCAGTGATGACACAGAGGAACTCTCAATGGAAGCACCAATGTCGGTGTCAAAACCGGCGGATCTCGGGTAGGGGGTCCCGATCTATGCGTCTTAGGCTAATGGTAACAGGAGACAAGGGACACAATGTTTACCCAGGTTCGGGCCCTCTCGATGGAGGTAAAACCCTACTTCCTGCTTGATTGATATTGATGATATGAGTAGTACAAGAGTTGATCTACCACAAGATTGTAGAGGCCAAACCCTAGAAGCTAGCCTATGATGATTATGATTGTGATCGTCCCTCTAAGGACCAACCTCCCCGGTTTATATAGACACCGGAGAGGGCTAGGGTTACATGGAGTCAGTTACAAAGAAGGAAATATAATATCCGGATCGCCAAGCTTGTCTTCCACGCAAAGGAGAGTCCCATCCGGACACGGGATGAAGTCTTGAGTCTTGTATCTTCACGCTCCAACAATCCGGACAAAGTATGTAGTCCGGCCGTCCGGATACCCCCTAATCCAAGACTCCCTCAGCGTCCTCACCGCGTCATTCCCGCCAAAGGGCCAGCCCTCGATCGAGCTGTAAGTTAGTCGTAAATACGAAGGTACTTCTTTTCTTCGAGAACAATAACCCAGATCCATTCTTTGCAGTCCGGCTAGCAGCTCTTCTCGACAGAGTTCGTCTTCGGGGGATCTCCTTCCGGAGATGATGGAGATTGAGACCCCACCAACTTCCCCGCCTCATGAGGTGGGCGACCCCGAGGTGTCATCACGGAGGAGTCCGGATCTGCCGAAGCCAGAAGCTAATCCTTCGGCCGCCCTGAGCCCGGAGTGCTCGGCTCCCATGGGGGGCGATGAGAAGGGTTCGGCACAGTTCGGTGTCTGGCCGGACACACTGACGGGCCTTCGGGAGCAAGCTGCTCTCTTGGAGGAGCACCGTTCATTAATGAGCACAGTGCTCGAGAAGATTTCCTCCGCCACAAGCGGGTTGAATGAAGCCTTTACGAGCCTGCTCAGAGGCTTTGAGGTATGTAATGAAAAATACGTAATTTTTGGCTGTGATGCACGTGCTAGGTGTGCTCCATACGGATAGTAGCCCTTGAGACTCTGGTTGCCCGCCCTAGGCGGCAAAGGAGGATCATATTGTGTTAGTAATGATTGCTGTATTTACGCGCAGGTGTCTCAGGATCTGGCAGCTGACCGGACTGTTGAAGTTGCGAACTAAGGAGGCAAATTGGAGAGATTGATGCCGATATCACATTGGTGAACGAGCGGCTTAACGAGTCACAAGGTATGTGCTCTGCTTTCCTAATTATTTTTTATAGGGAAAACTGAGAGGGGCATAATGCCAAGTTATATGCTTGGACTGCAAACGGTGCTGCTGCTGTGGAAGCCGTGAGGGCGGAACTTGCCCTGACCAAGGAACGAGCCCGGGCTAGTAATGCGGCCGCCCTAAAGGCGGCCAAAGAGTTGAGAGCCGAACAGGCTGCTCATCGCCGAAGCGAAGAGAAAATAGCCGAAATGGCTGTGGAGCTAAAAACCGCTGGCGACCATTATGGGCTTCTTGAAAAAGAAAATCATGCGAATAAGGCTGACCTGAAGAAGGCCCTTGATGCGGCCAAGGAGACGCGTTCCGACCTTAGGGATGCGCGGGAGGAGCTTCGACAGGCCGGAGAAATTGCGGCTGGAAACCCCTATCTGTTGCGGATGAAGTTTTTAGATCCAAAGTATGCTCCTATGGATCGATGCTAGAGTCCTGCAGACGCCTATGCGGATTTGTCAAAGAGTATAGCTGATGCAGCCAAGTTTTTTGAGGATCAAAAAGATGATGAAGTGGAAAATCTGTTCTGGTCGCAGTTCAGTGCTCCAACGCGCAAATTGCCTTTGAGTGAGAAGATGGCTGCTGTGACCGAGCTCCACAGGCTGTCCGGTCTTGCAATGCGGTCTGTAATAGACCATCTATGGCCGAAGGGGCCGAAGCCGGACAATTATTTTGGTTTGGTGCAACAATTCCTTAGTGCCATATCGCGGATCGATGCCATGAAGATGTCAACATGCATAGAGGGTTCTCGGATGGCTCTTGCCCGTGTTAAAGCATACTGGACAGATATGGAGGCTACCATCGCGACCCTGCATCCGCGGGCGCCAGATCCGCCGAGCACATCTTGGAGCAGTATCGGCAGTGCTCGCTAATAGAGGCTCATGCTCAAGAATGTCATGTTCGGGTGACAAATCGTGTCATTGTAAAAACAATGTTATTTTGATTATGAGGCTATATTTATACTTTTTGCCCGAAAGTATTATTGTGCCTCCTGTGTGGCCGTTTTTATGTATATGTGTAATCTAAAAGTTAGCAGTTGTTGGCTTCAGCCCCCACGCATACAATGCGGGGGTGTTCGCGAGAATTATGCATAATCACACTTGATCCAACGTCTTGGTCCATTAAGGAGGTGATCGCACGCTTTAACCAGGCAACCGCACTATATAGCCGTAACACTTTCACTTAGCTATAGGAGTTTGACGGTGAGCGCTGGGGGCCCGGCGATGCGGGCGACACCTATGGGGCCGGGGAGGCCCTTCGTGTGTTCTGCACGAGGGCGGAGGATGCGCGGAGAGCGATCGAGGCGATGCGCCACGGGCGAGGATTTTTACCAGCCGCCGCGATGGTCGCAGAAACCCTACCGCTGCTTTAGGTTAGTATTTGATCTTGCTCGAGAATGCGAAAGCGAGTGATGGTGTTCTGAACCACCGAATCCTCAGCGCTAGAGTTGCCAAGGGTTCAGCCTCGAGAGTAGCGAATGATCTGGAACCCCCACGCTGTGCATGGGCCTCCTTTATAGGGCAAGGGGTCACCGATGTGTGTCAACATAGGGTAGAGGGGTAAAACGAAAAGAGGTGGTAGTTGGAACAAAGCGGAACAAAGGCGGCTACAAAGGTTTGAACAAAGGGATTCTACTCTACTTTTGACAGAGGGGACAAGAGCACCAATGTTGCCGCTGCCGCCCCAAAAGCTCCCCGCCATGCTTGCGTTTCGCTTGCCACGGCGATGAAGCCACCACCTGCGGAGTGCCACCGCACCTCCATGCAGCCCAGCCACCCGCCACGCTGCTCGAGAAAGCTGGTGGCACGCTGGGCAGATGACTTGGAGTGAGGGCACGCAGCACAGGCAAGTACCTTGCCGGGTCTTGATCTTGCCGCCCGGAGCTTGTCGGGCTCAGAATCTGTCAGCCTCGGCCTCGCCGACGCTGTATGGCGCCGAGGCGCGGTCTTCGTGATGTGATCTTTAGTCTCCCCGGCAGCTCCTTCGCCAGGCCTTGCATGGGTGATATAATCTGAGCTCGAACGGCTCTTCCGGCAAGCCTCTTGCCGGGTCCCGATCTTCTCGCTTTGTACACTTTGTTCTTGAATGGCTTGATGTGGAGGGAAATGATCTCCGCAAGCGCCAGGATCCAGCTACGGAAGTCAGGATCGCTTGCGGCACAAGTTGGGGTACCGAGGTACCCCTACCTTAGTACACCGACAGAGCCCCTGCCTGGGCCATACACGGTGCCGAGCGCTGTTGGGCTGTGCCCAAGAAGTGCACGGGCATGCGGCCTATGGCGCCGAATCCACTTCCGCCTTTCGCCGCTTTCCCGCGCAACAAAGACGCGCCGATTGGCGGCGTCAGGATGGGACGTGCTCCACGCCTTTCAATGAGAAGAGCGAACGCCCCACTTCCCCATAAAAGCAGAGGAAGTGCGCTGCTCCTCCGCCGCCATTGCTTCTTCTTCCTCCTCCGTAAAACCTCTTGCGCCTCCGCCCGCGATCTCTTCCGCCGCCTTGGCCATGGGCGCCGCCGATCCTTCGCCCTTCCTTCTTCGCCGCCTCCGCCATGGCCCCAAAACTAGAAAGGGAAGGAGAAGGCGGAGAAGATCCGTATGAGAACCGAGCAAGCGGAAGAGCTCGCCCGGATGCGGAGGGAGAACGTCGCCTTCCCGCCGGGCCGGGCGCAAGAACTCGGGGCAAGTATTTCTGCTCGGGGCCAAGAGGACCTCGGCGATCCTCGACCAGAGCCCACCCGGCCGCCACCATGGACAACTATCCCGGCGGTACTATTTCTTCGCAGCCTTCTTCCACTGTGGTCTCTCGCCCTCCTTTTTCTGAATTTTTCTGGACATCATGAACACATACGGTTTCCACCTTCTCGATTTCACCCCCCAACGCCGTCTCACAATGGCGGTTTTCGACATATGTGTGAAAACTTCATAGGATATACCCAAATGTAGCCTGCTCGTGCACTTTTACTCCTAGAGCAGAGTCTGGCCCCCTCTCCTGAGGGATTTCTTGGGTTTTCCGTCTCAACTTGAAGAGGTCAGATTGCCGGGAGCTCCGTGATCAAGTGGGAAGAGTGGCGCTGCAGATTGGTGCGCTGATCGCCAAGACGAGCCGAGTCTTCATCGCGCCAAGACAACGCCCATTGCGCGCGGCAGTAGATTGGAGCGAGCTAGATTCGATGACATTAAGCTCGACGCTGCTCTCATCCGGATTCTCCGCCTTCGAGAAGCGGGCTATCCATTGCGCCGTAGGCGCAGACTTTCTCCGCCACAAGACGCCTCTCCAAGACAGAAAAGGCCGGCCCGGGAATACGCGCGTTAGGATATAATGAGGCTGCGCAGACCGGCTGAACTTCAACTTCACGACGCCGGAGCCGAGGGGATGGTCCGAACTCTTCAGATATGACCCGCCCATCCAGAGTGGTTCAAGCTTCCCGGGTGGTGCCTTGCAACAGCGCTGCTCGATCGCCTCGCCATGATGCCCGCAGGACTCACACGGCGTGGAGCTGTTCATGGATTCCGCCGAGCCATCGACATCTCAACTTCTTCGACACCCTTTGAGGAGGTGGCGAAGAACAAGGACGAGATCCGGGTCAGACATCGACACCACGACCAGAGCTCACAGACATAGCTTCAAGCCGAGGAGGCCGCCGAGCCGCAGCGCAGTGGAAGTTCGGATGTACTCCCGAGGAGGCAGAGGCTGCGAGGAGTCCTACCAAACGGAGGCGGCGGAGATCTGCAGATCGCAGCAATCTCCTCCCAAGACGCTTGCCGGGTCCCTCTCGAGGCACTCGGGATCCCCGAATCGCGGCCAAGTCGCTGCAAGTGGTGGTGCCGCCGAGGGAGCAGAGGCGCCAGAGGGAGCGGAGACGCCAGAGGAAGGGGTCGCAGCCGCAGGGCGCTGGTCTCGTGAGCCAGCCGGGCGAGGAGGAGGGGAGGATGCCGCTGTCGCCGAGGATGCCGGGCGGGTCCACTGACCTTACGACGACGACCTCCTCGCCGCCTGAAACCTCCTCCGGGCGAGCCCTGCTGCTTCAGACTGAGCGCCAAGCAAGGCTGCGGCGGAAGCGAGCACGCAGGCCCTCTGCAACCACTGCCTCGCTGGCAGCAAGCTTCCCGAGGAGCCGAGCGGCCGAGGGCGCCGACGACCGGACATGGCGGAAGCGACTGCACAAGCAGCCACAAGAAGGGCGCCCGCAGGTCGGGGCCGAGCGGGCAGGGTCTCAGAGAGGGGCGGCGGCTCCGCCTGGCTGGTCTCGGCCACAGAGCTGGCTGAGCCCCTGTGCCCGAGGACCGCTAAGCGCCCGAGAGGGCCTTTCGCCCCGCCTCAAGACCGACGCAACCTGTGTGCAGATGATTCTCCGCCTTGAGCGAAGACGACGAGGAAGAACAGGAGGAGTACCCAAAATCTTCATCTTCTTAAATTTCGCTTTGATTATTGTCGGCTAATCTTGTTTTTAGCCGACTCAGACCTTGACTCGAGCGGGCGGGCGAAGAAAGCCAAGGTGCCCGTGGTCGAGGTTGCAGACGACTCCGCCGGCCGAGGCAACCGGGATGCGCCGGATCCAAGCTTGCCGACCGAGCGACGCCCCGAGGAGTAGCCTCAGCCAGCAGCCCCTCAACAGAAGTCCTGGTCCCGTGATTCGCTGTCGCTGCCTCGAAATTTCATCTTGTTCCAATATCTTGACGGTTTGTCTTGACTTGTGCAGTAGACGGATCCGCAGCGCAGGAGCATCCTGGAGGTCGCCTTGAGGAGCCAGCGGTCCCTCCATCCTCGCTTAAGGTTGGACTCCTAAGAAGGGGGAGTTGCCCGCCAAGGGCGGTATTTCGCCAATGGGCTAGTACCGCCAAGGGTGAACAGTTCGGGCGAGGGCGGTTATCCGCAAGGGGATGGTTCCCGCAAGAGAGTCCGCATCAAGGTGTTCACCAAGGTAAGTTCTGCAATTTTGCCTTTTGGTGTCGCTTTTTGGATATCCGCTGAACTGCTTTTTTTTTTTCTTTCTAGATCCTCCTCCTCCCCGAGCGGATGGAAACGGAGGTCGCCATTGAGGAGGAGGAGAACGCAGGGTGGCGGCGACGACGCCTCTCTGCCGAGGACGCGGGCGGGTGCCGCCGAGCCACACGGCTGAGATCGCTCGGCCGCGCACGCAGCGCCGGAGAGGGGATCGCAACCGCACCACCGCCCGGAGGCTGCGGAGCGCTATGCAGCCGCGCCGGTCGCCGACCTCCGCCAAGAAGAACGGCCCGGCATTATTTGAAGCCCCCAACGCGCCTTCATCCAGATGTCGGGTTCTCGTCATGAAGCCTCCGGAGGGCGAGGCCTTCGATGGGGAGATCTCGCCCGCTGGGCTTGAAGGTCGCCGAGGGATCAGCGGAGCGGGCGGGCTCGATGAGGAGAAGCCGCTCACTCAGCCTCCCGCCCTTACCGCCGACAGCGGCTTGCTTCCCGGGAGGCTCTTGCCGCTAAGGCCGAGGAGATGGAGAAGGCTGGCGGAGCTCTGCCGCTTAATCGGGCTGCTCTCCGCGAGGTGGCGGAGAGGCGGAGCAGCTCACGGGCAAGATGAAGGGTGGCTGGCCGGAGAAGGCCGAGGCCAAGAGCAGAACGGCTCGCCGGAGTGGAGTTGTCCCAGCGAGAAGGAGAGCTCAATCAGCTAAAGGTTGACCTTGATGCCCACGAGGAAGACCTTGTCGCCGAGCAAGCCCTGGGGGAATTGAAGGAGGCGAAGACGCCTACAAGGCCAAGGAGACCGCCAAGGAAGATCTTGCCGCCAAGGTCGCGTGAATCGAGGAGCTGTTGAAGGTGGACTCGAGAAGATCGCCGCCTCACCACGGAGCGCGAGAAGTACGCCTCACCAACTCGAGCTCCAGCGCTCTTTCTCGAGAAGGGCGACGAGCTGAAGGTCGCCAAGGACTCTGCCGAGATCTTGAGCAGAAAATTTCTGCGCTGAAGGACTCGCCGACGCTGCCCGGACCGGAAACCTGTCAAGGAGGAGCTCCGTGAGGAGCGATCTCTGAGTGGCCGGGCGCCAACAAAGCAGCCGAGACTTCCGTCAGATTGTCGAGATATGGACCGAGGATTTGTGTCCTTCGGCCCGCCATCGATCAGAGCTGCCGGCGCTCAAGCCGGAGCATCTCATCTACTCCCCGGATCCAAACTCGCCACACCGCGCCAAGCTCACCTCTTTCTTCGTGGGGGTCGCGCCACTTTGCAAATGGCGGAAGAAGATCTCGCCAGCTTCGCCGAGGAGGCGCGCCAACTGTGCGCTGAACCATGGAGCGCGCACGACGAAGATCGATACCGCAACCCCGTATAAACCTCTCCAACGCCCTTCGCAGCTTGCCGGGCCGACGCGACATGGAGGCCTCGAAGGAGCAGGTCGCCCACATCATCGCCTAAAGTGAACAAGATCCTCAGATGGAGGGGCACCGCCAGACTAGGCCTCTTTATCTTTATTTCCTTTGTTGCTGCATTGTGTCGCCATGAACTCATTAGTCATTGACAAGTTATTCCTTGTAAGATATTACCTTTATTCCGATCAGCAGATGCAGTGTCGTTTCCCTTGCCTTGATCCTCAACTTCGTGACGCTTTTAACTTTATGCTTCTAGGAGTTTTGCCGGTAAGGAGCCCTTGCCATGAAAAGCCGAGTGTCGACTCAAAGCTAGCTGGTAGGCCTTGCCGGCAGCAACTTTGCTATGGCTTGCCGTGAACGCACCTAGCTTGTCGAGCGGCTCGAAACTAAACAAGGGCGCACACTTTGTCGCTGCTCACTTAAATCGCTGAGCTGCGCCGATAACAAGATAAGGGTGCGGCTATCCACGGTAGGTTCCTCCGAGCACAAGTTTTCCATAATGGTGTGGTTGTTCAAGGAAGGCAACTTAAAATTTAAAACTTTGAGCTGTTCTCCGCAAGCTTTCTTTCTTGAACAGCACTTGGTGCATCCTCCACTTCCTTCCCCGCAAACTTGTGCACGAGGAATGTTTTTTGCTTAAGAGACAGGGAAACAGAAGAAGGAAAGACATATGCCTTTCGGCGCGCTTATTGCTTGCCGGATATGTGTGCCGCATTTAAGGATGCCAAATAACTCATGCAAATAGCAAAGAAGAGCATGGGAAAAGGCAAACAACGCAAAATACGAAACTTTATTGCTGCACGGTCTCCGCACCGCTTTGTACAAAGGGTTACATGCAACAGCGGCAAAGCTTTTGTACAAAAGGTGGTTGTCGAGAGCGATCGCGCAACCGCTACTTTATGGGTAAAACTTGCGAAGATGCTCTATGTTCCAGAGTTACTCATCGGGCAAGCCTTCTTCGGTCTCGAGGCGACAGCCGGCCTCGCGGACTTGTCTCACCCGAGCAAGGGCCTTCCCACTTCAAGGCCAACTTGTTGGAATTTTGGCGGATCGAACACGCCAAGAACAAGGTCGCTTCCTCGAGACTCTCGGCTTTGACCTTGCGGTTATGGTAGCGGCGCAAGGCTTGCCGGTATCGAGCAGCTCGTCAAGCAGCTCGAGACGCCCCTCCTCGAGGAGCAATGCGCCATCTTGTCGCAGCTTGTTTTGCTCGAGCTCATCATAAGCGTAGCACTCGAGGAGATCCGTATACGAAGTTCCGTGGGGAGAACCGCTTCGCTTCCATAGACTAGAGCAAAGGGTGTCTGTCCGTGGCTCGCTTGGTGTCGCTCGATTGACCAAAGAGCCGCCGCAGCTCCTCTATCCAATTTCTCCGCGACTTCGCGCAGCCCGTCAAAGTTCTTGTCTTGAGTCCGCGCAACACTTCAAAGATTGGCCCTTTCGCTGACCGCTGCTCCTTGGATGAGCAATGTGGTTTAAACAGACCTTGGCGCCAAGGTCTTGGACGATTACATGAAGGTGCGGCAGTGAATTGAGTACCGCTGTCGGTGATAATCCGTTGGGGACCCCAAACGGCACACAATCGACCAAGAACTTGACCGCCGATCGTGTGGTTACCTTTCTCATCGGCTCCACTTCCGCCACTTTGTGAACTTGTCGATTGCCACGCATAAGTACTCAAAGCCCCGACAAAGACGGGAAGGGGCCGAGGATATCGAGCCCTGCATCGAGAAGGCCAGGATAAAGGGATTGTTTGGAGAGCTTGAGCTGGCTGGTGAATTTGCTTTGCATGGAATCGCACGCTTCACACTTGGTTACTAGTGCGCTGCATCTTGAGGGCTTGCTAAAGAACCCTTGCCGAAAGCCTTTCCGGCAAGTGCCCTTGCGCCAATATGGTGGCCGCAGATGCCTCCGTATCTTCGCCAACAGCTTCGGCCCATCTTCCCCGAGATGCACTTCAACCGACACCATTGAGCTCTTTCAGACAAATCGCTATCCACGAACCGGTACATACTTGACTCGTCTGGGTTATCTTTTTCTATTTCTTCCGGTCGCCGGAAGTTCTCCGGCTTGCGTAAAACGAACGATTGCTGGCGCCCATGCCGAGCTTGGGGCTCGACGGCAAGGACTAGCAGCATGAAGGCCGCCGCGGGAACCTCCGGCTTTCTACGGCAAGGATCTCTCGCTCGCCGAGCTGAAGGTTCTCGCAAGCCGGGCAAGGCTTGTCGGGAACACTTGCTTCGATCGCGACAGATCCGAGGATCGCAGGAGCAGCACCTCGCCGTTTCGTCTGCTGATCCCTGAGACCTTGGTGGCGGCTCGTGGAGATCTCACGCAAGTAGTCGCCGGAGACCAACTTTTCTTCTTGGACTGCCCAATTGATGGTGCGACGGAGGGTTGAGTCAGCTTGAGCAAGAAGGTCCTCGGTTCCACGTAACTTCATCGGAAACACTTTGAAAGGCCATCCGCGATTTCATTCTCGAGCTCTTGAATGTGCTCCATCCGCAGACCTTCAAAGCGCCTCCAAGCTTACTCACTTCATCTACATAAGCTTCCATCAAAGGGCTCGATAGTTCTTGTTAACTTGCCGACCACCAACCGAGAATCTCCCCGCGACAATCAACTTCTGATCCAAGTTCGCCGCAACTCGAGGCCGCAAGCAAACCTTCATATTCGGCAAGGTTGTTTGTCGCTGCTCTCTTGGGAAGTGCATCCGATGACATACTTGAGGTGCTCTCCGTGGGCGCTGATGAGTACGACGCCGCACCGGGCGCCTTTGCAGCGAGAAGGCACCATCAAAGTACATTACCCATTCACTGCCGCTTCTTGTACGGGTGTACTTGTTTCTGAACCTCTTCACCGTGTTGGGGTCCACTCGCTATAAATTCTGCCAAAGCCCGGCTCAGATGGTTGAAGTACTTTCAAACTTGAGTCCGCTCGACAGCCCAAAGGCTCACACTCAACGATCCCGCCTCGCTGCTTCTGGTTGTGCAATATCCTCTCCAACGGGAAGCGAGTGACCACCGCTATCTCGCAGCTTGGAAGTAATGGCGCAGCTTTCGAGGCCATGAGGAGGCCGAAGAAGCTTTTGCACACCGTAGTATCTTGATCTAGCCCCTCGAGAAGGGAGCTTACAAAATACACCGGGCGCTGCACCATCTTTTTCCGTGACTTCATCCTGCTCTCGCACAGAAGTTGCCCTTTGTCGGGGCTGAGCTTGCTCTGAGAGCCCTCGCTTGTCGCCGGACTCGCTTGTCCGGGGTGCGCCTCCTCGCCGGACTCTCCGCTATTAGCAAAGCACTAACCACTTTGGTTGGTTGCCGCCAGGTACAGCAAAGCAAATTCTCTCCGTGGTCTAGGTGCGACAAGTATTGGGGTGGAGGATAGGTATCGCTTCAAATCTTGCAACACGCCTCCGCTTCGAGTCCATTTCATGGGGCCTCCTTCTTCAAGATTTTGAAGAAAGGTAGGGCGCTTCCCGCAGATTTTTGAAATGAACCTCCACGAGGGCAGCCACACAACCCGCGAGTCTTCTCGACACGCCCTTGACTCGCTTCGGGCTTCGATCTGCTCAATGGCTCTAATCTTGTTCGGGTTAGCTTCAATCCTCTCTCGCGATATGAAGAACCCGAGAAGCTTGCCTGAGGGAACTCCAAAGACGCACTTCTCGGGTTCAACTTGAGTCAGATTCTTGCGCAGGTTCTCAAATGTCTCTTCCAAATCTTGAATCAACGATCTCTGTTTTGCTCTTCACCACGATATCATCCATGTAAGCTTTACATTTCAGTGGATCTCGCGGGCTCAAAAGCAAGATACACTACCCTTGCGATCAATGTTAACCTCCTGCATTCTTCAGTCCAAATGGCATGCGATGAAGCAATAGGTGCCACATGGAGTGATAAATGCGCCTTCTTCATCCTCTTTGGCCATGAAGATCCGTGGTAGCTCGAGTACGCATCAAGAAAGCAGAGTAGCTCACATCCCGCGTGGAGTCGATAACTGGTCGATGCGCCGCAAGGAACGGATCCTGGGACATGCTTTATTCACATCGGTGAAGTCTATACACAGCCTCCATTTCCGCTGGCCTTATGCATGACGATCGGGTTTGCTAACCACGCTGGATGGATCACACCTCTAACTAGGCCTCGCTGCCTCCAGCTTTTGATTTCTTCGCTGATGAATTTGGCGCCCACGGCTTGCTTCCTTACTTTTTGCTTGACGGTCCAAGATGAGGGCAAACGCAAGCTTGTGCTCAATTACCTTCCGGGAACACCGGGATGTCGATGGTTGCCATGCAAACACATCGGCATTCGCCTGCCAGAGCAACGAGCCGCTTCCTATTTGTCGTTGCTGGCAATCGGATGGTGAAGGTACCACCAGCGCCGCCCTCCTTGGCGACACCTTCTTGGTCGCCGTGGAGCAGCCATTCCCTTTTTATCCTTGCGGAGCTCGACGGGGATCCTCGACAGCAGCGCAACACCGGGCGGGGTGCTGCTCGGAGTGGGTCCCGAACGCTGTCGGACTTGGTCTTTGTCTTCTTTCCCCGGGAGCTTCAGCGCAAGTGCATCCTTGTCGGCCGCCGCCGCAGATCCCGTAGATCTTCTCGGTGCAGATAAGCGATCTTTCTTGTCGCCGTGGACAGATGATGACGCCATCGCCCCGCAAGATCTTGAGCACGCTAAGCGTAATGGGAAGCTGCCATGAACTTGGCGAGAGCAGACGCCGAGTATCCCGCTATGGCAATGGAATATCGGCAACGCCGAAAGTGACGCGCCAGTCCTGAAATTAAGCTCGCCGCCAAAGGTCACCGCAAAGTGATCTTTCCTTTGGGCCCGCTCCTTCCCGGTTGATTCTTGAAGGAACCGGTCTCTTCGAGCTCGCCATCCGATTTGGAGTTTTTGATCACAGCAGATGAGATCAAGTTCAGCCTCGCCCCGGCCAACCAACATCTTGGTGACCTTGAGGTTGCGGATGGTGGTGAAACCAAAGATCGGTAAACACCCGACCGCTGTGGTGCGGTCGGGTGATCTTCAAGATCAAAAATGATGGGCGTGGCTGACCATTTGAGGAGCTCGCGCGACTCCATGGGCGGCTCTCGCTGCATTCACCCCACGTGCTCCACCGCTTTAGTTGGCGTGAGGTGTGTAGCGAGGCGCCATTGCCGACGCGACAGGACTTCCGCGGGCCTTCTCGAACTCCTGCTCACTGCCATCCTCATCCTCCATGTCCTCTTCGCCGCCTTCTTCATCCTTGTCGCGTCGGGAAGGTCGATCACCTTGTCGCCGCTTGGCCTTGCTTCGGGGTCCTCCCCACCATTGAACGGCCGCTTCGCTCGGTTCTCCTCCGCCACCTTGGGCCTCTCCTTGTCGCGCTCCTCAGATTACTTTTTTGCGCCGACGAGATAGTCGACGCTTGCAGTAGTAGAGGTCGTGGACCCTGGTGCGGTGGATTTTGCAATATTGCTTGCCGGGTCAGCCTCGCTTGTCGGCTGCCGCCACAGGGGCGAGATTCGCCGGAGTTGCCACCCGGTTTGTTTGGCGGAGCTTCTTGCCGGACTTTTCGACGGCAAGCACTGCTCCTTGTTCTTCTCTCAAGGTTCAGCCACGGCGCTTGTCGGGCGGCGCTGTCGAGTCGCTCTCCTCAAGGCCAAAGATCCTCCCCGGAGCCTCCTCTTCCAGGCGCGATTTATCACCAGAGCATAAAGCTCGCTGACATCCCGGATTTTGGTCATCGCCATTTCTTCACGATGCGCGTTACGCGACGCTCGTGGAACGCTACCGATAACCGCGCAGGTGGACGCCGTGATGTCAGGCCGCACGCGCACAAGCGCTGGATGTACTTGCGCAGGATTCTCCTTCCTTCTCGGGCTAAAATGTGGAGGTCACTTCTCCTCGGGGTTTGTGGTCACAAAGGAAGGCGCCTAACAACCGATGGCAAAGATCCGCCCAGAAGAAATGGAGTTCTTCCGCAGTGCATAAGCTAAGAACGAACGCTCGCCTAAGCACGAGCGGAAGTAGTTCGCCAGATCTTTCGCCGCGCTTCCGCAGCTCGCACGGCGATGGTGTAGACACCGAGAAATTCCGAGGGAAGCGCCTTGCCGTCAGATTCTCGCACGCCTGGCTTGAAATTTTCATGCCGGGCCGACGCGCCGCAATTTCACGGTGAACGCAGGACAGCCCGCCGCAGCACGGGCAAGTCGCTCGCTCACGGGCGACGACGCGCCGACAAAGGTTCTGCCCTTCCGGTTCGATTGTCGCTTAGTTCGGGCGCGCCGATCGTGGTCCGAAGCGTTTGTCGCCGCTGCCGAGGACTTGGCGCTGATCCCGACGAGCTCGCTGGTCCGACGATGCCGTGGAGCCGCTGCCGGCGTTGTTCCGCGGGCGGGCGTTTCGCTCACTAAGGGGAGTGCACGGTGGTTGCACCCCCGGCGTCTGGTTGTTGCTGGCTCGCGCTTCAGCTTGTCGTGGGCCGTGGAGGCCTCGTGCTGCTGCCGACCGGTCGTTGCCGGGCGAAGGCGTACAGCTCGATGGTGGTTCTCCGCCCCGCCTTGTCCGCCGAGGGAAGTCGAGAGCATTTGCGCTTGTGAGCGCTTCCCAGAGTGGAGGGAAGCGGAGCGAAGCGTGCGGGAGCGGACGCGCCGACTTCCAACAGTGTGTTAGAAGGAGCAGATCTCGCCCGGCGCTTTCGCCGCCTTCGTGTTCGACGGGGTTCGAATATCCCGCGAAGCTCTCCGGCGCGTCTCTGTTTCCAAAGAACGGATACCACCTCCCGTGGTATGGCGCTGCCGGTTGTCGGGCGCCGAGATGGACGTGGATCCACGGAGACCGAGGCGGCCGTCCGTCCGATCTCTCGATTCGTGGCGCCGCGAAAGCCTCGCCGCGCCCACCTTTCGACGGCGTTTCTCCGCCCACCGCCGCCCGTGGCGGCGGGAAGATGGAGATGGGTTCGCGACCGGCTCTCGCTCGGGGCCATGGTGCGCTTGTCGGCGAAGGCTGGCGAAGCCGGAGAGGTCGACGAAGAACGCTGCCGCTAACGCTGATCAGGTCCGCGATAACCCGGGCGCTTTACCGCGCGCTGGCCAGATGTCGGGCTCGGCGATAAGTGGCGACAATTTGGGGCCGGGAGGCCCTTCGTGTTCGGTACGAGGCGGAGGATGCGCGGAGAGCAGATCGAGGCGATGCGCGCGGGGCGAGGATTTTACCCAGCTTGGCCGCTGATGGTCGCAGAAACCCTATCGCTGCTTTGTGTTGTATTTGATCTTGCTCGAGAATGCGAGCGAGTGATGGTGTTCGAACCGCCGAATCCCAGCGCTTAGAGTTGCTAAGGGTTCGAGCCTCGCGAGAGTAGCGAATGATCGGAACCCTCTACGCTGTGCATGGGCCCTTTATAGGGCAAGGGTCATCACATGTGTCAACGAGGGGTAGAGGGGTAAAACGAAAAAGAGGTAGAAGGAAATAAAGGAACAAGGCGGCTACAAGCGCTTGAACAAAGGATTCTACCTACTTTTGACAGAGGGGACAAGAGCATTAATGTCGCTGCCGCCCCAAAAGCTCCCCGCTTTGCGCTCCGCTTGCCACGGGCGGCGAAGCCACCATGCGGAGTGCCACCGCACTCTCCATGCAGCCCAGCCACCCGCCACGCTGCCTCGAGAAAGCTGGTGATGACGCCGCGGCAGATGACTTGGAGTGAGGGCACGAAGAAAGTTTCCGCAAGTACCTTTTCGGGTCTTGATCTTGCCTGCCCGGAGCTTGTCGGGCTCAGAATTTGCCGCCCTCGAGCCTCGCCGACGCTGTATGGGCGCCGAGGCGTGTCTTCGTGATGTGATCTTTGTCTCCCGGCGAGCCTTTCGCCAGGCCTTGCATGGGTGATATAATCTTGAGCTTGAACGGCCTTCCCGCAAGCTCCTCTTGCCGGGTCCCGATCTTCGCTCTTTGTACACTTTGTTCTTGAATGGCTTGATGAGAGGAAATGATCTCCCAAGCGTTGCAGGATCCACCACGAAGTCAGGTCGTCAGTACGTTGGGGTACCGAGGTACCCCTACCTTAGTACACCGACAGACGTGGGCTACTATGTAGCCCCGGTACCTTTATGCAGTATCCTAATACGCAAGATTTGTACATGACCTAAAAACGGTCCTTCAGCACGCGGGCGAATCCTAAAGATTCTTATAAGTCTTTGAGTGTGAATGCCCTCGCTATTTCATGACGCCGCCGATTGATCGAGGTGATGACATGATATGAAATGCGATGATGACATGGCAAAGCAACACGCAGGACATGACATGGCAACGACGACGATAACCGACGTACACCGGGCGATCGAATCCGGGGCGCGATGTTGTTGCTTTTGCGTGCCTCGCAGCTGCATAAGCCGCCAGTTTAACGGTTCGAGGGAGCCTCAAGCACGCCAATTCATCATCGCCAAGGCTCACTCCGCCTTTGAGGGGGCATATAGTTGTCTTCTTCAAGTACCTGTCGTTACCCCGCCCGCTAAGGCGCCGATGATTGTATTCATCTTTGGCCCCATCCGATTGTTTTCGCCCCCGGCTTGCATCGTTGTGGCGAGGCTTGGAGCGGCGCTGACGATGCCAATGCTTAGCTTTTTCCATGAGGGGTTATCCTCCATTGCCTCGCCGCCATTGGTTTTCTTGAGTGTCCACCATATATATATCGTATGAGAGGGTGGTCCACCCCCATGAGCGGTGGTTCTATTCTTCCTCGTGATCGCCGTCTATACTATCGGCGTCTTCGGAGTCGGTCATCCACGCGGCTATAAAGTGGTGGTGGTGGGCAACGAATTCTTCGTCAGCCGCTTCCCACTCGAGCCGACATAGTTCGCCGAGAGTCTCCCGACAAAAGAGAGAGAGTTTAAGAGTTCAAGACATCACCAAAGGGCGAGTGCCGAAGATATCCGCAGCGGTGAACTCCATTACCGGAGGCCAACCTGGTTCAAGGGTCAGAGCGCTGGACTAGAACCTCACGGGCCGGATACGAGTCCGGGCGGTCCGTGTCACAGCGCCTTTGGGTGAGGCCTGTGGTTCGCCTCTACCGCCGATGAGTGCAGGACGGGCAGGGGTCCATCCACCCGCCTTTTGGGCAACGCAGATCGCCCGGATTTAGGTCCAGGCTACCGCCGGTGATATCCCGGCATTGTCCGACAAAGAGGTCTAGGCCAGGCTCATCGTGGATTGTTCGACACTCCCGACAGCCCGAATCCGCCAAGATCAAGTCTCCGCGATATCCGTCGTAGTTTAGGTTTCCAAACTCGACCGGTGGTCGGGCGAAGCCGCCGATCCGCCCGCCGCTGCTTAATTGCCCGCAGGCGGTGCCAACATAAAGATCCACCAGGAGAAAAGTCTCACCGACTGTGTTGTCGACGATCAAGGAGCCACAAGCTTTGCGTGATGACACGCAGGAACTCAATGGAAGCACCAATGTCGGTGTCAAACCGCGGATCTCGGTAGGGGGTCCCGATCTATGCCTTTAGGCTAATGGTAACAGGAGAAGGGACACAATGTTTACCTGTGTTCGGCTCGATGGAGGTAAAACCCTACTTCCTCGCTTGATTGATATTGATGATATGAGTAGTACAAGAGTTGATCTACCACAAGATAGAGGCCAAACCCTAGAAGCTAGCCTATGATGATTATGATTGTGATCGCCCCTAGGACCAACCTCCCGCTTATATAGACACCGGAGAGGGCTAGGGTTACATGGAGCTATAAAGAAGGAAATATAATATCCGGATCGCCAAGCTTGTCTTCCACGCAAAGGAGAGTCCCATCCGGACACGGATGAAGTCTTGAGTCTTGTATCTTCACGCCCAACAATCCGACAAAGTATGTAGTCCGCCGTCCTGATACCCCCTAATCCAAGACTCCTCAGCTCCCTCACCGCTGGCCTCCGCCAGGGCCACCGATCGAAAGAAGTTAGTCGAATACGAAGGTACTTTTCTTCGAGAACAATAACCCATCCATTCTTTTGCAGTCCGCTAGCAGCTCTTCTCGACAGAGTTCGCTCGGGGATCTCCTTCCGAGATGATGGAGATTGAGACCCCACCAACTTCCCCGCCATGAGGTGGGCGACCCCGAGGTGTCATCACGAGGAGTCCGGATCCGCCAAGCCGGTTAATCCTTCGCCGCCGAGCCCGGAGTGCTCGGCCCATGGGGGCGATGAGAAGGTTCGCACAGTTCGTGTCCGCCGACACACCGACGGGCCTTCGGAGCAAGCTGCTCTTTGGAGGAGCACTGCTCATTAATGAGCACAAGGTTCGAGAAGATTTCCTCCGCCACAAGCGGGTTGAATGAAGCCTTACGAGCCTGCTCAGAGGCTTTGAGGTATGTAATGAAAATACGTAATTTTTGGCTGTGATGCACGTATAGGTGTGCTCCATACGGATAGTAGCCCTTGAGATCTGCGCCGCCTCAGGCGGCAAAGGAGGATCATATTGTGTTAGTAATGATTGCTGATTTACGCCGCAGTGTCTCAGTGATCCGCAGCCGACCGACTGTGAAGTTGTAACTAAGGAGGCAAATTGAGAGATTGATGCCGATATCACATTGGTGAACGAGCGCTTAACGAGTCACAAGGTATGTGCTCGCTTCCATTATTTTTTATAGGGAAATCGAGAGGGCATAATGCCAAGTTATATGCTTGACTGCAAACGGTGCCGCCATGGAAGCCGGAGGGCGAACTTGCCCTCGACCAAGGAACGAGCCCGTTAGAATGCGGCCGCCTTAAAGGCGCGATTGTGTCCCCTTATCACGGGATTCTCATCAATATGGGTATGTGTAATCCCACCATGCCATCAATCATGGCGCTTGGGAAGTAAGCGATTCTCAACGGGCGAGTGGGGAGGCGCACTACTTTCGTCGCCTCTATAAAGGGATAAGAGTTCCCCATTTTTACCCACGCCTTCCTCCTCCTTCGCCCACTCTTGCCCCCTCGAGCTCCAGCGCCCTAGCCCAAGTCTTCTCCGCACAGCTAAACATGTCCGGATTGGTCTGGGTGGCTGTGTTCGGCCCGGCCGGACTTGTTGATAGTGTATCCGGCACGACGGTCATCATCGCGTGCTGTAGCGCGCCCCCGCGATCCGTAGATTGATCTTGGCTGTCCTGCATTGTTTTCCAGTATATCTTGCAGGTCCTGCCTGTTGCCCCGGGCCGTAGTGTATTGGCGTGGGGGTACGGACTGGTATTCGGGCTGATACGCCATTTTATCCCGGCCACGAGGTGGCCGGTCAGCCGTGTGGCGCTCGAGTCCATATTCCTCGGCTGCCAGGACTTCAGTCCATCTATCTGTGAGCGGGTCTTGATCAGCTTGCGGTTATTCTTTACTTCTTTTGAGGCTCCTCGCGGTAGCTATAAGCCCGGCGGCTTGGCGCTCTTGCTCTCACGGGATCTCGAGCGCGCCCGAACTCGTCGTCGCCGAGGCTAATCTCGTCTTCGGAGGGGGCATGTAGTTGTCCTCCTTGAATATCCATCCGTTGCCTGTTCGTCTGGGCTGACCTGCTCATCTTCCTGCTCGGCCTGCTCGAAGGCGGGCTGATCAGGGTTGTATTCCTCTTCGGCACCATACGGATTGTTTTCGTCTCCTGGGCCTGTATTGCTGTGGCAGGGCTTGGAGCAGCATCGATGACGCCCATGCTTTGTTTTTCTCCCTGAGGGGTTATCCTCCGTTGCCTCATCGCCGTTGGTTTCCTTCAGAGTGTACACCATATATATATATATATATATATATATATATATATATATATATATATATCATATGAGGAGGTGGCTGTCCACCTCCCTGTGAGCGGTGGTTCCTGTACTTCTCCTGCATCGTCGTCCATACCGTCGATGTCTTCGGAGTCGAAGTCAAGCACGTTGGTTAAATCATCGACCGTGGCAATGAAGTGGGTGGTGGGTGGGCAGCGAATTCGCCGTTGCTGCTTCCCACTCGGCTTGGACATAGTTCATCCCGAGCCTCGACAAAAGAGAGACTTTAATGAGTTGACATGTTGCCAAAGGGCGAGTGCTGGAAGATATCCGTAGCGGTAAACTCCATCACCGGAGCCCAACCTGGCTCGGCGGGCTCAAGAGTGCGTGGACTAGAACCAACAACCGGATACGAGTCCGGGGGTCCGGAGTCAGAGGCTTCCACAGAGATGAGACCTATGTTCGGCTCTACCGCCGATGAGTGTGCGGCCCGCGGGGACGGGTCCATCCCTCCGTCCTTAGGCAATGCAGCCTGCTCCGGATTTAGTTCTGGGGCTACTGCAGGGTTGATGTACCGAACATTGTCCGCCAGAAGGTCTAAGCCGTGCTCATCGTGACTGTCCGGTGCTCCTGGCACAGGCCCGAATCTGTCGAAGATCAAGTCTCCGCAAATATCCGCCGTGTAGTTCAGGTTTCCGAGCCTGATCTGGTGGCTAGGGGCATAGCTGTCGATCTGCTCTAAATGGCTGCTTAATGGCCCTTGCAGCGAAAGCCGCGAACACGAAGATCTGTCAGGGAGAAAAGTCTCGACCTGGACCGTGTTGATGATGATTGAAGGAGCCATCGAGCCTAAATGCGGCGACACGAGGAACTCTCAATGAAAGCACCAATGTCGTTGTCAAAACCGGCGGATCTCGGTAGGGGGTCCCGATCATGCGTCTTAGGCTGATGGTAACATGAAGCAAGGGACACAATGTTTACCTGAGTTCGGGCCCTCTCGATGGAGGTAAAACCCTACTTCTGCTTGATTAATATTGATGATATGGGTAGTACAAGAGTAGATCTACCATGAGATTGTAGAGGCTAAACCCTAGAAGCTAGTGTCGGTGTCAAAACCGGCGGATCTCGGGTAGGGGGTCCCGAACTGTGCGTCTAGGCGGATGGTAACAGGAGACGGGGGACACAATGTTTTTACCCAGGTTCGGGCCCTCTCGATGGAGGTAATACCCTACGTCCTGCTTGATTAATATTGATGATATGGGTAGTACAAGAGTAGATCTACCACGAGATCAAGGAGGCTAAACCTAGAAGCTAGCCTATGGTATGATTGTTGAGATGTAATGTTAGATCCCACGGACTAAGGCCCTCCGGTTTATATAGACACCGGAGAGGCTAGGGTTACAGAGTCGGTTACAATGGTAGGAGATCTACATATCCGTATCGCTAAGCTTGCCTTCCACGCCAAGGAAAGTACCTTCCGGACACGAGCGAGTCTTCAATCTTCTATCTTCGTAGTGCGGAGTCCGGCGGATATTGATAGTCGGCTGTCCGGACACCCCTAGTCGGGACTCCTCAAGAGCCCTCGAACCGGTCTTCAATGACGATAAGTCCGGGTGCATAATGTTCGGCATTGCAAAGGCGGGTTCCTCCTTGAATAATCTGGAGAAGATAATGAACACCAGGATAGTGTCCGACTCGCAAAAATAATTTCCACATTCCAAACGTAAGAGAATAAAACATATACACCGATCCAATCTGCGGCGTATTATCGGCGTGACATCACACCGCACCAAGCCTTTGTTTGAATTCTTGTACCACTTCAAAGACGTTTAGCAAAGCGGTTTCCTTAGCACGATCTGTCGAGCGGAGATCGTGCTCCCCTTATTCGGATTCTCATCAATACGTGCGTGGGTAACCCAACCGCGCCATTGATGGTGGCGCTTGGGAGATAGCGAGTTTTACTAGGCGGTGAGGGACGCATAGTTTTGTCGCCTATATATAAGGGATAAGTTTACCTTCACCCTCGCCTTCTTCCTCCTTTGCTTATCCATCCTGCGAACTCAAGCTCCAACGCCAAGCTCGCGCATCTCATCTCAACCCTTCTTCGAATATGTCCGGAGGGGGAGGCAAATGGATGGCCTCCACCGCTGGGAGGAGGACATCACCAAGCTGCTGACGCGGATACCTTTCCAAAGCAACATCAGCGCGATCGGCTGCCCGGCAGGGCAGCTCATCCCCCCAGGGGCCTCATGAGAGGGTCGTCTTCCTGCCCACTTCCTCCAGCGGACTGGGCTTTCCGCTCCATCCATTCGTCCGGGGCTCATGTTTTACTCGGCCTGGATTTCCACGATCTGGCGCTGAACCGTCCTCAACATCTCGGCGTTTATCGTGGTGTGCGAAACCTTTCTCTGCATCCGGCCCCACTTCGACTGTGGCTCAAGACCTTCAACGTCAAGCGAAGATTGTGAAGGGGCATAAGCGAGAATCTTGGGCGCCATGTTGGGCAGTTGCCCTGCGTCCCTTGGCTAGAAGGGACCTCCATGGACTCCGTCAAGGGGTGGCATCGGGGTGGTTCTATATCACCGAGCCACATAAGCCCACATGGGCGGCGGCCCCAATTTAGATCTGGAATCCCTCGCAGCTCACCTCCTGGAAAGAAGGGCTTGCGGTGGGGTGATCCGGTGGAGGTGTGGGGACTTGAGCCTGCATCAAGAAGCTGGTGAGCAATGGGCTCGGCTCGTCGGCGTGGTCGAGTCATGCTCCTCTGGCGGATTCTCCCATGCCAGAAAGGGCATTTAATCTATGGGAGTTTAATCCGGAACAACACCAGGCGTTGAGCGGGCTCTTGATACAACGTCTGAAAGGTGCACGGAGGGTCTGCTGTTCAAAAGCGTGATGCACCGCATCTGCGACCAAGACCGCAGATTCAACCTTGATCTCCGGCCCGGCGGGGTAAGTGCTTGACCCCATTACGGGACACTTGTAGTAATTAGATTGACTCTAGCGAGGTTTTTAATCTGCCTCTTCCTTTGACAGGAAAAGGATGGAGAAGGCCGAGCTGCTCATCAGCCGGCTCCCATGCGAGAAGAACCGGTGGATGCCCATTTAGCAGCTCTGCTTGGTTCGGCACCACTCATGGTCTTGGGAGAAGAAGACCAAGAAGGTGGCGCGGGGACTCGCAAGAGTTCCCTTGAATCGAGCGTCGACGGCGGCGGCGGGACTCCTCCCGAAGGCGGCGAGGAGGAGTGTACTCTCTCGGAGGAGGAGAAGGAAGAAGCCTCCCCAATGGGCGGCGAAGGGTCAGAGGGGAGAACTATCCCCGGACAGTTTTGCCAACATCAGCGTTGGCGGACGAAGTGGCTCCAAGGGCCCGGCGTCTGGCGAGATCGTAAGTATCCGGATCATTCATATGCCATATATTGTATGTCACGTATCCTTCTAATGCCGCATTGTTCCTTTAGTCCGGCCGTTGGCGACTTTCCCGACTTCGATAAGCGGGTCATTGGCGCCGTCGGATGTAAATTCCATCGCGCGCCTCTACCCCGCGCGCCAGACGACGAGGCGGAATCCTGAGGGGACGCGCGGAGAGGAGGCTCGGGGCGCCGTCGGGCAACCCCGGACTTTGTGCGATTCTACTCGAGAACCCGTGGCGGTTCGAGTCCAACAAGCAGCCCCTCGAAGAGGCGGGACGATGGCGCCGGCCTCCGTCAACCCGAGGCACTGGATAACTTCTTTGAGGCGCTCAAAGCGCTCATCGAGAGAACACCGCACTCTCATGAGTGCGGTGATTGAAAGGTCCAGCTCGCCAAGGGCGGGCTGACTGAAGCCTCGACAGCCTTCTAACGAGGCTTTGAGGTAAGAAGGTTAAAATTAAGTAATATAATACCGCATAGGCAAGTAGGCCCGATGCTTAGTCCGGTGTTGGAAAGAAAAGCGGACTAAGGATCTAACAAGATATCTGTGAGGTTGTTAAAAAATATGTCGATATGGGTTTTGCGAGGCTGCTTGCTGTTGACCTCTGCCGCGTGCCTGGCGGAGGTCGAGGCGCCAAGAAAGATCTTGGCGGTCGGAGAAAGAGCTCGGCCATGCCAAGAGGCAGCTCAAGGAAAAAGAAGGTGAATAACACCACTTTAAATAAGTACCTTACGAGAAAAGGGTTTTGGTTGCAAACAAGATTAACAAGGATAATATATGTAATCACGGGGACCACTAACGAGGTGGCAGCCACGAAGGATGTAAATGTCCGTGGCGAGCATAATCGTGCCACGCGAGCGGATTGGCGAGAAAAGCAAGCGGCACGGTGGCGGAAGTTCGGCAAGAGCTCAGTGCTCTCATGGAAAAACATGAGAGTTTGGGCGTGACTCAAGACTCGAGAGTCGAGCTTGCCTCAGCTCTCGATAGGCCGAGTCCGCCAAGGCCGAGGCCCGAAGGCCCATATGGAAATAGAGGACATGAAGAAGATAGCGGCGGGTAAGGCTTTTTCATGCGAGCAAGCATGTTAATGTAAATTACGGATACTTACCCGAATTCGAGACTCTCGAGGGCATTTGCGGATCTGCCATGTAGTCGTCGATGCCGCTGCGTTCTATCGTGGCGGAGGGGCTCAGCGGAGAAGGTCTTACGGTCTCGATCTGTTGAGGCCGGCCATCCAGTGCCCCAAGCGACCAGGTGAAGCGGTGGTCGAACTCCTAAGGTGGTGAGGAGGCCATGAAGGGCCTCACAGTCGGTGTGGCTGAGGCAAAGCCATGCTCGGCAGCTACTGGCCTAGTCACGGCGGCTAGTGGATGCATGCCCCGGGCTGGATGTGATCAGCGATCCGCTTTGTGTTGAAGGTGCTAGTCGGGCCCTTGCCGCATAAAGGTGCAATGGGGCAATTTGGATGCGGGCTTCTCCGGATCCGCCGCCCGAGCAAGGAGCACCGTGACGCCGGGCGATATTATAAAGTTGTCTGAAGAGCCCGCGATATTGCGGATGAGTGCCCCATAATGTAATCCTTGAGTGAACTTCATTGTGTGTTTATCACATGCGCTGAAAACTTCGTTTATATGCGCCATGAACAACGCTTTGTTGAATTTAAAATATTACCTTCTATGCGGCCGTTTATTAAATCGAGAGATGGCAAGTCCTTGGCTTCCCCCCCAAGCCACGAGTCTTTGGGGTGTTTGGTGATAAACTTGAGCACTCTTGTTCCCATCTTTGGGTCCATGTGAGGGCGCTCAACACGACGAACAAGGCGACGGACTTATAGTGCTTGAACACTCTCACTTAGCCATAGAATTCTATAATTTTAAATTTCAGTGAAGCCCCGGTATTCGGAAGAAGCGAATCCAGGCGCTATCCACGCTTCGTCGGACATCATCCAGGAACTTCGCTCGGCGGCATGAGTCTTTAGGGACCAAAAGACCTCTCGAACAGGTGACGATCTCGCCTTATCATGCGGTCGGTTTAGCTTTCTCCTTTGAGGCGTTAACTGGCTGAACGAGGCATAATCGCGATGGTTCTCCAGTGCTACCTTAGCCGACAGAGCGGGCGTAAGGTACCAAAACATGGGGCAGGGCAAACCCAACTATTGACCCAAGACATGATTGAGCTGATTCATATAATGCTATAAGTTAGGGTGCCACACTTATGAAAGTGTTGGACTTAATCACACCATAATCTGGGGAACGAAGCCCTGGTGTATTGGCCGTACCAAAGTATCTGGTGCAAGATGTCATATAATGAACATTTATAAAGATAGCATGATTTGCAATGAAAAGGTAATGAACTTGCAAAGAGGAAGTGCTGCGTTATTTTTGAAAGAAGGTCTGCTAATAAAGCGGTGATACAAATAGTCGGTAAGCAAGGGATTTGGACTAATTTGACATGTCCCCTCCAGGGATAAGCTGCAGACTTGGTGTATTTAATGAATTTAGTGCGTAATGGAGACCACGAGTGTGTCGTGCATCCTTCTTTGATCCCTGACTATTGCCTCGTGAGTTCGGCAAGTTTGCCGTCGGACGAGGCTTCATTTGAGTGAGTCACGTAAAAAGAAAAGATAAGAATAAAACCAAGGGGCTAGCATGAGCCCCTGGTGTGGTCGGCCGCACTCTTTAATCCTTGTGGTTAAGCCCCTCCCTGCGCCCATGGTATCTCCAAAGCGTAATGATGTCTGCGAGTGTTGTTCTCGTGATCATCTTGGCGGGCGGGTGGCGCATTACTCTGGCGATGCTCGATCGCGCGGTGGTCTTGGTTAGTGTTGCTCGAGGCGCTTTGATGCATCCGGCTTTTAATTGTCGGACTAGAGAATTGCGTGAAGGCTGCTCTGTACCTTACGCCGCGAGCATTGTATGTTCCTCCGTTCGGAGGGCGTTCCGTATTCCCATTGGCCGTAATGACTCCGCGAGGGCCTGGCATCTTGAGCTTTAGGTTTGCATAATGCGGCACCGCGTTGAACTTTGCAAATGCGGTTCGTCCGAGCAGGGCATGATAGCCGCTCTGAGCGGGACTATATCGAAGATTAACTCTTAAGCGGAAATTATCAGGGGATCGAAGACCACTTCGGTGTGTGAACTGTCACGGTTGGCTTCCACTCTGGGATGACACCTTTAAAGGTTGTCTTAGTAGGTTTGATCTGGATGGGTCTATGCCCATTTGCGCCTTTGTGTCTGGTAAAAGCAGGTTCAGGCTGCTGCCGAATCCATCGGGACTCTTGTGAGTGAAATCCATCGGCGATTGGGTCTAGGACCAATGCGGCGAATCCGCCATAAGCGTATGCTGGTCGGATGGTCTCGCCGATCAAAAGTGATCGGACGGGAGGACCATGGATTGAACTTGAGCGTGGCTCCATCGCATAGGCGTCCGTAGTGCGCTTCCTCTCCCTCTTGGGTATATGGGTCGCGTAAATCATATTCACCGTCCGCGCTTGTGAAACCCTACATCCTCTGTTGTTCGGTGGCCAGGTCTCTTCCTCGTCGTCGCTATTTAACTCCTTGTCATTGTGTTCGGCAATTAACATGCCGGCCTGCTCGAACACCCAACAATCTCTATTGCTGTGATTAGCTGGCTTTTCGGGGTGCCATGTATCGGCATGGCGGCGAGTATTCTGTCAGATTGGGCGGGCCGGAGTTGTTCTTTTAAATGGCTTCTTCCGTTGACGGGTTTGGAGCCTCGGAATCCGGCATTGACTGCCGTATCCTCTTTATAAATGCGCCGTTAATCTGGCGTTTGTTTTGATTCGGCGTGACCTGCCGTGATTGTTCTTAGTGTCGGACTGCCCGAATTTTTGCGGAGATTGTTCTTTGCGGGCTAGCCAGCTATCCTCTCCGCATAGCGGGTCGTGCGATGTGAGGGCTGCCATGGATTTGGCTTCTCCTGCCCCGGTGCCGGGCTAGCCATTCGTCCGGATGTTATGTTTGAAGGCTGCAAGGGCCTCCGCATCCGAGACGATCGGCGATTTGATTTTTCTTCGTCAAGAACCGTGTCTGAAATTATCGGCGATTAAATGCGGCTGCTGAATAATGTGGCTTAGGTCATCGGCGTCGGTGGTCGCACATATGTACCTTGAAAGTTATCAAGGAACACGGCCTCGAGTCTTTAACACCAATCGACTCTGCGAGCGGGCTGTTAAGCCAATGCCGAGCTGGTCCTTTAAGCTTGAGTGGGAGATATTTGATGGCGTGGAGATGTCGCGCGGGCCATATGGATGTGGAGAAGATAATCTTGATCCACACCTGGGTCTGTTGTGCCATCGTAGATTCGATATTCACGGGTTTGAACCCTTCGGGATCGATGATCCATTACTTCATCGATGAAGCATAGCGGTGTCTGGCGCCCTGTATTGAGCAATATCACGGCGCAGCTCGAGGGCGCGCTATGCTGTGTTCGCCCGGCGGTGTTATGTCCGGCGCGCGGTATTAAATGCGTGGGTCGTAGGCGCCCACGTGATCCATAGATGGATCTGGATTGTCTTGCTTTGTCCTCCAAGATGTCTACGCAAGTCCGGTAGCGTTCCTTTTGGCCGTACTCTGGATCGATGTCGAATGCGGTCTTGGCTGGGGCCTTGAATGCCTCTCATCACGACCACGGGGTGGTCGGACAGCCATGTCTTCTTGCTGGTGATAACGGTATGTATGCTTCCTCCTCTAATCGGGGGCAGCTTGCGTCGTGGGTAACTTTTGGAGGGAGTTCGAGTTTATACTCTTGACGCGAGGACCTCGGTCCATCGATCGGCTAGCGAGATCTGATCAGCTTGAAGGCTGTTGCTGCTTTTTCTTTAGGCTATTTGCGTGGCTATGAGCCTGCGCTGGCGCTCTTGTTCGGCGGGATCCTCGGGTATGGCGAATTCATCATCGTTGAGGCTCGCCCGTCTTGGAGGGAGGCATATAGTTATCATCCTCAACCCCTTCGTCGCCGCCTGTCACGAGGGGCTTGCTACTGCGTCCTCTGCGCTGAGTCTTGCGGGAGGATCGTCTTCGGCACTCTCCGGTGTTATTATCTCCGTGCGGAATCTCCATTCTTGTTGTGGCGGGATTTAGAGCGGCGCGGCCGGCCTTGACGTTTGGCTGTTTCTTTAGAGAATCTTCCTCCGCTGCTTTTCGCCATCCCTTCTTTTGGGGTATCCACCATGTAGGCGTCATATGGCGAGGTGGCCTTCCGAGTGCCACAATGGTAGCTGGAGGTCTGATCGTCTCGGCATCATCGTCCATAGCGTCGATGTCAGCGGAGTCGTAGTCTAGCATGTCGGTTAGATCCTCGACAATGGCTACAAAGTGGGAGGTGGGTGGGCTCTGAATTTCTTCATCGTCCGTACTCCAACCGTCCTGGCCATAGTCCGGCCAGGATTCTCCTGATAGCGAGAGATGCTTCAGAGAATTCAGGATATCGCCAAAAGGCGAGTGCTGAAAGATATCCGCCGCGGTGAATTCCATAACCAGCGCCCAATCTGGCTTAATTGGCAGGGGCGCGGGAGGCTCGGAGTCCGGCGGGGAGTCCGGCGCCTCGAGATCACGAGTTTCGCAGGGGAAAAGATTGGTATTCGGCTCCATCGCCGTAGATGTTGAAGCCCCTAGGGCGGCGTCTATCCACCGGCCCTCGTCATGGGCAATCGGCTCCGGGCCAGCAGCCGGAGGCGGATTCGAATCTGACCACCAAAGCCTTTGTCCGGCAGAGCTAGATCATGCCCATCGTCGCGGCGGCGCGCTTGGTGGCTCGAGTCCGTCGAAGATCAAATCTCCGGTCATCGGCCGTGAAGTTTAAACTTCGAATCTAACTGACGGCCAGGGCGTAGCTTCGATCTGCTCGGATGGCCAAGAGAATTGGCCCGATGCAAAGCCACGAATATGAAGATCTGTCCGGGAGAAAAGTCTCACCCGAACAGCGTTGATGGTTGAAGATGCCATCGAGCCTATCGGTGGCGACACAGAGGAACTCTCAATAGAAAGCACCAATGTCGGGTGTCAAAACCGGCGGATCTCGGGTAGGGGTCCCGAATGCGTCTAGGCGGATGGTAACAGGAGGCGAGGGACACAATGTTTTACCCGAGTTCGGCCCTGTCGATGGAGGCAATACCCTCGCCCTGCTTGATTAATATTGATGATATGGGTAGTACAAGAGTAGATCTACCACGAGATCAAGGAGGCTAAACCTAGAAGCTAGCCTATGGTATGATTGTTGAGATGTAATGTTAGGCCCTACGGACTAAGGCCCTCCGGTTTATATAGACACCGGAGAGGCTAGGGTTTACAGTCGGTTACAATGGTAGGAGATCTACATATCTGTATCGCCAAGCTTGCCTTCCACGCCAAGGAAAGTACCTTCGGGACATGAGCCGGAGTCTTCAATCTTCTATCTTCGTAGTCTGGGAGTCCGGCGGATATTGATAGTCCGGCTGTCCGGACACCCCCTAGTCCAGGACTCCCTCAGCTAGCCTATGATGATTATGATTGTAATTGTGATCGGCCTTCTAAGGACCAATCTCTCCGGTTTATATAGACACGGGAGAGGGCTAGGGTTTACATGGAGTCGGTTACAAGGAAGGAAACACAATATCCGGATCGCCAAGCTTGTCTTCCACGCAAAGGAGAGTCCTATCCAGACACGGGACGGAGTCTTGAGTCTTGTATCTTCACGCTTCAATAGTCCAGATGATGTATATAGTCCGGCTATCTGGATACCCCCTAATCCAGGACTCCCTCATCTATCCCCATCGTGCGCATAGTGTCCTAGTATATTAGATTAAGACTACTGCCACCGTCCATGAGGACGTGAGTAAGATGGTATCCGTCGATTATTGGATCGACCACCGAGGCAGCTGATCCTTCGTGCCGAATACTAGTCGGGTAGTCCATGTGATCGAAAGTGATCGGGTAAGCCGACCAGTGGTTAAGTTTGGGTGCGATGGGCTCTATATCGTATGCGTCTCTGAGTGCGCATTCGCGCCTTCTCGTGGATATGTGAGTCACTTGGATCATGTTTACCGTTTTTACCTCTGGTGGGAATTTTTTCTGTCCCCCAGTGTTTGGCTGGAGAGGCTCATCCTCATCTTCACTTGGTGTTTCCCTTCCCTTGTGTTCGGAATTTAATTTGCCGGCCAGCTTGAAGACCCAGCATTCTCTGTGAGTCTGGTTCGCAGGTTTTTTGGGGGTGCCATGAATTTGGCATAGTCTGTCCAGGACTTTGTTCAGGCCGGACGGTCCTTCTTTGCCACCTTTAAGTGGTTCTTTTGTGGACCGGGTCGAGAGCCCCTGAATCCGGCGTTGACCGTTGTGTTGTCCGGACTTTCTTCCTTGTTTTGACGTTTGTTTTTGTTGCGCCGTGGCCTCCCGTTGCCATCCCTGATTTCGGATGTACTTGGATCGCTAGTGCTTTTAAGGGCCAACCAGCTATCATCGCCTGCACAAAAACGGGTCATAACGATTGTTAAGGCTGCCATTGTCCTCGGTTTTTCTTGGCCGAGGTGTCTGGCGAGCCATTCGTCCCGGATGTTGTGCTTGAAGGCTGCTAGGGCTTCGGCATCTGGACAATCGACGATTTGATTCTTCTTAATGAGGAATCTGTTCCAAAGCTTGCGGGCGGACTCTCCGGGCTGTTGAATTATGTGTCTTAAATCGTCCGCATCCAGAGGCCAGACATAGGTCCCTTGAAAATTGGCCCTGAAAGCATCCTCGAGTTCCTCCCAACTTCCAATTGAATTTTCAGGGAGGCTTTTCAACCAGTGTCGAGCTGGTCCCTTCAACTTGAGGGGAAGTTATTTGATGGCGTGGAGGTCGTCCCCACGAGCCATGTGGATATGCAGGATAAAATCCTCGATCCAGACCCCTGGGTCTTGTTGGAAATATGCCCTAGAGGCAATAATAAATTAGTTATTATTACTATATTTCCTTGTTCATGATAATCGTTTATTATCCATGCTATATTTGTATTGATAGGAAACTCATATACATGTGTGGATACATAGACAACACCATGTCCCTAGTAAGCCTCTAATTGACTAGCTCGTTGATCAATAGATGGTTACGGTTTCCTGACCATGGACATTGGATGTCGTTGGTAACGGGATCACATCATTAGGAGAATGATGCGATGGATAAGACCCAATCCTAAGCCTAGCACAAAGATCGTAGTTCGTATGCTAAAGCTTTTCTAATGTAAAGTATCATTTCCTTAGACCATGAGATTGTGCAACTCCGGGATACCGTAGGAATGCTTTGGGTGTACCAAACGTCACAACGTAACTGGGTGGCTATATAGGTGCACTACATGTATCTTCGAAAGTGTCTGTTGGGTTGGCACGAATCGAGACTGGAATTTGTCCCTCAGGTAAACGGAGAGGTATCTCTGGGCCCACTCGGTAGGACATCATCATATTGTGCACAATGTGACCAAGGGGTTGATCACGGGATGATGTGTTACAGAACGAGTAAAGAGACTTGCCGGTAACGAGATTGAACAAGGTATCGGTATACCGACGATCGAATCTCGGGCAAGTACTATACCGCTAGACAAAGGGAATTGTATACAGGATTGATTGAGTCCTTGACATCGTGGTTCATCCGATGAGATCATCGTGGAACATGTGGGAGCCAATATGAGTATCCAGGTCCCGCTGTTGGTTATTGGCCGGAGAACCTCTCGGTCATGTCTGCATGGTTCCCGAACCCGTAGGGTCTACACACTTAAGGTTCGATGACGCTAGGGTTATAAAGGAAGTTTGTATGTGGTTACCGAATGTTGTTCGGAGTCCCGGATGAGATCCCGGAGGTCACTAGGAGTTCCGGAATGGTCCGGAGGTAAAGATTTATATATGGAAAGTTGTTGTTCGGGTTCTGGGGAAAGTTCGGGTTTTTCCGGTATTGTACCGGGAAGCTTCCAGAAGGTTCCGGAGGATTCCGGAGGGGTCCCGAGGTCCAGAAATTGTTCCACCACGTCCAATGCAGTAGCATGGGCTGTAGGGGGCCACCCTAGCCTTAATGGGCCAGGGGCACCAGCCCCCCCAAGGCCCGTGCGCATGGGAAGGGGGAAACCCTAAGGGGGAGGGCCTCCACTTGACTTGGGAGGCACTCCTCCCCCCTTGGCCGCCGCCCCCAACCCTAGATGGGATCTAGGGGGGCCGGCCCCCTCTTCCCCCCACCTATAAATAGTGGAGGGGTGGGAGGGCAGCCGCACCCCAAGTTCTGGCACAGCCCTCCCCCTCTCCCAAGTACTCCTCCTCTCTCGCGGTGCTTGGCGAAGCCTGCAGGATGCCACGCCCTCCACCACCACCACGCCGTTGTCTGCTGCTGGATGGAGTCTTCCTCAACCTCTCCCTCTCTCCTTGCTGGATCAAGGCATGGGAGGCGTCACGGGCTGTACGTGTGTTGAGCAGCGGAGGTGCCGTCCGTTCGGCACTAGGATCTCCGGTGATTTGGATCACGGCAAGTCGACTCCTTCAACCCCGTTCTCTTGAACGCTTCCGCTTAGCAATCTACAAGGGTATGTAGATGCACTCTCCTTCCCCTTGTTGCTGGTTTCTCCATAGATAGATCTTGGTGACACGTACAAAAATTTTGAATTTCTGCTACGTTCCCCAACTGTGGTATCAAAGCTAGGTCTATTGCGTAGATTCTTTGCACGAGTAGAACACAAAGTAGTTGTGGGCGTTGATTTTGTTCAATATGCTTACCGTTACTAGTCCAATCTTGATTCGGCAGCATTGTGGGATGAAGCGGCCCGGACCGACCTTACACATACACTTACGTGAGACAGGTTCCACCGACTGACATGCACTTGTTGCATAAGGTGGCTAGCGGGTGCCAGTCTCTCCCACTTTAGTCGGATCGGATTCGATGAAAAGGGTCCTTATGAAGGGTAAATAGCAACTGACATATCATGTTGTGGTTTTTGCGTAGGTAAGAAACGTTCTTGCTAGAAACCCATAGCAGCCACGTAAAACATGCAAACAACAATTAGAGGACATCTAACTTGTTTTTGCAGGGTATGCTATGTGATGTGATATGGCCAAGAAGAATGTGATGAATGATATGTGATGTATGAGATTGATCATGTTCTTGTAACAGGAATCACGACTTGCATGTCGATGAGTATGACAACCGGCAGGAGCCATAGGAGTTGTCTTTATTTATTGTATGACCTGCGTGTCATTGAACAACGCCATGTAATTAGTTTACTTTATTGCTAACCGGTAGCCATTGTAGTAGAAGTAATATGTTGGCGAGACAAATTCATGGAGACACGATGATGGAGATCATGATGATGGAGATCATGGTGTCATGCCGGTGACCATGATGATCATGGCGCCCCGAAGATGGAGATCAAAAGGAGCAAAATGATATTGGCCATATCATGTCACTTTTTTGATTGCATGTGATGTTTATCATGTTTATGCATCTTATTTGCTTAGAACGGCGGTAGTAAATAAGATGATCCCTCATTAAAATTTCAAGAAAGTGTTCCCCTAGCTGCTCACCGTTATAAAGTTCGTCGTTTCAAAGCACCACGTGATGATCGGGTGTGATAGATTCTTACGTTCACATACAACGGGTGTAAGCCAGATTTACACACGCGAAACACTTAGGTTGACTTGACGAGCCTAGCATGTACAGACATGGCCTCGGAACACAAGAGACCAAAAGGTCGAGCATGAGTCGTATAGTAGATACGATCAACATGAAGATGTTCACCGATGATGACTAGTCCGTCTCACATGATGATCGGACACGGCCTAGTTGACTCGGATCATGTAATCACTTAGATGACTAGAGGGATGTCTATCTAAGTGGGAGTTCATAAGATGAACTTAATTATCCTGAACATAGTCAAAAGATCTTTGCAAATTATGTCGTAAGCTCGCGCTTTAGTTCCATTGTTTAGATATGTTCCTAGAGAAAATATAGTTGAAAGTTGACAGTAGCGATTATGCGGACAATAGAAAGCTTATGTCCTTAATGCATCGCTCTGTGTGCTGAACCCCACACGTCGTTTGTGGATGTTGCGAACATCGGATATACATGTTTTGATAACTACGTGATAGTTCAGTTAAACGGTTTAGAGTTGAGGCACCAAAGACGTTTTCGAAACGTCGCGGAACATATGAGATGTTTCGAGGGCTGAAATTGGGATTTCAGGCTCGTGCCCACGTCAAGAGGTATGAGACCTCCGACGATTTTCTTAGCCTGCAAACTAAGGGAGAAAAGCTCAATCGTTGAGCTTGTGCTCAGATTGTCTGAGTGCGACAATCACTTGAATCGAGTGGGAGTTGATCTTCCGGATGAGATAGTGATGTTTCTCCAAAGTCATTGCCACCAAGCTGCTAGAGCTTCGTGATGAACTATAACATATCGAGGGATAGACATGATGATCCTTGAGGTATTCACGATGTTTGACACATGAAATTAGAAATCAAGAAGGAGCATCAATTGTTGATGGTTGGTGAAACCACTAGTTTCAAGAAGGACAAGGGCAAGAAGGAAACTTCATGAAGCGGCAAATCAGCTCTTTGCTCAAGTGAAGAAACCCAAGGTTGAACCCAAACCCGAGACTAAGTGCTACGTGATAAGGGAATAGTCACTAGAGGGGAATTAACCTAGATACTTGGTAGATGAGAAGGCTGGCAAGGTCGATAGAAGTATATTGGATATACATTATGTTAATGTGTACTTTACTAGTACTCCTAGTAGCACCAGGGTATTAGATACCGGTTCGGTTGCTAAGTGTTAGTAACTAGAAATAAAAGATCTACGGAATAAACGGAGACTAGCTAAAGGTGAGCTGACGATATGTGTTGGAAGTATTTCCAAGTTTGATGCGATCAAACATCACACGCTCCCTCTACCATCAAGATTAGTATTAAACCCGAATAATTGTCATTTGGTGTTTGCGTTGAGCATAGACATGATTGGATTATGTCTATCGCAATACAGTTATTCATTTAAGGAGAATAATGGTTACTCTATTTATTTGAATAATACCTTCAATGGTCTTGCACCTAAAGGAATGGTTTATTGAATCTCGATCGTAGTGATACACATTTTCATGCCAAGAGATATAAGATAGTAATGATAGTACCACTTACTTGTGGCAATCGCCATGTAAGTCATATTGGTGTAAAAGCATGAAGAAGCTCCATGTTGATGGATCTTTGGGCTCACTCGTTTTGAAAAGTTTGAGACATGCGAACCATGTCTATTGGTGTATACGCATGAAGAAACTCCATGCAGATGGATCGTTTGGACTCACTTGTTTTTGAATCACTTGAGATATGCAAATCATACCACATGGGCAAGATGACTAAAAAGCCTCGTTTTTCAATAAAATGGAACAAGATAGCAACTTGTTGGATGTAACACATTTTGATGTGTGCAGTCCAATGAATGCTGAGGCATGCAGTGAATATCGTTATGTTCTTACTTCAGAGATGATTCGAGTAGATGTTGAGTATATTTACTTGATGAAACACAATTCTGAATTATTGAATGGTTCAAGTAATTTCAGAGTGAAGTTGAAGATCATCGTGACAAGAGGATAAAATGTCTATGATATGATCATAGAGATGAGTATCTGAGTTACGAGCTTTGGCACGCAATTAAGACATTGTGGAAATTGTTTCACAATTAATACCGCCTGGAACACCATAGTGTGATGGTGTGTCCGAACATCATAGTTGCACCCTATTGGATATGGTGCGTACCATGATGTCTCTTATCAAATTACCACTATCGTTCATGGGTTAGGCATTAGAGACAACCGCACTCACTTTAATAGGGCACCACGTAATTCCGTTGAGACGACACCGTTTGAACTGTGGTTTGGAGAAACCTAAGTTGTCGTTTCTTAAAAGTTTGGGGCTACGACGCTTATGTGAAAAAGTTTCAGGTTGATAAGCTCGAACCCAAAGCGGATAAAATGCATCTTCATAGGACACCCAAAACAGTTGGGTATACCTCGTAATTCAGATCCGAAAGCAATAGGGATTGTTTCTTTAATCGGGTCCTTTCTCGAGGAAAAGTTTGTCTCGACAAGTTGAGTGGGAGGATGGTGGAGACTTGATATGGTTATTGAACCGTCACTACAACTAGTGTGTAGCAGGGCACAGGAAGTTGTTCCTGTGGCACCTACACCAATTGAAGTAGAAGCTTATGATAGTGATCATGAAACTTCGGATCAAGTCACTACCGTACCTCGTAGGGTGAAAAGGATGCGTGTCGGCAGTGGTACAGTAATCACATCTTGAAGGTCATGTTGCTGACAACAATGAACCTGCGAGCTATGGAGAAGCGATGGTGGGCCCATATTCCGACAAATGGTTAGAAGCCATGAAATCCGATATAGGATCCATGTATCAGAACAAAGCATGGACTTTGGTGGACTTGCCCGATGATCGGCAAGCCATTGAGATAAATGGATCTTTAAGAAGAAGACGGACGTGGACGGTAATGTCACCGTCTATGAAGCTCGACTTGTGGCGAAGAGTTTTTTCACAAGTTCAAGGAAGTTGACTACGATGAGATTTTCTCATCCGTAGCGATGCTTAAGTCCGTCGGAATCATGTTAGCATTAGCTGCATTTATGAAATCTAGCAGATGGATGTCAAAACGAGTTTCCTTACCAATTTTCGTAAGGAAAGGTTGTATGTAATACGATAAGAAAGGTTTTGTCGATCCTAAGGATGCTAAAAGGTATGCTAGCTCCAGCGATCCTTCTAAGGACTGGAGTAAGCATCTCGGAGTTGGAATGTACGCTTTGATGAGACGATCAAAGATTTTGAGTTTATACAAAGTTTATGAGAAACTTGTATCTCCAAAGAAGTGAGTGGGAGCACTATAGAATTTCTGATGAATATATGTTGTTGACATATTGATGATCAGAAATGATGTAGAATTTTCTGTGAAGCATATAGGGTTATTTGAAAAGTGTTTTTCAAGGGAAAACCTGGATTAAGCTACTTGAACATTGAGCTCAAGATCTAAGATCAAAAACGCTTAATGGTACTTTCAAATGAGCATATACCTTGACATGATCTTGAAGGTGTTCAAGATAGATCAAAGAAGGAGTTCTTGCCTGAGTTGTAAGGTATGAAGTTAAGACTTAAAGCTCGACCACGGCAGAAAAGAGAGAAAGGACGAAGGTCGTCCCCTATGCTTTAGACATAGGCTCAACAGTATGCTATGCTAAGTACCGCACCTGATGTGTGCCTTGCCACATGTCTGGCAAGAGGGTACAAAGGTGATCAAGGAGTGGATCACCAGATAGCGGTCAAAATTGTCCTTAGAGGAATAAGGATATGTTTCTCGATTATGGAGGTGATAAAGAGTTCGGCGTAAAGGGTTACGACGATGCAAGCTTTAACACCTATCCAAATGACTCTGAGTAGCAAACCGGATACGTATAGTGGAACAACCATTTGGAATAGCTCCAAGTAGAGCGTGGAAGCAACATTTACAATATGACCTAGAGATTTGCGAAGTACATACGGATCTGAATTTTGCAGACCAGTTGACTAAAACCTCTCTTACAAGCAAAACATGATCAAATCCCAGAACTCATTGAGTCTTAATCACATGATGATGTGAACTAGTTTAGTGACACTAGTAAACTCTTGGGTGTTGGTCACATGACGATGTGACCTGTGAGTGTTAATCACATGGCGATGTGAACTAGATTATTGACTCTAGTGCAAGTGGGAGACTGTTGTAAATATGCCCTAGAGGTAATAATAAATTAGTTATTATTACTATATTTCCTTGTTCATGATAATCGTTTATTATCCATGCTATAATTGTATTGATAGGAAACTCATATACATGTGTGGATACATAGACAACACCATGTCCCTAGTAAGCCTCTAATTGACTAGCTCGTTGATCAATAGATGGTTACGGTTTCCTGACCATGGACATTGGATGTCGTTGATAAAGGGATCAGATCATTAGGAGAATGATGTGATGGACAAGACCCAATCCTAATTCTAGCACAAAGATCGTAGTTCGTATGCTAAAGCTTTTTTATGTGAAGTATCATTTCCTTAGACCATGAGATTGTGCAACTCCCGGATACCGTAGGAATGCTTTGGGTGTACCAAGCGTCTAGCATGGCGGGTGGCTATAAAGGTGCACTGGTATCTCGAAAGTGTACATTGGGTTGTACGAATCGAAACTAGGATTTGTCACTCCGGTAAACGGAGAGGTATCTCTGGGCCCACTCGGTAGGACATCATCATAATGTGCACAATGTGACCAAGGGGTTGATTACGGGATGATGTGTTACGGAACGAGTAAAGAGACTTGCCGGTAATGAGATTGAACAAGGTATCAGTATACCGACAATCGAATCTCGGGCAAGTACTATACCGCTAGACAAAGGGAATTGTATACGGGATCGATTGAGTCCTTGAAATCGTGGTTCATCCGATGAGATCATCGTGGAACATGTGGGAGCCAATATGGGTATCCAGATCCCGCTGTTGGTTATTAGCCGGAGAATGTCTCGGTCATGTCTGCATGGTTCCCGAACCCGTAGGGTCTACACACTTAAGGTTCGATGACGCTAGTGTTATAAAGGAAGTTTGTATGTGGCTACCGAATGTTGTTGAGTCCGGATGAGATCCCGGACGTCACGAGGAGTTCGGAATGGTCCGGAGGTAAAGGTTTATATATGGAAAGTTGTTGTTGGGTTAAGGAAAAGTTGGGTTTTTCGGTATTGTACGAGGAATCTTCGAAGGTTCGGATGATTCGGAGGGTCCGGAGGTCGGAAATTGTTCCACCACGTCCAATATAGTAGCATGGGATGTAGGGGGGCGCCCTAGCCTTAACGGGCCAGGGGCACCAGCCCCCCAAGGCCCATGCACATGGGAAGGGCGAAACCCTAAGGGGGAGGGCCTCCACTTGACTTGGGAGGCACTCCTCCCCCCCTTGGCCGCCGCCCCCAACCCTAGATGGGATCTAGGGGGGCCGTCCCCCTCTTCCCCCCACCTATAAATAGTGGAGGGGTGGGAGGCAGCCGCACCCAAGTTACAGGCGCAGCCTCCCCTCTCCCAAGTACTCCTCTCTCGCGGTGCATGGCGAAGCCTGCAGGGATGCCACGCTCCACCACCACCATGCCGTTCTTTGCTGCTGCTGGATGGAGTCTTCCTCAACCTCTCCCTCTCTCCTTGCTGGATCAAGGCATGGGAGGCGTCACGGAGCTATACGTGTGTTGAGCAGCGGAGGTGCCGTCCGTTCGGCACTAGGTTCTCCGGTGATTTGGATCACGACAATCGACTCCTTCAACCCCGTTCTCTTGAGCGCTTCGCTTAGCGATACACAAGTGTATGTAGATGCACTCTCCTTCCCCTCGTTGCTGGTTTCTCCATAGATAGATCTTGGTGACACATAGGAAAATTTTGAATTTCTGCTACGTTCCCCAACAGGTCTGTCGTTCCGTCATATGCCTATATGTTCACAGGTTTAAAACCCTGTGGAAATTCATGGTCCAGCACCTCTTCGGTGAAGCACAGGGGGCGATCAGCCCCTCTGTATCTGGACGTGCTGTGGCATGTCGTCGGCTGTTGTTGTGCCCGGTGCTGATTCCGAATTGGTTTCCGATCGGTATGATCGTTTTGGTGGCCATAGTCCTGCGCAGGGGTGTGTCCTTTAGATCCAGAGATGGACCTAGCCTTGCCGGCTTTTTATCCAGGAGCTCGCGTAAATCGTGTGCGGCGTTGGTAGCTGCTCTATTGCGGTTATGAAGTGGTTTGTCCGGCTTCTTGGCCGTATTGTTCTTTGGTGGAAGGGCCTCATCGTCTAATTCTGGCAGCAGCTTGTGATTTGGATAGCTCTTTGTGTGCCGATTGTCGCCGTACTTTTCTTCAGTGTCTAGCACTTTATTCCATCTGCGATTGAGCGTTTCCTGTGTGGCCTTAAGCCTTTGCTTCTGCTTCTTTAGACTTTTTGCAGTGGCCATAAGCCTTCTGTGGAGGTTATCTCGTTCCAAGCGTGCTTCCGGGATGATGAATGCATCGTCATCCGGACGGTGCTCTTGCCCCGAGGCGGTTTGATGAGTTCGTCCCTCGGGATCATTGTAATCGGGCGTCTGCTCCGAGCTGTGTTCGGCGTGACCTGGCTCATCCTGCTCTGTTGCTGGGTCCATATGGTCGTTGTTGCCTTTAGAGTTGGCTTGGGTGTCGATCTTTCTAGCGTTGTTATCACTATTTTTACTGTTGCTGGAATTGGAGCGGCATCTGCGCCGTCGTTTTGGCTTTTGTCTGGGGGTTTTATCCTCCGGTTTGTCGCTGTCGTCTTCTTTAGGCGTATCCGCCATGTAAATGTCATATGTCGAGGTGGCAGTCCAGCGCCTCGTTGGTTCTGAATCGTCTCCTGCGCCGACGTCCATACCGTCGGTATCATCGGAGTCGAAGTCAAGCATGTCTGATACATCATCGACAATGGCTATGAAGTGGGTGGTGGGTGGGCAACGGATTTCTTCGTCACCTTCTTCCCCCTTGGGCCGGACATAGTTCGTCCAAGAGTCTCCTGAACCCAACTAGATTCGGTGGGCTCGGAGTGCGCGGACTGGAACCTGTAGCCGGATACGAGTCTGGGGGTTCGGTGTCACAGGCTTCCTTGGGGGTGAGGCCTGTGTTCAGCTCTACCGCCGATGAGTGTGCGGCCTCAGGGGCGGGGTCCATCCACCCGTCCTTGGGTGACGCAATCTGCTCCGGATTTAGGTCCGGGGCTCCTGCAGGGGCGATATCCCGGGCATTGTCAGACAACAGGTCTAAGCGTGCTCATCGTGAATGTCCGGCGCTCCTGGTGCAGGCCCAAATCCGTTGAAGATCAAGTCTCTGCAGATATCGGCCGTGTAGTTCAAGTTTTCGAACCTGACCTGGTGGCCAGGGGCTTAGCTGTCGATCTGCTCCAGATGGCCAAGCGAATTGGCCCGCATTGCGAAGCCACCGAATATGAAGATCTGTCTGGGGAGAGAAGTCTCACCCCGGACCATGTTGTTGTTGATTGAAGGGGCCATCAAGCCTTGCAGCGACGACACAGAGGAACTCTCAATGAAAGCACCAATGTCGGTGTCAAAACCGGCGGATCTCGGGTAGGGGGTCCCGATCTGTGCGTCTAAGGCTGATGGTAACAAGAGGCAAGGGACACGATGTTTTACCTAGGTTCAGGCCCTCTCGATGGAGGTAAAACCCTACTTCATGCTTGATTGATATTGATGATATGAGTGTTACAAGAGTTGATCTACCACGAGATCGTAGAGGCTAAACCCTGGAAGCTAGCCTATGATGATTATGATTCTTTCTCTAAGGACTAAACTCTCTGGTTTATATAGACAACGGAGAGGGCTAGGGTTTTCATGGAGTCTGTTACAAAGAAGGAAATATAATATCCGGATCGCCAAGCTTGTCTTCCACGCAAAGGAGAGTCTCATCCGGTCCAACAGTCCGGCCAAGGTATATAGTCCAGCTGTCCGGATACCCCCTAATCCAGGACTCCCTCATCGGGTATAGGCGCCTCCTAGGTCAGCTCTACTGCGGGAGCTGTTTCCTCTTGAGGCTGGGCCCCGTAGCCTCAGGAGAGCAGTGCCTCTGCAGGAGCAACAGGAGCTGCCGCGCCCCTCTGCACCCTTGACCTCGGCGGCCCCAGCATTCCCCTTCTTCTTCGCCACCGGTTGCGGTCTAACATCAAATGAAGATATTAAGCACCACAACGAAATCCAAGAGCAAGGGCAATAAGGAGCACTTACTGGTCCATGGCGACGTAGTTCCTCTTCAGGCCCATGAGCGTCGGCTTGACGGGCGCGGGTGGCGCTGCGTTCTTGGGAGTGGGCGAGCACGCGGCTGGCACCGCACTGGATGGTGGCGGCGAAGCAGGAGCCCTACTCAGGGGAACCAGCGCCGACCTGCCCCTATTTGGGATCACTCGCGTGTGCTTCTTCGAAGGGGTCCCCTCGGATCTTGTGGTGACCCCGGCAGAGTGAGCCAACTCCCTGACCGGGTGCGCACCTGCATCGTCGTCATCGGAGAAGTCGCGGAGGAGGTCGCTCTGCCTCGGAGGAGAGGTCTACCCCTCCCCCTCCTAGGTGGCATTGGAGGAGTGGTCGCCGGAGGACACCTCCACCAGGGTGTTGATACGTCTCCAATGTATCTATAATTTTTGATTGTTCCATGCTATTATATTACCCCTTTTGGATGTTTATGGGATTTATTTTACACATTTACATCATTTTTGGGACTAACCTACTAACCGGAGGCCCAGCCCATATTGCTGTTTTTTTTACCTATTTCAGTATTTCGAAGAAAAGGAATATCAAACGGAGTCCAAACGGAATGAAACCTTTGGGGCGTGATTTTGGAGCGAGCGTGATCATGAAACTTGGAGTGCAAGTCAAGAAGCACCCGAGGCCCCCACAAGATAGGAGGCAGCGCCACCCCTGTAGGGCGCGCTCCCCTCTCTCGTGGGCCCCTTGGGCGGCCACCGACGTACTTCTTCCTCCTATATACACCTACGTACCCGAAAACATCCAGGGGCACCAGGAAACTCAATTTCCACCACAGTAACCTACGTATCATGAGATCTCATCTTGGAGCCTTGCGGCACTCTGCTGGGAGGGAATCAACCACGGAGGGCCTCTACATCAACATCCTTGCCCCTCCGATGAGTTGTGAGTAGTTTACCACAGACCTACGAGTCCATATTTATTAGCTAGATGGCTTCTTCTCTCTTTTTGGATCTCAATACAATGTTCTCCCCCTCTCTTGTGGAGATCTATTCGATGTAAACACTTTTTGCGGTGTGTTTGTCGAGATCCGATGAATTGTGGGTTTATGATCAAGTTTATCTATGAATAATATTTGAATCTTCTCTGAATTCTTTTATGTATGACTGAGTTATCTTTGCAAGTCTCTTTGAATTATCAGTTTGGTTTGGCCTACTAGATTGATCTTTCTTGCCATGGGAGAAGTGCTTAGCTTTGGGTTCAATCTTGCGGTGTCCTAACCCAGTGACAGAAAGGGTTGCAAGGCACGTACTGTATTGTTGCCAACGAGGATAACAAGATGGGGTTTATATCATATTGCATGAGTTTATCCCTCTACATCATGTCATCTTGCTTAATGCGTTACTCTGTTCCTATGAACTTAATACTCTAGATGCAGGCAGGAGTCGGTCGATATGTGGAGTAATAGTAGTAGATATAGGCAGGAGTCGGTCTACTTGTTATGGACGTGATGCCTATATACATGATCATTCCTAGATAATCTCATAACTATGCGCTTTTCTATCAATTGCTCGACAGTAATTTGTTCACCCACCATAATACTTATTCTATCTTGAGAGAAGTCACTAGTGAAACCTATGGGCCCCGGGTTTATCTCTTATCATACTCGCTTTCAATCTACTTTTATTTGCATCTTTACTTTTTGCATCTATATCATAAAATACCAAAAATATATTTATCTTATCTTACTATCTTTATTAGATCTCACTTTACATGAAGTGGCCGTGAAGGATTGACAACCCCTTTATTGCATTGGTTGCGAGTTCTCGGTTGTTTGTGTAGGTGCGTGGGACTTTTGAGGAGCCTCCTCTTGGATTGATACCTTGGTTCTCAAAACTGAGGGAAATACTTACGCTACACTTGCTGCATCACCCTCTCCTCTTGAGGAAAACCAGCATAAGCTCAAGGCGTAGCAAGAAGGATTTCTAAGCGCCATTCTTTGGGAGGTCTTTGCTCAAGTCAAGACATACCAAGTACCCATCACAAACCCATCTCCCTCACATTTACATTATTTGCCATTTGCCTCTCGTTTTCCTCTCCGCCACTTCACCCTTGCCGTTTTATTAGCCCTCTCTTTCCCAATCTCCTCCTCTCTTTTTAAGCTTGCCGTTTTACATTTGCTTGTGTGTTGGATTACTTGTTGCCATGGCGCAAGATAATACCAAATTGTGTGATTTCTCGAATACCAATAACAATGATTTCCTTAGTACTCTGATTGCTCCCCTTAATGATGTTGAGTCTTGTGAAATCAATATTGCTTTGCTGAATCTTGTTATGAAAGATCAATTTGCCGGCCTTCCTAGTGAAGATGCCGCTACTCATCTAAACAATTTTGTTGATTTGTGTGATATGCAAAATAAGTAAGATACAGATAACAATATTGTCAAATTGAAGTTATTTCCATTTTCACTTAGAGATCGTGCTAAAGTTTGGTTTTCATCTTTGCCTAAAAATAGTATTGATTCTTGGAACAAGTGCAAAGATGCTTTTATCTCTAAGTATTTTCCTCCCGCTAAGATCATCACTCTTAGGGCGCTATTATGAACTTTAAAAACTTGATCATGAGCATGTTGCCCAATCTTGGGAAAGAATGAAATTGATGTATAATTGCCCTACTCATGGTTTGAATTTATGGATGATCATACAAACTTTTTATGCCGGTTTGAACTTTGCTTCTAGAAATCTCTTAGATTCGGCCGCGGGAGGCATGTTTATGGAAATAACGTTACGAGATACTACAAAAAATTACTTGATAATATTATGGCTAATTATTCTCAATGGCACACCAAAAGATCTTCTAGCAAAAAAGTGCATGCTATAGAAGAAATCAATGTTTTGAGTGGAAAGATGGATGAACTTATGAAGATGTTTGCTACTAAAAATACTCCTCTTGATCCCAATGATATGCCTTTGTCTTCTTTGATTGAGAATAATAATGAATCTATGGATGTGAATTTGTTGGTAGGAATAGTTTTGGAAACAATGCTTATAGAGGAAACTTTAATGCTGACCGTTCCTAGTAATTCCTCTAATAATTATGAAAATTCCTACAATAATTCTTATGGTAATTTTAATAAGATGCCCTCTGATTTTGAGAATAGTGTGAAAGAATTTATCATTTCTCAAAAGAATTTTAATGCTTTGCTTGAAGAAAAATTGCTCAAAGTTGATGATTTGGCTAGGAACGTTGATAGACTTTCGCTTGATGTTGATTCTATTAAACTCAGATCTTCTCCTCCTAAGCATGATATCAATGAGTCTCTCAAAGTAATGAGAATTTCCATTGATGAGTGTAAGGAAAGAACCGCTAGATTGCGTGCTAAAAGAGATAGCTTTATAAAAGCGTGTTCTTCTAGTTTCCGTGAAAATAATGATGAGGACCTTAAAGTTATTGATGCATCTCCTATTAGATCTATGTTTTGCAATATGAATTTTGATGATTATGGGACCGATGATGAATCAAGTTTGCCTAGAAGGCGTCCCAAGAATTTGGAATCTTTAGATCTTGATGCTAAATTTGGTAAAAGTGAGATTGGAGAATCCTCAACTTCTAATAATATTGAACCTTCTATCTCGGATTTCAAGGAATTTTATTATGATAATTGCTCTTTAATAAGTTGAATTTCCTTGTTGAAATCCGTTGTTAATTCTCCTGATGCTTATAGTCAAAATAAAGCTTTTACCAAACATATCATTGATGCCTTGATGCAATCTTATGATGAAAAACTTAATTTGGAAGTTTCTATACCTAGAAAACTTAATGATGAGTGGGAACCTACTATAAAGATTAGAATTAAAGATTATGAGTGTTTTGCTTTGTGTGATTTGGGTGCTAGTGTTTCCACGATTCCGAAAACTTTATGTGATATTCTAGGTTTCCATGATCTTGATGATTGCTCTTTAAATTTGCACCTTGCGGATTCCACCATTAAAAAACCAATGCGAAGGATCAATGATCTTCTTATTGTTGCAAATAGAAATTTGGTGCCTGTAGATTTTATCGTTCTTGATATAGATTGCAATCTTTCTTGCCCTATTATTCTTGGTAGACCTTTCCTTAGAACGATTGGTGCGATTATCGATATGAAGGAAGGGAACATTAGATTCCAATTTCCCTTAAAGAAAGGCATGGAGCACTTTCCAAGAAAGAAAGTCAAATTACCTTATGAATCTATCATGCGTGCTACTTATGAATTTAGTGCCAAAGATGGCTTTTCGTTAGATCTATCTTTGCTTTTTATGCCTAGCTAGGGGCGTTAAACGATAGCGCTAGTTGGGAGGCAACCCAATTTTCTTTATGTTTTTTTGTTTTTGCTCCTGTTTAGTAATAAATCTTGCATTTACCTTCTGTTTAGATGTGTTTTCATATTTTAATTAGTGTTTGTGCCATGTAGAACCTATAGGATAACCTCGATGATAGTTGATTTGATTCTGCTGAAAAACAGAAACTTTTTGGCATACGAATATAATTTTGTTAAATCACAGGAATGTGCTTTTGCATTGATTCTTTTTATGCTGTTCAATAAACAAATTTTCCAGGACTTTTAGAGTTCCATAAGTTTGCGTTAATTCTGATTACTCTGACTGTTCCGTTTTGACAGATTCTGTTTTTCGTGTGTTGTTTGCTTATTTCAATGCATCTATGGCTAGTAAATTAGTTTATAAACCATAAGGAAGTTGGAATACAGTAGGTTTAACACCAAATTAAATAAAGAATGAGTTCATTGCAGTACCTTATGTGGTGGTTTTGTTTTCTTTCACTAACGGAGCTTATAAGATTTCCTATTCAGTTTTGTGTTGTGAAGTTTTCAAGTTTTGGGTAAAGCTTTTATGGACTATGCAATAAAGGGTGGCAAGAGCCTAAGCTTGGGGATGCCCAAGGAACCCCAAGATATTCAAGAATAGCCAAAAGCCTAAGCTTGGGGATGCCCTGGGAAGGCATCCCCTCTTTCGTCTTCGTTCGTTGGTAACTTTACGTGGAGCTATATTTTTATTCGCCACATGATATGTGTTTTGCTTGGAGCGTCATGTATTATATTAGTCTTTGCTTTTTAGTTTACTAAAATAATCCTTGCTTGTCACGCCCAAGATGCGGCCCTATCCTAAAGGAACTCGAATGTCGCGGCCGATGGGTGGCGCGGCACCTATGGGGCCGGGGCCCCTTTGTGTGTTGATGCAGGCGGAGGCTGCGCGGAGAGCGGTCGAGGCGATGCACGGGGATTTTACCCAGCCGGACGCGATGGTCGCGTAAAACCCTCTGCTGCATTGTGTTGCATTAGATCTTGCTCAAGAATGCGAGCAAGCGGTGGAGTGGTGTGTGAAACCGGCGAATCGAGCGCTAGAGTTGCGGGGTTCGAACCTTCAGTGGCGTGAGTGGCGGTCGTGGAACCCCCTCGTTGTGCATGGGCCTCCTTTTATAGGGCAAGGGTCACCGGCAGTGTCAGCGTGAGTAGAGGGGTAAAAGCGTAAAAGAGGTGGTAGTTGGAGCAGTCTTGGGAGCAGTCAGCTCTGATGCTTTCTACCTACTTTTGTGAGAGGGGACAAGAGCATTAAATGCCGTCGCCGTCGCCCCAAAAGCTCCGCCATTGCGTCTCCTTTCGCCCGGCGTGGCTACCACCGTGGAGTGCCACCGCATTCCTCATGCAGCCTGACCACCCGCCACGCGTCTCTGGAGAAAATTGGAGGCGGCGTGGGCGAGATGAGCTGGAGTGCGGACACGTAGCATAGCTCTCCCGGCAAGTACCTTGCAGGGCCTTATCTTGCGGGCCGGGGGCAGCCGGGCTCTGTGACTTGCCGCTCCCGGGCCCCGCCTTGGTGCAGCGTGGCGAGGCGTGTCTTCTGCGATATGATCTTCTAGTCCTCCCGGCAGGCTCCTCTCGCCGGGGATCTGCAGGAGTAATGTAGCCTTGAGCACAGGAATGGCCTTCGGCAAGCTCCTCTTGCCGGGTCTTGATCTTCTGCCTTGTACACTTTGTTCTTGAATGGCTTGGTGTGGAGGCGGAGATGGTCTCCGGCAAGCATTTGATGGATCTAGCTGTGGGGGCTGGGGCTGCCCATGCACAAGTTAAGTCTTGAGGTACCCCTACCTTAGTCACCGACAGGAGCCCCGGGCTGGGCCATACAGTCTTGGAGCGCTGTTGGGCCAGGCCCAAAGGCGTCTGCAGGCGTCTGAAGCCCAGCGCGTCGAATCCACTTCGCCTCTGCCGCCCTCCCGTGCAGCAGCAGCGTCGATTCTTGGCGTCGTGGGATAGGGCGTGCCACGCCCTTAATGAGGAGGCGGGGCGCCCCTCCCCCACTTCCCCATAAAAGCAGAGAGAAGCGGTAGCGGTTCCCTTCATTGCTTTCATTGCTTCTTCTTCCTCCATGAAAAAACCCTCCTCGCGCTCGCTTCCGCATCTCCTCCGCTGTTTCTTTCGTCCATGGCGCCGTCGGACCCTCATCCCCTTTCCTCGCCGCTGCCGCTATGGCCCGAAGACCGGGAAGGGGAAGGAGAAAGCGGAGGGCACCAAGAAGGAGAAATCGAGCGGCGGAAGAGCTCGCTCAGATCACGGAGGAGAACATTGTCTTCCCTTGTGGCTCGGCGTGGAGCGAACTCTGGGGCAAGTACTTCTTGTTACGGTCCAAGAGGACCTCGGCACATCCTCGGACCAGCGCCCACCGGCCGATCTCATGGACAACTATCCCGGCGGGTACCATTTCTTCGCAGCTTTCTTTCACTGCGGTCTTTGTCCTCCTTTCTCTGAATTCTTACACCATTATGCACATATGGCTTCCACCTTCTCGATTTCACCCCAGCGCCGTCCTCACAATGGCGGTTTCGCTTTATATGTGTGAGAACCGTGGGATCCACCCAAATGTAGCTCTGTTAGGGCATTTCTTTACCCCGAGGCGAGCCCGGCTCCCCCCCTCTCCGGAGGATTTCTTGGGTTTTCCGTCTGAACACGAAGAGGTCGTACTTGCGGGGAGCTCCGCATCAAGTGGGAAGAGTGGGCTTGATGGTCTTTGGATCGTCGAGGACGAGCCGCAGCCTTTCACCGCGCCCGCGCCTCACGCCCATCGGCGGGCAGAGATTGGAAGCGAGCTGGACTCGGCGGCGTCAAGCTCGGCGCTGCCCTCATCCGGATCCCGCCTCCGTCACGCTTGAGGCTGTCCATTACAGCGATGGCGCGAGACTTTCTCCGTCGCCGATCGCCCCCCTCCAAGACAGAAAAAGGCCGGCTGGGAGTATGGCGGCGCGGGGATATAATGAGGCTGCGCCGGGCTGAACTTCAATTTCACGACGCTGGAGCTGAGGGGATGGTCAGGAGCTCTTCATCGACCGGCCCATCGAGTGGTTGAGCTTCCCGGGAGTGGTGCCCCTTTGCAATAACGTGGCGGGATCGTCTCCTCGCCATGATGCCGCGTGTGACTCCCACGGCGTGGGCGTTCATGGATTCCGCTGAGCCGTCGACATCATCAGCTTCTTGACACCCTCGAGGAGGTGGCGAAAAACAGGGCGAGATCCGCGGGCTGACACGGGACACCACGGATCGGAGATCGCGTACATAGCCTCTCGGGCTGAAGAGGGCGCTGCAGCCGCAGCGGCAGGAGAAATCGATTACGCCCGAGGAGGAGGAGGCTGCGGAGAAGTCCTATCAAGCGGAGGCGGCGGAGATCTGCCGGTTCTGAAACTTCCTCCGGCGCTTGCCGGGTCCCTTCTCTGAGGCACTCCGGGATCCACGGAATCGTGGCTGAAATCGCGACAAGCGGTGGCGCTGCCGGAGGGAGCAGAGGCGCCGAGGGAGCCAGGCGCCAAAGGTAAAGGGGTCGCAGCACAGGTGCGAGCCAGTGAGCCAGCCGGCGAGGAGGAGGGGAAACGTCGCGATCGCCGATGATGCCGGCGGGTCCACGGACCTTTATAGCGATGGCGTCTCCTCGTTGTCGGAAACCTCCCGCCTCGTCACGAGCCCCAAGCGATCTCGCTGAAGCGCCTCGCAAGGCTGCGGCGGAGGTAATCATAAGCCCCGGCAGCTGCCAGCTCGCCGGGTAGCGCGAGCTTCCGGGAGTCGAGCCGTGCGGGGGCGACAGCGTACAGATGTGGCGGAGGCGGCCAGCGGGCGAGCCACAGCAAAAGCGCCCGGCGGTCGGGGCCTCCTCGGAGTGGGGCGGCGGCTCTGCCCACTTCTCGGGTTCGACCGTCCACGGGGCGGGTCTTCGCAGCCCCAGGCCGAGGACCGCCAGCGCCGAGAGGGCCTTCGTCTCTGCTCCTCACACCGCGCATCCCAGTGCGGTGCGACTTCTCCGCCTTGGCGAAGGCAGCGAGGAGAACAGGTGAGTCCCCAAGACCTTCATCTTCTTAAATTTCGCCTTGGTCATTCTTGATGCTAATCTTGCTTTTTGTGTTGATTCGGGACCTTAAGCGGCGGGCGGCGAAGAGAGCCAAGGTGCCCGTGGTCGAGATTGCAGACGACTTCGCCCGTCGAGGGCGGAGGCGCTCGGACCGAGTTTGCGGACCAGCGCCGTCGAGGAGCAGCCCTCGGTGCAGCCCCAGCGTAAGTCTGGGTTCCGCACTGCTCGCTTGCGGGTACATCGATAGCTTTATCTTGTCCCAATATCTTGATGTGTTTGTCTTGACTTGCGAGGATGGAGCCGCGCAGCAGGGAGCATCCGGAGGTCGCCCCGAGGGCAGGCAGTCCCTCCATCCCGCCAAGGCGGATTCCCGGCAAGGGAGGCGTCCGACAAGGCGGGTACTCCGCCAAGGCGAGTAGCCCGACGAGGCGGCTACTCCGGCAAGGATGGTTCCCGGCAAGAGAGCCTGCCGCTGAAGACGTCCGCCAAGGTAAGTTCTGCGACTCCGCCTTCTTGGTGTTGCCTCTTTTTGGATATTTGCTTGAACCGCTTTTTGCTTTTTTTTCTTTCTTCTCCTAGATCCTCCCCGGGCGGATGGAGCGGAGGTCGTCGTCGGGGAGGTGGAGGGCGTGCATGGTGGCGGCGATGGTGCTCCTGCTTTGTCGAGGGCGGCGGGAGCCGCCGAACCCTGCGTGCGAAACTGCCTCGGCTTAAGCGCAGCGACCGCGAAGGAGGATGGCAAGCGTACCACCGCCCGGAGGCTGCGGGGCGTCAGCGCTGTGCGGTCGCCGACCCCTCCATTGAAGCGAAGCGGCCCGGCTGCTGCTTGAAGCCCCAGCGGCGTCTTTATCCGATGCCGTGGGCTTCCTCGTCATGGCGCCAGCGGGCGAAGCCTTCGGCGGGAGATCCTCGCCTCCGCGGGTTTGAAGGTCGTCGAGGGCCGGCGGGGCGGCGGGCCCGATGAGAGCTGCTTCACGAGATCTGGCCCTTTACCGGCCGGGCGAGCGGTAACTGCTTCGGGAGGCCCTTGCCGCCAAGGCCGCCGAGGAGATGGGAAAAAGCGGCGGAGCTCGCGCCGCCAATCAAGCTGCTCTCGCGAGGTGTCGGAGGCGCGAGCAGCTTCGCCGGGCAGTATGAAGAGTGGCTGTTGGAGAAAGCCGAGGCTAAGGAGCAGCAGCGGCTCGCCGGGGTGGAGCTGTCCGGCGAGAAGGGAGCTCAACCAGCTAAAGGTCGCCCTCGGCGCCCACGAGAAGACCTCGCCCGCCGGGAGCAAGCCCTTGGCGGGGAGTTGAAGAAGCGAAAGGCTGCTGCGGCCGCGGAGGCTGCCAAGGAGGATCTCGCCGCCAAGGTCGCGCAAGCTGGAGGAGCTGTTGAAGGTGGACTCGGAGAAGATCGCGCGCTCGTCACGGGCGCGAAATTCACCACACCAACTCGAGCTCAGTGCGTCTCGCCGAGAAGGCGACAGTGAAGGCCGCCAAGGATTCCGTCGAGGATCTTGAGCGAAAGTTTCTGTTGATGGACTCGCTTCGGCGCTGCCGGCCCGAAACCAAAGCTGAAGGAAGAGCTCCGTGAGGAAGCGATCCTTAATGGCCGGCATATGAGCAGCCGAGGATTTCCGCCGCATCGTCGAGATATGGACCGAGGCTGGTGTCTTCCATAACCGCCATTGACGAGGAGCTGCTGGCGCTGAAGTTGGAGCACCTCATTTATTCCCGGATCAAACCTCACTCACGGTGCCAAGCTCAGCCTCTTCTTGAAGTCGCGCCAGCTCTCGCCAAATCTGCGGACGAAGAAGATCCCGCGCAGCTCGCCGAGGAGGCGCTGTTGTCTTGTGAGGAACCATGGAGCAGCGTCTTGGCGAAGATCGTATACCGCAACCCGGTATAAACCTCTCCAACGTCCTTCGTAGCTTGCCGCGGCAGCGGACATGGAGGCCTTGAAGGAGCAGGTCGCCCACATCATCGCCAAAGTGAACAAAATCCCGGGATGGAGGCGGCCGCGTAGACTAGGCCTTTTTTATCTTTGTTTCCTTTTGTTGCTGCTGCAGTCGCTATGAACTTATTAGTTACGCGACAAGTTATCCCTTGTAGGATATTTACCTTTATTTCGATCAATGATCGCAGAATCAACTCCTTGTTTTGATTCTCAACTCATGACGCTTCAACCTTATGCTTCTAGGAAAGACTTGCGGCAAGGGGCAAGGTCTTACCGACAAGCAACCTTGCATGACGGTCGCAACACACTTAACTTGCGAGTCGACTCGAGCGCAAGATAAAGGCACGGCTGTCCGTCGGTAGGTTCCTCCGACACAGGTTTTCCATACAAGGTGTGGTTGTTCAAGGAAGGCAATCTCAAAATTTAAAATTTTGAGCTGCATAAATCCGACAACTTAGCTTTCGTGACTGCGCGTTCTCCGTGAGCTTCTCTTTCTTGAACAGCACTTGGAGTGCTTGGTTCATCCTTCATTTCCTCCCCGGCAAACTTGTGCGGGAGGAACATTTCTTTGCTTAAGAAATAAGGAGAAAAAGAAGAGAGCAGACACGTAGCTTTTGGCGTGCTATTGCTTGTCGGACATGCGTGCCATACGAAAAAGATGCCAAGTAACTCATGCAAATAACAAAGAAGAGCATGGAAAAAAGGCAAATAACGCGAGGCACGGAAACTTTATTGCTGCGGGTCTGCGCCCGGCTTTGTACAAAGGGTTACATGCAGCGGCGGCAAAGCTTTTGTACAAAAGGTGGTTGCGGGCGGATCACGGCAACCGCGCCTTATGGGTAAAACTTGCGAAGATGCTCTATGTTCGGGAGTTACTCATGGCGAGCCTTCTTGGTCTCGAGTCGGACGGCGCGGGTCTCGTGACTTGTCTCACCCGATAAGGGCCTTCCCGCCGGCGTCAACTTGTTGGAATTCTTGGCGGACTGAACACGCCGAAGAACAAGGTCGCCTTCCTCGAGGCTCTGGCTTTGACCTTGCGGCTATGGTAGCGGCGCAAGGCTTGCTGGTATCGAGCAGCTCGTCTGCAGCACGAGGCGTCCCTCCTCGAGGAGCAATCGTCATCTTATCGCGATTGCTCTTGCTCAAGCTCATCATAGCGAGCACTCGAGGAGATCCGTATCTGAGTTCCGTGGGGAGAAGCGCTTACGCTCCATAGACTAGAGCAAAGGGTGTGCGCCGGTGGCTCGGCTTGGTGTCGTTCGATTGACCAAGAGCCGCGGCAGCTCCTCTATCAATTTCTTCCGCACTTGCGCAGCCTGTCGAAAGTTCTTGTCTTGAGCCAGCAGCACTTCCGCGTGGCCCTTTACGCTTGACCGTTGCTCCTTGGGTGAGCAGCGAGTTTAAACAGACCTTGGCGCCAAGGTCTTGGACATATTGCATGAAGGTGCGGCTGGTGAATTGTGTACCGTTATCGGTGATAATCCGGTTGGGGATCGAAGCGGCATACAATCGACTGAAGAACTTATTCTTGTTGTCTTGTCACCTTTCTCACTGGCTCTACTTCGGCCACTTTGTGAACTTGTCATTGCTACGTACAAGTACTCAAAGCCCCGACGGCAGGGGAAGGGGCGAGGATGTCGAGCCCCAGACCGAAGGGCGGGATAAAGGGATTGTTTGGAGAGCTTGAGCTGGCTGATGAATTTGCTTTGCATGGGCCGACACGCCGCGCTTGGTTACTAGTGCAGTTGCATCTGGAGGGCTTCTTGCCAAAGAACCCTTGCCGGAAAGCTTTTCGGCAAGTGCCCTTGCGCCAATGTGGTGGCGCAGATGCCTCCGTGAACCTCCGCCAACAGCTGTTGTCCATCTTCCCTAGAGATGCACTTCAATCGACACCATTGAGCCTTCTTACATGCAGCTCGTTGTCCACGAACTGGTACATACTTATTTGTCTGGTTATCTTTTCTATCTCTTGAGGTCGTCGGGAAGTTCTCCGGTTTGCGAAGCAGACGATCTGCTGCGCCCATGCGGAGCAGGGGCTCGGCGACAAGGACTAAAGGCATGAGGGCGCTGCGGGAACCTTCGCTTCTCGGCAGAATCTCTGGCTCCGCTGGGCTGAAGGTTCCCCGGCAAGCTTGTCGGGGCAAGGCTTGTCGGGAACACTTGCTTCGATCGCACAGATCCGATGATCGGCGGGAGCAGATTGTTCCTCAGCGCTCTGGAGGTTGATCCTGGGGACCTTGGCGGCGGCCTCAGGGAGGTCCGCCGGCAAGTAGTCGCCGGATATCAACTTTCTCTTCTTGGACTGCCCAATCGATGGCGCAACGGAGGGTTGAGTCAGCTTGAGCAAGAAGGTCCCTGGTTCCACAGGTAACTTCATAGAAGCACACTTTGAAAGGCCGTCTGCGATTTCATTCTGAGCTCTCGGAATGTGTTCCATCTGCAGACCTTCAAAGTGCTCCTCAAGCTTCCTCACTTCATCTACATAGGCTTCCATCAAAGGGCTCGATAGTTCTTGTTAACTTGCGGACCACCTGGGAATCCCCCATACGATCGGTTCTTGATCCCAAGCTCGGCCGCAATCCACGAGGCGGCAAGCAAACCCTCGTATTCAGCGGTGTTGTTTGTCGCTTGCTCTCTTGGAAAGTGCATCTGGATAACATACTTGAGGTGCTCCCGGTTGGCGCGATGATTACGCCTTGGCACGGCGCCTTGTAGGAGAAGGCACCATCGAAGTACATTACCCATTCACTCGTCGCTCCTTGTGCGGGTGTACTTGTTTCTTGAACTTCTTCATCGGTGTTGGGGTCCACTCTGCTATAAATTCTGCGAGCCCGGCTCTGTATGGTTGAAATACTTTCAAACTTGAGTCGAGCTCGACAACTCCGGTGCCCACTCAACGATCCTGCTGTTGCTTACAGGTTGTGCAATATCCTCTTGGTGGGAAGCGAGTGACCACTTGTTATCTCGTGTGCTTGGAAGTAATGGCGCAGCTTTCTTGAGGCCATGAGAAGGCGAAAAGCAACTTTGTACACGAGTATCTTGATCGGCTCCTGGAGAAGGGAGCTTACAAAATACACCGGACGCTGCACCATCTTTTCCGCACCTCACCTTGCTCCTGCTTGCAGGCTGTCCTCGCCGGGCTTATTGCGCTCAGAGAATGCGCTTGTCGGATGGAGCACGAGCCGTCCTTGCGGACTTAGAGCTCGATAAGCGCGTCTTTCGGCGACATCGTAGCAGCTCGAGGATAGGCGCTTGCGGGGCGAGGGGGCGGGGGCGGCGGTGCGAGGGGCGGATATACTCGGGTCCCTACGGTGTTAGGGGAGCGAGAACCTGCCTCGACCTCTTCGCTTTACTCATGCATGGACAGCAGTCCGGGCGTCCTTGAGCCCCTGCTTGCTCTTGCCCGGTGGCGGATACCACCTTCTCGTGGTGTGGCGCCGCTGAGCTGCTATATCTTTGGAGGGGCCGCGGATCTCTGAGGCGGCGCGGTCCTCCGTCACATCCACAGATCTGGTGGCACATGGCGCCCTCGCCGGTGTCCACCCTTCCACCAGCGTCTCCTCCGCTGCCGTTGGCTCCGGTGGAAGCGGGGAAAACGGAGATGGGTCCGCGACCCTCGAAGCTCTCGTCTTGGGACCATGGCGTAGTTGTCGATGAAGCTGCTGATGAAGTGGAGAGGTTGATGAAGAGTCTTTGGCCTTGACGCGGATCAGGTTCGCACAACCTCGGCGCCCCTACTGGCGCGCCCGAGATGTCATGACGATGGGTGGCGCGGCACCTATGGGGCAGGGCCCCTTGTGTGTTGATGCAGGCGGCGGAGGCTGCGGAGAGCGATCGGCGATGCGCGAGGATTTTACCCAGCTTTGGGCGCGATGGTCGCGTAAAACCCTCTTGCTGCATTGTGTTGCATTAGATCTTGCTCAAGAATGCGAGCAAGCGGTGGAGTGGTGTGTGAAACCGGCGAATCGAGCGCTAGAGTTGCGAGGGTTCGAACCTTCACTGTGAGTGGCGGTCGTGGAACCCCTCTCGTTGTGCATGGGCCTCCTTTTATAGGGCAAGGGGTCACCGGCAGTGTCAGCGTGAGTAGAGGGTAAAAGCGTAAAAGAGGTGGTAGTTGGAGCAGTCTTGGGAGCAGTGCAGACTCGATGCTTTCTACCTACTTTTGTGAGAGGGGACAAGAGCATTAAATGCCCGTCGCCGTCGCCCCAAAAGCTCCGCCATTCGTCTCCTTCGCCCGCGGCGCGGCTACCACCGTGGAGTGCCACCGCATTCCTCATGCAGCACAGCCACCCGCCACGCGTCTCTGGAGAAGGCTGGAGGCGACGCGTGGGCAGATGAGCTGGAGTGCGGGCACGTAGCATAGCTCTCCCCGGCAAGTACCTTGCCGGGGCCTTGATCTTGCCGGGCCCGGGGGCTTGTCGGGCTCTGTGACTTGCCGCTCCCCGGGCCCCCGCCGGGGCGCGCGCGGCGCCGAGGCGTGTCTTCTGCGATATGATCTTCTAGTCCTCCCGACGAGCTCCTCTCGCCGGGGATCTGCAGGAGTAATGTAGCCTTGAGCCTGGAATGGCCTTCCCGGCAAGCTCCTCTTGCCGGGGTCTTGATCTTCTGCCTTGTACACTTTGTTCTTGAATGGCTTGGTGTGGAGCGGAGATGGTCTCCGGCAAGCATTTGATGGATCTAGCTGTGGGGAGCTGGGGCTGCCCGTGCACAAGTTGGGGTACTGAGGTACCCCTACCTTAGTACACCGACATCGAAGGTCCCACCAAGGATAGAAGCGCATCTTGAAGACGCTTTTGCAAGGTGGATATCATTACATCAACATTACATAATACATAGGGATACATAGATAAGGCATACAATGCCACACAAATACAACATCATCTTACAAAAGAGCACCATCCGACTACGGATGAAACACAAATAGAAACTCAAACGACATCCACCCTGCTAGCCTAGGCTGCCGACCTAGAACCTATCCCCTGATCGAAGAAGAAGCAGAAGAAGAACTCCAAAACAAGCAAGCATCGCTCTCGCGTCATTATCATCTCAAAACGTGTACCTGCAACTATTGTTGTAGTAATCTGTGAGCCACGAGGACTCAGCAATCCCATTACCATGGGTATCAAGACTAGCAAAGCTTAATGGGAAAGGAAGGGGTAAAGTGGTGAGGTTGCAGCAGCGGCTAAGCAAATATGGTGGCTAACATACGCAAAAGAGAGCGAGAAGAGAGCAAACGGAACGGTCGTCAACTAGTAATGATCAAGAAGTGATCCTGAACACCTACTTACGTCAAACATAACCCAGAAACCGTGTTCACTTCCAAGACTCCGCCGAGAAGGGACCATCACGGCTTCACACGCGGTTGATGCGTTTTAATTCGGATCTGGTGTCAAGTTATCTACAACCGGACATTAACAAATTCCCATCTGCCACATAACCGCGGGCACGGCTCTCGAAAGTTTATACCCTGCAGGGTGTCCCAACAGCCCATGATAAGCTCTACTTAATCGACGAAGGATATACCTTCTCCCAGGAAGACCCGATCAGTCTCGGAATCCCGGTTTACAAGACATTTTGACAATGGTAAAACAAGACCAGCAAGACTGCCCGTTGCGCCGACGTCCCAATAGGAGCTGCACATATCTCGTTCTCAGGGCAACACCGGATAAGCTAAGCGTACAGGTACCGACGTAACCCAAGTTGCCAAGGGAAGGTCCCGCACGGTGCTCTAGTTTGGACCAACACTTAGACAAGCATTGGCCCGGGAGGGCTATAATAAAGATAACCCTTGGGTTAATTACTCCCAAGGCAAAAGTAGGTGGTGGTGAGGCAAATGGTAAAACCAAGGTTGGGCCTTGCTGGAGGAGTTTTTTTCAAAGCGAACTGTCAGGGGGCTCCCATAAATCACCCGACCGCGTAAGGAACGCGAAATCCGGGAACATAACACCGGTATGACGAAAACTAGGGCGGCAAGAGTGGAACAAAACACCAGGCATAAGGCCGAGCCTTCCACCCTTTACCAAGTATATAGGTGCATTAATAATATATATAAGAGATATTGTGATATCCCAACATAATCCTGTCCACCATGGAGCAATCTTCAACTTCACCTGCAACTAGCAACGCTATAAGAGGGGCTGAGCAAAAGCGGTAACATAGCCAAGCAACGGTTTGCTAGGAAGGGTGTCAAAGGTTAGAGGTTCATGGCAATTTGGGAGGCTTGAAGAGAAAATGATAGGTAACGCAGCATAGCGATAGAACGAAGCAACTAGCATAGCAATGATAGTAGTGAGATCCAGGGTAGCGGTCATCTTGCCTGAAATCCCGCAAGGAAGAAGAACGAGTCCATGAAGAAGACGAATGGGAGTAGACGAGCGAATCCTCACAATCGCAACATTACCGGAACTAAGAAGCAACACCGGAAAGAAACAAACAACATGGTAAATGCACAAGCATAAACATGGCACGATGCACAAACAAGTATGATGCATGTTCGGTTTAATAAGGCATGGCATGGCAAAGTGCAACAAACAATACTACAAGTTAAGTGGAGCTCAATATGCAACGAGTTACATATTAACAAAAGTCCACATCGATTATTTAGTTCTCTCTCATTATAAGCTACTCAACAATATTAAATGTTATTAAACATGGAAAGGGGTGAAGCATAATTGAGCTAACTATTTAGGCAAGTTTAAATGAGGCCGGAACAACAAACAACAATTCCGAAAAATCCCCATATGTCATTTAGCAATTTTAAAGCATGCAACAATTTTAAACATTTTAAATGTTGTTATCATGATGCGGATGACATATTCAAGTTTTATGCAAATGTTGTTATCATGATGAGTATGTTATGAAGCATTTGGTCACCATCGCGGAAAAAAAAGGGTGCCACGGCGGTGAAACGGAAATGGTGCCACGGCAACATATCGGTTCCGATAGCTCATAGAGATACCAGTGCAAAAAGGAAGCGTGCGGATGTGTGGAACACACAAGAGATGGGGAGTGATCCCGGATACCGGGTGTCCCACATGTCGGTGGCATGGCAAAAGAGGGGCATCACAGGCGACAATTTGATCACGGTGCAAACACGGACATCTCATTCAACACATGCATTCGGTGGTCGTCTCGGCTGTTATACCTTCGGAGCGTGCATTTTCGGGGCAGAACGAGTTCAACGAAGGAGGTAGCGGTACACGGGCCGTAGTGGAAGTAGTCGTTCTCGCGGCGGTAGTGGAAGTAGTGGTTCACGGACATCGTGGAAGTAGTCGTTCACGGCTACGGTAGAGGTACTCGCGATCTTGGCAACGGTAGTTGTTCACGGTTCGTAGACGTTCGGGTAGAGGTACTTGGCGCATCATCGGGGTACTTGGCAAAATCTTGGAGAAGATGCTTGACGGTCCGGGTATGGGTCTTGGCGGTCTTGGCGACTCCAAGTGGCACCAGGTACACGACCACGGTCAACCCCAATGAGTGTACAGAGGCAAAACTTGTGAATCGAAGGTGTACTTGGCGATTCCTCGATCGAGGAAATTGGCAACAACAAAAAGGGAAGAAATGTCTTGAACCCGACGCCGACAGGGACAGCTTGAGGACTCAACACGGCAGCAGGGACACGAGGTCTGGACGATGTCGGGAGGCGCGATGGTGGCGGCGAGCCAACTCAATCCGGACGGATCCGGGCGCGAAGGTGGCGGGGAGGCAACCGGCGAGACCGTAGGAGCTCCTGTGCATCACGAGGAGCACGCCTCCTAGTGGCTTGCGGGTGCTGTAGGAGGGAGGCGCGGGGTCGCGAGGCCGAGGTAGGGGCTCGGCAGTGGCGAACTTGGCGAAGCAGGGGAGGTCCGGGGCGCCGAGAACCACGGCGGTGGGGAGGATCCTGCCGGAAAAAGGTCGGGGAAGACGCAATGATGGGGTCGTGAGAGCGGTGCATGGGCGACGGGGCCGTCGGAGGAGGCTCGCATGGAGGGCGACGCTCGGCAGCGGGGCCAGCAGCAGACAACCGCGGAGGCCGAGGCCGGCGGAGGTGCGGCGCAGGGCGGCAACGCAGGGCAGCAGGCTGCTGGCTCGAGTGGCACGCGGCCATGGCAAGGAGGCAGGGAAGAAGGCTAGGGTGTTGGGACGGGAGGAGCGGCACGGCTCCGGGGTAACCGGCGAGCTGCGGGCGGCCGGCTCGAGGAGGTGGAGAGGCGCAACGCACGATGGGGAACGAGGGGAGGAAGAGAGGCTGTGAGGGAGATGTGGATCGAGCAGGGGAGAGGCTAGGGTCAGGAAGGGCACGGTTGGGCCAAGGCCATGGGCCTAGGGATTTGGTGGGCTGGCTGCATCTCTCTCTCTAAACTCTTAGCAGAGAAGGAAAAAAGAGGAGAAGAAAAGAAAGGCTAGGAGGAGAGTTTGGGCATGGGGATTATTTTCCCGAACTCGCAAAAATGAGCTCGATCCAGGAAAATAAAAGAGGCATGATTGAAAGATGTAAATTCAAACTCATTTGAATTTAGTTCAAATGGGTTTGAACTAGGACTTGGTAAAAGGAAGGTCCAAAAATGTCGGATTTTTGGTGGAGCTCCGAAATATGATGAAAGAATATATGGCAAGGTTGGAGACCAAGAATTAAGATAACAAAGGCATTGGGATATTTTGCAAGTGTGTTATGGTGAATTCCAAATTAATGAAATATTTAAAATAGCTCCATAAATATTAGGAGGATATGTTATAAAGAGAAATCACCATGTGAATTCCCTCGATTTAAATAGATCAAAAGATCTATGCAATTTATTAGTTGAGTTGAGATGCAAAGATTAATGACATGATGGCATGATGACATGATGCAATGCAAAAATAAAAGAGCAAGCATAAATGAAACACATGGTTGATCATGAAAATATGGAAGTCTTCTGAAGCGTCGGTCTCGGGGCGTTACAACACTCCACCACTACAAGAGGATCTCGTCCCGAGATCTAGGATGGCACCGGAGAGAAACGGAAGAGGAAGAGAGGAGGTAGAACTAAGTTGCTTCTTCGACAAAATAGTGAAACCAAAGAACCTTAAGAGATTGAAAAGTTGAAAGAAAGAACACAACGAAGTTGAACACAATTGAGAGCACCGCGGTAGAAAATAGAAACAAGGAACACCATGTGAACCTTGGAGGTTGCAAAGCTATGAATGACAAGTACAATGGACAAGAAGGAATTGGAACCACTCTGGTTGAAATGAGAGGCAAAACTTGATATGATGAAAGAACTTGAATGAGAACACAACACTCCGGTTAAATGGATAAGCAAGAAAATAACATGATCTTGACAAAACGAGATGATGGGTCAACGAGAGCAACAACACAATGCCTCCGGAAGAAAGAATAGAAGATAGGTCATTGGAATAACAGAATGGAGAAGAAAATGCCAACTTCTGCCACAAATGAGTTTGGAAAGCACCCTTCCAAGAAGGTTAAAACGGGGTTGTTGGAAAACCAACAACGAAACGAATAAGCTTGTAGTGGGCTCATGGAAAACATCTCAAAATTGAGGCAAAATTCTGCAACTACGGAAACAAATAATATAATTGATAACACCGACGAGATGAAAAATTTCTTCCATCAAGATGATAGAGAGATAACTTGGATCATTGATAAGCACCACAAAAGCAACATTCCTTAGGGAAGGCTTTAGGTGAAATATGACACAAGATAACTCCAACAACGAGGTTGATGGTTGAAAAGATCTCTTGAACAAAGAGAAAATGATGGATTTAAATATCTCATTCTTAACAACTTGCGAATCATGAAACACGAAGTGAAATTGTCAAGAATGACATTAGACCACCTCAAAAGGTAGAAAGAATTGCACTTTGGGATGCACGATGAAGAATGCTTGAACTCCTCAAAACAAAACATGTGTTGAGCACCATGTTTAATTTTTGAGTATAGCTTGGCTGATCTTAACTTCAAGAGAAATCTTGAAGAACAATTGAAGAATGAAAAGAATCCTTGACGAACCACCATGTAGAGCCTCCATGAAGAACTCCGGTGATAAAAGGATGATAGAAAGAAAGAGAAGTTGAAAACACATGGTGAAGCCTTGCGATGATTTAGATGGAGCTTCGCGACGAGATAATGCGGAAAACTTGGAACTCCGAAAAAGGAAAAGATGAAACACTAGAACCGAGAATTACTTCATCATGAACAATCTCCGGAAGAAAAGAATTGAATCACCTCGAGGAAATAATAATAAGATTTATTGTATGCTTATCCTTCATCAAATTAAATTGATGACAAGCAATGGATTTGGCATACTACTTGGTCCCGTAGAAAGAATTAAAAGAGATATAGCGCGAACTTGAGAAGGTATTGATGGAACCACCGATGGGATTAAAAAGAACGAATGAATTGATATGATAACAAAGGAAGTGAAATCTTGAACAAACCACCGTAAAAATTGGAAAAGAGAGTAGCAAGGGCACAATTCGCTGGAAAGAATTTGAAAACGAATGACGATACTTGAAGGGATTTAGATACATGAGAACAAAGAGAACATGAACTGATTAGAGGATATTTCAATGATTCACCGGTAAGATTTGGAGAACGATAGCTAAACGCTGAGAATGAAGAATTATGACCTGATGGCCTTCGAAGGAAAGAAATGGTAACAACTCAAGAAATGCTCCGGTTGGGTGGAAAGAATTCCCACAATCGAAAACAATTATGAGAGGATGGCATCAAACTTGAACTACGCATACGGGTAAGGATTTAAGAGGAACTCTTCTTCGGTCTTCAAAAGTTGAGAATGATGCTGAGAAAGAACACCAAAATTGTTGAGATACTCCGGGAGAATGAAAAGAGGAAAGGTTGAGCCTAAGATGAAAAGAATTTGAAAACGACCTTGGAGAAGGCATGTGACTGATGAAAATTCATTCTTACATCAAACTTGGAAAAGAATTTGGGATAGCTCCGGAATAATCAGAAGAGTCAGGTAAGATCCTGGGAAAAGACATGTGGGTTAGGGCCCACTGAAAAGGAACACCGTTGAAATGATTTTAAAGAGAGATTGCACCGATTGAATTAAATGGCTTGAATAAGATAACAATCTCCAAATAGCTTGAACGGATTAAGAATGGAAACACAGATCTTCTGAGATATCTTCAACACTCTGGAACAAATGAATAGCAGGAGGTGAGTGATTGAGAGGTGCACCGGCATGAGAAAGCATTTGACACGAGGAAAGGAATATGATCAACACTGAAAGCTTGAATTGAATCCACCGGAGAAGAAAAAAGAACGAAGGATGATGAACTTGAAGCTCCGTTAGTATCTTCCTGAGAATCACCGGATAAGAACGTTGATGAAAAGGAATGGAGAGACTTCCCATCAATAAAATGGATACCCGGTTAAGAAATCTGAGTCTTTGAAGAAAAAGGGTGGGAGGGCGGGAAAACAAAGACAACTTGGGACCAATGAAACAAACACCGTTGAGAAAACTTAGAATTGATCTTGCGGATGGGGAGAATGATGGGATCATCTCGAAGAGAAGCGCACTGGTTGGAAAAGAATTAACATGACAACCTCAATGATCAAAAAGGATTAGTATTCACATAGCAATATGAAAACACCGTTTAGGAAAGGTATGGAATCAACACTTGACTTCGAAGCAACTCGAATACCACAAATAAAACAAAACAAAGGATTTGGCTTGCAGAATAGGCCGGAACAAATACATATGATAGAGATTTACCCAATCCCATATCATGCATTTGTCGGAAAGATATTCTAGGAGCTACTAGAATTCCCACCTATAAACTCCCGAAACTTTCTGGTTATGCAATCTGGTATTGGGGATACAGGGGAAGCAATATATCTCACCCAAACTAACAATCCCTACATCCAAGCTGTATCCATCCGTCAACACATAACCAAGAAAACTCCGGAAATCGTGTACCTCAACCTTCGAAGAGCATCCGTTATACGAGCTATGGCAATACTCCCGAACTCCCCAGTACTGGGTGACGTCGAGGTTATCTCACCAACAACTGCATAAAAGAGATTTTCGATGTCGGCAAAACTCGGTATTCGAGCGCAGCGATAAAATTATGGCGACAACACCTCAGAGCTCAACTCCCCGGGACACTGCCACAACCCCTAAATGACAGGAGGCACCAAGAACAATGTTCTCGTCATAAGAATATCGGAACGATCCCAAGGTACCCGCGTAATCCTAAAAAAATTTAGTGAAATTTGAGGAGAGGAAAGACAAAACATCTACGTCAGGAGGCCTCACCAGAGCGACGAAGGGACTGAGGAGATAAAAGAATCCTACTCTCCAATATATATAATCCTAAGACTCAAAATAGTTTTCTTCTAGACTCAACAACGGCCAACAATCAAGGGGGCTCCTATGGTCGGTCTTGGCTCTGATACCAACTTATCACGCCCAAGATGCGGCCCTATCCTAAAGGAACTCGAAGGTCCCACCAAGGATAGAAGCGCATCTTGAAGACGCTTTCGCAAGGTGGATATCATTACATCAACATTACATAATACATAGGGATACATACATAAGGCATACAACGCCACACAAATACAACATCATCTTACAAAAGAGCACCATCCGACTACGGATGAAACACAAACAGAAACTCAAACGACATCCACCCTGCTAGCCCAGGCTGCCGACCTGGAACCTATCCCCTGATCGAAGAAGAAGCAGAAGAAGAACTCCAAAACAAGCAAGCATAACTCTCGCGTCATGATCATCTCAAAACCTGTACCTGCAACTGTTGTTGTAGTAATCTGTGAGCCACGAGGACTCAACAATCCCATTACCATGGGTATTAAGACTAGCAAAGCTTAATGGGAAAGGAAGGGGTAAAGTGGTGAGGTTGCAGCAGCGGGTAAGCAAATATGGTGGCTAACATACGCAAAAGAGAGGAAGAAGAGCAAACGGAACGGTCGTCAACTAGTAATGATCAAGAAGTGATCCTGAACACCTACTTACGTCAAACATAACCCAGAAACCATGTTCACTTCCCAGACTCCGCCGAGAAGGGACCATCATGGCTTCACACGCGGTTGATGCGTTTTAATTCGGATCTGGTGTCAAGTTATCTACAACCGGACATTAACAAATTCCCATCTGCCACATAACCGCGGGCACGGCTCTCGAAAGTTTATACCCTACAGGGGTGTGCCAACTTAGCCCATGATAAGCTCTCGCGATCAACGAAGGATATACCTTCTCCCAGGAAGACCCGATCGGTCTCGGAATCCCGGTTTACAAGACATTTCGACAATGGTAAAACAAGACCAGCAAGACCGCCCGATGCGCCGACATCCCGATAGGAGCTGCACATATCTCGTTCTCAGGGCAACACTGGATAAGCTAAGCATACAGGTACCGACTTAACCCAAGTTGCCAAGGGATGGTCCCGCACGGTTCTCTAGTTTGGACCAACACTTAGACAAGCATTGGCCCGGGGGGGCTATAATAAAGATGACCCTTGGGTTAATTACTCCCAAGGGAAAAGTAGGTGGTGGTGAGGCAAATGGTAAAACAAAGGTTGGGCCTTGCTGGAGGAGTTTTATTCAAAGCGAACTGTCAGGGGGGTCCCATAAATCACCCGACCGCGTAAGGAACGCAAAATCCGGGAACATAACACCGTTATGACGAAAACTAGGGCGGCAAGAGTGGAACAAAACACCAGGCATAAGGCCGAGCCTTCCACCCTTTACCAAGTATATAGGTGCATTAATAATGTATATAAGAGATATAGTGATATCCCAACATAACCCTGTCCACCATGGAGCAATCTTCAACTTCACCTGCAACTAGCAACGCTATAAGAGGGGCTGAGCAAAAGCGGTAACATAGCCAAGCAACGGTTTGCTAGGAAGGGTGTCAAAAGTTAGAGGTTCATGGCAATTTGCGAGGCTTGAAGAACAAATGATAGGTAACGCAGAATAGCGATAGAACGAAGCAACTAGCATCGCAATGATAGTAGTGAGATCCAGGGTAGCGGTCATCTTGCCTGAAATCCCGCAAGGAAGAAGAACGAGTCCATGAAGAAGACGAACGAGAGTAGTCGAACGGATCCTCACAATCGCAACATTACCGGAACTAAGAAGCAACACCGGAAAGAAACAAACAACATGGTAAATGCACAAGCATAAACATGGCACGATGCACAAAAAAGTATGATGCATGTTCGGTTTAATAAGGCATGGCATGGCAAAGTGCAACAAACAATACTACAAGTTAAGTGGAGCTCAATATGCAACGAGTTACATATTGACAAAACTACACATCGATTATTTAGTACTCTCTCGTTATAAGCTACTCAACAATATTAAATGTTGTTAAACATGGCAAGGGGTGAAGCAAAATTGAGCAAACTATTTAGGAAAGTTTAAATGAGGCCGGAACAACAAACAACAATTCCGAAAAATCCCCATATGTCATTTAGCAATTTTAAAGCATGCAACAATTTTAAACATTTTAATGTTGTTATCATGATGCGGATGACATATTCAAGTTTTATGCAATTTTTTATGAAAATGTTGACATGAGCATGTTATGAAGCATTTGGTCACCATCGCGGAACAAAAAGGGTGCCATGGTGGTGAAACGGAAATGGTGCCACGGCAACATATCGGTTCTGATAGCTCATGGAGATACCAGTGCAAAAAGGAAGCGTGTGGATGTGTGGAACACACAAGAGATGGGGAGTGATCCCGGATACCGGGTGTCCCACATGTCGGTGGCATGGCAAAAGAGGGGCATCACAAGCGACAATTTGATCACGGTGCAAACACGGACATCTCATTCAACACATGCATTCGACGGTCGTCTCGGCTATTATACCTTCGAAGCGTGCATTTTCGGGGCGGAACGAGTTCAACGAAGGAGGTAGCGGTACACGGGCCGTAGTGGAAGTAGTCGTTCTTGCGGCGGTAATGGAAGTAGTGGTTCACGGACGTCGTGGAAGTAGTCGTTCACGGCGACGGTAGAGGTACTCGCGATCTTGGCAACGGTTGTTGTTCACGGTTCGTAGACGTTCGGGTAGAGGTACTTGGCGCATCGTCGGGGTACTTGGCAAAATCTTGGAGAAGATGCTTGACGGTCCGGTTATGGGTCTTGGCGGTCTTGGCGACTCCAAGTGGCACCAGGCACACGACCATGGTCAACCCCAATGAGTGTATAGAGGCAAAACTTGTGAATCGAAGGTGTACTTGGCGGTTCCTCGATCGAGGAAATTGGCAACAACAAAAAGGGCAGAAATGTCTTGAACCCGAGGCCGACAGGGACAGCTTGAGTAGTCAACACGGCGGCAGGGACACGAGGTCTGGACGATGTCGGGAGGCGCGATGGTGGCGGCGGGCCAGCTCAATCCGGACGGATCCGGGTGCGAAAGTGGCGGGGAGGCAACCGGCGAGACCGTAGGAGCTCCTGTGCATCACGAGGAGCACGCCTCCTAGTGGCTTGCGGGTGCTGCAGGAGGGAGGCACGAGGTCGCGAGGACGAGGTAGGGGCTCGGCAGTGGCGAACTTGGTGAAGCAGGGGAGGTCCGGGGCGTCGGGAACCACGGCGGTGGAGAGGATCCTGCCGGAAAAAGGTCGGGGACGGCGCAATGATGGGGTCGTCGGAGCGGTGCATGGGCGACTGGGCCGTCGGAGGAGGCTCGCGTGGAGGGCGACGCTCGGCAGCGGGGCCAGCAGCAGACTACCGCGGAGGCCGAGGCCGGCGGAGGTGTGGCGTAGGGCGGCAACGCAGGGCAGCGGCCTGCTGGCTCGAGTGGCACGCGGCCATGGCAAGGAGGCAGGGAAGAAGGCTAGGGCGCTGGGACGGGAGGAGCGGCGCGGCTCCGGGGTAACCGGCGAGCTGCGGGCGGCCGGCTCGAGGAGGTGGAGAGGCGCGGCGCACGATGGGGAACGAGGGGAGGAAGAGAGGCTGTGAGGGAGATGTGGATCGAGCAGGGGAGAGGCTAGGGTTAGGAAGGGCATGGTTGGGCCAAGGCCATGGGCCTAGGGATTTGGTGGGCTGGCGGCATCACTCTCTCTAAACTCTTAGCAGAGAAGGAAAAAAGAGGAGAAGAAAAGAAAGGCTAGGAGGTGAGTTTGGGCATGGGGATTATTTTCCCGAACTCACAAAAATGAGCTCGATCTAGGAAAATAAAAGAGGCATGATTGAAAGATGTAAATTCAAACTCATTTGAATTTAGTTCAAATGGGTTTGAACTAGGACTCGGTAAAAGGAAGGTCCAAAAATGTCGGATTTTTGGTGGAGCTCCGGAATATGATGAAAGAATATATGGCAAGGTTGGAGACCAAGAATTAAGATCACAAAGGCATTGGGATATTTTGCAACTGTGTTATGGTGAATTCCAAATTAATGAAATATTTAAAATAGCTCCATAAATATTAGGAGGATATGTTATAAAGAGAAATCACCATGTGAATTCCCTCGATTTAAATAGATTAAAAGATCTATGCTATTTATTAGTTGAGTTGAGATGCAAAGATTAATGACATGATGGCATGATGACATGATGCAATGCAAAAATAAAAGAGCAAGTATAAATGAAACACACGGTTGATCACGAAAATATGGAAGTCTTCTGAAGCGTCGGTCTCGGGGCGTTACAACACTCCACCACTACAAGAGGATCTCGTCCCGAGATCTAGGATGGCACCGGAGAGAAACGGAAGAGGAAGAGAGGAGGTAGAACTAAGTTGCTTCTTCGATAAAATAGTGAAACCAAAGAACCTTAAGAGATTGAAAAGTTGAAAGAAAGAACACAACGAAGTTGAACACAATTGAGAGCACTGCGGTAGAAAATAGAAACAAGGAACACCATGTGAACCTTGGAGGTTGCAAAGCTATGAATGACGAGTACAATGGACAAGAAGGAATTGGAACCACTCTGGTTGAAACGAGAGGCAAAACTTGATAAGGTGAAAGAACTTGAATGAGAACACAACACTCCGGTTAAATGGATAAGAAGAAAATAACATGATCTTGACAAAACGAGATGATGGGTCAACGAGAGCAACATCACAATGCCTCCGAAAGAAAGAATAGAAGATAGGTCAGTGGAATAACAGAATGGAGAAGAAAATGCCAACTTCTGCCACAAATGAGTTTGGAAAGCACCCTTCCAAGAAGGTTAAAACGGGGTTGTTGGAAAACCAACAACTAAACGAATAAGCTTGTAGTGGGCTCATGGCAAACATCTCAAAATTAAGGCGAAATTCTGCCACTACGGAAACAAATAATATAATTGATAACACCGACGAGATGAAAAATTTCTTCCATCAAGATGATAGAGAGATAACTTGGATCATTGATAAGCACCACAAAAGCAACATTCCTTAGGGAAGGCTTTAGGTGAAATATGACACAAGATAACTCCAACAACGAGGTTGATGGTTGAAAAGATCTCTTGAACAAAGAGAAAATGATGGATTTAAATATCTCATTCTTAACAACTTGCGAATCATGAAACACGAAGTGAAATTTTCAAGAATGACATAAGACCACCTCAAAAGGTAGAAAGAATTGCACTTTGGGATGCACGATGAAGAATGCTTGAACTCCTCAAAACAAAACATGTGTTGAGCACCATGTTTAATTTTTGAGTATAGCTTGGCTGATCTTAACTTCAAGAGAAATCTTGAAGAACAATTGAAGAATGAAAAGAATCCTTGACGAACCACCATGTAGAGCCTCCATGAAGAACTCCGGTGATAAAAGGATGATAGAAAGAAAGAGAAGTTGAAAACACACGGTGAAGCCTTGCGATGATTTAGATGGAGCTTCGCGACGAGATAATGTGGAAAACTTGGAACTTCGAAAAAGGAAAAGATGAAACACTAGAACCGAGAATTACTTCATCATGAACAATCTCCGGAAGAAAAGAATTGAATCACCTCGAGGAAATAATAATAAGATTTATTGTATGCTTATCCTTCATCAAATTAAATTGATGACAAGCAATGGATTTGGCATACTACTTAGTCCCATAGAAAGGATTAAAAGAGATATAGCGCGAACTTGAGAAGGTATTGATGGAACCACCGGTGGGATTAAAAAGAACGAATGAATTGATATGATAACAAAGGAAGTGAAATCTTGAACGAACCACCGTAAAAATTGCAAAAGAGAGTAGCAAGGGCACAATTCACCGGAAAGAATTTGAAAACGAATGACGATACTTGAAGGGATTTAGATACATGAGAACGAAGAGAACATGAACTGATTAGAGGATATTTGAATGATTCACCAGTAAGATTTGGAGAACGATAGCTACACGCTGAGAATGAAGAATTATGACCTGATGGCCTTCGGAGGAAAGAAATGGTAACAACTCAAGAAATGCTCCGGATGGGTGGAAAGAATTCCCACAATCGAAAACAATTATGAGAGGATGGCATCAAACTTGAACTATGCATATGGGTAAGGATTTAAGAGGAACTCTTCTTCGGTCTTCAAAAGTTGAGAATGACGATGAGAAAGAACACTAAAATTGTTGAGATACTCCGGGAGAATGAAAAGAGGAAAGGTTGATCCAAAGATGAAAAGAATTTGAAAACGACCTTGGAGAAGGCATGTGACTGATGAAAATTCATTCTTACATCAAACTTGGAAAAGAATTTGGGATAGCTCCGGAATAATTAGAAGAGTCAGGTAAGATCCTGGGAAAAGACATGTGGGTTAGGGCCCACTGAAAAGGAACACCGTTGAAATGATTTTAAAGAGAGATTGCACCAGTTGAATTAAATGGCTTGAATGAGATAACAATCTCCAAATAGCTTGAACGGATTAAGAATGGAAACACAGATCTTCTGAGATATCTTCAACACTCTGGAACAAATGAATAGCAGGAGGTGAGTGATTGAGAGGTGAACCGGCATGAGAAAGCATTTGACATGAGGAAAGGAATATGATCAACACTGAAAGCTTGAATTGAATCCACCGGAGAAGAAAAAAGAACGAAGGATGATGAACTTGAAGCTCCGTTAGTATCTTCCTGAGAATCACCGGATAAGAACGTTGACGAAAAGGAATGGAGAGACTTCCCATCAATAAAATGGATACCCGATTAAGAAATCTGAGTCTTTGAAGAAAAAGGGTGGGAGGGCGGGAAAACAAAGACAACTTGGGACGAATGAAACAAACACCATTGAGAAAACTTAGAATTGATCTTGCGGATGGGGAGAATGATGGGATCATCTCGAAGAGAAGCGCACTGGTTGGAAAAGAATTAACATGACAACCTCAATGATCAAAAAGGATTAGTATTCACATAGCAATATGAAAACACCGTTTAGGAAAGGTATGCAATCAACACTTGACTTCGAAGCAACTCGAATACCACAAATAAAACAAAACAAAGGATTTGGCTTGCAGAATAAGCCGGAACAAATACATATGATAGAGATTTACCCAATCCCATATCATGCATTTGTCGGAAAGATATTCTAGGAGCTACTAGAATTCCCACCTATAAACTCCCGAAATTTTCTGGTTATGCAATCTGGTGTTGGGGATACAGGGGAAGCAATATATCTCACCCAAACTAACAATCCCTACATTAAAGCTGTATCCATCCGTCAACACATAACCAAGAAAACTCCGGAAATAGTGTACCTCAACCTTCGAAGAGCATCCGTTATACGAGCTATGGCAATACTCCCGAACTCCCCAGTACTGGGTGACATCGAGGTTATCTCACCAACAACTGCATAAAAGAGATTTTCGATGTCGGCAAAACTCGGTATTCGAGGCGCAGCGATAAAATTATGGCGACAACACCTCGAGCTCAACTCCCGGGACACCGCCACAACCCCTAAATGACAGGAGGCACCAAGAACAATGTTCTCGTCATAAGAATATCGGAACGATCCCAAGATACCCGCGTGATCCTAAAATTTTTTTAGTGAAATTTGAGGAGAGGAAAGACAAAACATCTACGTCAGGAGGCCAAACCAGAGCGACAAAGGGACTGAGGAGAAAAAAGAATCCTACTCTCCGATATATATAATCCTAAGACTCAAAATAGTTTTCTTCTAGACTCAACAACGGCCAACAATCAAGGGGGCTCCTATGGTCGGTCAAGGCTCTGATACCAACTTGTCACGCCCAAGATGCGGCCCTATCCTAAAGGAACTCGAAGGTCCCACCAAGGATAGAAGCGCATCTTGAAGACACTTTTGCAAGGTGGATATCATTACATCAACATTACATAATACATAGGGATACATACATAAGGCATACAATGCCACACAAATACAACATCATCTTACAAAAGAGCACCATCCGACTACGGATGAAACACAAACAGAAACTCAAATGACATCCACCCTGCTAGCCCAGGCTGCCGACCTGGAACCTATCCCCTGATCGAAGAAGAAGCTGAAGAAGAACTCCAAAACAAGCAATCATCGCTCTCGCATCATGATCATCTCAAAACCTGTACCTGCAACTGTTGTTGTAGTAATCTGTGAGCCATGAGGACTCAGCAATCCCATTACCATGGGTATCAAGACTAGCAAAAGCTTAATGGGAAAGGAAAGGGTAAAGTGGTGAGGTTGCAGCAGCGGCTGAGCAAATATGGTGGCTAACATACGCAAAAGAGAGCGAGAAGAGAGCAAATAGAACGGTCGTCAACTAGTAATGATCAACAAGTGATCCTGGACACCTACTTACGTCAAACATAACCCAGAAACCGTGTTCACTTCCCAGACTCCGCCGACAAGGGACCATCACGGCTTCACACGCGGTTGATGCGTTTTAATTCGGATCTGGTGTCAAGATATCTACAACCGGACATTAACAAATTCCCATCTGCCACATAACCGCGAGCACGGCTCTCGAAAGTTTATACCCTGCAGGGGTGTCCCAACTTAGCCCATGATAAGCTCTCGCGATCAACGAAGGATATACCTTCTCCCAGGAAGACCCGATCAGTCTCGGAATCCCGGTTTACAAGACATTTCGACAATGGTAAAACAAGACCAGCAAGACCGTCCGATGCGCCGACATCCCGATAGGAGCTACACATATCTCGTTCTCAGGGCAACACCGGATAAGCTAAGCGTACAGGTACCGACGTAACCCAAGTTGCCAAGGGATGGTCCCGCACGGTGCTCTAGTTTGGACCAACACTTAGACAAGCATTGGCCCGGGGGGGGGGGGGCTATAATAAAGATGACCCTTGGGTTAGTTACTCCCAAGGGAAAAGTAGGTGGTGGTGAGGCAAATGGTAAAACCAAGGTTGGGCCTTGCTGGAGGAGTTTTATTCAAAGCGAACTGTCAGGGGGGTCCCATAAATCACCCGACCGTGTAAGGAACACAAAATCCGGGAACATAACACCGGTATGACGAAAACTAGGGCGGCAAGAGTGGAACAAAACACCAGGCATAAGGCCGAGCCTTCCACCCTTTAACAAGTATATAGGTGCATTAATAATGTATATAAGAGATATTGTGATATCCCAACATAACCCTGTCCACCATGGAGCAATCTTCAACTTCACCTGCAACTAGCAACGCTATAAGAGGGGCTGAGCAAAAGCGGTAACATAGCCAAGCAACGGTTTGCTAGGAAGGGTGTCAAAAGTTAGAGGTTCATGGCAATTTGGGAGGCTTGAAGAGCAAATGATAGGTAATGCAGCATAGCGATAGAACGAAGCAACTAGCATAGCAATGATAGTAGTGAGATCCAGGGTAGCGGTCATCTTGCCTGAAATCCCGCAAGGAAGAAGAACGAGTCCATGAAGAAGACGAACGGGAGTAGTCGAACGAATCATCACAATCGCAACATTACCGGAACTAAGAAGCAACACCGGAAAGAAACAAACAAAATGGTAAATGCACAAGCATAAACATGGCATGATGAACAAACAAGTATGATGCATGTTCGGTTTAATAAGGCATGGCATGGCAAAGTGCAACAAACAATACTACAAGTTAAGTGGAGCTCAATATGCAACGAGTTACATATTGACAAAACTCCACATCGATTATTTAGTTCTCTCTCGTTATAAGCTACTCAACAATATTAAATGTTATTAAACATGGCAAGGGGTGAAGCATAATTGAGCTAACTATTTAGGCAAGTTTAAATGAGGCCAGAACAACAAACACCAATTCCGAAAAATCCCCATATGTCATTTAGCAATTTTAAAGCATGCAACAATTTTAAACAGTTTAAATGTTGTTATCATGATGCGGATGACATATTCAAGTTTTATGCAATTTTTTATGAAAATGTTGACATGAGCATGTTATGAAGCATTTGGTCACCATCGCGGAACAAAAAGGGTGCCACGGCGATGAAACGGAAATGGTGCCACGGCAACATATCGGTTCCGATAGCTCATGGAGATACCAGTGCAAAAAGGAAGCGTGCGGATGTGTGGAACACGCAAGAGATGGGGAGTGATCCCGGATACCAGGTGTCCCACATGTCGGTGGCATGGCAAAAGAGGGGCATCACAAGCGACAATTTGATCATGGTGCAAACACGGACATCTCATTCAACACAAGCATTCGGCGGTCGTCTCGGCTGTTATACCTTCGAAGCGTGCATTTTCGGGGCGGAACAAGTTCAACGAAGGAGGTAGCGGTACACGGGCCGTAGTGGAAGTAGTCGTTCTCGCGGCAGTAGTGGAAGTAGTGGTTCATGGACGTCGTGGAAGTAGTCGTTCACGGTGACGGTAGAGGTACTCGCGATCTTGGCAACGGTAGTTGTTCACGGTTCGTAGACGTTCGGGTAGAGGTACTTGGCGCATCGTCGGGGTACTTGGCAAAATCTTGGAGAAGATGCTTGACGGTCCGGGTATGGGTCTTGGCGGTCTTGGCGACTCCAAGTGGCACCAGGCACACGACCACGGTCAACCCCAATGAGTGTACAGAGGCAAAACTTGTGAATCGAAGGTGTACTTGGCGGTTCCTCGATCAAGGAAATTGGCAACAACAAAAAGGGCAGAAATGTCTTGAACCCGAGGCCGACAGGGACAGCTTGAGGAGTCAACACGGCGGCAGGGACACGAGGTCTGGACGATGTCGAGAGGCGCGATGGTGGCGGCGGGCCAGCTCAATCCGGACGGATCCTGGCGCAAAGGTGGCGGGGAGGCAACCGGCAAGACCGTAGGAGCTCCTGTGCATCACGAGGAGCACGCCTCCTAGTGGCTTGCGGGTGCCGCAGGTGGGAGGCGCGGGGTCGCGAGGCCGAGGTAGGGGCTCGGCAGCGGCGAACTTGGCGAAGCAGGGGAGGTCCGGGGTGCCGGGAACCACGGCGGTGGAGAGGATCCTGCCGGAAAAAGGTCGGGGACGGCGCAATGATGGGGTCGTCGGAGCTCGCATGGAGGGTGACGCTCGGCAGCAGGGCCAGCAGCAGACAACCGCGGAGGCCGAGGCCAGCGGAGGTGCGGCGCAGGGCGGCAACGCAGGGCAGCGGCCTGCTGGCTCGAGTGGCACGCGGCCATGGCAAGGAGGCAGGAAGAAGGCTAGGTATTTGGGGACGGGAGGCAGCGGCGCGGCTCGGGTAACCGTGAGCTGCGCGGCGGCCTCGAGGAGGTGGAGAGGCGCGGCGCACGGTGGGGAACAAGGGGAGGAAGAGAGGCTGCGAGGGAGATGTGGATCGAGCAGGGGAGAGGCTAGGGTTAGGAAGGGCACGGTTGGGCCAAGGCCATGGGCCTAGGGATTTGGTGGGCTGGCTGCATCCCTCTCTCTCTAAACTCTTAGCAGAGAAGGAAAAAAGAGGAGAAGAAAAGAAAGGCTAGGAGGAGAGTTTGGGCATGGGGATTATTTCCCCGAACTCGCAAAAATGAGCTCGATCCAGGAAAATAAAAGAGGCATGATTGAAAGATGTAAATTCAAACTCATTTGAATTTAGTTCAAATGGGTTTGAACTAGGACTCGGTAAAAGGAAGGTCCAAAAATGTCGGATTTTTGGTGGAGCTCCGGAATATGATGAAAGAATATATGGCAAGGTTGGAGACCAAGAATTAAGATAACAAAGGCATTGGGATATTTTGCAAGTGTGTTATGGTGAATTCCAAATTAATGAAATATTTAAAATAGCTCCATAAATATTAGGAGGATATGTTATAAAGAGAAATCACCATGTGAATTCCCTCGATTTAAATAGATCAAAAGATCTATGCAATTTATTAGTTGAGTTGAGATGCAAAGATTAATGACATGATGGCATGATGACATGATGCAATGCAAAAATAAAAGAGCAAGCATAAATGAAACACACGGTTGATCACGAAAATATGGAAGTCTTCTGAAGCGTCGGTCTCGGGGCGTTACATTGCTGTACACACCTTTTGGGAGAAGCCTATTTGATTAGAATTTGCTAGAATACTCTATGTGCTTCACTTATATCTTTTGAGCTTGATAGTTTTAGCTCTAGTGCTTCGCTTATATCTTTTAGAGCACGGTGGTGTCTTAATTTTGAAGAAATTTCCAGTCTCTCATGCTTCACTTATATTATTTTGAGAGTCTTTTAGAACAACATGGTATTTGCTATGGTCATAAAGTTGGTCCTAGAATGATGAGCATCCAAGTTGGGTATAATAAAAACTATCATAGGAAGTGAATTGGATGCTATGATCAATTTGATACTTGATAATTGTTTTGAGATATGGAGGTAGTGATATTAAAGTCATGCTAGTTGGGAGATTATGAATTTGAATAATGCTTGTGTTGAAGTTAGCAAGTCCCGTAGCATGCACGTATGGTTAAAGTTGTGTAACAAATTTGGAACATGAAGTGTACCTGGCTTGTACATCCTTATGAGTGGCGGTCGGGGACGAGCGATGGTCTTTTCCTACCAATCTATCCTCCTAGGAGCATGCGCGTAGTACTTGGTTTTTGATGACTTCTAAATTTTTCCAATAAGTATATGAGTTCTTTTGACTAATGTTGAGTCCATGGATTATACGCACTTTTACCTTTCCACCTTTCCTAGCCTCTTCGGTACCGTGCATTGCCCTTTCTCACCTTGAGAGTTGGTGCAAACTTCGCCGGTGCATCCGAACCCCGTGATACAATACACTCTATGATACGTCTCCAACGTATCTATAATTTTTGATTGCTCCATGCTACTTTATCTACTGTTTTGGACTATATTGGGCTTTATTTTCCACTTTTATATTACTTTGGGACTAACCTATTAACCGGAGGCCCAGCCAGTAATTGCTTGTTTTTGCCTATTTGGTGTTTCAAGAAGCGGAATATCAAATGAAGTCCAAACGGAATGAAACCTTCGAGAACGTGATTTTCCAACGAGCGTGATCCAGAAACTTGGACCCTACTCCAAGCGGTGCAGGCGGTCACGAGGTGGAGGGCGCCTGGCGCCCCTACCTCGTGGGCCCCCTAACGCTCCACCGACGTACTCCTTCCTCCTATATATACCTACGTATCCCCGTACGATCAAAACAGGAGCCAAAAACCTAATTCCACCGCCGCAACCTTTTGTATCCATGAGATCCCATCTTGGGGCCTGTTCCGGAGCTCCGCCGGAAGGGGCATCCACCACGGAGGGCTTCTACATCAACACCATAGCCCCTCCGATGAAGTGTGAGTAGTTTACTTCAGACCTTTTGGTCCATAGCTAGTAGCTAGATGGCTTCTTCTCTCTTTTTGGATCTCAATACAATGTTCTCCCCCTCTCTTGTGGAGGTCTATTCGATGTAATCTTCTTTTTGCGGTGTGTTTGTTGAGATCGATGAATTGTGTGTTTATGATCCAGTATTATCTATGGAAAATATTTGATTCTTCTCTGAATTCTTTTATGTATGATTGAGTTATATTTTCAAGTCTCTTCGAATTATCCTTTTTGGTTTGGCCAACTAGATTGGTAGTTCTTGCAATGGGAGAAGTGCTTAGCTTTGGGTTCAATCTTGCGGTGTCCTTACCCGATCCGTAAAGGGTTGCAAGGCACGTATTGTATTGTTGCCATCGAGGATAACAAGATGGGGTTTTATCATATTGCATGAATTTATCCTCTACATCATGTCATCTTGCTTAAGGCGTTACTCTGTTTTTACTTAATACTCTAGATGCATCTTTGGATAGCGGTTGATGAGTGGAGTAATAGTAGTAGATGCAGAATCGTTTCGATCTACTTGTTTTAGACGTGATGCCTATATACATGATCATTGCCTAGATATTCTCATAACTATGCTCAATTCTGTCAATTGCTCAACAGTAATTTGTTCACCCACCGTAGAATATCTATGCTCTTGAGAGAAGCCACTAGTGAAACCTATGGCCCCCGGGTCTATTCTCATCATATCAATCTCTATCGCTTTATTTACTTGCTGTGTTTTTACTTTGCCTTTTACTTTTTACTTTGCATCTATCTATCAAAAATACCAAAAATATTATTTATCATCTCTATTAGATTTCACAATCGTAAGTGACCATGAAGGGATTGACAACCCCTAATCGCGTTGGTTGCGAGTTGTTATCGTTTTGTGTAGGTACGAGGGACTTGTGCGTGGTCTCCTACTGGATTGATACCTTGGTTCTCAAAAACTGAGGGAAATACTTACGCTACTTTGCTGCATCATCCTCTCCTCTTCGGGGAAATCCAACGTAGTGCTCAAGAGGTAGCAAGAAGAATTTCTGGCGTGGTTGCCGGGGAGGCTCATGCAAGCAAGTCAACCATACCAAGTACCCATCGCAATCCCTATCTCTTGCATTACATTATTTGCCATTTGCCTCTCGTTTTCCTCTCCCCCACTTCACCCTTGCCGTTTTATTCGCCCCTCTTCCGTTCGACCTTGTGTCTCCATGTACCTTCTTTTTTGCTTGCATCTTTGCTTGCTAAAAGTTTATGGATCCTCATCCACTTTCTAATCTCTTTAAGAGATCCAATTATGTTGAACCTATTGCTAGTGAGTTGAGTGCACTAGATTATCTTTATGAGGTTTTGCTTGAAATTCGTGAATCTGAAAATTATGATGAAGAAATTTATTAGGAGATTCACGATAACTCCTTGAATAAAAAGCATGATTGCAATGATTTTCCTATTAATTCTCTTGATGTCAATTCTGCTAATAATATGCAAAACCCTAAGCTTGTGGATGCTAGTTTTGCTATGTCTACTACTTGTTTCAACGATCATGATTGGGGTGATTCTTCTTATAACCTTGAAAATTTATTTTAGCCCCATGATGAATATGAGATTGATGATAGTGTTTGCAATAAAATTAAAAGTGGGTTTGGAAGAGTTTCACTTTAGATCCCACATATTTGGAGTATGTTCAATCTTATGATATTTTTGATAAAAGTGGGTTCGGAAAGGTCATGACTTTAGTTAATGTTAATCCCACTATCTTGGAAGAGTGTCAACTTTGCATGCATGTGGATCATGTTGAGAATATGTTTTGTGATAGAGAGGAAAATATTAGAGAGGAAAATATGACCCTACATGTAATTATTAGAGAGGAAAATATGGTCGTAGAAATTTTTATCTTATTAAATTACCTCTCATCATGTTGAGATTGCTATCGTCTCTTTCTTCTTCCTTGCGTATACTAGTTTTTGCTTGCCTTGCAAATTTGTTTGCTTATATTATGCCTATGCATAGGAAGTGTGTTAGACTTAGATGTGTTTGTCACGTGTTTTATGATGCTCTCTTTGTGCTTCAATTCTTATCTTTCATGTGAGCATCATTGAAATCTCAATGCCTAGCTAAAAAAGGCTTTAAAGAAAAGCGCTTGTTGGGAGGCAACCCAATTTTATTTTGTGTTTTTTGTTTTTGCTTCTGTTTAGGAATAAATAATCCATCTACCTTCTGTTTGGATGTGGTTTTATGTTTTAATTAGTGTGCCAGGTAGAACCTATAGGATAACCTACGATGATAGTTGATTTGATTCTGCTGAAAAACAGAAACTTTGTGCGCACGAATTTAGTTATGATAAATCACAGGAACGTGATTTTGCGTAGATTCATTTTTATTCTGTTCAATAAACAAATTGTCCAGGAATTCCTATTTTGGTAGAATTGTTAGAGTGCCAGAAGTTTGCGTTAGTTACAGATTGCTACAGACTGTTCTGTTTTTGACAGATTCTATTTTACGTGTGTTATTTGCTTATTTTGATGAATCTATGGCTAGTAAAATAGTTTATAAACCATAGAGAAGTTGGAATACGGTAGGTTTAACACCAATATAAATAAAGAATGAGTTCATTACAGTACTTGAAGTAGTATTTTGTTTTCTTTCTCTAACGGAGCTCACGGGATTTCTGTTGAGTTTTCTGTTGTTAAGTTTTCAAGTTTTGGGTGAATTCTTTTGATGGATTATGGAACAAGGAGTGGCAAGAGCCTAAGCTTGGGGATGACCATGGCACCCCCAAGATAATCCAAGGACACCAAAATTTCAAAGCTTGGGGATGCCCCGGAAGGCATCCCCTCTTTCGTCCACTTCCATCGGTAATTTACTTCGAGCTATATTTTTATTCACCAACATGATATGTGTTTTGCTTGGAGCGTCTTGTATTATTTGTGTCTTTGCTTGTTAGTCTACCACAATCATCCTTACTGTACACACCTTTTTAGAGAGCCATACATGAATTGGAATTTGTTAGAATAATCTATGTGCTTCACTTATATCTTTTGAGCTTGATAGTTTTGCTCATAGTGCTTCACTTATATCTTTTGAGCGTGATAATTTTTGCTCTAGTGCTTCACTTATATCTTTTAGAGCACGGTGGTGGATTTGTTTTAAAGAAACTATTGATCTCTCATGCTTCACTTAGATTATTTTGAGAGTCGTTAATAGGATGGTAATTCGCTTAATGTTAATATACTTGGTGTTCATGATATGTGAACCTTTCTTTTTGAGTGCGTTGAATACTAAGATAAGTTTGATGCTTGATAATTGTTGTGAGATATGAAGATGGTGATATTAGAGTCATGCTAGTTGAGTAGTTATGAATTCAAAGAATACTTGTGTTGAAGATTTGATTCCCGTAGCATTCACGTATGGTGAACCGTTATGTGATGAACTCGGAGCATGATTTATTCATTGATTGTCTTCCTTATGAGTGGCGGTCGGGGACGACCGGTGGTCTTTTCCTACCAATCTATCCCCCTAGGAGCATGCGCGTAATACTTTGCTTTGATAAATTCTAGATTTTTGCAACAAGTATATGAGTCTTTATGACTAATGTTGAGTCCATGGATTATACGCACATTTTCCCATCCTTCCACCTTTGCTAGCCTCTCTAATACCGTGCACTTTTCGCCGGTATCATACACCCACCATATACCTTCCTCAAAACAGCCACCATACCTACCTATCATGGCATTTCCATAGCCATTCTGAGATATATTGTCATGCAAGTTTCCACCGTTCCGTTTATTATGACACGCTCCATCATTGTCATATTGCTAGCATGATCATGTAGTTGACATCGTATTTGTGGCAAAGCCACCATTCATAATTCTTTCATACATGTCACTCATGATTCATTGCATATCACGATATACCGCTGGAGGCATTCATATAGAGTCATACTTTGTTCTAAGTATCGAGTTGTAATTGTTTAGTTGTAAGAAAAATAAAAGTGTGATGATCATCATTATTAGAGCATTGTCCAAGTGAGGAAAGGATGATGGAGACTATGATTCCCCCATAAGTCGAGATGAGACTCCGGACGAAAATAAAAAAAGATAAAGAAAAGAGGCCCCCCAAAAAAGAGAAAGGCCCAAATAAAAAAATGAGAGAAAAAGAGAGAAGGGACAATGCTACTATCCTTTTACCACACTTGTGCTTCAAAGTGGCACCAAGATCTTCATAATAGAGAGTCCCTCATTTTGTCACCTTCATATACTAGTGGGAATTTTTCATTATAGAACTTGGCTTGTATATTCCAATGATGGGCTTCCTCAAAATGCCCTAGGTCTTCGTGAGCAAGCGAGTTGGATGCACACCCACTTAGTTTCTTTTGTAGAGCTTTCATACACTTATAGCTCTAGTGCATCCGTTGCATGGCAATCCCTACTCACTCACATTGATATCTATTGATGGGCATCTCCATAGCCCGTTGATACGCCTAGTTGATGTGAGACTATCTTCCCTCTTTTTGTCTTCTCCACAACCACCATTCTATTCCACATAGTGCTATATCCATGGCTCACACTCATGTATTGCGTGAAGATTGAAAAAGTTTTGAGAATGTCATAAGTATGAAACAAATGCTTGGCTTGTCATCGGGGTTGTGCATGATTTAAATATTTTGTGTGGGGAAGATGGAGCATAGCCAGACTATATGATTTTGTAGGGATAACTTTCTTTGTCCATGTCATTTTGAGAAGACATGATTGCTTTGATTTGTATGCTTGGAGTATTATCATTTTTTATGTCAATATGAACTTTTGTCTTGAATCTTTCGGATCTGAATATTCATATCACAATTAAGAAGATTTACATTGAAATTATGCCAAAGTATCACTCCGCATCAAAAATTCTTTTTTATCATTTACCTACTCGAGGACGAGCAGGAATTAAGCTTGGGGATGCCTGATACATCTCCAACGTATCTATAATTTTTGATTGCTCCATGCTACTTTATCTACTGTTTTGGACTATATTGGGCTTTATTTTCCACTTTTATATTACTTTTGGGACTAACCTATTAACCGGAGGCCCAACCGAATTGCTTGTTTTTGCCTATTTCAGTGTTTCAAGAAGCAGAATATCAAACGAAGTCCAAACGGAATGAAACCTTGGGAACGTGATTTTCCAACGAGCGTGACCCAGAGACTTGGATCCTACTCCAAGCAGTGCGAGGCATCACGAGGTGGAGGCGCGCCTGGCGCGCCCTACCTGTGGGCCCCTGACGCTCCACCGACGTACTCCTTCCTCCTATATATACCTACGTATCCCCGTACGATCAAAACAGGAGCCAAAAACCTAATTCCACCGCCGCAACCTTCTGTATCCACGAGATCCCATCTTGGGGCCTGTTCTGGAGCTCCACCGAAGGGGGCATCCACCACAGAGGGCTTCTACATCAACACCATAGCCCCTCCGATAAAGTTTGAGTAGTTTACTTCAGACCTTTGGGTCCATAGCTAGTAGCTAGATGGCTTACTCTCTCTTTTTAGATCTCAATACAATGTTCTCCCCCTATCTTGTGGAGATCAATTCGATGTAATCTTCTTTTTGCGGTGTGTTTGTTGAGACCGATGAATTGTGGGTTTATGATCTAGTATTATCTATGGAAAATATTTGATTCTTCTCTGAATTCTTTTATGTATGATTTAGTTATCTTTTCAAGCCTCTTCGAATTATCCTTTTTGGTTTGGCCAACTAGATTGGTAGTTCTTGCAATGGGAGAGTGCTTAGCTTTGGGTTCAATCTTGCGTTGTCCTTACCCAGTGACAGAAAGGGTTGCAAGGCACGTATTGTATTGTTGCCATCGAGGATAACAAGATGGGGTTTTTATCATATTGCATGAATTTATCCCTCTACATCACGTCATCTTGCTTAAGGCGTTACTCTGTTTTTACTTAATACTCTAGATGCATCTTTGGATAGCGGTCGATGAGTGGAGTAATAGTAGTAGATGAGAATCGTTTGATCTACTTGTTTTGGACGTGATGCCTATATACATGATCATTGCCTAGATATACTCATAACTATGCTCAATTCTGTCAATTGCTCAACAGTAATTTGTTCACCCACCGTAGAATATCTATGCTCTTGAGAGAAGCCACTAGTGAAACCTATGGCCCCCGGGTCTATTCTCATCATATCAATCTCTATCGCTTTATTTAATTGCTTTGTTTTTACTTTGCCTTTTACTTTTTACTTTGCATCTATATATCAAAAATACCAAAAATATTATTTATCATCTCTATTAGATCTCACTATCGTAAGTGACCGTGAAGGGATTGACAACCCCTAATCGCATTGGTTGCGAGTTGCAATCGTTTTGTGTAGGTACGAGGGACTTGTGCGTGGTCTCCTACTGGATTGATACCTTGGTTCTAAAAATTGAGGGAAATACTTACGCTACTTTGCTGCATCATCCTCTCCTCTTCGGGGAAATCCAACGCAGTTCTCAAGAGGTAGCACTCTATCACACATAAACCTCCTTATATCTTCCTCAAAACAGCCACCATACCTACCTATTATGGCATTTCCATAGCCATTCCGAGATATATTGCCATGCACCTTTCCACTGTTCCGTTCATCATCATCATGACATACTTTACTTTTGTCATATTGCCATTGCATGATCATGTACTTGACATCGTATTTGTGGCAAATCCACCATGCATTATTTTTCATACATGTCACTCTTGATTCATTGCACCATCCCGGTACACCGCCGGAGGCATTCCTATAGAGTCATATTTTGTTCTAGTTTCGAGTTGCAATTCTTATGCTGTAATCAATAGAAGTGTGATGATCATCATTATTAGAACACTGCCCAAATAAAAAAAGAAGAAAGGCCAAAAATCAAAAAAAGAGGAAGGACCAAAAAAAAGAAAAAAAAAGGAAAAAAAGGGGGAAAGAAAAAAAAGAAAAAAAGAAAGAAAATAAGTAAAAAGGGCAATGTTACTATCTCTTTTTCCACACTTGTGCTTCAAAGTAGCACCCTGTTCTTCATGTAGTGAGTCTCATATATTGTGCTTCAAAGTAGCACCATGTTTTTCATATAGTGAGTCTCATAAGTTGTCTTTTTCATACTAGTGGGAATTTTTCATTATAGAACTTGGCTTGTACATTCCTACGATGGGCTTCCTCAAATGCCCTAGGTCTTCGTGAGCAAGAAAGTTGGATGCACACCCACTAGTTTTCTTTTGTTGAGCATTCATTTATAGCTCTAGTGCATCCGTTGCATGGCAATCCCTACTCCTCATGTTGACCTCAATTGATGGGCATCTCCATAGCCCGTTGATTATCCTCGTCAATGTGATACTTCCTCCTTTCTTGTCTTCTCCACACAATCCCCATCATCATGTTCTATTCCACCCATAGTTCTATATCCATGGCTCACGCTCATGTATTGCGTGAAGATTGAAAAAGTTTGAGATTATTTAAGTATGAAACAATTGCTTGGCTTGTCATCGGGGGTATAGAAGTTGGGAACATCTTTGTGTGACGAAGATGAAGCATAGCCTAACTATATGATTTTGTAGGGATGAACTTTCTTTTGCCATGTTATTTTGAGAAGACATGATTAGTTTGATTAGTATGCTTGAAGTATTACTATTTCTTTTCTCAATATGAACTTTTATTTTGTATTTATTTGGATCTGAACATTCATGCCACAATAAAGAAAATTACATTATGAATTATGCTAGGTAGCATTCCACATCAAAAATTCTCTTTTTATCATTTACCTACTCGAGGATGAGCAGGAATTAAGCTTGGGGATGCTTGATACGTCTCCAACATATCTATAATTTTTGATTGTTCCATGCTATTATATTACCCCTTTTGGATGTTTATGGGCTTTATTTTACACATTTATACCATTTTTGGGACTAACCTACTAACCGGAGGCCCAGCCCATATTGCTGTTTTTTTGCCTATTTCAGTATTTCGAAGAAAAGGAATATCAAATGGAGTCCAAACGGAATGAAACCTTCGGGAGCGTGATTTTTGGAACGAACGTGATCCGGAGAGCTTGGAGTGCAAGTCAAGAAGCACCCGAGGCCCCCACAAGATAGGAGGCCACGCCCCCCTGTAGGGCGCCCCCCTGTCTCGTGGGCCCCTCGGGCGGCCACCGACGTAATTCTTCCTCCTATATATACCTACGTACCCCAAAACATCCAGGGGCACCACGAAACACAATTTCCACCGCCATAACCTACAGATCCATGAGATCTCATCTTGGAGCCTTCGCAAGCACTCACTGAGGGGGAATCAACCACGGAGGGCCTCTACATCAACATCCTTGCCTCTCCGATGAGTTGTGAGTAGTTTACCACAGACCTACGGGTCCATAGTTATTAGCTAGATGGCTTCTTCTCTCTTTTTGGATCTCAATACAATGTTCTCCCCCTCTCTTGTGGAGATCTATTCGATGTAAACTCTTTTTGCAGTGTGTTTGTCGAGATCCGATGAATTGTGGGTTTATCATCAAGTTTATCTATGAATAATATTTGAATCTTCTCTAAATTCTTTTATGTATGATTGAGTTATCTTTCTCTTCAAACTATCAGTTTGGTTTGGCCTACTAGATTGATCTTTCTTGCCATGGGAGAAGTGCTTAGCTTTGGGTTGAATATTGTGGTGTCCTTACCCAGTGCCAGAAAGGGTTGTAAGGCACGTATTGTATTGTTGCCATCGAGGATAACAAGATGGGGTTTATATCATATTGCATGAGTTTATACCTCTACATCATGTCATCTTGCTTAATGCGTTACTCTGTTCTTATGAACTTAATACTCTAGATGCAGGCAGGAGTCGGTCGATGTGTGGAGTAATAGTAGTAGATGCAGGAAGGAGTCGGTCTACTTGTTATGGACGTGATGCCTATATACATGATCATGCCTAGATAATCTCATAACTATGCACTTTTCTATCAATTGCTCGACAGTAATTTGTTCACCCACCGTAATACTTATGCTATCTTAAGAGAAGCCACTAGTGAAACCTATGGCCCCCGGGTCTATCTCTTATCATATTTGCTTTCAATCTACTTTTATTTGCATCTTTACTTTTTGCATCTATATCATAAAATACCAAAAATATATTTATCTTATCTTACTATCTTTATTAGATCTCACTTTTGCAAGTGGCCGTGAAGGGATTGACAACCCCTTTATTGCGTTGGTTGCGATTTCTCAGTTTGTTTGTGTAGGTGTGTGGGACTTTTGAAGATCCTCCTACTGGATTGATACCTTGGTTCTCAAAACTGAGGGAAATACTTACGCTACACTTGCTGCATCGCCCTCTCCTCTTCAAGGAAAAGCAATGCAAGCTCAAGACGTAGCAAGAGGCGGCTGGCAGAGGAGACTCTGTCGACACGAGCCTATGCTTGTTGAAGATAGGCATGGCGGTGGCTATCTTCTCCCCATCTTCTCGGCGGTACAGTGGGAGGTGATCGTCTGGAGGGCCGCCCTGGTCCTTTCCAAGTAAGGAGTGCATAACCTTGCTCAACTCCTCGTCGGGCAAGCTGTCCGAGCGGCAGCCGGAGCTTGTCCTCTGCGCCCCAAACTTCCACAAGGGGCGGGAGCGCTCCTGGAGTGGCGCCAGGCCCTGTGTCAGGAACTCCTTAACGATAATGGCCCCCGTCAGCTTCTCCGCCTTCAGGTCAGCCTCCATCTTCTCCAGCAGCGGCCTCACCAGGTGGTCGGTGCGCTTCTCATGAGACCACCCCTCCTCGGATATTAGGAGCCCAGTCGGCAGCTCCAACAGGGCATGTGAGCGCTTGGCGTCCATAAGGATCATCTTGTTCCGGAAGTCCTCCACCTTCGATGCGGGAGATTGCATTGCTGCTGTTAGCCACGACAAAACAAGCACACCACTATAAAAAAATACACTTCCGTGATGATACGTGTTTGTCACAGTAGGTCGCATTTTTTGTCATGCATGTACATCCATGACGATTTTATGACAGAATCAAGATAGTCATACCTGTGCTGTCATAGAAGTGTTCCATGACATTACTAAAATTATCATCACGGAAGTGTCCACTTCCATGATGATAAATCACGCGTCACAGAAGTGCTTTCGTCAAGGGTGACCGACACGTGGCATCCACCATAACGGGATGCCGTTAAGCTATCGAGTCCGGTTTTGGATCCGATAACCCGTTAACAACCAAGACCAATGGGGATTTTCCACGTGTAAAATTCTCATTGGCCAGAGGAAACACGTGTTGCCTCACCGTTGGGACAAATGTCATCCACTCATTGGACAGGAGGCGCCTATGATACGTTGACACATGGCACAGCCCAACAAAGGCCCATTTCGGTGAAAAGGCCGGCCCGTTTTACTTGGTCAAAAGGTAATGGGCCAGCCCACGGATAGCCTATTAACGACCTGTTTGTATATAGCCCATTTATGGCCCGCTAACTCCTAGCCCGTTACCACCTATCGGAATTAAGACCAGTACCTTCATCTGGGCCGTCCAATATGATTCCAAACTGTTGTAACTTCCAGCCAATGTATGGCCCATTATGTCTTTCGGCCCTTATGATGCCCTTTGTAACTCTCGGCCCATTAAAGTCCTGAGATGAAACTGGCCCATAATGAATAGTGTATCGCTTTATACCCATTAATGACCCATTATTCCGTTGGCCGTTTCCAGCCCATGTTAACTTTGGTCCTTCTAAGGGGCCATTTATTCTTGGGTTCATTTCTAGAATTCGGTTAGTTACAGGCCGTTACTAGCCTGTTCTGTTTGTGGGCCAAATTCAGCCCGTGGTTACATTCGGCCTGCTTGTGGCCAGTTAACCCGTTGGGCTGTTTTTATAGCGTTATCATATGTGGCCTATTAACGGCCCGTTATGGTCCACGAATAGTATGGCCCATGTTTTGCGAAATGATTATACGCCCCATAGAAGGCCCATGGATCCTACAGCCCTTAGAAGACCAATGGATCCTATGACTCGTAGAAGGCCCATGGATCATACGACCAGTAGAAAGTCGATGGATCCTACGGCCTGTAGATGGCCCATGGATACTACGGCCCATAGAAGGACCACAGATCCTACGGCCTGCAGGAGGCCCATGGTTACAACAGTCCATGTGTTGCCATGATTATTGTGGCCTAGTTACCAATAATAGGTTATTGTGGCCACTAGAAAAACGCGGAAAAAGAACTGCAGTGACTACAAGCAAACAACTAAACAAGACAATAAGGAAATAACTAAGCAAGGAACTAACGCTAGCCTATTATAGCTATTACACATATTACATCCACTAGGCATCAAAGATTGCCACCAGTGCAAATATAGGGAACAAAGCAGCATATTACATACACTGGCCGTCAAAATTGGCTACCAGTGCAAATAAACGAGGCAGCAAAACAAGTCCATAACTGAAACAACTTTAGAAGAGCTCAAGAAACGTTATCCTGGGTATCCACCATGCTGGCAATAAGCTTAGCAAGCTTATTAGCTTTGTCCAATTTTGTGCGAAAATCCTCAAACGCTTGCTGTTGCACCAGAAAGTATGCATCTGAATGCTCTAGGGACTTTCGTAGTCCTTCCGCTTCTTGTCGCAGCACAACTGATCGATGTCTTTTAGCTTGTAGTTGAGACTCAAGAAACCGAACTGATTCAGACAGTGAGTTTGAATAGCTTGTGCAAGCGGTAGTGGCCAGTAACTCGAACACTAAACCAAGATAAGACTTTGGGGTTGTCACTGTCTTCAAGATAGTCTTCCTTAGCTGTTTTATCAGCTTTGTTGGAGACCAACAAGGATGTCTGACTATCCTGAACCTTATCTGCATTACTTCCTTTACCATTGCTTAATAAGGCACTCTTCCCCAATATTATGTCAGCATTCTAAAAGAAGAAACAAGCAGACACATAATAGGTTTAGCATGTACTAGTATATGAAACTCATTTCGGTGAACCAATTCATTAGCAAGGTGGACAGGATTAAACTACCAAGTCTTCTATTGCCAAGTACTAGTACATAATAAAAGCATCAAACAAACATATATATATATACATATACATATACATATATATATACATATATATATATATATGTCCTATGGTCACTGCATTGTCTTGCCAAATCAAAATAGAGACATGGTTCAAATCATATCAGTTCAAGACAAAGCAGAAGTGAAAGAATACAAAGCATGGGAAACTACATGGCACAACAAGATTTCAGATGGGTACCACGGGTCTACATGTACAACAACACTATTGGCTCTGTTGTGATGCTAGCAATGTGCATGATATGAGAAGTCAATTGTATACACAATTGAAATTGAAATCAACAGAGCTATTGATAAGAGCAAACCTGTTAAAGAAACATGCGTGAACATACCTACTGTGCCGTTGGAGTTTCGATTGGATCCTTCAATTTAAAAATAAGTTTGTATGAGTAAATACAGTGATACAAGAGCACAGCAGTATGCACGATAGCAATGGAATCTTAAATTAGAACAGTTGTTCTTCAGGTTTAGGTACTTGTTCTACATGAACAGAGTACAGTAAGACGCAAGAATATAGTACTTAAAATGGAAAATCAGCTCATAGACATTACTACATTCTTTGTTCTGGACCAGTACAGAACAAGGCGTTCCCAGTCATCGTCCTGTAAATGTGTCTCAGGAGAACGTAAGGGAATTTGAGTTTCTTTGCCGGTGAAGTACGTTTTCTTCAGGTAATTCCGATACTTCCACCAAGCAATCTTGAAGATAGCAGAGGTATTAGCACAGGTTACTTCAACCCGAGTTTCCAAATCGGTCCTTCTCTTTAGAGAAAAATGGGAAAATTCACTGTATTATAACCATCATGGAGGTAGGATGTATGCGAGAAAGCAAAGTAATTGCCATGAATAACATTACTTACACATAATTCCTGGACAAACACCTGCAACTGACATTTTCCTTCATCTTCAGTATAATATTTCCAAGATGGGAAGATACACACATAGGATTTAACAACATCAAATGTGATAGATGCTAAAGTACGACTGGCTGGTTGTGCTTCCTCCATAGGAATAGGCGTACTAACTGGTGGAGTTGGGGTTTGCCGTGGTAGTACTGGCCCTTTGGGCACTAAAGCTGCCTTACTAACTGCTCTTGTTTGGGAGCTCTGTGGTGGAGATGGTGATGTGTCAACAGGAACTGGGTTACTATCTGTTGGGCTTGGTGTTAGATTGGGTGAAGCTGGTTCTCTGTCCATCGCAGTAGGGGTACAATCTGCGAGAGTCTGGGTTATGTGTGGTAGGGCTGGTTCTCGTGCATGTACAACCAGGGTGCTATCTCCACCAAGAGGTAGCACTGTTTTATTTGAAGACCGTGTTTTTACTCCGCTCGATACTAGCATCACCCGATCCAATTCAAATGGCCGATAAACAGGAGACATAGTTGAATGTACAAACATTGTATGAGAGACAGATGCAACAGATAGTGTGGAAAAAACAGGGCATGAAATAGTTGACATGTATATTGTTTAACTAAAGCGGATAGCATGACATAATTTCACATATATGATGTCTATCTAAACTAGATAGCATAGCATAACATAATTCAAAGATATGATGAATAACTAAACAGGATCGCATGACATAATTCACCTACATGTTATTAAGTAATCAGGATCGCATGATTAATTCACATATGTGATTTATATGCTAAACAGAGGGCATTCGATATGATGTCTGAACTATGAACATGGTATTGAATATTGTGTATATGATGTATAAACTATGCAATGCAAAACACCATATGCATGATATGAGAAGTATAACCGTGCCAAGTTAGAGCATACAACTCGGTGGGGGAATAGGACTAGTCATCTGTCTCTGAATCCATCTCTAAGGAGCTATCAGGACCCAACAAGAGATCTGCTTTGACAGGTAGCACTGTCTGCTCTGAAGGCCTTGATTTCACTCCAGATTTTTCCATCTCCCACCAAAATGGCTGATTCACAGGAAGAGCAGTTTAATGTACAAACATTATCGACAAAAAATGTAATGAAGAAAAGGATGGGTAAGATATCATTCAAATATATTATGCCTGGTTAAACAGGATGGCATTGCACATTTCACATATATTATGGCTGGCTAAAAGACATGAGACTGCATAATTCCCATATATGACATAGAAACTAAACAGGTGGCATTACAAAACATGTCTAAACTAAGAAGATGACATATATGATGTCAAAAGTAGGCACTACAAGGCAACATATGCATGATATGACTAACATCATCATGCCAAGGTAGAGCAAACACCTTGGGGGGTAAATAGGAGTGGTCAGCTGCGTCTGAATCTGCCTTAGAACAGATATCTTCCTCTGGATTACAATCTGGAGAGGGGGGAGGGTTTGCCATTGAACCCACCATGGAGCGATGTCTGCATGAGATTGTATGGTCGCACAAAACTCTTCTCTTTTTCTCTACATGTTCAGCATGACTGTGTACAATATCTGACATGCATACGAAAAAATATGGTGAGATTATGTAAGGAGAGCATGCATAAATTTAGAGTGATGGTAACAACCAGTGGATGGATCCAAAAATAATGATAGCAGGCTGATGATTGCTTTAATTTAATAAAAAGACAAATGATGATTGCTTTACTATTTGTTTCCCACCCAAGATGAATAACATAGGCGTACCCTAGGTAAAAAAGATATTAGACAGAGATACTATTCATTGTTGCCTCGATATGTGCCCCACAACTAATTTAGAACTCAAGTTTGATCATTAATTTGGACCTGACTTGGAATCTAACAGGTGAACAGGACGATAAAGTAGCAGGTAATTTTAAGCAATGCATAACATAAGCAGAAACAAAAGAGTGTGACCTCTCTTGTGGACCCATGTACTCCTCAGGTTCATCTGCTGAGTCGATGATGGTGATGCCGTTGCGGCGGGTACCAGCGGCAGGGAAGGAAATCTGAGGTGAGTGCTTCTGTCGATGTCTGGTTTGGTGAATGCTTCTGTCGATGGAGCAGCTCAGGTGAGGTGGATGAAGTCGCGGCAGGAGCAGGACAAACCACACAAAGTTCCCTTCGACACCTTCCTGTAACTGAAGTAATTCAGTAAGGGCTCATTTGGCTTGCATGATTCTAAAAACATAGGGATAGGAAAAACAATGGAATAGGATAGGAATGCACATGGTAAACAGAGCATTTGTAAACACAGGATTTCTGTCAACTCGGCTGTTTGGTTCACAGGAATTGGAAGAGCAGAGGAATGCAAAGAAACATGGCCAAAATAAAGTGAAACCATATGAAAGTGTGTACAGTTAGAATGTTATTCTGCCACTAATGCACTTGGTCTTGTTTTCATGCATAGGATTTTTAAAAGTAGGTCTAGGTTGATGTTTTGCTCCATTCCTTTCAAAAAAATGCATGAATAATTGAATAGTAGAGTGCCATAGGAAAATTCCCTATTGCTATGTTTTTTCGTTGAACCAAAATAGCCCCAATGGATCGACATGAATGTAGAGTAATAAGTGATGCAACAAGTGTACAACCTCTTTGTCGTAGCCGTGTCGACCTCAGCATCATTGGGTTGGTCGCTGAAGCAGTTGAGGCAGAGGCGGCTGCCGCAGGTGTGTAGAAAGATCTGAGGAATCTGTAGACGGCGTCTAGGGCACTGCTCTGTTGTGATGGATCGTTCTGTCGTTGGAGTAGCTTCGGTGAGCCGTAAGACGTCAAGCCTGAAGCAGCACCAGATAGACATCGTTATTCTCAAGTGGGATTCTAATAGCGTCTCCAATAGATGATGTAAAATAGATGTAAAATTTACATCACCAAAAACCACCAGACTACACAGATGAGGTAAAAACTGTTGACTCTGAACTTAATTGTCAAAAATGAAATTTACTGTGGAATCTGAATGTTACTGTCGAAACTGAACAGAATGGTGGCAGAGAGGCACTTGACAAGTAGTTTAGGGAGGGCCTGCAGTTCATCTTCAACCTACACCCCCCTAAGCCGCCAGCCACCACCTTCTGAACCGCCGGCCCCAGCACCGCCTCGCCGCCCCGAAACAACTCCCCACCGTCGGTCCGCCGCCGCCCTGGCCAAACCTCTAGGCCCCCCGCCCCCACCCTGAACCCTAAGACAGATAGTGGGGTACCTGTCAGGGCCCCGATCCTAAGTCACACCGATCTAGCATGTAACACATCATATCACTTTGTGCCCTCACGCACGGTATTTCCCACGGGTGCCACCTTACCTGGCCCGGGACCGTTTGCGCCTTTTGCCTCACGTATATGATAGGGCCGCTAGCATCCATATGACAAAGAACCCGGGATGACATGACTAGTCGTAAACCCAAGGTGGCGCTAACTTACAGGGACAAGCATACATGACCCAACAACGAACGTGTCGATCAACAATGTATGAACCCAAGTCATAGCAAGCTACAAGGACTTAAAGGAACAACGTGTGACATTTCCCCGAAGGGACAGACACAGGAACGAAGAAGGGCACATGCCAGCCAGCCTAAGTGTTCCGGAACGGTAGCAAGCTACCATGGCTCAGTGGAAGCACCAGGAGACATTTCCCGGTAGGAGAGGTTACCAGGAATAAAGAACTAGGTTGTCGGATCCCACACATACCAAGCATTTCAAAACATACACACAATATGCTCGATATGTGCAAATACAACATGGCATCACAATTAGACTCTACAACTCAGAGTATTTATTCAATAGGCACTGAGGAGCCAAGTATTAAAAACATGGGTGGCATGACCCAAAATTCAGAGCATACAAGTCAAAAGCACATGCGGAAGCTCAACATGTCTGAGTACAGACATCTACAAATGAAAAGAGCTGAGAAGCTTGACTATCTACAAGATCCTGTCTTGGGCACAAGATCGTAGCTGAGGTGACAAGCTAAACGTCGAAGTCCACGTGGAATTACTAGTCAGACTAGAGTCTCTCTGCAAAAACATAAATTAAGCAAACGTGAGTACAAATGTACCCAACAAGAATTAAATTAGAACAAACTACATATGCATCAGTATTAACAAAGGGGGCGGTGGAGTTTAACTACAGCACCCTAGCTTTGACTCGGTGGCTATCCTGAACTACAACTACAAGTACTCTTTTGAGTGGCGCACACGAGTCCACATATTCACCATATCAATACACCACTATGGACCCGCTCCCGTCTCCCTACGAGAACGCCATCCACAGCACTCACGCTTATCTTGCGCATTTTAGAGTATCCACTTTCACTTGTCTATGAACTGTGTAAGCAAAGCAATAGTCCTTTACCACGGACGTGGCTATTCGAATAGATCATGTTAACCCTGCAGGGGTGTATTTCACACACGCTCTTGCCACTTACCGCCATGTACACGTCCTGTACCTCGGCAACCTTCAAGCGGAAGCCTGGCGAGGGTGTCGGCCACGATCTGACTAACCACACAAGAGTCTAGTCCAGGTTTATCGCCTATTTGGGTTCCATCCGCAAGGAGATCCGGCCGGGGTGTCGCTCACGGCCCCAAACGATGTGTACAGGGTTCCAAGCCCACCAATCAGGCGAGGCTTGGCATACCCGACCACGGTGCCTATTCTAACCCAAGCCCACCTGTACCGGGTGCCACTTGGTAGACTACTAGCACTACCTACAAACACCAGAAACTAGTTGCAACTCCTGAACAGAGATCAGGTTGATTAATAAGTCGAGAGGAGTCGAGTTACCGGAACCCAATGTGTGGTAGCAACTGTCTTGGATCACAGACACAGAACTCAGTTCCTGAGGACGGTTTCAATGAGACAACCCACCATGTACACATACAAGGCCACTCACCACTACCTTTACCAAATCATGTTCACACAATTAGCTCTCAACAGTAGGACATGTTCATAACCTTCCAATTCATTCTCGATGAATCAGACCTGACTCAACTCTAAGCAGTAATAGGCATGAAAACCAAGCATGAATGAGTAGGCACATCAGGGCCCAAACAACTCATACTCATGCTAGTGAGTCTCATCTATTAACTATGGCAATGATAGGTGATGCAGAGGAAAGGGGTTCAACTACTGCAGCATGTAATAGGTTAATCGTTGTTGTCCAAATGCAGTAAAAGAGAGCAGGAGCGAGAGAGTGGGATTGTATCGGAATGAACAAGGTTTTTTTTCTTGCCTGGCACTTCTGAAGATAATATAGTTCTTCATCGGTGTCATCAAACTCATCGTCGGAACATACGTCTACCGAGGGGGAACAAACAAAGGCAATAGAGAAAGAATGCAATCAATGCAATGCAACAATATGATGCATGATCATGACATGGTAATATGTTGTGATTTAGGCTAATGCAACAGAGAGTCATTTTGATTGAGGTGGAATTCAAAACTACATCAAATTCCAACTCCAAATCTATTATCAAATTTGTCCTAATCATGTTTCATCCTAGACAGTGAGGTTAACTTGCTGAAACATGCATGAAAATGGTACAGACGAATAGATTGATTTTTTTTTGCATTTTTCATATATAACTTATTTCATTTGGAGTTATAGATTATTTTCTATGAATTTTAGAAGTTTTAGCTATTTTCTGGAATTTCCTGAATTAATAAAAATGCTAGAAAAGCTTTATTGCGTCAACATGACATAGGCATGATGTCCGCGGGTCAACTGAGGCTGATCAGGATCAAACCTGAAGCTTGGGACCCACATGCCATTGAGATAGTGATAAGTTCCAGTTTAACCCCACGTTGACTCAGCTTTGACCCATCGTGGGCCCGCTATCAGCAACTGTGAGGTGGGTTAATTAGTGCTAACACTGGGGTTAACCAGCGGCTAACCGGCGGCGCTAATCCGGCACGACGGCGATCGCCGGCTAGCCGTTTCCGGCCACGGATGGACGCACCGAGGACACGGGAGGCAAGCACATGCTCTCCCGCATCCAGGAGAGGTGTTAGAAGGTCGCGGGGTGTCCTGGTTCACCGACGGCGAGCACTTAGGCGGCCGCAGGAGTTAGGTGTGTGCGACAGCTACAGCTAGAGCATGTGGCGGAGCAAGTTAAGCAACGGGGCTGCAGCTATGGACCAGTAGGAGAACAACCATGTGCTCGGACGCAAGCTTTGGGTGCCCTGGCCACAGCGGCGAGGAGCCACGGTGGCAGCGAGCTTCGGTTGCGGTGGAACAGCGGCTATGGCATAAGTTTGAGCAGGGGACAGAGGGGAGATGGGAGAGAGCCTCACGAAGGTGACGAGGAGAAGCTCGGTGTGGCCGAGGATGCTCCAGACATGACGGATCGATGCCGGCGAGCTTCGATGAGAGGCGGCGGGGACGAGCTTGATGCTGATGACGTAGAGCTTCCGCTATCTCGATCTTCTTCTTGGAGAGGCGCGGCGTTGATGCGGTTCAGATGGACATGGCAGGGGGCGAGGGGATGGCGATGGCCATGCTGGCGGCAGCGGTGGTTGGCGGGGCTCTCGGGTGGTCGCGGGGTGCATGGGCTAGAGAGGGAGAGAGGCACCAGAGAGGCGGGGGAGAGAGTCACCAGAGGTGCCGACGGTCAAGAGTCATGATGTCTGGTTTGGTGAATGCTTCTGTCGATGGAACAGCTCAGGTGAGGTGGATGACGTCGCGGCAGGAGCAGGACAAACCACATAAAGTTCCCTTCGACACCTACCTGTAACTGAAGTAATTCAGTAAGGGCTCATTTGGCTTGCATGATTCTAAAAACATAGGGATAGGAAAAACACTGGAATAGGATATGAATGGACATGGTAAACAGAGCATTTGTAAACACAGGATTTCTGTCAACTTGGGTGTTTGGTTCACAGGAATTGGAAGAGCGGAGGAATGCAAAGAAACATGGCCAAAATAAAGTGAAACCATATGAAAGTGTGTACAGTTAGAATGTTATTTTGCCACTAATGCACTTGGTCTTGTTTACATGGATAGGATTTTGAAAAGTAGGTCTAGGTTGATGTTTTGCTCCATTCCTTTCAAAAAAAATGCATGAATAATTGAATAGTAGAGTACCTCTGGAAGAATAGATTAGCATGTTGAACAAGTTCAACATATTTCTTCCCGATAACCTATGAAGAAAAGGTAGAACTGGAAGAGTCACAATGTAGGATTGATAACTCGTCAAGAGCACTCTGGTTGTGACCTTTCGGTTCAGCGAGGAACTTCTGCCATAAGCATTTCATGGTATTTGGAAGAAGGATATACCATGAACCTCGAGGACTATCGCAAAGGTTACTAATAACCTAAAGGAACGAGCAACACTATCAACACGAAGTACGTAGGGTGAATCTCGGGTTCAAAAACCCAGGAATGGAATGCCTACTAATTCAATGGCATCACGGGATGCTTTCGAGAATGACGGCCAGAATCATCACACTGGGATCACAAAACATGGCTAGATTACTAGGTGATTAACTAACACACCTAGGGTCATAATAATAGCTCCAACATATATGTCAAGGCAATGGAGTGCCTCAACACACTAGTTAGTGTGGTTAATCTGACCCAAAAGAACATCGGGAACGGAAGAAGGATTTGCAAATGCATCAGACTATTTAGAAACCTGGGATGACTCGGACAGCATAACGGCTGTAAATGCTTGAAAAGATTTGAGACTTCCTGTAAAATGGTGGCATAGCCACTCAACATCACAATATCAAGGTTCCGAGATCATCCGTCAACACACGAAAGTAGTAGCAACTGAACTGAGGCTTGAATCCATCAATCCTATATGTCTATAGATTAGTAACACGTGATCCTGATAGAATGAAGAGAAAGCCTATATTCTTAACCCCGTAGGAAAGATGGGATGAGTCGGATCAAAAGGACATAAGGTAAAGGAGTAAAAAGAGCCTTACGTTCCCATCCACAAACAATTCCCTTATATAACTATTGCATTTCTAGACTCAACTTCAACCAGTTTGGCTTGGTAATCCTACAGGCAGTCAGGCTATGATACCAAAGCTAGCAGGACCCCGATCCTAAGTCACACCGATCTAGCATGTAACACATCATATCACTTTGTGGCCTCACGCACGGTATTCCCACGGGTGCCACCTTACCTAGCCCGGGACCGTTTGCGCCTTTTGGCTCACGTATAAGTGCCGCTAGCATCCATATGACAAAGAACCCGGGCAGACATGACTAGTCGTAAACCCAAGGTGGCGTTAACTTACAGGGACAGGCATACAACACCCAGCAACGAACATGTCGATCAGCAACGTATGAACCCAAGGCGTAGCAAGCTACAAGGACTTAAAGGAACAACATGTGACATTTCCCCGAAGGGACAGACACAAGAACGACTTAGGACACATGCCGACCAGCCTAAGTGTTCTGCAATAGTAGCAAGCTACCATGGCTCAGTGGAAGCACTAGGAGACATTTCCCGGTAAGAGAGGCTACCAAGAATAAACAACTAGCTTGTCGGATCCCACACATACCAAGCATTTCAAAACATACACACAATATGCTCGATATGTGCAAATACAATATGGCATCACAACAAGACTCTACAACTCAGAGTATTTATTCATTAGGCTATGAGGAGCCAAGTATTAGAAACATGGGTATCATGACCCAACATTCAAAGCATACAAGTCAAAAGCACATGTGGAAGCTCAACATGTTTGAGTACAGACATCTACAAATGAAAAGAGTTGAGAAGCCTGACTATATACAAGATCCTGCCGGGGGCACAAGATAGTAGCCGAGGTGACAAGCTAAACGTCAAAGTCCACGCAAAATTACTAGTGAGACTGGAGTCTCTCTGCAAAAACATAAATTAAGTAAACGTGAGTACAAATGTACCCAGCAAGACTTACATCAGAACTAACTACATATGCATCAGAATCAACAAAGGGGGTGGTGGAGTTTAACTGCAGCACGCCAGCTTTGACTCGGTGGCTATCCTGAACTACAACTGCAAGTACTCTTTTGAGGTGGCACACGAGTCCACATATTGACCATATTAATACACCACTATGGATCCGCTCCCGTCTCCGTACGAGAACGCCATCCATAGCACTCACAATTATCTTGCGCATTTTAGAGTATCCACTTTCACTTGTCTATGAACTGTATAAGCAACCCAGTAGTCCTTTACCGCAGACACGGCTATTCGAATAGATCATGTTAACCCTGCAGGAGTGTACTTCTTCACACACGCTCTCGGCATACCACCAAGTACACGTCATGTATCTCGGCAACCTTCAAGCGAAAGCCTGGCGAGGGTGTCGTCCACGACCCGACTAACCACACAAGACTCTAGTCCAGGTTTATCGCCTATTCGGGTTCCATCCGCAAGGAGATCCGGCCGAGGTGTCGCTCACGGCCCCAAACTATGTGTATAGGGTTCCAAGCCCACCAACCCAACGACGCTTTGCATACCCGGCCACCGTGCCTAGTCTGACCCAAGCCACCTGTACTGGGTGCAACTTGGTAGACTACTAGCACTACCTACAAACACCAGAAACTTGTTGCAACTCCTGGAAAGAGATCAGGTTGATTAATAAGTTGAGAGGGGTCAAGTTATCGGAACCCAATGTGTGGTAGCAACTGTCTTGGATCACAGTCACAGAACTCAGTTCCTGAGGTCGGCTTCAATGAGACAACCCACCATGTACTCCTACATGGCCTCTCACCGCTACCTTTACCAAATCGTGTTCACACACTTAGCTCTCAACAGTAGGACATGTTCGTAACCTTCCAATTCATTCCCGATGAATCATACCTGACTCAACTCTAAGCAGTAGCAGGCATGACAAACAAGCATGAATGATTAGGCACATTAGGGCTCAAACAACTCCTACTCATGCTACTGGGTTACATCTATTTATTGTGGCAATGACAGGTCATGCATAGGAAAGGGGTTCAACTACTGCAGCATGTAACAGTTGAATCATTGTTGTCCAAATGCAGTAAATGAGAGGAGGAGCGAGAGAGTGGGATTGTATCAGAATGAACAAGGGGGTTTTGCTTGCCTGGCACTTCTTAAGATAATATAGTTCTTCATCGGAGTCATCGAACTCATCTTTGGAACGTACGTCTACAGAGGGGGAACAAACACCGACAACAAAGAAAGAACACAATCAATGCAATGCAACGATATGATGCATGATCATGACATGGTAATATGATGTGATTTGGGCTAATGCAACAGAGAGTCATTTTGATTGAGGTGGAATTCTAAACTACATCAAATTCCAACTCCAAATCTATTATCAAATTTGTCCTAATCATGTTTCGTCCTAAATAGTGAGGTTAACTTGCTCAAACATGCATGAATATGGTACAAATGGATAGATTGAATTTTTCTGCATTTTTCATATATAACTTATTTCATTTGGAGTTATAGATTATTTTCTATCAATTTTAGAAGTTTCAGCTATTTCTGGAATTTCCTGAATTAATAAAAATGCCAGAGAAGCCTTATTTTGTCAGCATGACAGAGGCATGACATCAGCGGGCCAACTAAGGCTGACCAGGGTCAAACCTGATGCTTTAGACCCACATGTCATTGAGACAGTGACAAGTTCTAGTTTAACCCCACAATGACTCAGCTTTGGCCCATCGTGGGGCTCGCTGTCAGCGCCTGTGAGGGAGGTTAATTAGTGCTAACATTGGGGCTAACCAGCGGCTAACCGGAGGTGCTAATCCAGCGTGGCGGTGATCGCCGGCCGGCCGTTTTCGGCCACAGCTGGACGCACCGAGGGCACAGGAGGCAAGCTTGTGCTCTCTCGCATCCAGGGGAGGTGTTAGAAGGTCGCGTGGTGGCCTGGTTCGCCGACGGCGAGCACTTGGGCGACCGCCAGAGTTCAGTGTGTGTGACAGCTGCGGCTAGAGCATTTGGCAGAGCAAGTTAAGCAGCGGGGCGACAGCTATGGACCAGTAGGAGCACAACCATGTGCTCGGACGCTAGCTTTGGGTGCCCTGGCCACGGCGGTGAGGAGCCATGGTGGCGGCGAGCTTCAGTTGCGATGGAACAGCGGCTACGTCATGAGTTTGAACAGTGGCTACGGATAGAGGGGAAATGGGAGACAGCCTCACGGCGGTGACGAGGAGAAGCTCGGTGTGGCCGGGGAAGCTCCGGACACGACGGATCGACGCCGGCGAGCTTCGACTAGAGGCGGCGGGGACGACCTTGATGTGAATGACGTAGAGCTTCCGCGGTCCTGATCTTCTTCTTGGAGAGGCACGATGTTGATGCGGTTCAGATGGACATGGCAGGGGCGAGGGGATGGCGATGGCCACACGGGCGGCAGCGGTGGCTAGTGGGGCTCTCGGGTGGTCGCGGGGAGCAGGGGCTAGAGAGGGAGAGAGGCACCAGAGAAGCGAGGGAGTGAGGGAGAAAGTGCTGGGCATCTCCGGGCGCTCGAACTAGGGCGGGGGAGAAAGCAGGAGGTGGAGCCCGGTTGCACGTGCGTCGAGATAGCTTCGTCCTCCTGGCAGAATCTAGGAGATGACTGGCAAGGTGGGTTGGTGGGCTGGGCCAACTGGGCTAGCTCCATGTAAGATAGGTTAGGCTTCTCAATTTTTTAGTTTCTGTTTTGTTTTTCTGTTTTGCAGATTTGGTTTTTGAAACCAATTCAATTTGTTGCTTCTGAAAATATTTGTGGATACAATATGGACTAACCCAAAACCCCACATTGATTTACCAGAAATATTGGGGTTGTTGAAAATGTATATAGCATTTAAAAGCCCCAATTCAAATGCTTATGATTTAATTCAAAAATCCAGGATGTCCTAGAGAAATGTGAACCATTTTTGACAAAGGTTTCCACCTATTTCAAAAATGATGAACTTTTCTGAAGGGCATTTTGGATTCATTGAAAATATTTTTATTTGAACCTAGTTGGATTCATTCGGTGCTAGGGTTTGAGCATCCCCAATTCAAATTTAAAGAAAAAATAGACATGATGCATGGATGCTGATGCTAATCACAATCAGTATTCTAGGGTTGTGACAACTCACCCCCACTAAACAAGAATCTCGTCCCGAGATTCAAGACGTGAGGTAAGAAGACAGGGAGGACATGGAACTGACATAGTCTTCATGATCCATTGCGTTTCTCAAGGATGTTGATTCATTGCATCATCTTGATCTTTAACGTCTTTGCCTTCGAGATCTTCATCCAACACGATGACGATAGGAAGAACAAATTCGATCTTCTTAAAGATCGAGCAACTCAAGATCAACTATTGGAGTGATACGTAAGAACATCTCTTTAGCTGATATGTCCAAACACACATCAGCAGGGGTGGAAGAACAGATGATGGTGGTTCAATTTGGTAAGCAACAATTCCATGTTTAAGTAGGATAGTGCATGGTTTCAGAGTAGCTAGGAGATAATTGCAACGATTCATTAATGGGGCACCCTAGGAGAGTTGACTCATAGAATTACTTTGATATATAGATCATTGAAACTCTTCATACTAGCCAAGGGCACTTCACAACTGATAGTTTGAAGGAGTTCAAAGAAATGACATACTTAGATTGGAGATGATGGATCGACGCTGGCGAGGTTTGACTAGAGGCGGCGGGGACGAGCTTGATGCCGATGACGTAGAGCTTCCGCGGTCCCGATATTCTTCTTGGAGAGGCGCGGTGTTGGTGCGGTTCAGATGTACATGGCAGGGGGACGTGGGGATCGCGATGGCCATGCGAGAAGCAGCGGTGCCTGGCGGGGCTCTCGGGTGGTCACGGGGAGCAGGGGCTAGAGAGGGAGAGAGGCACCAGAGAGGCGGGGGAGTGAGGGAGAAAGTGTTGGGCATCTCGAAGCGCTCAAACGATGGCGGGGGAGAAAGCAGGAGGTGGAAGTAGGAGGTGGAGCCCGGTTGCGAGCGCGTCGACACGGCTTCGTCCTCCTGGCAGAAGCTAGGAGATGACTGGCATGGTGGGTTGGTGGGATGGGCCAACTGGGCCAGCTCCAGGTATGTTAGGTTTCTCTCTTTTTTACTTTCTATTTTGTTTTTCTATTTTGCAGATTTGTTTTGAATTTGGTTTTTGAAACCAATTCAATTTGTTGCTTCTGAAAATATTTGTGGATGCAATATGGACTACCCAAAACCCCACATTGATTTTCCAGAAATATTGGGGCTGTTGAAAATGTATATAGCATTTAAAAGCCCCAATTCAAATACTTATGATTTAATTCGAAAATCCAGGATGACTTAGAGAAATGTGAACCATTTTTAACAGAGGTTTCCACCTATTTCACAAATGATGAATTTTTCTGAAGGGCATTTTGGATTCATTGAAAATATTTTTATTTGAACCTAGTTGGATTCATTTGGTGCTAGCGTTTGAGCATCCCCAATTCAAATTTAAAGAAAAAATAGACATGATGCATGGATGCTGATGCTAATTACAATCAATATTCTACGGTTGTGACAGTACCTATCCGGCGAACCCCCCCTCCCCGCTGCGGGTGGTTCTTCCTTAACTCCGGCAAGCCCCTCTGAAATCGACTGACCCAAAAGTCTATTCAGCCGACTGAAGAGTAGCTAAATCAGAGAAGAGCAGCAGCACGAGCGAGGGGGAGAGTAGTAGTAGCAGCGCAAGCAAGCAAGAGCCGGAGAAGCAGTAGCAGCGATAGAGCGAGCGAGAGCCGGAGCAGCAGGAATAGATCCGGCTGGTATGGCCGCTGCCGCCGAAGGGGCCTCGCACTGGGGGAGATCCTCCATGGAGATGTCGCCCGCGGCGCTGGCTTCAAGGTAGCCACTCCATGGGGGTGCAAGATGGAGCACCGTCGGTGCCGGGAGGTCGAGTTAAGGATAAGGTGCGATGCGATGAGTGTACAACCTCTTGGTGGCGCCGAGTAGGCCTCGGCTTCGTCCGAGGAGTCAGTGAGGATGCTGCGGTTCCGGTGGAGTAGGTTAGGGCGGCGCTGTAGGGATGGACCAGTCGCGATAAACGAAGCGATTGTCGGAGCAGCTCCTTGGAGGTTGAGGACAGGGCGGTTGAACCGGCGGGACGACGAGTTGGACGACATATCCTCATCCGGGGAGGTAGAAGACGGACGTTGAGCTGTTGTAGTGGATGACATCGTCGGGGATGAGGCTCCGGCTGGGCAACGGTGAGGTGGCGAACAGAGGAGGGTGGGGTTTCACGGCTGGAGCAGAGAGGTTATGGTGCCCTGGGATTTCGAATGGCGAAAAGAAGGCAATGGGAGGGGGTGAACCATGACTTAGGGACACGCTTGTCCAAAATGTAGGGTGTATTACTAAAGTACCCCCACCGATTTGAACTAGCGGCCCTTTTTCGGCTCAGTGTTAGAAGGGGGATTTCATGTGTCGGGATTTGGCAGCTGGAGGGAGTTCTCGCGCGTGTTGTAGTTTCGGGATAGCAAGGCGCAGGTTGTGAAGGCGCCAGTTTTGGGAGAATATCTGAATTTTCGGGATATAACAAGATGTGGGTTGAATTTTAGGGACAAGCCTCACGTGTAATATTGTACTTGTATGTACCAAATCAATTCGCACTTCCCTCAACAAAAAAAAAACAAAAAAAATAAAACTATTCACACCAACAAAGAGAGAGTCTTGCCCCGTTTTACTATACAAATGCTATTCAAAGCTACTCCCTCCTTCCATGTATATAGGGCCTAATGCGTTTTTCGATGCTAACTTTGACCAAATATTAGAGCAATAATATATGACATGCAACTTACACAAAGCACACCGGTAAATTCATTTGTGAAAGGAGCTTTCAATGATATAATTTTCACATTGTGCATGACATGTACTATTAATCTTGTCAATAGTCAAAGGCAGTCTTAAAAGACGCATTACGCCCTACATAGATGGAAGGAGGGAGTATGAATCCATGTTATGTCCAATTAAATTTTTTTGCTGGCTGTATAATGCATGTAACCTACTCATACCAACATTTTAGTGCATTCCAAATACCTATACTACCGCTGCAATTCGACCTGAATTTGAATTCGTTTATCTATTTCAATAAGAATCTACAATCATGATTGTTGCCAACTTCAACCATCATTCGTGTATTACCTTAATAACACACCACATAATTACTATAGAGATAGATATGAACTATGTGTATTATATGAACTCGAATTCTATTTTTTGAATACACTTGATGTTGATTCCAAATAATAGTACATTTGATGTACTAAATATATATTCATGATCTAAACCATGTTCCATACGTACACCGTGTTTATCACACAAAGTATAGTGCCCCGCCCCCTACATTATGACAAGTATTTAGCCCTGAGCTGCAAAAGCCACACATTAGCCCAAATTATAATCAATGTTCTATATATTATATGTAGTACTAGCAAGATGCCCATGTGTTCCACTGAACATCAACATGATCAAGGGGAGGCCTTATTTGCAAATATGGGGAGGGGTGTGGGTATCTTTTTTCAAAATTACCATAGTTTCCTTCTTATCCGTCGGATATAAATTGGACGGCCTATATTGCAGGATGGCAAACATACCATCATCAACAACTCTGTTTTTTATAAGAGTAGAGATAAAATATATTATATGTAGTATAACATGTTCATAACCACACCATGTGTATCACCGTTATATATATTCAGACATGCGTCGGTTTAAAACACTATGATAAATTCTTCAAATATCCAAATTCGCTTTTTATAATGAATTATGATCTCTATTCGTTTTTTACACCCACACAATCCTCTTACCTTTGTAGCTAGCGCTAACTTTCTATCGTGCATGCACACGCACGCATCCCTCTCACCCTCCCTCATCATTCTCTAGCTCCATCGCGCAAATTCGTCTTTTCACTTTAGTTCGTTCACCCACGATGTGTGTAGGCCCACCAGCTCCTTCTTTACGACACACATCGATCGATATGGCTATCTAGCCAGGTGTGCCTAGCACAAACACAAGCTTCCCCTCTTCTCTTATCACCGTCCATGCCTCACTCCCACCACTCTTTTCATCGATCTCGTACTCGCACACTCCTTCCCCCTCGATATAGTATGCCTCTCGCACCACCTCCTAGATGCATCCCTCTCTCTCTATCCTTCTCCCTGTGCCTTATTTGCTTCTAACACATACATGCATGTATACCAATCGATCTCCCAACATATACCTAGGTTGACTTTAACTATTTCCCCCCCCCCACCCATCGATCGACGTACCTCACAAGTTATGTCTCTCCTTTCTCTGACAAAGGACGATTGATCTTCCTATGTAGTTAGGTCTGCTTACCACAGCCATATCATCCCCCCTCATCATTCGTGCATGCCTCCTGACCTGTCTCTCACGCACACATGCATAGACAAGCAACCATCCCCTGTCTTATTGATATTGCAGGCGTGCTCTTCGTTTGTCTAGCAAGCCTCTCCCACCATTTGTTAGAAGCAACTCCACTACCACCCCCTCCAACACTCTAGCTCTGTCTCTCTCCCAACCTTATTCCTCTCCTACACATATGCATGGATGCCGATCGATCTCCCTTAATACATGAGGTAGGCCTCTCTCCTCTTCCACACATATACCAGCCATTGTACCTCTATAGTTAATTAGGAATCCCCCCACCACACATCGATAGTCGAGTGCTGTAGGTAGGTATCCATGCCACACAGACAAACTGCACATGTCCCCTCTCACGTCCCAGTAGGCCAGCCACTCTATATCTTTGACGTGGGAACACACAAATTCAATGGCACTCTTTATCGATCACGCGCGTGCACACACACATCATCCCTCTCTTCGATTCAATGGATACCTCAAGCTGATGATACCTCCACTCTGTTCTCGTGGATCGCCCCCTCTATATATATGACATATCCAGGACTCTATTTCACACACATTGCATATGTTACATTTTTTGATTGACCCCCCAAAAAAAAAAAACACTCACGAACCCACACACTATATCTCTCTACATTTGTATCTCTCTCACACAACCCCACGTAGGTGGTGTACGTACACAAGAAGAGAATAGGTGCACGTACTCACGCTTCGAGCCCAGCCACACCCGCGCGGGTACACGGGGGAGCTCATTTCTGTATGAAATGGAAGCCCACGTGCTAATTTGAATGTGTGTAGCGGTTGTTTACCTACGAAGGTCGTGTACCATGCGTGCACGAAACAAAGTTCAATTTGATGCATTGGCGTGTTATTTTTAAATAAAGTTATATCGCTCAATGGCATGTACACAGAATATAAAACGGTTTTTATGGAGAAAAAGGTAGTCCACTCCACTATATACAATGGAGCCGGCTTGCCTGGGTTTGTCTCTCTTCAGAGTATCTCACACAAGGCTGCGGTGGCCTCTCTCTCTCACCATTGGTCACTGATCCGACCGCATCCCGTCCTCCGATGGAAAGGGAGGATGTGCATCATTTCTCTGTTCGATGGCGCCGAGGCAACACGTCCTGATCTGCGCTAAACGCTGTTCTCTCTGACCAAGCTCCGACGTGTTAGGGCCTACGCCACCTGCTTGCTGCCGTAGTATGGGCAGATTCCGCCCGCCGCTGCTCACCTAGTGACATCCCGACGACCGACAGGTATCCCCTCCGGCCTTGCTCCACTGCCCGTCTTCCCACGTCGCTGCATGTGGAAAATCTTGCATGTGGATCTTCCATAGTTCTTTGCCTAAAACGTAGCTCGTCCGGCATACTTTCCATATTGCAATCTCGTCCTGACACCGTTTTAGACAAACACAACAGTGTTGTTATCTTTCCTTAGGACAAGGAATATGCTTCTTATTGGTGGTCACATGTGTCATCAACTGTTACTGGCCAGTAATTGTTTCCTTTCTATCTCTTTTTTGCAAATAGGGCTATCCATTTCACCTCGTTGCTATTGCGACCTTTTGGTGAACTGCACAAATCACTTTTTTCTTAAGAGTGTTTTGTGCAGTTGTACTAAAATGTCACACGGGCAATGTCTGCACAAAGGGAGATTGGTTTTGCTCCATACTCCTCATCCAACTCAGAGCCTAATCTTCTCCAACTAGTTAGTCTTAAGAGAGACTACAAAGGTGACCGGCTTCTATTTGTGTGTTTATTGTTTCATCAGCAGTCCTCTATTATCGTAGTCACACTTAATATCTTTGGAACAGGGACGCTCAGCTCTATTTTAGTGGAACTGCACAAAATGATCGGAATGTTGCATGCTCCAGACAGCTACTTTTTTTCCCAACATGCCTTGTTGATTTAGACAGAGCCGAGGGGACGTTGCTGCCAATGAAAGCATGGATCAATTTTAATTTAACACCTTCTCACAACTTTGTCTTAAGTTGTGATGTAAATATTAGCTCTGATCTGCTAAACATTGAGATGCATTAGCAAGGAAGTGAGTTTTTTATTGTTTCCGAAAGAGCATCGATGGCAAGACAAACGAAACAAATGCTGAAAGCTCAAAGCATTGTACAATTCATGTCGCTGGAAAATTATTTTGTATAGTACATCAATTATGTAAACAAATGCTAGAAGCTTGACAGCATTGCCAAAAGCCTCTTCAGCTTCCGGGTCCATGTGTAGTCACTCGTTGAAATCTCTAGAAAGACAAATACTCCGGAGTATATTTAAAAACCGAGGGAGTAGTGCACAACCGCATGGGAGACTCAGCCCGGTCATTGCGCCGCATTAATAGTGAGTAATGAGCAGTCAAATAATAAGCCCCACCTTTCCCATTGTAAGTTGCTCGGAAGAAGCAACCATCAATACGCTCTTCTTTGAATCTGCTCATACTACTCCATCTGTCACTGTTTATAGAGCGCGCTTCAAAAAAAATCTCTGGGACCAAGGTGACTAGCGATGGTCTGAAAAATAGCATTGGTAGTTATAGCATGGCGTCTGTTACTAGAGGAAATAATGCGTACACACATGCATGCAGTGCTTACACCCCGGGTACACACATGCATGCACTTACTCCACTCCGTAGTACATCGAGAGAAAATTGTGGACTTGATTGTGGTTACCACGCCCTAATTAATTGAGCATTAAACCAAACGCGTCTAAAGTCTCTCTGGTGGTGGAAATGCATTGAGAGAAATGCATCATAATGAAGCGTGCCCAAGAAACTGTGACGGCGGGAGGAGTAGTATGAAGGTGCAAAAACAAGTATGCGTATGGCCAGTCGGTCAACGCACCTCCTCCAGGCATATCACTGACATGTGGGACCGGAGTGTGAGCAAACCGATCTCAATTGACGGCAAAATGGCCAACCCGCCGTTCCTTGAGAGAGACGAGGAGCGAGAACACACAGACGGGCTCGCACGGAGACCAAGGTATATTCGAGCATGGTTGATCGATATCATCATTACATGCTCGATGTTTTTTAATACTATAGTATTGGGCTGTCGTTTTCCGCCCTTCTCCTGAATAAACGTATACTTTATCAGAGATTAAAAAAATAAGAGTACAAACGCTCCACCATGCGGTTCTAGTAGTAGTACTACTCGTACTACTAAACCTTGCGCTTGGCTCTTCGCCTCTTCGTGAAGTCGAACAATGATGGTACTCCGCATGTTGGGTACTACAGTGTATGCCTCTGGCAATCTGACACCAAATTAACTGATGCATGTCCACCGCCTGGGCGAGGGTAGGTTGCATTAGTCAAAAGGCGTAAGCGAGCTTCACCTCGTCTTGCAAGCTTCTCCTCGTTCTGCGAGTTGACGGGACACACCAAAAAGTAGTGCTAGTCCATACTCTCTCCTTTTTGGTTAATATGGCTTAATCTTTTTGCGGGTAAATGAGAGAGCTTTATTCATATATAAGCTTTCTTAGGACGACCAACCAAGACACTGGTCACTAGGAAGCGAGGTACCCCGCAAAAAAATAAGTAGGAAGCGAGGTGTTTCATCAAGCCAGCTCTCAGCCACATTCAAAGTGCAGCAAGCACGGTTCGCACAAAGATGTGCCGCAAGGTTTGCTGACATGTTTACATGCTGAATAACAAAAAAAAGAGGAAATATTACCGAGCGCTCCTATTTTTAACAAGATATGAGCCAGAATTAAGCGAGAATTGTGGCAAGTGTTCCATGCCATCAACTTCCATTATCACATGCGAGAACCCTCGAAGAGAACCAAATGTGTTGAAGATTGCTTTATCACATTTTTAAATATAATAAGACTGTAGACGCTCCTCCATCTGGTTCCTAGTAGTATAGTACATACCTCTATAGACTATAGTAGTAGTAGTACTAGTACTAGTAAACTTTGCGCTTGGCTGTTCGCCTCTTCGGTAAGTCGAACAATAATAGTACTAGTGTAGTGTATGCTTGTGGCAATCTGACACCGAATTAACTATTGCATGTCCACCGCCTGAGTGAAGGAGAGCTTGCATTAGTCAAAAGTTTCTCCTTGTCCTGCGAGCCACCATGCGCAAGCTTCACCCATCCTGCAAGCTTCTCCTTGTTCGGCAAGTTGATGAGACACAACAAAGTAATGCTAGTCCATACTGCCTCCTCTCCGTTTAATATGGCTTAATTTCAAGCGAGATAAATACACTGTCTGTCACTGTATATTTGTAAAAATACGATCAGTGGACTTCATAATATGCTCACTGCGCTCAATATATACATTTTCTGGTGTTTATACGGTCACTAGCTCACCCTGGCTGAGTATGTGTGTGCATGCACGTGTAGGTTGAGCACTTGAGCGTGACCGTGTGTGTTCTGTCGTGTGCTCGGACATGCATGCATTAGGGCTTCGCGTGTGTTTTTGCGTCCATGTGTACGTGTGACTGTTGCATTCATCCATGAGGTTGTAGTCCCTTACATTCACATGTTCATAAGTCAATGCTTTGTCAAAATGTTGCATGCAAGGTTTAATCATTCGTTGTTCACGCATGCATTCCCGATATTAATACGTTGATAAAGACAATTTTGATGAGGAAAACGAGCCCATGAATTGAGTACATAGGGGCCCAATAAGCTAGGACGGAGGGAGTACCAGTAGTGAACCGGAAGGAGGGAGTTGGGACTAGTAGTACAGTACTACTATGTAACAACGTGCAGTAACAAAATTCCTCTATGCGCATCCTGTCTACGTGTCATGCAAGAAAATAGAGATAAGTACAAGTGAGACTCAGGAACGGTCATACACGTAGGGGGAGTACGTGTAGGGGCCACTAAGGAGCAGTCAAATCACATAGTAAGTTAGTCGGAAGAAGCAACCATCATTTCACTCTTCAATGACACGTACGCAATATAAAATGGTTGATATGGGGAGAAAAAGAAAACCACTATATATACACTAGTAGGAGCCTAAGATACAAGCCTGGTTGCTTGGGTTGCTCTCTTCACAAGCATAGAACGACAGTGGCTACACTGCTGGTCACATATCCGGCTTTATCCCGCAGCTGGGGGAAGGGAACAATGTTCTGCATAGACGTGGTCGAAATCGGCGAGGGAGAAAACCCACAGTCGGTGCGACCCGATCGGGGGTCCCCGCGGTATGGGCTGAAGCAGCATCCCAACCGCCCTTCTAGCTACAGCCCAACGTCCCAGGTAGTACATCTTCCTTTTGGAGCCGGCTTGCTCCACTGCCACAGCTCTCCACATAGCTCCATCTCCATGTTGATCTTTCTCTACTTCTACATGCTTCTATTTGTGATGAGTATATGTCTCATGAACTAGTGCCAGTACTATTATTCTAATCACACTTATTCAATATCTTTGAAATCAGGGATGCTCAGCTCTATTTTAGTGGAACTGCACAAAAGCATCGTATGATCTGAGGGTGCCAGCCGTCTTTCCTTAGACATGTTCTACCTAGCCAGGAAATTAAATCTTGTTTAGGGTTTAGGGTTTAAGTCATAGTGACCCCATCAGTAGTTTTTCTTTCGTACACGCTCTCATAACTTTTGTCTTTAGTTGTGAAGTAAATATTGGCTATGACATGTGAATCATTGAGATGCATCAGCATGCGTGTTAGTTTTCCATTGTATTTGATGGAATGTTGTAATGGGGCAACCTTGGAGTAGGAATGAAAATGGAGTGGAAAGTTTCCATTTTTCCGGAGAAAAAAATGGAAACGGAGAGAAACCAACATTTTGTTTTGTTGGATCGCGCCATCGAGCAAAACCAAGGTTTAAATCAAGTCTATCACGTTCGTGTGTCACCCTCCTCTACGGCTCGACCCCACACGGTCGCTCGGCATGCCACTCACCGCAAACTGAGTATACAATAACTTTCCCGCCTGCTTGTCGATGGATCGCGCCATGGAGTACTAGCACTACTATAAGATATTGACGAGCTGGGGGAGGATAACTAGCTGTAGCACAGACTCCCAAGAACTTTTTACATGCATGTTGTGGCTGGCTATTGCGACCTTTGAACACGGAGCAGTCGCGTGCACCAGGAAGCGGCGCGGGCGACGCTCTCTCGGCCGCGCGCCGCTTCAATGCCGGCGCCAGTGAGAGGTCGCATCCACTCTAGCCGGGCATGAATATGGCACTGACCGTCTCGGGTGGGAAGCACGTGCAGGTGATGAAGAGGGTTCGGGTTGGTCAGGAGCGGATGTGGCAGCGGTCCGGACGCCTGCAAACAAGAGATGTTGTACGTTAATATTGCTGTGTATATAATTAACAATGTAAATAATGTGCCAGTTGGACAAATTTGATTGGAGATGGAGATGGAATTTTACGTAAACACGGATATGCATGTCTACGTCTATGTGTGTGTGCGTGACGACTCTCACGACCTGGAAGCGGGGGCATGTTTTTGATCGAGTTTTCTTTCTTGGTACGTTAAAAAATTGTCCGCCAGTTTTCGTTTCTTTTTTCTGGGAACATGCGTATTCTATTTAAAACCACTGCTATGGAGAGATTTTTTACTCCATTATAGCCTCTTGTTTGATAGGTTTCTCGCATCTCACTCTCTCACCCTCTCCATATCAAAACAAGATGACAATGTCCACTCGATCTCTCTCCTCACCGATGGTCGCAGATCCGGCCGAATCCCGTTCGCTGCGGGAGGTGAGGAGGTGCAGTGTTGATGTTGTCTCCGTCGGCGATGGAGGAAGCCGATGCGCACCGTCCTCTCAAAGCCGGTGATGGCACGGACGAAGGTCCTCCGCGCCCTTGTTCACTGCCGTCGTGTGGGCAGATCCCGCCCACCCGCCTAAGCGACATCTCGCCCACCTGAGATATAACTTCTTGTACTCGTCTAGCTCCCCAGGTCGCTGCACACGGGTTTTCTTCTATGCGACTACTCCCCAGATCCCCATGTATAGTAGCTAGGGTTCGGTGGCTGGTCCAACATCACCTACTATTATGCCTCGGTGGAGGTATACATGTTGTTTCAACAAAAAGTACATGGTGGTTGTGCGTTCATTGTCCATATGCTCCTATTGCTACTGCTAATCTAATACTATCACTGGTTAAACGAAGAAAATGCTTTTTTTCTCGGGTATCCTGGTTTAGTTCCCATCAAGATAATCATGATGCTTCTGTTTGTTGGTGTACTTTTCATTAATTCTTATTGACAATTGAGATGCCGTTGTTAATCTTGTGCCAGTGCCAAAACAAAGTAACAACACTATATCCCTTTTTATATTTTTGCAAACAATGATGCGTATCTCCATCCCGGGCATGTCTTCCTCAATTTTAGTGGAACTGCACAAAATGGATGGCCATTGTTGTTCTGCCTCACTGTCCTCTGCCACGTGGTCTTCCTTCCTCGAGCTTGATTACTGAGAAGAAACAGACCACAGTGAGGATTTGTCGAACTTCATAGGTGCCTCACCCAAACTTGATGCCAAATGGATGATGCATACCCACGATGACCTATCGATGCTCATGGTTGCGCCTCATGGTTGCGTCGGCTGGTGAAGCTGATCGATTTTCAATGAAAAACAAGCTGCCTTCCATCAGTGCTCTTTGCTTGTTACCCACAAAGATGATATCATTCATCAGTTCACCTTGGTTGCGTTGGAGATGCAGTCGTCTTTCACGTTGGTGCAATTTTATCACACAATTGGTTATGAACCAAATGTTTCCTCGAAGAAGGATCGACGTTGGTACTAAGAGCATAAGTTTTGTATTGATTTCTAAGCCTTCTCACAACTTTGTCTCCAGCTCCCTTGTAATTTTATTTGTCCAGCTATTAACTTTGATTAAAAGAATGGTGTGGACTAAAAACCCGGATGGACGTAGTAGCCCTCCATTTTTATTTACTCCGCATATTAGATTTGACTGAAGTCAAACTTTGTAAAGTTTGACCAAGTTTAGGCCGAACACAACAAACCATAATTATTAGAGAGGGCAAACTGTACATACTCTGAAACGTTTCTGATAATTGAGATTAAAATTCTTTATATGTACACACTCTCACACGTTTCCTGTAATTTGGCGCATGTGTGGTTATTCACTTCAGGGAGGGTAGTGTACCGCATGTGAAGGACAGGAAGTGCGACCAGGACACGTGGATCGTTAGTTCATCGGAAGTAGTAGTATTCTTCACTGGTACGTTAAATAAAGAGTTTCGTTTTGTACTTACACAATTTAAAATGATTGTTATGGAGAGAATAAGAAAATCACTCCACTATATATTAGTCGTATACACAAGTACTATATGGACGCAACTTCATTGACTTAGTGCACCTGCCTTTGGGTTTATGATAGGTGGGCCCAAAATGTGGCTGGCCCACCTGCCATACAACCAAAGCAGGTGCAGTTAAGGCACCGGAGCTCGGTCCTTACTACAGTATATATAAGCTGGAGCCTCAGTGCTTGTTTGCTAGGGTTTGCACTCTCCACACTCTCGCCGCACTACATATATATATACACGCTGGAGGCTCAGCGTTCCTTTGCTAGGGTTTTCTATATTCACAGTCTCTCACCCTCTTTACCAAATCTAAACACGACTGCATTGGCCTCTTGTCTCTCTCTCCCCCCTCATAGCTGGTGAAGGAGGCCTCCGGATCCCGTCGCACCGGGAAGGGGAGGTGGTGCAGTGTTCACTCTATCGCCTTCGGCGAGGGAGGCAATCCACTGCCGGCTGCGCTGTTCTCTTTCACCCAGCGCATGTGCGGGATGGCCCCCGACCCCTTCTTCCTCTATACCGTACGTAGTGTGGGCAGATCCAGCCTCCTGCCGCACGCCTTGCCACATTCCGACGACCCTAAGGTATAAGTTTCTTTGAAACCATCATTGCTCTAGCTGCATGCGGATCTTTTTCGATTCTGTAGTCGAATCTAGGTCGTGGTTCAAAGAGGAAAGAAGGGTGCGGTGGGGTGGAGCATGAATCTAGGACATGGTTCAAAGAGGAAATGAGGGAGGGAAAGTAGTATAGACTGGCTATCCAGCCGCTTTGTTGGTCGAAAAGGGAAAATGGGGGTAACCCAGTACACACATCTGTAAGGAACCGATCTCTTTGTTCAAAAGGGAAAGAAACTAGGGGTCGGGTAGTTTGTGCGGGACTAGATTTGCTGCTCTCAAATAGGAAAAAGGTTCAAAGAGAACAAATATGGGACCAACGCAGATATGCTGCTTGGCTACATACTTTGCATCACCCATTTATACGTGTGGAAGCACATGGTGCTGGCATGTCCCATGTCCCATGTCCCATACAACTATTTTGCTGTTGTTAATCTAAGAATGCCACTGGAAAATTGAAGCAATGCCATTGTTAAAAGTAAATTACATTTTTTAACGAATGTTGTTTTAAGAGAATGTCTCTGTTAATATGAATCAATGGAACCGTTTTAGAAATGCTACTATCCTAATTTGTTTTCCATCAAGATAAGTTAGATGCTTCTTTTTGTCGCCGTTTGTTTCATCCTCTTTTATCGGCAAGTAATTGTTTCCTTTTTTGCCTCCTTTAAAATAGGGATATCTATTCAACTTGTTGCTATTGCGACATTTTGCTTCGCTACGCGAAATATTTATGTTTTAGGAGTGTTTTGTGCAGTTCAACTTGAATGTCACACCGGCGACTTTGCTTAATTTTGGTGGAACTGCACAAAAGGAGATCGAGATTTGTTTCTAGTCTTCCTCACGAGTTGTTTCAAATCTTAGTCTCATCCACATGATAGCGCAGTGTGCTTTGAGATGTTGTGCTACTTGTATTGGTACTGTTTTGGATAAATGTTGAATTGAAGCTATGGAACTGCAGTCTTTTACCATTAAGTGAGCAAAAATTGTTCCAACCCAGACATGATGCGTGTTGCTTTCTTACACAAAACTCTGCATCACCCCCTTTATAAGTATATGGAAGCACATGGTGTTGTTGCGGCCACTCTCCCCTGGAACTGTTTATGTTTTTTGTTAATCTAATGCCACTGGTAAAATTAAGCAATGCCACTCTTAGAATTATCTACTGAATCTTAGTTCAAAACTGCAACACTTGTTAGGGATTGGCGGAATTACCATTTTTGTGGCTGCATGTTTCATCCTCCTTTATTTGCGAGTAATTGATTCCTTTTTTGTCTTTGTTAAAACAGGGATATCTATTCAACTAGTTGCTATTGTGACATTTTGCTTCGCTACCTGAAACACTTATGTTTTAAGAGTGTTTTGTGCAGTTCAACTTGAATGTCACACCGGTGACTTTGCTTAATTTTGGTGGAACTGCACAAAAGGAGATTGGACTTTCATATATGTGTTGGGATTTCGTTCAAATCGTCCTCTCAAGCTGTTTCAAATCTTTGTCAAGAAAGGTCGGTACCGACTTCCATCCACATGATGGTGCAGTGTGCTTTGAGATGTTGTGCTAATTGGTACTGTTTTGGATAAATGTTGAATTGAAGCTATTGAACTGCTGTCTTTTACCACTTAAGTGAGCAAAAATTGTTCCAACCCAGACATGATGCTTTTTCTTTGGTACAACAAAACTCTTCATCACCCCCTTTATAAGTAGATGGACGCACATGGTGTTGTTGCCCACTCTCCCCTGGAACTGTTTATGCTTTTTGTTAATCTAGTGCTGCTGGTAAAATTAAGCAATGCCACTCTCAGAATTAACTACTGAATCTTAGTTCAAAACTGCAACACTTGTTAGGGATTGGCGGAATTACCATTTTTGTGGCCACATGTTTCATCCTCCTCTATTTGCCAGTAATTGATTACTTTTTTGCCTCTATTAAAACAGGGATATCTATTCAACTTGTTGCTATTGCGACATTTTGCTTCACTACGCGAAACATTTATGTTTTAGGAGTGTTTTGTGCAGTTCAACTTGAATGTCACACCGATGACTTTGCTTAATTTTGGTGGAACTGCACAAAAGGAGATCGAGATTTCATATATGTGTTGGGATTTCATTCAAGTACTCCTCATGAGTTGTTTCAAATCTTGGTCAAGAAAGGTTAGTACCGACTTTCATCCACATGATGATGTAGTGTGCTTTGAGATGTTGTGCTACTCGTATTGGTACTGTTTTGGATAAATGTTGAATTGAAGCTATTGAACTGCTATCTTTTACCATTAAGTGAGCAAAAATTGTTCCAACCCAGACATGATGCTTGTTTCTTTGTTACAACAAAACTCTGCATCACCCCCTTTATAAGTAGATGGAAGCACATGCTGTTGTTGCACCCACTCTCCCCTGGAACTGTTTATGCCTTTTGTTAATCTAATGACGCTGGTAAAATTAAGCAATGCCACTCTCAGAATTAATTAACTACTTAATCTTAGTTAAAAACTACAACACTTGTTAGGGATTGGCGGGATTACCATTTTTGTGGCAGCATGTTTCATCATCCTTTATTGGCTAGTAATTGATTCCTTTTTTGCCACTGTTAAAACAAATCAGTCGCATTGTTTTAGGAATGGTACTATCCTGCTTTGTAGTTCTTTCTACATGTTTAACCAAGGTATTGTTAAGATAATGTCTCTGTTAAAATGAATCACTCACATTGTTTTAGGAATGGTACTTTTCTGCTTTGTCGTTCTTTATACATGTTGAAACAAGGCATTGTTAAGATAATGTCTCAGTTAATATGAATGAATCACACTGATGGAGAATTGCTACTCTCCTGCTTTGTTTCCCATTAAGATAAGGTAGATCAGTAGATGTTTTTCTTCTGGGAGTACAAGTCATCAACCGTTATTTCTCAGTAATTGTTTCCCTTATACCTATTGTTGCTTACAGGGATACCAAATTAAAGCTCGGTTTTATTCCGACTTTGATTTTAGTTGAACTGCACAAAAGGAGCCAATGTGTCTAAGGCAAACTTCTGCATTACTGGGTCCAGTTGGTCGTACCACTTTGCAGAAAGAACCAGTCACTTTTTGTGCTACATTACAGAAGGAATGATCGAGAAGCTTTACAGAGTATTAGTAGACGCTAGTGACATGACTAGTCTGCAGAGAGCATAGGCAACTCTACAACACGTGGAGTGCACTAGCAAAAAGTGCCCAAACAAGTACAAGAATCCATGACAGGACTCCAAGTCTGTCAATGTCATTCTAAGTAGCAATGATGGGGCATCTTGGTATGGTAATATGTTCACCGTACTTTCAGTTTTTTAGTCCACCAATTGGTGGGTTGACACTGGGGCCAATATTCATGTGTGTGTGCTGATGTGTCTTTGTTTTTTGCAGCATGTAAATACGAAATCCACAGGGATGCTCAGCTTGATTTTAGTGGAGCTGCACAAAATGTTGAGATGGTTTGTGTCCTCCATAATACTTCATCATGCACAATACATCGAATGGTTCTCTAAGCATTCATCGTCACCTTGAGCCAACGGACTATCAGCTGACAAACTGATTGAAAACCCTGCCCGTTCCTCAATCATAGGCATTACATATTTTGAATGGGAAAAGCTTGTCAAAGTTTAATCATTGATGTTAGCAAGAAGACATTAGTTTAATATATTGAAATTGGAAAACCTTGTCAAATTTTGCTCATTGATGTTAGCTAGAAGACATGCATTTGATATTTTTGAGTGGGACGCCCTTTGCTGTGAGCAGCGTTGATCATTTTTTCCTATTCCTGTATTCAGTTTAGAAGTAAATAGTTAGTTTGCTGAGATGCATAGTCACATGAAGTTGACTTATGTAAGGTATTTCAAGAGTTTGTTCTGAATATTGTCTATGTAATGCCAGGCCTTGTGTTTGATTGCAAAGTTGACCTTGGAATGTTGTGGCATGCGGCATCACGAGCTGTTCACCGTGCCTCCTGAGAATAATGCTTTGTATTGTTTTGCAAGTTGATCTAATGCCAGTAATTTGCTTGTTAAGAAGATCATCATCTTCTGTTGTTTCCATGCTTAAGTAGTTCATCGTCTTATATTTCATTCATAGCCTATACGACAAGTTGGGTAGGTTAGATGTGAAACCATATGATCTTCCGACCAACTCATCATCTTAGGCCGTGATTAGATCATCGTTTTCCAACCAAAACCGCTTGTAAAATTGACGCTCGTAAATAAAAGCAGATGGTCTCGGGCAAAGCGCTTGGTTGGTCGATTTCGACTAGTAAAATATACACTGGTCCCTCAAATTACACGCGTAACCCGCCGGTTTTACTTACAGACCTTGGGCCCTCGGTTTCATTACGCCTGTATTTTACGCGTTGTTTCGGATGACGAGTAAATTACACTTGTATTTTAATACAGGTGTGAAATAAACCAGAGCTCCCAAGCGCGGCCTTACCGTTTCATGTCGTCTCAGTCTCTCGAAGGTGCTCATAGGTGTCTGATGATCTTGGCTTCCTGAATGAGCAGCGGACGCTGTATCAGACCATCTGTAGGGCCCACGAAGTCCTCTCAGTCATCCTTCAAGTTGTTGCGCTCGTAGTGGAGCCGAGCATTGTCAACATGGTCAACGAACATGAGGATTTAGGAGATGACTTTATTTTGACTGGATGACAGTAGGGACCCACTAGGGCCATAGCCGTACGTACGCAAGTGCCTCTTTATTATGTACAACTATATTTTTTTTGCTTCCCTCCTGGATTCCTGACATCACGGTCCCACAACATTGTCAACCTATGTAGTCAATATAAATGAGAGAATTGCACAAGGAATAGCTGATACGTCTCCAACGTATCTATAATTTTTGATTGTTCCATGCTATTATATTACCCGTTTTGGATGTTTCTGGGCTTTACTTTTATATCATTTTTGGGACTAACCTACTAACCGGAGGCCCGACCCGAATTGCTGTTTTTTTCCTATATCAGTGTTTTGAAGAAAAGGAATATCAAACGGAGTCCAAATGGAATGAAACCTTCAAGAGCGATCTTTTTGGAACAAACGTGATCCAGAGGACTTGGAGTGGAAGTCAAGAAACAAGGGAGGAGGCCACGAGGGTGCCCGGCGCGCCCCCTAGGGCTGGGTGCACCCCCCCACCCTCGTGGGCCCGTCGAGCATCCACCGACCTACTTCTTCCTCCTATATATACCCATGTACCCCGAAAATATCAGAAGCGACCCTGAAAAACTATTTCAACCACCTTAACCTTTGGTATCCGCGAGATCCCATCTTGGAGCCTTCGCCGGCGCTCCGCCGGAGGGGGAATCGATCACGGAGGGCCTCTTCATCAACTCCAAGGCCTCTCTGATAAGTTGTGAGTAGTTTACCACAGACCTTTGGGTCCATAGTTATTAGCTAGATGGCTTCTTCTCTCTCTTTGAATCTCAATACCATGTTCTCCTCGATCTTCTTGGAGATCTATTCGATGTAAATCTTTTTGCTGTGTGTTTGTTGAGATCCGATGAATTGTGGGTTTATGATCAAGTTTATCTATGAGAAATATTTGAATCTCCTCTGAATTCTTTTATGTGTTATTAAGTTATCTTTGCATGTCTCTTCGAATTATCAGTTTGGTTTGGCCTACTAGATTGATCTTTCTTGCAATGGGAGAAGTGCTTAGCTTTGGGTTCAATCTTGCGGTGTCCTTTCCCAGTGATAGCAGGGGCAGCAAGGCACATATTGTATTGTTGCCATCAAGGATAAAAAGATGGGTTTTATATCATATTGCATGAGTTTATCCCTCTACATCATGTCATCTTTCTTAATGCGTTACTCTGTTCTTTATGAACTTAATACTCTAGATGCATGCTGGATAGAGGTCGATGTGTTGAGTAATAGCAGTAGATGCAGGCAGGAGTCGGTCTACTTGTCATGGACGTGATGCCTATATACATGATCATGCCCAGATAATTTCATAATTATTCGCTTTTCTATCAATTGCTCGACAGTAATTTGTTCACCCACCGTAATACTTATGCTATCTTCAGAGAAGCCACTAGTGAAACCTATGGCCCCCGGGTCTATCTCTTATAATATAAGCTTTCAATCTACTTTTATTTGCATCTTTTACTTTTCCAATCCATATCATAAAATACCAAAAATATTTATCTTATCATATTATCTATCAACTCTCACTTTCGCAAGTGGCCTTGAAGGGATTGACAACCCCTTTATTCCGTTGGTTGCGAGTTCTTGTTTGATTGTGTAGGTGTGTGGGACTTTTGAGGAGCCTCCTACTGGATTGATACCTTGGTTCTCAAAAACTGAGGGAAATACTTACGCCATTGCTGCATCACCCTTTCCTCTTCAAGGAAAACCAACGCAAGCTCAATACATAGCAAGAAGGATTTCTGGCGCCGTTGCCGGGGAGGTCTTCGCTCAAGTCAAGACATACCAAGTACCCATCACAAACTCATCTCCCTCGCATTACATTATTTGCCATTTGCCCCTCGTTTTCCTCTCCCCCACTTCACCCTTGCCGTTTTATTCGCCCTTTTTCCATTCGATCTTGTGTTACCATGTGCCTTCTTTTTGCTTGCATATTCGCTTGCTAAAAGTTTATGGATCCTCATCCACTTGCTAATCTCTTTAAGAGATCCAATTATGATGAACCTATTCCTAGTGAGTTGAGTGCACTAGTTGATCTTTATGAGGTTTTGCTTGAAATTCATGAATCTGAAAATTTTGATGAAGTACTTTATGAAGCGATTCACAATAGATATTTGAATAAAAAGCATGATTGCAATGATTTCATTATAAATTCTATTTATGTCAATTGTGCTAATAATATGCAAAACCCTAAGCTTGGGGATGCTAATTTTTCTATGTCTACTACTTGTTGCAATGATCATGATTGGGGTGATTCTTCTTATGATCTTGAAAATTTATTTAAGCCCCAAGATGAATATGAGATTGATAATAGTGTTTGCAATAATATTGAAAGTGGGTTTGGAAGAGTGTCAACTTTAGATCCCACATATTTGGAGAATGTTCAATCTTATGGTATTTTTGATAAAAGTGGGTTTGGAGAGGTCATGACTTTAGTTAATGATAATCCCACTAATTTGGAAGAGTGTCAACTTTGCATACATGTGGATCGTGTTAAGAATATGTTTTGTGATAGATATATTGTTCAATTTGCTTATGATCCTACATGTAATTATTATGAGAGAAGAAAATATGGTCATAGAAATTTTTATCTTACTAAATTACCTCTCGTCATGTTGAGATTGCTATCGTCTCTTTATTTCTTCCTTGCATATGCTAGTTTTTTCTTACCTTGCAAATTTGTTTGCTTATAATATGCCTATGCATAGGAAGTATGTTAGACTTAGATGTGTTTGTCATGTGTTTCATGATGCTCTCTTTGCGCTTCAATTCTTGTCTTTTATGCGAGCATCATTAGAATTATCAATGCCTAGCTAGGGGCATTAAACAATAGCGCTAGTTGGGAGGCAACCCAATTTTATTTTAGTTTTTTTGTTTTTGCTTTTGTTTATAAATAAATTTTGCATCTATATTCTGCTTAGATGTGTTTTCATGTTTTAATTAGTGTTTGTGCCAAGTAGAATGATACGTCTCCAACGTATCTATAATTTTTGATTGCTCCATGCTACTTTATCTACTGTTTTGGACTATATTGGGCTTTATTTTTCACTTTATATTACTTTTGGGACTAACCTATTAACCGGAGGCCCATCCCAGAATTGCTGTTTTTTTGCCTTTTTCAATATTTCGAAGAAACAGAATATCAAACGGAGTCCAAACGGAATGAAACCTTTGGGATCGTGATTTTCCAACCGAATGTGATCCAGGAGACTTGGACCCTACTCCAAGAAGCTTCGAGGAGGTCACAAGGGTGGAGGGCACGCCCCCTGGGAGCGCCCCTACCTCGTGGGCCCCTCGGAGCTCCACCGACGTACTCCTTCCTCCTATATATACCTACGTATCCCGTATTGATTACTCAAAGTAGCACCTTGTTCTTCATGTAGTGAGTCTCATATATTGTGCTTCAAAGTAGCACTATGTTTTTCATATAGTGAGTCTCTTAAGTTGTCTTGTTCATACTAGTGGGAATTTTTCATTAGAGAACTTGGCTTGTATATTCCTACGATGGGCTTCCTCAAAATGCCCTAGGTCTTCATGAGCAAGCAAGTTGGATGCACACCCACTAGTTTTCTTTTGTTGAGCATTCATAGCTCTAGTGCATCCGTTGCATGGCAATCCCTACTCCTTGCATTAACATCAATCGATGGGCATCTCCATAGCTCATTGATTAGCCTCGTTGATGTGAGACTTTCTCCTTTTTTGTCTTCTGCACATAATCCCCATCATCATATTCTATTCCACCCATAGTGTTATATCCATGGCTCACGCTCATGTATTGCGTGAAGGTTGAAAAAGTTTGAGATTATTTAAGTATGAAACAATTTCTTGGCTTGTCATCGGGGGTATAGAAGTTGGGAACATCTTTGTGTGACGAAAATGAAGCATAGCCTAACTATATGATTTTGTAGGGATGAACTTTCTTTCGCCATGTTATTTTGAGAAGACATGATTGCTTTGATTAGTATCCTTGAAGTATTATTATTTTTGTGTCAATATGAACTTTTGTCTTGAATCATTCGGATCTGAATATTCATATCACAATTAAGAAGATATACATTGAAATTATGCCAAAGTATCACTCCGCATCAAAAATTCTTTTTTATCATTTACCTACTCGAGGACGAGCAGGAATTAAGCTTGGGGATGCTTGATACGTCTCCAACGTATCTATAATTTTTGATTGCTCCATGCTACTTTATCTACTGTTTTGGACTAAGTTGGGCTTTATTTTTCACTTTTATATTACTTTTGGGACTAACCTATTAACCGGAGGCCCAGCCCAGAATTGCTGTTTTTTGCCTTTTTCAGTATTTCAAAGAAACAGAATATCAAACGGAGTCCAAATGGAATGAAACCTTTGGGATCGTGATTTTCCAACCGAACGTGATCCAGGAGACTTGGACCCTACTCCAAGAAGCTTCCGAGGAGATCATGAGGGTGGAGGGTGCGCCCCCTGGGCGCGCCCCCCTACCCCGTGGGCCCCTCGGAGCTCCACCGACGTACTCCTTCCTCCTATATATACCTACGTATCCCTGTACGATCAAAGGGGGAGCCAAAAACCTAATTCCACCGCTGCAACCTTCTGTATCCACGAGATCCCATCTTGGGGCCTGTTCCGGAGCTCCACCGGAGGGGGCATCCACCATGGATGGCTTCTACATCATCACCATAGCCCCTCGATGAAGTGTGAGTAGTTTACTTTAGACCTTCGGGTCCATAGCTAGTAGCTAGATGGCTTCTTCTCTCTTTTTGGATCTCAATACAATGTTCTCCCCCTCTCTTGTGGAGATCTATTCGATGTAATTTCTTTTTGCGGTGTGTTTGTTGAGACCGACGAATTGTGGGTTTATGATCCAGTATTATCTATGGAAAATATTTGATTCTTCTTTGAATTCTTTTATGTATGATTGAGTTATCTTTGCAAGTCTCTTCAATTATCCGTTTGGTTTGGCCAACTAGATTGGTAGTTCTTGCAATGGGAGAAGTGCATGGCTTTGGGTTCAATCTTGCGGTGTCCTTACTCAATGATGTAAAGAGTTGCAAGGCACGATTGTATTGTTGCCATCGAGGATAACAAGATGGTGTTTTTATCATATTGCATGAATTTATCCTCTACATCATGTCATCTTGCTTAAAGCGTTACTCTGCTTTTTAACTTAATACTCTAGATGCATCTTTGGATAGCGGTCGATGAGTGGAGTAATAGTAGTAGATGCGAATCGTTTGATCTACTTGTCACGGACGTGATGCCTATATACATGATCATTGCCTAGATATACTCATAACTATGCTCAATTCATCAATTGCTCAACAAGAATTTGTTCACCCAGTAGAATACTTATGCTCTTGAGAGAAGCCACTAGTGAAACCTATGGCCCCCGGGTCTATTCTCATCATATCAATCTAAATCACTTTATTTACTTGCTTTGTTTTTACTTTGCCTTTACTTTTTACTTTGCATCTATATATCAAAAATACCAAATATATTTTCTCTATCAGATCTCACTCTCGTAAGTGACCGTGAAGGGATTGACAACCCCTAAGCGTTGGTTGCGAGTTGCTATCGTGTTGTGAAGGTACGAGGGACTTGCGCGTGACCTCCTACTAGATTGATACCTTGGTTCTCAAAAACTGAGGGAAATAATTACTCTACTGTGCTGCATCATCCTCTCCTCTTCGGGGAAAACCAACGCAAGCTCGAGACGTAGCATAGAACCTATAGGATAACCTATGGTGATAGTTAATTTGATTCTGCTGAAAAACAGAAACTTTGTGCGCACGAAAATAATTTTAATAATTCAGGAAAACAAGCTTTTGCGTTGATTCTTTTTGATGTCGATCAATGGACAAATTGCCCAGGACTTCCTGTTTTGGTAGGATTTTTAGAGGTCCAGAAGTATTCGAGAGTTACAAATTGCTTCAGACTGTTTTGTTTTTGACAGATTCTGTTTTTCGTGTGTTGTTTGCTTATTTTGATGCATCTATGGCTAGTATGTAGGGGTATGAACCATAGAGAAGTTGGAATACAGTAGGTTTAACACCAATATAAATAAAGAATGAGTTCATTACAGTACCTTATGTGGTGGTTTTTCTTTCTTGCACTAAAGGAGCTTATGAGATTTCCTGTTCAGTTTTGTGTTGTGAAGTTTTCAAGTTTTGGGTAAAGATTTGATGGACTATGGAACAACGATTGGCAAGAGCATAATCTTGGGGATGCCCAAGGCACCCCGAGATATTCAAGAATTGCCAAAAGCCTAAGCTTGGGGATGCCCCAGAAGGCATCCCCTCTTTCGTCTTCGTTCATCGGTAACTTTACTTGGAGCTATATTTTTATTCGCCACATGATATGTTTTTTGCTTGGAGTGTCTTATATGTTATTAGTCTTTGCTTTTTAGTTTACCACAATCATCCTTGATGCACACACCTTTTGGGAGGAACCCACTTGATTGGAATTTATTAGAATACTCTATGTGCTTCACTTATATCTTTTGAGCTTGATAGTTTTTGCTCTAGTGCTTCACTTATATCTTTTAGAGCATGGCGGTGGCTTAATTTTGTAGAAATTGTTAATCTCTCATCCTTCACTTATATTATTTTGAGAGTCTCTTAGAACAACATGGTATTTTCTATGGTTATAAAATTGGTCCTAGAATGATGGGCATCCAAGTTGGGTATAATAAAAACTATCATAGGAAGTGAATTGGATGCTATGATCAATTTGATACTTGATAATTGTTTTGAGATATGGAGGTAGTGATATTTGAGTCATGCTAGTTGGGTGATTATGAATTTAAAGAATCCTTGTGTTGAAGTTAGCAAGTTCCGTAGCATGCACGTATGGTAAAAGTCGTGTAACAAATTTGAAACATGAGGTGTTCTTAGATTGTGCATCCTTATCAGTGGCGGTCGGGGACGAGCGATGGTATTTTCCTACCAATCTATCCTCCTAGGAGCATGCGCGTAGTGCTTGGTTTTTGATGAATTGTAGATTTTTGCAATAAATATATGAGTTCTTTATGACTAATGTTGAGTCCATGGATTATACGCACTCTCACCCTTCCATCATTGCTAGCCTCTTCGGTACCGTGCATTGCCCTTTCGCACCTTGAGAGTTGGTGCAAACTTCGCCGGTGCATCCAAACCCCGTGATACGATGCGCTCTATCACACATAAACCTCCTTATATCTTCCTCAAAACAGCCACCATACCTACCTATTATGGCATTTCCATAGCCATTCCGAGATATATTGCCATGCAACTTTCCATCGTTCCGTTCATCATCATGACACACATTATCATTGTCATATTGCCTTGCATGATCATGTAGTTGACATCATATTTGTGGCAAAGCCACCATGCATAAATTTTCATACATGTCACTCTTGATTCATTGCCCATCCCGGTACACCGCCGGAGGCATTCATATGGAGTCATATCTTGTTCTAGTTTTGTGTTGTAATTCATGAGTTGTAAATAAATAGAAGTGTGATGATCATCATTATTAGAGCATTGTCCCCAAATAAAAAAAGGCCAAAGAAAAAAAGAAAGGCCAAAGAAAAAAAAGGAAAGGCCAAAATAAAAAAAATAAAAATAAAATATAAAAGGGGGCAATGTTAATATCCTTTTCCACACTTGTGCTTCAAAGTAGCACCATGTTCTTCCTATAGAAAGTCTTTTATGTTGTCACTTTCATATACTAGTGGGAATTTTTCATTATAGAACTTGGCTTGTATATTCCTACAATGGGCTTCTCAAAATGCCCTAGGTCTTCGTGAGCAAGCAAGTTGGATGCACACCCACTAGTTTCTTTTGTTGAGCTTTCATACATTTATAGCTCTAGTGCATCCGTTGCATGGCAATCCCTACTCCTCATGTTGACATCAATAGATGGGCATCTCCATAGCCCGTTGATTATCCTTGTCAATGTGAGACTTTCTCCTTTTTGGTCTTCTCCACACAACCTCCATCATCATATTCTATTCCACCCATAGTACTATATCCATGGCTCACGCTCATGTATTGCGTGAAAGTTGAAAAGGTTTGAGATTATTTAAGTATGAAACAATTGCTTGGCTTGTCATCGGGGTGTGCAAGATGGGAGCATTTTTGTGTGACGAAAATGAAGCATAGCCTAACTGTATGATTTTGTAGGGATGAACTTTCTTTAGCCATGTTACTTTGAGAAGACATGACTGCTTTGATTAGTATGCTTGAAGTATTACTATTTCTGATGTCAATATGAACTTTTATTTTGAATCATTTGGATCTGAAGATTCATGCCACAGTAAATAAAATTACATTGAGAATTATGCTAGGTAGCATTCCACGTCAAAAATTCTGTTTTTATCATTTACGTACTCGAGGACGAGCAGGAATTAAGCTTGGGAATGCTTGATACGTCTCCAACGTATCTATAATTTTTGATTGTTCCATGCTATTATATTACCCGTTTTGGATGTTTATGGGCTTTACTTTACACTTTTATATCATTTTTGGGACTAACCTACTAACCGGAGGCCCAACCCGAATTGCTGTTTTTTGTCTATTTCAGTGTTTCGAAGAAAAGGAATATCAAACGGAGTCCAAACGGAATGAAACCTTCGGGAGCGATCTTTTTGGAACAAACGTGATCCATAGGACTTGGAGTGGAAGTCAAGAAACATGGGAGGCGGCCACAAGGGTGCCCGGCGCGCCCCCCACCCTCGTGGGCCCATGGAGAACATGGTATTGAGATTACATCAAATAGATCTATTCAATGTAACTCTTTTTGCGGTGTGTTTGTCGAGATTCGATGAATTGTGGGTTTATGATCAAGTTTATCTATGAGAAATATTTGAATATCCTCTGAATTCATTTATGTGTGATTAATTTATCTTTACAAGTCTCTTCGAATTATCAGTTTGGTTTGGCCTACTAGATTGATCTTTCTTGCAATGGGAGAAGTTCTTAGTTTTGGGTTCAATCTTGCGGTGTCCTTTCCCAGTGACAGCAGGGGAAGCAAGTCATGTATTGTATTGTTGCCATCGAGGATAAAAAGATGGGGTTTATATCATATTGCATGAGTTTATCCCTCTACATCATGTCATCTTTCTTAATGCGTTACTCTGTTCTTTATGAACTTAATAATCTAGATGCGTGCTGGATAGCGGTCGATGTGTGTGGAGTAATAGTAGTAGATGCAGGCAGGAGTTGGTCTACTTGTCACGGACATGATGCCTATATACATGATCATGCCTAGATAGTCTCATAATTATTCGCTTTTCTATCAATTGCTCGATAGTAATTTGTTCACCCACCGTAATATTATGCTATCTTGAGATAAGCCAGTAGTGAAAACTATGGCCCCCGGGTCTATCTCTTATCATATAAGCCTTCAATCTACTTTTATTTGCATCTTTTACTTTTCCAATCCATATCATAAAATAGAAATATATTTATCTCATCATATTACCTCTATTAGATCTCACTTTTGCAAGTGGCCTTGAAGGAATTGACAACCCCTTTATTGCGTTGGTTGCGATTTCTTGTTTGTTTGTGTAGGTGTGTGGGACTTTTGAGGAGCCTCCTACTTGATTGATACCTTGGTTCTCAAAAACTGAGGGAAATACTTACGCTACTATTGCTGCATCACCCTTTCATCTTCAAGGAAAACCAACGCAAGCTCAAGACGTAGCAACGGCCGATAGCTGGGACCAAGCAGCTCGAGCAGTATTTGTGTTTTTGAGGCATGAGTACTGCAGAGTTTTTCTTGAGCGATGTTTTCGTTGTTGTTCAGAGGAGAGCAGGGTATTAACTGGGCAGGTGGTGGCCTGTCTAGCCAAGGCTAGATATCCAGCCCAGATATTAATTTTTTTCAAGATCAAAATGGCTAGCCCAGCTATACTTTTTTTGAGGAATACCCAGGCAAGGTCAACTTGTTATTCTCCGCCCCGCTGGGCTGCAAATCTTTCCTAGGAGGGATGCATTAGGTTTAACAGGAAAATGGGCTTTAAGAAATAATAAATGGGATGTAATTATAAAAACTGGGCAGTAACTATAAAAAATGCACCAAACACGTAATTAGTTTATAAAATATTATTTTTGGATTTTGAATTTTTTATTTTTTAATTGTTGCGTGTGCAATGTTTTGTTGGATTTTTACGTAGTACAAATTTATATTTAATCTGACTAGAAATTTCGAGATAAAAATATTTCAAATCCCATCAAAATGTGGGAAATTTTATTGAATTCTGCTTTGAACGGTTGGTTGAACTTATTAATCGTGTTCCTAGCTAGAAAATGAGTTGTTCTTTTAACAAACTGTAAATGGACTGTAGTAAATTCCATTAGAATTCATAAATGGGCTGTACATTCTTACAAATCGCAAATGGGCTGTAAGTTCTCTGCTAGACACTTGTGGGCCTACTAAGTTGACGCATCCCCTAAAAAAAGAAGTTGACGCTTATGCAAGGCTTTGTCAACTTATAGTCAACACACGATTCTAGCAGCAGTGGCCGTTGGATGTCTATCCAACGGATGTCGTGCTTTTTCTTCAATCTCGGATATTCTAGCCTTAGCCGCCCAAAAAATGATTCCTCCCCCTGACATCTGGGGAAATCCGTTTCAGAGGCTGACCTGTCGGCCTACTAAGTTGATGCGTACAAAGGGCTTTGTCAACTTAGTCAATATAAACGATCCTAGCTGCAGTGAACGTACGATGTCCATCCAACGGTGTCACACCCTGATTTTCATGCCACTACAGTTAAGCTAACAATCATGATAAAATGTGGTTTGACAAAAACTTTTGAGTGTTTTGTCTTTGCTTTGATTGAATGTTTGACTGCTATTTGCAAGTGCTCTAAAAATCAAATAAATTCTCCAACCCTTATACTCCTTCCCCTTGATCCAAAAACCTTGACCAATGATCATGCCATGTGTATAGGACATAAAAATAATTTCTTACAAAAATAATTTGGCCAAATAGTATTTTCACAAACTAGTTTTCCAAAAACCCCTGAATTGAGATTTGCACTGCAAGTACTTAATTAAGGGCAGTAAAAATCTTTCCAAAAATATATTTGAATCCTATTAGATGTAGGACTCCCATAAACCACAAAAATATAATTTTAGAAGTTATTTTCCTATTTTATTTAAAAGCTTTTTTTAAGGCCAGAAATGGTCTTTATTAGGCAAAAAATCATTTTATTGTTTCAAAAATATTTGACAAAAACCTAGGGAAACTCAGTGGACATATATTGTCCATATATAAGAGTTTCAACACATGGTCATGTTCAAAATATTGGTCAAATCCCTTAAAAACCCTTTCTGATTATTTCAAGCTTTTGAAATATTTACAAAGGAAATATTCTCCAAAAATTCCAAGAAAATTCTAGCATGTCACATATGACATATTAGATGATCTTGCCAAGTCTCATGACTTGAAGAACAATACAACATCATCAAATCCCCTCAAAACCAGTTCTGTTCATTTTGAAGTTTGAGCAACTTTACATTGCCAAACATTTCCAAATGTTCTCAAACCTTGTGACCATTCTCAAATGTTCTAATTATTCATCTAGACCAAGTGGCACAAGTTGGAGAACAAGTTAATTTGATCAAAGTGCCCCAAAACCATTCCTGTCCAGAACCAAGTTTGAGCAACTTTACATTCCCAAGTTTCTCCTTTTGATCTAAACTTTTGTGGACATGTTCAGGATGTCTAATGATTGCACTACACCAAGTGGTGCATCAAGGAGAATAGATTTGCATGACTAAATCTTGGAAAATCCGTTTCTGTTCATTTCTAGGGTTCACAAAAGTTGCATTGGCCACTTTGCCCAAATAAGCTCCAAATTGGTGGAAGGCCCTAATTATATGTGTCATTTCACCCTATGGAGTCTCATGGCACATGGAAATCATCTACTTGCCCAAACCATCATCAAACACCTTCTGCCACTTTACCAACATCCCATTTTTGGCCACTTCCACTAATCTCCATGGACTCTACTTTTTACCACAACCTCTCCTAGTCCCCCTCTAGAACTTGGACGCTTTTATGCCCAAGGAAGCAACGATGGAGGGGGGGAAGAACTCCACTTTTCTACTCTGGGCAGCAGCATTTCCACTCTCTCTCAACTCCCTCACCCCTCCAGTGGATCCTGAGGGATCGAAGAAGGTGAGAGTGTCTAGAGGGGGGTGATTAGACTACTCGACAAGATAAAAATTCTGTCTTTTATCAAGGACAGATTTTGGCAGATTTTGCATAACACACAAGTCAAGTAGCACACTACACATGCAATTCTAGAGTATGGGCAGCGGAAAGTAAATTGCACACGTAGTAAAGAGAAGTGGAGAAGATCAAACGCAATTTGGAGACGCAATGATTTTTTCCCGTGGTTCCGATAGGTGGCGCTATCGTACATCCACGTTGATGGAGACTTCAACCCACGGAGGGTAACGGCTGCGCGAGTCCACGGAGGGCTCCACCCACGAAGGGTCCACGAAGAAGCAACCTTGTCTATTCCATCATGGCCTACGCCCACGGAGGGCTAGCCTTACTCGGGGTAGATCTTCACGAAGTAGGCGATCTCCTTGCCCTTACAAACTTCTTGGTTCAACTCCACATCTCGACGACGGAGGCTCCCAAGCGACACCTAACCAATCTAGGAGGCACCACCCTCCAAAAGGTAATAGATGTCTCTATGATGATGAACTCCTTGCTCTTGTGCTTCAAATGATAATCTCCCCAACACTCAACTCTCCTCACTGATTTGGCTGTGGTGGAAGAAAGGATTGAGTGGAAAGCAACTTGGGAAGGCTAGAGATCAAGCTTCATATGGTGGGAGTGGAGCAACTTGATCTCAACACAAGGGTAGGTAGTTCTCTTCTCAGAAATGTAAGGTAGGAGTGGTAGTTCTTTCGATGGCTCTCTCCCGAATGAAGAGGGGTGGAGGGGTATAAATAGCCTCCACACAAAATCCAACCGTTACACACATTTGAGCAATCTCGGTGGGACCGAAGTGGACAACTCGGTGAGACCGATAGTTCAAATAATGTGAACGTTGGGATTTTCGTGGGACCGAATATACAATCTCGGTTAGTCCGATTCGTGCAATGACAAGAGCATGCCAGTTTGGTGGGACCGACTTCATCATCTCGGTGACACCGATGTGATGATGAAGGTTCTGAAGCTTGGCAACTCATGTTTCGTGAGACCGAGTTCGAATCGGAAAATCCGAGTTTACTAGGGTTTGGCTTATGGTGAGGTGGTTCATCTCGGTGTGGACTGAGTTTGGAATATCGGTGGGACCGAGACTACTTATGAGTGTATATGGCGGTGAAAGTTGCTGATAGTTTAGGAGATGTATCACTAAGCACTTGAGCAACCAGATCATCATCATAACCTCATCCCCTTTTAATAGTATTGGCTTTTCCTATGGACTCAATGTGATCTTGGATCACTAAACCAAAAATGAAGTCTTGAGCTTTTGCCAATGCTTGCCTTAGCATTTTGAGGGGTCCACTTCTTTAGTCCTTTTGCCATGCCAATGTGATTGAATTTCCTAAAACATACTTGATAAAAGCATTAGTCCAACCACAAAGTATGTTGTCATTAATTACCAACACCACCCGGGGAGCAAATGTGCTTTCAATCTCCCCCTTTTTGGTAATTGATGGCAACACACTAAACAAGACATCAAAGCTTATTGAAAGAAAGACAGAATTATCACGAAAGCTTTGACAAACATGTAGTACACAGGCTCCCCCTACAAGTGTGCAAGATTTTCATAAATTATGGTTTTGGACTACCACAAGCACACAAGAGAGATAAGCAAGATGTGCTACATGCAGCTTGGCTATATGCATCACAGCAGATGAAAAGAAGTGAGTGATAATGCATATGTGCATGGTGATTTCTTGCAAACAAGTATTCACAAGCAAGTCACCATCATGCACATTCTGCAAAGTGCATATACTTACCTTGAGGTTCCTTGGCATTATACCTGAAGAGATAAACTTGGGAAAACAAGGTTAGATCACACAAGAGTATTTCTTCAACCAACTGCAAGAACATCAAGAGTACCAAGCCAGGGATGACATGTATAAAGAGTGTCTCATATTGAGCACAAGCTTGAATCAGCAAACATGTCTCCGAAACTAAAAGATTTTCAATGAACTCTGAGAGATTTTGCTTTCCATAAGATATCAATTGTGAAGATTCCTCTCCCTTTGAGTTCTCTCAGATCAAGGGGTTTGATGGGAAGAGCAAAATCAAAAGAATGATGCCAAATGAGAATGACGCCAATTGTAATGTCCAATGTGAAACACGACAAGAAATTCTCTTATAAGGAAAAACACGGCAAAGCTTTGATGTGATTCTCTCCCCCTTAAGGTAAGATTGCTCTTCTTCTCCCCCTAAATCTTCTCTTCTCCCCCTAAGTCTTCTCCCCCTTTGACATCAAGTGCCAAAAGGAAAGCAAACTAGGAAGGTCGGGGAAGATGGAAAGAAAGAAGTGGGATCCTTAAGAATCACAACAGGCAAAAAAGGAACATGCATAGAGAATCATTGAGTGGAGCTGCAGAAGATGATATCTGGAAGAAATAAATCGGTGACACCGAATTAAGATGGATCGGTGGGTCCGAAAGTCGGGGACTTAGGGTAGATCCTTTTCGTTAGACCGAAATATTTAAATCGGTGACGCCGAGTTTAATTCCAAGGAAATCTGAAATAATTCAGCTCACTTTGCAGGAATGTTTCAAAGGATTTGCAATGAATTTGTGAATGATTTTCGAGGAATTGATCGAGCGAAGGATATTCACAAAGATGTAAGAATAGAAATGAAAAAGATTCCTAGATGAAGTTTTTTAATGAAAACTCAATGAGAGAACATAAGAGAAAATAGAAAGACTCCAAAACGTATGTACTTCATCTAGATAAAGGTCGGCGACAAGGTCACCTATGTTTGAGTATATTGACTTAGGAGTCGAATGAGAACATTTGATCATAGGTCATACTCATCATTTAAGCTCAAAATGGGGTTGCCATTTTTCGATTAAGCATTCGATGTGATCACATCTTATGAAGCTGCTTGTACTCATGACTTTGAGCAAAGCTCCTTAAAGATGTGAAGAACATACCTTGGGCTTGTTGTTGATTTGTTCATGTAGGTAAACTTGATGTAGGTGCTCATTGAATGTGAAGTTGGAGCGCCATTTCCACTTGTGTAGTTCATCTTCCTACATGGGTTAGGCAAGCAAGGAAATACTCAAGGATATCCAAGATGACAAGAGTGAAATACTAGATGTATAAGATGTCAAAAGGATATGTGGAATTTTGTTCCTTGAACTCAACATCCCAAAGGGCTAGATACTTGGTCAATGACAAGATTACTCATGATTTGAGTGTGTGGTAATCTTGTGGAATGTAGATCATCCAAGTACTGCAAGGAGTTAGATGCAATACAAGGAGGCAAATGTGTCCAAGACATATGATCACCATCATAAGAGAAATATCAAGGATTAGTCAAGTGGGCTCATGCCTTGCATGCATCAATGGAGTTTTCACTCCAAGTTTGAAGCATCAATGATGTTCAACTCACTCCTTAGCGACAAAACACCTTCTCATCAAGAGGTTTTGTAAAGATATCGCGAGTTGTTTGTCAAGATCGAACATGCTTAAGATTGATGTCACCCTTGGCAATGTGATCATGAATGAAATGGTGACGAACTTCAATATGTTTCGCTCGAGAGTGTTGCACGGATTGTGTCCAATTTTAATCGCACTCTCATTGTCACAAAGCAAGGGAACATGTCTCACATGTATCCCATAATCCTTAAGCGCTTGTGTCATCCATAGCAATTGAGCACAACACGAACCAGCAGCAATATATTCCGCTTGGCAAGTGGATAATGATGCGAATTTTGTTTCTTGGAGGACCAAGATACAAGGGATCGACCAAGGAATTGACACGCACGAAGTTGACTTTCTATCAACCTCACACCGCATAGTCCGAGTCGGAATAGCCAACAAGGTCGAAAGAGGCCCTCTTAGGATACCAAATGCCAAAGTTTGGTGTGTGTATCAAATATCTCACAATCCTTTCAACAGCTTTAAGATGACATTCTTTAGGGCTGCTTGATATCGAGCACACATGCATACACTCAACATTATGTCGGGACGAGAAGCACAAAGATATAGTAGAGAACCAATCATAGATCGGTAAACCCTTTGATCAACGGGTTCTCCATCTTTGTCAAGTCATTATGTCCACTTGTAGGCATGGGGTTCTCATACCTTGCTTTCTTGCATGTTGAACTTCTTGAAGAGATCCTTGGTGTACTTTGTTTGTGAGACAAAGGTACCCTCCTTAGATTGCTTGATTTGCAACCCAAGGAAGAATTTGAGTTCACTCATCATGGACATCTCATACTTCTCCGACATGAGCTTTCCAAACTTCTTGCTAAAATGAGGGTTAGTTGAACCAAAGATAATATCATCAACATATATTTGGCACACAAATAGTTCACCATTAACCCTTTTCATGAACAGCGTTGGGTCTATCTTTCCAATCTCAAAGCCTTTTTCAAGAAGAAAGCTAGTCAAGATTTGTACCAAGCTCTAGGAGCTTGTTTAAGACCATAAAGAGCTTTGTGCAACTTGTAAACATGATTAGGCTTTTGGGATTCACAAACCGGAGGTTGTTTCACAAATACTTCCTCCTCAATTTCACCATTTAGGAAAGCACTTTTGATATCCATTTGATAGAGAGTAATATCATGGTGATTGGCATAAGCAAGAAGAATGCGAATGGACTCAAGTCTAGCAACGGGGGCATAGGTCTCACCATAGTCCATACCTTCGACTTGTGTGTAACCTTGAGCTACGAGACGAGCCTTGTTGCGGATGACTTGTCCATCTTCATCTTGCTTGTTCCAAACACCCATTTGGTTCCAATGACGTTTTGATCATCCTTGGGCTTTCTACCAAAGTCCATACCTTGTTCCTCTCGGTTGTGTAATTCTTCGTGCATAGGGTTCACCCAATCCGGGTCTTCAAGTGCTTCTTCTACCTTCGTAGGTTCAATACTAGAGATAAATGAGTAATGCTCACAAAAGTTAGCTAAGCGAGTTTTAGAGCGAGTAATTCTCCCGGAGTTGATGTCGTTCATCATTTGTTCCACGGGATGATTTTTCTTGACTCTTGCTCGGACTCGGGATAGCCTTTGTTGAGGTTGTGGCTGAGCTTCCTCATCATCTTCATCTTCCTCTTCTTCTTCTTCATTGTTGTTGGTGTTGTCTTGAGGCGGTGGAGAAGGAGGTTGTGGTGGATCTTCTTGTTGCACTTCCTCATCTTGGTGAGTTCCACTTGTGGAGGCCTCCAAGTTGCCTTGAGGTTCATCTCGCCGTGAGGTAGGGGGCTCCACATATGTAGATGAGGTACTCTCCTTCACTTCCATGGGACGGATCTTTCCAATAGATAAATCTTGGATAGCTTCCGATGGGTCCTTGTCTCCTACATCAATAGGCATTTGCTCTACTTGCGAGCCATTAGATTCATCAAACTTCACGTCACCGCCTCTTCAACCTTTGGGTGAAATTATTGTAGACACGGTAGGTGTGGGAGTTTGATCCATAACCAAGAAAAAGCCTTCATGAGTTTTAGGAGCAAATTTAGACCGACGATGCTTATCAAGGATATAGCATTTCAACCAAAGACACGAAAGTATCCCACTTGGGGTTTGTTACCGTGAGGAGCTCAGATGATGTCTTGCCGAGGAGCTTATGAAGATAAAGCCTGTTGATAGCATGACAAGCTGTCTCGACCGCTTCCCCCAAAAATGCTTCGTGTCTTGTATTCATCAAGCATCGTTTCGCCATCTCTATGAGCGTTCGGTTCTTCCTCTCAACAACTCCATTTTGTTGAGGAGTGTACGTAGTCGAGAACTCATGTAGAATCCTTCCTCATCGAGAAAAGAGTCTACATTGGCGTTCTTGAACTCCGCTCCATTGTCACTCCGAACTTTCTTGATCTTCACCTCAAATTGATTTTGGGCCTTTTGGCAAAGGTTTTGAAGATTCTCCGAACCTGCGATTTGTCATCAAGGAAAAATACCCACGTAAATCTGGAATAATCATCAACTATAACTAGACCAAAGGAGTTACCACCAAGGCTTTTGTAAGCATTGGGACCAAGAGATCCATATGAAGAAGCTCAAGCGGTCTCCTTGTGGTCATGATGTTCTTCACGGATGACTTCCACCTACTTGTTTTCCTGCTTGACAAGCACTACAAAGTCTATCTTTGTCAAAGAAAACATCTTTAACGCCAAGAATATGATCACCTTTGATCAGCTTGTCTAGATTACGATACCAACATGTCCAAGCCTTCTATGCCATAACCAACCTTTAGAGGATTTAGCAATGAAGCAAGCTCTAGGTTGGGCTTTCTTAGTGAAATCAACAATATATAGATCACCTCTACGGATACCGTAAACGCCATGTTATGATTGTCACGACGAAAGACATGGCAATCTACTTGATGAATAGCACATTGAATCCAAAGTCAGCTAATCTAGACACGGAAAGTAAATTGTATCCAAGAGATTCTACAAGCATGACATTTTGAATAGAGCTATCATGAGATATGGCCACCTTACCAAGGCCAAGTACCTTACCCTTGGAGTTGTCTCCAAAAGTCACATACTTGCGTGGACCATCGTTCTTTGCAAGCTCTCAAAACATGTCTTTGTCTCCGGTCATGTGGTCGGTGCATCCACTATCAAGAATCCACTCTTTTCCGCCGGACATGTAGTCTCTCAGATTTGCCATAAGATTGAGACTCTTCATGATCTTATCTAGCTCGGTGTCCGAATCGGAGTAATCATCATCATGCTCATGCTCATCATCATATTGACCCATAGATTGTTCATCATCAACACCTAGGTCAATTTGATAACTACTTGCATTAGTTTTGTTAATGTGACAATAATCATCGGAATGCAATACAAGAGCATTTCTAATTAGAACATTGATAAGACCGGATCACCCTTCTTTTCATAAGATCACGAAGCTCAAAGAAGCATTTATCAAAGTTGGGATCATTGGGGAGCATCATATCAAATTCAATAGTCTTGTATAGAATTTCATCAAGACCTCTCAAAGAGTAGTCCGGATAAAGTTCTTCCAAGAACTTCCACATAGCATAGGCGCACTCAAAGTTTGTAACGAGCTTAAGCAAGTTATCGGGTAACCCTCTAATGATAAGATTTACAGTCCTAAGGTTCTGAAGCAAATCAAGCTCTTCATCCATGGTAGGGTGCAAGGGGTCAAATGGAGGCACATAGGGGTCTCAACATATTTGCATAAATTGTATGTCTTAAAGATAATAAGCATTTCAATCCTCCACGAGTTATAGGACACTCCATTAAGAATAGGCACTCTATGGCTAACACTCCCAAACGTGAGACACGCCCATCTTCCTCCAATGGTGTGTAAACCAAAGCAATGGAGACCAAAGCTCGATACCAATTGAGGGATCAAGAAGGTGAGAGTGTCTAGAGGGGGTGATTAGACTACTCGACAAGATAAAAATTCTGTCTTTTATCAAGGACAGATTTTGGCAGATTTTGCATAACACACAAGTCAAGTAGCACACTACACATGCAATTCTAGTGTATGGGCAGCGGAAAGTAAATTGCACAAGTAGTAAAGAGAAGTGGAGAAGATCAAACGCAATTTGGAGACGCAATGATTTTTTCCCGTGGTTCCGATAGGTGGCGCTATCGTACATCCACGCTGATGGAGACTTCAACCCACGGAGGGTAACGGCCATGAGTCCACGGAGGGCTCCACCCACGAAGGGTCCACGAAGAAGCAACCTTGTCTATTCCATCATGGCTCACGCCCACGGAGGGCTAGCCTTACTCGGGGTAGATCTTCACAAGTAGGCGATCTCCTTGCCCTTACAAACTTCTTGGTTCAACTCCACATCTCGACGACGGAGGCTCCCAAGCGACACCTAACCAATCTAGGAGGCACCACCTCCAAAAGGTAATAGATGTTGTAGATGATGATGAACTCCTTGCTCTTGTGCTTCAAATGATAATCTCCCCAACACTCAACTCTCCTCACCGATTTGGCTGTGGTGGAAGAAAGGATTGAGTGGAAAGCAACTTGGGAAGGCTAGAGATCAAGCTTCATATCGTGGGAGTGGAGCAACTTGATCTCAACACAAGGGTAGGTAGTTCTCTTCTCGTAAATGTAAGGTAGGAGTGGTAGTTCTTTCGATGGCTCTCTCCCGAATGAAGAGGGGTGGAGGGTATAAATAGCCTCCACACAAAATCCAACCGTTACACACATTTGAGCAATCTCGGTGGGACCGAGTGGACAACTCGGTGAGACCGATAGTTCAAATAATGTGAACGTTGGGATTTTCGTGGGACCGAATATACAATCTCGGTTAGTCCGATTCGTGCAATGACAAGAGCATGCCGGTTTGGTGGGACCGACTTCATCATCTCGGTGACACCGATTTGATGATGAAGGTTCTGAAGTTTGGCAACTCATGTTTCGTGAGACCGAGTTCGAATCGGAAAATCCGAGTTTACTAGGGTTTGGCTTATGGCTGAGGTGGTTCATCTCGGTGTGAATGAGTTTGGAATATCGGTGGGACCGAGACTACTTATGAGTGTATATGGCAGTGAAAGTTGCTGATAGTTTAGGAGATGTATCACTAAGCACTTGAGCAACCAGATCATCATCATAACCTCATCCCCTTTTAATAGTATTGGCTTTTCCTATGGACTCAATGTGATCTTGGATCACTAGACCAAAAATGAAGTCTTGAGCTTTTGCCAATGCTTGCCTTAGCATTTTGAGGGGTCCACTTCTTTAGTCCTTTTGCCATGCCAATGTGATTGAATTTCCTGAAACATAGTTGATAAAAGTTTTAGTCCAACCACAAAGTATGTTGTCATTAATTACCAAAACCACCCGGGGAGCAAATGTGCTTTCAGATCCCCAGGGCATCCAATGCCATTTCCGCATTGTTTACTCCCCCTTGCAGCTGCCAGACACAAGTGGGCACATGAGGACGCGAGAAAAAGCCGCGAGTGCCGGCCATTTGCGTGCTCTGGAGCACGTCAGCGTGCTCCCGACCGTTGACGCCGCGTCCCCCGACCACCTCGAGCCTCTCCCTCGCGCGAGTCGAGGTGCCTCGACGTCCGCAACACGCCACCGTGCTGTCCCCCTCCTTTCCCTCTCTCTCTCACCCCCTGAGGCGCGCGCCAGACGCCGCCCAGCTCAGCCAATGCACGCGCCCATGCCAGGGACCCCCTCGAGCTCGCCCCACTCCTCCTCTCTCTTCCTGGCGCCCTACTCAACGCCCACGAGCGCCGCAGACAGCCCCGAGCCTCCATCCGTGGCCACCACGGCCATTTCCGCGGGTGCCCGTAGGCCACGTCCAAGGTGAGCCGTGGCCTCTCCATATAAGGCCGCCCCTGACCTCCCTCTGGAGCTCCTTTGCTCTCTATCTCTCCCGTGTACCCCATGGACCAACCTGCACGTCCTCTCGTGCCCTCCTGCTCACTCCATGGCCGGAGTGCCGCCGTCGGTCTCTGCCCAAATTCCTGCAAACCGAAGCCTCCCCTCCCCTCCATTGGCCACCAGTAGAACCGCAGATGAATGGCAGAGCTCTCCCCCTCTTCATTTCGTCCCCTCCACGGCTGCAGCGCCATGCCCCAACCTCACCGTCACCTCCGTCCACCGTGGGTGATGCACCGCCCCCATCCAACCACCCCTGCCTCCGTGGAGTACCTCGTCGGATGCGCCACTCTCCCCTGAGCACGCCGGTGGGCGGAGCATCGCTGGAGACACCATGTGGCGCCGGCGGCCGACGTCGAACGCCTCCTTTGTCTTCCTTCGCGCCCACGCGGGAGGTGGAGGTCGAACCTGCAGGCGGGCCCCGCTCGTCAGTGGCCCAGCCTCCAGGCCACGATGGCAAGTGGAGACGGGCCGGGAGAAATCCGCCTCCGACGTGGCCCTTGCACGCGTGCGGCCGAGCCGCTGGGCCAGCCCAGTGGCGCCCTGCTGCTAAACCTCGCCCAGTGCGCGCCGCCGCCGCCCAGATCCGGCCCATTTAGGTAAATCCCTTTTCTTTTTTCTTTTCTGTGGACTGGTAAAATCCATAGAATATTCAAATTAACTCCAAATTTGATGATTCAAATTTCCAGTAACTCCATAAATCATGATCTACCAGTTGGTGCAACATGCACAATTTTCCAGAGATTTTTCTTCACAAACATTTATCAAATCTTGTTTTTCCATTTCTGTACTGAACTTAAGAAAATCACACAGAGCCCATTTTTGATCCAAATTCCATGGTTCATAATCCTAGATGTCTATAAGTTCAAAACTTAGTTTTTGAACATTTTTACTAAAACTTTCTGTATCACCTCAAATAATGGTCTATTTCTTCATGTATAGCCAACTTTGCAAAATCATAGGATATTCATTTGAACTCCAAATCCAGAGAAACCAACTCCTAGGTGCTTCTAAAATCATGCTTTGTCAAATGGGTGCCTCTGCTCATTTTTGAAAATAATGTTTCTGTACACTTCTTGCAAATCCATTAATCCCTTGACTCCATCATATTGAAATGTTCAGAGATGTCCATTGATCAAACCCCAACGAAACCACTTTGGTCATCCATCATATGACCAGAGGTATCCTAGAAAAGTCCAACTCACATTTTTAGAGCAATTTTATTTTTGCCTTGTTGTGTTGCTTATTATGATTGTTTTCGACGTTAGTTGACGAAGTAGACGGAGTACTTGGAGAAGGACCAGAAGACTTGAAGACTCTGAGGAACCAGGCAAGCAACCCTTTGACCATGTCTATGAAACCCTTTTTATGCATGTCATATAGCACCATATTGTTGTCACAACGGAATCATGATGGGGTGGTAACCACTTTAATGGTTTGCCACCGTACTTCCTCATTGATACTTGCATTATGCATGACCCTACCTTCTTATGAGGGTTATGCCGGTGGGAGTAGATAGGATGCTAAAGTAGATGCTACGCAAAAAGGGACGGGTATATGCATGATGAAGGAGACAAAGTACTTTCAAAAGACTTTTCGAAAACCCTGTTGGGTGCCACTTATGCCCGAGGTAGATGATGAGATGGGTAACCACTTGATGACGAAGTGGTGTACCAAGGCAAGTGTGTGTGTTGTTTTCGAAAACGGATTAGATTTAAGATTTGTCGACTGTCCCAACCTTACATGCGCAACCACTCTACCCTTATATGGGAAAGGGCATTATTGATTACCTAGAACGATACTAGCTTGGAGCCCGCATTACTAGTCACGGGAGGGTTGTTGGTGCGCTCTCTCGGGACGGGGTCGTGCCAGGTAGGGCGGCCAAGAACATTTTTATGGGGCACCGGACACACCGTTGGTACCCCGTGCCAGTATGTGATGAATATGGGAGCGATGCTCCACAATTTTTAAGATGTGAAATGTTGGGCACGGGGGTTACTACCAGTCGAGTGGACTCCATGTTAGTGTCGTCTAGGGAAAGATAGTGATCGGGTGCTTACCCCGGGTACTTGAGGTATCGCGGGTCGTGGATGACACGGAAGTTCCCCGGATCTTGTGGGTAAAGTGTGCAACCTCTGCAGAGTGTAAAACTATTCGAATAGCCGTGTCCACAGTCAAGGAAAGTTGGGCGGTGCTGCTTAAACTATGTCCAGAGTTTACAAACCAATGTGTGTGTTTGGATAGCTACTTGGGTCAAGTCAAAGGACTTGACGTGATTGAGATGGGTTGGTGCCCACTCTATTTATGTTGATACCTGTAACCTGTCCTCATGGTTACTTGAATTCTCTTGATGCATGTCTTACAAGTTGTTGAACATGTCATTGCACTCAAAACTAGTTTTCTGCAAAAATTTACCTATATCATGCATTGTTGTACCTTGAACCAAAACATGGGTTGCTTGCGAGTACATTGAAAGTACTCATTGGCTTGCCACTGGTTATTTTATTGGCCAGGCATGAAAGACAAGATATATTGAAGAATTCTTGGTGATTTAACATGGGAGCTAGGACGCTCTCGGTCGTAATGCCTGTAGGGTTAAGGCAGATGGCATGGGTCCAAGTTATTGACGAAGATTTCCGCTGCAATGTTATACTCAAGACTTGACCATAATGGTCCTACTTTTGTAAAATGGTATGTATGGATGTAAGACTCTTGTTATTCAGCTTCGTGTGTTCGGTGAGCATTGATCTCGGGATCATCAGACACGCAGCATTCGGTGATCTCGACTTATGAGTCGGGTCCCCACAGAGCTGGTATCGAGCCATCCTGACTGTAGGAAGCCTTACTTAGCATGGTCGTTAGTTAGGGTAAAACTATTTCGAAAACTACTACTAGTTTTCAAAACCATCTGTACTTCTCTTCCCTTCTCAGATTTTCGAAAACTAAGGTATACTTTCCTTATTGATCTCTTCCCCTTCAAAACCTTTTGTCGCTAGAACCTTTATGCCCCTGACCACTAGATTCCTTGTAATCCTCGTGGATAATCAAGAAGGAAGATGCCTTGCCAGACATTCACCCACATCTCCTGAACACAAGATTGGCGACATCACAACAAGACGATACCAATAGAAGGTACATCCTGAAGGAATGAGGACCTGAAGACCCAGGAGATGGTGACACCCTTGACACTGCCCCAAGATGATGCAACCTTAGCCTGCGATGATCAGGGCATAGAATATGCAAGATCATGATATACATCGCTAATAGAGTAACCCTGTCACTACCGTTGTTGTATCGGCAACCACCGATGGATGAGAACCTAGCCATTTGGTCCGCCTCACCATAGTGAGCAGGAAAACGGTTCTCCTCATCCACCGCTCTTGGTGTCGACGTTGTCATCAACGTAACCGACAGGATGGACCTCTATTATGCCTTGATAATGTCATTGCATAAAGGATTACCTACCTGGTACCATCGACGGCTTAGAAGACAAAAAGGGATCGTCGTGATTAAGAAGACAATAGAAGACCAAGTCAATGCCTGTTACGAGGAGCCACCATCACCCCATCACCTCATCAGGCGAGAAGTTGTCGAAGATTCTTTAGGCTCAACCCAGATCGTTTCATCAAACAAGAGATGTAGCAACACGTGAGTAAAACTCAGGAGACTGCACGAGGCACAAGGCACGACTACTGAGTCCGAGAACCCCTAGGGTAGGATGAGTTGTGTACCCCCTATGCGCAGTCGAGTCCGTATGATAGTTCGAATAGAACCATGATTGTGTGTTGCTTGTTTTTATTTGTTTGTGTTTTGATATAGGTCGCACTTTTTCCCTAGGCGACAAGTATGCGACTATATCACCTTCCTTACCTTGCTTCTTCTGTTTGGCCCTTTTTGCACCTATTTGTTTGCACTTGCACTATAGAACCCCCTTTAGGCATTCCCTCCTCTATGCTACTTTTCCCCCTCATCTCTTTCCTCAACTGAAGACAAGCAAGACAATATGCACCAAGGATTCCACCTCGGCGACCAACAAGCACTGAAGACTTTTGCTACAACCTCCTCGACCAAGTACAACCTCGTATGTTTACGCCTCAAGACTAGAACCCTATTCCTAGACCCTTCAAGACTTCATAAGATACCCCAGCTCGAATCCTTAACCATGTGCTTAACCCACAGAATTGCAAGAGAACCCGTTAAGCCTCCGTAACCTTGCTTATCACTGGGTTCGTTATGGAACTAGTTGACATAGTGAACGAGCACATTATCATCCTAAGATAGCACCAAAACTGACGATGCCATAGGGAAGACCAATTTGAGGATATAGAAACAGAGGACAAATGACTTGATGAGTTTATATCAGTGACCTTGAGGAATTATCTGAGACTCTTTGGTGGATTATAAGGCTACCATGTTGGTACATGAACTTGGTGGGATCATGATTATAGAGTAGCATAGCTTTCATTACCCCTGAGTAAATTGGATTTCTAGGACAATTATGATCGCAAGCTGAAACTCCTGGAAGTGCAAGGATTTGACTTGATCAGATGATATTGATAGGAGACAGTTGATATTACGTAAATAACTTGAGGGAAACATGTAGGATTCCTCGTTGGACAAGAGATTTGGATTTAAATAGGTGATCCTAGTGGAGTATAGGTGGTAAGTAAGTCTACATGGTTCGGAGTAATTTGGGTTACTCATGATCTCGATCATGATACCATGTTCTCGGTGGACAATAAACTAAGAGATTGGATTAATTGTCAGAGTTGATTTAGGGATCTATATAAGCTTAAGGTTGGAAGTTACTTGACCCCGAAGATGGGAATTGGTGGACTGACTATGGTAAATATAGCTCTTTCAAGTACTTGGGGATTATAAGACATTAGGAGATCGTATGGAACACCATGGACATTGGATTTGTAGAATTAATGAATTATGTAGCTAATGGGCTTTTGGAGTTGATTCATAGGAAAGGAAACTAGATCTTGGAGTGGCATACGACGTGTTTCCTTAGGATGGAGATGCACTAACATGGACCTTGGAAGAATGGGCTGAGCACTTGGATTGTCATGTTTAATTGAAGCTTAGTAGCTTGTATGCTCTACACATGGATTTTTAGGGGTAGACATACATACAAGTTTGGGGATCGTAGACATGTATGATCCTGTTAAACCTCCACTCGGAAGTCCTGAGAATAATAGTAGCATAAGTGATGATTGGAGCTGACATACAAGAGTTGATGCTTTCGGTGGTATAATGTTATTTGTTTAAAGGACTAGATAGAACAATTGGTATCTCAAAAATCATGCCCAAGGATAAGATAATGAACGTTCACTCACACCCTAGAATCCCTGAAACCCTTAAGCCCTACCAAGCCACAACATGGTTGGGTTCTAACCTTGGGCCTTGAATCAGGATCGAGAAGACCTTAGCCAATACTCAACCGTGGCCACCACCAATGCCTCAGCCCACTCTACGTACCCCATATACTTCATAGAGTACTTGGGCAAGTTAGTTATCATCTTTATTTGAGGACACACATGCCCACTTGAAGATGGAAGAAGAGTTGTTCAGCTGGTTAGGGAATGTATGAAGACTGCCATGTCAAGGAGGAAGAACTATACCAACCACCGTCGTCAAGAAGTAAACCTCCGCGTTGAAGACCAGGTGTATCTGCAAGCCACTCTTCTATAAGGAGCCAAGCATTTCCATGACAAGGAGACCCACACCAAGATTCATCGGCCCCCTTCGAGATCACTCCAAGATTTAACAACCCCCTCTGAGATCACTACGAGCCGAAGAGAAGACAGTACCAGCTGGAGTTGCCACCTAAGTTACCTGATGTGCACAATGCTTTCCATGCATCACAACCTCGGAAGTGTTTCCAACTTCCTAACTTGCCCGATCTCTATGAGGGCATTGACCACCGAGCCATTGACCCCTAGCCCAATCTAACCTACCGAGAGCTACCCATTAGCAACCTGGATCAAGAGGAGCGTCATACACAAAGCCACACCATCAAGTACTTCAAGCTCAATGGAGCACTACAAAGAAGCAGAAGCAACATGAGGACTTGAAGACTACCCCAGATCCAAGTTTCTGTATCCCTTTCCGCGCCTAGTTTGGGAATCTCGGGGACGAGATTCTTGTAAGGGGGGTAGGTCTGTCACACCCTGATTTTCATGCCACTACACTTAAGCTAACAATCAGGATAAAATGTGGTTTGACAAAAACTTTTGAGTGTTTTGTCTTTGCTTTGATTGACTGTTTGACTGCTGTTTGCAATTGCTCTAAAAATCAAATAAATTCTCCAGCCCTTATACTCCTTCCCCTTGATCCAAAAACCTTGACCAATGATCATGCCATGTGTATAGGACATAAAAATAATTTCTTGCAAAAATAATTTGGCCAAATAGTATTTTCACAAACTAGTTTTCCAAAAACCTCTGAATTGGGATTTGCCTTCGCAAGTACTTAATTAAGGGCAGTAAAATCTTTCCAAAATATATTTGAATCCTATTAGATGTAGGACTCCCATAAACCACAAAAATATAATTTTAAAAGTTATTTTCCTATTTTATTTAAAAGCTTTTTCTTAAGGCCAGAAATGGTCTTTATTAGGGAAAAAATCATTTTATTGATTCAAAAATATTTGACAAAAACCTAGGGAAACTCAGTGGACATATATTGTCCATATATAAGAGTTTCAACACATGGTCATGTTCAAAATATTGGTCAAATCCCTTAAAAACCCTTTCTGGTTATTTCAAGCTTTTGAAATATTTACAAAGGAAATATTCTCCAAAAATTCCAAGAAAATTCTAGCATGTCACATATGACATATTAGATGATCTTGCCAAGTCTCATGACTTGAAGAACAATACAACATCATCAAATCCCCTCAAAACCAGTTCTGTTCATTTTGAAGTTTGAGCAACTTTACATTGCCAAACATTTCCAAATGTTCTCAAACCTTGTGACCATTCTCAAATGTTCTAATTATTCATCTAGACCAAGTGGCACAAGTTGGAGAACAAGTTAATTTGATCAAAGTGCCCCAAAACCATTCCTGTCCAGAACCAAGTTTGAGCAACTTTACATTGCCAAGTTTCTCCTTTTGACCTAAACTTTTGTGGACATGTTCAGGACGTCTAATGATTGCACTACACCAAGTGGTGCATCAAGGAGAATAGATTTGCATGACTAAATCTTGGAAAATCCATTTCTGTTCATTTCTAGGGTTCACAAAAGTTGCATTGGCAACTTTGCCCAAATAAGCTCCAAATTGGTGGAAGGCCCTAGTTATATGTGTCATTTCACCCTATGGAGTCTCATGGCAGATGGAAATCATCTACTTGCACAAACCATCATCAAACACCTTCTGCCACTTTACCAACATCCCATTTTTGGCCTCTTCCACTAATCTCCATGGACTCTACTTTTTACCACAACCTTTCCTAGTCCCCCTCTAGCACCTGGACGCTTTTATGCCTAAGGAAGCAATGATGGAGGGGGGAAGAACTCCACTTTTCTACTCTGGGCAGCAGCATTTCCACTCTCTCTCAACACCCTCTCCCCTCCAATGGATCCCCAGGGCATCCAATGCTATTTCCGCATTGTTTACTCCCCCTTGCAACTGCCAGACACAAGTGGGCGCGTGAGGACGCGAGAAAAAGCCGCGAGTGCCGGCCATTTGCGCGCTCTGGAGCACGTCAGCGTGCTCCGGACCATTGACGCCGCGTCCCCCGACCACCTAGAGCCTCTCCCTCGCGCCAGTCGAGGTGCCTCGACGTCCGCAACACGCCACCGTGCTGTGCCCCTCCTTTCCCTCTCTCTCTCACCCCCTGAGGTGCGCGCCAGACGCCGCCCAGCTCGGCCAAGGCATGCGCCCACGCCAGGGACCCCCTCGAGCTCGCCCCGCTCCTCCTCTCTCTTCCTAGCGCCCTAATCAACGCCCACGAGCGCCGCAGACAGCCCCGAGCCTCCATCCGTGGCCACCACGGCCATTTCAGCGGGTGCCCGTAGGCCACGTCCATGGTGAGCCGTGGCCTCGCCATATAAGGCCACCCCTGACCTCCCTCTGGAGCTCCTTTGCTCTCTATCTCTCCCTTGTACCCCCATGGACCAACCTGCACCTCCTCTCGTGCCCTCCTGCTCCCTCCATGGCCGGAGTGCCGCCGTCGGTCTCTGCCCAAATTCCTGCAAACCGAAGCCTCCCCTCCCCTCCTTTGGCTAGCAGTAGAACCGCAGATGAATGGCAGAGCTCTCCCCCTCTTCATTTCGTCCCCTCCACGGCTGCAGCGCCATGCCCCAACCTCATCGTCGCCTCCGTCTGCCGCGGGTGATGCACTGCCCGCATCCGACCACCCCTGCCTCCATGGAGTACCTCGTCGGATGCGCCACTCTCCCCTGAGCACGCCGGTGGGCGGAGCATCGCTGGAGACGCCCTGTGGCACCGACGGCCTTTCATCGAACGCCTCCTCTATCTTCCTTCGCGCCTGCGCGGGAGGTGGAGGACGAACCTGCAGGTAGGCCCCGCTCGTCAGTGGCCCAGCCTCCAGGCCATGCTGGCAATTGGAGACGGATCGGGAGAAATCCGCCTCCGACGTGGCCCTTGCGCGCGTGCGGCCGAGCCGCTGGGCCGGCCCAATGGCGCCCTGCTGCTAAACCTTGCCCAGTGCGCGCCGCCGCCGCCCAGATCCGGCCCATTTAGGTAAATCCCTTTTCTTTTTTCTTTTCTGTGGACTGGTAAAATCCATAGAATATTCAAATTAACTCCAAATTTGATGATTCAAATTTGCAGTAACTCCATAAATCATGATCTACTAGTTTGTGCAACATGCACAATTGTCCACAGACTTTTTCTTCACAAACATTTATCAAATCTTGTTTTTTCATTTCTGTACTGAACTTTAGAAAATCACAGAGAGCCCATTTTTTATCCAAATTCCATGGTTCAAAATCCTAGATGTCTATAAGTTCAAAACTTAGTTTTTGAACATTTTTACTAAAACTTTCTGTATCACCTCAAATAATGGCCTATTTCTTCATGTATAGCCAACTTTGCAAAATCATAGGATATTCATTTGAACTCCAAATCCAGAGAAACCAACTCCTAGGTGCTTCTAAAATCATGCTTTGTCAAATGGGTGCCTTGACTCCATCATATTGAAATGTTTCTGTACACTTCTTGCAAATCCATTAATCCCTTGACTCCATAATATTGAAATGTTCAGAGATGTCCATTGATCAAATCCCAACGAAACCACTTTGGTCATCCCTCATATGACCAGAGGTATCCTAGAAAAGTCCAACTCACATTGTTAGAGCAATTTTATTTTTGCCATGTTGTGTTGCTTATTATGATTGTTTCCGACGTTAGTTGACGAAGTAGACGGAGTACTTGGAGAAGGACCATAAGACTTGAAGACTCTGAGGAACCAGGCAAGCAGCACTTTGACCATGTCTAGGAAACCCTTTTTATGCATGTCATATAGCACCATATTGTTGTCGCAACGGAATCATGATGGGGTGGTAACCACTTTAATGGTTTGCCACCGTACTTCCTCGTTGGTACTTGCATTATGCATGACCCTACCTTCTTATGAGGGTTATGCCGGTGGGAGTAGATAGGATGCTAAAGTAGATGCTACGCAAAAAAGGACGGGTATATGCATGATGAAGGAGACAAAGTATTTTCAAAAGACTTTTCGAAAACCCCGTCGGGTGCCACTTATGCCCGAGGGAGATGATGAGATGGGTAACCTCTTGATGACGAAGTGGTGTACCGAGGCAAGTGTGTGTGTTGTTTTCGAAAACGGATTAGATTTAAGATTTGTCGACTGTCCCAACCTTACATGCGCAACCACTCTACCCTTATATGGGAAAGGGCATTATTGATTACCTAGACCGATACTAGCTTGGAGCCGGCATTACTAGTGACGGGAGGGTTGTTGGTGCGCTCTCTCGGGACGGGTCGTGCCAGGTAGGGCAGCCAAGAACATTTTTATGGGGCACCGGACACACCGTTGGTACCCGGTGCCAGTATGTGATGAATATGGGAGCGATGCTCCACAATTTTTAAGATGTGAAATGTTGGGCACGGGGGTTACTACCAATCGAGTGCACTCCATGTTAGTGTCGTCTAGGGAAGGATAGTGATCGGGTGCTTACCCCGGGTACTTGAGGTATCGCGGGTCGTGGATGACACGGAAGTTCCCCGGATCTTGTGGGTAAAGTGTGCAACCTCTACAGAGTGTAAAACTATTCGAATAGCCGTGTCCACGGTCAAGGACAGTTGGGCGGTGCTGCTTAAACTATGTCCAGAGTTTACAGACCAATGTGTGTGTTTGGATAACTACTTGGGTCAAGTCAAAGGACTTGACGTGATTGAGATGGGTTGGTGCCCACTCTATTTATGTTGATACCTGTAACCTGTCCTCATGGTTACTTGAATTCTCTTGATGCATGTCTTACAAGTTGTTGAACATGTCATTGCATGCAAAACTAGCTTTCTGCAAAAATTTACCTATATCATGCATTGTTGTACCTTGAACCAAAACATAGGTTGCTTGTGAGTACATTCAAAGTACTCATTGGCTTGCCACTTGTTATTTCATTGGCTAGTCATGAAAGACAAGATATATTGAAGAATTCTTCGGTGACGAACATGCGAGCTAGGACGCTTCCCAGTCAGAATGCCTATAGGTTTAAGGCAGATGGCATGGGTCCAAGTTATTGACAAAGATTTCCGCTGCAATGTTATACTCAAGACTTGACCATAATGGTCCTACTTTTGTAAAACGGTATGTATGGATGTAAGACTCTTGTTATTCAGCTTTTGTGTGTTCAGTGAGCATTGATCTCTGGGATCACTGTACACGTGCATTCGGTGATCTCGACTTATGAGTCGGGGTCCCCACAAACGGCCGTCGAGCTTCTTCAACCTCTAGTCTTCTTGCTCCAGCCGCCCAAAGCAGCGCCAGTCGTGCCGCCTGCTCCTGCCTCCCGTGGCCGACTATGCTGCCGTGGAGGCCTTACCACCCCTACTACTCTCACCGTTGGCCAGGCCATCCCTCCACTCACCCACACCCCCTGTTATTCTGCGGCGACAGCAGCCTCACACCAAAGCCGAACCAGTGAACCCTCATACTCCTCTCCGCGTGGGCATCTACTGCCGCGTCTTCCCCGGCTCCATGTTGTCCCCTTCCTTGGTCTCGCCGTCGTCCACTGCCCTGGTGCTCTCGGCACGACGTGGTCAACATGGTCAAGGATTGACTTCCATCAGACGTGGACTGTATGTGGAGAGACTGACAACTGGGTCCACGGCTGCACACAAGGAAATGCCTCATTATTACGCGCAAAATAATGATTCCTCCAGCTGACATCCGGGACCCACCGGAAGGGCCTCAGATTTCTGAAAAAATGTCCCCCGCTGATAGGTCGGACACACCAGCTATATCTTCGCACGCAAGGAAGTGCCTCTTTATTATGCATAAAAATTGAATACTCCCCCTGCTAGCTAGGACCCAACATAGTGGGAGGCTGACTTGTGGGCCTACTAAGTTGACGGGGATGGAGGGCTTTGTCAACTTAGTCAGTATGAACGATTTGAGCTCCAGTGACCGTACGATGTCCATCCAACGGCCATAGTGCTTCTTGAACCTCTGGTCTTCTTGCTCCAGCCGCCCAAAGCAGCGCCGGTCATGCCGCCTGCTCCTGCCTCTCGTGGTCGTCTGTGCTGCCGCGGAGGCCTCACCGCCCCCTACTACTCCCACCGCTGGCCAGGCCATCCCTCCACTCACCCACACTCCCTGTTATTCTGTGGCGATGGCAGCCTCGTACTGAAGCCGAACTAGTGGACCCTCGTACTCCTCTCTGCGTGGGCATCCACTGTCACGTCTTCCCCGGCTCCGCGTCGTCCCCATCCTAGGCCTCTCCGTCCTCCACCGCCCTGGTGCTCTCGGCGCGGCATGGTCAACGTGGTCAAGGAACGACTTCCATCGAAAGATCACTGTACGTGGAGAGGCTGACGGCTGGGTCCATGACCGCAGCAAGGAAGTGCCTCCTTATTACGCAGAAAATAATGATTCCTCCACCTGACAGCAGGGACCCACCAGACGGGCCATGGTATTTCACGAAAAAACCGTTTCCCCCCTGACTGCTGGGACCAACCAGCTACATCTTCGCACGCAAGGAAGTGCGTCCATATTACGGGCAAAAAAATGATTCACCCCATGACTGCTGGGACCCACCAGCTACATCTTCGCACGCAAGGAAGTTCCTGACAGTCGGGACCCACCTGGTCGAAGCATATGTAGCATTGTCATTCTGGTCGCGAACGTGTACGTACATACTGGTCGATGTAGACGCGCACGTGTCGTAGTAGAGGCGCGCACGTAGCATGTACACGTACGTACAGCGGCCAGGGCGCAAGAAATTAAATACGACCACGTACATACACATGGGCGGGATGTCGAACGCCTACTCGCGCATACGTACGGCCATGGCTCGTGTACATGGCTGGGTCGGAACAGATAAACTGTGTCGTCGTCGTGTTCATGGGGAGGCAACGGAATGCGTCGTGTTCATCGGGAGGCAACGGAACGCGTGGGAGCCAACCGTCTTGGACGGAACAGCCGATGGAAACGAGGCCTGGCGTACCGCAGAACGGAGGAAGCGGCCTTGTGTTCGATCGACCACGTTCGAAACGGGATCCTGTTCATTGGGAGGGGTCTGGCATACCGCAAAATGGAGGAAACGGACTTCTGTTGGACCTCCTACGGTCGAAACGGGGTCCTGTTGATCGGGAGAGGTGTGGCGTACCGCAAAACGGAGGAAACAAACTTGTGTTGGAGCGCTACGTTCGAAACGAGGGTCCTGTTCATTGGGAGGGGTGTGGCGTACTGCAAAATGGGACGCCACGGGATATTGTTCATCTCCACCGTCGACCTCCTCCAGCCTCCACGGGCTACTATTCATCCACCGTCGACCTCCTCCAGCCTCCACCTGCGACCGTTCATCCATGAGCTCCTGTTCATCCAGCCTCCACCACACGCTCCTCCACCGGCTACTGTTCAACCAGCCCTCTCCACGGGATCCTGTTCAACGACCCCTCCACGGGCTACTGTTCATCTAGCCCTCCACCGGCTACTGTTCAACTAGCCCTCCACGGGGTTGTCTTGTTCATCTAGCCCCAACCGGCTCAATCGGGGACCTGTTCATCCAGAGGCAACACCATGGGGTCCTGTTCATCCACCCCCACCTGGAACTGTTCATCCAACCCCCCCCCCCCAACACTCACTGTTCATCAAGGGAAGGAGGCAGTAGGGTTTGATCGGCTTCAGTTAGCAGTAGTAGCGAAGGAATCACTCGGGTTCGGTAACGTAGCTAGTGCAATTGCTCGGGTTCAGTTAGACCCCAACGCCTCGCACACACGCACGTACGTGTACGAGAGAAACACGCATCGCTTGGCCCCCGACCACCCACCGTAACCGGGAACTCCCCAAAATTTTCCTCGCCCTCGCTTCTACCATGTTTTTTCCATCATGGACGACCCAAAGAATGTCATGCAACTGCGTCTCTGGCCCGCCCGGGACGAAAAGCCCATTTTCTGTCATGATTTTTTGTCATAGAAGTAAGAGCCCACCACATCTATGATGATACCGGGTTTTGTCACAATTATCATCATAAAAGTGTCATAAGTATGACAGGAATTTTTTTCGTTCGACCCAAAATGTCACGGATGTTTCTTTTTTTTGTAGTGCACCCAGTGCACTGGTGGCTGTTCAGCCGGAGGAAGAAGAAGTGGCGGAGCAACGCGACGGAGGGCATCACCCCCACGAATGCCTCGCAATAGAAGGCGAAGATGGATAGGAGGAGGATGGAATTGGGATTAAGATGGATGGCATGGATCCCATAATGGCGGAGGACGGCGTAGAAGAAGCGAGAGAAAGGAGGAATCAGCCAAGCATAGACGTTGTGCAGGAAGAAGGGGTAGAAGGTGTTGTTCGAGGATTCCGGCTTGGCGGAGCCAACCCGAAGCACTGTCTCCCCCCCTTCGTTGTCATCGCTCGCCGTCAAGAGAAGGGCGGTCTGATACTTCTCTTCGGAGACGGTGGGCGCGCTCAGCGCTGGCTCGAACCAAGTGGCGGAGCCGATAGCCGAGGCTGGAGCTTTAGCCTTGTCGGTGGCCATCGGGCGAGAGCTTGGTGGAAGGGGTCAGCAGATCTGGGGGATTTTTCCGGCATAGGGAGAGAAGGGGATCTGGAGCAAGATGAAAGGAAGACAATGAAGGCTTAGCGGCAGGTGTCAGCCTTTTTGTCGACCAGGAACAGTGTCGAGGCAGAATGGGGAAGTGGAGATGCCCACGTCCCATCAATCGCCACGCGTCATCCAAGGCCGCAGGCAATTAGGGCCCGCGGTGCTCCGCACTTGCCCTTTGGCTTCTCCCAGAAGCCAAGTCCGAGCACGCCTTGGGCCCGGGGGCTACTGTAGGCGTTCTGGATACGGGGGTACCCAGACTTGCCTTCCTGCGGCCCACGACGTGGCTCCATCGTCGGCCTGATATGGCCCAGCTTCAGCATCAACAACTCAAGACCCTCGCGAGGGGCCAAGCCTCGCAAGGCGGACGACACCAAAACCTCCAAGGGGATCGGCCCCCTCAGGCCGGCTCCCGAGGAGTAGAGATTCCTATGCAAGGCACACCTCGTGAGGTTCGGCTGACATGAGCCATGACGACCTAGGCCAGGCGGGCGCCAGTGGGTGAAGAGTACCAGTTTCCTCTTTGGTGCAAAGGAGGCAAGCAGTAGATGCAGAGTCCCGAGGAATCAACCAAAGGTTTCCATTCTGGTGCAACAAGATCAAGACCGCTAGGACGACAGGATGAAGGTCACCACCGAGCCCACCACGGCATCACGACCAATAGCTTTTGCAGGCGAAGACCACTTTGGTCAGGATAGGGCGTACTTGTTGTATCCCTTCAAATTTGGCCGTTGTGGAATCCCTTCCCGCCAACATTTGGGAAGAGGACCAAGGCCATTATAAATAGGACCTAGCCACAACCAAAGGATGCAAGGGATCGAGGGGGTAAGTCGAATCCATTCCACCCTCACCACCTCACTAGCTCACTTAAGCTCAAGAACTCGCCTCCTGAGGCTGTTCTCCACTGTACTAGTTCTTCCTCAGCCCCTCAATGCAAATCCACCACAAAGCAGGAGTAGGGTTTTACACCGCAAGGTGGCCTGGACCTGGGTAAACTGATGTGTCTTCCTTTCCCTTCGAGCTTGTTGCGATAAGCTGTGAGTTTAACGAGTAGGCAGGAGGTTGAGATCTCCGCATGCATCCCAGAGTTTGAACCTCTCAAGGGTTTGCGGAACCCGAAATCCAACAATTACAATTGTTCTCCTCATTGGAATTACTCTTACGATAGTGCAAAGGGTGATGATCGTGGAGATAAAAGAACCAAAGACTAAGAACATCCTTGAAGGTTCTTAAGATCCTCATCTCCTCTATTTTGGTGGTGTGGTAGTGGCTAGGGTTCTCTTCTCCCTGGGACCCTTCATGACAGTTGCTTGTATAGATGTAGTGGATATGATGGTAATCCATACGACCGCTCATGCGAGCACTTACGGTCGTATGGAACACAGTCTTTTGCTCTAGTGTGCATATTGACTTGGATTTCTTCAGGAAAGTTGCTCCATTTAGCTTGATTTGCAGCAATCTTCATTTGTTTACTTCCATTGATGATATTTCCTACCAAGCATTGAGGAAGTTGATTTTCTTCTCTTTTGAGGGATTAGCATTTGAAATATCCAAAGAATTTCAGTGAGACCAAGCAAAAATCACTTGAAACATCACAAATTCTCGAGCCATCACTTGCAATAGCCAAAGACCTCACCTTGCTAGCAGAGCTCCTCGCGTGACCCAGCTGTCTCTCCAAATCCGAGTACTTGGCCTCGAAAGCTTTGCTTTTCTATATAAAGCGGGTCTCCCAGAGAGTCTGTTTCCGCTGGTATTTGGATTGGTCATCTTCCTTCTGCTTGGCGAGGGCGCCTGCAAGGGTCCTTTTGTTTTGGGCCTCCTGCTGATTGCGTCGGTACCTCAATCGCGCGTCAGCAGCCTCAACCTTGGCTTGGTGAGTGGCCTGCTAACATGAAACGACAGCTTTGTAGTTTTCAAGCTTGGCCTCCAGGGCATCTAGCCCTTCCAGAATCAGCTCCAATCGTTCCCTTTTGGCGCAAAGGTCCGATGGTGTCTTCTCAACTACCACCTAGTGTGCAGTGACATCAACCTCTCCATAGACTATGACGACCTCACAGGCATTTGGAATATCTTGTTGACGCCAAGGCAAGCCATCCCCAAGCAAGGCCCCCGTTGCCTGCTGGGAAGAACCGTGTAGAGACCCGACCTCAAACGGTCAAGTCTCTGTACCTCAGTGTCATCCCTGGATCAGTAATGCTAACACGAACAGTACTCGAAGGATTTATAACAGAGTAGCAATCACACACTTATTACATCGAATGTCTCAAAAGAGAGCTTATTACAATAATATGGCTTAAGGCTATCTAATGCGAAAACAGCAGAAGGCTTGGAAGATAAAGTGAGTCCATCAACTCCAACGACATAGCTGAGCTGCACGGCAACAACCTAACGAACCTTACTCCTCATTTGAAAAGTCTGTAACATAATACGTTGCTGCCCGAAAATGGGTCAGCACATGGAATATGCTTGCAATATAACATAGTAGAGCAGAAACAGAATATTGCTATCACTACATGCATATTTGGCTAGTGGAAAGCTCTATGGTTATAGTTTTGCGGAAAGCAAATTTTTCCCTACAACAAAGGAATAAATTTTAATTTAACTATCATGGTGGTTGAAACATTGAGAAGGTATAACCCCAACTCAATCCCAAATTAAAGTCATTAACAACCCAACAATATTAATTAAGAGTGTTGAGATACATGTGAGTACTCAAGTACTAGATACTCAAATTGTCCATAACCGGGGACACGGCTAACAATGATTAGATTGTACACTCTGCAGATGTTTGCGCACTTTTCCCCGCAAGACTCGATCACTTCCGTTGGATTTCTCGCACTGCATGGTGTTTGAGAAACGGATGATCGAGACATAGTCTTTCAGAAACATTAACTATCTACTCCGGGTAAACCATACCAAACCTACAAAACCCACTACCTGCTGATCTACCTCTTCAAGAGCTTCACGTAAATTACTCAACTGTGCTAGAGCCCATAATAGCTTGTGTCTGCACACGTAAGTTTCTAGTGTGAATAATCCTAGTTCCCTTTGAGCCTGGGTGGCGGTCCATAGGAAGATCACACAGATACCCCAGGATTTCCAAAAATAAAATAGACAACACTGGGTTCCCCAGGTGCCTCAATCCACCCAGATGTGTATTAAAGTTTCCACCTTAAGTAAACCATTAATTAACAATCTCACATCTGTCATGGATACACTCAAACCCAATCCACGTCTACGAGCATAGCATGGCAATATAAGCAACGCGTAGAAGTAACTCCCAAGGGTTTGATAATAAACAGGGCAATAGGTTCTACCTCAGCAACTACTTCCCAACCCACAAGTTAAATACATCCTAATCATGCAGTTTTTGAGGATTGAACTAATGCAATGAAAACTGGGTATGGAAAGAGTATGATCAATGTGTTACTTGCCTTGCTGACGATCCGTGAATCCTAGAGACTCGTAGTAACACGCTTCGCACTCCAGGAATTCTATCGCAAACAAACAATAACATACATAAGCAACTAGCAAAGATGCAAAAACAAAACTCCAAATAAAAGAGATTAACCAGAAAGTTCAACTTAAGAACTCCGGTTTGCAAAAAGAATCAAAACGAACGGAGCAACGAAACTCAAACGGCGAAAGAAACAAGATCCGTTTACTAATCTGGACTAAGGTCAAATTTTACAGTACCAAAACTTTGTTTAAGTTGATTAAACATAAAGAGGGTCTCGAGATGAAACTCTAGGCGTTTGAATCACCCGATTCCGACTAACGCGCGCGAAGAAAAACAGAATCTAAGATCGGATCAGAAATCGCGACTGAAAATAATCGCAGAAAAATCCGATAAAAGAAAACTGACGAATAGACTAACAAACGAGCGTTCGTTATCTGTAACTAACGGAAGAAAACCGTTCGTTTAAATGAACGTACGGACGAACGTTCGCTAAATAAACGAATCGAGAAAGCGGCGCACCGAATCTAAAAAAACCCGATCTAGGGTTTCTAAAAAACGAACAGTTTTAAAAAAAACCGGCGGCGACGGATCGGCGCGGTACCTCTGGCGAGGTGGCTCCGGCGAGGCGGGGCGGCGGCTCGGGGGCGGCGGGGCTTGGCGGCGGCACCAAGGCGCGGAGGCGGGGCAGCCATGAGTGTGGCGGCGACGGCTGCTGCTCAAGGTGGCGGGCGGGCGGTGGTGGCGGTTTGGGGCGGGTGGTGGCGTATATAAAGGGGTGGCGTCTTGGAGGAGGGGGCAAGGCGCGGCGGAGGCGGAGTCCGCCGGACGCCGGTCCGAAGGGCGCAAGATGCAGCAAGACGGGAGGCGGTGGCGGCCGGGCGGCTGCTCGGCTGGGCCTTAGGCCCGATCGGCATGGGAATTTTTTGTTTAAATAATTACGCCGACAAAAATAAAATCCTAGAAAATAAAATAAAAACCTAACAATGCCAAAAAAAATTTCACCGTCTAAATAAAGTATTTATAACGAGATGAACATTTTCTTGGCCCTAAAATGCAATTTTAAAAACGTGCATATTTTTCTAGTGCAAATAAAATCCAAATAAAATCCAATAAATGATTTTAACATTTTTCCTCCAATATTTCAATTGTTTTGGAGAAGTCATATTATCTCCTCTCATATATTTTTTTATGAGAGGAGAGAAAAATAATTAAAATCAAAATCCTCGTTTCATTATTTGATAGGAAAATCAAATATTAAATTTCGAGAAATCCCCAACTCTCTCCGAGGGTCCTTGAGTTGCTTAGGATTTTGAGGATTGCGGAGCAGAAATGCAATAAAATATGATATGCATGGATGACCAATGTATAACATTCCAAATTGAAAATTTGGGATGTTACAAACCTACCCCCCTTAAGATGAATCTCGCCCTCGAGATTCGGGTTGGTCAGAAAATAGGTGCGGGTGGTCCTTGTGAAGATCATCCTCTCGTTCCCAGGTGGCTTCATCCTCGGTATGGTGGCTCCACTGAATTTTGCAAAATTTGATAACCTTGCTGCGAGTGACTCGGCTAGCAAACTCAAGAATCTTGACTGGTTTCTCCTCATACGTCAAATCACTGTCCAGGTGAATTGCCTCTAAGGGTATCAGATTCTTAACAGTATATCGCCATCTCGTAATGACACTTCTTGGTTTGTGAGACATGGAACACATCGTGCACTCCTGACAGTCCTTCAGGTAATTCTAGCTTGTAGGCAACTTCTCCCATCCTTTCCAAAACACAATAAGGTCCTACAAACCTCGGGGCTAATTTTCCCTTAACTCCGAATTGTTTCACCCCTCGCAAGGGTGATACTCGCAGATATGCTCTGTCTCCAATTTCATAAGTTACCTCCTTGCGTTTCGAGTCTGCATAACATTTTTGCCTGGACTGAGCTATCACCAGTCTATCCCGAATCAACTTAACCTTCTCCTCAGACTCTTTGATCAAGTCTGGTCCAAACAGCTGCCGGTCACCTACCTCATCCCACATCAATGGTGTTCTGCATCTGCGTCCATACAGAGCTTCAAACGGTGCCATCTTCAAATTGGCTTGGTAGCTATTGTTGTATGCAAACTCTGCGTAGGGCAAATTGTCATCCCAACTAGATCCATAGTCTAGCGCACAGGCTCTCAACATGTATTCCAGTATCTGGTTGACTCTCTCGGTCTGTCCGTTTGTCTGCGGGTGGAATGATGTACTGAACTCCAATCTAGTACCCAAAGTTTGGTGTAACTGATACCAAAACTTTGAAGTAAACTGCGTCCCTCTATCTGATACGATGCTCCTCGGAACTCCATGCAAACATACGGTCCTGGACATATATATCTTGGCCAACTTTGCACTGGTATAAGTGGTTTTCTCTGGAATAAAATGAGCCACTCTGGTCAAGCGATCCACTACTACCCATATTGAGTCATATCCTGCCTTGGTCCTGGGTAGTCCGGTGATAAAGTCCATGCCAAGTTTATCCCACTTCCACTCGGGTATCGGCATGGGCTGTAATAGTCCTGCTGGCTTCTGATGCTCCGCCTTCACCCTTTGACATACATCACATACGGCTACATACTCAGCGATATCCTTCTTCATCCCAGTCCACCAGAAACATTCCTTTAAAGCCAAGTACATCTTGGTGTTTCCGGGGTGTATCGAGTATGGTGAGTCATGAGCCTCCTGAAGTATTAACTTTCTGATCTCTGAGTTATTGGGCACATAAACCCAGTCCTCAAACCATAAGGTATCGTGCTCATCCTCGTGAAAACCTTTGGCCTTTCCTTCACTCATCTTCTTCTTTATTTCGGCAATCTCTTTGTCCTCGTTCTGAGCTTCTTGAATTTTGTTTAGCAGGGTCGACTGAACCTCCATTGTTGCAACGAAACCTCGTGGAACAATCTCCAGCCGAAGTTCCATGATATCCTCAGCTAACTCCCTTGGCAATCCCTTACTTTCAAGTATGTTGGCGTAACTCTTCCGGCTTAAAGCGTCTTCTACAACATTGGCTTTCCCTGGGTGATAGTGTAGCTTCATATCATAATCCTTTATAAGTTCCAACCATCTCCTCTGTCTAAGGTTCAGCTCCTTTTGGGTGAAAATATACTTCAAACTCTTATGATCCGTGTACACATCACAACGGTTCCCAATAAGGTAATGTCTCCAAGTCTTTAATGCATGCACTACTGCTGCTAACTCCAAATCATGGGTGGCATAGTTCAACTCATGGGGCTTCAGTTGTCGTGAGGCATACGAAACAACTTTTCCGTCCTGCATAAGCACACATCCCAGTCCCAGGCGTGAGGTGTCGCAATACACTTGGAACTCCTTATATATATCTGGCAATGTTAGCACTGGGGCTGTAGTCAAACGTTTCTTCAACTCCTGGAAACTTGTCTCGCAATCTTCTATCCATTTAAAATTATTATCCATTTTCAATAGTTCAGTCATTGGTTTTGCCAACTTGGAAAAATTCTCAATGAATCTCCGATAATATCCTGCGAGTCCAAGGAAACTGCGGATCTCGCCAACTGAAGTGGGTGCCAACCATTCAGTGACCGACTGAACCTTGCTGGGTCCACTGCTATACCTTCTCCAGATATAACATGCCCAAGAAATCCAACCTCCTTCAACCAAAATTCGCACTTGCTGAACTTGGCGTATAACTTGTGTTCCCTAAGTTTCTCGAGAACTAATCGCAAATGCTCCTTGTGCTCCTCTTCATTCTTCGAGTATACCATAATATCATCTATAAACACCACAACAAACTTGTCCAAATACTCCATGAACACTTTGTTCATCATACTCATGAAATAGGCAGGGGCGTTTGTCAGTCCAAACGACATGATCAGTATACTCAGATAATCCATACCGCCAGAGTGAATGCTGTCTTTGGTATATCCTTCTCTCGGATCTTCAACTGATGGTATCCTGATCGCAGATCAATCTTCAAAAACACCTTAGCTCCTTGTAGCTGATCAAACAGATCATTGATCATCGGTAGTGGATACTTGTTCTTAATGGTTACTTCGTTCAAGGCTCGATAATCAACAACCATCCTCAGGGATTTATCCTTCTTCTCCACCAAGAGTACTGGAGCTCCCCAAGGTGATGCACTCCTTCGAATATAACCTTTCTCCAACAACTCCTTGATCTGCTTCTTAATTTCCTCCAGATAATTTGCAGGCATCCGATAGGGTCTCTTGGATATGGGCCCTGTACCTGGCAATAGCTCTATCAAAAACACTATGTCTCGATCCGGTGGCATGCCTGGTAACTCTTCTAGAAAAACATCCGGGTAATCCTTTACTACAGGCACTTCCTCCTACACAACTCCTGTGAGGGCATTCACTTGGGTCCTCCTAGGCACATGCCTAGATACGTATTTAATCCTTTTCCCCTCAGGGGTGGTGAGATAAATTGACTTACTAGCACAGTCAATACTTCCTCCATACTTTGACATCCAGTCCATACCTAATATTACATCCAATCCTTGTGACTCCAAGATAATTAGGTCAGACGGAAAAACATGTGTCCCAATGGTTAGGGGTATCTAGTTGCACCATCGGCTAGCCACATACTCTTCTCCAGGTGAGCTAACTAAAAGAGGGGTCCTCAGGGTTTGGGTTGGTAGGTTAAACTTATCCATGAATCCCCTTGATATGTATGAATGCGATGCACCAGTATCAAAAAGAATAAGAGCGGTTAATGACTTAACCAAAAACTTACCTATTGCCGCGTTCGGCTGTTCTTCAACCTCCTCCACGTTAACGTGGTTCACTTGTCCTTTGTTGAATGGATTAGGCTTCTTTCCAGCGCTCCCGTTTCCGTTCCCATTCCTTCCTTCAGGACAGTCATTGGTATAGTGCCCTGTCTTCCTGCACTTAAAACAAGTGACTTGACTTAGGTCTCTCTTGGCGGGTGTGGCTGGATTGGAGCGATTATTGTTAGCTCCGTTCCCATTTCCATTCTTAGCGCCATTGTGATTATGCGATCCTCCTCCAGTGTGGTTATGACCTCCATGGTTATGAACTAGTCCTCCTGAATTCGGGGTTAAGCGAGGCTTCTGCTGAGCTCCTGAATTATACTTCCCTTGTCCATACCTCCTCTTACGGCTCTCAATCTGCTGCTGCTTCCCTTCAATCATAAGAGCTTTATCTACCAACTCCTGGTAGTTGTTGAAGGTTGCCACCATCAACTGCATGCTCATCTCATCATTCAACCCTTCCATAAACTTTTCCTGCTTCACGGCATCTATGGCCACATCATCAGGGGCATAGCGTGATAACTTGCTAAAATCATCCATGTACTGGCCAACAGTACGATTCCCCTAGCGTAAGTTACGAAACTCCCGCTTCTTCATCTGCATAGCTCCAGTGGAAACATGGGCAGTACGAAAGGCCTGCTGAAACTGAGACCATGTGACAGTGTCGATAGGATAGGTGGTTGTGAAACTTTCCCACCATGCTGCTGCAGGTCCATCCAGTTGGTGTGCGGCAAAACGCACCTTCTCCGCATCTGTGCACCCTGCGGTGGTCAACTCCCTACCGATACGGCATAGCCAATCATCTGCAACTATTGGCTCGGTGCTACTAGAGAACACCGGCGGCTATAACCTTAGGAAACGGGCTACGTTGTCCACTGGTGGCGGGTTGTTGTTGTTGTTGTTGCCCTGGTTCTGAACTAGCAATTGCATCAAAGCATTCTGCTGCTGGATCAATTGGGTGAGCTTCGGTGGCAAAGCAAAACCAGTGTCACGTCTCGGAGGCATCTGATGGGTTTAGAGGGAAGATATTTAGAATAGAGAAAAAGCTCTAATGAGAAAGCACTACCCATATGCACATGAGACAAACACAATCATTTAACTCAATCAATCAAGCAAGGGCATACATCGGTCTAGAACTATCGCAAAAGTGCTCAACTACTACTTGATACATGGGGGATACTACTATTATATGGTGGTCATCTAGAAATTTTGATCGGTGGAAGATTCCATGATGTCTGCTCCACCGTTTTCATAGTCATCATCACTCGGATCGTAATCAGTGTCGTCGATGATGATGTAGTTGTCCGGGCAAGTGGGGTCGTCGTCTTCGTCTCCCGGTGCTGGTCCTCCCATGAATATCCCGATCTTATTAACCAGGTCGTCGTTCTTCTCCAGTAGTGTCTTGATTTCCTCCTCATATCCATCGCGTGTGAACTTGAGTTCTTCCTCCAGCTCGATGATCCTAGTCTTTGCCTTCTTCAATTCCATCATGTCGGCGCACATCTGGTTCTCCTGGCATCGAATGTGTTGGTTTAACTCCTGGATAAAAGCTGCGACGGATCTATCCTTCCTGGTGCTCATCATCTCCCATTGCTCATCTCCGCGCCCACATATTTGATAGGTAGTGTCCTTGAGTTCCCTATTGTAGACTTCTCCAATGCGTCCCATGGTAATGTGGGCTGCCATGCTCTTGCCTAGACTCCAGGTTGGTGTTTCGAAAGAAAATTCTTTGGGTTTTGAAGTTGGCGAGAACGTCATTCCTAGAACTTGTACTTGAATCATCCAGCGATCTTCTTCTGGTAAGGTGGCGTTGTACGTCCCAGTGAAACTTGGTATTCCAATGTTCAAGTACCTAGTGACTTCCTTCAAGTGGCGTCCAAAAGGTGTATCCTCAGCCGGTTGCGCGAACTTGTTCTTCTTCTCCGTCATCCTAAAGAGTGGAAAAGGGAGAGGAGTCAGAAATGAGTAGAGAAGAGTGACCTATGGTTTATCTTAGTGGTCGTGTCCTACACTCAGCGTGTGCTCTGACACCATCTTGTAGCGACCCGACCTCAAACGGTCAAGTCTCTGTGCCTCAGTGTCATCTCTGGATCAGTAATGCTGACACGCACAGTATTCGAATGATTTATAACAGAGAAGCAATCACACACTTATTACATCAAATGTCTCAAAAGAGAGCTTATTACAATAATAAGGCTTAAGGCCATCTAATGCGAAAACAGCGGAAGGCTTGGAAGATAAAGTGAGTCCATCAACTCCAACGGCATAGCTGAGCTGCATGGCAATGACCTAACGAACCTTACTCCTCGTCTGAAAAGTCTGCAACATAATACGTTGCAGCCTGAAAACGGGTCAAGACATGGAATATGCCGCAATATAACACAAGAGAGCGTAAATGTAATAATGCTATCACTACATGCATATTTGGCTGGTGGAAAGCTCTATGGTTATAGTTTTGCGGAAAGCAAATTTTTCCCTACAACAAAGGAATAAATTTTAATTTAACTATCATCGTGGTTGAAACATTGAGAAGGTATAACCCCAACTCAATCCCAAATTAAAGTCATTAACAATCCAACAATATTAATTAAGAGTGTTGAGATACATGTGAATACTCAAGTACTAGATACTCAAATTGTCCATAACCGGGGACACGGCTAACAATGATTAGATTGTACACTCTGCAGAGGTTTGCGCACTTTTCCCCACAAGACTCGATCGCTTTCGTTGGATTTCTCGCACTGCATGGTGTTTGAGAAACGGATGATCGAGACATAGTCTTTAGAAACATTAACTCTCTACTCCGGGTAGACCATATCAAACCTACAAAACCCACTACCTGCTGATCTACCTCTTCAAGAGCTTCACGTAACTTACTCGACTATGCTAGAGCCCATAATAGCTTGTGGCTGCACACGGAAGTTTCTTGCATGAATAATCTCAGTTCCCTTTGAGCCTGGGTGGCGGTCCATAGGAAGATCATACGGATACCCCGGGATTTCCAAAAATAAAACAGACAACACTGGGTTCCCCAGGTGCCTCAGTCCACCCAGATGTGTATTAAAGTTGCCACCTTAAGTAAACCATTAATTAACAATCTCACATCTGTCATGGATACACTCAAACCCAATCCACGTCTACGAGCATAGCATGGCAATATAAGCAACGCGTAGAAGTAACTCCCAAGGGTTTGATAATAAACAGGGCAATAGGTTCTACCTCAGCAACTACTTCCCAATCCACAAGTTAAAGACATCCTAATCATGCAGTGTTCGTGCATTGAACTAATGCAATCAAAACTGGGTATGGAAAGAGTATGATCAATGTGTTACTTGCCTTGCTGACGATCCGTGAATCCTAGAGACTCGTAGTAACACGCTTCGCACTCCGGGAATTCTATCGCAAACAAACAATAACATACATAAGAAACTAGCAAAGATGCACAAACAAAACTCCAAATAAAATAGATTAACTAGAAAGTTCAACTTAAGAACTCCGGTTTGCAAAAAGAATCAAAACGAACGGAGCAACGAAACTCAAACGGCGAAAGAAACAAGATCTGTTTACTAATCTGGACTAAGGTCAAATTTTACAGTACCAAAACTTTGTTTAAGTTGCTTAAACAGAAAGAGGGTATCGAGACGAAACTCTAGGCGTTTGAATCACCCGATTCCGACTAATGAGCGCGAAGAAAAACAGAATCTAAGATCGGATCAGAAATCGCGACTGAAAATAATCGCGGAAAAATCCGATAAAAGAAAACTGACGAACAGACTAACGAACGAGCATTTGTTATCTGTAACTAATGGAAGAAAACCGTTCATTTAAACGAGCGTACGGACAAACGTATGCTAAATAAACGAACCGAGAAAACCGGCGAACCGAATCTAAAAAAACCGATCTAGGGTTTCTAAAAAAACCGAACGGTTTTAAAAAAACTGGCGGCGACGGATCGGCGCGTTACCTCCGGCGAGGCAGCGCGGCGGCTTGGGAGCGGCGGGTTTCGGCGGCGGCGCGGCAGCGGCGGCGGCGGCGCTGGCGGTTGGGGCGACGGCGAGGCGCGGAGGCGGCGGCGGCGAGGGCGGCGGGCCGTGCTCGGGACGGGTGGTGGAGGTTTGGGCGGGGTGGCAGATATCTAAAGGGGGGCGGTCTTGGAGGAGGGGGCAAGGCGCGCGGAGGCGCAGATCCGGCTCGGACTCCGCCCAGCGGCGGCGGGGCGGAAGCGCGTGCGTGGGAGGCGGCGGCGGCTGGGCCAGCCTGCTCGGCTGGGCCTTAGGCCCAATCGGCCCCGGGGAAGTTTTTTTGAAATAATTACGCCGACAGAAATAAAATCCTAGAAAATAAAATAAAAACCTAAAAATGCCAAAACAAATTTTCATCGTCTAAATAAAGTATTTAGAACGAGATGAACATTTTCTTGGCCCTAAAATGCAATTTTAAAAATGTACATATTTTTCTAATGCAAATAAAATCCAAATAAACTCAAATAAAATCCAATAAATGATTTTAACATTTTTCCTCCAATATTTCAATTGTTTTGGAGAAGTCATATTATCTCCTCTCATATATTTTTTTATGAGAAATATTTTTGGAGAGAAAAATAATTAAAATCAAAATCCTCGTTTCATTATTTGATAGGAAAATCAAATATGAAATTTTGAGAAATCCCCAACTCTCTGCGAGGGTCCTTGAGTTTCTTAGGATTTCGAGGATTGCGGAACGGAAATGCAATAAAATATGATATGCATGGATGACCTATGTATAACATTCCAAATTGAAAATTTGGGATGTTACAAACCGGCGGCACGGACAACCACATACTTCAATGCCGGACAAACAAGGCCTAAAGACAGATGGTTTCCTCCAACTACTGGTTCTGAGGGATCCCCCGGCATCCATTGAAGCTAGGGCGGCGCGCGGGAGGATGGCCTCACTCTCTTGACGAACGCACTCATTGCGAAGCAAATAACTCTTTCGGGCTTCTTGCAAGAGGTGAGGCCCCTGAGCTAAGTTGGTCTTTTCGGCCGCCAGTCCAGCGCCGAGATGATCGATTGCCAAATGCTCCGCGTTGAAAGGATCGTTAGGTGGTGTGCATGTATCTTCGCCGCTGCAACCACTCAAGGTCAACAACTAGCCTTGAACTTGGCTGACCCTGGAGGCCAATGGCTGTGGAAGCGGCGCCCAAAGAAACTTTCTGGCTCTGCTAGAAGGACCTGAGGAAGCCTGGGTGTCCGGGGAAATTCTTGGTGCACTTTTGGATAAAGCAAGACCCGTTGGACCATCCAGTGGAAGAAGTGCATTAGCTTCTGTGGCTTCTGGAACCCCAGAAGCTCGGAGGTTCCCCCGCTGGCTCTTTCAGGCGTCTCTTTCTCGGAGGATTCAGCAATGACGCGGCGATTGGCTGCCGTCCACAAGACGTCTACATTGGAAAGGTCCCCCCTCCAGTAATATCCACTGAATCCTCCGTTGATAATAGGTGTAAAGTGTATAGGTGCTAGGACCAGCGGTGCCCTGGATCATTGCAGACCCATGTTTTCCGGCAAGAGTGAAGTCCCTACAGGAAAGAGCAAGACCTCATGAGAAAGGCTTGGCTAAGCGCCACGAAGGAAGGCCAAGACAGAACTAGCACACCTGCCTGTTCCCTCAGGGCCTTGACGCGATCTGAGACCACTCGACTTCTCTTCACAATCAAAGCCTTCCGGTGGCGCCTCCACCGTCAGATACAGACTCTCCTTCCTCCCAGCGGCTCTAGGTGCCTCTGGACTCCTAGCCATCAGCACCCGAGGCAAGGCCATGGTCTGGGGGCTACACATCTGATGAAGATAATAAGACTAGTCAATGGCGTGATAAAAAGGGGCAGCCCAGGAAACTCACAGGTCCGTGGTGTGCCACTACGTCTTTGATAGACATTGGGCGAAGAATGGAGCTGGGGTGTCACTCTGGGAAGTGGTACAAGTGATGTGGGAGCCTCGAAACTTGATACGGGTTCGCTGATAGCTGCGCTCGCAGAAAGAGGGGGACCCACATCCACAACTTCATCTCCCAAGCCTTCTGGACTATTGACAGAAGGGCGACTATAGTCAGATCACACCGAGAAAGGAAAAACAACAAAGGAAGATAGAAGTAACCCTTACTCCCTCACGGAGATAGCGGTCAAACGGCGCCCCCATTTAGGCTTATCTTGCGACTCCATGTTCCTAGGGCGAGGCAGAGCTCTCTTCCGGCCGGCTGTTGACAGTGCGGTTTGCACGGGTGTTACGGAGGATAAACCTTCGGAGTCGCCATCATCACCCCCCCTATGGTCCCACCAGGACCTAGTCGGGATGGCCTCGACTCCCACAAAAGAGGATTGGGGCGACCGATGTCCCCGACGCCCTTGGAAACAATGCCCCACCTATCGCATTCCGGTAGGCCCTCCAGCATGGCCTCACACACTCCGTAAGCATGCAGCATCCGGACAGAAAGAGGGATGCTCGGGCCACTCTCGGCGCAGAACAGAACCTTCATGATCCGCTTGAGCTTTTTATCCTCTATGACGGACATGTGGAGGCGCCTTGGGTCTTGCCGCCCATGGTATGTCTTGTAGGAGGGCCACCCACATCCAGGGAAAACGAAGGACCATCATGCATCCGTCGAGTTTTTCTTCAATGAGGCGTTTGATATGCCTAAGTGTGGGGTGAAGGGTTGCCCGACAGGAAAATTCTCCCATCCATCATGTTCCCTTGCCGGAGCAGCATGCGCACGCAGCTAGACGTATTCCCGCAAGGTGTCAATGAGCATCCAATTCTGGTGCCACTCATTCAAGGACTCGTGAACATTCAGGGAGACTTTGCTAATTACTGCCACATGTCGACTTCACCGAACATCAAGAAGACTACTAACATAAACATGCAAAGAGGATATTAAATCCTAATACTAAACGATTTGTTACACACTAGAGTTCACCCATATCCCCGAGAACTAAGGGAATTACTCACTTATGACCCACAAGTATAGGGGATCTATCGTAGTACTTCCAATAAGTAAGAGTGTCGAACCCAACAAGGAGTAGAAGGAAATGACAAGCGATTTTTAACAAGGCATTTCCTGCAAGCACTAAAATTATCGGTAATACATAGTTTTGTAATAAGATAATTCATAATGGGTAACAAGTTACAAGTGTAACAAAGGTGCAGAAAGGTGGCCCAATCCTTTTTGTATAAAAGGACAAGCCTGGACGAACTCCTATATAAAGCAAAGTGCTCCCGAGGACACATGGGAATTATTGTCAAGTTAGTTTTCATCATGCTCATATGATTCACATTCGTTACTTTGATAATTTGATACGTGGTTGGACCGATGCTTGGGTGATGTGCTTACTTGGACAAGCCTCCCACTTATGATTAACCCCTCTCGCAAGCATCCGCAACTACGAAATAAGAATTAAGATAGATCTAACCATAGCATGAAACATGTGGATCCAAATCAGCCCCTTACGAAGCAACACATACACTAGGGTTTAAGCTTCTGTCACTGTAGCAACCCATAATCTGCTTATTACTTCCCTATGCCTTGCCCTATGCCCAAATCATGGAGAAGTGTCATGTAGCCGACGTTCACTTCACATAACACCACTAGAGGAAAGACAACATACATCTCATCAAAATATCGAATGAATACCAAATTCTCATGTCCTCAAGAACAAACGTAACTACTCAAAGCATATTCATGTTCAAAATCAGAGGGGTATTGAATCTCATTAATGATCTAAACATATGATCTTCCACCGAATAAACCAACTAGCATCAACTACAAGTTGTAATCAACACTACTAGCAACCCACAGGTACCAATCTGAGGTTTTGAGACAAGAGATGAACTAGGGTTTGAGAGAATATGGTGCTGGTGAAGATGTTGATGGAGATTTACCCCTTCTTAATGCGAGGATCATTGGTGATGAAGATTTCTTCTGCCCAGGTTCCGCCTCGAGACGGCGGCGCTTCGTCCCGAAAGCTTCCTTCTGATTTATTTCAGGTCAAAACCTTCAATATAACAGAAGATGGGCACCGGAGACCTGCCAGGGGGCCCAAAAGCCCAAGGGGCATGCCCAGGGGGGTAGGGCGCCCCCCTAGGCTTATGTCCACCTAGTGGGTCCCCCTCTTGTATTTCTTCGCCCAATATTCTTTATTTATTCCAAAATAATTGTCCCTAAATTCTCAGGCTTTTGGAGTTGTGCAGAATAGGTCTCTTAGATTTGCTCCTTTCCTGTCCAGAATTCCAACTGCCGTCATTCTCCCTCTTCATGTAAATCTTATAAAATAAGAGAGAAAAGGCATAAGTATTGTACCATAATGTGTAATAACAGCCCATGATGCAATAAATTTCAATACAAAAGCATGATGCAAAATGGACGTATCAACTCCCCCAAGCTTAGACCTTCCTTGTCCTCAAGCGAAAGCCAAAAACGATAAATATGTCCACATTTTTAGAGATAGAGGTGTCGATAAAACAAAATACGGACATGAGGGCATCATGATCATCTTTAGAACAGCAACATATATTGACATATAATTCCTTATGCTAGAGTAACAGTTCGTTCACAGGGTAAAGTATGAATCAGAAACTTTATTGAAAACTAACAAACTATGATCTCAGTCATTGGAGCAATTGCAATTTATCATAATATTCGAAAGAGTCAATGTAAGAGCTTTTGTATAGCAAGTCCACATACCTAACCATCTTTTAGCCTTTCACAATTTCTAACACTCACGCGATACTTATGAGTTCAAAGCCTCAATCGGACACAGAGAAAGATAGGGGCTTAAGGTTTTGTCTCCCAACCTTTTACCTCAAGGGTAATGTCAACAATAATACTTTTTAATAAGCTACATCCTACTGGATATATGGATCTTTCCCCAACATATAGTGCTTTCCAAAAAAGAAAGGGTGTAAAAGGGAAAGGTGAAGATCACCATGACTCTTTTATAAAGGTAGAAAATAAAAGTAAAAGATAGCCCATTCGCAGAGGGAAGCAGAGGTTGTCACACGCTTTTATGGTTGGATGCAGAAAATATTAATGCAAAAGAACGTCACTTTATATTGCCGCTTGTGATAGAGAACTTTATTATGCAGTCTATCGCTCTTATTTCTTCCATATCACAAGTTCGTATAAAGCTTATTTTCTTCAAACTAAAAGATCATACATATTTAGAGAGCAATTTTTTATTGCACTGCTGGAATCAGAGAATTTGCCATTAGCTTATTCTTTGTCGTGAGCTAGCTTACGGCAAAGAAGGTCTTTGTCGTGTGCTTCCAAAAACAGACGGCAAAGAAAGGGCTGACAGCAAAGACCCTATTTACCATCAGCAAGTTCTTTATCGTTGGCTGGCCGACGGCAAAGAGGTGGGTGGGGTCTAGTCGAGGCCCAAACCCTAACAGCCCACCAGCCCCCCGTCTTTGCCGTCCACTAGCGGACGGCAAAGATTCTTATCCGTCCGCTAGCTGACGGCAAAGAACATACCCACTAACGGCCGCCCTGTTGGGAAACGTAGCATGCAATTTCAAAAAATTTCCTATGCTCACGCAAGATATATCTAGGAGATGCATAGCAACAAGAGGTGGAGAGTGTGTCCACGTACCCTCATAGACCAAAAGTGGAAGCGTTTGCCAACGCGGTTGATGTAGTCGAACTTCTTCTTGTTCCGACCGATCAAGTACTGAACGTATGGCACATCCAAATTCTGCACACGTTCAGCTCGATGATGTCCCTCGAACTCTTGATCCATCAGAGTGTCGAGGAAGTAGAAGAGTTCCGTCAGCATGACGTCGTGGTGACGGTGATGGTGAAGTTATCCGCGCAGGGCTTCGCCTAAGCACTACGTGAATATGACCGGAGGCATAAACTGTGGAGGGGCGCCACACACGGCTAATAAACGTTGGTGTGTCCTTTAGGCACCTCCCCCCTTCATATATATAGGTGGGAGGGATAGGGAGCATCCAAGGGGCGCCCAAGTAGGAGGAATGCTACTTGGGGCCCTAATCCTATTCCCCCTTGCCATAATTACCGGAGGGGGGAGGGAGGAGGGAAGGAAGAGAGAGGCCGAATCCCTCCCCTTCCTTTCTCTCTTACCCTCTTTCCTTCCCCTCTAGGTTCGACCTATATGGGGGGTGCAGCAGCCCATGCTAGCTGTTGCGTTTCCCCTCTTGGCCCATTAGGCCCATATCTTTGCCGGGGGTACCCGGAACCCCTTTCTAGTGACCCGATACGTACCCGGTACCCCCGAAACACTTCAGGTGTCTGAATATTGTCGTCCTATATATCAATCTTTACCTCTCGACCATTTCGAGATTCCTCATCATGTTCGTGATCTCATCCGGGACTCCTAATAACATTCGGTCACCAAATCACATAACTCATATAATACAACATCGTCATCGAACATTAAGCGTGCGGACCCTACGGGTTCGAGAACTATGTAGACATGACCGAGACACTTCTTCGGTCAATAACCAATAGCGGAACCTGGATGATCATATTGTCTCCCACATATTTCTATGAAGATCTTTATCGGTCGAACCGTTATGACAACATACGTTATTCCCTTTGTCCATCGGTATGTTACTTGCCCGAGATTTGATCATCGATATCTTCATACCTAGTTCAATCTTGTTACGGCAAGTCTCTTTGCTCTTTCCATAATACATCATCCCGCAACGAACTCATTAGTCACTTTGCTTGCAAGGCTTTTTATGATGTGTATTACCGAGAGGGCCCAGCGATACCTCTCCGATAGTCGGAGAGACAAATCCTAATCACGATATATGCCAACCCAAAGAACACCTTTAGAGATACCTGTAGAGCATATTTACAATCACCAGTATACGTTGTGACGTTTGATAGCACACAAGGCATTCCTACGGTATCCATAAGTTGCATAATCTCATAGTCGGTGGAATATGTATTGACATGAAGAAAGCAGTAGCAATAAAACTGAACGATCATAATGCTTAGCTAATGAATGGGTCTTATCCATAACTGAAAGTGCAACTAATCCCCGGGTGGTTTTGGTAATTAATAACAACATATATATCATTGAACTAATCATTTCTTGAGAATATTTCAGAAAGTTCAGTGATATGGGTATGGCAATGACTGATGATGTGGACCCCTCAAAATGCTAAGGAAAACATTGGCAAAAGCTCAAGACTCCATTTTTGGTTTAGTGATCCAAGATCACATTGAGTCCATAGGAAAGCCAATACTATTAAAAGGGATGAGGTTATGATGATGATCCGTTGCTCAAAGTGCTTAGTGATTTATCTCTCAAACTATCAACAATCTTTCACTCCAACATAAACCCATAAGTAATCTCGGTCCCACCGATTCCAAACTCACCACACCGAGATGAACCACCTCAGCCATATACCCAAACCCTAAGAATTTCGGATTTTCCGATTCCAAACTCGGTCATACCGAAATTGGTGTTGCCAAGCTTCAGAACCTTCAGACTCAAATCGGTGTCACCGAGATGAGAAAGTCGGTCCCACCGAGATTGGCAAACCCTAGACTTTGGAAGAATCGGACTAACCGAGATTGTATTTTCGGTCCCACGAAAATCCCAACGCTCACAAGATTTGAACTTTCGGTCCCACCGAGTTGTCAACTTCGGTCCGACCGAGATTGGTCAAATGTGTGTAACGGTTGGATTTTGTGTGGAGGCTATAAATACCCTCCACCTCCTCTTCATTCGTGGAGAGAGCCATCGAAAGAACTACCACTCCTACCTTACATTTCGAGAAGAAAACTACCTACCCTTGTGTTGAGATCAAGTTGCTCCACTCCCACCATATGAAACTTGATTTCTAGCCTTCCCAAGTTGCTTTCCACTCAATCCTTTCTTCCACCACAGCCAAATCAGTGAGGAGAGTTGAGTGTTGGGGAGATTATCATTTGAAGCACAAGAGCAAGGAGTTCATCATCACCAACACCATCTATTACCTTTTGGAGGGTGGTGCCTCCTAGATTGGTTAGGTGTCGCTTGGGAGCCTCCGTCATGATGTGGAGTTGAACCAAGGAGTTTGTAAGGGCAAGGAGATCGCCTACTCGTGAAGATCTACCCCGAGTAAGGCTAGTCCTCCGTGGGCGTAAGCCATGATGGCATAGACAAGGTTGCTTCTTCGTGGACCCTTCGTGGGTGGAGCCTCCGTGGACTCTCGCAGCCTGTTACCCTCCGTGGGTTGAAGTCTCCATCAACGTGGATTGACGATAGCACCACCTATCGGAACCACGAGAAAAATCTCCGTGTTCCATATTGCGTTTGCTCTTCTCCACCTCTCATTTACTATATGTGCAATTTACTTTCCGCTGCCATAACTCTAGAATTGCATGTGTAGGGTGATACTTGACTTGGTCATCATTGTGAACTTGCTAAAACCTACTCTAATCAAAAGGCTAAACTTTTAAGTTGTCAAGTAGTCTAATCACCCCCTCTAGACATACTTCCGATCCTACAAGTGGTATCGAGCTTTGGTCTCCATTGGATTGGTTTCATTGCATTGACTCCATAAGCTTGGTTTCACAACCTAGGAGAGTATGGCGCCTAGTGAGGGTAATTTCCGAGAGGTCCTTACTTTGATGGTTCAAACTTTGCTAGTTGGAAGCACAAAATGAAAATGCATATTCTTGGACATAACCCCGCCGCATGGGGCATTATTTGTGTTGGCTTGCAAGGTGAGTTCTTCGAGGAAGGAAAAGTTCCGGATCGCGGGCTCTGCGGATGAGTTGCGGATGTTACTGAACAATGCTCAAGCTTGTGACATTCTCTTCAATGCTTTGTGTCCCGAGGAGTTCAACAAGATCAGCCGCCTTGAGAATGCAAAAGAGATTTGGGATACTTTGGTCGAAATGCACGAAGGTACCGAGTCCGTGAAGGAATCAAAGCTAGATGTTCTTCAAGGTCAGCTTGACAAGTTCAAGATGAAGGAAGGTGAAGGAGTCGCTGAAATGTACTCTAGGCTTGCTCTCATCACCAATGAGATGGCAGGCTTAGGAAGCGAAGAAATGACCGACCGTTTCATTATCAAGAAGATTCTCAGAGCTTTGGATGGAAAGTATGACACCGTGTGCACTTTGATCCAAATGATGCCAAACTACAAAGATCTCAAGCCTACCGAAGTCATTGGAAGGATTGTTGCTCATGAGATGACACTTAAAGATAAGGAAGAGCTTCACAACAAGTCAAGTGGTGCTTACAAAGCTGTAGTTGAAGCTCCCACAACCTCAAGTGACAAGCCTGTTTCCAATGAAGAGATAAGCCTAATGGTGAAGAACTTCAACAAATTCTACAAGAGTAGAAGCAAGGAAAGAAGCTCAAAGTCTAGATCATATGATGAAAAGAGATCTTCTAGTCGTGATCGAAACTGCTACAATTGTGGAAGACCCGGACACTACTCAAATGAGTGTTCGACTCCCCACAAGAGAAGAGAAGAATCTCCAAGAAGAAGAAGCTCAAGAGAAGATTCGCCTAAAAGAGAGAAGGAGTAGAGATGATCGTTATGAACGAAGATCCTCTCGGAGAAGCAAGGATTCGGAAAGGAAAGACAAGTAATCAAGGAGCTACACAAGAAGAAAACATCAAGCTCATGTTGGTGAATGGGTTTCCGCCCGACTCGACAATCACTCCGAAAGAAGCTATCACTCCAACTCCGAATCTGACCAAGATGAAGGTGTTGCGGTCTTGCTCTCGTGTCCTCCAACTCCAACTCCTATGACATATTTGATTCACCAAATGAGGGAATTGGAAGATGCTTCATGGCAAAAGGCCCCAAGGTATCACACCCTGAGTTTATTGACTTTGATAGTGATGAGGATGATTTGCTTGGTGAAGATGAGCTTTTACATGAAAAATCTAGTGAGCTTAGTAATGATGAACATGCTAATAGTCTTTATAGTCGAGAAGAGTCGAATGACAATGCTATGAAGGAGATTGAGCGCCTAACTAAAGAACTAAACACTCTTAAGTTAGCTCATGAAACAACTCAAGAAGATCATAGAGAGCTCCTAAGATCTCATGAGAAGCTACGCCGAGAAGCTCAATCTAGAGCAAGAACATGAGTTTCTAAAAGCTATCAATGACGATCTTCGAAAGAAGAGTTCTTCATATCTTGTCAAACGACTTCTCTTGTCTAATTTCTTGCCACCTATCAAAACTAAGCATGATAAGCATAAGAAAAATTCTTCATCTAGTAGTAACAATAATCATGCCAAATCAAATATTGTTACTTCTAGTAATTCTCTTGATTCCACTAACAATGTTTCAAGCCAAGTTTCACTTGAGCAAGAAAATAGTCTATTGAAAGGGATTATAGAGAAAGGTGTCTACAAGAGTCTTGCCGGGAGCAAGAGCTTTGAGGAAATTGTTCGCAAACAAGGAAGACACCGGAAGAATCAAGGAATTGGTTTTGAGCGAAAGTTCAACGCCGAGGGTGTTGAATGGGAAGAAGGTCAATATCCCACTCCAAAGTTTGTTTCTCAAGAGAAGAAGTATGATCCTACTTCTTCAAATGAGGAACAAGCTCAAGATGACCTTCCACCACAAGACCACGAGCTAAAAGGCAAGGACAAGCTTCAAGAGGAGATTGATGCATTCATTGAAGCACCCAAGGCCATGGTCAAGTGGGTTCCCAAGGCTACTTCAAGTTCTACTTCGACAAGCTCAACTACTACCCCAAGGATTCCCATCAAGATGATGTGGATCCCGAAGAAGAAGAACTAGAGAGTTCTTGAGGGTGACTCCACCAATATACTTCACTCACATTCATTTTGGCAAGGACTTGTGCAATCAACTTCCACATCTTGCACTAGTTCATGGAGTCACAAACCCTCATGTTGGTAAGTCAAGGGACAAGGTAATCATTGCTTTCATGGACATCATCTATTGTGTACTTCAATCTATGTCCATGGATATCCTTGTTTGTTCCTTGTGGGACTAACCCATGTAGGTATTGAAAGTGCCCGAATCCAAAGGATTGCTCCCAACTCTTGGTGATCTTCATCAACATTGAGCATCCACATCTTCAACATCTACATGAAGTCTTCAACGACAACCCAAGGTTAGTTTGACCCTTTAAAAGGGGTTCTCACATCAAGGGGGAGCTTTGCTCTAAAGAAATGAGCTAAAGCATCTTCTAATGATGTGAACACATTAATGCTTTATGGAAAAGTGGTAACCCCACTTGTGCTTAAACGATGAGTATGACCTATGATCAAATGTTTCTCATTTGACTCCTAAGTCAATATACTCATATATAGATGACCTAGTCATCGCCAAATTGTGTGCTAGAAGCTAGTGTTTTGTTTGTGCATGTTTGACACATATTTCATTTGCTATCTTATTGTGTGAGCATGTTGGATGCATGATTTTATCCATTCGAGGACATCCATTTGTTGCTTTGGTCTTTTGGATTTTCTTTTTGACCAAATGGATGGACAAGAATGCCTAAGTTCCTCCCCTAGCTATCTATGCTTTCTTGTCTCAAACTCTATTCATGCTTATATCACAAACTTTGAACAAGACTTTTTGGACAGACCGAGTGAGGAGCACTTGAGCCACCGATCCGTCAAAAGCCTAACTTCCAAAACCTTCTAAGTACTTTCGGTCAAACCGATATACTCAAATCGGATGATCAAATCACTTGGATTGATCTAGGTTTTCACCTCGGTGAAACCGAAGTTACAAATTTCGGCGTGATCGAAGTGAGTAATCGCACGCAGCTAACCATCTCGGTCCCACCGAGTTTTCAAACTCGGTCCCACCGACAGCCGAAGGGTATATATACCCGAGGACAGCGCGCGTTGATTACTTCTTCAAAACGCCTCGCCCTCAAACCCTTCGCTGCCATCGCCGTGGTCTTTGGATCGTCTCCGCCGCCGCTTTGTGCGCGCCGCTGGTCTCCATCGCCGTCAACGGTCTTTCTCATCGCGCCGTTGCCGCCGTAGTGAAGCTCCACCAGATTGGGTGAGTTTCATCCCTCTCGTGCTTCAACCGCTGATTCAATGCACGATAGGTTTTGCCCAGTTTCTTGCCAAGATTAAAATCTTCCTATCCAGCAGATTAGATCATAGAACAAAATTCGAGTGAAAATTTTAGGGTTAGGTTTCCGCCGAACACATCTCGGTGTGACCGATTCTACATTCTCGGACCGACCGATTTGGCCTCTGGTCATTGCCTTCGCACTTTTCGGTTAAACCGAAGTTGTGCAAATCGGAAAGACCGAAGTGAGGTTTTAGTGAAACCCTAGTGCTCTCGGTCAGACCGAAACCCATTTCGGTCCAACCGAAAGTGGTGTATATGGTCTGTTTAGACACTTCAGATTCACCGAATTTACAGACTCGGTCAGACCGAAATGTATTCTGTGAAAACCTAAGACTAAAGTTTGAACTCATTCTTTTTGCAAAATCCTCTGCAGTTTGTGATAACTCTTCTATTCTGCCTATACCTATTCTTTTCACAGGTTGTCGGTCATGTCGATGGAAGTGACAATGAACAGGTCCGAATTGCCGATTGAGATTCCAGAGGCGATTACAAGTCCCAAGAAAGTAGTTTTTCAGATGATGGAGAGAGGAGCACTCCAAGTGGACTGCCTGCAGCTGCCACCAGGGCCAGGAAGAAAAGGAATTCTGATGAGGAGGATTCTGACTTTGTTGCAGATGAGGAGATAACTTCAAAGCCAAAAAGGCAAGTGGTTGCCAAGGGCTATCAAGGGCAACAACAAAGAAAGGCACCAACAAGGTAAAGAAATCCACAGTTGCAAAGAGGCTCAAGATGGAAGAAGAAACCTCCAAAGAAGATCAAGAAAACTTCCAAGAGGAAGAGGCTAGTTCATGAGGAAGTCGATGATGATGACTCAGATGAGGAAGCACCCAGCCTCCTCGAAGCGAAGTTGATGGGAGATGCCATCGGTAGGAGCACCCACAAAAGCTAAGCCATCAGCTCCAAAGCAAAGGCAGCCCAAGCCAAACCTGCTGCCAAGCCAAAGAAGACTCAGAAGGAACATACCGCTTCAGAGAAGAAGAAGGACAATGTGCCACTGCAGAATCGATGATGAGGCTCATGTTTTCTTTCAAGCTCGATGAAATTGCCGGTCATAATGATGCTCATCCTCGAGCTGAAAATATGAAGGAAAGGAAGGACAAAGGTCTCGTGCTATGGAGGCAAGTTGATCCATATGCCACCGGAGAAGGACAGCTGTTGACTCTAGATTCCACACAGAGAGCAACAAGACTTTTATGAGGCAGTGCTCATGGATAAGAAGCCAATTGTTGCCGACACCGATATGTAGACCGGGATTACATTGACGTGAAGAGCACAGAGACTATATCCCACATGTGCATGAAAGCTTCACCGCTTGTGGGATTGCAGAGTTTGTTGGTCGAAACTGATCGCTTGGAATGATGAGATGATCATGCGGTTCTATGCCACCGCACACTTCTATCCGGATGGCGAATTGTATGGATGATGAAGGACGTAGATTCCATTCAACTGTTGAAGAATGGAGAGCGTTGCTGAATGCACCAAGATCAAGGGATGATGATGTTGATGTCTATGGCATTCCAAGAAAAATCACGAGTCTATGAAGAACATGTACAATGAGGTACCGAGAAGGATGTTGAGATATGGAAGCTTGGATCAGTTTATTATCTTCGTGCAGGTCTCCCAACCACCAACACCATTTCGAGGCATACTTTGATGCCTAAGTCGAGACCACCGCATGATAAGAGGGTACTCTATCAACATGCTGCACATTCTAGATCGAAGACACCTTTTAAGGTGATGGACCCGATAGTAGAGACTATCAAGAGGACACAGCAGACTGTAAGAGGTCGTGTGGGTTTGCTTCGCATATTCAGATGCTCATTAATGCCAAGTTTGGCACGGACACCTACCTGTTGGATAGACCCCACTTGCCACTGCAGCCTGATCATGAAGATAATGAAGTTGTGATGACTGAGGATGCTCCCACATCTGTCGAAGGACATGCAAAGTCTGAAGCTGCCAAACAAGCTAAAGCTGAAAAGGAAGCAGCAGCAAAGCCCAAGAGCGTTGGAGAACAACTTCTTGAAGCCACTCAGAGAATTGAGCTACGCCTGGCCAGCATAGTAGAGTCTCAGGAGAGCCTTGAGAGGATAGTTGAAGATAGGTTCCATGCTCTGGATGTCAAGTCGATCAAGTGCAGTCACCGTCAACAAGCTTGAGGCGACATTGAGGAAGCTAAGAAGGAGAAGGCAGAACTCATGAGGGAGATGGAAGATGATCTAGTCCAGATGACTATGAGCAGCCTGCAAAGTGCCCACAAAGCCCAGATCAGCTGCTATTCCAAAGGATGCACCCTGTGGCTACAAAGATCAAGCACCTCCTACAGCTCCATCGGCCCAGCTCCAGCTCCAAGATCCACTCCTCCAGCTCCACAGACTTCAGCAGAAGCTTTGCAGATGCAGCTATCTCCACTCCATCGACGCAGACAGAGCCGCCAGCAGAGTCCCTAGTGACGATTAGCTCTATACCTTCGAACTTTTGGTAACTTGTTGCCAAAGGGGGAGAAATTGTATAGATCATAGGACTTCGAGAGAGAGAGTGCTCGCTTTTGCTCTTTCGTTTGCGGTTTTCCTTGAGATACTTTTGAGTTCTTTGAGACATTTCGTGTGTTTGATACTACGTTTGCTCTATCTTGATGAGTGCTTGATCATACTATGCTTAATGTGTGCTTATTGCTTATCATATTCCATTCATATCTTGTATGATCACTTACTCATGTCTTGGTGATTGGGTGCATGTTATTCATTCTTATCATTTTGTGCGCTCCACCAAGATGTATGTGACATGGAAGAGTAACCCATGATCCTAATCGATTGTGCATTTGCATTCAAACGCAAATCTTAAATAGTGCACAAATTTAGGGGGAGCTCTTGCTTATCACATACTTCTCAAAGCTTATTTATGCTATTCATTGATTATATCATTTGTCGAAGCTTTGATCTATATGTTGTCATCAATTACCAAAAAGGGGGAGATTGAAAGTGCAACTAATCCCCGAGTGGTTTTGGTAATTAATAACAACATATATATCATTGAACTAATCATTTCTTGAGAATATTTCAGAAAGTTCAGTGATATGGGTATGGCAATGACTGATGATGTGGACCCCTCAAAATGCTAAGGAAAACATTGGCAAAAGCTCAAGACTCCATTTTTGGTTTAGTGATCCAAGATCACATTGAGTCCATAGGAAAGCCAATACTATTAAAAGGGGATGAGGTTATGATGATGATCTGGTTGCTCAAAGTGCTTAGTGATTTATCTCTCAAACTATCAGCAATCTTTCACTCCAACATAAACCCATAAGTAATCTCGGTCCCACCGATTCCAAACTCAGTCACACCGAGATGAACCACCTCAGCCATATACCCAAACCCTAAGAATTTCGGATTTTCCGATTCCAAACTCGGTCATACCGAAATTGGTGTTGCCAAGCTTCTGTAACCTTCTGTACTCAAATCGGTGTCACCGAGATGAGAAAGTCGGTCCCACCGAGATTGGCAAACCCTAGACTTTGGAAGAATCGGACTAACCGAGATTGTATTTTCGGTCCCACCGAAAATCCCAACGTTCACAAGATTTGAACTTTCGGTCCCACCGAGTTGTCAACTTCGGTCTGACCGAGATTGGTCAAATGTGTGTAACGGTTGGATTTTGTGTGGAGGCTATAAATACCCTCCACCTCCTCTTCATTCGTGGAGAGAGCCATCGAAAGAACTACCACTCCTACCTTACATTTTCGAGAAGAAAACTACCTACCCTTGTGTTGAGATCAAGTTGCTCCACTCCCACCATATGAAACTTGATTTCTAGCCTTCCCAAGTTGCTTTCCACTCAATCCTTTCTTCCACCACAGCCAAATCAGTGAGGAGAGTTGAGTGTTGGGGAGATTATCATTTGAAGCACAAGAGCAAGGAGTTCATCATCACCAACACCATCTATTACCTTTTGGAGGGTGGTGCCTCCTAGATTGGTTAGGTGTCGCTTGGGAGCCTCCGTCATGATGTGGAGTTGAACCAAGGAGTTTGTAAGGGCAAGGAGATCGCCTACTTCGTGAAGATCTACCCCGAGTAAGGCTAGTCCTCCGTGGGCGTAAGCCATGATGGCATAGACAAGGTTGCTTCTTCGTGGACCCTTCGTGGGTGGAGCCCTCCGTGGACTCTCGCAGCCGTTACCCTCCGTGGGTTGAAGTCTCCATCAACGTGGATTGACGATAGCACCACCTATCGGAACCACGAGAAAAAATCTCCGTGTCTCCATATTGCGTTTGCTCTTCTCCACCTCTCATTTACTATATGTGCAATTTACTTTCCGCTGCCATAACTCTAGAATTGCATGTGTAGTGTGATACTTGACTTGGTCATCATTGTGAACTTGCTAAAAACCTACTCTAATCAAAAGGCTAAACTTTTAAGTTGTCAAGTAGTCTAATCACCCCCCTCTAGACATACTTCCGATCCTACAATAACATCATTCTCCTAATGATGTGATCTCGTTTATCAAATGGAAACACATTTCTATGGTTATGAAACTTAACCATCTTTGATCAATGAGCTAGTCTAGTAGAGGCTTACTAGGGACCAATATTTTGTCTATGTATCCACACATGTATCAAGTTTCCGGTTAATACAATTATAGCATGAATAATAAACATTTATCATGAAATAAGTAAATATAAAATAACAACTTTATTATTTCCTGTAGGGCATATTTCCTTGAGTCTCCCACTTGCACTAGAGTCAATAATCTAGTTCACATCACCATGTGATTGAACATCAATAGTTCACATCTTTATGTGATTAACACCCATAGTTCACATCGCCAAGTGACCAACACCCAAAGGGTTTACTAGAGTTAATAATCTAGTTCACATCGCTACGTGATTAACACCCAAAGAGTGCTAAGATGTGATCATGTTTTGCTTGTGAGAGAAGTTTAGTCAACGGGTCTGCCACATTAAGATCCATATGTATTTTGCAAATTTCTATGTCTACAATGCTCTGCATGGAGCTACTCTAGCTAATTGCTCCCACGTTCAAGAAGAATCTAGATTGAGATTTAGAGTCATCTAGATCAGCCTGCATCGACGTAACTCTTTACGACGAACTCTTTATCACCTCCATAACCGAGAAACATTTCCTTGGTCCTATTTAAGTACCTAAGGATAATTTTGACCGTTGTCCAGTTATCCACTCCTGGATCACTATTGTACCCCGTTGCCAAACTCATAGCAAGGCACACAACTGGTTTGTTACACAACATGGCATACTTTATAGAACCTATGGCTGAGGCATAGTGAATGACTTTCATTCTCTTTCTATCTTCTGTCGTGCTTGGGCTTTGAGTCTTACTCAACTTTAAACCTTGTAATACAGGCAAGAACTCCTTCTTTGTCTGATCTATTTTGAACTCTTTCAAAATCTTGTCAAGGTATGTACTCATTGAAAATTTTATCAAGTGTCTTGACCTATCTCTATAGATTTTGATGCCCAGTATGTAAGTAGCTTCACTGAGGTCTTTCATTGAAAACCTTTTATTCAAGTATCCTTTTATGCTATCCATAAATTCTATATCATTTCTAGTCAACAATATGTCATCCACAAATAATATTAGAAATGCTACATAGCTCCCACTCACTTTCTAGTAAATACAGGCTTCTCTGAAAGTCTGTATAAAACCATATGCTTTGATCAACTCATCAAAGCGTATATTCCAACTCCGAGATGCTTGCACCAGTCCATAGATGGATCGCTGGAGCTTGCACACTTTGTTAGCACCTTTAGGATTGACAAAACCTTCTGGTTGCATCATATACAACTCTTCTTTTGGAAATCCATTAAGGAATGCAGTTTTTGACGTCCATTTGCCAGAATTCAAAATCGTAAAATGCGGCAATTGCTAACATGATTCGGACAGACTTAAGCATCACTGCGGGTGAGAAAGTATCATCGTAGGCAACTCCTTGAACTTGTCGAGAACCTTTTGTGACAAGTCGAGCTTTATAGACAGTAACATCATCATCAGCATCAGTCTTCTTCTTAAAGATCCATTTATTCTCTATGGGTCGCGATCATCAGGCAAATCCACCAAAGTCCACACTTTGTTCTCATACATGGATCCTAGCTCAGAATTCATGCCCTCTAGCCATTTATCGGAATCTAGGCTCATCATAGCTTCTTCATAGTTCGTAGGTTCGTCATGGTCAAGTAACATGACTTCTAGAACAGTATTGCCATACCACTCTAGTGCGGAACGTGCTCTGGTTGACCTACGAGGTTCAGCAGTAACTTGATATGAAGGATCATGATCATTATCATTAGCTTCCTCTCTAGTTGCTGTAGGCATCACGGGAATGGATTTCTCGGATGAGCTACTTTCCAAATTGAGAGAAGGTACAATTACCTCATCTAGTTCTACTTTCCTCCCACTCACTTCTTTCGAGAGAAACTCCGTCTCTAGAAAGGTTCCATTCTTGGCAAGAAAGATCTTTCCTTCGGATCAGTGGTAGAAGGTGTACCCAATTGTTTCCTTAGGGTATCCTTCTCTAGAAAGGTTCCATTCTAGAAAGGTTTTGGTCAAGTAACATGACTTCCAGAACAGTATTGCCATACCACTTTAGTGCGGATCGTGCTCTGGTTGACCTACGAGGTTCAGTAGTAACTTGATGTGAAGGTTCATGATCATTATCATTAGCTCCCTCTCTAGTTGGTGTAGGCATCACAGGAATGGATTTCTCAGATGAGCTACTTTCCAAATTGAGAGAAGGTACAATTACCTCATCAAGTTCTACTTTCCTCCCACTCACTTTTTTCGAGAGAAACTCCTTCTCTAGAAAGGTTCCATTCTTGGCAAGAAAGATCTTGCCTTCGGATCTGTGGTAGAAGGTGTACCCAATTGTTTCCTTAGGGTATCCTTCCCTAGAAAGGTTCCATTCCATAAAGGGTATCCTTCTCTAGAAAGGTTTTGGTCAAGTAACATGACTTCCAGAACAATATTGCCATACCACTCTAGTGCGGATCGTGCTCTGGTTGACCTACGAGGTTCAGTAGTAACTTGATCTGAAGGTTCATGATCATTATCATTAGCTTCCTCTCTAGTTGGTGTAGGCATCACAGGAATGGATTTCTCGGATGAGCTACTTTCCAAATTGAGAGAAGGTACAATTACCTCATCAAGTTATACTTTCCTCCCACTCACTTCTTTCGAGAGAAACTCCTTCTCAAGAAAGGTTCCATTCTTGGCAAGAAAGATCTTGCCTTCGGATCTGTGGTAGAAGGTGTACCCAATTGTTTCCTTAGTGTATCCTATGAAGACACACTTCTCCAATTTGGCTTTGATCTTATCAGGCTGAAGCATTTTGACATAAGAATCGCATCCCCAAACTTTCAGAAACGATAGCTTAGGTTTATAGCCAAACCACAGTTCATACAGTGTCATCACATCGGATTTTGACGGTGCCCTGTTTAACGTGAATGCAGCTGTCTCTAATGGATAACCCCAAAACATAGAGGTAAATCGGTAAAAGACATCATAGATCGCACCATATCTAATAAAGTACGGTTATTGTTGGGGAACGCAGTAATTTCAAAAAAATTCCTACGATCACGCAAGATGTATCTAGGTGATGCATAGCAACGAGAGGGGATATTGTGTCCACGTACCCTCGTAGACCTAAAGCGGAACCATTAAGTAGCGCAGTTGATGTAGTCGAACGTCTTCGCGATCCAACCGATCAAGTACCGAATGCACGGCACCTTCGCGATCTGCACACGTTCAGCTCGGTGACGTCCCTCGAAATCTTGATCCAGCTGAGGCCGAGAGAGAGTTCCGTCAGCACGATGGCGTGGTGACGGTGATGATGAAGTTACCATCGCAGGGCTTTCCCTAAGCACTGCGACGATATGACCGAGGTGTATAACTGTTGAGGGGGGCACCGCACATGGCTAAAAGATCAACTTGTGTGTCTATGGTGTGCCCCCCTCCCCCATATATTAAGGAGGGGAGGAGGGGGTTGGCCGGCCTCATGGGGCGCGCCCCAAGGGGGAATCCTACTCCTACTAGGAGGGGAAGGAAAGTGGAAGAGGGAGAGAAGGAAAGGGGGGCGGCCCCCCTCCCCAATTCGGATTGGGCTTGGGGGGCGCCTCCACCTGGCCGCCTCCTCCTCTCTTCCACTAAAGCCCATGTAGGCGCACTAACCCCCCGGGGGGTTCCGGTAACACCCCGGGACTCCGGTTTTATCCAAAACTTCTCGGGAACACTTCTAGTGTCCGCATATAGCCGTCCAATATATCAATATTTATGTCTCGACCATCTCGAGACTCCTCGTCATGTCTGTGATCTCATCCGGGACTCCGAACAACCTTCGGTACATCAAAACACATAAACTCATAATACCAATCATCATCGAACGTTAAGAGTGCAGACCCTACGGGTTCGAGAACTATGTAGACATGACCGAGACACGACTCTAGTCAATAACCAATAGCGGAACCTGGATGCTCATATTGGTTCCTACATATTCTACGAAGATCTTTATCGGTCAAACTGCATAACAATATACGTTGTTCCCATTGTCATATGTATGTTACTTTGCCCGAGATTCGATCGTCGGTATCATCATACCTAGTTCAATCTTGTTACCGGCAAGTCTCTTTACTTGTTCCGTAATACTTCATCCGGCAACTAACTCATTAGTAACAATGCTTGCAAGGCTTATAGTGATAAGTATTACCGAGATGGCCCAGAGATACCTCTCCGAAACACAGAGTGACAAATCCTAATCTCGATCTATGCCAACCCAACAAACACCTTCGGAGACACCTGTAGAGCACGTTTATAATCACCCATTTACGTTGTGACGTTTGGTATCACACAAAGTGTTCCTCCGGTATTCGGGAGTTGCGTAATCTCATAGTCTGAGGAACTTGTATAAGTCATGAAGAAAGTAGTAGCAATGAAACTGTCACGATCATAATGCTAAGCTAACAGATGGGTCATGTCCATCACATCATTCTCCTAATGATGTGATCCCGTTCATCAAATGACAACACATATCTATGGTTAGGAAACATAACCATCTTTGATTAACGAGCTAGTCAAGTAGAGGCATACTAGGGACAATTTGTTTTGTCTATGTATTCACACATGTACTAAGTTTTCGGTTAATACAATGCTAGCATGAATAATAAACATTTATCATGAAATAAGGAAATAAATAATAACTTTATTATTGCCTCTAGGGCATATTTCCTTCAGTCTCCCACTTGCACTAGAGTCAATAATCTAGATTACATAGTAATGATTCTAACACCCATGGAGCTTTGGTGCTGATCATGTTTTGCTCGTGGAAGAGGCTTAGTCAAGAGGTCTGCAACATTCAGATCCGTGTGTATCTTGCAAATCTCTATGTCCCCTTCCGACACTTGATGACAGATGGAATTGAAGTGTCTTTTGATGTGCTTGGTTCTCTTGTGAAATCTGGATTCCTTTACCAAGGCAATTGCACTAGTATTGTCACAAAATATTTTCATTGTACCCGATGCACTAGGTATGACACCTAGATCGGATATGAACTCCTTCATCCAAACTCCTTCATTCACTGCTTCCGAAGCAGCAATGTACTCCGCTTCACATGTAGATCCCGCCACGACGCTTTGCTTGGAACTGCACCAACTAACAGCTCCTCCATTCAATAAAAATACATATCCGGTTTGTGATTTAGAGTCATCCGGATCAGTGTCAAAACTTGTATCGACGTAATCATTTACGACGAGCTCTTTTTCACCTCCATAAATGAGAAACATATCCTTAATCCTTTTCAAGTATTTCAGGATGTTCTTGACCGCTATGCTTATAACAAGGCACACATCAGGTCTGGTACACAGCATTTCATACATGATAGAACCTATGGATGAAGGATAGGGAATGACTTTCATTTTCTCTCTATCTTATGCAGTGGTCGGGCATTGAGTCTGACTCAACTTCACACCTTGTAACACAGGCAAGAGCCCTTTCTTTGACTGATCTATTTTGAACTTCTTCAAAACTTTATCAAGGTATGTGCTTTCTGAAAGTCCAGTTAAGTGTCTTGATCTATCTCTATAGATCTTGATGCCTAATATGTAAGCAGCTTCTCCGAGGTCTTTCATAGAAAAACTCTTATTCAGGTATCCCTTTATGATATCCAAAAATTCTATATCATTTTCAATCAACAATATGTCATCCACATATAATATCAGAAATGCTACAGAGCTCCCACTCACTTTCTTGTAAATACAGGCTTCTCCAAAAGTCTGTATAAAACCATATGCTTTGATCGCACTATCAAAACGTTTATTCCAACTCCGAGAGGCTTGCACCAGTCCATAAATGTAACATCCCAATCTTCAATTTGGATGTTATACATAGATCATCATATGCATATCATATTTATTCTTGCATTTTGTTGTGATCCTAGAAATCTTAAGCAACTCAACGACCCAAGGAGAGAGTTGGAGGTTCCACAAAAATTCATATTTGAATTTATTTCAAATTTGAAAAGAGGATCAATTTGATTTTATTATTTTTCTCTCCAATTATTTCCAATATTAAAAATAAATGAGAGAAGATAATATGACTTCTTCAACCTAAGATAAATATTGGAGAAACAATTTTAAAATCAAATTATTATATTTCTCTCCCCATCGACTTATAGAGCCTGTGTACACTCACAAACATATTAGTCCCTAAACCTATAAGTCTTGAATACACCAAAATCAGTAAGGGGCACTAGATGCACTTACATTTTTGCTATTTTATTTGAATTAGAAAAGTATTGCTTTTTGAAAATTGCATCTTAGTCCAGAAAAATGTTCATCTTGTCCTAAATATTAGGTTTGGATGGTGAAAATTGTTGCTGGAATTTTTAGAATTTTCTTTATATTTATTTAGGATTTTTCCATCACGGCGAAATTATTTATTAAAAAGAAAGTTCCCGGGTGGACCGGGCCGAAGCTGAGCCGGCCCAGCATGTCGCCGCCTCCCTCGCGTGCGCCACCGTGACCGCGTCGGACTCCTAGGAGTCTGTGCTGCCACCGCCAACCGACTTGGCCTCCAGGTCGGAGCCGCACCTCCCGAGGCCCTTTATATACCCCCACCGCCGCCTCCTCTCCCCTCCACAAGCCGCAGTCGTGCCGCCGCTGGTCCAAAGAGCCGCCGCTGCCTTGCCCTTGCCGCCGCACCTCCGCTCCACCGCCGCGCCGCCGCCGCCGCCGCAGACTCGCTGCTATCGCGCGCCGCTGCGTCGCCACCACCGCCCGCCATCGCCTCCTACTGCCCCACGCGGCAGCCTCGCGTCACCCGACACCCACGCCGCTGCCGAGCTGCCGCCAATCCGCCACCGTTGACCACCGCCGACGAACCGGTCGAATCTTGGTTTATTTTTTGGTATATTTCGGTTCGGATTAGTCACGGTTTTTTTAGGTTTTACTAATCAACGAACGTTCATTCGTTAGTTCGTTCTAATGGATGGTTTTCGTTGGTTTTTGCTCTGTTAGGGAACGTTCGCGCCGTAGTATTTTTCTTTTTAGTTTATTTTCGGCTAGGGACATATCTATTAATAGTTTTATCGCGATTTAGCCCCTGATCTTAAAACTAGCATAAATTTTTACTCGTTTATCCAAATTTGATGAAACCAGCGCCTCAATCTTCGTATCATTCTGTTATTTCCAGTTAACCAACTTGAACATGATTTTGTTACTGTAAAAATTTGATTTTAGTTCAGATTAGTAAATGATCTTGTTTCGTTCATATTTTGAGTTTCGTTTCTCCGTTTGAGTTGTTTCTTTTTGCAAATCGTAGCTAACCGCATATACCTACTGTTAAGATCTAATCCACATGATAATAATGCTGTTAGGTTTGGCTTTTGTTAGTTTAATCCGTTGCTTGTTTCGTGTTTGATTTGGATCTCTTCTCGGTTTTCTCGTTGCTTCGTTTGAGTGATTGCTTATGTATGCTACTATTTGTCTATGCTAGATTACCTGGAGTGTGAAGCTTGTTACTACGAATCTCTAGAGTTTGCAGATCATCAGCAAGGCAAGTTACACTTGGATCATACTCTTTTATACCCAATTTTTACTATGCATTAGTACCACTCCTCAAATATTTGCATGAGTAGGATTGGGAACTTGTGGTTTGGTTGTTGTACTTGCGGTAGGAACCTAATACCTTTTGATCACCCCGAGGATATACGTTATGCTTATTTATTGCTTAGCCATGCCCGTAGATGGGGATTGGATTATGATTTACACATGGAAGTTTGGGAGTTATTAATCATGGATATCATTAAGGTGGCAACTTTAATTTACATCTGGGTGGATTGGTTGAGGCACCCGGGGAACCCAGAGTTGCCCGTTTGAGGAAATCCCGGAGTACCCTTGTGATTTTTCCTTCGGTTCGCCACCCAGGCTCAGAGGGATCATAAGATTATTCATGCTATAAACATCCGCGTGCAGCCACAAGCCATTATGCGCTCTGGCATAGTTGAGTAAGTTGCGTGAGCTCTTGAAAAGGTGGACTAGCAGATGTAGGGCAAAGTAGGTGTACCAATCCACCCAGAGTAGAGAGTTAATGTTTCAGAAAGACTATGTCTTGATCATCCGATCATGGATGCGGTCGAGTCTTGTGGGGAAAAGTGCGCAAACCTCTGCAGAGTGTATAAACTAATCATGGTTAGCTGTGCCCTCGGTTATGGACATCTTTAGTATCTGGTACATGAATTATTGATGTGATCTCTTATTTAATGAATTTATTGGGTAAATGATGATACTTTTAGTTGGGGTTTGAGTTGGGGTTACCTTCTCAAATATTGGGCAACTTGGGAGTAGTTAAATAAATTTATTCCTTTGTTGTACGAAAAAACTAGCTTTATGGAGAATCACAAACAGCCTCCACCAACCAAATATTGCATGTAGATATAGTTCTTGCATTTCATTGCTTAAAAGTGTAACTTTGCCAGCATATTCAATCTGCTGACCTACATGCTGCAACGTCTCAGGTTGCAGACTACTCAGATGACGAATAAGGTGCGATAGGTCGTTGTTTTGCACTCAGCTATGCCGTTGGAGTTGATGGACCCATTTACCTTCGAAGCTTCCACAGTTATTTAGTTTAGATGGCCTTTAGCCATGATATTTTTGTGTAATCACACTCTTTATGAGGACTGGATGTAATAAGTGTGGATTGAACTCTATCGTAATTCCTCGAGTATTGTGCATGTCAGCATTACCGATCCAGGGATGACACTGATGCACAGAGACTTCGGTCCATTCAAATCATGGTCGCTACAAGATGGTATCAGAGCACACGCGGACTGTAGGACGCGACCACTAGAATAAGCCATAGGATTTGCTTCTCTGCTCATTTCTAATTCTCCTCTATTTCTACTATATAGATGGCAGATCCGAGGAACAAGTTCACTCAGCCGGATGACGACACCCCTTTTCGGAAGACACTTGAAGGAAGTCACTAAGTACTTGAACATCGGACTACCAAGCTTCACGGGGACCTTCTCTACATCTTTTCGGAAGAGGAGCGCTAGAAGATCAAAGTCTGGGTACCTGGGAGGACATTTGCGCCAATAACGGAGCCTATTGATTTCTACCTGGATGCACCAAGCTAGAGTATAGGAAAGAGCATGGCAGCCCATATCACCTTTGGATGCATATGTGAAGTGTATCACAAGGAGTTGGAGAACACCATTTATCAGATATGTGGCCGCTAAGATGAGGAATGGGAGATGATCCGTACTAGGAGGGATGGATCAATTGCAGCGTACATTTAAGAGATGGGATATCATATTCGTCGACAAGAGAATCAACAAATTATCCACATGAAGAAGATCAAGTAGCTGATGAAAAACCACGAGCTAGAAGAGGAGCTCAAGTCTACACAAGATGGATACGAGGAAGAGATTGCCATACTACTAGAGAGAAGCAGGAAGACCTGATGAGGAAGGTAGGACTACCAGTGGAGAATCTCAAGCGAGAACCAGCAAAGGAGATCCGCTCGGAGGATTACATCATCCTGGACGACACCGACACAGATAGTGATGCAAATGATGACAGGGATGACGACTACGTTGACGAAGCTGGAGCAGATGTTATGGAGTCTTCCTCTGATGAAAATTTCTAGATGACCACCATTGTAACTAGTAGTATTCCTCCAAGTAGTTAGCAACGATCGAGTTTGTAATCATAGGTTAGATCATTTGTGTGAATCTTATGCGCATTGGATTGAAGTGAAATTGATTGTGTTTGTCTCATGAGCATATGGGTAGTGAATCTCTCTTAGACCTTATTCTATTCTGTTTTGTCACCCTTTCTAACCCATCAGATGCCACCGAGACGTGACAATGGATTTGCATTCCCACCGGAGCTCACTCGGTTGATCCAGTAGCAGAATGCCTTGATGCAGATACTAGTTCAGAACCTGAACCATGGCAACAACAACAACAACAACAACAACCCACCACCACCATCCCCTGTTGATCACCTAGCCCGTTTCCTAAGGTTGAATCCGCCGGTGTTCTCTAGTAGCACCAAGTCGATTGTTGCAGATGATTGGCTCTGCAAGATTGGAAGAGAGCTGATGTAACATCCCAATTTTTTAATTTGGAAGTTATACATCATATGCATATCATATTTATTCTTGCATTTGGTTGAGATCCTACAAATCTTAAGCAACTCAAGGACCCAAGGAGAGAATTGGAGGTTTCACAAAATTCATATTTGAATTGATTTCAAATTTGAAGAAAGGATCAATTTGATTTTATTATTTTTCTCTCCAATTATTTCCAATAATAAAAATATATGAGAGGACATAATATGATTTTTTTTCAACCTCAGTGAAATATTGGAGAAAGAATTTTAAAATCAAATGATGATTTCATTACTATTTTATTTTGCTATTTTATTTGAACTAAAAAAATTTGCATTTTTGAAAATTTCATTTTAGTCCAGAAAAATGTTCATCTTGTCCTAAATGTTAGGTTTGGACGGTGAAATTGTTTTTGGAATTTTTAGATATTCTTATATTATATTAGGATTTTTCTTTCGGGTAAAAAATATTTTAAAAAAATTCTTTCCCGCCCGACTGGGCCGAAGGCCCAACCGAGCAGGCCAGCCCGCACCGTGCCATCGCCTCCGCCGCCGTACCCGAGTCCGGCCGGGACACGGGAGAGCCGCCGTCGCCGCCCGGGCCTCCTCCCGAGGCCAAGCTCCTCCCCCACTTTAAATAGCGCCATCCGGGACCCCTGGACCCCGTCCACGCTGCCGCCATCCCCTCCCGTCGCCGCCGCGAGCCCCGCCGCCACAGGAGCTCGCCGCCGCCCGCGCAAGCCGCCGCCGTCGACTCGCCGAAATCCTCCGCCGACCCCGCCGGATTTTAGGTACAAACCTAGATCGGTTTTATTAGGGTTTTGTTGGTTTTTTAGTTAGCCGGTTCGTTTAGTTAGTTCAGTTTTTCGTTCGGTTTATTTATTTAACGAACGTCCGTCCAATCGTTCGTTATAACGAATGATTTTCACCGGTTAAGTTCAGATAGTGAACGATCGCGCCGTAGGATTTTTCTTTTTAGTTTATTTTCGGCCAGGGACCTATCCACGAATAGTTTTATCGCGATTTAGCCCCTGATCTTTAAACTAGTATAACTTTTTACTGGTTTATCCAAATTAGCTGAAACCAGCGCCTAAATCTTCGTATTGTTCTGTTCTTTCTAGTTAACCAACTTGAACATGATTTTGGTATTGTAAAATTTGAGTTTAGTTCAGATTAGTAAACAATCTTGTTTCGTTCGTATTTTAAGTATCGTTGCTCCGTTTGAGTTGAATTTTTTGCAAATCGTAGCTAATCACATGTACCTACTGTTAAGATGTAATTCACATGTTAATAATTCTGTTAGGTTTGACTCCTGTTAGTTTAAGCCATTTACTTGTTTCGTGTTTGATTTGGATCTTTTCTCGGTTTTTCTCGTGTTTTGTTTGAGTGATTGCTTATGTATGCTACTGTTTGTCTACGCTAGATTTTCCAGAGTGCGAAGCTTTTTACAACGAATCCCTAGAGTTTGCATATCATCAGCAAGGCAAGTTACACTTTGATCATACTCTTTTATACCCAGTTTTACTATGCATTAGTTCTTCCCCTTAATTATTTGCATTAGTACGATTGGGAACATGTGGTTTTGGTTGTAGTGCTTGAGGTAGGAACCTAATAGCTCTTGATCAGCCTGAGAATATACGTTATGCTTATTATTGCTTAGCCATGCTCGTAGACGGGGATTGATCATGATTTACACATGGAAGTTTGAGAGTTATTTAATCATGGATAACATTAAGGTGGCAACTTTAATATACATCTGGGTGGATTGGTTGAGGCACCTGGTGAACCCAGTGTTTCCTGTTTTGGGAAATCTCGGAGTACCCGTGTGATCTTTCCTGTGGAATGCCACCCAGGCTCAAAGGGATCATAAGATTATTCATGCTAGAAACTTCTGTGTGCAGCCACAAGCCATTATGGGCTCTGGCATAGTTGAGTAAGTTGCGTGAGCTCTTGTAGAGGTGGACTAGCAGATGTAGGGCAAAGTAGGTGTACCTGTCCGCCCAGAGTAGAGAGTTAATGCTTCATAAAGGCTATGTCTCGATCAGACGATCATGGATGCGGTCGAGTCTTGTGGGGAAAAGTGTGCAAACCTTTGCAGAGTGTATAAACTAATAATGGTTAGCCTTGTCCCCGGTTATGGACATCTTGAGTATCTAGTACCTGAAGCTATTGATGTGATCTCATCACGTTACTTTAATTAATTTGATTTGGGTTAATGATGATAATATTAGTTGGGATTTGAGTTGGGGTTACCTTCTCAAATAATGGGCAACTTGGGAGTAGTTAAATAAAATTATTCCTTTGTTTTAGGGAAAAACTAGCTTTATACAAAATCATAAACTTACAGCCTCCACCAGCCAAAGCATGTAGATATAGTTCTTGCATTTCATTGCTTTACAGTGGAACTCTGCCAGCATATTCAATGTGCTGACCTACATGGCTGCAATGTCTCATGTTGCAGACTACTCAGACGACAAATAAGGTGCGATAGGTCATTGTTTTGCACTCAGCTATGCCGTTGGAGTTGATGGACTCATTTACCTTCGAAGCTTCCGCAGTTATTTAGTTTAGATGGCCTTCAGCCATGATATTTTTGTGTAATCATACTCTTTATGAGGACTCGATGTTATAAGTGTGTGATTGAAACTCTGTTATAATTCCTCGAGTACTGTGGGTGTCAGCATTACCGATCTTGGGATGACACTGATGCACAGAGACTTGACCGTTTGAGGTCTGGTCACTAGAAGATGGTATCAGAGCACACGCTGACTGTAGGATGCGACCACTAGAACGAGCCACATGATTTCTCTTCTCTACTCATTTCTAATTCTCCTCTCTTTCTAGTCTATAGATGGAGGATCCCAGGAACAACGGAGCCTAATTATTTCTACCTGGATGCACCAAGCTGGAGTATAGGGAAGAGCATGGCAGCCCATATCACTTTTTAACGCATATGTGAGGTGTATCACAAGGAGCTGGAGAATACCGCTTACCAGATATGTGGCCGCAAAGATGACAAATGGGAGATGATTCGTACCAGGAGGGATGGATCAATTGCAGCCGACATTAAAGAGATGGGAGATCATATTCATCGACAAGAGAATCAACAAATTATTCACATGAAGAAGATCAAGAATCTGGTAAAGAGAAACAACAAGCTAGAAGAGGAACTCAAGTCTACACGCGATGGATACGAGGAAGAGATTGCCGTACTACTGGAGAAGCATGAAGACCTGAAGAGGAGGATGGGAATATCAGTGGAGAATATCAAGCGAGCAAGGGAGATCCATTCGGAGGACTACATCATCATGGACGACACCGACATAGACAATGATGCAAATCATCACAGCGATGATGACTACATTGACGAAGCTGGAGTAGATATCATGCAGTCTTCCTCTGATGAAAATTAATAGATGACCACCATTGTAACTAGCAGTATTCCTCCAAGTAGTTAGCAACGATCGAGTTTGTAATCATAGGTTAGACCAATTGTGTGATCTTATGTGCTATTGAATGAAGCGAAACTGATTGTGTTTGTCTCATGAGCATTATGGGTAGTGAATCTCTCTTAGACCTCATTCTATTCTGTTTTCTCACCCCTTCTAACCCATCAGATGCCTCGGAGACGTGACAATGGATTTGCCTTCCCACCAGAGCTCACTCAGGTGATCCAGCAGGAGAATGCCTTGATGCAGATACTAGTTCAGAACCAGAACCAAGGCAACAACAATAACAACAACCCACCACCACCACCCCCTGTTGACCACCTATCCCGCTTTCTAAGGTTGAATCCGCAAGTGTTCTCTAGTAGCACCAAGCAGATTGTTGCAGATGATTGGCTCCGCAAGATTGGAAGAGAGCTAACCACTGCAGGATGCACAGATGCGAAGAGAGTGCGCTTGCCACACATCAGCTTGATGGACCCACAGCATCTTGGTAGGAAAATTTCATAGCCACTTACCCCATTGAGACTGTTCCATGGGATCGGTTTTAGTAAGCTTTCCGCACTGCCTGTCGGATTTCAGGTTCCGGCAGACCCTTGAGGTTCGAACTCCAGGTGCGCACGAAGATCTTTCCCCTACCAGCTCACGTCTCGAAGTCTCGCAAAGGATCTAGGCTAGAAAGAAGAACACACAAGGGACACGAGATTTATATCGTTCAAGGCCACCATTGTGGTGTAATACCCTACCCAAAGGTGTGGTGTGGTGGATTGCCTCAGGGGCTGATGATGAACAATACAAAGGGAGAACAGCCTCGCGAGGGGCTGTTCTCGAGCTGGTGTGATGAACTGCTTGGGTGAGTTCAGTCGCTTCTCTCTCTCTCTCTTTCTCTCTGATCGATCCCCCACTGCCCTGTGGTGGCTAGCTCTATTTATAGAGGGAGGCCATGTGCCTCTTCCCAAATAATGAGCGGGAAGGGCGCCAACAATTGGCCATTTTGAAGGGGAACATCTAATACACTTATCCTGACTAAAGTTGGTCTAAGGCTGCCAAAGGCTCTGACGATGACGCCGTCCTGGGCTCCACGATGACCTCCATCCTGCTGTTCTGCTGGTCTTGGTCTTGTTGCACCAAAGCGGTAACCTCTGCCTGATGCCTTGGCCTGTGCTTGCCCCCTTTGCACCAAAGGGGAAACAAGGACACTGCGCAGGCCGGTGCCCGCCTGGTCTCGATCGTCATGGCTTGCGTCACGGGCACCTCGCGAGGTACTCTGCCTTGATCTCTCTGCTTCCTCGCGAGCCTGCCTGACGAGGCTGCTCCTGAGAAAGCTTCCTGTCGTCCGCCCTGCGAGGCTTGGCCCCTCGCGAGTGTCTTGAGCTTGAGACGATGAAGCTGGGCTGCACTTGGCCCCCACTTGAGCCATGCTGCAGGCCGCAGGCAGGCAAGTCTGGGGACCCCCGTTCCCAGAACGCCGACACTGCCCATGTTTCAGCAGGAGCTATGAGCATGAAGAAGTGTGAGTTTCGCAACTTGCGCTAAGGATGGCGAACAGTGGGCCAGTATGTGGATGAGTTTAGCAAGTTAGCACGCTATGCCCCTGATGACGTAGCCACAGATGCTGCTAAATAGGAGAAGTTTCTGGAAGGACTGAATGTTGAGCTGAGCATGTAGTTGATGGTGGCAACATTCAACAACTACCAGAAGTTGGTACACAGGGCTCTCATTATTGAAGGCAAGTAGCAACAGATTGATAATCTCAAGAGGAAGTACGGACAAGGGATGTACACATCAGGAGCTCAACAGAAGCCCCGCTATTCCCCGTACTCGGGAGGACATAATCACAACCATGGAAGCCATAACCATGGTGGACATACGCACAATGGAGCAATTTCGCATAACCACAATGGCCCCAAGAATGGCAATGGGAATGGAGGAAGCAGCAACCAGAAACGTTCCAACCCTTCAACACCACCCAAGAGGAATCTGAGCCACATCACCTGTTTCAAGTGTCAGAAGACCGGACATTATGCTAGTGAATGTCCTGAAGCTAAGAATGGAAATGGCAATGGAGGTTTTGCCAAGAAGCCCAACCCCTTCACCAAAGGTCAGGTGAACCACGTCAGCGTGGAGGAGATTGAGGATCAACCGGACGCAGTTGTCAGTAAGTTTTTGAATAATGCATTTACCGCACTTGTTCTTTTCAATACTGGTGCATCGCATTCATACATATCAAGGGAATTTGTGGATAAGTATAACCTGCCAACCGTAGCCCTTAAGTCACCTATGTTAGTAAGTTACCCAGGAGCGGAGTATATGGCTTGTAGGGGATGCTATCAGTTGCCACTAACCATCGGTAGACATGTTTTCCCCACCGACCTAATTGTTCTAGAGTCACAAGGATTGGATGTGATACTGGGAATGGATTGGCTATCCAAGTTTGAAGGGAACATTGACTGCGGCAGTAAATCTATTCTTCTCACCACCCCAGAAGGAAAGAGGATCAAGTATTTATCCCGGCATGCGTCGAAGAGGACTCAAGTGAATTCCTTATCAGGAGTTGTACAGGAGGAAGTACTAGTGGTGAAGTATTACCCCAACGTATTTCCAGAGGAGTTACCAGGCATGCCACTGGATTGAGACATTGAGTTTTTAATTGAGCTATTGCCAGGCACCGGACCAATATCAAAGAGGCCGTATCGGATGCCCGCAAAGGATCTGGAGGAAATTAAGACTCGGATAAAGGAGTTACTGGAGAAGGGTTACATTTGACGAAGTTCATCACCTTGGGGAGCCCCAGTGCTTCTAGTGGAGAAGAAGGATGGATCTTTAAGAATGGCTTTTGATTATCGTGCGCTGAATGAGGTGACGATCAAGAACAAATACCCACTGTCAATGATCAAGGATTTGTTTGACCAGTTGCAAGCAGCTAAAGTCTTCTCTAAGATTGATCTTTGATCAGGTTATCACCAGTTGAAGATTCAAGAGCAGGATATACCTAAGACAACTTTTACCAAAAGGTATGGGCTATATGAGTATATCGTTATGTCATTTGGCCTAACTAACGCGCATGCCTATTTCATGAACATGATGAACAAAGTGTTTATGGAGCTTTTGGATAAGGTCATCGTGGTGTTCATTGATGATATATCGTCTACTCGAAGAATGAAGAGGAGCATAAGGAGCATTTGTGTTTGGTTCTTAAGAAGCTCAGAGAACATTAGTTGTATGCCAAGTTCAGCAAATGTGAGTTTTGGTTAAAGGAAGTTGGATTTCTCAGACATGTTCTATCCGGAGAAGGAATAGTAGAAGACCCTACTAAGGTTACTTCTGTTACTAAATGGATGGCACCCACATCAGTTTGAGAGATCAAGAGTTTTCTTGGACTCGCAGGTTATTATCGGAGGTTCATTGAGAATTTCTCCAGGATTGCAAAGCCCATGCCAGAGTTAATGAAGAAGGACACCAAGTTTAAATGGACTAAGGAGTGTGAAGCTAGTTTTCAGGAGTTGAAGAAACGTTTGGTTACAACACCATTGCTGATTCTCTCAGAACAACGTAAGGACTACCAAGTATATTGTGACGCTTCACGACAAGGACTTGGAGCTGTACTTATGCAGGAAGGAAGAGTTGTTTCATATGCCTCACGACAACTTAAACCTCATGAGTTGAATTATGTTACACATGATTTGGAGTTAGCAGCCGTTGTGCATGCGCTGAAGACATGGAGGAATTTTCTCATTGGAAACCATTGTGATGTATACACGGATCATATGAGTTTGAAATCCATCTTCACGCGGAAGGATTTGAACCTCAGGCAAAGGAGATGGTTGGAGCTCATAAAGGATTATGATATGAAATTGCACTCTCATCTTGGATATGACAATGTCGTAGCAGATGCGTTGAGCCGCAAGAGTTATGTTAACACGCTCATAACTGGAGGATTACCTAAGGAGCTAGCAAATGATCTTCGAGAGTTATGCTTGGAGATAGTTCCGAGAGGTTATGTTGCCGCATTGGAAATTCAGTCTACTCTTTTGGGTAAGATCAGGGAAGCCCAGAAGACTGACAAGGAGATTCCAGAGATAAAGGAAAGGATGAGTGTCGGTGTCAAAACCGGCGGATCTCGGTAGGGGGTCCCGAACTGTGTGTCTAAGGCTAATGGTAACAGGAGGCGGGGGACATGATGTTTACCCAGGTTCGGGCCCTCTCGATGGAGGTAATACCCTACTTCCCGCTTGATTGATCTTGATGATATGAGTATTACAAGAGTTGATCTACCACGAGATCGTAGAGGCTAAACCCTAGAAGCTAGCCTATGATTCTTATTTCTTGTCCTACGGACTAAACCCTCCGGTTTATATAGACACCGGAGGGGGCTAGGCTTACATAGAGTCGGTTACAGAGAAGGAGATCTACATATCCAAATTACCAAGCTTGCCTTCCACGCAAAGGAGAGTCCCACCCTGACACGAGATGAAGTCGTCAATCTTGTATCTTCATAGTCCAACAGTCCGGCCAAAGTATATAGTTCGGTTATCTGAGGACCCCATAATCCAGGACTCCCTTAGTAGCCCCTGAACCAGGCTTCAACGACGACGAGTCCGGCGCGCAGATTGTCTTCGGCATTGCAAGGCGGGTTCCTTCTCTGAATACTCCATAGAAGATTTTGAACACAAGGATCATGTCCAGCTCTACAAAACAAATTCCACATACCACCGTAGAGAGCACAATATTCCACGAATCTAATCTACTGACAACTTTTAAGAGCGTGACATCATGCCACGGCCTGGTCATTATTCGAACCGTTTTTCTCAACCAGCCACGACACATATTATGAGGCGGTTTCCTTGGCACGTCTTGTCGAAGCGGAGATCGTGTCTCCTTATCATGGGATTCTCATCAATATGGGTGTGGGTAACCCAACCGCGCCATCAATCGCGGAGCTTGGGGAATAAGCGATTTTACGGGGCAAGTGGGGAGGCGCACAACTTCTACCGCCTTTATAAAGGGATAAGGATTCCTCTTTTTCACCCACGTCTTCTTCTTCCCCTGCCCATCCATTCTCGCATGCTCGAGCTCTAGCGCACAAGTTCTCACCTTCTCCGCAAAGCCATTCCAAACATGTCCGGAGCGGGAGGCAAGTGGATGGTCTCCTCCGTTATGGAGGAGGGCATTTCGAAGCTCCGGGAAGCCGGATACCTAGCCGCAAACATCGCGCACCGGCTCCCAGACGCAGGGAAGATCGTCCCTACTCCAGAACCCCATGAGAGGGTTGTGTTCCTTGCTCACTTTGTTCGCGGCTGGGATTCCCCCTCCACCCATTTGTCCGCGGGCTCCTGTTCTACTATGGGTTGGACTTCCATGATCTGACTCCCAATTTCATCCTCAACATCTAGGTGTTTATCATCGTGTGCGAGGCCTTCCTCCGCATCAAGCTCCACTTCAGCCTATGGCTGAAGACCTTCAACATGAAGCCGAAGGTGGTGGTTAGCCAGCAAGCGGAGTGCGGAGGTGCCATGGTGGGCAAGATGCCCAACGTCACCTGGCTCGAAGGCTCCTATGTGGAGACCGTGAAGGGGTGGCAATCGGGGTGGTTCTATATCACCGAGCCGCGCGACGCCAATTGGGCGGCGACCCCCGAATTTCGATCCGGCATCCCCATGCGGCTCACCTCCTGGAAAGAGAAGGGTTTAGCCTGGGTTGCACCGGCGGAGCTGGCCGGACTCCAGAACTGCGTCAAAAATATGATAAGCAAGAAAATCAAGCTTGTCTACGTGGTCTAGGTCATGCTCTTCCATCGGATCCTCTGTGTCAAAGATGGGCATTCAATATATGGGAGTTTGACCCGGCCGAACACCAGACGCTGCGAGAGGTCTTCGACACGATGCACGAAGACGTCTGGAAGGTGCTGTTCAAAGCCGCCGAGGTACCTCCTCCCATTACCGAGGATCACGGACTCAGCGCAAAGCGATGCGCCAATCCGGTAAGCTCTTTATATTTCACAGGATGTGCTTTTCCCCAGTGTGTTTGTGGGAGGAATCTCAGCCCCCACACCCATTTAACAGGACTGGGTAGCGACAGCGGAGTGGATTGACTGTCCAGGTCCACTACCTGAAGATCCAGCAATGGCTCTCTTAACAGAGATGTTGTTTCCGGCGCCCTATGAGGTGCCGGAGAGGATGGCCAAGAAGAAGGCCACGGGGACCAGGAAAGGTCTCCAGCGCAAGGTTGTATCGGACTCATCATCCGAAGACACCGAGGCGCGCTCCTCTAACAAAAACAAGGAGGAGGAATAGGAAAGCCCTCCCCTCCAACCGGGGGGAGAAGAAAAGGAAGGCTGCCCCATCTGGGGAGGCCGAAGGGTCCAAGAAGGGAAGGACCCTCCCTCCGGACCACTCCACAACGGCCACCTATAGCTACGAGGAGTGGTTGCCCAGGGACAAGCCCCTGGCGAAGTTGTAAGTATCCGGACACTATAATACTTCTGGTATATTTTGCTTTATTACTTCTTATCATGTTAAATATGATCGTGTAGCCGTCCAAATCCCACCTCGACATATCCTCCTCAGATGGGTCTTTGGGCCAGTCGGTGATGAACAGTGATTCACTCCCGACGGCCACCACCCCCCGGCCCGCGGACGACACTGAGGTGTTGTCTCAAAGGATACCGGACCAGGGGGAGATAGTTCTGGAGACGCCCCAAGGCAAAACCCCAGCCGCCGGGGGCATGGGAGGGAAGGCCCCCATGGATTCTGATGATGGGGGCCACAGCAAGTCTGACCCCCAGCCGGATACTGCGCCGAAACCTCCAGTGGTTCCGGATTCAGGTAGGCATCCCCTCACTAAGAAGGGCGAGCTGCCTGTGCCGATGACCTCTGTCCATCCAGAGGCATCGGACAATCCGCTAGAGGCGCTTCATGGTGCTTCCATTGATGAAGAACACCGGACCGTCATGAGTGCGGTGATTGAGAAGGTCCGTCCGCCAAAAGCGGATTGACCGAAGCCTGCATCAGCCCCCTAACAGGCTTCGAGGTAAGTAGTAAAATTATAAGAAAATATCATAGTATAGGTAGTAGCCCCTGATGCTCTGTTTGGTGTTCGGGAGGAAAGGCCGAACAAAGGATAAAATAACATTCGCAGGAGTCTAATCAGAATATGTCTATGTGAATAAGCAGGTGTCGTTGCTGGCTGCTGCCGCTCGCACTGCGGGGGTCTCTGGACTGAAGCGGGACCTGGAGAGGTCCGACGAAGAGCTCTGCCTTACTAATAGGCAGCTTGAAGAGAGCAAAGGTAAATGATACCCCATCAATATGCCATATAAAGGAAAAGTTGTTGATGCTAATAGAAGCGTCATGAATGTCAATAGGGGCCACAACTGAAGTGGCGGCCCTCAAGAAGGCACTGTTCGAGGCTGAGGACAAAGCGGCCAAGGAGTGCACTGAGCGCGAGAAACAAGAGGCTTGGGTTGATGAGGTCCAGCAAGAGCTCCAGGACTTCGTCAAAAAATACGAGTCCTTGGAGTGTGACTCTAAGACCCAAGAGTCCGAGCTTGCGAAGGCCCGCTAGAGTGCAGAGGATGCCAAAGCTGAATCCCAAAAGGCCCTCTAAGAGGTTCAAGTGGCCAAGAAGATTGCGGCGGGTAAGGCATTCAATATGCAAAGCAAGCATGTGAAGGAGACTTTCTTTTCACATACCCGAATTTGGAGCTCTCCAGGAGCGTTTGCAGATCTTCCGTGCAGCATCTCTGATGCCGCAGAGTTCTACCGAGCTGAGGAAGGGAGCTTGACGGATAAGTTGTTCTGCTCACAGTACATTGGGGCCGAACACCCGATGCCCTTGAGCGACCAGCTGAAGCAACTGGTCGAACTTCATAAGGCGGCCGAACTGGCCATGAAGGCTCTCATAGTCCGGATGTGGCCTGAGAGCCCCTGCCCAACAGCTAATTCGGCCTGGTAAAGCGGCTTGTGAATGCCTGCCCGCAGCTTGAAGTCATAAAGCGGTCAGTCTGTATTGAAGGTGCGTAGAGGCCTTGGCCCGTCTTGAAAGTGCATCGGGCGAAGATGGATGCCGAGAAGTTGGTGACGGAGGGGCCGAAGGGCTAGGAGCATCGCCACCCGAGCGAAGATATGAGCGGTGTCTGAAGGGTGCCCGCCTTGTGGCGGAGGAATGTGCTAAGGATGTAATATTTGAATGAATGTACTCATGTGATCCTGTAATATGAAAACGAGTTCGTGTGCGCTATATAACGCTTTTTTATTTAAAATATTACCTTCTGTGCGGCCGTTTGTAAAATCTTAGAGTTGGCCAGTCGTCGGCTTCTGCTCGCTTGTAACTAGTACTGGGGTGTTCGGGATAAATCTAAACACTCTTTATCCAAATTTTTTGGTCCTTTAAGGAGTTGTTTAGCGCAGCGAACAAGGAAATCGGACTATACAGCTTTATCACTCTCACTTAGCCATAGAAGTCTACAATTTTAAATTTCGGCGAAGCCCCTAGCATTTGGAAGGCCGAACTTGGGGCGCTATACACGCCTAAATCAAACAAGGACGATTCCTCGCCCGAAGCAGAAAAATCTTTAAGGATTTGAGACCTCTCGAACAGCGACCAGCTCGCGCAGCATCATGACAGTCAGTTTTCGGCTTTCTCTACTGAGGTGTTCATCCGGAAGAACCGGGACACAATCGCAGTAGTTCTCCCTGTGCTACCTTAGCCGATATAGCAGAATGTAAGGCACCAAAACATGGGAGCCGGGCAAACCCAACTATTGACCCAAGACATGATTCGGAGCTGATGCATATAATGCTATAAGTTTGGGGTGCCGCACTGTCGAAAGTGTTCGTATTTTTCTTGCCGTGTTATGGGGTACACTAAAGCCCCTGGTGAACTGAACGTACCAAAATGTACGGGTGCAATTTGTAATAAATAAGCATTAAAGGAAAAGGATAAAGAAATGTAATAGTAAGCTGACGATGTACATTATTTTCCATTGTTATTTTAATAATACGGCAAGGCATATGTGTACAGGTGGCGCTGTAAGCAAAATAGGACTATTTGACATGTCCTTAACCAAGAGCGAGCTGCGTGTGGGTATGTAAAACAGGTATAGCGATCGATATCAGAGACCACCTGGGGGTTCCCTTGTACGACAAAGCTTCTTGTCTCCTTGGTGTTTCCATCCCGTTGTGGGTCCGATAGTCGGACTATCGGAAGAGCCTCCCGAAAATAGGGACCTGAAAAGAAAAGGTGCGAAGATATACGGATCCTAGGGCGGTTGAGCTGCATTGTGGACCGTGTCATAGATGTGCCTCCACTTGTGCCCATGGTATTTTGAGTGCGTAATTGTGTACGCACGGCACAAATTTTGCCGCTTGACTGGGACTAGGACGGAGGACGAATTGCTAGGCGAGCTCTGGACGTGCCGGAAGATCCAGTTGCAGGGTACTCCGGACTCGCTTGACAGTGTCCGGGGATTTTATCGCCGAATTGGCGGTCTGCCTAAGAAGCCTGCTTTGTACTTCTGCTGCGAGGGCCGCAGTGTGCTCCTCTGTACGGAGCAAGCACTCTGTGTTTCCATTAACATTTATCACCCCGTGAGGTCCTGGCATTTTGAGCTTGAGATTTGCAAATGCGGTTCGTCCAAGCAGCGCGTTATAGCCACTGTGAAAGGGGACGATATCAAAGATTGACTCTTCGCTTCGGAAGTTGTCCGGAGATCCGAAGACCACTTCTAGTGTGATTGAGCCCATGCAACAGGCCTCTACACCTAGTATGACACCTTTAAAGGTGATTTTTGTCGGTTTGATCCTTGAGGGGTCGATGCCCATTTTGCGCACTGTATCCTGATAGGGTAGGTTCAGGCTGCTACCACCGTCCATGAGGACGCGTGTGAGGTGGAATCTGTTGATGATAGGGTCGAGCACCAGTGCGGCTAAACCGCCATGATACTGGTCCGATGGTCCCTTCGATCGGCAGTGATCGGACAGGAGGACCACGGGTGTATTTTGGGCCGACTAGCTCCATCGTGTAGACGTCCCTTAGTGCGCGCTTCCGCTCCCTTTTGGGGATATGGGTAGCAGATATCATATTCACCATTTTAACTTGGGGAGGAATCTTCTTCTGTCCGCCTGTGTTCGGTGGCCGGGGTTCCTCATCGTCGTCGCTTTGCAATTCCTTTTCCTTAATTTCGGCGTTTACCTTGCCGACATGTTTAAAGACCCAACATCCTCTGTTGGTATGATTGGCTGGTTTATCGGCAGTGCCATGGATTTGGCTTGGACGATCGAGTATGCGGTCCATACTGGACGGGCCCAGATTGTTTCTATTCAATGGCTTTTTCCGCTGACTGGACTTGGAGCCACTGAATCCGGCATTGACGGCCGTGTCTTCAGAGTTATTGCCATTATTTCGACGCTTGTGTCTACTGCGTCGGGGCTTGCCATTGCTATCTCTGGCTTCAGAAGTGCCAGGTTTACTTGAGGTGTTGTTGCTACGAGCTAGCCAGCTATCCTCGCCCATGCAAAAGCGGGTCATGAGCGTCGTAAGGGCTGCCATGGACTTCGACTTCTCTTGGCCGAGGTGTCGGGCAAGCCACTCGTCACGGATGTTATGCTTAAAGGACGCTATGGATTCGGCATCCGGACAGTCGACGATCTGGTTCTTTTTAGTTAAGAATAGAGTCTAGAATTTCATGGCTGACTCTCCGGGCTGTTGGATTATATGACTTAAGTCATCGGCATTCGAAGGTCAGACATTAGTGCCTTGGAAGTTGTCAAGGAATGCATCTTCCAGGTTCTCCCAACTGCCAATGTAATTTTCGGGCAGACTGTTCAACCAGTGCCGAGCTGGTCCCTTGAGTTTTAGCAGGAGATACTTGGTGGCATGGAGATCATCACCGCAGGCCATATGTATATGGAGAAGGAAGTCCTCAAACTATACCGCGGGATCTGTTGTTCCATCATATGATTCAATGTTTACGGGTTTGAACCCTTCTGGGAATTCATGTTCCATTACTTCATCGGTGAAGCATAGGTTCAAGCTGTTGCCACCGTCCATAAGGACTCGTGTGAGATGGAATCCGTCAATGATGGGGTCGAGGACCAACAGAGCCGAACCGCCATGAAGGATACTGGTAGGATGGTCCCTGCGATCGAAAGTGATCGGAAAAGAAGACCATGGGTTGAACTTTGGGAAGACTGGCTCCATCACATAGACGTCCCTTAGTGCACGTTTCCGTTACCGTTTGGGAATATGGGTTGCGTATATCATGTTCACCATTTTTAACTGGGGAGGAAATTTCTTTTGTCCTCCTATGTTCGGCGGCCGGGGCTCCTCGTCGTCATCGCTATGCAGCCCCTTTTCCTTGTTTTTGGCATTCAACTTGCCAGCCTATTTAAACACCCAGCATTCTCTGTTTGTGTGGTTGGCTCGTTTATCGGGGGTGCCTTGAATTTGACACGAGCGATCGAGTATGCGGTCCAGACTGGACGGGCCTAGATTGTTTTTTGAATGACTTTTTCCGCTGACCAGACTTAGAGCCACTGAATCCGGCATTTACTGTCGTGTCTTCAGCGTTGTTGCCATTGTTGCCACGCTTGTGTCTGTTGCGTCGTGGCTTGCCGTTGCTATCTCTGGCATATGAAGTGCCAGGATTTCTTGATGTGTTGTTGCTAAGAGGCAGCCAGCTGTCCTCGCCCACACAAAAGCGGGTCATGAGTGTCGTGAGGGCTGCCATGGACTTCGGATTCTCTTGGCTGAGGTGTCGGGCAAGCTACTCATTGCAAATGTTATGCTTAAAGGCCACTAAGGCTTCAGCATACGGATAGTCGACAATTTGGTTCTTTTTAGTTAGGAACTGAGTCCAGAATTTCCTGGCTGACTCTCCGGGATGTTGGGTTATGTGACTTAAGTCATCAGCATCCGGTGGTCGCACATAAGTGCCCTGGAAGTTGTCAAGGAACGCGTCTTCCAAGTTCTCCCAACTTCCAATGGAGTTTGCCGGCAGGCTATTCAGCCAATGCCGAGCTGGTCCTTTGAGCTTTAGTGGGAGGTACTTGATGTTGGGGAACGTAGTAATTTCAAAAAAATTCGTACGCACAAGCAAGATCATGGTGATGCATAGCAACGAGAGGGGAGAGTGTTGTCCATGTACCCTCGTAGACCGTAAGCGGAAGCGTTATGACAACGCGGTTGATGTAGTCGTACGTCTTCACGATCCGACCGATCCAAGAACCGAACGTACGGCACCTCCGAGTTCAGCACACGTTCAGCTCAATGACGATCCCCGGACTCCGCTCCAGCAGGATGTCGGAGATGAGTTCCGTCAGCACGACGGCGTGGTGAAGATGATGATATTCTACCGACGCAGGGCTTCGCCGAAGCACCGCAACGATATGACCGAGGTGGAATATGGTGGAGGGGGGCACCGCACTGTTGACACCAGATTTTGGCACAGTCAATAACTTATTTAAGATGGCCTCAAATGGAGAAGTAATCTTCATGAAAGAATTCCGTATTGTCGATATGAACATCTTTGAAGTTTGGGTCATCGCGGTCCGATTTCATCTCGAAGGCCGAAACTATGCTCAAAGTACTAAGATCTCATATTCAGAGTACAGTTTAGCTGATTAAGCCCCCAAGACGACCTCAAATGGAAAACTTATCTACACGGATTGTCTTCGTCTCGTCGAAACAATTGATTTTGATATAAAAATTGTTCCAATCCGAGTATGTATGCAAAAGTTAGAGCCATCGGAATACAGCCCTGTCAGGAGGCAAAAACTGGCGCGCCCCACAAGACACCCTGTCTGATGGGTAGCGCGAGGATAGCCTGTTTTGCGCGATCGATTTGACCCTCAAGATGACCTCTGATCAAAAAATGTTCAACATAAAAGTTGTTCGTCTCGTCGAAACGGTCAAGATTGCTTTTGGGCTCGTTTCCATCCGAGATAGTTTACCACCACAAAAAAGACCCGCAAGGTGCAGCCAGTTTAAACCGAACAGTTTTGGAAAGTTCGGACAAAACCAATCCGAATTTGACTAGGGTTTTGGACGTGAATCCAAGCCTTTACTTGCACGGGAAGTCCAGCCACCTCTTATATACCTAAGGGGTGATGGCCGATTGAACAACACACAATCGATCAATCAATCTACCACTTTTTATCTTTTATCTTTTCTCCTTAACCCTAGTTCTTCTTCTTCCTCGTTCTTCGTTCGTTCTTCTTCATTGCAGGGCGGCGAACCTCGAGGCCCTAGGGGCGATCAGGTCAACCTAGGGCAGCCCATAGCCGCCACGCGCCCAGACGGGGTCCCTCCCGGGCGTGTGGGGTTTCGGGTCCTCAAAAGCGCCCGCCGGATTGCCTGCGTACCGCGCTTCCGGTCGGGTCTCCTTCGACGTGAGTTGCGATGCATCACCCTCGGCGTTGGAGGTACACGGTGACGTGTTCGTGTGCGAACACACTTTTTGGCGACTCCGCTGGGGACAAAGCTTCGAACGGTCTCCGGCCCGTTCTTGCTACAAAGAGATCGTCATCTAGGGTTTGCAATCTACAAAGGTAATATGAATACCCAATCCTTTTATGTAGATGCAAATAATTCATATGGTGTTACTAGATCGTTCAATGAGTATACTCTATCGGCCAACCCTAATTTTTTCAATCATGCAACTAACTACGTGCAAGGGCCGATTCAAAGTAATTTATATACTTCAACTTCTTATGATATTAGTAACATGCACCATATGTATCCCAACTCACACGCATCGGCAACCCAGCAAATTCATATGCCGATGAGAAACATGATGAGTTCGATTAATCAATTTGAAACACCCCAAGTTAGAATTTCCAATGCCATACAAGAAAGTGTTTCACCCTTTTATTCATCGGCAGCTAATGTGCAATATAGTGATCCAACCATGCCGATGAATGAGAGAATTGGCCATGCTACTAATGGCTATTTGGCCAGTTACTCTCAACCGTCATATGCTACACCTCATGTTAGTAATTCTTCGGCACCATATACAACTGTAGATGCTCATAATTCGGCTTCACACCTTCTTGGTTATAGCCGAATGAATGTAAATTTTACAGGAGCGGTTGTGCCCAACATTGTAGAAGATGAGGTAGTGGTGGCTGCATTGAAGAGTTTAGCCCAAAATAAGAGAATTAGTGCTCTTTGCCTTGAACAACATGAAAAGGGGCTATTTCCGATTATGCATAAAAAAAGCTAGAGTTTTGCAAGAAGATGAATCTTTGCCAATTGATAAAATTGGCGAGAAAAAGTATGGTCTTACAACACTGCATATGCCTTCACCTAGTACTACATCATATTATACACCCCCTACACAATTGCAAAATTTCGGCAACACCGTGTGTCATTGCCGAAAGAATCTAAAAGCATTGGGGGGCAATCATATCCGGAGTGGGCTGAAATTGAGAAAAGCTTAAAGCTAATTTTGCCGCTCGCCGTCGAAACAAATAGAAAAGAATTGGCTCAGATAAAAGAAGCATTGCCAATTGGTACTATCAATGAAAAGAAGGATGATTCGGAACATGAAAGTGCTTCGGTTGAAAAAGCCGAATCAAGTAATATATATTCTGAATCCATCAAATCCAACGAGGCAAGCATTATTGAGAAAGGGCATGGCAAGCATAGGAAAACAACGGTGTTTGACTTTTCTGAAGTTAATGGAACCTACTTCCTGCCCTATGAGTTCCGTGCCGTAGAAATTGACAAGCTTCAAGGACAAGAACAAGTAGATGAACAAAGTTCGGCCAACAAAAATCTTCAAAGCAATGATGCACGGATTCAAGAAAAAGATGATGACAAGGTGTTGGGGAGCCATCCAAAGACGGAGCAAGATGTTCTTCAAATGGCACCACTATCATGCTCTCCCAACATATTTGAAGAGGTATGCATAGCGAGTAATTTACCTATTTTCAGATTTTGTCGCAACTTCATTATTGATGCATCTATAAGAAATATTCTCATAAGTAATTTAGAAAGACCAATGAGGAAGGGTAATTTACTTGTTAGTAGTAAAATTGTTATGGAACATATCGGTCAACCCATTGCACCATTTATAAAGACCGATAATCACTTATTGTTACAGCCAAAGCTTTTCCCGTTGCTTTCTCTAAAGTTCATATCTAGTTGGGTAGCTTTGGTTATTTCTTACTTGGCTTACACTTGGTCTCAACTGAGACAAGTATGTTCTAAATATCTTCATTTCATAAATTTAAAGCCAAGGTTAAATTCTATTGAGAAAACCGATGCTAATATAATATCATATCCAAAGACATCGGAGATAGAGTGGAAAACACAATGCATAACCGAATGGGGAGATTCCAAATCTAAACCATTCGTTTGCTTATCTCCAAAGCCGTTCAAACAGCAAGATCGGCTAGGAAACAAGAAGTATACTTTCAATTCAAGCATGTGTGGTAAAATATTTGATTTGTTGCTGAAAAATAATTACATTACAATTCTTGATCACCATGTTAAGCCATCAATCCAAGGACGAATGTATTGTAAGTTGCATGATTCGTCCAAGCATAATTTTGAGGATTGCAACGTGTTTCGGCAAATAGTTAAATCGGCCATTGAAAAAGGACGATTGAAGTTTGTTGAAACACCAAGAGATGACCAGTCTATTCCAATTGGTCCTGATGGCAAAAAGTTTTTGCATCGACTGCTTCAAGCCGATCCATTTAAAGAGAAGGTAAAAACTGCAGGTGATGGGATCAAGCTTTCAAGTAAAGAAGTTATTGAAGAGCATAATGAACATAATCTTGAGGGCAAAAATTCCATCAAAGCTACAATGGAGACGCCAAGGACTGGGGGGCAGCAAGCAAATCTAATGATCGATGAAAGCAAACCAAAAGAAAACAAAGGCCAGAATAAGCGCAAGTGTAAGAGATCAAAAATCACCTTTGCTGAACTATTGGATAAATATCAAAAGAAGAGTGAAGAGAAGAATGCTTATCAGCCAAATCATGCAAAGAAACCAAGATCACCCCCAAGACGCAAATATGAGGATCGGTATTGGCAAAGTGATAATTTTAATGCAACATCTTCATATCCTTATTTTGGGCCGCCGATTCCAATGCCGTGGATACCTCCCTATGCTCATATAGATACATATTCATCATGGGACAGGTATGATACAAGGGTACATTCTCCATCTTATTCTAGACCATCTCACCAATACTATGCATCTCCAAGGAGATCAACATTTGAACAATCACGCATCAAAGACTGTTTCAATCATAAGGAATCGGTCCAGAGCTCAAGAAAGAAGAAAGAGGTGGTAAAGCAAGTTTACCGCGTGAAAAGAGATGGTCGTAAGTGTGCTGCTTCAGATTTGATCTCAAAAATCAAAGAGCCAATTAAAGTGTTGACATTGGCTACAAAAGGCAAAGAAGTGAAGCAATCAACTGATAATAATCAGAGTGCCAAATCTGAAGAAAAGAAGTTGAGGGTGCACAAGGCCCAAAAAGAGTTGCCATTGGTTGAAACAAAATCACAGCCGAGATGCCCACTCGGTTTATCATATTGGCAAAAGAAAAAATTACAAAATCTTAGTGCACAAGAGCTGAAAAAGAAGAACATGGCATGGGTTTCCAAGAAGATCAATCAACACAAAAATGATGTGCATGCTTCATTGCAACAAGTTTTACAAAAGTGAAGAAAGAGAAGGATGGAAGCCAAAACAGTTAAGTCAAGGTTTGCATCACCCCATCAAAATCTTCGGTTAGCACAGCATCCATATTCTTCAACCATACCATTGATGTCTTTGCCATGGAATTCATCATCAGGTATGATAAATTACCCTCCCTGGATTTATTTTAATCCATGGAAGCGACATAAATTTCTACATCATGAGAGGATATTACCAAATCTCTATACATTTTATTAGCTACGTTTTTTCTTGCTAATCCAAAGGGCCGAAATATTTGATTTCTATTTCATTTGTTTATTTCGGCTATACATGATTTGGTGAATGAATTCTACATGGGCATTATGTTGATGGCCGGTATTTATCTATCGCCCTAAGAATATGTCAAAGCATGGCTGATGTAGTATCCTAACATCGTCCTTAGTTCAATTAGAGGCCAAAACGAGGTACATGTTCATTGATATTGCCCTTGTCTTTCTAGTACTATGGAGATTATTTTCGACAGCAAATTTGTGGCAATGGCCAAGGTGTTGGTGTTGCTTATTTATCTCCATATGGAGCTATTTTGTGAAGCCTCAGGCCGCTTATAATATTTTTGCATAATCATCAAAGCCAAATATGCATTGTCATTCGGATTGGAGCTTTGCCTTGATATAGGTGCTATACATATTGAGGCTTCTGGTGATTCGTTATTAGTAGTGCAACAAATATCCAAGGGTGATCAATGTTTTGACGGATCACTTATAGTTTATCTTTTGGTATGTCTAGATGCAAGATTTACCTTGGGTTGCTTTGAAATTGTTCATATATCTAGGCATGACAATTCGAAAGAGTTGGCACAGAAAGCGTCCGGCTACTATGTTAACCATGGTGTATTGCATTTCTATCAATAGCCGATGCTAGGTCTTGTCAACATAGGTAAGGCTGAATCGAAGCCCACCGCTTCGGCCACTAATGAAAATTTTATGCAGGCGAATTAAGGATTGGAGGAATTTCATTCTTGATTATCTGCAAAATCCTAGCGAAAGGGTGAACAATATGGTTCGGAGGATGGTTTTGATCTATGGAACCTTATCACCGGATTGTTATAGAAGCTGAGAAGTTTTCACCCAAGTTTGCATCAAGAGGTTCAAACAAGCAATGGACGATATACACTTGTCGTCCTAAGAACATGCAAAATGGCCGATGAGTGTTGACATCGTCCTTAGAACAAGCTATGCGGAAGTTATTTTTCGGCACACAAACTTTGCCGAAAAACAGGGGGGCATGTGTTGACACCAGATTTTGGCACGGTCAATAACTTATTTAAGATGGCCTCAAATGGAGAAGTAATCTTCATGAAAGAATTCCGTATTGTCGATATGAACATCTTTGAAGTTTGGGTCATCACAGTCCGATTTCATCTCGAAGGCCGAAACTATGCTCAAAGTACTAAGATCTTATATTCAGAGTACAGTTTGGCTGATTAAGCCCCCAAGACGACCTCAAATGGAAAACTTATCTGCACGGATTGTCTTCGTCTCGTCGAAACGATCGATTTTGATATAAAAAAAGTTCCAATCCGAGTATGTATGCAAAAGTTAGAGCCATCGGAATACAGCCCTGTCAGGAGGCAAAAACTGGCGCGCCCCACAAGACACCCTGTCTGATGGGTAGCGCGAGGATAGCCTGTTTTGCGCGACAGATTTGACCCTCAAGATGACCTCTGATCAAAAAACGTTCAACATAAAAGTTCTTCGTCTCGTCGAAACGGTCAAGATTGCTTTTGGGCTCGTTTCCATCCGAGATCGTTTACAACCACAAAAAAGACCCGCAAGGTGCAGCCAGTTTAAACCGAACAGTTTTGGAAAGTTCGGACAAAACCAATCCGAATTTGACTAGGGTTTTGGACGTGAATCCAAGCCTTTCCTTGCACGGGAAGTCCAGCCGCCTCTTATATACCTAAGGGGTGATGGCCGATTGAACAACACACAATCGATCAATCAATCTACCACTTTTTATCTTTTATCTTTTCTCCTTAACCCTAGTTCTTCTTCTTCCTCGTTCTTCGTTCGTTCTTCTTCATTGCAGGGCGGCGAACCTCGAGGCCCTAGGGGCGATCAGGTCGACCTAGGGCAGCCCATAGCCGCCACGCTCCCAGACGGGGTCCCTCCCGGGCGTGTGGGGTTTCGGGTCCTCAAAAGCGCCCGCCGGATTGCCTGCGTACCGCGCTTCCGGTCGGGGCTCCTTCGACGTGAGCTGCGGTGCATCACCCTCGGCGTTGGAGGTACACGGTGACGTGTTCGTGTGCGAACACGCACACGGCTAAGGAACGATCACGATGATCAACTTGCGTGTCTATGGAGTGCCCCCTGCCCCCGTATATAAAGGAGCCAAGGGGGAGGGGGTCGCCGGCCAAGGAGGGGCGCGCCAAGGGGAGTCCTACTCCCACCGGGAGTAGGACTCCTTCTTTCCTAGTCCAACTAGGAGAAGGGGGAAAGGAGGGAGTGGAGAAGGAAGGAGAGGGGGCCGCGCCCAAACCCCTTGTCCAATTCGGACTGGGCTTGGGAGGGGCGCGCCACCTCCCTGGCTCCTTCCCACTAAGGCCCATTAAGGCCCAATACTCTTCCCGTATTCCGTAACTCCCGGTACTCGAAAAATACCCGAATCACTCGGAACCTTTCCGATGTCCGAATATTGTCGTCCAATATATCGATCTTAACGTCTCGACCATTTCGAGACTCCTCGTCATGTCCCCGATCTCATCCGGGACTCCGAACTCCTTCGGTACATCAAAACTCATAAACTCATAATAAAATTGTCATCAAAACCTTAAGCGTGCGGACCCTACGGGTTCGAGAACTATGTAGACATGACCGAGACACGTTTCCGGTCAATAACCAATAGCGGAACCTGAATGCTCATATTGGCTCCTATATATTCTACCAAGATCGTTATCGGTCAAACCGCATAACAACATACGTTGTTCCCTTTGTCATCGGTATGTTACTTGCCCATGATTCGATCGTCGGTATCTCAATACCTAGTTCAATCTTGTTACTGGCAAGTCTCTTTACTCGTTATGTAATGCATCATTCCGTAACCAACTCATTGGTCACATTGCTTGCAAGGCTTATAGTGATGTCCATTACCGAGAGGGCCCAGAGATACCTCTCCGACAATCGGAGTGACAAAACCTAATCTCGAAATACGCCAACTCAACATGTACCTTTTGGAGACACCTGTAGAGATCCTTTATAATCACCCAGTTACGTGGTAACGTTTGGTAGCACACAAAGTGTTCCTCCGGTAAACGAGAGTTGCATAATCTCATAGTTGTAGGAACTTTGTATAAGTCATGAAGAAAGCAATAGCAACATACTAAACGATCAAGTGCTAAGCTAACGGAATGGGTCAAGTCAATCACATCATTCTCCTAATGATGTGATCCCGTTAATCAAATGACAACACATGTCTATGGTTAGGAAACATAACCATCTTTGATTAATGAGCTAGTCATGTAGAGGCATACTAGTGACACTATGTTTGTCTATGTATTCACACATGTATTATGTTTCCGGTTAATACAATTCTAGCATGAATAATAAACATTTATCATGAAATAAGAAAATAAATAATAACTTTATTATTGCCTCTAGGGCATATTTCCTTCACATGATGACATGTAGATCATCACCGCGGGCCATGTGAATGTGGAGGTGGAAATCTTCAATCCATACCGCGGGGTCTGTTGTACCGCCATATGATTCAATGCTCACGGGTTTAAACCCTTCTAGGAATTCATGATCCATTACTTCAGCAGTGAAGCATAGGGGGTGTGCGGTGCCTCTATGCCGGGATACATCACGACGCAGTTCAAATGAGTCTGGTCTATTGTATTCGGCCCGGCCGGATTTGCTTTTAGTATATCCGGTGTGACGGTCATCATCACGCGTTGGGGCGCGCCCCCCTGATCCGTAGATCTATCTTGACTGTCCTGCTTTGTTTTCCAATACGTCTTGCAGGTCCTGCGTGTAGCCCCGGGCCTTCGTGTTTTTGCTTGTTTGGCGACGGGGTGCGGGCTGGACTTCGGGCTGATACGCTGCTTTGTCTCGGCCGCGAGGTGGCCGGTCAGCCGCATCATGCGCTGGTAGTGTAGGCTTTAATGACTCCTCTTCGAGTTGAGGTAGCAACCTGCGTTTTGGGTAACTTTTGGTAGGGCGCTCGAGTTTGTATTCCTCGGCTGCCAGGACCTCAGTCCATATATCAGTTAGCAGATCTTGATCAGCTTGAAGCTGCTGCTGCTTTTTCTTCAGGCTTTTTGCAGTTGCTATAAGCCGGTGCTTGAAGCGCTCCTGCTCGACGGGGTCCTCAGGCACGATGAATTCTTCGTTGCCAAGGCTCACTTCATCTTCGGAGAGAGGCATGTAATTATCATCCTCTGATTCTCCATCTGTTGCCTGTTCCTTAGGGCTAGCTTGCCCGTCCTCCCGTTCGGCCTGCTCAAAGCCTGGCTGGGCGGGGTTGTTTTCATCTTCGGCACCGTCCGGATTGCTTGTGCCGGTATCACTATTTTTGCTCTGGCGGGGCTTAGAGCGGCGCCTATGACGTCGGTGCTTAGATTGCTTCTTAAGGGTATTATCCTCCGTTGCCTCATCGCCATCACCTTCTTTGGGCGTGTCCACCATATATATCATATGATGAGGTGGTTGTCCAGTGCCCTGTGGGCGGTGGTTCCTGTTCTTCTCCTGCATCATCGTCAATACCGTCGATGTCTTCAGAGTTGAAGTCAAGCACGTCGGTTAAGTCACCGACAGTGGCTATTAAGTGGGTGGTGGGTGGGGAACGAATTTCTTCGTCGTCCGCTTCCCACTCCAGCCGGACATAGTTCAGCCAGGAGTCTCCTGACAAGGAGGGAGACCTCAATGAATTTAGCACATCGCCCAAGGGCGAGTGCTGAAAGATATCTGTGGTGGTAAACTCCATGATCGGTGCCCAATCAGATTCGATAGGCACAGATGCACGCGGTTCAGAGCCTGTGGCCGGAGACGAGTCCGAGGGTCTGATGACACCGGCCTCATAGGAGGTGTAGTCAGTGTTCGGCTCTATTGCCACTGAGCATGTGGCCTCCGTGGCGGGGTCCATCCACCCGTCCTCGGATGGCACGATCTGCTCCGGATTGAGGGCCCGGGCAGTCGCAGGTGTGATCTCCCGAACATTGTCCGATGGCAGATCTAAGTCATGCTCGTCATGACTATTCAGTGCACCTGACATGGGCTCGAATCCGTCGAAGATCAAGTCTCCACGGATGTCGACAGTATAGTTCCAGCTTCCAAACCGGACCTGATGGCCAGGGGCGTAGCTATCGATCTTCTCTAGATGGCCAAGCGAGTTGGCCCGCAGTACGAAGCCGCCGAATACGAAGATCTGTCCGGGGAGGAAAACCTCACCCTTGACCGCATCGTTGAAGATGATTGAAGGAGCCATCAAGCCTTACCGCGATGACATAGTGGAACTCTCAATGAAAGCACCAATGTCGGTGTCAAAACCGGCAAATCTCGGGTAGGGGGTCCCGAACTGTGTGTCTAAGGCTAATGGTAATAGGAGGCGGGGGACACAATGTTTACCCAGGTTCGGGCCCTCTCGATGGAGGTAATATCCTACTTCTTGCTTGATTGATCTTGATGATATGAGTATTACTAGAGTTGATCTACCACGTGATCATAGAGGCTAAACCCTAGAAGCTAGCTTATGATTCTGATTGTTCTTGTCCTACGGTCTAAACCCTCCGGTTTATATAGACACTGGAGGGGGCTATGGTTACACAGAGTCGGTTACCTAGAAGGAGATCTACATATCCGAATTTCCAAGCTTGCCTTCCATGCAAAGGAGAGTCTCACCCGGACACGGGACGAAGTCTTCAATCTTGTATCTTCATAGTCCAACAGTCCGGCCAATGTATATAGTCTGGTTGTCCGAGGACCCCCTAATCCAGGACTCCCTCAATGAGCAAAGGAAAGGCTAAAGGATTTCGTGAGGATGAGCACGACACTTTATGATTTGAGGATCGCATATATGTGCCTAAAGACCCCATGATCAGGAAGTTGATTTTGCAGGAGGCCCATGATTCGCGGTATTCAATTCACCCAGGAAACACTAAGATGTATCTGGATTTGAAGGAAAGTTTTTGGTTGACAGGAATGAAGAAGGATATGTATGAGTATGTAGCAGTATGTGATGTATGTCAAAGAGTCAATGCAAAGCATCAGAAGCCACCTGAATTGCTACAACCATTGCCGATACCCGAATGGAAGTGAGATAAACTTGGCATGCATTTTATCACTGGATTACCCAGGACTCGTTCAGGCTATGGCTCTATCTGGGTTGTAGTCGATCGTTTGACGAAAGTAGCTCATTTCATCCCGGTGAAGGCAACATATACGAGTACTAAGTTGGCAAAGATATACATGACCAGGATCGTATGTCTGCATGGAGTTCCGAGGACCATTGTATCAGATAGAGGAGCCCAGTTTACTTCAAAGTTTTGGAATCAGTTGCATGAAACTTTGGGTACCAAGCTAGAGTTCAGTACAACCTTTCATCCATAGACAGGTGGACACACCGAGAGAGTTAATCAGATTCTGGAGGACATGTTGAGAGCTTGTGCGCTAGATTATGGATCTAGTTGGGATAACAAGTTGCCATATGCAGAGTTCTCTTATAACAACAGTTATCAAGCCAGTTTGAAGATGGCCCCTTTCGAAGCCTTGTACGGAAGGAGGTGCAGGACACCATTATCGTGGGATGAAGTTGGAGATCGACAGTTGTTCGGACCAGATTTAATCAAAGACTCGGAAGAGAAGGTTAAGTTGATTTGCGACAGACTCAAGGTAGCCTAGTCTAGGCATAAGAGTTATGCAGATACTAAATGCATGGAGATAGTTTACGAAGTCGGAGACACAACATATCTTCAGGGGTCCCCACTTCGATGAGTTAAGTGTTTTGGAGTCAAGGGAAAGCTAGCACCACATTTTGTGGGACCATACAGAGTTTTGGAACGCATGGGAGAAGTTGCATACAAGCTGGAATTGCCAGAAGGATTGTCAGGAGTTCATGATGTGTTTCATGTTTCCCAGTTGAAGAAGTGCCACGCAGAGATGGCCGATATTCCTCTGAGAGATACAGTGCCACTGGAAGCAATTCAGTTGGACAGTGATTGGACCTATCAAGAGAAGCCAGTCAAGATTCTCGAGTTTTATACTTGAGTTACTCGCTGCAAGGTAATGAAGTTTTGCAAAGTTCAGTGGAGCCACCATCCCGAGGAGGAAGCCACCTGCGAATGAGAAGAAGATCTCCGCAGAGACCACCCAAACCATTTTGCTAACCAACCCAAATCTCGAGGGCAAGATTCATCATAAGGGGGGTAGGTTTGTAACATCCCAATTTTTCAATTTGGATGTTATACATAGATCCTCATATGCATATCATATTTATTCTTGCATTTGGTTGAGCTCAAAATCTTAAGCAACTCAAGGACCCAAGGAGAGAGTTGGAGGTTTCACAAAATTCATATTTGAATTTATTTCAAATTTGAAGACAGGATCAATTTGATTTTATTATTTTTCTCTCCAATTATTTCCAATAATAAAAATATATGAGAGAAGATAATATGACTTCTTCAACTTGGGTGAAATATTGGAGAAAGAATTTTAAAATCTAATTATGATTTTATTGGTGTTTTATTTGCTATTTTATTTGAATTTCAAAAATATTGCATTTTTTAAAATTGCATTTTAGTCCAGAAAAATGTCCATCTTGTCCTAAATATTAGGTTTGGACGGTGAAAATTGTTTCTGGAATCTTTAGATTTTTTTTATATTCTATAAGGATTTTTCTGTCGGGTGAAAATTATTTTTAAAAAAAGTTCTTTCCCGCTCGACTCGGCCGAAGGCCCAGCCGAGCAGGCCAGCCCGCACCGCGCCACTGCCTCCGCCGCCGTCCCCGAGTCCGACCGGGAGATGGGAGAGCCGCCGTCGCCACTCGGGACTCCTCCCGAGGCCGAGCTCCTCCCTGCCCCTTTAAATAGCGCCACCCCGGCCCCCCTGGACCCGGCCCGCGCCGCCGCCATCGCCTCCGTCGCCGCCAAGAAGCCCCGCCAAGAATCGCCAAGAATGCCTGGCCTGCCGCCTTGAGAGCTTCATGGCCGCCGCCTCTGCATCACCACCGACGCCTTGCGCCGCCACCGCGCCGCCGCCTGCCGCCACCCCGACCACCCGGTTTTTAGGTAAAAACCTAGATCGGTTTTATTAGGGTTTTGTCGGTTTTTTAGTTAGCCGGTTTGTTTAGTTAGATCGGTTTTTCGTTCCGTTTATTTATTTAATGAACATCCATTCGTTCATTCGTTATAACGAACGATTTTTGCCAATTAAGTTCAGATAGCGAACGTTCGCGCCGTAGGATTTTTCTTTTTAGTTTATTTTTGGCCAGGGACCTATCCTTGAATAGTTTTATCGCGATTTAGCCCCCGATCTTTAAACTAGTATAACTTTTTACTCGTGTATCCAAATTAGTTGAAACCAGCGCCTAAATCTTCGTATCATTCTCCTGTTCTTTCCAGTTAACAAACTTGAACATGATTTTGGTACTGTAAAATTTGAGTTTAGTTCAGATTAGTAAACGAAATTGTTTCGTTCGTATTTTGAGTTTAGTTGCTCCATTTGAGTTGAATCTTTTTGCAAATCGTAGGTAATCACATGTACCTACTGTTAAGATCTAATTCACATGTTAATAATGCTGTTAGGTTTGATTCTTGTTAGTTTAAGCCGTTTGCTTGTTTCGTGTTCGATTTGGATCGTTTCTCGGTTTTTCTCCTGTTTCGTTTGAGTGATTTCTTATGTATGCTACTATTTGTCTATGCTAGATTTTCCGGAGTGTGAAGCTTGTTACTATGAATCCCTAGAGTTGGAAGATCGTCAGCAAGGCAAGTTACACTTTGATCATACTCTTTTATACCCAGTTTTAATATGCATTACTTCTTCCCCTCAATTATTTGCATGAGTAGGAGTGGGAACATGTGGTTTTGGTTGTAGTGATTGAGGTAGGAAACTAATACCTTTTGATCAGCCCGGGAATATACGTTATGCTTACTATTTCTTAGCCATGCTCATAGACGGGGATTGGATCGTGATTTACACATGGAAGTTTGAGAGTTATTTAATCATGGATAACATTAAGGTGGCAACTTTAATATCAGTCTGGGTGGATTGGTTGAGGCACCTGGGGTACCCAGTGTGGCCTGTTTTGGGAAATCCCGTAGTACCCGTGTGATTTTTCCTACGGAATGCCACCCAGGCTCAAGGGGATCATAAGATAATTCATGCTAAAAACTTCCGTGTGCAGCCACAAGCCATTATGGGCTCTGGCATAGTTGAGTAATTTGCGTGAGCTCTTGAAGAGGGACTAGCAGATGTAGGGGAAAGTAGGTGTACCGGTCCACCCGGAGTAGAGAGTTAATGTTTTAGAAAGACTATGTCTCGATCATCCGATCATGGATGTGGTCGAGTCTTGTGGGGAAAAGTGCGGAAACCTCTGCAGAGTGTATAAACTAATCATGGTTAGTCGTGTCCCCGGTTATGGACATCTTGAGTATCTGGTACTTGAATTATTGATATGATCTCATCACTTTATTTAATGAATTTATTGGGTAAATGATGATACTTTTAATTGGGATTTGAGTTCGGGTTACCTTCTCAAATATTGGGCAACTTGGGAGTAGTTAAATAAATTTATTCCTTTATTGTAGGGAAAAACTAGCTTTATGCAAAATCATAAACTTACAGCCTCCACCAGCCAAATATTGCATGTAGATATAGTTCTTGCATTTCATTGCTTTACAATGTAACTATGCCAGCATAATCAATGGGCTGACCTACACGGCTGCAATGTCTCATGTTGCAGACTACTCAGACGATGAATAAGGTGCGATAGGTCGTTGTTTTGCACTCAGCTATGCCGTTGGAGTTGATGGACTCATTTACCTTCGTAGGTTCCGCAATTATTTAGTTTAGATGGCCTTTAGCCATGATATTTTTGTGTAATCATACTCTTTATGAGGACTCGATGTAATAAGAGTGTGATTGAACTTTGTTATAATTCCTTGAGTACTGTGTGTGTCAGCATTACCGATCCAGGGATGACACTGATGCACAGAGACTTTGATCCATTCGGATCGTGGTCGCTACAATAAATGGATCGCTGGAGCTTGCACACTTTGTTAGCACCCTTTGGATCGACGAAACCTTGTGGTTGCATCTTATACAACTCTTCTTCCAGAAATCCATTCAGGAATGCAGTTTTAACATCCATTTGCCAAATTTCATGATCATAAAATGCGGCAATCGCTAACATGATTCGGACAGACTTAAGCATCGCTACGGGTGAGAAAGTCTCATCGTAGTCAACTCCTTGAACTTGTCGAAAACCGTTCGCAACAAGTTGAGCGTTGTAAATAGTAATATTACCGTCTGCATCGGTCTTCTTCCTAAAGATCCATTTATTTTCTATGGCTTGCCGATCATCGGGCAAGTCTACCAAAGTCCACACTTTGTTCTCATACATGGATCCCATCTCAGATTTCATGGCCTCAAGCCATTTCGCGGAATCTAGGCTAATCATCGCTTCCTCGTAGTTCGTAGGTTCATCATGGTCTAGTAACATGACTTCCAGAACAGGATTACCGTACCACTCTGGTGCGGACCTTACTCTGGAAGACCTACAAGGTTTGGTAGTAACTTGATCTGAAGTTTCCTGATCATCATCATTAACTTCCTCACTAATTGGTGTAGGAATCACTGGAACTGATTTCTGTGATGAACTACTTTCCAATAAGGGAGAAGGTACAATTACCTCATCAAGTTCTTCTTTCCTCCCACTCACTTCTTTCGAGAGAAACTCCTTCTCTATAAAGGATCCATTCTTAGCAACAAAGATTTTGCCTTCGGATCTGTGATAGAAGGTGTACCCAACAGTTTCCTTTGGGTATCCTATGAAGACGCACTTCTCCGATTTGGGTTTGAGCTTATCAGGTTGAAGTTTTTCAACATAAGCATTGCAGCCCCAAACTTTAAGAAACGACAACTTTGGTTTCTTGCCAAACCACAGTTCATAAGGCATTGTCTCAACGGATTTTGATGGTGCCCTATTTAAACTGAATACAGCCGTCTCTAAAGCATAACCCCAAAACGATAGCGTAAATCAGTAAGAGACATCATAGATCGCACCATACCTAATAAAGTACAGTTACGACGTTCGGACACGCCATTTCACTGTGATGTTCCAGGTGGCGTTAATTGTGAAACTATCCCATGTTGTTTCAAATGAAGACCAAACTTGTAACTCAAATATTCTCCTCCACGATCAGATCCTAGATATTTATTTTCTTGTTACAATGATTTTCCACTTCACTCTGAAATTCTTTGAACTTTTCAAATGTTTCAGACTTATGCTTCATTAAGTAGATACAACCATATCTGCTCAAATCATCTGTGAAGGTAAGAAAATAACGATACCCACCACGAACCTCAATAATCATTGGACCACATACATCGGTATGTATTATTTCCAATAAGTCAGTAGCTCGTTCCATTGTTCCAGAGAACGAAGTTTTAGTCATCTTGCCCATGAGGCACGGTTCGCAAGCACCAAGTGATTCACAATCAAGTGATTCCAAAAGTCCATGGGCATGGAGTTTCTTCATGCGCTTTACATCGATATGACCCAAACGGTAGTGCCACAAATAAGTTGTACTATCATTATCAACTTTGCATCTTTTGGCTTCAATATTATGAATATGTGTATCATCACTATCGAGTTTTAACAAAAGTAGACCAATCATCAAGGGTGCATGACCATAAAAGATATTACTCATATAAATAGATGAACCATTATTCTCTCATTTAAATGAATAACCGTCTCACATCAAACAAGATCCAGATATAATGTTCATGCTCAACGCTGGCACCAAATAACAATTATTTAGGTCTAAAACTAATCCCGATGGTAGATGTAGAGGTAGCGTGCCGACGGCGATCACATCGACCTTGGAACCATTTCCCACGCGCATCATCACCTCGTCCTTAGCCAATCTTCATTTAATCTGTAGCCCCTGTTTTGAGTTGCAAATATGAGCAACAGAACCAGTATCAAAAACCCAGGTGCTACTACGAGCATTAGTAAGGTACACATCAATAACATGTACATCAAATATACCTTTCACTTTGCCATCCTTCTTATCTGCCAAATACTTGGGGCAGTTCCGCTTCCAGTGACCAGTCCCTTTGAAGTAGAAGCACTCAATTTCAGGCTTAGGTCCATACTTGGGTTTCTTCTCTTGAGAAACAACCTTTTTGCCGTTCTTCTTGAAGTTCCCCTTCTTCCCTTTGCCCTTTTTTCTTGAAACCAGTGGTCTTGTTGACCATCAACACTTGATGCTCCTTCTTGATTTCTACCTCCACAGCCTTTAGCATTGCGAAGAGCTCGGGAATAGTCTTGTTCATCCTTTGATATTATAGTTCATCACGAAGCCTTTCTAGCTTGGTGGCAGTGATTGAAGAACTCTGTCAATGACACTATCATCAGGAAGATTAACTCCTAGTTGAGTCAAGTGGTTATGGTACCCAGACATTCTGAGTATGTGTTCACTGGCAGAACTATTATCCTCCATTTTCTAGTTGTAGAACTTGTTGGAGACTTCATATCTCTCAACTCGGGCATTTGCTTGAAATATTAAATTCAACTCTTGGAACATCTCATATGCTCCATGACGTTCAAAACGTCTTTGAAGTCTCGATTCTAAGCCGTAAAGCATAGCACACTCAATTATCGAGTAGTCATCAACTTTGCTCTGCCAGTCGTTCTTAACGTCAGTAGCATGTGCAGCAGGCCTCGCACCCAGCGGTGCTTCCAGGACGTAATTCTTCTATGCAGTAATGACGATAATCCTCAAGTTACGGACCTAGTTCGTGTAGTTGCTGCCATCATATTTCAACTTAGCTTTCTCTAGGAACGCATTAAAATTTAAAGGAATGGTAGCACGGGCCATTGATCTACAATAACATAGACATGCAAAATAACTATCAGGACTAAGTTCATGATAAATTAAAGTTCAATTAATCATATTACTTAAGAACTCCCACTTAGATAGACATCCCTCTAGTCATCTAAATGATCACGTGATCCAAATCAACTAAACCATGTCCGATCATTACGTGAGATGGAGTAGTTTTCAACGGTGAACATCACTATGTTGATCATATCTACTATATGATTCACGTTCGACCTTTCGGTCTTAGTGTTCCGAGGCCATATCTGCATATCCTAGGCTCGTCAACTTTAACCCGAGTATTCTGCGTGTGCAAAACTGGCTTGCACCAGTTGTATGTGAACGTAGAGCTTATCACACCCAATCATCACGTGGTGTATCGGCATGACAAACTGTAGCAACGGTGCATACTGAGGGAGAAGACTTATACCTTGAAATTTAGTAAAGGATCATCTTATAGTTCTACCACCGTGCTAAGCAAAATAAGATGCATAAAAGATAAACATTACATGCAATCAAAATATGTGACGTGATATGGCCATCATCATCGTGTGCTCATGATCTCCATCACTGAAGCATCGTCATGATCTCCATCGTCACCGGCGCGACACCTTGATCTCCATCGTAGCATCGTTTTCGTCTCGCCAACTATTGTTACTACGACTATCGCTACCGTTTAGTGATAAAGTAAAACAATTACATGGTGATTGCATTGCATACAATAAAGCGACAACCATATGGCTCCTGCCAGTTGCCGATAACTTTGTTACAAAACATGATCATCTCATACAATTTTTTTATCACATCATGCCTTGACCATATCACATCATAGAAAGCCCTAAAAAAGCAAGTTAGACGTCCTCTACTTTGTTGTTGCAAATTTTACGTCGCTGCTACGGGCTTCTAGCAAGAACCGTTCTTACCTACGCATCAAAACCACAATGATTTTTCGTCAAGTGTGCTATTTTAATCTTAAACAAGGATCGGGCGTAGCCACACTCAATTCAACTAAAGTCGGAGAAACAGACACCTACCAGCCACCTATGTGCATAAGCATGTCGGTAAAACCAGTCTCATGAACGCGGTCATGTAATGTCGGTCTGGGCCGCTTCATCCAACAATACCGCCGAATCAAAGTATGACATGCTGGTATGCAGTATGACTATTGTCGCCCACAGCTCTTTGTGTTCTACTCATGCATATAACATCTACGCATGGACCTGGCTCTGATACCACTATTGGGGAATGCAGTAATTTCAAAAAACTTCCTATGATCACACAAGATCTATCTATTTGATGCATAGTAACGAGAGGGGAGATTGTGTCCACGTACCCTCGTAGACTGAAAGTGTAAGCGTTAAGTAACGCGGTTGATGTAGTTGAATGTCTTCGCGATCTAACCGTTCAAGTACTGAACGCACGACACCTCCATGATCTGCACACGTTCAGCTCGGTGATGTCCCTTGAACTCTAGATCCAGCTGAGGCCAAGGGAGAGTTTTTTTAGCACAACGGTGTGGTGACGGTGGTGACGAAGTTACCGGCGCAAGGCTTCGCCTAAGCACTACGATGATATGACCGAGGTGTATAACTATGGACCTAAGCCTTCGGTACATCAAAACACATAAACTCATAATACCAATCGTCATCGAACATTAAGCGTGCGGACCCTACGGATTCGAGAACTATGTAGACATGACTGAGACATGTCTCCGGTCAATAACCAATAGCGGAACCTGGATGCTCATATTGGTTCCTACATATTCTACGAAGATCTTTATCGGTCAAACTGCATAACAACATACGTTGTTCCCTTTGTCATCGGTATGTTACTTTGCCCGAGATTCGGTCGTCGGTATCATCATACCTAGTTCAATCTCGTTACCGGCAAGTCTCTTTACTTGTTCCGTAATACTTCATCCAGCAACTAAATCATTAGTAACAATGCTTGCAAGGCTTATAGTGATAAGTATTACCGAGATGGCCCAGAGATACCTCTCCGAAACATGGAGTGACAAATCCTAATCTCGATCTATGCCAACCCAACAAACACCTTTGGAGACACCTATAGAGGACCTTTATAATCACCCATTTACGTTGTGACGTTTGGTATCACACAAAGTGTTCCTCCGGTATTCGGGAGTTGCATAATCTCATAGTCTGAGGAACTTGTATAAGTCAAGAAGAAAGTAGTAGCAATGAAGCTGTCACGATCATAATGCTAAGCTAACGGATGGGTCATGACCATCACATCATTCTCCTAATGATGTGATCCCGTTCATCAAATGACAACACATATCTATGGTTAGGAAACATAACCATATTTGATTAACGAGCTAGTCAAGTAGAGGCATACTAGGAACAATTTGTTTGGTCTATGTATTCGCACATGTACTAAGTTTCTAGTTAATACAATTCTAGCATGAATAATAAACATTTATCATGAAATAAGGAAATAAATAATAACTTTATTATTGCCTCTAGGGCATATTTCCTTCAGTCTCCCACTTGCACTAGAGTCAGTAATCTAGATTACATAGTAATGATTCTAACACCCATGGAGCTTTGGTGCTGATCATGTTTTGCTCGTGGAAGAGGCTTAGTCAACAGATCTGCAACATTCAGATCCGTGTGTATCTTGCAAATCTCTATGTCCCCTTCCGACACTTCATGATAGATGGAATTGAAGTGTCTTTTGATGTGCTTGGTTCTCTTGTGAAATCTAGATTCCTTTGCCAAGGCAATTGCACCAGTATTGTCACAAAATATTTTCATTGGACCCGATGCACTAGGTATGACACCTAGATCGGATATGAACTCCTTCATCCAAACTCCTTCATTCGCTGCTTCCGAAGCAGCAATGTACTCTGCTTCACATGTAGATCCCGCCACGACGCTTTGCTTGGAACTGCACCAACTGACAGCTCCCCCGTTCAATAAAAATACGTATCCGGTATGCGATTTAGAGTCATCCGAATCAGTGTCAAAGCTTGTATCAACGTAATCATTTACGACGAGCTCTTTTTCACCTCCATAAACGAGAAACATATCCTTAATCGTTTTCAAGTATTTCAGAATGTTCTTGACCGCAATGGTTATAACAAGGCACACATCAGGTCTGGTACACAGCATTGCATACATGATAGAAACTATGGCTGAAGGATAGGGAATGACTTTCATTTTCTCTCTATCTTCTGCAATGGTCGGGCATTGAGTCTGACTCAACTTCACACCTTGTAACACAGGCAAGAACCCTTTCTTTGACTGATCCATTTTGAACTTCTTCAAAACTTTATGAAGGTATTTGCTTTGTGAAAGTCCAATTAAGTGTCTTGATCTATCTCTATAGATCTTGATGCCTAATATGTAAGCAGCTTCTCCAAGGTCTTTCATAGAAAAACTCTTATTTAGGTATCCCTTTATGATATCCAGAAATTCTATATCATTTCCAATCAACAATATGTCATCCACATATAATATCAGAAATGCTACAGAGCTCCCACTCACTTTCTTGTAAATACAGGCTTCTCCAAAAGTCTGTATAAAACCATATGCTTTGATCACACTATCAAAGCGTTTATTCCAACTCCGAGAGGCTTGCACCAGTCCATAAATGTAACATCCCAATCTTCAATTTGGATGTTATACATAGATCATCATATGCATATCATATTTATTCTTGCATTTTGTTGTGATCCTAGAAATCTTAAGCAACTCAAGGACCCAAGGAGAGAGTTGGAGGTTTCACAAAAATTCATATTTGAATTTATTTCAAATTTGAAAAGAGGATCAATTTGATTTTATTATTTTTCTCTCCAATTATTTCCAATATTAAAAATAATCATAAGAGAAATATTGGAGAAAGAATTTTAAAATCAAATTATTATTTTTCTCTCCCCTTCGACTTATAGAGCCTGTGTACACTCACAAACATATTGGTCCCTAAACCTATAAGTCTTTGCTATTTTATTTGAATTAGAAAAGTATTGCTTTTTTGAAAATTGCACCTTAGTCCAGAAAAATGTTCATCTTGTCCTAAATATTAGGTTTGGACGGTGAAAATTGTTTCTGGAATTTTTAGATTTTTCTTTATATCTATTTAGGAATTTTCCTTCGCGGTGAAATTATTTATTAAAAAGAAAGTGTGCGATGATGATCATATCAATCTTGGAACCACTTCCAACACACATCGTCACTTCACCCTCAACTAGTCTCCATTTATTATGCAACTCCTGTTTCGAGTTACTAATCTTAGCAATTGAACAGGTACTAAATACCCAGGGGCTACTACGAGCACTAGTAAGGTACACATCAATAACATGTATATCAAATATACCTTTGTTCACTTTGCCATCCTTCTTATCCGCCAAATATGTGGGGTAGTTCCGCTTCCAGTGACCATTTCCTTCGTAGTAGAAGCACTCAGTTTCAGGCTTAGGTCCAGCTTTGGGCTTCTTCACGAGAGTGACAACCCTCTTGCCATTCTTCTTGAATTTACCTTTCTTTCCCTTTTCCTTTTGCTTGAAACTAGTGGTCTTGTTAACCATCAATACTTGATGCTCTTTCATGATTTCTACCTTCGCCGATTTTAGCATCGCGAAGACCTTGGGAATTTTTTGTTATCCCTTGCACATCATAGTTCATCATGAAGTTCTAGTAGCTTGGTGATAGTGACTAGAGAACTCTGTTAATCAGTATCTTATCTGGAAGATTAACTCCCACTTAATTCAAGCGATTCTAGTACCCAGACATTCTGAGCACATGCTCACTAGCTGAGCTATTCTCCTCCATCTTTTAGGCAAAGTACTTGTCAGAGGTCTCATACCTCTCGATATAGGCATGAGTCTAAAATACCAATTTCACCTCTTGGAACATCTCATATGCTTTGTGGCATTCAAAACATCTTTGGAGCCCTGATTCTAAGCCGTAAAGCATGGTGCACTAAACTATCAAGTAGTCATCATATCGAGCTTGCCAAACGTTCATAACGTCTGCATCTGCTCCTGCAATAGGTCAGTCACCTAGCGGTGCATCAAGGACATAATTCTTCTGTACAACAATGAGGATAATCCTTAGATCATGAACCCAGTCTTCATCATTGCTACTATCATCTTTCAATTAAGTTTTCTCTAGGAACATATCAAAAACATAGGGGAGCTACAATGCGAGCTATTGATCTACAACATAATTTGCAAATACTATCAGGACTATGTTCATGATAAATTAAAGTTTTGTTAATCAAATTACTTAAGAACTCCCACTTAGATAGACATCCCTCAAGTCATCTAAATGATACGTGATCCAAATCAACTAAACCATGTCCGATCATCACATGAGATGGAGTAGTCATCAATGGTGAACATCTCTATGTTGATCATATCTACTATATGATTCACATTCGACCTTTCGCTCTCCAGTGTTCCGAGGCCATGTTTGTACATGCTAGGCTCGTCAAGTTTAACCTGAGTATTCCACATGTGCAAAACTGTCTTGCACCTGTACTATGTGAATGTAGAGCCTATCACACCAGATCATCACGTGGTGTCTCAGCACGAAGAATTGTCGCAACGATGCATACTCAGGGAGAACACTTATACCTTGAAATTTTAGTTAAGGGGTCATCTTATAATGTTATCGCTGTACTGAGCAAAGTAAGATGCGTAAAAGATAAACATCACATGCAATCAAATATGTGACATGATATGGCCATCATCATCTTGTGCTTTTGATCTCCATCTCCAAAGCATCGTCATGATCTCCATCGTCACTGGCTTGACACCTTGATCTCCATTGTAGCGTCGTGGTCGTCTCGCCAACTATTGCTTATACAACTATCACTACCACTTAGTGATAAAGTAAAGCAATTACATGGCATTTGCATTTCATACAATAAAGCGACAACCATAAGGCTACTGCCAGTTGCCGATAACTTTTACAAAACATGATCATCTCATACAACAACGTATATCACATCATGTCTTGACCATATCACATCACAACATGCCCTACAAAAACAAGTTAGACATCCTCTACTTTGTTGTTGCAAGTTTTATGTGGTTGCTACGGGCTTCTGAACCGTTCTTACCCACGGCACAAAACCACAACGGTGATTTATCAAGTTTGCTATTTTAACCTTCCACAAGGACCGGCCGCAGTCAAATTCGATTCAACTAAAGTTGGAGAAACAGATACCCGCCAGCCACCTTTATGCAAAACTATCGATGGAACCGGTCTCATGAACATGGTCATGTAAGGTTGGTCTGGGCCGCTTCATCCAACAATACCGTCGAATCAAAATAAGACATTGGTGGTAAGCAGTATGATGATCACCGCCCACAACTCTTTGTGTTCTACTCGTGCATATCATCTACGCATAAACCTGGCTCGGGTGCCATTGTTGGGAAACATAGCATGCAATTTCTATAAAATTCCTATGCTCACGCAAGATCTATCTAGGAGATGCATAGCAACGAGAGGGGGAGAGTGTATCCATGTACCCTCGTAGACCGAAGATACGACACCTCTGAGTTCTACACACGTTCAGCTCGATGACGTCCCTCGAACTCTTGATCCAGCAGAGTGTCGAAGAAGTAGAAGAGTTCCGTCAGCACGACAGTGTGGTGACAGTGATGGTGAAGTTATCCGCGCAGGGCTTCGCGTAAGCACTACATGAATATGACCAGAGGCGTAAACCGTGGAGGGGGGCGCCGCACATGGCTAACAAACGTTGGTCTGTCCTTTAGGCGCCTCCCCCCTTCATATATATAGGTGGGAGGGAGAGGAGCAGCCAAGGGGGCGCCCAAGTAGGAGTAATCCTACTTGGGGCCCTAGTCCTATTCGCCCCCCCTTACCATAATTACCGGAGGGGGAAGGAGGAGGGGCGAGGGAAGGAACGGGGAGGCCGAATCCCTCCCCTTATTTTCTCTCTTACCCTCTTTCCTACCCCTCCAGATTCGGCCTATATGGGGGGCGCAGTAGCCCATGCTGGCTGCTAAGTTTCCCCTCTTGGCCTATTAGGCCCATATCTTTGTCGGGGGTGCCCGGAACCCCTTTCCGGTGACCCGATACGTACTTGGTACCCTCGGAACACTTCCGGTGTCTGAATACTATCGTCCTATATATCAATCTTTACCTCTCGACCATTTAGAGACTCCTCATCATGTCTGTGATCTCATCCGGGACTCTGAACAACATGCGGCCATCAAATCACATAACTCATATAATACAACATCGTCATCGAACGTTAAGCATGTGGAAACTACGGGTTCTATAACTATGTAGACATCACCGAGACACTTCTCCGGTCAATAACAAATAGCGGAAACTGGATGCTCACATTGTCTCCCAGATATTCTACGAAGTTTATCGGTCGAACCGTTATGACAACATACGTTATTCCCTTTGTCCATTGGTATGTTTATAATCACCCAGTTACGTTGTGACGTTTGATAGCACACAAGGCATTCCTCCGGTATCCGGGAGTTGCATAATCTCATGTTTGGAGGAATATGTGTTTGACATGAAGAAAGCAGTAGCAATAAAACTGAACGATCATAATGCTAAGCTAATGAATGGGTCTTGTCCATCACATCATTCTCCTAATGATGTGATCCCGTTTATCAAATGACAACACATGTCTTTGGTTAGGAAACTTAAACATCTTTTATCAACGAGCTAGTCTAGTAGAGGCTTACTAGGGACACAATATTTTGTCTATGTATCCACACATGTATCAAGTTTTCGGTTAATACAATTCTAGCATGAATAATAAACATTTATCATGAAATCAGGAAATATAAAATAACAACTTTATTATTGCCTCTAGGGAAAATTTCCTTCACGCCCCTCCCTCTCTCCCCTGCCCCACCCCTCTCTCCTCCTGTCGGTGTTCTGGGAACGGGGGTCCCCAGACTTGCCTGCCTGCAGCCTGCGGCGTGGCTCGAGTGGTGTCCAAGTACGGCCCATCTTCATCAACGCAAACTCAAGACCCTCGCTAGGGGCCAAGCCTCGCAGGGCGGACGACGCAAGGCTTCCTCAGGAGTGGCCTCGCCAGGCAGACTCGCGAGGAGGCGGAGAAATCAAGGCAAGGATACCTTGTGAGGTGCTCGTGATGCAAGCCGTGACGATCAAGACCAGGCGGGCGCTAGGTGGGCGCTGGCCTGCGCAGTGTCCTTGTTTCCTCTTTGGTGCAAAGGGGGCAAGCACAGGAGTGGAGTACCGAGGCATCAGGCAAAGGTTACCATTTCGGTGCAATGAGACCAAGACCAGCAGAGTGGCATGATGGAGGTCACCGTGGAGTCCAAGGCAGCGTCATCGCCATTGCCTTTGGCAGCTGAAGACCAACTTTAGTCTGGATAGCTTGTACTAGATGTTCCCTTTCAAAATGGCCATTGTTGGCGCCCTTCCCACTCAATATTTGGGAAGAGGACCAGGGCCTCTATATATAGAGCTAGCCATCATAGTAGAGGGCATCTCATAGAGTCCCCATCAGATCGAGAGGCGATCGAACTATCCCAAGTAGTTAATCGCACCAGCCCAAGAACACCTCTCGCGAGGCCGTTCTTCCCCTTGTACTGTTCATCATCAGCCCCTGAGGCAATCCACCACACCACACACTGGAGTAGGGTATTACACCACAATGGTGGCCCGAACCTGTATAAATCTTGTGTCCCTCGTGTTGTTCATTGTTTAGCTTAGATTCTCGCGAGGCGATCGGACGTGGATTGGTAGGGGGAAGATCTTCGCGCGCACCCCAGAGTTCGAACCTTAAGGGTCTGCCGGAACCCAGCATCCGACATTTCCCGCGACAGATAGGGGTGCGCCCGAATCTTTCTTCCGCTGTTCCGCGTTCGATCATCCGTCCATGGCTGACGCACGTCGGGCGTGCGCCGAGCGTCGGGCTGCTCTCGCCGCCCGCATCGCCCAGACGGCTCCCGTCGGCAGGTGTCCCCATCGTTCCCCGTCGCCTGCCGCCAACGCCGCCATCGGCCCGGCGAGGAACGAGCAGCAGGCCTCGTTGCTGCATCCCTCGGTGCGGTGGGAAGGCCGCACCGCCACCCCGTCGCTGACTCAAGCTGGTTCATCATCACACGTCTGTCGCGCTCCCACGGACGCACACGCCGCATTGCTCCTGGCACGTGAGCTCCTGTACTACCGCCCCGTCGACGACCTCTATGAGGAGTGGCTCGCTCGCATCACCGAGCTCGTCAGCGCCGCAGGGGGCTCCCCTGCGCCGTCCCTCTCACTGCCTCGCCCTCCGTCTTGCGCGGGTGATGCAGCCCAGGAGGTGCCTCCGCCACCTCCTCCCCAAGAAGGCGCCCTGGCTCCAAGGTGCGCGGCCCGTGGATGAGATCCACCGCGTCCAGCGCCCGCGCGACAAGAAAGGAGCTTCCAAGAAATCCCTCGTCCCCAAGAAGGTGCTCGCGTGCTTCCTACACTGGCACGCCATGACCGCATCCCTGCGCCAGCACGTCAAGACCCCGCGCTGCTCTAGGCAACAGCGCACGGGAATCCCCAGGAGCAAGCCCCACGTCGCAGAGAGCTCCGGTGGCCACCGCAGGCTCCCGCGCCTTCACCACCGAGCTACGCAGTGTCGCCTGGCCGGGCAAGTTCAAGCCGGACCTGCCTCCTCGCTACAACGGCACTGCCGACCCAGCGGAGTTCCTGCCGCTCTATGAGCTGGGCATCAAAGCGGCCAACACGGACGAAAAGGTCATGGTGAACTGATTTCCCATGGCGCTCAAGGACAGTGCCCGCACCTGGCTCCTGAACCTGCCACCTGGCACGATCTCCTCTTGGGACGAGATGCGCACCTGCTTCATCGCCAACTTTCGGGGCACTTGCAACCGTCCGCCGGCCGTGGGTGACCTGCGCCGCATCAAGCAGCAACCCGGAGAGACCTTGCAGAAGTACATCCAGCATTTCAACAGCGCTCGCCTCAAGATTCCAAGGTGACCGAGGAGGCCATCATCTCGGCGTTCTCTGACGGTGTCCGCGACGTCAAGATGAAGGAGAACTGGCGATCCACGAAGATCTGTGCACGTCTCTGGAGCTGTTCAACCTGGCGACCAAGTGCGCAAGGGCTGAGGAGGGACGCCTCTCCCTTCTCGAGATCCCAGCTGCAGATCCAGAAGAAAAGAAAGCCAAAGCCAAGGACGTGAAGCGCAAAGGAGCAGTTGTGCTCGCAGGAGAGCCGGATACAAAGTGTGGCAGGGACCAGCTGGAGTCGTCCAAGGGTAGCCGGTACTGCGTGTACCATGATCTCCACACCCACAACACCAACGAATGCCAAGAGGTCAGGGCCGTGCGAGAAGGCCGTGTCGTCGACGCCCCGAGCGCAACGATCAGGGCTACGGCCGAGGCGGAGGAAGAGGTGGAGGACTATCGGACGACCATGGCCCTCGCCAAGGGTGGCGTGACCGGCCTTGCAAGGACCGCTGGCAGGACCAGCCTCGCGAGGGGGCTTGGAGGGATCAACCTCGTGAGGATCGCCCACAAGACAATGCAGGCCTTCCTCCTCTGCCATCACCGCCAAGAAGGAATGACGATCATCATCAGGACGAGGGGGCTGGGGGCTTCCAGGAACCGCGTTCTATCGCTTGCATCTTGGGCGGTGACCAGGCCCCAGCCTCTCAGCGCATCTTCAAGAAGTTTGCTCACGAGGTGAATGCAGTCCTCCCCAAATTTGAGGCCACGCGCCCTATCAGGTGGTCCGCGTGCGCCATCACGTTCAGCTCAGCGGATCAGCCCAAGTGCATGGCAACAGTCGGTGTCCTCCCAATGCTCTGTTCCCCGGTCATCAGCAATGTGCAAGTTACCAGGACCCTCATCGATGGCGGAGCAGGGCTCAAAGTCTTGTCCGTCGAGACGTTCAACAATCTCCAAGTGCCATACGATTAGTTTCAGCCGACCAAGCCTTTCTCAGGAGTCACTAATGGTTCCACTGCCCCGATAGGGCAGGTCCGCCTCCCGGTCACCTTTGGACAGCACAAGAACTACCGTACTGAGCTCATTGACTTCGACGTCGCCCACATTTGCCTGCCATACAATGCCATCCTCGGATATCTAGCCCTGACCAAGTTTATGGCAGTGACTCACCATGGCTACAACGTCCTCAAGTTGCCAGGAAGTGGAGGAGTTATCACGGTCCCCTGTGAAGAGAAGTATGCGGTGTGCTCTCTTGAGCACGCCTTCCAAGCCGCGTCGATCAAGGACCCAGACAGCAAGAGTGGAAACCTTCTTGAAGCAGCTCCCAAGAAGAAGAAGACATCACCCAGCTCAAGGCCTCAAGAGGCAAGCACCTCCGGAGGCGCCGCGCCAGGATCTGCACCATCCAAGGGGTGCCACCTTCAGTCGCATAGGAAGGCGTGCCCGGCGCCCTCCTCGGGCTGGGCTCGAGGGCTCTCTCCTGGAGGGCCACTGATATTGCCAAGATCACGAGGGAGGCGCTCGGGTACCACTTGGAGGCGTGCTTCTTGGCACGCTTCCCTCAGGAAGGCATAGGGCAAGGAGGGCCCAACCCTCAGGAGTTTATCACCAAGGTTACTCAGGAGCTGCAGGAATCAAGAGTCATGCGCGGCAGCCGCCGCCTACCCGGCGTAGCTCCCCATCTAGGCGAGGATGGCGGGTTGCGCGTCTGCATCGACTACCCATGACTCAATCGAGTCGCTTCTCAGGAGCGCTTCTGGCCTTCGCGCGCGGGACATTGCGAGGGCCCACCTCACAGCTATGTTCACGTGCCTTTCAGCCTGCCGAACGCAGCTGCTTCTCACCAACGTCTGATGAGGAGCATTATGGAGGCTCAGGTGGCTAGGCACTGCACGTTCCTGGAGGAAATGGAGATGGACCTTGCCGAGCCGCCCGGACCTCCAAAGCCTCCCGACGCTCAGAGTTCCGAAGGCTCGTGAGGATTGGCCTCTTCACCACGCACCGTCAGCTACTCCAACAATCGCCCTGCAACAATATCAGGTGACATCCTTCGAGTTTCATTTCAGCTAGGAGCGCCCTCAGGGCTGCATCATCCCCAAGTCGCGTGGGTCTGTCCCCGTGACATGTATCCATTTTTCTTATGTCTTTGGCTTACCTTGTTGGGGGCGCCCCTCGGGCTGCATCATCCCCAAGCTCCTCGGGCCTGACCCAGTGGCGTGTGCCTTTCCTTGCATCTATCTAAGTTGGATTGCCTTTTCATGTTTAACCTGCCTGTGATAATCGCCTGCTCGATTGACACCTGCCTTTGGAGCCGCTCGCTCTGGCACGGCGCTTGTGCACGGGTCCGTCCCTGCAACGTCGACAAATCTGAGTGGTCGAGCTCTGGCCGCGACAGCCCCGCAAGGTGCCTCAATCACTCCCTCGGAGCAACCAATGGTTGGCTGGTTATCGTAATGGCAGTCATTGTTTTCCTCGCGTTGGTTTACAGGGTCCACCTAAGGAATAACGTGGGGGGTGTCGTGAGCTCTCTCTCTCTCTCTCTCTCTCTCTCTCTCTCTCCCATGCGATCCGCTCATGCGTTAAAAGGGGGACGCCTAAGCATCGCGACTCAGGGGCTCTTACTGGCTCTCCAGCCCTCACCCCCTGGCCTTGACCCACGGCATCGTGACCTGTCATACCAGCGGTGGCTGAGCTCGCTCGAGGTCTGGGACCTAAGGACGTAGAGCATGAAGAAAAGCGCGGGGAAGAGGGAAGAAGCTCACGAGGGCCTGACCCAGCGACATCCCAGCTGCCGACGCGCAGGTCCGGCACCTCGCCAAGGAATGACTCCAAGCTCCCGAGATAAGTCACGCTCCTGGAAAAGCTAAATCAGCATGACACCAAACCCTCGCCTAATGCGGTTCTGTCACGGCAACATTGCCTTCCTTTCTTACCCAGCGGAGGTTGCTTGAGCGCTAAAGGGGACCTCCTGAGCATCGCGCCTCGGGGGCTCTTACTGGACCTCGGGCCGCTCACCTCCTGGCCTTGACCACGACATCGCGACCTGGCATACCAGCGACGGTTGAAGCCTGCCTGGGGACCGGGACCTGTCAGCGTAGAGCATCATGCCCTCGTGAGGATAGAAAGGGGGAGCCGAGCCGAGACAGGACAAGCATCTCGCACCACTCCGTAATAAGGATGATATTCACAAAAGACATAGCAGACGCTTTACATACCCCCACGGGGTGTTTCCTTGATTCCTCCCAAGGAACAAAAGGTGCTAATCCTAAGGGACGCTAACTACGCGCGCCTCCATGGTCGATGCCATCATCAACAGTGGGTCACCAAGCGCCGGTGCCAACCCCATCCAGATCAGCCGCGCTGGCGGCCTGGTGCAGCTGCTCTGTTTTGAGCGCAACGCGAGCTCGGGGGCTCGTAGCTGTTGTCGCTCATCTCCGGAGTCATGAGAAGCCCGGGAGAGTCGCTGGACCCTCCGGCATCTCCGCTGCTGCCAGAGGAGCTGCTGAGGAAGCGGTTGGCGGGCCTAGCCCTCGCCACTTTGATGCCCCGGCCGCCTTCCCTGGGGCAGCACTCCAGTCGGCGTCCTTCCACATCAAAGACCTTGCAGAACATCAAGGAGACGCCATCGTATTCGAAATGAATCACGAGGGCAGCTCCAATTCGGCAGACCCGGGCGATCTCGCCCCAGCCCCGGGTCATGTAGACCTTGCCCGGAGCGATAACCTCAACCTCCGCTCCGGTTGCAGGGGTACTGTAGTCAGCATGCTGCAACCAGAGCTCGAGAGGCTCCCTCGGCGGCATCTCGAAGGCGAAAGAGGGAGGAAGGCGAATCCAAGAGCTTGGAGGCATGGCGGTGTGAAGCACGAGCTCGCGAGAAGAGCCATCGGCATGGACTCCAGGGGCGACGACGCGCACCGCCGTGATTCGCCGGCGTCGCCGGCGGTGCCACTCGGCGTCTCCTTCTCTAGGGCCCTCAGCCCGGGCATACAAGGGAAGCGGAAACCAAGGCGGTGGCTGCTCGTACCAAGACCTCGACGTCTCCTGCCGCATGACCTCGTCGGGGCGGCCGGGGACCGGCCGCTTCTTTGGCGGGAGCGGGTCGGGACCCTCTCGGGGGGCCTTCCCTTTCTCTTTCGCTGAGAACCGGCGGATCGGCGTCATTGGCGTGAAGATGGAGGAGGGGCGAGGAAGAAGGAGTGAAGCAAGAAGAGATGGACTCCGGGGGCTCTTGCCCATCCGTACTTATAGTCCAGAGGAGGCCAACCGTCGGCCTCCATGATCGCAGGTAATCATGACTCATTTTTGCATGCTGGGATTTGTCAAGTCGGGCAGTTGCCGAGGCAGCATGGGAAAGCGAAGACGCCCATGTCCAATCAACCGCCACGCGGCTCCCAAGGCCGCAAGCTGTTGGGGCCCGCGGCGCTCTGCACTTGCCCTTTCGCTCCTCTCCTAAGCCAAGTCCGAGCGCGCCTTGGGCCCGGGGACTACTGTCGGTGTTCTGGGAACGATGGTCCCCAGACTTGACTGCCTACGGCCTGCGGCATGGCTCGAGTGGTGGCCCAGTATGGCCCAACTTCACCAATGCAAACTCAAGACCCTTGCAAGGGGCCAAGCCATGCGGGGCGAACGACGCAAGGCTTTCTCAGGAGCAGCCTCACCAGGCAGACTCGCGAGGAGGCGGATAGATCAAGGCAAGGGTTCCTCGCGAGGTGCTCGTGACGCAAGCTGTGACGATCAAGACCAGGAGGGCGCCAGGCGGGCGCTGGCTTGCACAGTGTCCTTGTTTCCTCTTTGGTGCAAAGGGGGCAAGCATAGGCGTGGAGTACCGAGGCATCAGGCAAAGGTTACCATTTTGGTGCAACAACACCAAGAACAGCAGAGCGACAGGATGGAGTTCACCCTGGAGCCCAAGGCAGCGTCATCGCCAGTGCCTTTAGCAGCCGAAGACCAACTTTAGTCAGGATAGCTTGTACTCGATGTTCCCATTCAAAATGGCCGTTGTTGGCGCCCTTCCCGCTCAATATTTGGGAAGAGGACCAGGGCCTCTATATATAGAGCTAGTCACCACAGTAGAGAGCATCTCATAGAGTCCCCCATCAGATCGAGAGGCGATCGAACTCTCCCAAGTAGTTCATTGCACCAGCCCAAGAACACCTCTCGTGAGGCTGTTCTTCCCCTTCTACTGTTCATCGTCAGCCCCTGAGGCAATCCACCACACCACACACTGGAGTAGGGTATTACACCACAACGGTGGCCTGAACTAGTATAAATCTTGTGTCCCTTGTGTTGTTCATCGTTTAGCTTAGATTCTCGCGAGGGGATCGGACGTGGATTGGTAGGGGGAAGATCTTCGCACGCACCCCAGAGTTTGAACCTTAAGGGTCTGCCAGAACCCAACATTAGACACCTCCCCTCTCTCTCTCTCCACCCGCGTGCCCCCGCGCCTGCACCGCCACCGCCACCCCACCACCCTCCTTGCCCCTGAGCCCCCCACCCCCACCGTCCCGTCACACTTGCCGCCCGCCACCCAGCACCGCCGCTGCCCCACCATCCTACCTGCCCTGGAGCTTGTCGGATATCGGGTTTGGCAAAACCCTCAAGGTTCAAACTTTGGGGTGCACACGAAGATCTTCTCCCTACCGATTCACGCCCCAAAACCTCGCCACAATTCTAAGCTGGCACAATGAGCAACACAAGAGACACAAGGTTCATACAGGTTCGGGCCACCGTTGTGGTGTAATACCCTAATCTTGTGTGTGGTGTGGTGGATTGACTCTTGGACTGATGATGAACAGTACAGAGGAAGAACAGCCTTGCGAGGGGTGTTCTTGTGGTGGTGTGCTTGGAGAGGAACTGATCCGTCTCTGTTGGCTCTAGATGAGAGGTAGGCGAGATGCCTCTCTACTGTGGTGGCTATCTCTATATATAGAGGCCCTTGTCCTCTTCCCAAATATGAGCGGGAAGGGAGCGAACAACGGCCATTTTGAAAGGGGACAACTAGTACAAGCTATCCTGACTAAAGGTGGTCTTCGACTGCAAAAGGCACTGGCGATGACGCCATCTTGGGCTCCATGGTGACCTCCGTCCTGCCGCTCTGCTGATCTTGGTCTCGTTGCACCAATATGGAAACCTTTGCTTAATGCCTCGTTACTCTGCGCCTGTGCTTGCCCCCTTTGCACCAAAAAGGAAACGAGGACAGTGCGCAGGCTGGCGCCCGCCTGGTCTTGATCGTCATGGCTTGCGTCACGAGCACCTCGCGAGGTACCCTTTGCCTTGATCTCTCCGCCTCCTCGCGAGCCTGCCTTGTGAGGCCGCCCCTGAGGAAGCCTTGCATCGTCCGCCCCGCGAGGCTTGGCCCCTTGCGAGGGTCTTGAACTTGGGTTGTTGAAGACGGGCCGTACTGGGCCACTGCTTGAGCCACGCCATAGGCCGCAGGCAGGCAAGTCTGGGGACCCTCGTTCCCAGAACACCTACAGTAGCCCCCGAGCCCAAGGCGCACTCGGACTTGGCTTAGCAGCAAAGCCAAAGGGCAAGTGCGGAATGCCGCGGGCCCCAACAGCCTGCAGCCTTGGTCGTCGCGTGGCGGTTGATTGGACGTGGGCGTCTCCGCTTCCCCACGCTGCCTCGACAACTGCCCGACTTGACGAGTCCTTGCTGCATGCAAAAAGAGTCATGATTACCTGCGATCATGGAGGCCGACGGTTGGCCTCCTCTGGACTATAGTAAGGAGAGGCGTGAGCCCCCGTTGTCCATCTTTTTTCGCTCTGCCTTCTTCTGCTCCCTTGCTCCTCCTCCATTCTTGACGCCAATGGCACCGATCCGCCAGTTCTCTGCCGAAGAGAAAGGAAAGGCTCCTCAGGAGGGGCCTGACCCGCGCCTGCCGAAGAAACGGCCGGTCCCTGGCCGTCGCGACGAAGTTGCAAGGCCGGAGATGTCGAGGCCTTGGTACGAGCGGCCGCCTCCAGGGTTTCCGCTACCCCTGTACGCCCGAGCCGAGAGCCCTGGACTAAGGGATGATGAGCGATGCCGTCTGCGCCGCAGGCGAGGCCAACGAGCCTTGGCGGTGCGCGCCATTGCTCTTGGAATCCACGCCGCGGACTCCTCTCGCGAGGTTGTGCTCCACGCCGTGATCCCTCCAAGCTCCTGGATCCGCTTCCCTCCATTCTTCGCCTTCGAGATGCTGCCGGGGGGGCCTCTCGAACTTTGGCTGCAGCACACCGACTGTAGTACTCCGGCGACCGGAGCGGAGGTTGAAGTCGTCGCTCCGGGCAAGGTCTACATGACCCAAGGCTGGGGCGAGATCGCCCGGGTCTACCGGATAGGAGGTGCCCTCGTGATTCATTTTGAATACGATGGTGCCTCCTTGATGCTCTTCTAGGTCTTCGACGAAGAAGGCCGCTGGCTGGAGTGCTGCCCTAGAGGAGGCGGCCATGACATCGACGTGGCAAGGGCTAGGCCTTCCGCGCGCTTCCTCGACGGCTCCTCTGGTAGCAGCGGTGATGCCTGGGAGTCCAGTGACTCTCCTGAGCTCTTTACGACTCCGGAGACGAGCGGCGACAGCTACGTGCCCCCGAGCTCACATAGTGCCCGGAGCAAGGCGGCTGCATCAGGCCTCCGGCGCGGCTGATCTTGATGGGGTTGGCACCGGCCTCCCGTGGCCCACTATTGATGATGGCGTTGGCCACAGAGGCACCCGTAGTCTGGCCTCCTTAGGATTTGCGCCTTTCGTTCCCTGTGAGGAATCGAGAAAACACCCCGTGGGGGCATGTAAAGGGTCCGCAATGCCTTTTGTTGATATTATCCTTATTATGAAGGGGTGAAAGTGCTTGTCCTGTCCCAGCTTGGTTCCTCCTTTCTAACCCTGCAAACGACTTGGTGCTCTACGCTGACGGGTCCCGGTCCCCAGGCAGGCTTCAGCCGTCGCTAGTATGCCAGGTCGCGCTGCCGTGGTCAAGGCCAGGAGGTGAGCTGCCCGAGGTCCAGTAAGAGCCCCTGATGCACGATGCTCAGGAGGTCGCCCTTAGCACCCAAGCATCCGTTGAAAGATGAGAAAGGAAGGCAACATTGCCGTCATAGAGCCGCATCAGGTGGAGATTTAGGGCCGCGTCCATTAGCTGTTCCAGGCGTGAAACTTATCTCAAAAGCACAGAACCGTTCCTTCGCGAGGCGCCGGACTTGTGCATCGGTAGCTGGGATCTAGCTGGGTTAGGCCCTCGCGAGTTCCCCCTCTCTTCCCCTCACTCTCCTTTGTGCTCTACGTCCTCAGGTCCCGGCCCTCGAGCGAGCTCAGCCACCGCTGGTATGCCAGGTCGCGATGCCGTGGACAAGGCCAGGGGGTGAGGGCTGGAGAGCTAGTAAGAGCTCCTGAGTCGCGATGCTCAGGCGCCCCCCTTTTAATGCGCGAGCGGGTCATACAGGAAAGAAATAGAGAGCTCGTGGCGCCACCCGCTGTAGACCTCAGGAGATTCCTGCAACCAACACGAGAGAAGCACGGGTTACCATTATGATTACCGACCGGCCACTGGTTGCTCCGAGAGTGCGGTGAGAGCACCGAGGGCCTGGTGAGGTGACGCTTGCGGGGCTATCGCGGGCCACAGCTCGGCCACTCAGATTTGTCGATGTTGTGGGGACGGACCCATGCACAAGCACCGTGCCAGGACGAGCGACTCCAAAGGTAGGTGTCAATCGAGCAGGCGATTATCATAGGCAAGTTAAGCATGAGAGGTGAATCAGCTTAGATAAACGCATGCAGGATACATGCCACTGGGTCAGGCCCGAGCGGCTTGGGGATGATGCAGCCCGAGGGGCACCCCCACCAAGGTAAATTAAATACATAAGCAAAAGGTATACATGCCGAAGGGACAGACCCAATCGACCTTGGAATGATGCAGCCCGGATGGCGCTCCCAGCTGAAATGAACTCGAAAGATGTCACCTGGTACCGTTGTAGAGGAGGTGCTAAATATGCACGGTGAAGAGGCCGACCCTCACGAGCCACCGGAGCCCTAAGCCTCGGGAGGCTCTGGGGGTCCAGGTGGTTCCTCGAGAACCATCTCCATCTCCGCCAGGACCGCGTGATGCCTGGCCTCCTGAGCTGCCAGAATGCTCTGCAGGTGGCGCTGGTGAGTGGCAGCCGCGTTCGGTAGGCCGAAAAGCATGCAAACGTAGTTGTGCAGCGGACCCTCGCAACGTCCCATGCGCGAGGGCCAGAAACGCTCCTGAGACGTGGCTCGACAGAGCCCTGGGTAGTCGACGCTGACGCGCAGCCCGCCATCCTTGCCTGGATGGGGAGCTACGCCAGCCAGGTGGCGATTGCCGCGTATGACTCTTGATTCTTGAAGCTCCTGAGTGGTCTTGGTGATGAACTCCTCAGGGTTGGGCCTTCCTTGCCCCATGCCTTCCAGAGGGAAACGTGCTGTGAAGCATTCCTACAAGTGGTGCCTGAGCCCTGCCCGATGAGGGCGCCGGGCGTGCCTTCCTATGCAATGGAGGGAGGCGTGCTATGTCTTGAGCTTGTGTTGGTTTTCCTTGAAGAGGAAAGGGTGATGCAGCAATAGTAGCGTAAGTATTTCCCTCAGTTTTTGAGAACCAAGGTATCAATACAGTAGGAGGCTCCTCAAAAGTCCCACGCACCTACACAAACAAACAAAGAAATCACAACCAACAAAATAAAGGGGTTGTCAATCCCTTCATGGCCACTTGCGAAAGTGAGATCTGATGGAGATAGTTTGATAAGATAAATATATTTTTGGTATTTTATAATATAGATGCAAAAACTAAAGACGCAAATAAATCTGGCAGTTTTGGTAGGAGGTTTTGGAGTGTTTTTCATAGAAGAAAACGCCGAACCTAAGTTGGTAATGATATCCTCAAGTTTACCGATTCGTGCAGAATCTTGATCTAATTTTTCATTAACTATAGGTTCTTTCTCTTTAAGATTTTTCAAAGTAACTCCAACCCTAGATCCATATTGGGTAATGTGATTATGAATCTTTTTATCCAAATTTTCAATCAACTCAACAGTGGAAATTTTATTTCAATAATCTCAAGCCGTTGCATAACATGTTCTAAAGTTAAAACAGTTCCATTAACCAAAAGAGGTGGTGGGCGAAACAAATCTAACCTTGCATTATAAGCATCAAACTTATGGGTACTCAAGAAATCCCCTCGAGTAACGTTATCAAGAACGCATCTATTCCAAGGAGTAATGCCCACATAAAAATTTCGAAGAAGTACGGAAGTAGAAAGCTTCCTAGTAGATGTATTTTGAGCATTGCAAATTCTATGCCAAGCATCTTTTAAATTTTCTCCCTCCCTTTGCTTAAAATTGAGAATTTCATGTTCGGGGGTAATAACAAGGATAGGAGGACTAGCCATAACGACAAGGTAGACAATCCAACACACGAGCAAATGGAAAAAGGCAAATGAAAAAGAGAGGAGAAGATTGGGAAAGAGAGGGCGAATAAAACGGCTAGGGTGAAGTGGGGGAGAGGAAAGCGAGAGACAAATGGTAAATAAAGTAAATGCGAGGGAGATGAATTTGTGATGGGTACTTGGTATGTCTTGTCTTGAGCTAAGACCTCCCCAACAACGGCGCCAGAAATCCTTCTTGCTACGTCTTGAGCTTGCGTTGGTTTTCCTTGAAGAGGAAAGGGTGATGCAGCAATAGTAGCATAAGTATTTCCCTCAGTTTTTGAGAACCAAGGTATCAATCAAGTAGGAGGCTCCTCAAAACTCCCACGCACCAACACAAATAAACAAAGAAATCGCGACCAACACAATAAAGGGGTTGTCTATCCCTTTACAGCCACTTGCGAAACTGAGATCTGATAGAGATAGTATGATAAGATAAATATATTTTTGGTATTTTATAATATAGATGCAAAAGGTAAAGATGCAAATAAAAGTAGATTGGAAGCTTATATGATAAAAGATAGACCCGGGGGCCATAGGTTTCACTAGTGGCTTCTCTCAAGATAGCATAAGTATTACGGTGGGTGAACAAATTACTGTCGAGCAATTGATAGAAAAGCGAATAATTATGAGATTATCTAGGCATGATCATGTATATAGGCATCACGTCCGTGACAAGTAGACCGACTCCTGCCTGCATCTACTACTATTACTCCACACATCGACCACTATCCAGCATGCATCTAGAGTATTAAGTTCATAAGAACAGAGTAACGCATTAAGAAAGATGACATGATGTAGAGGGATAAACTCAAGCAATATGATATAAACCCCATCTATTTATCCTCGATGGCAACAATACAATACGTGCCTTGCTACCCCTGCTGTCACTGGGAAAGGACACCGCAAGATTGAACCCAAAGCCAAGCACTTCTCCCATGGCAAGGAAGATCAATCTAGTAGGCCAAACCAAACTGATAATTCGAAGAGACTTGCAAAGATAACTCAATCATACATAAAAGAATATAGAGGAGATTCAAACATTTCTCATAGATAAACTTGATCATAAACCCACAATTCATCGGATCTCGACAAACACACCGCAAAAAGAGTTACATCAAATAGATCTCCATAAGAGAGGGGGATAACATGGTATTGAGATCCAAAAAGGGAGAAGAAGCCATCTAGCTAATAACTATGGACCCGAAGGTCTGTGGTAAACTACTCACAACTCATCGGAGGGGCTATTGTGTTGATGTAGAAGCCCTCCGTGGTCGATTCCCCCTCCGACGGAGCGCCGATGAAGGCTCCAAGATGGGATCTCGCGGATACAGAAGGTTACGGCGGTGGAAATTGTTTTTCGTTGGCTCCCTCGATATTTTTGGGGTACGTGGGTATATATAGGAGGAAGAAGTACGTCGGTGGTCACTTTGAGGGCCAAGGAGGCAGGCGCGCCAGAGGGGTGGTGCACCCTCCTATCTCCTGGCCGCCTCGATTTCTTCTTGACTTGCACTCCAAGTCCTCTGGATCACGTTAGTTCCAAAATGACGCCCGAAGGTTTCATTTCGTTTGGACTCCATTTGATATTCCTTTTCTTGAAATCTGAAATAGGCAAAAAACAGCAATACGGGTTGGGCCTCCGGTTAGTAGGTTAGTCCCAAAATGATATAAATGTGTAAAATAAAGCCCATAAACATCCAAAAGGGTAATATAATAGCATGGAACAATCAAAATTATAGATACATTGGAGACGTATCAAGCATCCCCAAGCTTAATTCTGCTTGTCCTCAAGTAGGTAAATGAGAAAAACAGAATTTTTGATGTGGAATGCTACCTAGCATATTTCTCAATGTAATTTTCTTTATTGTGGCATGAATTTTCAGATCCAATGATTCAAAATAAATGTTCATATTGATAAGAGAAATCGTAATACTTCAAGCATACTAATCAAAGCAATCATGTCTTCTCAAAATAACATGTCTAAAGAAAGTTCATCCCTACAAAATTATATACTTAGGCTATGCTTCATTTTCGTCACACAAAAATGTTCCCAAATTCTACACCCCCGATGACAAGCCAAGCAATTGTTTCGTACTTAAATAATCTCAAACCTTTTCAACCTTCATGCAATACCTGAGCATGAGCCATGGATATAGCACTATGGGTGGAATAGAATATGATGATGGGGATTGTGTGGAGAAGACAAAAAAGGAGAAACTCTCACATTGACGAGGATAATCAACGAGCTATGGAGATGCCCATCAATTGATGTCAACATGAGGAGTAGGGATTGCCATGCCATGGATGCACTAGAGCTATAAATCAATGCTCAACAAAAGAAAACTAGTGGGTGTGCATCTCACGAAGACCTAGGGCATTTGAGGAAGCCCATCATAGGAATATACAAGCCAAGTTCTATAATGAAAAATTCCCACTAGTAAATGAAAGTGACAACATATGAGACTCACTATATGAAAAACATGGTGCTACTTTGAAGCACAATATATGAGACTCACTATATGAAGGACATGGTGCTACTTTGAAGGACAAGTGTGGAAAAAGAGATAGTAACATTGCCCCTTTTAATTTTTTTATTTTTTTATTTTTTTTCTTCCTTTTTTTCTTTTTGGCCTTTCCTTTTTTTTCTTTTGGCCTTTCTTTTTTTTTCTTTGGGACAATGCTCTAATAATGATGATCATCACACTTTTATTGATTACAACATATGAATTACAACTCAAAACTAGAACAAGATATGACTCTATATGAATGCCTCCGTGATGTCGGGATGGTGCAATGAATCAAGAGTGACATGTATGAAAAATTATGCATGGTGGCTTTGCCGATAATCGATGTCAACTACATGATCATGCAATGGCAATATGACAAAAAGAAATGTATGTCATGATGATGAACGGAACGGTGGAAAGTTGCATGGCAATATATCTCGGAATGGCTACGGAAATGCCATAATAGGTAGGTATGGTGGCTGTTTTGAGGAAGATATAAGGAGGTTTATGTGTGATAGAGCGTATCATATCACGGGGTTTGGATGCACCGGCAAAGTTTGCACCAACTCTCAAGGTGAGAAATGGCAATGCACGGTACCGAAGAGGCTAGCAATGGTGGAAAGGTAAAAGTGCGTATAATCCATGGACTCAACATTAGTCATAATAACTCATATACTTATTGCAAAAATTTAGAAGTCATCAAAAACCAAGCACTACGCGCATGCTCCTAGAGGGATAGATTGGTAGGAAAAGACCATCACTCGTCCCCGACCGCCACTCATAAGGATGCACAATCCAAGTACACTTCATGTTTCAAATTTGTTACACAACTTTAACCATACGTGCATGCTACGGGACTTGCTAACTTCAACACAAGCATTCTTTAAATTCATAATCACCCAACTAGCATGACTTTAATATCACTACCTCCATATCTCAAAACAATTATCAAGTATCAAATTGATCATAGCATCCAATTCACTTCCTATGATAGTTTTTATTATACCCAACTTGGATGCCTACCATTCTAGGACCAATTTTATAACCATAGCAAATACCATGCTGTTCTAAAAGACTCTCAAAATAATATAAGTGAAGCATGAGAGACTAGCAATTTCTATAAAATTAAGCCACCGTCGTGCTCTAAAAGATATAAGTGAAGCACTAGAGCAAAAACTATCTAGCTCAAAAGATATAAGTGAAGCACATAGCATATTCTAATAAATTCTAATCAAGTAGGCTTCTCCCAAAAGGTGTGTACAACAAAGATGATTGTGGAAAACTAAAAAGCAAATACTACTATCATACACGATGCTCCAAGCAAAACACATATCATGTGGCGAATAAAATATAGCTCCAAGTAAAGTTACCAATGAACAAAGACGAAAGAGGGGATGCCTTCCCCGGGCATCCCCAAGCTTAGGCTTTTGGCTACTCTTGAATATATTGGGGTGCCATGGGCATCCCCAAGCTTAGCCTTTTGCCACTCCTTATTCCATAGTCCATCAAATCTTTACCCAAAACTTGAAAACTTCACAACACAAAACTCAATAGGAAATCTCATAAGCTCCGTTAGTGAAAGAAAACAAAACCACCACATAAGGTACTGTAATGAACTCATTCTTTATTTATTTTGGTGTTAAACCTACTTTATTCCAAGTTCTCTATGGTTTATAAACTATTTTACTAGCCATAGATGCATCAAAATAAGCAAACAACACACGAAAGGCAGAATCTGTCAAAAACAGAACAGTCTGTAGCAATCTGTAACTAACGCAAACGCACTGAACTCTACAAATCCTACCAAAATAGGAAGTCCAGGAAAATTTGTCTATTGATCAGCAGGAAAAAGAATCAATGCAAAATCACGTTTCTGTGATTTAACAAAACTAATTTCATGCGCGCAAAGTTTCTGTTTTTTAGCAGAATCAAATCAACTATCATCATAGGTTATCCTATAGGTTCTACTTGGCACAAACACTAATTAAAACATAAAAACACATCTAAACAGAAGGTAGATGCAAAATTTATTCCTAAACAGAAGCAAAAGCAAAAAACACAAATAAAATTTTGTTGCCTCCCAACTAGCGTTATCGTTTAACGCCCCTAGCTAGGCATAAAAGCGAAGATAGATCTAAGTAGTGCCATCTTTGGCACTCAAATCATAAGCAGAGCACTTAAAATCTTTAGGGGTTTCTCCCTTTTTAGCAATGATTAAAACTTTAGGCAAAAATTCAAGAAATTCATTTGTAGCAAAAGGTTCCTTAATGATAGAGAGATAATTGGGATGAACACTTATGGATTTGAGATCCGCGTCTCCTTTACTAGAAGATTCACCCTTATTTTTAGGAACATAAATACATTTGACAGTTTTGGTAGGAGGTTTTGGAGTGTTTTTCATGGAAGAAAACGCCGAACCTAAGTTGGTAATGATATCCTCAAGTTTACCGATTCGTGCAGAATCTAGATCTATTTTTTGATTAACTATAGGTTCTTTCTCTTTAACATTTTTTAAAGTAACTCCAACCCTAGATCCATATTCGGTAATGTGATTATGAATCTTTTTATCCAAATTTTCAATCAACTCAACAGTGGCAATTTTATTTTCAATAATCTCAAACCGTTGCATAACATGTTCTAAAGTTAAAACAGTTCCATTAACCAAAAGAGGTGGTGGGCGAAACAAATCTAACATAGCATTATAAGCATAAAAAATATTGCTACTCAAGAAATCCTCTCCGTTAACGGTATCAAGAACGCATCTATTCCAAGGAGTAATGCCCACATAAAAATTGCGAGGAAGTACGGAAGTAGAAAGCTTCCTAGTAGATTAATTTTGAGCATTGCAAATTCTATGCCAAGCATCTTTTAAATTTTCTCCCTCCCTTTGCTTAAAATTGAGAATTTCATGTTCGGGGGTAATAACAAGGATAGGAGGACTAGCCATAACGACAAGGTAGACGATCTAACACACGAGCAAACGGAAAAAGGAAAACAAAAAAGAGAGGAGAAGATTGGGAAAGAGAGGCGAATAAAGCGGCAAGGGTGAAGTGGGGAGAGGAAAACGAGAGGCAAATGGAAAATAAAGTATATGCGAGGAGATGAGTTCGTGATGGGTACTTGGTATGTCTTGACTTGGCGAAGACCTCCCCGGCAACGGCGCCACAAATCCTTCTTGCTACGTCTTGAGCTTGCGTTGGTTTTCCTTGAAGAGGCAAGGGTGATGCAGCAATAGTAGCGTAAGTATTTCCCTCAGTTTTTGAGAACCAAGGTATCAATCCAGTAGGAGGCTCCTCAAAAGTCCCACGCACCTACACAAACAAACAAAGAACTCGCAACCAACGCAATAAAAGGGTTGTCAATCCCTTCACGGCCACTTGCGAAAGTGAGATCTGATAGAGATAGTATGATAAGATAAATATATTTTTGTTATTTTATAATATAGATGCAAAAACTAAAGACGCAAATAAATCTAGCAGTTTTGGTAGGAGGTTTTGGAGTGTTTTTCATGGAAGAAAACGCCGAACCTAAGTTGGTAATGATATCCTCAAGTTTACCGATTCGTGCAGAATCTTGATCTAATTTTTCATTAACTATAGGTTCTTTCTCTTTAAGATTTTTCAAAGTAACTCCAACCCTAGATCCATATTGGGTAATGTGATTATGAATCTTTTTATCCAAATTTTCAATCAACTCAACAGTGGAAATTTTATTTCAATAATCTCAAGCCGTTGCATAACATGTTCTAAAGTTAAAACAGTTCCATTAACCAAAAGAGGTGGTGGGCAAAACAAATCTAACCTTGCATTATAAGCATCAAACGTATGGGTACTCAAGAAATCCCCTCGAGTAACGTTATCAAGAACGCATCTATTCCAAGGAGTAATGCCCACATAAAAATTTGAAGAAGCACGAAGTAGAAAGCTTCCTAGTAGATGTATTTTGAGCATTGCAAATTCTATGCCAAGCATCTTTTAAATTTTCTCCTCCTTTGCTTAAAATTGAGAATTTCATGTTCGGGGTAATAACAAGGATAGGAGGACTAGCCATAACGACAAGGTAGACAATCCAACACACGAGCAAATGGAAAAAGGCAAGCGAAAAAAGAGGAGAAGATTGGGAAAGAGAGGCGAATAAAGCGGCTAGGGTGAAGTGGGGAGAGGAAGCGAGAGACAAATGGCAAATAAAGTAAATACGAGGGAGATGAATTTGTGATGGGTACTTGGTATGTCTTGTCTTGAGCTAAGACCTCCCCAACAACGGCGCCAGAAATCCTTCTTGCTACGTCTTGAGCTTGCGTTGGTTTTCCTTGAAGAGGAAAGGGTGATGCAGCAATAGTAGCATAAGTATTTCCCTCAGTTTTTGAGAACCAAGGTATCAATCAAGTAGGAGGCTCCTCAAAACTCCCACGCACCTACACAAATAAACAAAGAAATCGCGACCAACGCAATAAAGGGGTTGTCTATCCCTTTACAGCCACTTGCGAAACTGAGATCTGATAGAGATAGTATGATAAGATAAATATATGTTTGGTATTTTATAATATAGATGCAAAAAGTAAAGATGCAAATAAAAGTAGATTGGAAGCTTATATGATAAAAGATAGACCCGGGGGCCATACGTTTCACTAGTGGCTTCTCTCAAGATAGCATAAGTATTACGGTGGGTGAACAAATTACTGTCGAGCAATTGATAGAAAAGCGAATAATTATGAGATTATCTAGGCATGATCATGTATATAGGCATCACGTCCGTGACAAGTAGACCGACTCCTGCCTGCATCTACTACTATTACTCCACACATCGACCACTATCCAGCATGCATCTAGAGTATTAAGTTCATAAGAACAGAGTAACGCATTAAGAAAGATGACATGATGTAGAGGGATAAACTCAAGCAATATGATATAAACCCCATCTATTTATCCTCGATGGCAACAATACAATACGTGCCTTGCTACCCCTGCTGTCACTGGGAAAGGACACCGCAAGATTGAACCCAAAGCCAAGCACTTCTCCCATGGCAAGGAAGATCAATCTAGTAGGCCAAACCAAACTGATAATTGAAGAGACTTGCAAAGATAACTCAATCATACATAAAAGAATATAGAGGAGATTCAAACATTTCTCATAGATAAACTTGATCATAAACCCACAATTCATCGGATCTCGACAAACACACCGCAAAAAGAGTTACATCAAATAGATCTCCATAAGAGAGGGGGATAACATGGTATTGAGATCCAAAAAGGGAGAAGAAGCCATCTAGCTAATAACTATGGACCCGAAGGTCTGTGGTAAACTACTCACAACTCATCGGAGGGGCTATTGTGTTGATGTAGAAGCCCTCCGTGGTCGATTCCCCCTCCGACGGAGCGCCGATGAAGGCTCCAAGATGGGATCTCGCGGATACAGAAGGTTACGGCGGTGGAAATTGTTTTTCGTTGGCTCCCTCGATATTTTTGGGGTACGTGGGTATATATAGGAGGAAGAAGTACGTCGGTGGCCGCCTGAGGGGCCAAGGAGACAGGGGCGCGCCCAGAGGGGGTGGTGCACCCTCCTATCTCCTGGCCGCCTCGATTTCTTCTTGACTTGCACTCCAAGTCCTCTGGATCACGTTAGTTTCAAAAATGACGCTCCCGAAGGTTTCATTTCGTTTGGACTCCATTTGATATTCCTTTTCTTCGAAATACTGAAATAGGCAAAAAAAACAGCAATACGGGTTGGGCCTCCGGTTAGTAGGTTAGTCCCAAAAATGATATAAATGTGTAAAATAAAGCCCATAAACATCCAAAAGGGGTAATATAATAGCATGGAACAATCAAAAATTATAGATACATTGGAGACGTATCAAGCATCCCCAAGCTTAATTCCTGCTTGTCCTCAAGTAGGTAAATGAGAAAAACAGAATTTTTGATGTGGAATGCTACCTAGCATATTTCTCAATGTAATTTTCTTTATTGTGGCATGAATTTTCAGATCCAATGATTCAAAATAAATGTTCATATTGATAAGAGAAATAGTAATACTTCAAGCATACTAATCAAAGCAATCATGTCTTCTCAAAATAACATGTCTAAAGAAAGTTCATCCCTACAAAATCATATACTTAGGCTATGCTTCATTTTCGTCACACAAAAATGTTCCCAAATTCTACACCCCCGATGACAAGCCAAGCAATTGTTTCGTACTTAAATAATCTCAAACCTTTTCAACCTTCATGCAATACCTGAGCATGAGCCATGGATATAGCACTATGGGTGGAATAGAATATGATGATGGGGATTGTGTGGAGAAGACAAAAAAGGAGAAAGTCTCACATTGACGAGGATAATCAACGAGCTATGGAGATGCCCATCAATTGATGTCAACATGAGGAGTAGGGATTGCCATGCCATGGATGCACTAGAGCTATAAATCAATGCTCAACAAAAGAAAACTAGTGGGTGTGCATCTCACGAAGACCTAGGGCATTTGAGGAAGCCCATCATAGGAATATACAAGCCAAGTTCTATAATGAAAAATTCCCACTAGTAAATGAAAGTGACAACATATGAGACTCACTATATGAAAAACATGGTGCTACTTTGAAGCACAATATATGAGACTCACTATATGAAGGACATGGTGCTACTTTGAAGGACAAGTGTGGAAAAAGAGATAGTAACATTGCCCCTTTTAATTTTTTTATTTTTTTATTTTTTATTTTTTTTCTTCCTTTTTTTTCTTTTTGGCCTTTCCTTTTTTTTCTTTTGGCCTTTCTTTTTTTTTCTTTGGGACAATGCTCTAATAATTATGATCATCACACTTTTATTGATTACAACATATGAATTACAACTCAAAACTAGAACAAGATATGACTCTATATGAATGCCTCCGGCGGTGTACCGGGATGGTGCAATGAATCAAGAGTGACATGTATGAAAAATTATGCATGGTGGCTTTGCCAGAAATACGATGTCAACTACATGATCATGCAATGGCAATATGACAAAAAGAAATGTATGTCATGATGATGAACGGAACGGTGGAAAGTTGCATGGCAATATATCTCGGAATGGCTACGGAAATGCCATAATAGGTAGGTATGGTGGCTGTTTTGAGGAAGATATAAGGAGGTTTATGTGTGATAGAGCGTATCATATCACGGGGTTTGGATGCACCGGCGAAGTTTGCACCAACTCTCAAGGTGAGAAATGGCAATGCACGGTACCGAAGAGGCTAGCAATGGTGGAAAGGTAAAAGTGCGTATAATCCATGGACTCAACATTAGTCATAATAACTCATATACTTATTGCAAAAATTTAGAAGTCATCAAAAACCAAGCACTACGCGCATGCTCCTAGAGGGATAGATTGGTAGGAAAAGACCATCGCTCGTCCCCGACCGCCACTCATAAGGATGCACAATCCAAGTACACTTCATGTTTCAAATTTGTTACACAACTTTAACCATACGTGCATGCTACGGGACTTGCTAACTTCAACACAAGCATTCTTTAAATTCATAATCACCAACTAGCATGACTTTAATATCACTACCTCCATATCTCAAAACAATTATCAAGTATCAAATTGATCATAGCATCCAATTCACTTCCTATGATTGTTTTTATTATACCCAACTTGGATGCCTACCATTCTAGGACCAATTTTATAACCATAGCAAATACCATGCTGTTCTAAAAGAATCTCAAAATAATAACTAACGCAAACGCACTGAACTCTACAAATCCTACCAAAATAGGAAGTCCAGGAAAATTTGTCTATTGATCAGCAGGAAAAAGAATCAATGCAAAATCACGTTTACGTGATTTAACAAAACTAATTTCATGCGGCATAAAGTTTACATTTTTTAGCAGAATCAAATCAACTATCATCATAGGTTATCCTATAGGTTCTACTTGGCACAAACACTAATTAAAACATAAAAACACATCTAAGCAGAAGGTAGATGCAAAATTTATTCCTAAATGAAGCAAAAGCAAAAACACAAATAAAATTTTGTTGCCTCCCAACTAGCGTTATCGTTTAACGCCCTAGCTAGGCATAAAAGCGAAGATAGATCTAAGTAGTGCCATCTTTGGCACTCAAATCATAATGAGCACTTAAAATCTTTAGGGTTTCTCCTTTTAGCAATGATTAAAACTTTAGGCAAAAATTCAAGAAATTCATTTGTAGCAAAAGGTTCCTTAATGATAGAGAGATAATTGGGATGAACACTTATGGATTTGAGATCCGCGTCTCCTTTACTAGAAGATTCACCCTTATTTTTAGGAACATAAATACATTTGACAGTTTTGGTAGGAGGTTTTGGAGTGTTTTTCATGGAAGAAAACGCCGAACCTAAGTTGGTAATGATATCCTCAAGTTTACCGATTCGTGCAGAATCTAGATCTATTTTTTGATTAACTATAGGTTCTTTCTCTTTAACATTTTTTAAAGTAACTCCAACCCTAGATCCATATTCGGTAATGTGATTATGAATCTTTTTATCCAAATTTTCAATCAACTCAACAGTGGCAATTTTATTTTCAATAATCTCAAACCGTTGCATAACATGTTCTAAAGTTAAAACAGTTCCATTAACCAAAAGAGGTGGTGGGCGAAACAAATCTAACATAGCATTATAAGCATAAAAAATATTGCTACTCAAGAAATCCTCTCCGTTAACGGTATCAAGAACGCATCTATTCCAAGGAGTAATGCCCACATAAAAATTGCGAGGAAGTACGGAAGTAGAAAGCTTCCTAGTAGATTAATTTTGAGCATTGCAAATTCTATGCCAAGCATCTTTTAAATTTTCTCCCTCCCTTTGCTTAAAATTGAGAATTTCATGTTCGGGGGTAATAACAAGGATAGGAGGACTAGCCATAACGACAAGGTAGACGATCTAACACACGAGCAAACGGAAAAAGGAAAACAAAAAAGAGAGGAGAAGATTGGGAAAGAGAGGGCGAATAAAACGGCAAGGGTGAAGTGGGGGAGAGGAAAACGAGAGGCAAATGGAAAATAAAGTATATGCGAGGGAGATGAGTTCGTGATGGGTACTTGGTATGTCTTGACTTGAGCGAAGACCTCCCCGGCAACGGCGCCACAAATCCTTCTTGCTACGTCTTGAGCTTGCGTTGGTTTTCCTTGAAGAGGCAAGGGTGATGCAGCAATAGTAGCGTAAGTATTTCCCTCAGTTTTTGAGAACCAAGGTATCAATCCAGTAGGAGGCTCCTCAAAAGTCCCACGCACCTACACAAACAAACAAAGAACTCGCAACCAACGCAATAAAAGGGTTGTCAATCCCTTCACGGCCACTTGCGAAAGTGAGATCTGATAGAGATAGTATGATAAGATAAATATATTTTTGTTATTTTATAATATAGATGCAAAAAGTAAAGATGCAAATAAAAGTAGATTGAAATCTTATATTATAAAAGATAGACCCGGGGGCCATAGGTTTCACTAGTGGCTTCTCTCAAGATAGCATAAGTATTACGGTGGGTGAACAAATTATTGTCGAGCAATTGATAGAAAAGCGAATAATTATGATATTATCTAAGCATGATCATGTATATAGGCATCACGTCCGTGACAAGTAGACCGGCTCCTGCCTGCATCTACTACTATTACTCCACACATCGACCGCTATCCAGCATGCATCTAGAGTATTAAGTTCATAAGAACAGAGTAACACACTAAGAAAGATGACATGATGTAGAGGGATAAACTCAAGCAATATGATATAAACCCCATCTTTTTATCCTCGAGGGCAACAATACAATACGTGCCTTGCTGCCCCTGCTATCACTGGGAAAGGAAAACGCAAGATTGAACCCAAAGCTAAGCACTTCTCCCATGGCAAGAAAGATCAATCTAGTAGGCCAAACCAAACTGATAATTCAAAGAGACTTGCAAAGATAACTCAACCATACATAAAAGAATTCAGAGGAGATTCAAATATTTCTCATAGATAAACTTGATCATAAACCCACAATTCATCGGATCTCGACAAACACACCGCAAAAAGAGTTACATCAAATAGATCTCCACAAGAGAGGGGGAGAACATGGTATTGAGATCCAAAAAGAGAGAAGAAGCCATCTAGCTAATAACTATGGACCCGAAGGTCTGTGGTAAACTACTCACAACTCATCGGAGGGGCTATGGTGTTGATGTAGAAGCCCTCCGTGGTCGATTCCCCCTCCGGCGGAGCGCCGGCGAAGGCCCCAAGATGGGATCTTGTGGATATAGAAGGTTACGGCGGTGGAAATTGTTTTTCGTTGGCTCCCTCGATGTTTTCGGGGTACGTGGGTATATATAGGAGGAAGAAGTTCGTCGGTGGCCGCCTAAGGGGCCCAGGAGACAGGGGCGTACCCAGAGGGGGTGGGCGCGCCCTCCTATCTCCTGGTCGCCTCAATTGCTTCTTGACTTGCACTCCAAGTCCTCTGGATCACGTTCGTTCCAAAATCACGCTCCAGAAGTTTTCATTCTGTTTGGACTCTGTTTGATATTCCTTTTCTTCGAAATAATGAAATAGGCAAAAAAAACAGCAATATGGGCCTCCGGTTAGTAGGTTAGTCCCGAAAATGATATAAATGTGTAAAATAAAGCCCATAAACATCCAAAGGGGTAATATAATAGCATGGAACAATCAAAAATTATAGATACGTTGGAGATGTATCAAGGCGCCCCATGCACGGGCGTAGATCCTGACGCGACACCTCCAGAGATGCCAACCTCCTGAGGCCTTGAGCTGGGTGATGTCTTCTTCTTCTTGGGATTTGCCTCAGGAGGGTTCTCGCTCTTGCGGTTTGTGTCCTCAATTGATGCGGCTTGGAAGGCGCGCTCGAGGGAGCACACCTCATCCTTCTCTTCGCAGGGGACTGTGATGATTCCGCCGCTTCCCGGCATCTGACATTGTAACCATGGTGGGTCACCGCCATGAACTTGGCCAGAGCTGGATACCTGTGGATGGCATTGTATGGCAGGCGAATCTGGGCCATGTTGAAGTCGATGAGCTCGGTACGGTAGTTGTTGCGTTGTCCGAAAGTGACAGGGAGGCGGACCTGCCCTATCGGGGTAGTGGAGCCGTCAGTGACTCCTGGGAAAGGCTTGGTTGGCTGAAGTTGATCATATGGCACTTGAAGGTTGTTGAATGATAACCCACAAGTATAGGGGATATATCGTAGTCCTTTCGATAAGTAAGAGGGTCGAACCCAACGAGGAGCAGAAGGAAATGACAAGCGGTTTTCAGTAAGGTATTCTCTGCAAGCACTGAAGTTGTAGGTAACAAATAGTTTTGTGATAAGATAATTTGTAACGGGTAACAAGCAATGAAAGTAAATAAGGTGCAGCAAGGTGGCCCAATCCTTTTTGTAGCAAAGGACAATCCTAGACAATTTCTTATAATGAGAAAAGCGCTCCCGAGGACACATGGGAATTATCGTCAAGCTAGTTTTCATCACGCTCATATGATTTGCGTTCGGTACTTTGATAATTTGATATGTGGGTGGACCGGTGCTTGGGTACTGACCTTTCTTGGACAAGCATCCCACCTATGATTAACCCCTATTGCAAGCATCCGCAACTACAAAAGAAGTATTAAGGTAAACCTAACCATAACATGAAACTAGTGGATCCAAATAAGTCCCTTACAAAGCAATGCATAAACTAGGGTTTAAGCTTCTGTCACTCTAGCAACCCATCATCTACTTATTACTTCCCAATGCCTTCCTCTAGGCCCAAATAATGGTGAAGTGTCATGTAGTCGACGTTCACATAACACCACTAGAGGAGAGACAACATACATCTCATCAAAATATCGAACGAATACCAAATTCACATGACTACTAATAGTAAGACTTCACCCATGTCCTCACGAACAAACGTAACTACTCACAAAGCATATTCATGTTCATGATCAGAGGAGTATTAATATGCATTAAGGATCTGAACATATGATCTTCCACCAAGTAAACCAATTAGCATCAACTACAAGGAGTAATCAACACTACTAGCAACCCACAGGTACCAATTTGTGGTTTTGATACAAGATTGGATATAAGAAATGAACTAGGGTTTTGAGAGGAGATGGTGCTGGTGAAGATGTTGATGGAGATTAACCCCCTCCCGATGAGAGGATCGTTGGTGATGATTTTCCCCTCCCGGAGGGAAGTTTCCCCAGCAGAACAGCTCCGCCGGAGCCCTAGATTGGTTTTGCCTCGTGGCAGCGGAGTTTCGTCCCGTAAGCTTGCTTATGATTTTTTCCAGGGTAAGAGGCTTCATATAGTAGAAGATGGGCACCGGAGGGCCAACAGGGGGCCCACGAGACAGTGGGTGCGCCCAGTAGGGGGCTCCCCCCACCCTCGTGGCCAGGGTGTGGGCCCCCTCTAGTACTTTCTTTGCTCAATAATTCTTATTAATTCCAAAAATGACTTTCGTGGAGTTTGAGGACTTTTGGAGCTGTGCAGAATAGGTTTCCAATATTTGCTCCTTTTCCAGCCAGAAGTCCAGCTCCCGATATTCTCCCTCTTCTTGATAAACCTTGTAAAATAAGAGAGAATAGCCATAAGTATTGTGACATAACGTGTAATAACAGCCCATAATGCAATAAATATCAATGAAGCATGATGCAGAATGGACGTATCAACTCCCCCAAGCTTAGACCTCGCTTGTCCTCAAGCGGAAGCCGATATCGAAAAATATGTCCACATGTTTATATATAGAGGTGTCGATAAAAATAAAATACAGACATGAGGGCATGATGATCATTCTTATAACAGCAACATATATAGATTTTGTCATATGATTTCTTATGCTCAAGTAACAATCTACTCACAATGTCAAGTATGGTTCAGAAACTTCATTGTGAACTAACAAACAATAATCTCAGTCATTGAAGCAATTGCAATTTATCACAACATCGGAAAGAGTCAAGAATAGAGCTTTTTAGCAAGTCCACATAATCAACTATCATATTATCTTTTACAATTGCTAACACTCACACAATACTTATGGTTATGGAGTTTTAATCGGACACTGAGAAAGATTGGGGCTTATAATTTCTCCTCCCAACGTATTCACCTTTGGGTGATGTCAACAACAATAGTTCATGCCAACTTACATCCAATTGGATATATATATCAGGATCTTTCCAACACGAGGTGCTTGCCAAAGGATAAAATTGAAAAAGGAAAAGGTGAAGATCACCTTGACTCTTGCATAAAGTAAAAAACATAAAGTAAAAGACATAAAGTAAAAGATAGGCCCTTCGCAGAGGGAAGCAGAGGTTGTCATGTGATTTTAGGGTTGGATGCACAAAATCTTAATGCAAAAGAACATCACTTTATGTTGCCACTTGTGATATGAACCTTTATTATGCAGTCCATCGCTTTTATTACTTCCATATCACACGATCGTATAAAGCTTATTTTCTCCGCACTAATAAGTCATACATATTTAGAGAGCAACTTTTATTGCTTGCAACATGACAACTTACTTGAAGGATCTTACTCAATCCATAGGTAGTATGGTGGACTCTCATGGCAAAACTGGGTTTAAGGATATTTGGAAGCACAAGTAGTATCTCTACTTGGTGCAAGGGATATGGCTAGCATGAGGGGGAAAGGCAGACTCAACATGTTTGAATGATCCATGACAATATACTTTAACTGAGATGTGAGAAAACATAAACCATTACGTTGTCTTCCTTGTCCAACATCAACTCTATAGCATGTCATACTTTAATGAGTGCTCACAATTATAGAAGATGTCCAAGATAGTATATTTATATGTGAAAACCTCTCTTTATTTATTACTTCCTATTAATTGCAACGATGACAAAAACTTGTCAACTCTCAACAACTTTTAAGCCTCATACTCTTTATATGTGAAGTCATTACTATCCATAAGATCAATATGAACTCTTTTATTCATTTTATTCTTTCTATTTTCTCACGATCATAGAAAGATAGCAAAGCCCTTGAATCAACACTAATCTTTATTATATAGCTCACAGACTCGATTACATAAAGGATCACAAAGCAAAACTCAAAACTAATTCATACCAAAACTTCAATCTACTACATCAAGATATTACTAAAAGGATCGAACTAAGTAAAACGGTAAAGATAGGAGTGTGATGGTGATACGATACCGGGGCACCTCCCCCAAGCTTGGCAGTTGCCAAGGGGAGTGCCCATACCCATGTGATTATGTCCTCGGAGGTGATGAAGATGGTGATGATGATGGTGGATAATCCCACATCGAGCGTAAAAGCTCCTCCAACATGCAGATAATGCCCTTGAGTCCAACGATATGATCCTCCAACAAAATATTTTCCTGTGTGAGATACTTGTTTTGTATGCGAGCTAACTCAATCATCTTGAAAGCTTCAATCTCAGTTGGAGTAAAGAGGTTAGGTAGAGGTTGAGGGATGTTTTCTTCTTCTGCCACCGGAGCTTGATCCTCCATGGCCTTCTTGATCCCTTCATCCTTGTTGATCTCTTCCGGTTCTTCTCTTTTCAACTCTATATTCAATAGCCAAGCATCCTTGTCTTCATTGTTGGAGGAGGGTGACATCATGAAAGTGCAACTATCCCTAGGTGGTTTTGGTAATTCATAACAACATATAGCTCACTGAGCTAATGCTATTCCAAGACTATTATTTCAGCAAAGCTCAATGAATGGCATGGCATGGATGATGAAAGTGGATCCCTCAAAATACTAAGGACAAAGGATTGGCTCAAGCTCAAAAGCTCAAGACTCTTCATTTTATATTTTAGTGATCCAAGATCACATTGAGTCTATAGGAAAAGCCAATACTATCAAGGAGGGATGAGGTGTTGCTTAATGAGCCTCTTGCTTCTTGTGCTTTGTGATATGCTCCAAAACCCTCAACTACTTTCCCACATCCACAAATGACCTAAACCTAAAGCCAAAATCGGTCACACCGATTCTTCCTATCCGGCGCCACCGATTCCAAAAGTCATAGCCACTGCCACAAACCCTAAGCAAATCGGTCTTACCGATAGGGATCTCGGTCTCACAGAGATGGCGTTGTAATCTCTCTGTTTCCCTTCGTAACGTTTCGGTCTAACCGAAGTGAGCGATCGGTCCCACCGAGATTGCAATGTAAACTCTATGTTTCCTTTTTGTAACATTTCGGTCTCACCGAAAAGAGCAAATCGGTCCCACAGAGTTTACCTGACCAACTCTCTGGAAAGCTTATTACCAAATCGGTCTCACCGAGTTTCTGTAATCGGTCTTACCGAGATTACGTTATGCCCTAACCCTAACCAAATCGGTCTCACCGAGATGCATGTCAGTCCCACCAAAAATCACTAACGGTCACTAGGTTTACTAAATCGGTCCGACCGAGTCTGTTGAATCGGTCCCACCGAGTTTGGGAAATTGTGTGTAACAGTTAGATTTTGTGTGGAGGCTATATATACCCCTCCACCTCTTCTTCATTCGTGGAGAGAGCCATCAGAATGAACCTACACTTCCAGCTTACCATTTCTGAGAGAGAACCACCTACTCATGTGTTGAGGCCAAGATATTCCATTCCTACCATATGAATCTTGATCTCTAGCCTTCCCCAAGTTGCTTTCCACTCAAATCTTCTTTCCACCAGATCCAAAACCTATGAGAGAGAGTTGAGTGTTGGGGAGACTATCATTTGAAGGACAAGAGCAAGTAGTTCATCATCAACGCATCATTTGTTACTTCTTGGAGAGTGGTGTCTCCTAGATTGGCTAGGTGTCACTTGGGAGCCTCCGACAAGATTGTGGAGTTGAACCAAGGAGTTTGTAAGGGCAAGTAGATCGCCTACTTCGTGAAGATCTACCGCTAGTGAGGCAAGTCCTTCGTGGGCGACGGCCATGGTGGGATAGACAAGGTTGCTTCTTCGTGGACCCTTCGTGGGTGGAGCCCTCCGTGGACTCACGCAGCCGTTACCCATCATGGGTTGAAGTCTCCATCAATGTGGATGTACGATAGCACCACCTATCGTAACCACACCAAAAACATCCGTGTCTCCAATTGCGTTTGAATCCTCCAAACCCTTCCCTTTACTTTCTTGCAAGTTGCATGCTTTAATTTCCGCTGACTATATACTCTTTGCATGCTTGCTTGAATAGTGTGATGATTGCTTGACTTGTCCTAAAGTAGCTAAAATCTGCCAAACTCTAAAATTGGGAAAAGGTTAAGTTTTTATTGGTCAAGTAGTCTAATCACCCCCCCCTTCTAGACATACTTCAAGGTCCTACAAGTGGTATCAGAGCTTTGGTCTCCATTTGCTTTGATTTCCATATCTTTTGGTGGTCATAGCCTTGGTTTCACAACCTAGGAGAGTATGGCGTCTAGCGAGGGAATTATCACTGTAGAGGTCCTTACTTTGATGGTACTAATTGTGCTAGTTGGAAGCATAAGATGAAAATGCATATTCTCGGACATAACCCTGACGTTTGGGCAATTATTTGTATTGGCTTGCAAGGTGAATTCTTTGATGGGAGAGAACCGAACCGTGAAGCTAATGCGGAAGAACTGAGGATGCTGCAATACATTATGAACGCTCAAGCTTGTGATATCATCTTCAACGGATTGTGCCCCGAAGAATTCAACAAAATCAGCCGTCTTGAGAATGCAAAGGAAATTTGGGATACTTTGATTGATATGCATGAAGGTACCGAATCTGTCAAGGAATCCAAGTTGGATGTGCTCCAAAGTCAGCTTGACAAGTTCAAAATGAAGGATGGTGAAGGTGTCGCTGAAATGTACTCTAGGCTTGCTCTTATGACAAATGAGATTGCCGGCTTAGGGAGTGAAGAGATGACTGACAAATTCATCATCAAGAAAATCCTAAGAGCATTGGATGGAAAGTATGATACCGTGTGCACATTGATTCAAATGATGCAAAACTACAAAGATCTCAAGCCAACGGAAGTCATTGGAAGAATTGTTGCTCATGAGATGTCACTCAAGGATAAGGAGGAACTTCACAACAAGTCAAGTGGTGCTTACAAAGCCTCAAGTGAAGCCCCCACATCATCAAGTGAGAAACAAACCTTCAATGAAGAATTGAGCTTAATGGTGAAGAACTTCAACAAATTCTACAAGAGTAGAAGCGAAGAAAGAAACTCCAAGTCAAGGTCTTACAATGACAAGAGATCTTCTAGTCGAGAGCGCAATTGCTACAATTGTGGGAGACCCGAACACTATTCCAATGAGTGTACGGCACCCTACAAAAGAAGAGAAGATTCTCCAAGAAGAAGGAGCAAAAGAGAAGAATCACCACCAAGAGAGAGGAGGAGTAGAGATGATCGTTATGAACGAAGACCCTCACGGAGAAGCAAAGATTCGGAAAGGAAGGACAAGTCATCAAGGAGCTACACAAAACGAAGACATCAAGCTCATGTTGGTGAATGGGTATCCGGCTCCGACTCCGACAATCACTCCGAGAGAAGCTATCACTCCGACTCCGAATATACTCAAGATGAAGGTGTTGCCAGTCTAGCACTTGTGTCAACCAACTCCTACGTCATATTTGATTCACCAAATGAAGGTGTTGGGAGATGCTTCATGGCCAAAGGTCCAAAGGTAACACACCCTGAGTATGTTGATTTCAATAGTGATGAAGATGACTTGCTTGTGGATGATGATTTACTTGTTGACAACTCTAGTGATGAATACTATGATGAAACGTCAATTAATCATGCTAATCAAGATAAAAAGAATGACAATGATAAGGAGAAGATTGAGCTTCTAACTAAAGAACTAAACACTCTTAAGTTGGCTCATGAAACTATCTTCGAAGATCATCGAGAACTTTTAAGGGCTCATGAGAAGTTACGCTTTGAAAAGCTCAATCTTGAGCAAGAGCATGAGTTCTTAAAAGCAATCAATGATGATCTCCGTAAGAAAAGTTCTTCTTACATTGCCAAGCATTTACTCTTATCTACTTACATGCCTCAAGTCAAGTCTAGTAACAAGTACAAGAAAGATACTTCCTCTAGTAGTAACAATAATAATGTCAAATCCAATATTGTTGCTTCTAGTAGTTCTCTTGATTCCACTAATGATTCTCTTAGCCAAGTTACACTTGAGCAAGAAAATAGCTTATTGAAGGGAATTATAGAGAAAGGTGTTTACAAGAGCCTTGCCGGGAGTAAGCAATTCGAGGAAATTGTATGCAAGCAAGGAAGGCACTGGAAGAATCAAGGTGTTGGTTTTGAATGAAAGTTCAATGCCAATGGAGTTGAGTGGGAAGAAGATCAATACCCCAAGACGAAGTTTGTTCCTCAACAAGAGAAGTATGATCCTACTTCCTTCAAGGGAACGCAAGCACAAGATGATCTTCCACCACAAGACCACAAGAACAAAGGCATGGACAAGCTTCAAGAAGAGATTGATGCATTTGAAGAAGCACCTAAAGCCTCGTTCAAGTGGGTTCCCAAGACTACGTCAAGTTCTACTTCATCAAGTACAACTACAACTCCAAGGATTCCCATCAAGATGATGTGGATCCCGAAGAAGAAGAACTAGAGAGTTCTTGAGGGTGACTCCGCCAACATTCTTCACTCATATCTTTATGGCAAGAACAAGTGCAATCAACTTCCACATCTTGCACTAGTTCAAGGAGTCACAAACCCTCATGTTGGTAAGGCAAGGGACAAGGTAACCTAATGATATCATGGACATCATCTTGTGTGTGCATCACTCTATGTCTATGGATATTCTTGTTTGTTCCTTGTGGGACTAACCCATGTAGGTAAGTTGAAAGTGCAACTCACTCCAAAGGATTGCTCCAAATGATCTACATCAACATTGAGCATCTACATCTTCAACACCTACATGAAGTCATCATCGACAAAACCCAAGGTTAGTTCATCCCTCTAAGGGGGATCTCACATCTAGGGGGAGCTTAACTCTAAGAATTGAGTCAAAGCAACTCTAATGGTGTGAACACATCAATGCATTATGTAAAAGTGGTAACCCCACTTGAGCTTAAACGATGAGTATGACCTATGATCAAATGTTCTCATTTGACTCCTAAGTCAATATAGTCATATATAGATGACATGTTCATCACCAATTGTTTGATAGATGCTAGAATTGGTTATGCATGCTTTGCCACATATTTCATTTGCCATTTTATTGTGTGAGCATGTTGGTGCATATTTTACTCATTCAAGGACATCCACTTGTTGTTTTGATTGTTTGGGTTCTTTTTTCTTTGCCAAGTGGATGGACAAGAATGCCTAAGAACTTTCTTTAGCTATCTATGCTTTTCTCGTCTCAAACTCTATTCATGCTACATCACAAAATTTGATCAAGTCAGAATCGAACCACTCTGTGTGAGGAGCACTCGGAGTCCCCGATTCGTCATAGACTTAAACTTCCAAAACCTCTTTGTGACTCTCGGTCTGACCGATTCCTCCATTTTGGTCCAACCGAGATCATTAAGTTGATCTTAGTTTTCAATCTCGGTGCAACCGATTTGAACTTTTCGGTCACACCGATTTGCTATAACTGTACACTGTTATGCATGTCGGTGCCACTGAGTTGTTCCACTCGGTCACACCGACAGGGTCGGACTATATATAGTCACGGGCAAAATTTTGGAAATTTCTCCGAAACCCTTCGCCCGCGCAATAGCTCGCTCTGCCATCGAGGGTCTCCGAATCGTCTCCTTGTCGGCAGCAGCCTCCAGCAGCTGGTCTCCGCCGCCGTCAACGGATTTCGACCCCGCCGTTGCCGCCGTAGCGAGTCCACCGCCAAGTTAGGGTATGGACTCAATCTTTGTGCTATCCACGTCTGATTCCTAGCACATTGTATTCTCATTGAATCTTGCCACGATTGAAACACTTCTATCCAGCCAAAGTAGTTTGTATATTAGATGGGATTCAAATTTTTAGGGTTAGGTTTCCGCCGAAACCATCTTGGACCCACCGAGTTGAAAAACTCGGTCTCACCGATTTGGCTTATGCCATTGCACTAGTAACTCTCGGTCTGACCGAGAATTACTAATCGGTGCGACCGATTTGAGGATTCTGTGAAAGCCTAGCAATCTCGGTGCCACCAAACTATGACTCGGTCCAACCGAGTTCATCAGTTTAGGTTCCAAAACTGCTTTGGTATCACCGAGTTTGAAAATCGGTTGATCCGAAATGCTTTCTGTGGAAAACTGAAACTGGATTTTTGAATCATTCTTTTGCAAAAATCTCTGCATTTTGTGATGCTCATCCATTCTATCTCATCTATAACTCTTCACAGGGTCAGCAGTCAGCTTTTGCAGCATGTCAGACCAGAGTGACATCCAGAACAGGTCAGAAGAGCAGATGGACTTGAGTGAGGGCACTAGTCCCTCAACTACAGATGAAGGGAGCAGAAGCACTCCTAGCAACCTGCCTAAGGCTGCTACCAGGCAGAGAAGGAAGAGAACATCAGACTTAGAGGATGAGGATTACAAAGCTGAGGAAGATGAGGCTACTTCCAAGAAAGTGGTGCTCAAGAAGGAATATGGCTCTGCACATAGCACAAAGCCTGGACTGAAAAAGAAAGTTCCTGCCAAGAGGACACCAATGCCAAAAGCCAGAAAGTCCACTCAAGTGCCAACACAGACAGAACCCAAAGAGGCACCTGAACAGAAAGTCACTTCTTCTAAGCCCAAGAAAGTTCCCACTAGAGAGACTATGAAATTCACAATTGAATCAGAGGATGAAGGTGCTCAGGACAAGAAGAAGAAGAGAGCAAGAACCACAACTGCCAAGGTTCTTGGAAAGCCCTCAATGAGAAGAGATTCTGAAGAAGAGGAAGAGGTTGCTGCACCAGCACCTAAGGCACCCAAGCTTATGGGTGATGTAATCAGACCCGGGGCTGCAACATCTAAGCCCAAGGAAGCACCCAAAGATGCCTCCAAGGCCAAGCAAGTACCAAAGAGGAATACTAGGAGTATTCCAGCTGCTGAGAAGAACAAGGCCCCAGTGCCCAATGTTGCTGAAGAAGAAGATGAAGAAGGTCAAGTCCTAAGGAAGCTCAAGCCCAAGATACCAGACCACAATGATGCCCATCCTGTGGCTGAGGACATGAGAATTAGGAAGGATTTAGGGCTGAGGCTGTGGAGGATGGAAGATCCATATGCATCAAGGAGAAGAACTGCTGTTGACTACAAGTTCCATACAAAGGAACAACAGGACTTCTATGAGACAATTCTGTTGGATAAGAAGCCCATAGTTTGTGACATGAGGTGGGTCGACTGGACCTACATCAAGGACAGTGAAGAGCACTATCCTGGAGTGCAAGAAAGCTTTATTGCTTGTGGAGTTGCTGATTTTGTTGGACAAAAGTTCACTCACTGGAATGATGAACTTATCATGCAATTCTACTCCACAGCACACTTTTATCCAGATGGAAGAATTGTTTGGATGTCTGAAGGTACAAGGTACCAGTCAACTGTTGAAGAATGGGCAAGTCTGATAAATGCCCCAAAGGAAAATGAGGATGACCTGGATATCTATGCAAAGAAGAAGATGGATCACAATTCCATGGCTCACATGTACAAGGAGATCCCAGACAAGGCAGTTGAGACTCACAAGTTTGGATCAGTTCACTTTCTGCTGTCAGGGTTGCCAACCATCAATTGGATTCTGAGGCATACTCTGTTGCCCAAGTCTAGTGACCATAACATGATCAAAGGGCATGCCATCAACATGTTGCATGTGTTTGATGTGCCACAGAAATTCAAAGTCATGAGCCTGATGATTGAAACTATTAAGAGGACTGCAGCAAATCAGAAGAGGAGCTGTGGATATGCCCCTCAGATTCAGGATTTATCAACTCAAAGATGGGCACAGGGAAATATCAGTTGGATAAGGAACATTTTCCACTTTATCCAGACTTTGAGGACAATGAGGTTGTCATGAATGAAAATGATCCAACATCAGTTCAAGCTCGGGAGAAGAAGGAGAAGGCAAAGAAGGAGAAGGCTGCCAGGATGCCAACTCAAGAGGAGGCATCTGAATATTTCTTGAAGACTAAACAGCAGCTTGGTTACTTGATAGCATCTACACTGAGGATTGAGAAGGGACTGGCCACCCTCACTCAGAATCAGGAGAGCCTTGAGAGAATCATGGAACTCAAATTCCATGACCTTGATGTCAAAGTAACTGAGATTCAGTCAGTTGTGGAGCAGCTGCAGGATGACATGCAGGAGAGGCAGGGCAAGACTACCACAAATGTGTTTGCCAGAGTGCCCAGAGCCTAGAGGTCAGTTGCAGTGCCAGTGACAGACACTAGAGCAACAACTTCAGCACCAGCTACTGCCCCTTCGGTTCCAGTGCAACCAGCTCCAGCATCCACTCCAGCACCCTCTACTTCAACTAAAGCCTTCGTCCTCGGAGTTATCAGGACAACACCACCAGAAGATCAAGCCTGAGAGTTGATCTAGCACTATGCATTTTCTATGAACTTTTTGGTAACTTGTTGCCAAAGGGGGAGAAAAATGTATATATCATAGGCTTCGAGAGAGAGGGTGTTGCTTTTGTTCTCTCTTGCTTTATTTGGTGGTTTAAAACTTTGTTTGCTTTGATTGGTTGAGATACTATGCCTGTGAGACATTGATGATCATGTGTTTGATCATAAGCTACACTTATGCATGTTTGATGATATTATCCTATCTATCTTATGTGATCATTCACTTTGCTTGGTGATGAGTGCATGTATTCAATGTTTATTATTGTGAGCGCTCCACCAAGATGTATGTGACATGGAAGAGTAACCCATGAGCCTAATTAATTATGCATTTGCAGTCCAAAGCAAATCTTAAACTATGCACAAATTTAGGGGGAGCTCTTGCTTATCACATACTTCTCAAAGAGACGATGTTATTCAATCTTATTATCATTTATCGAAGCTCTGATCTATATGTTGTCATCAATTACCAAAAAGGGGGAGATTGAAAGTGCAACTATCCCTAGGTGGTTTTGGTAATTCATAACAACATATATCTCATTGAGCTAATGCTATTCCAAGACTATTATTTCAGGAAAGCTCAATGAATGGCATGGCATGGATGATGAAAGTGGATCCCTCAAAATACTAATGACAAAGGAGTGTCTCAAGCTCAAAAGCTCAAGACTCTTCATTTTATATTTTAGTGATCCAAGATCACATTGAGTCTATAGGAAAAGCCAATACTATCAAGGAGGGATGAGGTGTTGCTTAATGAGCCTCTTGCTTCATGTGCTTTGTGATATGCTCCAAAACCCTCAACTACATTCCCACATCCACAAATGACCTAAACCTAAAGCCAAAATCGGTCACACCGATTCTTCCTATCCGACGCCACCGATTCCAAAAGTCATAGCCACTGCCACAAACACTAAGCAAATCGGTCTTACCGATAGGGATCTCGGTCTCACCGAGATGGGGTTGTAATATCTCTGTTTCCCGTCGTAACGTTTCGGTCTAACCGAAGTGAGCGATCGGTCCCACTGAGATAGCAACGTAAACTCTCTGTTTCCTTTTTGTAACATTTCGGTCTCACCGAAAAGAGCAAATCGGTCCCACCGAGTTTACCTGACCAACTCTCTGGAAAGCTTATTACCAAATCGGTCTCACCGAGTTTGTGTAATCGGTCTTACCGAGATTACATTATGCCCTAACCCTAACCGAATCGGTCTCACCGAGATGCATGTCAGTCCCACCGAAAATCAATAACGGTCACTAGGTTTACTAAATTGGTCCGACCGAGTCTGTTGAATCGGTCCCACCAAGTTTGGTAAATTGTGTGTAACGGTTAGATTTTGTGTGGAGGCTATATATACCCCTCCACCTCCTCTTCATTCATGGAGAGAGCCATCAGAATGAACCTACACTTCCAACTTACCATTTCTGAGAGAGAACCACCTACTCATGTGTTGCGGCCAAGATATTCCATTCCTTCCATATGAATCTTGATCTCTAGCCTTCCCCAAGTTGCTTTCCACTCAAATCTTCTTTCCACCAGATCCAAAACCTATGAGAGAGAGTTGAGTGTTGGGGAGACTATCATTTGAAGCACAAGAGCAAGGAGTTCATCATCAATCCACCATTTGTTACTTCTTGGAGAGTGGTGTCTCCTAGATTGGCTAGGTGTCACTTGGGAGCCTCCAACAAGATTGTGGAGTTGAACCAAGGAGTTTGTAAGGGCAAGGAGATCGCCTACTTCGTGAAGATCTACTGCTAGTGAGGCAAGTCCTTCGTGGGTGATGGCCATGGTGGGATAGACAAGGTTGCTTCTTCGTGGACCCTTCATGGGTGGAGCCCTCCGTGGACTCGCGCAGCCGTTACCCTTCGTGCGTTGAAGTCTCCATCAACGTGGATGTACGATAGCACCACCTATCGGAACCACGCCAAAAACATCCATGTCTCCAATTGCGTTTGAATCCTCCAAACCCTTCCCTTTACTTTCTTGCAAGTTGCATGCTTTAATTTCCGCTGCCTATATACTCTTTGTATGCTTGCTTGAATAGTGTGATGATTGCTTGACTTGTCCTAAAGTAGCTAAAATCTGCCAAACTCTAAAATTGGGAAAAGGTTAAGTTTTTATTGGTCAAGTAGTCTAATCAACCCCCTCTAGACATACTTCAAGGTCCTACACATCATGGTGCTCTAAATCTGTCAGAAAAACAGCTCGAAACGAAAATAGAGGATATTTCCTTGATACGGCGGCCAAAACCTTCGGGAGATTATATAGTGAATTTTTACCTACCAAAAGAAGTAACGTGCAAGAAAACAGAGTCAGGAGAGCACACGAGGTGCCCATGAGGCAGAGGGAGCGCCCAGCAAGGGTGGGCGCACCCTCTACCCTCGTGGAGGCCTCGTGTCCTTCCCGGATTACTTCTTGCTTTCCAAAATTCTTAAATATTCCAAAACGGAGAAAAATTGCCATTAGAACTGTTTTGGAGTCGGTTTACTTACCGTACCACATACCTATTCCTTTTCATAGTCTGAAACATTCTGGAAAGTGTCCCTTATGTATTCCTCCGGGGTTACGGTTTCAATAATATTAGTTTCAACATTTATAGGATTACCTGAGATATAATGTTTCATTCTTTGACCGTTCACCACCTTCGGATTTGTGCCTGCAAAGTTGTTGATTTTTATGGCACCGGAACGATAGACCTCGTCGATAACGTAAGGACCTTCCCACTTAGAGAGAAGTTTTCCTGCAAAATATCTTAAACGAGAGTTGAATAGCAACACATAATCACCTATGTTAAACTCACGCTTTTGTATTCTTTTATCATGCCATCTTTTAACTTTTTCTTTGAACAACTTGGCATTCTCATAGGCTTGGGTTCTCCGTTCATCGAGTGAGCTAATATCAAATAACCTCTTATCACCGGCAAGTTTGAAATCATAGTTGAGCTCTTTAATAGCCCAATATGCTTTATGTTCCAGTTCGAGAGGTAAGTGACATGCTTTTCCATAAACCATCTTATACGGAGACATACCCATAGGATTTTTATATGCAGTTCTATAGGCCCACAATGCATCATCAAGTTTCTTGGACCAATTCTTTCTAGATCTATTGACAGTCTTTTGCAAAATTAATTTGAGCTCTTTGTTACTCAATTCTACTTGACCACTAGACTGCGGGTGATAAGGAGATGCAATTCTATGATTAACATCATACTTAGCAAGCATTTTACGAAAAGCACCATGAATAAAACGTGAACCACCATCAGTCATGAGATATCTTGGGACTCCAAACCTCGGAAAAATAACTTCTTTAAGCATCTTAATAGAGGTTTTATGATCAGCACTACTAGTTGGAATAGCTTCTACCCACTTAGTAACGTAGTCAACAGCAACTAAAATATGTGTGTATCCATTAGAGGCAGGAAAAGGTCCCATATAATCAAAGCCCCAAACATCAAATGGTTCAATAACAAGAGAATAATTCATAGGCATTTCTTGACGTCTACTAATATTACCAATTCTTTGACATTCATCACAAGACAAGACAAACTTACGGGCATCTTTGAAGAGAGTAGGCCAATAAAAACCGGATTGCAATACCTTATGTGAAGTTCTGTCTCCAGCGTGGTGTCTTCCATATGGTTTGGAGTGACACTTGCGTAGGATCTGTTCCTGTTCATACTCAGGTACACAACATCTAATTACACCATCTACTCCTTCTTTATAAAGGTGTGGGTTATCCCAGAAGTAATTTCTTAAATCATAGAAGAACCTTTTCTTTTGCTTGTATGTGAAACTAGGTGGTATAAATTTAGCAACAATGTAATTATCATAATCATCATACCATGGAGCAGTACGAGAAGCATTAATGACCGCTAATTGTTCATCAGGAAAGCTATCATGAATAGGTAGTGAGTCATCAAGAACATTCTCTAACCTAGACAAGTTGTCTGCAACGGGGTTCTCAGCTCCCTTTCTATCAATAATATGCAAATCAAATTCTTGAAGCAAGAGAACCCATCTAATCAGTCTAGGTTTAGCATCTTTCTTTTCCATAAGATATTTAATAGCAGCATGATCAGTTTGAATAGTAACTTTAGAATCAACAATATAAGGTCTGAACTTATCACATGCAAATACAACCGCTAAGAATTCTTTTTCAGTAGTAGCATAATTTCTCTGGGCAGTATCAAGGGTTTTACTAGCATAATGGATAACATTTAATTTCTTATCAACTCTTTGCCCTAGAACAGCACCTACAGCATAGTCACTAGCATCACACATAATTTCAAAGGGTAAATTCCAATCAGGTGGTTGAACAATAGGTGCAGTGATCAAAGCTTTCTTAAGTATTTCAAATGCTTCTACACAATCATCACCAAAGACAAAATGGATATCTTTTTGCAATAAATTAGTGAGAGGCCTAGAGATTTTGGAAAAGTCCTTAATGAACCTCCTATAAAAACCGGCATGACCAAGGAAACTTCTTATACCTTTAATGTCATTGGGACACGGCATCTTTTCAATAGCATCAACTTTAGATTTATCAACTTCAATACCTCTTTCAAAAATTGTATGCCCCAAGACAATGCCTTCTTTAACCATAAAGTGTCATTTTTCCCAATTCAAGACGAGACTAGTGTCTTTACATCTCTGCAAAACTCGATCAAGGTTGCTCAAGCAATCATCAAAAGAGGATCCATAAACGGAGAAGTCATCCATGAATACCTCACAAATCTTTTCACAAAAGTCAGAGAATATAGCCATCATACATCTTTGAAAGGTAGCAGGTGCTTTACATAAACCAAAAGGCATACGTCTATCAGCAAAAGTACCGAAAGGGCAAGTAAAAGTAGTTTTTGATTGATCCTCCGCTGACACAGGTATTTGAGAGAAACCAGAATAACCATCTAGAAAGCAGAAATGTGTATGTTTGGATAGTATTTATAGCATTTGATCAATAAAAGGTAAAGGGTAATGATATTTCTTAGTAGCTTTATTTAATTTATGGAAATCAATTACCATCCTATAACCTGTAATAATTCTTTGCGGGATCAATTCATCTTTATCATTAGGAACGACAGTAATACCTCCCTTCTTAGGGATGCAATTGACAGGACTTACCCAATCACTATCAGCAACGGGATAAATTATACCTGCCTCAAGGAGCTTTAGTATCTCCTTTCTTACCACTTCTTTCATCTTAGGATTTTACCGTCGTTGAGGATCTCTAACTGGTTAGGAGCCTTCGTCCAATTTAATTTTATGTTGGCATATATCTAATAGTAGCACGGTGCTTCTTCAGAGTTTCAATAATCTTTCCTCTTCTTGATCTGAAAGGTTAGCACTAATAATAACAGGATATATCTTCTTTTCATCAAGATAAGCATAGTTAAGATTATCAGGTAAAGGTTTGAGCTCAAACACCGGATCACCCTTGGGTGGAGGGGGGTCCCCTAGGATTTCAACAGGCAAGTTGTGTTTCAGAATAGGACCTGTTGAAGGAATACTTCATCTATTTCCCTTCTTTCATTCATAAACATATCATTTTCATGGTCTAGCAAATATTATTCTAACGGATCAGTAGGAGGCTCGGCAATAGAAGCAAGACCAATAATTTCATCTTTACTAGGTAATTCTTTGTCACGGGGTTGCCTATGAAACTTAGCAAAATTAAACTCATGAGACATCTCCCCTAAGCCAATTGTAACAACATCCTTTTTGCAATCAATCCTAGCATTAACAGTATTCAAGAAGCGTCTGCCAAATATAAGGGGACAAAAGTCATCTTGTGGGGAACCAAGAACAAGGAAATCAGCAGGATATTTAACTTTCCCACACAAGACTTCAACATCTCTAACAATCCCAACTGGTGAAATAGTATCTCTATTGGCAAGCTTAATAGTAACATCAATACCTTCTATTTCAGCGGGTGCGATATCATGCATAATTTCTTCATATAAGGAATGAGGTATTGCCCTAGTACTAGCACCCATATCACATAAGCCATGATAACAATGATCTCCTATTTTAACAGAAATAACAGGCATGCCTACAATAGGTCTATGTATCTTAGCATCAGGTCTAGAAATATTAGCAGCTTCCTCACAGAAGTAAATAACATGCCCATCTTTATTATCATCCAAGAGATCTTTAACCATAGCAATACTAGGTTCAACTTTAATTTGCTCAGGAGGTGTATATGTTCTAGTATTACTCTTACGAACCACAGTTGAAGCTTTAGCATGATCCTTTATTCTAACAGGGCAAGGTGGTTTCTCAACATAAGTAGTAGGAACAATAGGATCATTATAAGTCATAGTCTTTTCTTCAACTGTAATAGGTGCAACTACTTTTACGTCAGTGGGAGGATTATATTTAAACCACTTCTCCTTAGGGAGATCAACATGAGTAGCAAAAGATTCACAAAAAGAAGCTACTATCTCAGAGTAAGTCCATATTTAGCGCTAAATCCACGAAAAGAATCGGTATCCATAAAAGATTTAACACAATCAAACTTAGGTGTCATACCTGACTCCTTACCATCGTCGGAACCCCAATCTTCAGAGTTGCGTTTAATTATTTCCAGTAAATCCCACTTGAATTCAGTAGTCTTCAACATATAAGAACCAGCACAGGAAGTATCAAGCATGGTGCGATCATTGAGAGAAAGCCGGGCATAAAATTTTTGAATAATCATTTCCCCTTAGAGCTCATGATTGAGCGATGCTTTCTCCTTCGCGAGGCCGGAAATTATATATGTAATTACAATCACGATGAACAAGATGCATAGGATAGAACTTCTGGTGAAATTCCAACTTCAATCGTTTATAGTTCCAAGATCCCGTATCATCACATAGCCTATACCATGTCAATGCGTCTCCCTTCAAAGATAAAGGAAAGACCTTACTCTTAACAACATCATCGGGAATACCTACAAGCTTAAATAATCCACAAACTTCATCCACATAGATAAGGTGTAAATCGGTATGCAATGTTCCATCTCTTGCAAAGGGATTAGCTAGCAGTTTCTCTATCATACCCGAAGGAATCTCAAAGTAAACATTTTCAGTAGGTTTAGTAGGTTGAGGAGCAACTCACTGCTCTACTTGTCGGGGCAAAGATGCCCCGAACAAGCCCCTCAAAGGATTAGTCTCCATAGTAACAAATGACAGAAAATTTCAGCACATTATATAAATGTTTCCTTACCAAGTTCCACTCACCAAAGGCGCTTCACCCCCCGGCAACAGCGCCAGAAAAGAGTCTTGATGACCCACAAGTATAGGGGATCTATCATAGTCCTTTCGATAAGTAAGAGTGTCGAACCCAACGAGGAGTAGAAGGAAATGACAAGCGATTTTCAGTAAGGTATTCTCTGCAAGCACTGAAATTGTAGGTAACAGATAGTTTTGTGATAAGATAATTTGTAACAGGTAACAAGCAATGAAAGTAAATAAGGTGCAGCAAGGTGGCCCAATCTTTTTTGTAGCAAAGGAAAAGCCTGGACAATTTCTTATAATGAGAAAAGCTCTCCCGAGGACACATGGGAATTATCGTCAAGCTAGTTTTCATCACGCTCATATGATTTGCGTTCGGTACTTTGATAATTTGATATGTGGGTGGACCGGTGCTTGGGTACTGCCCTTTCTTGGAAAAGCATCCCACTTATGATTAGCCCCTGTTGCAAGCATCCGCAACTACAAAATAAGTATTAAGGTAAACCTAACCATAGCATGAAACTAGTGGATCCAGATCAGCCCCTTACGAAGCAACACATAAACTAGGGTTTAAGCTTCTGTCACTCTAGCAACCCATCATCTACTTATTACTTCCCAATGCCTTTCTCTAGGCCCAAATAATGGTGAGTTTCATGTAGTCGACATTCACATAACACCACTAGAGGAGAGACAACATACATCTCATCAAAATATCAAATGAATACCAAATTCACATGAATACTAATAGCAAGACTTCACCATGTCCTCAGGAACAAACGTAACTACTCACAAAGCATATTCATGTTCATGATCAGAGGAGTATTAATATGCATTAAGGATCTGAACATATGACCTTCCACCAAATAAACCAATTAGCATCAACTACAAGGAGTAATCAACACTACTAGCAACCCACAACTACCAATTTGTGGTTTTGATACAAGATTGGATACAAGATATGAACTAGGGTTTTGAGAGGAGATGGTGCTGGTGAAGATGTTGACGGAGATTGACCCCCTTCTGATGAGAGGATCGTTAGTGATGACGATGGTGATCATTTCCCCCTCCCGTAGGGAAGTTTTCCCGGCAGAACAGCTCCGCCGGAGCCCTAGATTGGTTCCGCCAAGGTTCCGCCTCGTGGCGGCGGAGTTTTGTCCGGTAAGCTTGCTTATGATTTTTTCCAGGGTAAGAGGCTTCATATAGCAGAAGATGGGCACCAGAGGGCCAACAGGGGGTTCACGAGATAGGAGGGCGCGCCCAGTAGGGGGGCGCCCCACCCTCGTGGCCAGGGTGTGGGCCCCCTCTGGTACTTTCTTTGCTTAATAATTCTTATTGATTCCAAAAATGACTTTCGTGGAGTTTCAGGACTTTTGGAGCTGTGCATAATAGGTTTCCAATATTTGCTCCTTTTCTAGCCAGAATCCCAGCTGCCGGTATTCTCCCTCTTCATGATAAACCTTGTAAAATAAGAGAGAATAGCCATAAGTATATTGTGACATAACGTGTAATAAAAGCATGATGCAAAATGGACGTATCATTGAACGTCTCGACGGACAGGACATTGAGCCCTGCACCGCCATCGATGAGGGTCCTGGTAACTTGCACGTTGCTGATGACTAGGGAACAGAGCATTGGGAGGATGCCAGCCGTAGCCGCACACTTGAGCTGATCCGCTGAGCTGAAAGTGATGGCGCACGTGGACCACCTGAGAGGGCGCGTGGCCTCGAGCTTGGGGGTACTGCATTCACCTCACGAGCAAACTGCTTGAAGATGCACTGGGAAGCTGGGGCCTGGGCTCCGCCCAAGATGCAAGCGATATCACGTGGCTCCTGGAAGCCCCCAGCCGCCTCGTCCTGGTGGTGGTCATCATTCCTTCTTGGTGGTGGTGGCAGAGGAGGAAGGCCTGCGTTGCCCTGCGGGGAATCCTCGCGAGGCTGGTCCTGCCAGCGATCCTCACGAGGGCGGTCACGCCACTCCTGGCGAGGGCCTCGGTCGTCCCAATGTCCTCCACCTCTTCCTCCTCCTCGGCCTTAGCCCCGGTCTTTGCGCTCGGTGCGTCGACCGATGCATCCTTCTCGAACGGCTCTGAGTTCCCCACAATCGTTGGTGTTGTGGGTGTAGAGGTTGTGGTAGGCGCAGAATCGGCTACCCTTGGATGACTCCGGCTGGTCCCTGCCGCGCTTCGTGTCTGGTTCGGCTGCGATTATGGCTGCTCCTTTACGCTTCACGTCCTTGGCCTTGGCCTTCTTCTCTTCTGGGTTAGCAGCTGGAAGGTCGAGAAGGGAGAGGCGCCCCTCCTCAGCTCTCGCGCACTTGGTCGCCAAGTAGAACAGCTCCAGAGATGTGCATAGGTCCTTGTGGATGGCGAGCTCCTCCTTCATCTTGACGTCGCGGATGCCATCGGAGAACGCTGAAATGATGGCCTCCTCAGTCACCTTGGGAATCTTGAGGTGAGCGTTGTTGAAGCGCTGGATGTACTTCTGCAGGGTCTCTCCAGGCTGCTGCTTGATGCGGCGCAGGTCACCCACGGCCAGTGGACGGTCGCGAGTGCCCTGGAAGTTAGCGATGAAATGCCTACGCATCTCGTCCCAGGAGGAGATCGAGCTGAGAGGCAGGTTCAGGAGCCAGGTGCGGGCACCGTCCTTGAGATCCACGGGAAACCAGTTCACCATGACCTTTCCGTGTCCGTTGGCTGCCTCGATGCCCAGCTCATAGAGCTGCAGGAACTCCACGGGGTCGGCGGTGCCGTCATAGCGAGGAGGCAGATCCGGCTTGAACTTGCCTGGCCAAGCGACGCTGCGTAGCTCGGTGGTGAAGGCACGACAACCTGCTGTTGCCAGTGGAGCTTTTTGCAGACGCGGGGCCTGCTCTTGATAGTTCCCGCGCGCTACTGCCACGGGCAGCACAGGTCTTGGCGTGCTGGTGCAGGGATGCATTCTTGCTGTGCTGGAGCGGGGAGCACGCGTGCGTCTTCTTGAGGCCGAGGGATTTCTTGACAGCTCCTTTCTTGTCGCGCGGGCGCTAGACACGGTGGGTCACGTCCAGGGGGCGCACGCCTTGAAGCCAGGGCGCCTTCTTGATGAGGAGGTGGCGGAGGCACGCCTTGAGCAGCATCACCCATGCAGGACGGAGGGCGCGGCAGCGATAGAGATGGCGCAGGAGAGCCCCTGCGGCACTGACGAGCTCAATGATGCGAGTGAGCCACTCCTCAAAGAGGTCGTCGATGGGGCGGTAGTACAAGAGCTTACGTGCCAGGAGCAATGCGGCCTACGCGTCCGTGGGAGCGCGACGAGCGTGAGACGACGAACCACCTGGAGTCCGCGGCGGAGTGGCGGTGCGGCCTTCCCGCCGCACCGAGGGGTATAGCGAAGATGCTTGCTGCTTGTTCCCCGCTGGGCGAGTGGCGGCGTTGGCGGCAGGCGATGGAGAACGATGAGGAGGCCCACCGATGGGAGCCGTCTGGGCGACGCGGGCGGCGAGAGCAGCCCAACGCTCGGCGCTAGCTCGGCGAGCATCTGCCATGGATGCGACGAAGCGATGGGACGCAGATCAACGGAGGAAAGATTTCGGCGCACCCCTACCTGGCGCGCCAAATGTCGGATATCGGGTTCGGGCAAAACCCTCAAGGTTCGAACTCTGGCGTGCGCACGAAGATCTTCTCCATACCGATTCACACCCCAAAACCTCGCCGCGATTCTAAGCTAGCACGATGAACAACACAAGAGACACGAGGTTTATACAGGTTCGGGCTACCGTTGTGGTGTAATACCCTAATCATGTGTGTTGTGTGGTGGATTGCCTCTTGGGTTGATGATGAACAGTACAGAGGAAGAATAGCCTCGCGAGGGTTGTTCTTGTGGTGTTGTGCTTGGAGAGGAACTGATCCGTCTCTGTTGGCTCTAGATGAGAGGTAGGTGAGATGCCTCTCTACTGTGGTGGCTATATCTATATATAGAGGCCCTGGTCCTCTTCCCAAATATGAGCGGGAAGGGAGCCAACAACAGCCATTTTGAAAGGGGACAACTAGTACAAACTATCCTGACTAAAGGTGGTCTTCGACTGCCAAAGGCACTGGCGATGACGCCGTCTTGGGCTCCACGGTGACCTGCGTCCTGCCGCTCTGCTGATCTTGGTCTTGTTGCTCCAATATGGAAACCTTTGCTTCATGCCTCGGTACTCCGCGCCGGTGCTTGCCCCCTTTGCACCAAAGAGGAAATGAGGACACTGCACTGGCTGGCGCCCGCCTGGTCTTGATCGTCATGGCTTGCGTCACGAGCACCTCGCGAGGTACCCTTTGCCTTGATCTCTCCGCCTCCTCGCGAGCCTGCCTGGTGAGGCCGCCCCTGAGGAAGCCTTGCGTCGTCCGCCCCATGAGGCTTGGCCCCTCGCGAGAGTCTTGAACTTGGGTCGATGAAGACGGGCTATACTGGGCCACTGCTTGAGCCACGCCGCAGGCACACAAGTCTGGGGACCCCCGTTCCTAGAACGCCGACAGAGCCCCTTGCCCCCGCCGTCCCGTCGCTCCTGCTGCCCGGCGCCGCCCCAGCCGGCCTGCCGCCGCCGCCCTCCCCGCCTCCGCCCGCCCCCACCCTCCTGCCTCGAACCCGTCGCCCCCGCCCTCGTCGCCCGAGGCCGCCCCGCCCTCCTCCTCCACCACCGCTCGGTCACCACTGCCGCCCCGCCCCCTCCTCCATTGCCGCCCGTCGGCACTGCTGCCCTCTCTCTAGTGAGCTCCACCACCGCCCTCTCTCCTTTTCTTCTTCTTTTTTTTTGTTTTTTAGATTTACTGTTGTTTAGGCTTAGTTTAGTTTAATTTTAGTTAAGTTGATGGAAAAAACAACAATGCTATGTTACTCATCTTTCGATTTCAATGTGCAGTTGTTTCTTCATTGCGAGGGTATGGTGTTCGACGAGCTCCGCCCCTACATTCGTGGGTGAGCACAAATGACATCTCCTCCTCCCCCCTTAATTATTTGCTCTGTCCTGGCCTTCGTGCCGATGACAATAGCTAGGTAACTACAGTCGTGTAACCAGTATGCATCTCCTGTCCGAAAGGGTTGCATCGATAAATATGCATACAGTTGCATATTTATCACCGTAACTCATTCGGATTATCTAGCGATTTCCACAGACAGCCCGAGTATGTGTAGATTGAGTTGGTTCGCCATGCTCTACCCCATTCCGAGACAAAATTTTGTCAGCGCCTCCCTGTTGTTCTCTGGATGCACATTCTCTTGGCTTTTTCCCGAGACATGTATCGGGAGAACAATGGGGAGGTGCTACCGAAATTTTGTCATGGAATGGGTTAGAGCATGGAGAACATACTCAATCTACACATACTCGGGTGGGATTAGGACCTATCTTTACCTATTAGAGTGTAGGTTGCATGGACGTAATAAAATTGACAAACTAGATCAACTGATGAATATACATGCTGAATTATATATATTTCTTGTTTGTTCAGTAGCTAAGCATGATGAGTGATCCTGCGTGGATGTACACCGGTCGCACTAGTCAGAAAGAGATTACCAATGAATGGTTAACAAAAACCAAGGGGTTTGTGAAAGCCGCATTTGCAAATGGCTAGAGGAAAAACTGGTGCCCCTGTGTCCGGTGCAACAACTGGGAAAAGAGGACAGAGGATGAAATGGGCAAACACATGCAGAAGAGTGGTTTTACACCCGGTTATATGGTGTGGACATTTCATGGTGAGCCTGCCCAACATGCCAGAGCTGAGATGGTTCGTCGTCGCACCGATGAGTAATGTACCAGGGTGGAAGACATGGTGCAAAACTTTGATGAAGCTCGGGATTCAGATGAAGAGATGGAGGAATCTGCAAAGGCCTTCAATGAAATGTTGGAGCCTTCAAAATGCCCTCTTCACGAGCACACTGAGCTTTGTCAGCTGGATGCCATCTCACAAATATTGGCTCTGAAGGCTCAATTCAACTTGGGTAGAGAATGCTACGATGCGATGATGATAGTATTTGGACGCTTTCTACCGAAAGGCCATGTATTGCCTGCAAACATGTACCAGTCAGACAAAATCATCTGTGCTCTTAAGATGCCCTATGATAAGATGCATGCCTGTGAGAAAGGATGTGCCTTATTTAGGCTTGATTATGCAGACATGAACTATTGTCCCATTTGCAAGTCTTATAGGTATATTGTGGTAGAGAATGGTATGGGTGAGAAAATGCAAACCAAAATCCCGGTTAATGTTCTTCGTTATATGCCAATCGTACCAAGACTTCAACGTCTTTTCATGGTCTAAGAGACGGCCAGACAGATGACATGGCACAATACGGGCAAAAGAACCGAACTACATGCAGATGGGAATCTGATGATGGTACACACATCGGATGGTGAAGCGTGGAAGCCCTTTGATGCATTATATGCGGAAAAAGCGGCAGATCCAAGGCATCCTCGAGTCGGCATCAGCACGGATGGGTTCTGTGTGTTTGGTCTGACGGCAACCCAATACAGTTGTTGGCCCGTATTTGTCTTTCCACTCAATCTCCCCCCGGACAGATTATGCAAAGAAAGAACATTTTCCTGACGTTGCTAATTCCAGGGCCGAACTATCCGGGGAAGAATATGAATGTGTGCATGCAGCCACTTAAGGACGAATTGCAAGAAGCTTGGGATAATGGGTTCAAGACATACGATGCATTTAACAAACATAATCTCCTAATGCATGTATGGTACATGTACTTGACGCATGACTTGCTGGCGTATGCGCTAGTTGTTGGCTGGTGTGTGCATGGAAGGTTCCCGTGCCCCACATGCAAGGCAGCTCTTGAGTTTCGTTGGCTGCAGGCGGGTCGCAAGTTTTGTTGCCTCGACTGGCATAGACAGTGTCACATCCCTAGTTCTGGTATGCTCAAGGCTAGCTAGTCATGTGTGCATCATGTTTAAATTCCATTTAAATTTGAAATGGGGATTTGTGAAACCCTCATAATCATTTTTGGAAATAACCCAAATAAAAATTGCTCCAAAAAGGTCCAAGAAAATGTTCATGTTGCTCTCTGAAAATATTGGATATAGATAAAAATCAAGCCAATATTTTTAGGAGCTCATAAGTATTTATCTTGGCCATTTGGATTAATCCAATAATTATTTGCTTTGGATATATATATGTTATATATATAATATATGTCCAAAAATTATGCATGTTGTTGAGGAGCTCTGGAATAATACCACTAGCCCCTACAAAAATTGGCATAAGAAAATAAAATGGTTTAGTATTTTTATTTAATCAAACAAATGTCAGAAAAATAGAAAAGAAACAGAAATGGAAAAAACCTACCAGTGCTTACCTGCGGCCCAACTCGTGTACTCGCCCAGCACTGTGCGGCCCAGCAGCAGCCCAGCCCGCCTCCTCCTCTGTCTTCTTCCTCGTGCCTACTAGCCTTTGGCGTGTGCCAAGGCCGCCTGCATGCCACGTCTCCCGCCACCTCCTGTTTCTCCCTCTCGTCGCCTGGAACGCCCGGACGACACCACGCGCCGCCCCGCGCCTCTATCACTCTCTCTCGCTCTCCCTTCTTCCCTGGTTCTCTTTCTCTCGACCCGCCTGAGCGCTGTCCTCACCGCCGCTCGCTGTTTCCGCGCCCACCGCCACGGCCTTGCTCTCTCCGCGTGCTCAGAAGCTCCGCCACGTCACCGGCTACCTCCCTGTCAAGCCACGCGCCTCGGGAGGCCCTGGTGCACCGTCAACACCGTCGTTTTCATCTCCGGCCGCTGGAGATCGTCTTCGCTGCCCCGCCGTCTTCAGCGCGTCCCCGAGCTTGCCGTCAAGCCCGTCGAGTCCGTAGTGAGCTTCTGCTCCGTTTCCCTCTTCCCGTTCCTCTGTTCTCGCGACGTAGCTCCCTTCCCCCACCATGGCCGTAGCACCTCGCCGCCGGCCATGTCGCAGCCACACCTACGGGCACCTGCAACCGAGCATGCCAACGTGGTTAGTACATCTCCAGGAGACGAATGCGACCTACCCCGGCCCCTTCCGTGCACCGTAGCCCCTTCTCCCCTCCCCGCCGAACTCCAGCCGCCGCCCAAGTGGTCGCCACCGTCGATATAGGCAGTCTCCGGTGAATCGGAGGGCACCAGTGGATGCGCGTGAGCACCAGCTCCTCGGAGATGGTCTCCGCGACCCATTTGGTCGCCGGAGACGCAATCCCGAGCCCTCCGCCGCGTTCGGCCTCGCCGGCGGCTAAACGCCGGCGGGTTTGACTGCTTTGACCTCGCCGGCCCGTCAGGTGGGCCCCGTGGGTCAGGTGATTAGCTTAGGGCTAATCACCGTTTAGCTAATCCCCCTGACACTAACATGTGGGCCCTGGCCCAGCTAATTTGTAGTTAGGTTAGTACTAATGTTAATTAACCTGTTAGTTAACTAAGACACTGACGTGTGGACCCCACACGTCAGGTTTGACCCCAGTCAGCGTTGTTGACTTGCTGATGCAAGCATGACGCAGTGCTGACGCGGTTATTTATTTTCTGGATTTAAATTAATTTAGGAAATTCCAGAAAATGCTATAAACTTCAAAAAATCATAGAAATTCAACCATAGCTTAGATTGAAATAATTTATATATGATAAATTATCAGAAAAATGCAATCTATCCATCATCTGTACCAGTTTCATGCATGACAAACCAAGTTATACATACTGTATAAGTGGAAACATATAAATGGCATATATAAGAGCTTACTTTGGAGATGCATTTGAATCTTTGGTTCAAATGGATTTCAACCAAATGAATGCTAGTTGCATTAGCTCAAACAACATCACATATTCATGCCATGTTCATGCATCATATTGTTGCATATGCTTGTGTATTGATTGTCGACACCGTTCCTTCTCGATAGGTCCTGCTCTGGAGAGTGCTCCAGAGTACCTGTCTGTGGAGCAGTGCCCCCCTGTTGGTCTACCAGGCAAGCAAAACCCCCTTGTTCATTCCAATACAATCCTACTCTCTCGTTCCTGCTCTCTATTATTGCATTAGGCCAACAACGATTCAATTCCTACTTTGTGCTGCGGTAGTTGAACCCATTCCTCTGCATGACCTTTGCCACAGTAAATAGTTGAAACACACTAGCATGTGTAGGAGTTGATTGAAGCCATTGTTGTGTTCCTACCATGCCATGCTTTCTATTGCTTAGAGTGTGTCAGGTCTGATTCATTGGGAATGAATTGGAGTATAGTGTTCTATGTTCTGATGTTGAGAGTGAAGTGTGTGAACACGATTTGGTAAAGTTAGCGGTGAGAGGCCATGTAGGAGTACATGGTGGGTTATCTCATTGGAACCGTCCTTAAGCACTGAGCTCTGTGTATGTTGTCCAAGGCTAGCTACTACCACACATTGGGATCCTTAATTGACTCTCTCGACTTATTAGCTGACTAGATCTCTGTCCAGGAGTCGTAACTAGTTTCTGGTGTTTGTAGGTAGTGCTATTTTTCTACCGAGTGGCACCCGGCAGGGAGGACTTGGGACAGACTAGGCACAGTGGCACGGTGTACCAAGCGGCACCCGGATGGTGGGCTTGGGAACCCTGCTCACATCGTTTGGGGCCGTGAGCGAAACCCCGGCCGGATCTCCTTGCGGATGGAACCCGAATAGGCGATAAACCTGGACTAGAGTCTTGTGTGGTTAGTCAGGTCGTGGCCGACACCCTCGCCAGGCTTCCACTTGAAGGTTGCCGAGATACATGACGTGTACATTGCGGTAAGTGGCGAGAGCGTGTGTGAAGTACACCCCTGCAGGGTTAACATGATCTATTCGAATAGCCGCGTCCTCGGTTATGGATACTTGGATACTTACATGGTACATAGACAACTTGAAGTGGATACTCTAAAATGCTCAAGACGAGTGTGAGTGCTATGGATGTCCTTCTCGTAGGGAGACAGGGATGAATCCATAGTGGTGTATTGTGTGGTGATTAGTGGACTCGTGTGCGCCATCTCACCTCACAGAAGTTTCTCGTAGTCATAGAACAGAATAGCCACTGAGTCAAAGCTGGCTTGCTGCAACTAAACACCACATTACCTTCTTGATACAAATGCATGTATGATAGGATCTGATGTAAGTCTTGCTGAGTGCCTTTGTTTTTGCAGCGGAGACTTCGGTCTTACTAGTGTTCTCGTGGACATTGACAAGTAGCTTGTACCTCAGCTACGATCTTGATCGGACGGTGTAGATAGTCAGGCTCTTCAGCCTTTTTCATTTGTAGATGTCTGTACTCAGACATGTAATGCTTCTGCTTGTTGCTTGTATGCTCTGAATGCTGGGTCATGTGACCCCTGTTTCTAATAAATGCTATGATGGCTCTTTGAGCCTTATCTATATGAGTTGTTGATTTATGCTGTGATGCCATGTTGTACAACACATACTTGCATGTTACGCATACGGGTAATGTGTATTGCTATGTGTGGGATCTGACTATCTAGTTGTTTATCCTTAGTAGCCTCTCTTACCGGGAAATGTCTCCTGGTGCTTCCACTGAGCCCTGGTAGCTTGCTACTGCTCCGGAACACTTAGGCTGGCCGGCATGTGTCCTTCTTCGTTCCTGTGTCTGTCCCTTTGGGGAAATGTCACGCGGTGTCTACCGGAATCCTGTTAGCCTGCTACAGCCCGGATTCTCTGGAGTCCTGCTAGCCCAGCTCCTATACCCTGATTCACTCGCTGATGACCGACACGTTTGTCGCTGGGTCATGTATGCCTGTCCCTGTAAGTTCGTGCCACTTTGGGTTCACGACTAGCCATGTCAGCCCGGGTTCTTTGTCATATGGATGCTAGAGACACTATCATATACGTGTGCCAAAAGGCGCAAACAGTCCCGGGCATGGTAAGGTGACACCCGTGGGAATACCGTGCGTGAGGCCGCAAAGTGATATGAGGTGTTACATGCTAGATCGGTGTGGCATAGGATTGGGGTCCTGAAAGGTTTGGTATCAGAGCCTGACTGCCTGTAGGATTACTAAGCCAAATTGGTCAAAGTTGAGTCTATAAATTCTTAGTTATGTAAGGAAATTGATTGTGGGAAGGAATGTAAGGCTCTTTTTACTCCTTATACCTCATGGCCTTCTGATCTGAGTCATCCTACCTTTTCCTACGGGGTTAAGGAACTAGGCCTTCTCTTCCTTCTATCAGGATCATGTGTTACTACTCCGTAGTCCCATAGGATTGGTCGATTAGAGTCATATCCCAGTTTTCGAGTACTTCTGGTGTAGCCTGTTAAGTATGATCTCAGAACCTTGAGTGGTGATGTTGAGTTGTTGTACTATCCCATTTTGGCAGGATGTCTCATTGTGGGCATTTTACTGTTGTTATGCTGCCGGAATTGCCCTAGGAGTTCGAGAGATACTAATTTCTTTGTCCTACATTCTACAGCCTATAGTTGATATTGATTCTGTCCTTGGATTCGTTTCTCAAGATGTCATCAGTTAAGCGAAGTTCTGTTGCTCGTAGCCAGAACCACGGAGAAGGTAGGGATGAGGATCCTCCCGACCCGCCTTCGTTGGCAGAGTTCATGTTAGAGATGGAGAGAAACAAGCGTGAGTCTAACCACTTGTTGGCACGTATCGAGGAGAACACCTCACATCAGTTCAAACAGTATGTGACCATTCATGACTTCATTCGCTTGCACCCACCCACCTTTCATCATTCTATTGAACCACTCGATGCAGATGACTGGCTCTGTAGCATCACTCATAAGCTGCGTTCCGCGAACGTAGCTGAAAATGACAAGGTCACGTATGCCACATATCATCTGGAAGGTCCTGCTAGTCTTTGGTGGCAGAACTATGAGGCTATGTTTCCAGCTGGCTAGATTCCTACCTGGAGAGGTTTCACTGAGGCTTTTCGCGAGCATCACATTCCCTAGGCCCTCATCAATCGCAAGAGAGAAAAGTTCTGTAGTTTCACCCAGAGTAAGATGGCTGTTGATGCTTACAGCAGAGAGTTCGAGAACCTCGCCCGCTATGCCACAGAAGAGGTGTCTACGGACGCCAAGAAGCAGGCTAGGTTTCGGAAGGGTCTCAACCCCAAGTTGCATCGTGATCTCCACCTACATCATTGTGATACATTCCAAGCTCTTGTGAACAAGGCCATTAATGCAGAGAAAGCTCAGCTCACTTACGAGGAGTCTCGTAAGCACACTCGTGATTTGGGATCTTCCTCCAGTTCTGGTTCTCAGAAGCACCGGATTTGGGTTTCGAACTCCGCTCTTCCTTCCGAATAATCACCGAGGCCATCTTATGTGGTGCCTCCCCCAGCTCAGTCATATATTCTACCCAAGCCTATTGGTAGACCGCTTGTCAGTGCGGGTCCATGTCCAACCTCAAGGACTTGCTTCACCTGCGGGAAGCCAGGACACTATGCACGTGACTGCTTCCAGACTAGTTATGCTCCACCCCAGCCCGAGAAGACTGTTGGCTGTCTTAAGCCATCAAGCAAGACGATCAGTGCCAAGCCAGCCCACACTAAACATGGACGTGTGCCTCACGTCTCAGCTAAAGACGCTCATGATGATCCGGATGTCGTTCTTGGTACACTCCTTGTCAATTGTCATCCAGGGTCGATTCTATTCGATACTGGAGCGTCTCACTCCTTCATTTCTGAAAGCTATGCTAGCTTGCACAACATATCATTTTGTGATATGCCCTCTCCATTGGTCATTCAAACTCCTGGATCCAAATGGCAAACTTCTAGTGTAAGCCATGGTAATGAAATCCTTGTTGACAAACTTGTATTCCTTGCATCACTTATAGCCCTCAAGTCTACAGATATTAACATCATCTTGGGTATGGACTGGATGAAAGCTCATTATGCCAAGATTGATTGTTACACCAGGTCTGTTCAGCTTACACACCCATCTGGCAAGATAGTCACTGTCTCCACTAGAGTTTCAAGGCGTCAACTCTATTCTCTTAATGCCAGCCCTCTTCCAGACCTTGAAGATATCCCGGTAGTCCGTGACTTTCCGGATGTCTTTCCAGAGGAACTGCCAGGTGTTCCACCTGACAGAGATGTAGAGTTCGTCATAAATCTTATCCCATGAACCGCTCCAATCTCTAGGAGACCTTATAAAATGGCACCCTTAGAACCAGCCGAGCTTAAGAAACAACTTGATGAGTCCTTGCAAAAGGGTTTCATCCGTCCTAGTTCTTCTCCTTGGGCTTGCCCCATCCTCTTCGTCAAGAAGAAGGATGGTACAGACCGGATGGTTGTAGATTATCGTCCCATTAGTTTGGTCACGAGAAAGAACAAATATCTGCTTCCTAGGATCAACGATCTGTATGATCAGCTCGCCGGATCCTCAGTCTTTTCTAAGATGGATTTGAGGTTAGGGTACCACCAAATCAAGATCAGAAATTGTCGGTGGCAAACGACACCTATGGGATCACTGGAATCCCTTCTGCGGTTGCAAGGCGTGGGGATCGTGAGAAGAGCAGGACTAGCAGACAACACAAGGGGGATTTACCCAGGTTCGGGCCGCAAAGATGCGTAAAACCCTACGATCCTGCTTTGGTGGATGTATTAGTGTTTTTTGAGGTCTCGAACTAGCTCTAGGTGCTGCGAGGTTCTAAAGAGCCGAATCCTTTCTCCGTGTGCCATGAGCCTCCTTTTATAAACGAAAGGGGCTGCCACAGTGGCACACAGGAGGTGGAAACACTACAAAAAAAAAGACACATCCGTGACATTTTGGGCCGAACAATTTTTTTTCTGTCATACATATGACACTTCTATGATGATAATTGTGACAAAACCCGGTATCATCATAGATGTGGTGGGCTCCTACTTCTATGACAAAAATCATGATGAAAATGGGCTTTTCGTCTGGCGGGCGGAGACGAATCGCATGACATTCTTTTGGCCGTCCATGACGGAAAAAACTGTGGTAGAAGCGAGGGGGAGGAAAATTTCGGGGAGTTGCCGGTTATGGTGGGAGGTCGGGGCCGAGCGATGCGCATTTCTCTTGTACACGTACGCGCGTGTGTACGAGGCATTGGCTCTAACTGAACCCGAGCGAGGCGTTGGGCTCTAACTGAACCCGAGTGATTGCACCGCAGCTACTCGCGTTCTTGAACCCGAGCGATCGATCGATGGTCGTTAATCGAACCCGATCGGCGGTTCGCCATCGCCAGAATGGCTGAAGCGGTCGATTGGATGAATAGTGAGCGTTGCGGGGGGGGGGGGGTGAGTGGATGAACAGTGAGTTGTGGCATAGCCTGTGATTGAACAGGACCCTGTGGTGTGGAGGGCCGGATGAATAGTAGACGGTAAAGGGGTGCCCGTGGAGGGGTGGTTGAACAGGACCCTATGTTGTGGAGGGCTGGATGAACAGTAGACGGTGCAGGGGTGGTTGAACAGTAGCCGGCGGAGTAGCGCGCGGTGGAGGCTGGATGAACAGGAGCCCGTGGAGGCTGGAGGAGGTCGACGGTAGCCCGTGGAGGCTGGAGGAGGTCGACGGTGGAGATGAACAGTATCCCCTGGAGTCCCGTTTTGCGGTACGCCACACCTCTCTAGATGAACAGGACCCCCATTTTGACCGTAGCGCTCAAACACAAGTCTGTTTCGTCTGTTTTGCGGTACGCCACACCCCTCCCGATCAACAGGACCCCTGTTTCGACTGTAGGAGGTCCGTTTCCTCCGTTTTGCGGTACGCCACACCCCTCCCGATCAACAGGACCCCCGTTTCGACCGTAGGAGGTCCGTTTCCTCCGTTTTGTGGTACGCCACACCCCTCCCGATCAACAGGACCCCGTTCCGAACGTAGGAGGTCCGTTTCCTTCGTTGTGTGTACGCTAGGCCTCATTTCCATCGCCTGTTCGGTCCAAGCCCTCCCGATGAACACGACCACGCATTCCGTTCCGACCCAGTCGGTTGGCTCCCACGCGTTCTGTTGCCTCCCGATGAACACAACGCATTCTGTTGCCTCCCAATGAACACGACGCATTCCATTGCCTCCCCATGAACACAACGACGACATTGTTTCTCCGTTCTGACCCAGCCATGTACATGAGCACTGGCCGTACGTATGCGCGAGTAGGCGTTTGAGACCCCGCCCATATGTACGTACGTGGCCGTATTTTCTTACTTGCACCCTGGCTGCTGTACGTACGTGTACATGCTACGTGCGCGCCTCTACTACGACACGTACGCGCCTCTACTACGACACGTGCGCGTTGTCGGCGTTCTAGGAACGGGGGTCCCCAGACTTGCCTACCTGCGGCCTGCGGTGTGGCTCAAGTGGGGGCCCAGTACAGCCCAGCTTCATCAGCTCAAGCTCAAGACCCTTGCGAGGGGCCAAGCCTCGCGGGGCGGACGACAGAAGCTTCCTCAGGAAGCAGCCTCATCAGGCGGGCTCGCGAGGAGGCGGAGAGATCAAGGCAGGGTACCTCGCGAGGTGCCCGTGACGATAGCCATGACGATCAAGACTAGGCGGGCGCCAGCGGCGCCGCCTCGCAAGAAGGTCCTTGTTTCCTTGGTGCAAAGGGGGCAAGCACAGGCCAAGGCATCAGGCAAAGGTTACCGTTTTGGCGCAACAAGACCAAGACCAGCAGAACGGCAGGATGGGGGTCATCGTGGAGCCCAGGACGGCGTCACCATCAGAGCCTTTGGCAGCCGTAGAACAACTTTAGTCAGGATAAGTGTACTAGATGTTCCCCTTCAAAATGGCCAAATGTTGGCGCCCTTCCCGCTCATTATTTGGGAAGAGGCTCAGGGCCTCCCTCTATAAATAGAGCTAGCCACAACAGAGTGGAGGGGGATCCAGATTCTGGGTAGACCAGAGAGAGAGGCGACTGAACTCACCAAGCAGTTCATCGCACCAGCTCAAGAACAGCCCCTTGCGAGGCTGTTCTTCCTCTGTATAGTTCATCATCAGCCCCTGAGGCAATCCACCACAGCACACACTAGAGTAGGGTATTACACCACAATGGTGGCCTAAACTAGTATAAACCTCGTGTCCCTTGTGTGTTCTTCCATCTAGCTTAGATTCCTTGCAAGGGTTCGAGACGTGAGTTGGTAGAGGAAAGATCTTTGTGCGCACCCCAGAGTTCCAACCTCAAGGGTCTGACGGAACCCGAAATCCGACATTTGGCGCGCCAGGTAGGGGGTGCGCTGGAATCCTTCTTCCACCGCCTCGCGTTCGTCGCCCATCGCGCCCATGTCTGACGCTCGCCGAGCCGCGCCGAGCGTCGGGCTGCTCTCACCTCCCGAATCGCCCAGACGGCTCCCGTCGGTGGGCGCCCCCGTCGTCCCCCGTCGCCGGCCGCCAATGCCGCCACCGGCCCGGCGGGGAACGAGCAGCAGGCGTCGTCGCTGCATCCCTCGGTGCGGCGGGAAGGCTGCACCGCCACCCGTCACATCGACTCCAGCGGTTCGTCATCCCACGCCGTCGCGCGCCCCCACGGACGCGCACGCCGCGTTGCTCCTGGCATCAGAGCTCCTGCACTATCGTCCCGTCGACGACCTCTACGACAAGTGGCTCGCTCGCATCACCGAGCTCGTCAGTACTGCAGGGGGCTCCCCTGTGCCGTCCCTCTCGCTGACTCGCCCTCCGTCCTGTGCAGGAGGCACAGAACAGGAGGTGCCCCCGCCACCTCCTCCCTAAGAAGGCGCCCTGGCTCCAAGGAGCGCGGCCCCAGGACGAGACCCACCGCGTTCGGTGCCCGCTCGACAAGAAAGGAGCTGCTAAGAAATCCCTCGTCCTCAAGAAGGTGCACGCGTACTCCCGGCACCGTTGCGCCATGATCGCATCCCTGCACCACCATGTCAAGACACCGCGCTGCTCCAGGCAGCGGCACGCGGGAATCCCCTGGAGCAAGCCCCGCATCAGCAGAGAGCTCCGGTGGCCACCGCAGGCTGACGCGCCTTCGCCGCCAAGCTGTGTAGCATCGCATGGCCCGGCAAGTTCAAGCCAGACCTGCCTCCTCGCTATGATGGTACTGCCGACCCCGCTGGGCATCGAGGCGGACAACGGGGACGAAAAGGTCATGGCAAACTGGTTTCCCATGGCGCTCAAGGATGGCTCCCGCACCTGGCTCCTAAACCTGCCTCCTGGCACGATCTCCTCTTGGGATGAGATGCGCACTCGCTTCATCGCCAACTTCCAAGGCACTCGCGACCGGCCCCCGGCCATGAGTGACCTGCGCCGCATCAAGCAATAGCCAGGAGAGACCCTGCAGAACTACATCCAGCGCTTCAACAACGCCTGCCTCAAGATCCCCAGGGTGACTTAGGAAGCCATCATCTCAGCCTTCTCCGATGGCGTGCGTGACATCAAGATGAAAGAGGCGCTAGCGATCCATGAAGACCTGTGCACATCTCTGGAGCTGTTCAACTTAGCGACCAAGTGCGCCAGGGCTGAGGAAGGACGCCTCTCCCTCCTCGAGCTTCCAGCTGCTGATCTAGAAGAGAAGAAGCCCAAGGTCAAGGATGTCAAGCGCAAAGGAGCTGTTGTGCTCGCAGCAGAGCCAGACACCAAGCAAGGCAGGGATCAGCCGGAGTCATCCAAGGGAAGCCGGTACTGCGTGTACCACGACCTCCACACCCACAACACCAACGAATGCCAAGAGCTTAGGGCCGTGCGAGATGGGCGTATCGGCCGATGCCCCGAGCGTAACTATCGGGGCTACGACCGAGGAGGAGGAAGAGGTGGAGGACGATGGGAAGACCGTGGCCCTCGCCAAGGATGGCGTGACCGACCTCGCGAGGACCGCTGGCAGGACCAACCTTGCGAGGGAGGTTGGAGGGATCAGCCTCGTGAGGATCGCACGCAAGGCAACGCAGGCCTCCCTCCTCTACCACCACCGCCGAGGAGGAATGAAGACCATCATCAGGACGAGGGGGCTGGGGGCTTCCAGGAGCCGCGTGCAATCGCTTGCATCCTGGGCGGCGCCAGCCCCACCTCACAACAAGATCTTCAAGCAGTTTGCTCGAGAGGTGAATGCAGTCCTCCCCATGCTTGAGGCCACGCACCCTCTCAGGTGGTCCGCGTGTGCTATCACGTTCAGCTTAGCGAATCATCTCAAGTGCGCGGCAACAACCAGAGTCCTCCCAATGATTTGCTCCTCAGTCATCAGCAATGTGCAAGTCACAAGGACCCTCATCGATGGCGGGGCAGGACTCAATGTCCTGTCCGTCGAGAAGTTCAACAATCTCCAAGTGCCATACGACCAACTTCAGCCGACCAAGCCTTTCTCAAGAGTCACTGATGGTTCCACCATTCTGATAGGGCAAGTTCGCCTGCCTGTCACCTTTGGGCAGCGCAACAATTACCGCACCGAGCTCATTGACTTCGACGTCGCCCAAATTTTCCTGCCATACAATGCCATCCTCAGGTACCCAGCCCTGGCCAAGTTCATGGCAGTGACTCACCATGGCTACAATGTCCTCAAGTTGCCAGGAAGCGGTGGAGTCATCACAGTCCCCTGTGAAGAAAAGGATGCAGTGTGTTCTTTTGAGCGTGCCTTCCAGGCCGCGGCAATCGAAGACCCGGATCACAGGAGCGGGAGCCTTCCCGAGGCAGTCCCTAAGAAGAAGAAGACTTCACCTGGCCCAAACCATCAGGAGGCAGGCACCTCCAGAGGCATTGCGTCAGGATCCGCGCCCGTTCAAGGGGCGCCACCCTCTGTCGCATAGGAAGGCGCGCCCAGCGCCCTCCTCGGGCAGGGCTCGGGGGCTCTCTCCTGGAGGGCCACCGACCTTGCCAAGGTAACGGGGGAGGCGCTCGGGCACCACTTGGAGGCGTGCTTCAAAGCACGTTTCCCTCGGGAAGGTATGAGGCAAGGAGGGCCAAACCCTCAGGAGTTCATCGCGAGAAACACTCAGGAGCTACAGGAGTCAAGAGTCATGCATGGCAGCCATCGCTTGCCCGCGGTAGCCCCACATCCAGGCGAGGATGGTGGGCTGCGCGTCTGCATCAATGTACCAGAGCTCAACCGAGCCGCGTCTCAGCAGCGCCTCTGGCCTTCGCGCATGGGGCGTTGTGAGGGTCCACCTCATAGCTACGTTCACATGCCTCTCGGCCTGCCGAACGCGGTCGTAGCTCATCAGCGCCTGCTGAGGAGCATTCTGGAGGCTCAGGAGGTCAGGCATTGCGTGGTCCTGGCAGAGATGGAGATGGTCCTAGAAGATCCACCCGCGCCCCCGGAGCCTCCCGAGGCTCCTGGTCCCGGGAGCTCGTGAGGGTCGGCCTCCTCACCGCGCGTCGTCCGCTACTTCAGCATCCCTTCATCTCCAACGGTATCAGGTGACATCTTTCAAAGTTCCATTTTCAGCCGGGAGCGCCCACAGGGCTGCATCATTCTCAGGTCGCGTGGGTCCGTCCCTGCGACATGTATCCGTTTTGCTTATGTTCTCTGCTTACCTTGTTGGGGGCGCCCCTCGGGCTGCACTATCCCCAAGCTGCTCGGGCCTGACCCAGTGGCATTTGCTTTCTCCGTGTCTATCTAAATGGATTTGCTCCTTCATGCTTAACATGCTTGACTTAATCGCGTGCTCGATTGACGCCTACCTTTGGAGCCGCTCGCTCTGGCACGACGCTTGCATACGGGTCCGTCCCTGCAACACCGATAAATCTGAGTGGCCGAGCTCTGGCCGCGGCAGCCCCGCAAGGCGCCACCTCACCAAGCCCTCAGTGCCCCAATCACTCCCTCGGAGCGACCAATGGTTGGCTGCCAACCATAACGACAGACATTGTTTTCCCTCATGATTTGTATGCAGGACCCGCTCTAGGAGTAGCGCTGGGGGCGTCGCGAGCTTTCTCTCCCTCTCTCCAGCACGATCCGCTCGCGCGTAAAAGGGGGCGCCTGAGCATCGCGACTCATGGGCTCTTACGGGCTCTCCAGCCTTCACCCCCTGGCCTTGACCCACGGCATCGCGACCTGTCATACCAGCGGCGGCTGAGCTCGCTCGAGGGCCGGGACCTGAGGACGTAGAGCATGAAGGAAAGTGCGGGGAAGAGGGAAGAAGCTCATGAGGGCCTAACCCAGCAACACCCCAGCTGCCGCCACGCAGGTCCGGCACCTCGTCAAAAACTACTCCAAACCTACGAGATAAGTCACGCAAAAACTGAATCGACTCAGCGCTAAACCCTTGCCTACTGCAGCTCTGTCACGGCGACGTTGCCTGCCTATCTTGCCCAGCGGAGGTTGCTTGAGCGCTAAAGGGGACCTCCTGAGCACCACAACTCAGGGGCTCTTACTGGACCTTGGGACGCTCACCTCCTGGCCTTGACCATGGCATCGCGACCAGCATACCAGTGACAATTTGAAGCTCGTTCGGGGCCCGGGACTTGTTAGCGTAGAGCACCAAGCCCTTGTGAGGAAAGAAAGGGGGAGCTGAGCCGGGGTAGGACGCGCCCATCGCATCGTTTCATGACAAGAATGTACAATTCACAAAAGACACAGCAGGCGCCTTACATACCCCCATGAGGTGTCGATTCGATTCCTCGCAGGGAACAAAAGCTGCTAAGGAGCGACGACTACGCGCGCCTTAGTAGGAGACGCCATCATCAACAGTGGGTCATCAGGCGCCGGCGCCAACCCCATCCAGATCAGCAGCGCCGACGGCTTGATGCACCCGCCCTGCTCCGAGCGCGACGGGAATTCGGGGGCTCGTAGCTGTCGTCGCTCGTCTCCGGAGTCATGTGAAGCTCGGCGGAGTCGCTGGATCCTCCGGCTCCCCCACAGCTGCCTGAGGAGCTGCGTGGGAAGCGGTTGGCAAGCCTGGTCCTTGCCGCTCCAGTGCCCCGGCCACCTCCGTTGGGGCAACATTCTAGCCGGCATCCTTCTGCGTCGAAGACCTTGAAGAACATCAAGGAGGCGCCATCATATTAGAGGTGGATTACGAGGGCGCCCCCTGTCTGGCGGACCCGGGCGATCTTGCCCCAGCCACGGGTCAGGAAGATCTTGCCCGGGGCGACAACCTCGACCTCCGCCTCGGTCGTGGGGGTGTTGCAGTCAGCGTGCTGCAGCCAGAGCTCCTGAGGCCCCCTCGGCGGGATCTCGAAGGCGAAGGAGGGAGGAAGGCGAATCCAGGATCGAGGAGGCATGGCGGCATGAAGCACAAGCTCGCGAGAAGAACCCTCGGCATGGACTCCAGGGGAACCACGCGCACCGTCGTAACCCGCCGGCGTAGACACCGGCACCGTCGGTATCGCTCGGCGCTTTCTTCTCCAGGGCCCTCGATTCGGGCGTACAAGGGCAGCGGAAACCCAGGCGGCGGCCGCTCGTACCAGGGCCACGACGTCTCCTGCCAAGCGGCCTCATCTCGGCGGCAAGGGACTGGTCGTTTCTTCGGCGGAAGCGGGTCGGGACCCTCTCAGGGAGCCTTTCCCTTCTCTTCTGCAGAAAAATGGCAGATCGGCGCCATTGGCGTAAGGTGGAGCAAGGGCGAGGAAGGAGAAGAAGCGGAGCAGGAAGGAATGGACAGGAAGGGCTCGCACTGTTCCGTACTTATAGCCGTAGGAGGCCAACCGTCGGCCTCCACGATCGCAGGTAATCATGACCCATTTTTGCATGCAGGGACTTGTCAAGTCATGCGGTTGCCGAGGTGTCGTGGGGAAGCGGAGATGCCCACGTCCAATCAATCGCCACGCGGCGCCCAAGGCCGCAGGCTATTGGGGCCCGCGGCGCTTCGCACTTGCCTCTTCGCTTCTCTGCTAAGCCAAGTCTAGGCGCGCCTTGGACCCGTGGGCTACTGTCGGCGTTCTGGGAGCGGGGGTCCCCAGAATTGCCTGCCTACGGCCTGCGGCGTGGCTCAAGTGGGGGCCCAGTATAGCCCAGCTTCATCAGCTCAAGCTCAAGACCCTCGCGAGGGGCCAAGCCTCGTGGGGCGGACGACAGAAGCTTCCTCGGGAAGCAGCCTCATCAGGCGGGCTCGCGAGGATGCGGAGAGATCAAGGCAGGGTACCTCGCGAGGTGCCCGTGACGCAAGCCATGATGATCGAGACCAGACGGGCGCCAGGCGGGCGCCGGCCTGCGCAGTGTCCTTGTTTCCCCTTCGGTGCAAAGGGGGCAAGAACATGCCAAGGCATCAGGCAAAGGTTACCGTTTTGGTGCATCAAGACCAAGACCAGCAGAACGACGGGATGGGGGTCATCGTCACCATCAGAGCTTTTGGCAGCCATAGACCAACTTTAGTCAGGATAAGTGTACTAGATGTTCCCCTTCAAAATGGCCAATTGTTGGCGCCCATCCCGCTCATTATTTGGGAAGAGGCCCAGGGCCTCCCTCTATAAATAGAGCTAGCCACCACAGAGTGGAGGGGGATCCAGATTCCGGGTAGACTAGAGAGAGAGGCAACTGAACTCACCAAGCAGTTCATTGCACCAGCTCAAGAACAGCCCCACGCGAGGTTGTTCTTCCTCTGTATTGTTCATTATCAGCCCCTGAGGCAATCCACCACACCACAGACTAGAGTAGGGTATTACACCACAATGGTGGCCTGAACCAGTATAAACCTTGTGTCCCTTGTGTGTTCTTCCTTCTAGCTTAGATTCCTTGCGATGCTTCGAGATGTGAGTTGGTAGGGGAAAGATCTTCGTGCGCACCCCAGAGTTCGAACCTCAAGGGTGCGCGAACCGAAATCCGACATTTGGCGTGCTGTAGGGGTGAGCGAATCCTTCTTCCACCGCCTCGCATCGCCTATCATCGCTTATAACCGACTTCGCCGAGCTGCGCTGAGCATCGGGCTGCTCTCGCCACCCGAGTCGCCCAGACGGCTCCCGTCGGCGGGCTCCCTCGTCGTTCGCCGTCACCTGCCGCCAACGCCGACACCGGCCCGGCGGGGAACGAGCAGCATGCATGGTCGCTGCATCCCTCGATGCGGCGGGAAGGCCGCACCGCCACCCCATCGCTGACTCCAGCCGGTTCGTCGTCCCATGCCCGTCGCGCCCCCACGGATGCGCACGCCGCGTTTCTCCTGGCACGAGAGCTCCTGCACTATCTTCCCGTCGACGACCTCCACGACGAGTGGCTCGCTCATCACCGAAGCCGTCGGCAAGCAGGGTCTCCCTGCGCCGCCTCTCGCTTCTCGCCGCCCCACGCAGGACGCGCAGAAAATGATGTGCCCCTGCCACTTCCTCCCCAAGAAGGCGCCCTGGCTCCAAGGCGCGCGGCCCCAGGACGAGACCCACCGCATCCGGCGCCCTCGCGACAAGAATGACAACGCTACGTACGCTTCGACCAGGTGGGTCCCGACTGTCAGGAACTTCCTTGCGTGTGAAGATGTAGCTGGTGGGTCCCAGCAGTCAGTGGGGCGAATTGTTTTTTTTTTTGCCCAGACGCACTTCCTTGCGTGTGAAGATGTAGCTGGTGGGTCCCAGCAGTCAGGGGGGCGAATTGTTTTTTTGGACGCACTTCCTTGCGTGCGAAGATGTAGCTGGTGGGTCCCAGCAGATAGGGGGAAACGTTTTTTTCGCGAAATACGGTGGCCCGTCGGGTGGGTCCCCGCTGTCAGGTGGAGGAATAATTATTTTGCGCGTAATAAGGAGGCACTTGCTTGTTGCGGCCGTGGACCCAGCTGTCAGCCTCTCCACGTATAGTCCACGTCCAATGGAAGTCATTCCTTGACCGCGTTGACCACGCCGCACCGAGAGCACCAGGGCGGTGGACGATAGCGAGGCCTAGGAAGGGGACGATGCGGAGCCAGGGAAGACGGGGCAGCGGATGCCCACGCGTAGAGGAGTATGAGGGTTCACTCGTTCGGTTGCGGTGTGAGGCTGCCGTCGCCGTAGAATAACAGGCGGTGTGGGTGCGTAGAGGGATGGCCTCACCAGCGGTGGGAGTAGTAGGGGGCGGTGAGGCCTCCGTGGCATCACAGCCGGCCACGGGCGGCAGGAGCAGGCCGCACGACCGGTGCTGCTTTGGGCGGCTGGAGCAAGAAGACCAGAGGTTGAAGAAGCACTACGTCCGTTGGATGGACATCGTACGGTCATTGGAGCTAGAATCGTTCATATATTGACTAAAGTTGACAAAGGCCTCCGTCCCAGTCAACTTAGTAGGCCCACAAGTCAGCCTCCCACCAAGGTGGGTCCCAGCTAGCAGTAGGGTATTCACTTTTTTGTGCGTAATAAGGAGGCACTTCCGGTGGGTCCGAGCTGACAGCGGGAGGAACATTTTTTCACAAAATACGGTGGCCCGTCCTGTGGGTCCCAGTAGTCAGGGGAAACATTTTTTCCGTGAAATACTGGTGGCCCGTCCGTGGGTCCCTCGCTGTCGTGGAGGAATAATTATTTTCTGCGTAATAAGGAGGCACTTCCTTGCGGCTGCCGTGGACCCAGCTGTCAGCCTCTCCACGTACAGTACTCTTCCGATGGAAGTCGGTCATTGACCACATTGACCATGCCATGCCAAGAGCACCACAGCGGTGGACGAGAGCAAGGCCTAGGAAGGGGACGACGCGGAGCCGGGGAAGACGCGGCAGTGGAAGCCCGCGCGGAGAGGAGTACGAGGTTCACCGGTTCGGCTGCGGTGTGATCTTTGCCGCCGCAGTAATTCAGGGGGTGGGTAAGTAGAGGGATGCCCGCCAGCGATGGGAGTAGGATCGGCGCCGAGGCGTCTTGGCGACAAAGACAGCCGCCACGGAGGCGGAGCAGCGGTCCCGCCGGCGCTGCTTTGGCGACTGGAGCAAGAAGATCTGAGATTGAAGAAACACGACGGTCGTTGGATTGACATCCAACGGTTATGTCTGCTAGAATCGTTTGTTGACGTATACAATAACTAAAAATATCTTGCATACGCGTCAGCTAAACAGGCCCACAAGTCAGACCACTCCCTCTTTTTTTTAATAATTTATATATAGCTCATGGCAACTTCTTATGCAATTTATTGCGATCTTTTTTTTGGTTGGCCAGGCCAATTTCGATATTTCGTGGGTTCCAAACTATTTTAATACCGAAATGTCGAGCCAGATTTAAAGTACTTTGGAGATATATTTAAATTAGGTTAATGCCCAAGGAAATAGGAATCGAAAATGTGAAAAATCAGAAATTATAAAGTAATTGCCAATTTATCATCTGCTTTTATATTTACCACCCATTTCAGACACTTTCAAGATTTGCGAGCGTCTTGAAGAGTTGCAGCCCATCGTATGAAAAATAAGTAGGCTGGATTGGGTATTCTTCGTAAAAAATAAACTAGGCTCATTTTCACAAAAGAAAAATAGCTGGGCTGGTCACATGGTGAACATAAAATATAAGCTCGGGCTAGACGGGCCACCTAGTTCAAACCCCGCTCCGCCTCAACAATACCAAACAAAAAAGTACCGCCGAGTAGCTATGTCCCAGGTGTCAGCCGATCTTGTGTTGTTCTCTTGTCTATTGACTATATACGCTCACAATGTCGTGGGTCCCAGATGTCAGGAAAACACTGGGAGGAAGCATTTTATTTTTCCATACACTGACGTGGGGGCCCCTACTGTCACCCTCTCCACATACTTCTGCCGATTCCTGTTGTTTGTTGACCATGTGGACAACGCGAAAGGGCGGCGCCTTTGCGAGTGCACCAAAGCGCGTGGAGGACGTCGGCGTTAACAATTTAGGAGACGGTGGGACGGCGATGCGTGCACTGAGGCGCAGCCAGCCGTGGGAGGCGGAGGCAGGCGGCCCCGCTGGTGCTGGTTTGGTTTTGGCGGCTGGAGGAAGACAGGACTGAAGAAACACGACAGATTATAAAAGCAGCAGGAGTACTTAACAACCTTAACTAAAACCAGCAGGGGCACTTAACAACGAAAGCTGAAAGCAGTATGAGTACTTATACAGGTTCAACCGTACAAAGCACGCCTTGAACAGTGTTACTTTGCCTATAGTTAACCAAGGGTGAGGCCGCCAAGCCCTGTGACAAGGCCCAGCGCCACCAGCGCAGATCCACAACCTTCTGAAAGCGGCTTCATCTCGCAACGTGGTCAATAAACAGGATATTCGCTTTAGAGCCATGAAAAAAAAGAACATAATCTTCTGTCCTATTCTTCAATATGGACGGGCCTTCATTATTTGAGACCACCCATGAATAAGTATCTTTTCACCTCCAAGGGGAATTGAGTAGGTCAACATAAACATCATGTTGTGACCAAGCGCAAGTCTGACCCGACCATGGTCAGGCATCTGTATAGGAACAATAGAACTCGGCAGTTCCTGTTTCAAGAAGATCACAGCTGTAAAACTGTGTATAAGCAATAGTTTATGAACAACATATATAGCAAAAAACAGCTCGTACCATAAGTTTCTCGACACAGTTGGACCTGTTCAACGAGTGCAGTAGTGGCACACATATCCCACGTGGCCTTCCACCATTTAAACGCCCCACAAGGACCTCAAGACGATCAATAAAGTGTAGGAACTTGTGGGTGTCGATCCAGTCAACTTCAGTGCATTAGTAACAGCCGAGTTACTACAGAGTAACAAACGAGCAGACTACTTAACTCTGAAAAAACCTACACGTGCCACCAATTATAAGAAAATATTAGTTAGAAGTAGCATCTTCATGAGAGATTCGTTGCTACTTCTAAAGTTAAATTGTGATTAGTTAGACAGAATAGGTGGATTAAGAAGTAATCGAGGCAACAAGCAAGAACCAGATACAAAACTAACATGGATGAACAATTGGAACGACGTCGGGTGGAAGATCGCAGTGAAGATGAGACCAGGTTCTGCAATTTCCATCAACATTTATGTGCCAACTTTCAGTCCGTAACACTTGAGAAAGTTTATCCAAGTTCGGCCATAAAAATGCAGCGATGTTATTGGTTCATGAACCCAACTCGGAAGTAATATCCATGGCTTGTCTTCACTGTGACAATTAAACTAGTGTATTCAGTTATGGCAAGGACGAGCATCTTGAGTACATGTGTTCTGGCAGAGCAAATAATGCACTGCAGGAAAAATAATATGAGAACACAGCATGTTCAAAAAAAACCACCCTCCCGGATAGAAAAGAGGATTCTAGGAACATACTGTGCGTGTTTCAAAATGTTGTGTTAGGATGAGAAGGAACAAGTGCGGCGTCTTGTCGAGGGCGCAGAAATATGTAGGGTACTCGCACTTTGGGCACTGCAACTCAAACACACTAGATTCAGTACGAAGAAAAATGCATCAATGGCGGCGGCTGCCATCCTAGGATTACCTGCGACCAAGGGACTTGGATTTATCGGGGATGGATAAAGAATTTGTACCTGGTTCTCCATGAGAAAACCCTATGCAATCACAGAGCGGGGGTTTTCTCTGAACAAGCGACGAGGAGAAGGGATTGGTCGAGTGAAATATTGTCGCTTCGTCTGGTCCTACCATCGCTAAAGCTGGAAAGGGGGTTGTGATTTGATGGCTCATTGGGCATTATCAAGCGCCACGACCGGGTGTGTCTACCGTGAAGTTGTGCACTCTAATTTGTGCATATGGCACGTGGACCCCGTTGCCGGTTGCCCCACATATCAGCGAAAGGAAGTAGAAAGACAGGAGTAACTAGTTACACATAAATATATATTTTGACAGAGAGATACTCCCTCTATAAAGAAATATACAAATCTTTTATATCACATGCTCACTCTGCCGAGAAATATACTCCCTCTGCAACGCACGGGCATTATGGGGGTTCAACATTTTTTATGGGGGTTCCCCTCATGTCCAGCCCTAGGAAATTCCCCTCATGTCCCCGGTCCATAATGACTACCGATGAACAACGGAGGGATGCTTTAGTAACTAGACAACGTTACCTACCGTGCCGAGCACGGTTCAATTCCCTCGGTCGCCGCTCGTCAAGGTCACCCGTCAACTGCATTGCCTAGTACTACTACTACTACACGGGATGAGCACGAATTGAGCCCGTTTGTTCGTGCCTAGTACTTGAGTTAATATATCGTGCAATGCATCGCACGGAGGGATTATCCTTTACTCGTGATATATAACTTGTCTGAAGTCTAACTAAGCAAAATGTTTGACCAAATCCTTTCTTAAGAAATACAATAGGACAGATGTACGGCTTGAAAATTTATTGCATGATGTAGGTTATGATATTGTTTTGAATCCTGGATCTTAAATTTCAGAAAATCCAAAAGTGAGCATAAATTCTAGAAACTAAGCATGGTCACGTGATATGGCACAAATATTACTTCGTAAGTTTTTTCTTCAATTCGAGACAAGCTGCTTATGACAAGTTGCACAAATTAAGAGCCAAGGTATTTTGGAACAAAGACCTGTCACATTAAGGCGACGCTTTCACTATTGAAACTATGGGCGTTTACGTGCCGCCACGAGTCCCCGCTTGTCATCGGCAGGTGCCGTCACAGCAAGCGTGTGAGTCGATGGGAGGCGTGCGAGCAGACCGTTGTGCCGGCTGTCAGGGAGGCGTGCGAGCAGACCGCCGTGCAGACTCACCGGGAGGCGAGCACTTTGACCAGGCTTCGCCGCCCACCGTCGTCCCAACTGCTCACACTTTTAATGTCGTTGGCGCCGTAGTTAAAAATCAACCCCGCACTACCGGGTATCGCTACAATCCTCTCTCTTTCTCTCCGATTCTCCTGTCGTCTACCTCCAACTAGCCTGACCTAAACGTACGCCATGCCGCATCACGATGGTCTGCCCTTAGTGTTCTAGTTTCATGAGGAAGACACCCAGCCGGAGTCTCAAGAACATAAGGCTCTTTGGGACGAGCTTGAACTGGCCTTGCGGGAAGATGCCGCTCTGTCCTGCGCCCTGTTCCGCTCCTGCCGCCCTCGATCAAGGCCGCCCATCCCCATGGCATTGATGGGCTGGGAGCCACACATTGTCGCCGAGCTTGATGCAACGGGGTTCCACGAGGTCCCCGCCAACTTTCACGCGCCCGTGCACCTTCCAACAAGATAGCGCTGGCTTGGCGACGCCAAGACGCCCGTGCCCCATGTCGGTGCCCGTGCACACGAATGTCTCCGCCACGCTGTTGATAGCGCCTATCCCCGCACGGGTGCTAGTGCCCCCCCAGCGGCACGGATGGCCGCCGTCGACCGCTTCCTTGGACCAACGCCAGCCGCCTCCTCCCGCCAGTTGACTCACTCCAAAGTCCAGAACATTTTGGCCTTCCTTGAAGCTAGGCCAACGTCCAGGAGTACGCCAACAACGGCGCAAGACGCCGCCGTCACCGTCGTCAGTGGCCCGACGACACACAGAGCACGGCAGAGGAGCCGCTTCCCACCGCGAGACGCCTCCGCCGCCGCCGTGTAGACATGCAAAACGTTCGGATTGCCATGCTTAAAATCCGAACGTTTATCATTTCTGTTTATTTTATATCGATCGTCGTATAATTTAAAGTCGGAGTCAAACTGAACGAAATGTATGGTTTGATCGATAGAATGTTCTACTAGAGCCGCATCAAATTAAATATAAAACATCATCAAGCCACATGTATTCCTTGTCATCCAACGAACTAGACTGCTTCAATGTCGAGCGCTCAACACGTTTAGCGTGCAGTTAATTTCATGCCAAAAATAGTGCTAATCACATGACAACACGCAAATAATATCCTAGTAGTTAATATCCGCATGCACTTAATGTACTTCCAAATTAACGTGCATTGCACGTACACACTGACTAGTGCTGCTAGTACGTGAAACTGGTGCCGTGACTTGTGAACGCGTCCAGATATGGTCAACGGCAACATCGCCCGCGAGTTCTTCCAGTTTGCCCGTGCGTCTAAACGTAGAAGGGTTGGAGAGAGAGAGCGCACATGGAACCCACCAGTAAGTGAAGGCAAATCGTACTAAAAATAATATTACATGTTATACATTAATTAGGATGTGGTAATATAAAAACATTACGTGAACAAAGGGGGTACAACAAACATTGCTATTCTACGTGTGTTGCCTATTGACGTGCGGCTTGAAGGCCCGGTCGCATGTTCGATCCTCGACCTTTATTTTTTAATTCGTATATGGGTCCAAATTTGTTTCATGGCATGTGGGCCCCTCAGTGTGTAGTTTGTAGCACTTTAATTTGTGGGTCGAAATTTGTTCCATTCCACGTGGACTATCGGTGTGTAGTTTCATAGCTTATTTATAATAATTAAAGAGAACGACATAGTTTTTTCAATAATACCATGGTGTGACGTTGAAGGCGAGAAAGGACGTGCGAGAGAGCGATGACCGAGCAGGAGGAAATCAACTAGGAGTTATGGGTTGCAACGGTGTTTGGAGTAGTTGTGGGCGAATGCTACGAAATTATAATCTAAACCGACCGGAATAAATGCATACACAAATTAATCCAAGGTTGGAGTGCCCCTCGCAATGTAAATAGCTCCGACTTTGCGAGGGATGGAGAGGTAGTAGCTTCAACGCGTGGAAGATATGATGTGAGAAAGGGAGGTCAATCAAGAGACATATAGATAGAGAGACAAAGTGAGTGTGGTCCGACATTCATTGAACAAATATATATGCTCCGGAGAGATATTGTCCGATTGAGCTTTTGGCAAGGGTGGCTGTAAGATAGAGCTTGAAAGATGATCCAATCACAGACGTGTAGATATATTTTGTGCGTGGGAGGAAGCAAGGTCAACCGATCACATAGGGTCGTCGTGCGATCGAAAGAGTGAGATGGGTTGGAGAGAGTGACCTAGATAGACGATGTGCGTGAGAGAGTATACAATGTGAATAGGTCGAACTGGGCTCAAACATGGTGATATATCATTTTTGTCCGACAAAGAGTGAGGTTAATCGAGACATATGGAGAGAGAGAGATAGAGATAGAGAGAGAGAATGAGTGAGCGTGGCCCACCATGAGGTCGAAAGAGTGGCGGTGGCATGGATGGACTGACCTAGATAGACAATCTGCGTGAGAGAGTATAGAGTGTGTCGATCGAGGCCCGAACAGGGAGATATATCATTTGTGTGTGAAAGAAAACGAGGTTAAACGAGACTCAGATAAAGAGAGCGACATTGAGCGAGTGTGGCCTGCCGTGCGGAAGAAAGAGTGAGATAGTCTCGAGGGAGTGACCTAGATATACAACGTGCGTGCGTGCGTATGAGAGGTTGGGGAGGCTAGATAGGCAATGCATGTATTTAGCGCGAGAGGGTGAGAGGGAGAAGGGGGAGAGAGAGAGAGCTCGGCATGGGGTGCAATGGCGGGTGTGTGAGGTAAATACATTTTGTAACAGAGTGGAAAAAGGGGTTGTGTAGTTGAGAGACTTAGAGATTGAAACATGGAGAGAAAGAATGAATGTGTGTTGGAAACCGATAGCTTCCTAAGGTGGTTAGGAGAGGAAGATTGACCGATAGAGGAAGTATGTAGCGTTTGTGTGGGGGGGGGGGGGCTAAAAACAACATTTGAATGTACATAGTACGAGACTTAATATCGATGTTTCAATTCGGTGTACATTGTAAGATTTGAACCGAGGACCAGGCATACGGGTAATTATTTCGAATTCGTGCCTTACTGAGTTTCGAAAAGTTGACATTGACTCAATTTGTTGTGCTATTTTGTAGGTCATATGTTTGAATCCATCCAAAAGTTTTCTGACTACCATGGTGTTCATCATATACATATGAATTTGTATTAAAAAAAGTAGCGTGGATACAGTGAAATGCGAAATCCATGTTAGAATTGGAGATCGCTACGTGACACACACTCTAATTCAAATAACTAACTACATGACACACTCTAATTCAAATAACTAATTATGTGAGACACACTCTAATCAACGTTAGCGTGGGTACCGTTTCGATTTTTTTTCAAATAACTAACTACATGACACACTCTAATTCAAATAACTAATTATGTGACACACACTCTAATCCACGTTAGCGTGGGTACCGTTTTGATTTTTTTTCAAATAACTCCTCATTAATTAATTTATAGTACTCCCTTTGTTCACTTTTATAAGACCTTGAAGACATTTCAGATAATGTGCAAAAAAGTTCATTTTAAGTTGTCTGAAACGACTTACAAATGTGAACGGATGGAGTATCTCATTTCGAATGACTAATTCTTGCAAGGAAAACACGGGCATGGTAATACATACAGATTCGTTTGCAAATGAAAGAAGATTCGTTTGCATTCTCAAATGTAGGCGCACAGGCAGCACTGTGGTCGTGTCGGGTGGATGTTGCTTTGGTGCCTTAAAGGCAATCGCCCTTAGGTGGATCGACATGTGGGCCAGCCACCTGTTGGGCCCACATGTCATGGACACAAAGGCGGGTGCCTTAAGGCACCGAAGCATAGTCCTGTCGGGGTGGTCGCGTGTGTCGGACGGACGAGTAGCACCCAGCCACCCACCCCCTCCCCCCCCAAAAAAAAGGACGGTGACAATATAAGTTTGCACTTCCACGTTTCGGATTGAAATATCTAGCGGCCCCAATTCCAGCCCTGCAAAATCTCTCTTCTCCACCATCCCTTTCCGCGCCCAGATTGCTCAAATCCCTAATTCGCCGCCAACCCTCGAATCGCCCCTCCTCTCATCTCTTTACCCACCGTTCCCAACCTCTGTGCCGGACGACAACGGCGAAGACGACGGTCGCGCTTCACCACCACACCGGAGCTACCTCATCTACGACGTCGTCCACCGCACCGGGTGGTCCACCGACAACGTCGGCCGCCGCAACCGACGTGCCTCACAGACACCGAGTTCCACCGCATCAGGTGCGCTTCACCAACGCCGTCTCCCAGCTCACCGGGGCTACTTCACCGAGCACATCGTCGCACCTCCGCCCCCTGAGGCCATTGGGGCTTCACCAACGGTCTCGTCCACCGCATCGTAGCGCTCTGCTGCCACTCAAGATCTGCATCCGTGCACGGCCAGCCAACGCCAGCGCATCACCCTCGACGGCTCTGAAGTGACCCGCACTCTAGCTAGCCGAGCATGCCCAAACGCCGGCCTGAACTAGGTATCCATACATCACTCCCTTGTGCACTGTTCCGACGATGTTTGGATATCCTTTCACTGCTCTCTTAGCTTACACGCCTATGCAACTCTGACTTTAACTCTTATTTCTTCTAGAGATATCATCTGAAACAAGCAAATCCATTTTTTTAGCGAAGCATGACGGCGCTACGGGATCTGGTACACATCCTGCACACCCGTATAACCTTGTAAGTATCTATCCTCTGGTACAACATCAAGGTCGATTCCTCTTATTTGATCAACCATTTGCCATGTCAAAAATGCAGAGGGGGATGTAAGGAGCACAAGGCCTGCACATCCAAGCAAGTGGTAACATGGACTTGTACATGGAACATCCCAAGCGCAAGCAGAGCTACAGTGAGCCTGTACAACAAGCTAGCATAAGTCCCTGCATTTTATTTAATTCATACTGCATTCGTGTATGATTTGTGTGCAGTGGCTGATCCACGAATTCAAGTTACCAGGGGTGCACATTTAACTTAAAAATTACGAAGGCACTTGCACTCCGTAAATCAACATAACTTGAGAAATGTGAAGCTAGATGCACTTTGAAAACTAGCTAATGATCCAAAGTAGTTCAGATTATAAACACTAAATGATGCAAGCACCAAAAAACACAAAATGCAACATGGTGTACAAGGACTACAAACATGGTGCATGACTGCTTGAATTATTAGTTCTCGGCTGAAAATATCGATGTGTAATTGCACGTATAACCGAAGACATAAACTGCATATCAATATATCTATCCTGCACAAGTATGCCAATAGTTTCAAACAACATATTAGAAAAGTATTTATGCTATGTTGTCATGATATGGGGACTTTCTGGTAGATGGCCTCGACGTTTCCTCAAGCTATGAAAATGTAGTATGATTTGCTTGTCATCAATGCCTGCAAATCTCCGTCTCTCTCAACATAGTAGATCATCATTAGACACTAAATCCTTCAATGAGCTTGCAAAATGCTTGCATTAGATCCCTCATTAGACATTATATGTTCATCACCAGGAGCATGTAAAATGTTTGCATCAAATCCTTCATTAGCAATCTGTTCATTAGACACTTCAGCTCAAGAACAACATGAGCTTGTATGTTTGCACCGGAAACTTGATTAGATACATTAGATTCAGTCAGTTCAGTATTGATTGGGGGAGTTATAAAATAAGTAGAAATTGGTTTCATTTTCTCATAGATTCCCTACATACAAGCAGTTTAACAACACCGTCAGGTTTAACTATTGGCCAGAAATTGAAGAGTTGAATTAGATATGATCAGGGATGTGATGTACCTGCATAAGATGCTACTCTTGCAAGCTGCATTGATCCGTCTGCTTATGCAAGCTTGATGCCATGCCCGTGCTGCCGACGCGGCCTCCCACGCAGGCTACACCCAGGGTTGGATCTTCATCTTCTTGTCCTTCCGTTCGCTTGAAGCCCGGCGACCGCCCTCCAATGAGGGTGTGAGGAAGTGTTGTGTCGCGCTGTCCGGCGGAGGCTAGGTTAGGAGCGAACCAGACTGGAGGCTGGAGCGAATGAATTGGGATTTTTCCTGCTGTCGATCGATATGGGAGGCGCTCGTTTGGGCCGCGAGCCTGCTATAGGGCCTGCCTTGCACTTATGTTATTGGCCCATCCAAATTGAAACATTTTTTTCATTTTTTACATTGCCTGCTCGTGCGTTGGGATGAACAAAACTAGCGTGGGCCAACCTGGACGACTCAAACTAGGTGCACACTTTCCAACCACCTGAGGCGGCCGCCCATACCAGCCCCTATGGTGGCATCGCCCCTTTTTGCGTGTATGATTGGATAGTGAAAAATATTCCAGTGGCGCTTTTGATTTACCCACAGAATGGTTGAATTGCTTGTTTCTATGAACCGAGTTCGCCAATAATGTGAAGGATGCCAGTGTTTTCATCCTATTCTAGATTGCTTAGATCTCGATATGCCGAAAGTAATTGCATGAGATATACAGTAAAAGCCAGTGTGATGTATTTGGCTACAACTAGTCTGACTACACGTCCTCATATAACATATCAAGGACGCGCCTTCTTACCAGATTAACCATTTGACTTACCCATGTAGTGTGGGAAGAAAGAAGTATTGGGACTGCGTATCCAAGCAATTGATGCCATGGACTCCTTCGTACAACCTTGTAAGCGAAAAAGAAGTTGCAGTGTGCCTGTACAAAGAACTAGCGTAAGTTCAGTTACCTTCTTCTCGGAATTTTATTTAGCCACTTATTGCAAAATTGTTCAATTACGTTGCTTGGCTTAATTTAGTTTGCTACTAATTACATAATGGCATAGCCTGTTAATCATATTGTAGACTGCGCCTATCTATGTGTTTGATACTTACTTTTAAGAATTACCTGTTTGCCTTAACTTAAATATCTACTTGTTTGTTTAACGGCTTTGCTGCTGCAACAGCGGGTTACAATGATGTTAATAACTACTTTTTAGCATCTAGTTGAAACTCTTTAATTCCTTGTTTGTTTAACTGGTTTGCTGCTATAACTCCCAGTTGAGATGTTTTGCTAACTTCAACTTTTCTGAATCCAATCGGAACTTTAATGGCAAAACAGGTTAGCCCAAGATCAAAGAGTGAGGTCCCCATGGACGTTGCATCATCCCATAGCAGTGGCACCGGCCCAATTGTGCCTTATGAATTGCCAACTGCTGATGCTCTATAGGCTAAACTAGTGGTAGAAAGAGATTCTGCTTCTGCACTTAGAGATGAAGTTGACATGTTAAGGAAGTAAACAGCACAATTACAAGCAGTACTCAAGACAACCATTAAATATTTGGTGGATTTCAAGACGAAGCAAGCTGAGACTGACCAGATTGTTAAGGTCCCGAAGGAAAAAAACAATTATTACATGATCTCTAAAACAAATGGTTTGATTTATTACATGAACAAACAACACAGAGGTTATTCAACTATGGAAAGAACATTTCACCTATGATTTACCAAGTAGAAATTTAATTTGGTTTGTAATTTTATTTGAGCACAAGTCTGTATTAATTGATAAGACTCGGAGACATTTCATTTGGATTGCTGTGCCAGACCTACAAATATGCCAATCGGGCTGAATGTGCATTCAGCAATAGTAGTAGTACAGATGGACCATAAGTGGCACGCATAGGAAAGGGCCAAGATGCTTGCTAAAAAAAGGATGTTGTTGTAGCCAAAAAAAAAGTACAGCGGCCTGGCTTATGTATGTTAGTTGATATTATTGATCCATATACTCTCTAAGTGTTTATATGTCTGTTAGTTTTGTACATTCTTGGTTGATTGACTCGGTATTGGAATTTTGGTACATCGCTTGTGTACATATCTAAATGGGAGTACACATTATGCGGCGTGTGACATTTGAGTTGGACATGAAGTGTTCCAAATATTCGAATTCACCTTAAACTGGATTCTAATTTCTGAATTTGAGTATCGGCACTTGTAAACCATATTCATATATGATAGTGGAATACATCTTTGTCATCCTTTTGAAGATATATAAAAACACATAGAATGATTTATAAAGATTCATATAGGAATAGAAAATGGATTCGAATTTAGTTGCCAGGGTAAACGTGGATGCTTATTGTCCCAAAATTCAAAAGAAGCAGCAAAATGTCCACTCCCACATCGGCTGCACGAAGCCAAGTGTTTGGGAGATGGAAATTACTGTCTACCCATTACATGGACAATCCATCAGCCTGATTTCCACTGCTCTAAATACGGGTAGGTTAGTAACTTCAATTAGACGTGACACGACCGCCTCTGAGCCCATTCCGACACGGTGGGCGTCAAACATGGGCGGCAAAACACATTTGATTCAAGCTCGTCCGAAAGACCTCTGTTTCTCCCTCCATTCCCCGTTCATACACGGTGGGCGGCAAAACAAACTCAACTTGGCCGAAATCGATGTAGGCAAATATTTTCAATAGGGGTAGGTTTGTAACTTCACTCAGACATGACACAATTGCCCTACCTGTCAGCCCTGTTCATACACCATGGGTGCCAACCAGGGGCGCCAACCACCCTCTCCTCGCCCGAAATTGCTCTGGGCAAATATTGCCGAGATGTGAGCTTACCGTCCTATCCCCAACCGACGAAACTTGCAAATTTTAAACGGGGGCTAAGTTCGTAACTTTCCCATATTTCAGACAGGCGCGTCCCAAAAACATGGTTCCCCATACCTCTCCCTCCGTTTTCCCATTCATACATCGTTCGTGCTAGAATACCCCATCCCCACACCAGCCTCCGTCCGCCACCCCATCCATCGCTGCCGTCCTCCACCACATCCATCGCCACCGTCCTCCACCATGCCGGAGCGCCTACCAAGACCGCGTCGTCCACTGCTAGAGATGGACGTTTCGCATCCACGGCGACGGACCAATAGCCTTGCATCGCGTCCTCTCGCTTCATCGGTGCTGTCGTCCTCTTTGCCGGGGCCGCTCACACGACCTTCTCTTCCACCGCAACGAGACTTATCCCACGATGCACCCGTCTACCGTCCCAGATCTGCTTCAATGCCACCGACAGCCATCGCACCCCCGATGCCTACACGGCGCCGCAAGAGAGGTGGTACTTCATATCTCCTCAACTTTTTGATCTCAACCAGAAAATAGATCTTAACTTGGTTACTCTACTTTCTTTTCAGCTCTTAGAATTTAGTTCTTAGTTCGAAGCAAACAATGGATGCTAAATATCATTTCTCCGGTTTGCAGCTTCAAATCTGCCATGGCACAGCCATAATACGATTTAATTGATCATGCTTAGGGTATAATTGATCATGTTGGTTATGTGGGGGTTTCTTTAATAGAAATCGGAGGGAAACCCTCTTTTGCTAAAAAAATATGCTTAGAGTTTCCCCCTTTTATGATCACTATACGATCAGAATACGTGCTTCGTGTCATAATAACACTGCTCCACCCATCAAGCTAAACAAGCTTAGATGTTCAAACACGAATCTGATATTATTAAAACAGAGTTGTTTAATTGGTTAGCTAAATGTTCCTAAATTAGTTTTGAAAATGCATGTTCGCCGCTCGGGTGTGTATCTCTATAGGGTGCCCACGGTGGGCCGGCCCACCCTGGGATTTTGGGTCGTCCCAGGCCCCGATTCCCCTCTGTTTCTGCAAGGCTTCCGATCTCTACTGCCTGACCCGCTGCCTCGCCGGTGACTTGCCGTCCCCGGACGACATGACTCTAGGAGGAGACGCCGGACTAATAGGAGGCCAGGAGCCGCTCGCCCAACAGCGTCACCCCTGCACGGGCGCGCCGCCGTGCCTACCTTCCCAGTCCGTTCAGGGCTAAGGCGTGTAGCACCCACCAAGCCAACCCGATTTATCCTGAGATACGTCATCAACACTCAACAACCACTCCTCATCACCCATTTTCTAATTGATTCATTACTCATTAGGCAGGACTGTCATTAGGGTTTTTTGTGTGCTCAGTGCTACCTACACTTAATGGTTCAGATGTATTTCGGTAATCTTTAGTGCCTCTAAAGTTCACAGGGTTTTCAAAATTCCGGCCCTCGGAACAGAAACTAGTCATTTTGGATTGTTGGTCGTAGTGACATTGACCCAGATTACTACTGCAATCCAGGTTTGTTGACAATTTTACTTGTCTTTCTTACTCATTTGATATAATATCCAATTATTCACGTCGACTAGTTGCAAACAATAAGTGCTAGACGAACTTCTTCATTCAGATTTTGGACGGTCTCTTACTGCACTTACAATTCTGCATACTTGTCCTAATAAACTCACAAGTAAATGATTGATTCACTACATCTATGCTTGCCTTGTCATATTTGTTGTCAATATTCTTTTAGGTTGGACCACCCTGTTTCTAAATACTGGAACCGTAGACATGAGTGAATAGTATTTCTCTATGTGATCTCTTCCATCATGTGTGGGTAACGAACACTGCATTGTATAGAAAGAAAGTGTCATTTCTAGCTTTTACATAGGTTTCGATCTTTTACATGGAATACAATCTGCCTACTTGCTTTGTGTCGCACTACCAACACTCAACCCTTGAAGCTAAACATTACGCCACTAATAATTGCTTAGTTTATTTGTTCAAATACGAATTTCATATGATTCTAATGTTCCTACTTCAGTTTTGAAATGTGTGCCTGCCTGTTATAGAGATATAAGGGGTTTGTGTTTCTGTGTGTGGTCTGGTCAGCACGGTTGGGGAGGTGAACTTTGCATATGCAGGGGTTTATAGGGGGACACGCTCCGAGTTAAATCCGCAATGCATTCCATAGATAATCTGACTACTTTTTATGTTTTCATGAATCTCAGATTCTGAACAACATCATAATGATTATGAGCTTGCGCGCATGAAAAGAATAAAGGAGAATAATGCCATGGCTATCAAACTTGGCATTAAGGGACTGAAATCAAGTCTGGATGCAATGCAATGCAAATGCTCTCCACCTACAGATTCATGCTCAAAATATGATCCTAATAGTGATTCTGAGCAAGAGGGAGACCTAAGTCAATGTAGCTCCCTAGTGGAGGAGTCAGAGGAAGATGCCATATCTTATTGGGACATTTACATCTGTGCCCCTAACTTGAACCCACTACTCATATTTGCCCCTAATTTTGAAGCATGCTCAAATTTACCCCTCCGTCGTTAAGTCACTACTCAAAATGCCCATCACACAAGATCAGTAGCACTTTCCGTCCAATATCAGTAGCACTTTCCAAATGCCTTTCATGTACACATGGGCCTTTGACGGTCAAAGGCCTTTGACTGGACGGAAGGGCATTTCTGATTAGTGACTTATTCACCCATCAAGGTACTTGCTCCAACTTTCCAAGGTTACATTTCTCGCACATATCTTGCATCTGATGCTTTGCATTGCTTCTACTTTGTTGAACTACCATTAGCTTAGTTTACACATCATGTATGTGAATACGCCCTGTGTATCCATTTTCAGTACATATTCCATCTATCATCATACCATATTTATCCATTCAAATGTTGTTCTTGTGTATCAGACGTTCAAAAGGAAGAGGGCGATTGCTGATCGTGGAGGAGCACTAGCAAAGTATTTCAAAAAGGTAGTGGCACCTGATAAATCAAATAGCCCATTAGGTGTAGTTGCAATATCACCTAACCCACAAAATATCCCAACTCTAGCAGACTCTAGCCCGACTACACTGGTCATTTCTGATGCCCCAACTCAGCAGACCCCAACTGCAGCAAACAGTATGATTATGCCAGTTGACATAGCACCAGCTGTACGATGCAAAACACCCATTCCAGCAAAGAGTACACCAAATCCAGTTGCCAAATCCCTTTTTGAACCAGAGAGAGCCCCAATTGCAGCAAATAGGACCCCTGTTCCATTTCTTCCCAGTTTAGAAGACGAAGCTTATGTTGTTGTCAGGAACTTTGTGCGCATCTTTCCTTCATGCACTACTAGGGAAAACCCTAGCAGTAGCGCGTGTTTTGTGCCCACTAGTAGCGCGGGTTGCCGTGCAACTAATAAGGCGCCATACTATTGCTTAGCGAAGAACGCATGCCATCACGCGCCATTGCTAGGACAAATAGTCTGTAGCGCTTGTTCACTACAAGCGCCATCGCTAAGGTATCTACTTGCGCGTGTTTTCTTTCCATCGCTACTAGTATTTTTTATTTATTTTTTATTTTTAGTGTATTTATGCGCCATCATACAAATATTGGTACAATACCGGCTGTTATGAGGTTTACATCATTATGTCCATAATAAGTGTATTAATGAAGGTGGATTAGGTTCAAGTGGAGGCAATATGTGGTGCATGTCAAAAGTATACTACTAATCCAAACTTGATCTAGTTTGGACTAGTAGTACTTTCGATGTGCACAACATGTTGCCTCCACTTGAATCTAATCCGCCAGCACAAGCTATTTAATCATCATCATAGTCATTACCACCAACAATATTTATTTAATCAGCACTAACACTAGCTAATAATAATCATCATAGTCATTACCACCAACACTAGCTATTTTATCATCTAGTAATAGTGTAGCACATCATCATCCTCAAACTCATTTCTAGCTAGCTAATCACTCCTGCTGCTCTCTCTCTTAGGTAAAATAACATAAAACATATATAGCTCTCCTCCTCGATCAAACTGGAGCATTCAGATGAACCTGTCTCCTAATCGTGGGTAGCGCATCTGTTTGCTGCCCCTAGTACTTCTCTGCGCTCCCCCATCACATATTTGGTCCAGTCTTGCACTATTAAGCATTCGTCGCTAATCTTTAATGCACTAAAGTAATCATGGGATATCTTGGCCGAAGTGATAATACTCATGGTACCTTTAGTCTCGATCCCATAAGGCACAACATTCATTGGGAGTCCCTATTGAAGAACATCGACGGTAACATACTTAGCAATGAAGTTTAGCTTCAAAAATAATGTATGGAAAAGATGCACCGATGACAAATAGTAAAAATCTTACCATCCTTCCTAAATAGATGTGACCGTAGTTCATTACGAACACTATTGGTCGACATTTTCAAGACTAACATTTCTAAATGCAGAAGAAAATTTGTCTTGATAGTATCAAGATCCTCAAGCCATGAAACATAATGACCGAGCTCCTCGCAGCTTGAGTTCAGCCCAGACAAAGATATCACGGTCCCTGTCTACCAAGCTTTGGACATGTTTGCTTGCACGGAATAAGGTGACAATACAAATTAGTTGACGACTATTTTGAATAAACAATATCAAAGACATAAATATGGTTGAGAAACTTACATAATGGCATAATCGAGGCATTTGCACATCGACCCGGATGTCGGTATTACCTTCAATATCATCTTAGGACGAATATCAAAGGTGATAACCATATCAGGCTCAAATGCATAAGTCTTGCATAGTGCTCGCCATGTTTTGCATCCAAAATAGGTGTAGTCGTCTGAATTGTATAACTTCGCATGGAAAATATAACCATGCTCGGTCTTCAAGTAAACTTTCTTTTCCTCCATACTATGACTGAAACCTATCTTATCCAATACAAAAACTCTTGCATTGCGGGGATACGCTAGTAGAATAGTAAAAAATATAAGTTGAAGCAAATGAAGCGGATGTCATGCTTAATTATGAAAAAGACTTGTCGTTGTGACTTCATCAGATCCACTTCAAGTTCTCGTCCACTTGATGTCAAGCGCCTATCATCATCTAGGAAGATTCATGTCAGACAGCCACGCTTCGTCTTCGCAGATTTGCAAATACCAAATCCTTCTCGTCGCCGACATTTCCTATGTTCATAGTTAAAACATTAATTGAAAATCGATCAAGACAACTACCAAGATACTCAACACAAAAATCCGGGGCACTCGATATTTCCTACATATTCTAGCACAAGTCATGCCAAAATTCACGGAAAAATCCGCATGACCTTTGCTAAAATAGGACATATCGAGCGCTGAAATTTGCCGAAACGGAAATGAATCAACACTCCGCAAAACATAGGCCACTCGAAGGTGTAACTCGCAAACATGACCGCCACTTGATATTAAGCAACACAAGATATACATTTCAAGATATCTTATAGGACTCAAATTAGCATGCATTCAATAAGCAAAAGTAGATCATCTCATGCGCCAAGACATCGTCGAATATTATCACTAATACATCACGAATAGTGTCATACATATAACATCACTAATACAACTAAAACTCTAGCACACGACGGTATCGGCGGTCGGTGGACACCCACAGGAAGGCACCATCACGGATCATAGCACCAATGAGATCCCGGAGAACCTGCCGGTATTGGAGAACGACACATGCTCCAATGCAAACAAGTAGCGAGCGACATGCGCGTCCTCCTCATCGACACGGTGACGCACCACCTCCGCGGAATCCTCGAGCCTCGGATCGCCATCGCCCACGCGATCGCCACCAAAGAAGGTTCGGTCAACGACAGCTGGCTCCTCACCAACATGCGCCTCGGTAGGTAGCACCTCCCAAGATCACCCGGCGGAGCCCGGTCCCGGACATGGCCGATCTGGTCAAGCGGTGTAGTCCTCCGCCGACTCGGCGACAAGGATGCGGATAGGCATCGCCCACGCCGAGGCGGAAAAATTGCTTTAACTAAAAATCACCTAATTAGTACCTAGTTCTTACTAACTAGTTCTTACTAAATAAATAGAAGAAGGTCAAATTTTACTCGTTTTATTATGCATTACACTAGTGCTTATTCATCATCTAAGAAAACGTCACCTAAGAAAAAATCCCAGCCGCATCTGTATCCAATTCATTTCCATCCATAGATGAACCCTAACTATTTGATGCAACTAAAATTTGAAGAACTCTATCTAGGCAGAGGTAGGGGAGGGGGAGGAGCAGGCGTGCTCACCTCGATCGGGTGCCTGCAGCGAGAGAGGGGCAGGCAGCATCGTGGTCGGGCTTGGGGCGGCGTCCGGGGCGGCGTTGAGGTCGGGGCGGCGTCTGGGCGGCGTGAGGTCGGGGCGGGGCGACGTTGAATCTGGGCGAGGCGGCGAGGAGGGTGTGCGAAGCGAAGGTGGCGCACCGATGGCGATGGCGGCGGCGAGAGCGGAGTAGCGAGATTTGGGGGAAGTGGCCGTGGGGAAGGACGAACGCGGTGGTTAAGTCAGAAGTAGCAGTAGCGCGTTCCTAGAAACACACTGCTGCTACATTAGCTACAGCACGTTCTGCGATACGCGCTACTGCTACAACTTTCTCCTTTTTCCCGTTTTCACTTATTTTTGTTCACATTTTATTTTTTTCCTTTCACCTTATTATATTTCTTTCATTCTCAATTACCTTTATATTTGCTTTTCATTTAATTTTGTATCATTTAGTAGTAGCGAGTTTAGAAGCAAAACGCGCTGCTACAAAGAAAGTAGCAGTATCGCGGTTCCATGTAGATCGCTAGTACTATGTGTACCATATCGGCTAAGCTGTGAGAATTTTAGTAGTAACGTGTTTTTGCGAGACGCCGCCATCGCTACAACACTATCTCGCAGCATGTTTCGCAGCTCGCTGCTGCTATTTAGCACCAGCGTGCTTCTTTGACACACGCTACTGCTAAAGTTCTGTGTATAAGGTTTTCCCTAGTAGTGATGGAAAGATTATACCGTAGACACAGAAGAATTTCCAGTCTTCTTCCGCAACTTATGCGCATTGTTGAGGAAATCGTTAACTGTTAGCTGCTCGGTCGGTTGGCGAGTAGGGGATTAATAGGCTAATGGGCAAGTTAATCAGCCATTTAATCAATTCATCGGATGATTTATCAGTTTATCGGCTACTCGGTGACCCTACGAGTTGGGATTAATCGGCAAGTTAACCGATTAATTGGACGAATTCTTGAACAGGGTTTATGCGTAAGTAATGTACTAATGTTATTCATAGTCATTACTGCATATGTTTCTGCTGACAGAGGACACAAGATTTCATTCTTTTAAATAGGCGAGGAGCAAACTAGATTGTGATGACGAGCAAGGGTTGGTTGCGCTTTTCAAGCACTGGGTGATGAAGTATCGTTCCTACCCGAGGCAAGCGCACTTCGATGGCAAGCCTCTGAACAAAATTTATGTAAAGTCTCCGGTGCTACATTTATCCGACGGTGACTGGAATAATCTTGTTACACATTGGTTTCAGCTGCAACGTAAGGTACTGTCTATGATATCACCTCATAATTTGAACTACATTTCTACATTTGCCTTAATGTCTCACTTGTCTGGAAAATTAGCGTAAGAACATTCGCTCAAGGGACCTGAGATCTCGCAACTATACCGCATAATCGCATTGCTCTTGTGAGTACCTCTTGCCCTGTATGACCATACTTACTTTCATAGCTGTTTGATTATGTAGCATCACTCCACATGTTAGCCTCGTAATCGTCCATTTGGTGGGCATTATAAGATCCGTATGGACTCTTTCACAAATTTATAATCAACCCAATGCTTTTGAAGAGGTTTAGCTCTGCAGTCCTCTTGTAAGGACTGAACGTGGTCTATCACTTTACTTACATTAACAGCTACTCCCTCCATCCCATAATATAAGAAAGTTTTGTACTGTACACCAGTGTTCAAAACACTCTTGTATTATGGGAAGAGGGATTGGTTCATTTTGTAGCATTCTGCATCTTATCTCCCTCGCCCACCATTTACTAAAAAGGTCGATCTATATTTAATCTTACCAACAAGTAGAATACATGACAATGCCGGTCGTAAGTGTAGCCCATTGCTCTTGTCAAGACATTTTTCCTGTAATACTTGTACTTCCAGGGATTGGTAGTTGATTATGTAGCATCAATCAGCATCTTATCTTCATTATCCTCTATCCTTTCCAGTATTATCATATCTATAATTACTCTCCACAAAATGTAGAGTACAGGCAATGCTTATGAAGAAGATTCTGTGCTGAAATTCTTGAGTTATCCTTCCCTTGACATGGAGAAGGGCATTATAAAGCCGGTGTTAACTGTTAATGTAAGTCAGTCCTTCTAAAGCCTTTATCCTCAACTGCTGTTTAATTTGCTCATACTCCCTATCATTTACTGCTGTTTAGTTTGTTGTTTCTACCAAAATGCATGTTCTTAAGAACCGTAAGTTCTAAGTTTTAGTTGTAAAACCAAATTCATTATTCATACCATGCACATTACTTAATACTCCCTATATGTATGCTTGGTTTTGTGGATCTATAATCCAGTGTGTGGTGAAGCAGCCCACGTTTGCACCTTGTCATCTCCTATTTTATCTTACTGATGTGGCTGATGATATGAACAACATGCCATGCACATTATCCAAAATAGATACAATGATTTTCTTTGCCCTTCATCTATTCTTGTTATGTTGACATGGTAATCCAGTAGTGTGGTGAAGCTCCCCGCATTATGAACAATGCCAAATTATGCTATTGATATTTTGAACTTACTCTTTGTTTTCTAATTTGAAATTGATAGAATTGATGAGCTTATCATCTTTGTTTATACACGCTGAAACCTGTCATCTCTCGCTTTGTTTCGTGGTGATATGCGTGATGGCATGCACAAGTCTGTCAAGGCTGTGAGACAAACCCAACATATATTGCAGCAAAGAAGGCAGAACATCTTGAAGATAGCGAGACAACCCAAAAGTCTTGTCTTGATGCAGTGTTCAAGTTACTTTAGACTAAAAGTCAGACAAGCTCACAGAATTCGTTGTCTGAATCAGTTCGACTTCTTCAGTCCTAAGTTCTAGGAGAAAGGCATTCTGCAACTCAACTTCATCTTGAAGTCCTATCTCTAAGAAAGATTGCGGAGAACACCAATGAGAACCTCATCGCTAAACAGCTACACCTAGAAGCTATGACCGACATGCTAGGCCGGTCTCACAGCCTTGCTCAGCAGCTTGTGCAGCAGTTCCCCCACAAGGCTAACCTTTCTTGAATTGTCTTGGAAGTGGTCTCGGTTCAGTATTATTTTGTTACACTGCAATGGTGCCCAGTTTTTGTAATCTGCTTCTTCATTGCGCTTTATGATCACTGGTGGCAAACTTCGATGCCCAGTGGATGTAATATACATTAAATCCTTTATTGTATAGTATAGGTTTATTCTTAGTTACTATGCCATAATTTCTTTATTGTATAGAGTAGGTTTGTTCTTAATTCCTACTAGTTACTGCCATCATTCGCTATCTGAAAAAAAATCAGATGTAGTCGACCGGGCCAAAACATTCGTCTCTAACGGGACAGGTTTTTAGCGGGCCACAATTGGACCGGCCTGCGTCTTTCTTGGGCCCGAATGATTGGGGCCTTCACACATTGCGCCAGGCCCGAACTTACACCGACCTATATTTTAGTTGGGCCTTTTGTCGACCCAGCGCTTAGTTTGGCCCAGGTAGCGTTGGGCCATTAACAGGCTGAATATTGTACTGGCCTGTTACGGCCGAGATGAAACCACGGGCCTTTAGCAGGCCAAAATGCATGTTGGGCCTCAATTTTCACTAGTCGTCGATGGGCCTTCAGCAGGCCGAAATGTAGACCGGGCCGTTTTGGGCCCAGTTGCTCACGGGCCGTTACCAGGCCGAAACATATCTCATGCCTTAGTTGGCCCACTGATATCATGGGCCACCGAAAGCTTAGTACAGGCATCAATGGGCCGAATTACGCGACGGGCCTTTAACAGGCCCAAAGTCACGTTGGGCTTAACTGTTGCCACCTTTAGAATGGGCCGTTAGTGGGCCCGATGTCCCGTTGGACCATATATGGCCCATGGGCAGCACGGGCCATTCCCAGGCCGAAAGTCACACCGGGCTGAAATGGGCCCATGTCTACATCAGGCCTCTAACAGGCCGAAAGTCACTGGGCTGTAGTTGGGCTCAAATATTCGGCGAACAATTAACGGGCCAGATCTGGCTTTGGGCCGCAAATGGGCCCAAATATTGGGCGAACAATTAACGGGCCAGATCTGGCTTCAGGCCGTAAATGGGCCTAAATATTGGGCAAACAATTAACGGGCCAGATCTGGCTTCGGGTCATAAATGGGCCTTTATAAAACAGGTCATTATTGGGCTAGCCCACTAGTACCTGATTAAGTTCTACGGGCCTTTGACTGGGCCAGCCTTTTTAACCCATATGGGCCTTTGTTGGGCCCAGCCACGTGTCGACGTATCATAGGCATGTCTCCTCCAATGGACGGGCGACATCTGACCCACTGACGAGCTGATAGGTGTTCCCTTCGGCCAATCAGAATTCTACATGTGGAAGTTTCCCATTGGTCATGGCTGTTAACGGGTTATCGGATCCAAAATCCGACCCGATAGCTTAACGGCGTTCCGTTACGGTGGATGCCACGTGTTGGTCACCCTTGGCGAAAGCACTTCTGTGACGCGCGATTTATCGTCATGGAAGTGGACACTTCCGTGATGATAATTTTGGTAATGTCATGGATCACTTCTACGACAGCACATGTATGACTATCTTGATTCTGTCATAAAATCGTCATCGATGTACATGCATGACAAAAAAAGCGACCCACTGTGACAAACACGTATCATCACGGAAGTGTATTTTTTTGCAATCAAAGTGCTACAGCGTGCGAGCTTATCGCTGGCATTACAGGACAAAGCGCATTTAATGCGAGGCTTCGGTGTCCCTTTGCTTTATCGGGGATGAGGGCCGTCCGCCCCGCTCGCCGCCGCCCTCGCCGACACGCGCTACGGCAGCGATGCATGCGGTGCCATAGTGGCAGGCAGGCAGCTGAGGTGGCGCGGTGGTGGAGCCTCCATGAAGGGTTGCATGTTGCCACGCAGGTGCCTGCCCAGCTGGTTGGGTCGGCGGCTGCATGCGAACGGTGGTGAAGACTTGGCTGGTGCAGGCCTGGCAGTGGCCATGCCGGTGCGCTTGGTGAGGGTCTTGCCGGGTGGCCCAGCAAGGGTCTCGCCATGGTGCGCAGGCATCCCCGGCAAGGATCTTGCCGGGGGCCTTGTGGGTTTCTTTGGTGAGGATGGTTGCCTTCCTATCCTCACTTGATCTTGTTTATTCTTTGTCTTCACAAAGATCTGCATGCCACCACAGAGGTGCCTCCTGAGCCTTGTCCCAATGCATTTTTCGAGCGTTGGTGGGCTCAAGGGTGGCTCACTTCGGCTGGCGTGGGCAAGCTGCCCCGGCAAGGGTCCTTGCCGGGGAAACCTGCTACGCCTATCTGATCTTTGTATCCTTGGTCCTTGTTGTTGCTTCGTTTTGCCTTGTGGCTTTGGCTTCTCTCCAGCTTCCCTTTCCTTCCATGTCTATGCGTGGCCGTGGCGGGAGGCTCTTACTGCCCGTGCACAAGTTGAGGGGTCAAAAGCAGAGCCCCTACTTTTGTACACCGATAGGAGCCCCCAGGCCTGGGTCATACATAAGCGCAGCACATTGTTGGGCCAGGCCCAGAACGGTGTGCGGGCAGTTGGGGCGTATTTTTACCGCGGCCACTGTTCCGTCCATTGCGCCCCACGACCCGTGTCAAACGCGCGACGTGGGGGTCGTGCGCGCGCGTATGATGGAAGCATGGTGGCATCACCTTGTGGCGGATAGTAAAGAGGCGGCTTGTTTGTCTCCTCGAGACCGCAAGGCCGCCTCCCATTTACTGCCCTTGCTCGGAACCGTTGTTCCACGCGTCCCACTACGCCCGCCCCTTGCGCCACGTTCGCTGCATGCATAACGTAGGCACGGGACGTGGGTAGTGGCGCGCGTGCGGGTCGATTCCCACGCGCCTTCAATGGAGCGGGGAGGGCGGTCGACGACCCCGCTTGCTGTCACTTCGAGAAGCCGGATTGGCAGAGAGGGGGCAGCCGAGCCTCGCCCCCACCCCTTTATGAAGAGGGGAGCGGGAGGAACAGTGCCCCTCAAACTGTCGCCATCTGCCTCTCCCCATTACTGCTTTCTTTCCTCTTCTGCCATGGCGAGGGGGCGTGGCGATGCTTCATCGGGTGGTGGCGAGGGTTTCAGCCAGACAGCGCATCGCTCCTCCCCAAGAGCTCATAGCGGCGGAGCCGGCAGCTAGAGGAAGGGGGAGGGGGCGAGGTTGAGGCCATCGTGGTGCCCGAGGGAGAGGAGGACGGGGCGGCATATCAGGCTCGCCTCCTCCAGCAACCCCTCCTCCAATGGAGGGCCACGCCGGGGGCAACCCCTGTGAATTCTTCGTCAGGCTGCGCCATCCACCGCGCCGTTGCCTTCTCCTCCCGACTCCATTTGCACGGGAGATGGAGCTGGTGTGGCACCCCGGCTCAGAGAAAATCGTAACGCCCCGTATTCCAGCCCAGAGATCGAGGAGAAGTCTTCTGGAATACGGCACTTCTTAGCATAGAACAAACCAGCTTTCTATTATTACATGAACATGAATACAAGGTCTCCGATATTACAATGAATAACATCGGTACGGCTACACTACGCCATCCTCAGTTGCTCTATGCAACCAGCAGAACAACTCGAAGCAGCGGAATAACTCTAGAAGCAGAACAATGATGACGGTGGTGAACTCCACTCCGCAGGGACTCTGGCTGGAACGCTTATCCTAGCTCGCACGAACGGAAACCACGACAAGCAAGCAATCAAATCCGGCATGACCTGCAAACTGGCATGACACGCCAGGTTAGTACATTGAATGTACTTGCAAGCTCACAATAATCCAGAAGCATTCAAGACAAACAACAGCATGGCAAATACCGGTTAAACAGGAATTTAACATGATATCCTCATAACAACATGGCATGACCAACATAAACACGATACAGCTATCACAACATGAACATATTAATCCAACTAACATCATGGCATCCACTAGCATGGCAACAACATGGTATTTCAATTTTACTTCTAACATGGCAATAGCAAAACATAGCATATCCTCTCAATCATATCCATCAAAGCATGGCATGGCATAAATAAACTATCAATCATATCAAATGTAGACATAGCATGTTAACTGTATGCAACCATCTCATGATCTACCATGGTTCTTTAAATGCAAACATATTACACATGCAATGCAACCAAACTTGTGCACTGAGTCCCTCGGACTCTCTTACCAATGGTGATCATCTCATTTCCTGATCATCTACAGAGACAAACTCGTGATCCTTACGGCGATCACAAGCCGACCAACAAACTGGCCCGTGATCCTTACGGCGATCACCACCCGACCAACAACTGGCCCATGATCCTTACGACGATCACCACCCGACCAACACTTGGCAAACATACCTCACTGTTATTAAGCACATTATTATTATTATTATTATTATTATTATTATTATTATTATTATTATGATTATTATTATTATTATTATTATTATTATTATTATTATTATTACTATTAGTATTACTGTTGACTCATGGTGTGACCTTCTCTTGACCTGGGCCCTTATCCGCGGGCGCGGCTATCGATAGATTAATATACACTCTGCATAGGTTAGTACACTGTACCCACACTACGGAACCCATGGCCTCACACTCCCATTCGTGCGGACCAACGGTGTTCCGACAAAACCGATCTACTGTAATGAAACTCTCCCGGCACTCCAACTCACTCCTCACTGAGCTAAGTCATGGGTGGCCCCGTGCCTACCTCCAGACACAACGACCACCGTCGTGGCCCAACACATAAACGATCCCACTCGGGGATCCGCCAGCTATAATAACTACGGACACACAATGTTATGCTCCGCCTACCTCATCAAGGTAGCATGCGCCCATAACCTTCCCTCGTTGGAGGCATCGACGAGAGGCACAACAATAGACCCACTTAGGACCGTCCCATACCGGTAAGCGTGGTTGCACTGGTCAGCATCGATTCAGCGGCACCATGACTAAGCCAATAGGTGTTCAAGTTCAATTTAGTGCGGATAACTTGAATGCAAATATGCTGAGCCATGATAAAATAACATGATGCCAACAATAATACATGAACATGATATTAACATCACCATGAGAGTATCACATAACTTTCCACCATACCAACAATAAATCATATCCACTGAGCATCGCCTACCGACTAGCATGACCATTTCCAACATCAGCATGTACTACTAACCAGCATAATCAGATGAAAAATAATACTAGCAGGTATAACATGATCACAAAGTATAAGAAAACATAGCATAACAGTGAACATGCAAATCTGAACATCACCGGAACAACGATAACCATCTTTTCAACAAGCAAATATTTACTAAAGATTCAAGTTGAAAACCATGGATACTGCATGACTATCATGAAAGTGGGTATTGTGGCTTGCCTGGGGATGAAGAATGCACCGGAGAGAAGTGCGGTGAAGCCGCGGAAAGATTCGCCGGAAAACGTTCTCTCTCGGAGGGGGCTGGTTAAGGGCAGGGGCAAAATGGTCATTTTTAGTATGCCAAAACATAATGAAAGTGACACCAACAGAAAGGGCTCGACGAAACGAAGAAGTGAGCGTTGGATTCACCTCAAACGGAGTTACGGTTAAAAAGTTATAAGAGTTTTACTGTCAGGGACCTATATGTAAACATTTATTTTACAGACTGGGCCAAAACAGAAAACTGGAAAGCGTATTCGGTGGTTTACGTCTCCACTTATCCAGCGTGGCAGTGGCGGGTCCGGCTCCTATGTGGCTAACAGATGGGTCCCACTTTATCCACTCTTCTCTCTCCTCTCTTCTCTTCTTCCTCTCTCCCTCTCCCGACGAAAAACAGAGGAGAGGTGGGGCGGGGCTCGGCGTGTTGAAAATATGAGCAAATTACTACGAGATTTAATCCAAATAAACATAAGATAAATCATGACTACAGTAGCAGAGATTGAACTAATCATGCGAACTAGCATAGCAGATGAACAGATCACATCTAGGGCACATACTAGAAACATGAATTCTACCACGATCTCGAACAGAAAGATAGAATCGCGTGCAGACGGCGGGAGCAGCACCGCCCGGCGCTGACGTTGTCGCTCATGTCGTTGAGGATGAGGTTGCCAAGGTCGGGGAAGAAGTCGCGTTCGCGAAGTCGTCGCTGCAAGCGATCGCGCTGAGTGCGCTCCCCAAAACCCGATCGCCTCTCCGCAGACAGATCACGAGAGGCGGGGTTTGAGGCCTCATCGTCCCTTCTCTCCGTGCACGCCGAAAGGAGGGATGGAGAAGGCTTGATCGGCGGTGCAATGGATGGAACGGTGGTGAGAAACCATACTGGCGGCGGCGGCTAGGGTAGACGTCGCCGACTATATAGTGCGGGCGGGTAGGTCGTGGGAGTAAACCCCACGTCCGAGTCGCCACGATCCAAAAGAATCGAACGGTTCAAGAATTAACGCGTCTGCTAATTATTAATTAATGACTCATTAATTTTTCCCGAGCAGCAAAATATAGACAACGTGCATAGCTCGTCCTCGGCTCGGCTCAATCCCCGCACCAGGCGGCCGTGACGAGGCGAGGCGAGGCGTGGCGTGGCGAGGCGAGCGAGGAGGAGGAGCGTGTAGGTCTCCTCTTCTCATGCTCATACAAGTGGTAGGAGAGCTCACCTTATAAAGAGGTGCAACTCTCTCTCAACTTATGAGGTTGGACTAAACTTTAGCCTCACTCACTCCACTCACATGTGTGCATGAATGGGCCAAGAGAATTTCAGAAATTTAGTTGGGCTTTGGGCCAAAAGCCCACTAGCAAATTCCAACAATCCCCCACAAAGTCTCATTGGCACATTTCACCATTTGGTTCCAAAACATTGTTTATATAACGGTGCTTAGCGGAGACTGTGAAGTTGAACTTCCACTTAGAGATTTATGCTACACTAGATCACAACTTGAATAGTGGACTATGCCTTGAACTACAAGTTTTCTGAGACTAGTTTCACACAAATTCTTGACTGCACTGGCTGCCGCAAGGCTTCCCTGCTGGTGGAGCATATCGTCAGACTTGTGGTGTTTCATGAATTTATTAGAGAGCACCCACTTCTCACAGATCGCGACGTTAACAATCAAATTCATATAGGTGTGTTCCTCAGAGATGCTCTGCAGACAACATCTCTGCTACTCAAATAAGCCACTTGGAACACCTTAAGATAGATATCAACCTGCCATGCAGATCGAGAGTATTGCATCTTCATGGAGTGGGATAATTAAAATAAGGATACTCTCCTCTCGGTGACCAACAGCTTGTCTCCCACTTCTACTTCACGGGATCTCCGATCACATAGAGTGGGTTACCACTATGGACAACTCATGCGGTGGGTCTCAAACCCATCTCCATCGATGCATTATCTATCACATTACGTGATAGACCCTTTGTGAAGGGATCTGCCAAGTTTTTCGATGTTTGGGTATAATCCAACGTAATAACTCCGGAGTTTCTCAGTTTCCTGACAGATTTTAATCTCCCCTTCACATGCCTTGAGGACTTCATATTGTCCTTAGAACTGTTTATTTTGACGATCACAGTTTGATTATCACAGTTCATCAGGATAGGGGATATTGGTTTTTCAACCATAGGTAAGTCCATCAATAGCTCACGAAGCCACTCTGCTTCAACAGTGGCAGTGTCTAATGCTGTGAGTTGTGCTTCCATAGTTGACCTCGTTAAGATGGTCTGCTTGCAAGACTTCCAAGAAACAGCGCCACCACCAAGTGTAAAAACATAACCACTTGTGGCCTTAATCTCATCAAAGATCGATATCGATTTGAGTCACTATAACCCTCCAAAGACGCTTGGATACCCGGTGTAGTGAATCCCATAGCTCGCAAATGCCCTTCAAGTAGCGCATAACTCTCTCAAGCACACGCCAATGATCATCTCCCGGTTTTGACACAAACCGACTCAGCTTGCTCAAAACAAAAGAGATGTCATTCCTCGTGGCACTCGCCAAGTACATAAGTGAGCCAATTATCTGAGAATACCTTAGTTGATCTCTAGCAATCCGTCGATTCTTTCGAAGCAACACACTAGCATCATATGGAGTTGGAGAAGCGTGCGTCGCTATACCCAAAACGACTCAAAACCTTTTCCACATAGTGAGATCAAGCAAGTGTGATCCCACCATTCTCATCTCTCAACAGCTTGATGTTTAAGATAACATCAGCTACTCCTAGATCCTTCATCTCAAAACAATGAGATAAGAAATCCTTAACCTCCTTGATTAAATCAAGTTTGGTTCCAAAGATCAATATGTAAATCGACATACGAGACAAAGAATAACTCCTTCGCCCCACCATGGCGATAGTACACACACTTGTCACCATCATTTACTACAAAGCCGGCAGCAGTTAATGTTCTTTCAACTTCTCATGCCACTCCTTAGGAGCTTGCTTAAGGCCATATAAAGACTTTAATAACTTGCACACCTTTCCTTCTTGACCGGTACTACAAAACCATCCGGCTGATCCATGTAAATTTCCTCCTTCAACTCGTCCATTGAGGAAAGCCGCCTTAACGCCCATTTGATGAACGAGAAGACCATGTGAGGCAGCCGATGATAGTAGCACCCAAATTGTGGTCGATCTAGCCACGGGTGAGTAAGTATCAAAGAAGTCTTCACTTTCTTTCCGGTATAACCCTTAGCCACAAGCCGTGCCTTGTACTTTTCAATCGCACCATCAGGTCTAAGCTTCTTCTTGAACACCCACTTACATCCTATGTGTTTGCACCCATAAGGACGGTCAGTGATCTCCCAGGTTCCGTTAGCTAAGATGGAATCCATCTCGCTACGAACAGCTTCCTTCCAATAGTCAGCATCAAGAGATGCATAGGCTTCTGAAATAGTCCTGGGTGTGTCATCCACAAGGTACACAATGAAATCATCACCAAAGGACTTTGCAGTCCTCTGTCTCTTACTCCTTATAGGAGTTTCATTGTCACCCTCAACAGGATTCTCAACATGTTCCATCGCAATGGTGGGTTCAGAAATTACAGTGAGTTCCTCACTAGATGGAATAGGTCTTTCCTGATTTGATGAACTTGACATATCCTTCATAGGAAATATGTCCTCAAAGAAAGTTGCATCATTAGACTCCATAATCTTACCAACATGCATGTCGGATACCTCAGATTTTATTATCAAAAATCTATAGCCAATGCTATGAAAAGCATAGCCCAGAAGAACACAATCCACAGTTTTTGGTCCAAGCTTGCACTTCTTGGGAATTGGTATATTGACTTTCGCCAAACAACCACAAGAACGTAGGTAAGAGAGTTTCAATCTTTTCCTTTCCCATTCCTCAAATAGAGTCATGGTCTTATGCTTTGTGGGAACTCGGTTTAGGACATGACACGCGGTCATTAGCGCCTCCCCCCACCATTCCTTGGAAAGACCCGATGTGTCTAACATGGCGTTAACCAAATCGATTAGAGTTCGGTTCTTTCTTTCGCCACCCCATTAGACCGAGGTGAGTAGGGAGGCGTCCTCTCATGGATTATACCATGTTCCGCACAAAACAGATCAAATTCATTAGAAAAATACTCTCCACCACGATCGGACCTAAGCCGTTTAATTTTCCGATCAAGTTGGTTCTCTGCCTCAGCTTTATAGTTTTTGAAGAAAGTTAAAGGCTCATCTTTTGATTTCAGAAGATACACATAACAATATCTAGTGGAGTCATCAATCAACGTCATGAAATATCTCTTTCCACCTTTTGTCAACACACCATTCATCTCACAAAGATCAGAATGTACAAGCTCTAGTGGCGCCAAGTCTCTTGCCTCTGCAGTCTTGTGGGACTTGCGAGGTTGTTTAGCTTGGACACATACTTGGCACTTAGAGCCTTTGACAGTAGAGATTTTCGGAATTAAATTCATATTGGCTAGCCGCGTCATGCAACCAAAGTTAATATGACAAAGTCGTGCATGCCAAATATCTGACTCATTATTGTGGCAAACATTATTAATAACTTTAGTGCAAATATCTGACAAAGATAGGCAGAACAAGCCTCCGCACTCATAGCCTTTTCCCACAAATTGTCCACACTTGGAAATTACAACTTTAATGGACTCAAAAACCAACTTAAAACCATCTCGACATAAACGGGAACCGCTAACGAGATTTTTATTGATGGACGGCACATGATGAACGTTCTTCAAACGCACGGTCTTCCCCGAAGTGAACTTCAGATCGACCGTACCAACACCTCGAACGATGGCATGTGACCCGTTCCCCATCAGCATGGGAGAAGTCCCTGTGGCCTGGTAAGAAGAAAACATGGGGCGCCAAGACAAACATGTACATTGGCACCGTATCAATTAACCAATCGGGATTGAAATCTCGAAAGGATGGTAGGAAAAATACCATACCACGATTCCTTCATATCAGTATCACCGATGACAACATTAGCGGACTTGCCGCCCTTCTCTTGTTCGCGCTCCTCAAAGCGGTTAGGACACTTCGGAGCCCAGTGATTAGGATCACCGCAGACATGCCAATCCCTTCCCCTTCTTATGAGAATTCTTCTTGAAGTTGGTAGAATGTGATGGCTTGTTCTTTGTATCAAACTTGCCTTTCCCCTGAGTTTTGTTCTTGTATTTTTTGAACTTATTGGGCTGGAAGTTCTTCTTCTGTACCATGTGGGCACTAGAAGCTCCCTCGGCAACTCGAGCATGTGTCTCCTTTGCTCTCGCCTTCTCTTCAACATCAAGAGTACCAATGAGATCCGCAACGGAAAACTCTTGTCTCTTGTGTTTCAGGGAAGTAGAAAAATTGTTCCACGAAGGTGGAAGCTTGGCAATAATGCCTCCGGCCACAAATTTGTCCGGCAACACACACTTGAAGAGCTCAAGTTCTTTTGAAGCGATCAGTGTCTCATGAGCCTGCTGTAGAACAGTAGCTCATCATCATCTTGTAGTCATAGAATTGCTCCATGACGCATAACTGCGCATCAAGGCCCGAGGCACCAAACTTGGCCTCGAGCGCAGCCCACATGTCCTTGCCGTTATCAAACGACATATATGAATCCACAATGGAATCATCAAGAACACCTGAAGAGCACCTTTAAAGAGAGTATCAATCTTCTCAAAAGCTTCCGGTGTCTTTGGATTAAGATCACCCTCAAGCTTGCCCTTAGTGGCGTCATAGCAGCCCATGGTGCGAAACCAGAGACTGCTCTCGGCGCCACCTCTTATATTGCGCCCCTTAAAGGCAAAGCGGCTTCAGATCTTGCACAAAACCACTCGGAGTAAATTGCCTATAATCAGGTTTTTGGATTGTTGAAAATATGAGCAAATTACTATGAGATTTAATCCAAATAAACAGAAGATAAATCATGACTACAGTAGCAGAGATTGAACTAATCATGCGAACTAGCATAGAAGATGAACAGATCACATCTAGGGCGCATACTAGAAACATGAATTCTACCACGATCTCGAACAGGAAAGATAGAATCACGTACGGTGCAGCGAGAGCAGCACCGCCGGCGTTGACGTTGTCGCCCATGTCGTCGAGGATGAGGTTGCCGAGGTCGGGGAAGAAGTCGTTGTTCGCAAAGTCATCGCTGCCAGCAGTCGCGCGAGTGCGCTCCCCAAAAACCTGATTGCCCCTCTCCCGTACAGGATCACGAGAGGCGGGGTTCCGGAGGCCTGCTGTCCCTTCTCCCGGTGCACGCCGAAAGGAGGGATGGAGAAGACTTGATCGGCGGCGCAATGGTGGAACGGGTGAGAAACCATACTGGCGGGCGGCTAGGGTAGACGTCGCCTAACTATATAGTGCGGGCGGGTAGGTCGTGGGAGTAAACCCCACGTCCGAGTCGCCACGATCCAAAAGAATCGAAGCGGTTGATAATTAACGCGTCCGTTAATTATTAATTAATGACTCATTAATTTTTCCCGAGCAGCAAAAATATAGACAACGTGCATAGCTCTGTCCACAGCTCGGCTCAATCCCGCAACCCGCGGCGCGTCGTGACGAGGCGAGGCGAGGCGTGGCGTGGCGAGGCGAGCGAGGAGGAGGAGCGCGCATGTAGGTCTCCTCTTCTCATGCTCATACAAGTGGTAGGAGAGCTCACCTTATAAAGAGGTGCAACTCTCTCTCAACTTATGAGGTGGGACTAAACTTTAGCCTCACTCACTCCACTCACATGTGTGCATGAATGGGCCAAGAGAATTTCAGAAATTTAGTTGGGCTTTGGGCCAAAAGCCCACTAGCAAATTCCAACACGGCCGACGTCTGGCTCCGGCGACTCCGGTGGTCCCCGGCGAGGGCGAGGCGACCGGAGGTACCAGGGGGAAGCGCCGCGCTCGCCTGAACCAGTTGGGGGCGCTGCGGAGGAGCGGGGTTGTGGCGGCTTGCAGCCACAGAGAGCATGGCGGCGGCAACTAAGCTCGGGGAAGGCGACAGCAGAGGCTCCGGCGGCGGGCTGAGAGGGCAGGGAGGCTCGCCGGAGTGTCGGGAAGGCTATGGTGGTGGCTAGAGAGAGAAAGAGGCTGCACTGCCCGAATTTAGGAGGGGGCCGACGTCGGGCACGGCGGCCATGAGAGGGACAAAGAGCTCTTGGAGCTTAGGCGAGAGGCTGGGAGGGATCCAGGGAGTGGTGTGAGGCTGTAGGTGAGCTCGAAAGGCTCGGGTAAGGGCTATTTATAACAGGGGCGAGGAGGGGAGACCATGGACGCGTGGCCGTGGCTTGGGTGCCGCCGTGCGCATCTGGCCGAGGCTCTGGCGCAGCCAGCGAGCATGGGAGGGCTCGGGATCACGACGAGGGAGGTGCGGACGAGCTACAGAGGCGCACAGGGTCGAGGGGAGCAGAGGAAGAAACGGCCGAACGCCATTAAAGCCTTGTCGGCCACAGCGCGTCCGTGGGCGCACGGCGACGAGCGCCGACGAAGAAGCGGACGGAGGGGGAGAGGAGTCCAGGGTGAAGAGGACGACGAGGGCCAGCTATTAGACACCTGGGGACAAGCCAGAACCGGCCAGAGCGACGATGCCGAGGCCAACAGTGGCTAGACCACCGTTTTGGCTGGCTGTCCTCGTGGTCACTACCGGCATGGCGTGCTCTGGGGTTTTTACTGAGGTTAAAACATGTCTAATACGTAGTCCTTCGAAGGGTGGCAACAAATAAAGTGGTACCTTAGTGGAAGAGACTCTGGTAAAAAAGAAATAACCCCCTGTAGTTTACTGCAGGAAACTTCATCAGCTCAGTGTGATCAAATGGGAATTACTTGAGGCCAAATAAGTTGTCTGGGATGTTAAGCTATGGAAGGACTATACTCCTGGAGGTTTGGAGGGGAAATGGACCAAGAATGACCATAGTTGCTTTGCAACTGCCAAAATGGTCCAGAAATGAAGATTAGCAAGATGCACTCACATGGAGTGTCACCTAGGGCTAAGATTGGGCAAAGCTTAGACATTTGGTCATATCAAGATGATCACCAAGTATCATACCATTTGGCAAAGCCAAAATGGTACTTGCTTCACAAACATCTTCTCTGGATAGAAACTTGAAATAATTATGGTGATCAAATGGCTCATTGAAATGATTCCAAATTGCGTGGATAGATGTTTTATGGGTAGAATAATGATCTGGTAATTTATCAGGATTTTGGAAGAAATATAAAATATACTTGCTTCACAACCTGAAAATATTGCCAGAAACAAAGATTTGCTCCTGTGCTCACATAGATAATTTGATGGGGCTGCAAATGGGTGGAAGGAGTTAATATGAGCACATTAAGGAGTGTGCAAAAGCTCAACTTATTTGGGTACTCCTAGCTAGTACTTCCTTCACAAAGCCTTCTGTTTAACAGAAACTTTGAAAATTCACTGAGGAAGATTGGCTAGGCAAATAAATTTGAACTTGTGCATGGGGCAATTATTTGGACATATAAACATGCCCAAAAAAGGTTGGGAGTCAGTAGGAGAAATATAAATGACACTTCCTTCACAAAGTGCCATTCAGGGCAGAATAGAAAAAGAATATTAGGGAATTATTTTTGAACATGGTAATGAAAAGTTTTTCCATATTTGATCAATATTTGACCCAAACAATTTATGAGAATTATTTGGGAATTATAGGAGTGAGGGAAATATAGGTTGCTTCACAACCTAAGTCAAATTGAGTTATTCCTTTAATAGAAAAGGAATATTCCCAATAAAAAGAATATTGGGATTTGGGCTAGGATGGAAATGACAGGGTCTAGGTAAGGATTTTGGGAATGGCAAGCCACTCTGGAAGCAAAGAAGAGGGCATCTTCTTCAGTTTCCAGACCACAAAGCCACGAAAAAGAAAAACTCAAGCAAAAACTTCGGAAAAACAAAAGAAAAAGAAAGGGCCAAATATCAGAAAATTACAGCTGGATCCGCCGCGGGCGCTGCGGCTGCACATGAGGGGTAGTGGGAACAGTGGCACATGGGCCGACATCGAGTTCCCCGCCGCTCACGTCATGTATCTTCACCGAGGGTGGAAGACCTTCGCTCGCCTCCACAGCTTGACAGATGGGCTCGCTCTCCATTTCAAATTAATGGAGGTGGCCTACTCTCCGTCAAGATCTTCGGGCACTTCGGACCAGCGTGAGGTGCTGCGTGGAGAGCTCCTCCGATGATGAAGATTCCTCCTCAAGGGAGAGTGGCGAGGAAGACAACGGCAGCGACGACGAGGGCAGCGGGCGGCAGGATGACGGGTCCGACTAGGTGTTGGGTGCCGCTCCGGGCGGCATCGGCGACCCCATCATCCGTGTCGCCGGCTCCTTGAACTTCTCGGGGTCATCTCCTTGGGCAGCTGGCGTAGGGAGGCTGCATAAGAGGAAGAGGGCGGGCAGCAAGGCCGTCAAGTCGGAGTACGTGGGCATCGACGCCTTCGTCACCTGTTGACGTCCTGCCGCCACTTCTTCGAGCTCTACCTCCAGCGCCGCCATCACCATCCAGCCCTTGGACGGCCACTGAGATGTTCTCTTGGTGTCTTCTGCCACCCGTAGCTCACCTAGGCGCCCCTTTTGCCCTTCTGCTTTCTTGTTCCATTTCCTTGGCTTGCCGCAGATGGATCTTTGTTCTTGCAGCCCCCGGCGACACTGGCTTGCTGGGGTTTGGACGCCAGTCTGTCCCCTTTTCTCCAAAATAGCTTGGCAAGGATATTCGTGTTTCCTGCGAACCAAGGAAGACAGAGAAAAATAGAGAGACGCACGCTCGACCTCTAGGCTAGGGGTTAGCCGCCGCTAAGGACTATCGACCCTAACCAAGGAAGAGACTCAACCTAGCATGCATGCTATAACTTAGGGCGCCAGCACTTCGTTTATTTATGCTCAGGGTCTGTGCCTGGCTTTGTACAAAGGGTTACATGCCTTGCCGACAAGGCTTGTACAAAAGGGTGGCTTGCTGGGAGGCCTGGCAGTCGCGCCTTATTGGTAAAACTTGCGAAGATGCTCGATGTTCCAGGAGTTTCTCACTGGAATGGCATCTTTGGTCTCCAGCCGGACTGCGCCGGGCCTAGTGACTCGTGTTACCCGATAAGGGCATTCCCACTTCACCGTCAACTTGTTGGAATTCTTGGCCGACTGAATGTTCCGAAGAACAAGGTCACCTTCCTCAAAGCTCCGGGCATGAACCTTGCGGCTATGGTAGCGGCGCAAGGCTTGCTGGTAGCATGCTGCTCTCACAGCCGCCCGGAGACGATCTTCCTCAAGGAGTGTCGCATCATCTTGCCGCAACCGCACTTGCTCAAGCTCATCATAAGCAAGCAGTTGAGGTGACCCGTACATGAGTTCCGTGGGGAGAACTGCTTCTGCCCCGTAAACTAGGGCAAAGGGTGTCTGGCCGGTGGCTCGATTTAGCGTCATTCTGATCGACCAAAGAACCGTCGGCAACTCATCAATCCAGCGCCTCCCACTTTTGCGCAGCCTGTCAAAAGTCTTCATCCTAAGGCCTCACAGGACTTCAGCATTTGCTCTCTCCGCTTGGCCGTTGCTCCGTGGGTGTGCCACGGAAGAAAAATAGACCCTGCTGCCGAGATCCTCAATGTATTGCATGAAGGCGTGGCTCGTGAACTGTGTGCCGTTGTCGGTGATGATCCTGTTGGGCACCCCAAAACGGCATACTAGTCCCTTGAAAAACTTGATGGCTGACTGTGTTGTCACCTTCCTCACTGCTTCCACCTCTGGCCACTTTGTGAACTTGTCGATTGCGACGAACAAGTACTCAAAGCCCCCGACAGCACGGGGGAAAGGGCCCAATATGTCGAGTCCCCAGACCGAGAAGGGCGAGGAGAGAGGGATAGTTTGAAGGGATTGAGCTGGTTGATGGAGCTTCTTCGAATGGAACTGGCACGCTTCACACTTGGTTACTAGTGTCGTCGCATCCTGGAGGGCAGTGGGCCAGAAGAAACCTTGCCGGAAAGCTTTGCCGGCAAGGGCCCTCGACCCTATGTGGAAGCCACATATGCCTCCATGTATCTCTGCCAACAGCTTTAGTCCTTCCTCTCGGGAGATGCACATCAATTTCACCCCATTCGGTCTCCTTCTGTACAATATGTTATCAACGAATTGGTACAGAGCAGACCGGCAGGCTACTCGTTCTGCCTCTTCTTGCTCCTCAGGAAGCTCTCCTTTTTGAAGGAATTGGAAGGTGTGCTGAGCCCATGCGGAGCCTGTGGCTCGACGACAAGGACCAAAGGCATCTCTTCTGCCATGGGAGCGGCCGCCTCCACGGCCATGACCTGAGGTCCAACCGGAGTCGGTCGCCATGCGGCAGGATCGGCATCCATGGCAACATCTTCGCTGGCGGCTCCGGGGAGCTCGGTGGGGAAGTACTTGTCGGGGCCTAGCTTCCCCCGCTTGTTCTGCACGGTCGACAGCTCAACGGATGGTTGGGTTAACTGAAGCACAAAAGTACCTGGTTCCACAGGTAGCTTGAGGGCAGCGTGCTTTGACAGGTAGTCGGCGATGTCGTTCTCCGCCCGAGGGACATGCTCCGCTTGTATTCCGTCAAAGCGCTCCTCCAGTTTCCTCACCTCATCTACGTAAGCTTCCGTCAATGGGCCTTGATAATCTTTGTTGATCTTCCTGATGACGAGCTGTGAGTCGCCCCTGACGATGAGCTTCTTAACTCCGAGGTCTACCGCGATCCTGTGACCAGCAAGCAAACCCTCGTACTCGGCGGTGTTGTTGGTTGACATCTCCCGGGGGAAGTGCATCTGGATGACATACTTGAGGTGTTCTCCGGTGGGTGCCACAAGCAACACACCAGCACCGGCGCCTTGCAGCGAGAAGGCACCATCAAAGTACATTATCCAGTTGCGGCTCATTTCCTTACCGGGGAGAGTGGTCTCTTGTACCTCTTCGTCGGGCGTCGAGGTCCACTCCGCAACAAACTCTACCAGGACTCTGCTCTGAATCGTCGAGATGCTTTCAAACCTCAAACCAAAACTTGACAGCTCCAGGGCCCATTCCACGATCCTCCCCGTTGCGTCTGGGTTGTGCAGTATTCGTTGCAATGGGAGGCGGGTGACCACCGTGAACTCATGCGCTTGGAAGTAATGGCGCTGCTTCCTCGAAGCCATAAGGAGGCCGAAGAGTAGCTTTTGCACACCTGAGTACCTCGACCTAGCCCCCTGCAAGAGGGAGCTGACGAAGTACATTGGGTGTTGTACCATTTTCTTCTTCTGCGCCTCTACACCCGGTCGCGTGGGTCCTGCCGCACTGGCGTCAGCCCTTGCCGGGGACTCAATCTTGCTGGGATCGAGCCCTGCCGGAGAGGGTTTTGGCTTGCCCTCTGTTGGCTCTGCCGCTGCCGCTGCCTTCTCGTCGACCTCTCTCTGCGCCACTAGTGCGGCACTAACCACCTGATTTGTTGCCGCTAAATAAAGCAGCAACGGTTCTTGTGGTTTGGGCGCGACCAACACTGGGGTAGAGGAGAGGTATCTCTTCAAGTCCTGTAGTGCTGCCTCGGCCTCCGAGGTCCACTCCACTGGCCCCGCCTTCTTCAAGATCTTTAAAAAAGGAAGGGCACGCTCCGCGGACTTGGAGATGAAGCGGCTCATGGTAGCAATGCAGCCAGTGAGTCGACGCAAGTCCTTGATCCGTTTGGGTGCCTCAATTTGCTCGATGGCCTTGATCTTATCTGGGTTTGCTTCAATCCCGCGCTGGGACACAAAGAACCGGAGAAACTTGCCGGACGGGACACTGAAGACACACTTCTCAGGGTTCAATTTGAGGTTGATCTTGCGCAGGTTCCCAAATGTTTCCTCCAGATCTTGCACAAGTGTTGCTTTGTCCTTGGTTTTGACCACTATGTCATCCATGTAAGCTTCCATATTTCTATGCAGCTAGGGTTCAAAGCCAATTTGGACTGCTCTTGCAAAGGTTGATCCAACACTCTTCAACCCAAAAGGCATCCGTAAAAAGCAATACATACCACATGGGGTGATGAATGCTGTCTTTTCCTCGTCTTCCTTCGTCATGAAGATCTGGTGGTATCCCGAGTAGGCGCCAAGGAATGATAACAGGTCACATCCAGTCGTGGAGTCAACAATCTGGCCGATGTGCGGTAACAGGAAGGGATACTTTGGATAGGCCTTATTGATGTCTGTATAGTCAATACACAGCCTCCACTTCCCATTTGCCTTGCGTACCACTACCGGATTGGCCAACCACATCGGATGGAGTACTCCTCTCACCAAGCCTACCGCCTCTAGCTTTTTGATTTCCTCCGTGATGAACTCCTGCCTCTCCAGAGCTTGCTTCCTGACCTTCTACTTGACGAGCTGCGCATGAGGACAGACAGCAAGGAGGTCCTCAATCACCTCCCTGGAACGCCGGGGATGTCGGAGGCTTGCCATGCAAACACATCGACATTCGCCCGCAGGAAGGTGACGAGCTCGCATTCCTATTTGCCGTCGAGGGTGGAGCTTATGGTGAAGGCTCCCCCCGTGTCGTCCTCCTTAACGGGCACCTTCTTGGTCTCTGGTGGTGGGGCTATGGACTTCTTGCTCTTGCCGGCGGACCTCTCTGGCACGTTCTCGACGGAAGCACAGCACCCCGAAGAGGTGCGCTTGCCGGAGTGGGTGCGAGGTGTCTCGCCGGTCTCCTTCTCTCCCGGGGCTCTGTCGGCAGGAGCAGGTGCCTTAGCGGCAGCTGCTGCAACTACTTCTCGATAGAGTTGGTCAGCGCAGATTTGTGCATCTTTCTTGTCGGAGGGGACGGTGATGTTCATCGGCCCGGGCATCTTCAGCATTTTGTAGGCGTAGTGTGAAGCCGCCATGAACTTGGCTAGCGCCGGGCGGCCGAGGATCCTGTTGTAAGGCAAGGGGATCTCGGCTACATCGAAAACAATCCTCTCCATCCTGTGGTTCAGCTCGCCTCCGAATGTCACGGGCAGCGTGACCTTTCCCTTTGGCTGGCTCCTCCTCGGGTTAACACCTTGGAACCTACCCGTCTCCTCGAGGTCTCCATCAGGGATCTGCAGCCTTCTGACCACAACGGGCGAGATCAAGTTCAGGACGGCCCCGCCGTCAATCAACAACTTTGTCACCTTGAGGTAGCGGATTGTTGGTGAAACCAACAACAGCAAGCACCGAACCATAGTGGTGCGGTCAGGGTGGTCCTCGGTGTCGAAGATGATCGGCGTGCTGGACCATTTCAGTGGCTTCTGTGCGTCAAATGATGGCTCCACCGCCGTGATCTCATGTGCCCACTACTTGAGTTGGCGGTGGGATGTGTGCAGCGAGGCGCCACCATCAACGCACGTGGCCTTTGTGGCTTTCTGAAACTCGTGGTCGCCGGACTAATCGTCCTCGTCATGATCATCGTCTTCCCGCTTCTTCTCGTGGCCCCAGGCGGGCCTCTCTTGCTGGTTATCCTTGCCGCGACGGCCTCCTTAGCCACCATGTTTCTTGCCGGATTCCTCGGCACCATCTGGGCCTTTCTCCTTGTCCCGCCGCTCATACTCGGCTTTCTGCTTCTCAGCGAGCAGCTCTACCTGCCGGCAGTTCTGCAGATCATGGCCCTTGGTGCGGTGGATCTTGCAATACTACTTGTCGGAGCTTCCTGGCTTGTCGGCAGCCGCCAAGGCCCGGCAAGTGTCGCACCCGGCAACCTCCTTGCCGGGGTCGCTCGCCTTGGTCTTCTCGGTGGTGCCGGTGTCGTCGGATCCCTCGACGGCAAGCACGGCTTTGCCCTTGCGCTTCCTGTGCGGCGTCGGCCCTTCTTCGCTGGTGTGACGATGTCATCCGTGGAGTCGGTTTCTGCACCGGCATCTTCGCCGTGGTACTTCCTTCCCTCTTTAGCACGGGCGCACCGATCGGCAGAACATAGAGCTCGGCCACATCCTTAACCTTGTTCATCGCCAGCTCTTCACGCATCTTGCGATTGCGCATGTTCTGATGGAACGCGCTGATCACGGCGGCGGGATGGACATCGGGGATGTTGTACTGCACCCGGCTGAACCTTTGGATGTACTTGCGCATGTTTTCTCCCTCCTTCTGGGGGATGATATGCAAATCACTTGCCTGGCCATGAGCTTGGTGACCTCCGGTAAAGGTGCCAACAAACTTATGGCACAGATCCACCCAAGAAGAGATGGAATCCACCGGCAAGTGCATCAACCATGACATATCATTAGGCTTGAGTCCCAATGGGAAGTAGTTGGCAAGCACCTTATCGTCGCGGGCCCCAGTAGCTTGCATCGTGATGGTGTAGATGCTGAGGAACTCCGACGGGTGAGTCTTGCCGTTGTACTTCTCGCCAACGTCGGGCTTGAACATACGGTGGGAGGGCCACTGGAACTGCCCCAGCTCACGGGTGAAAGCCGGACAACCCACCTCGTAAGGTAGGCCACCGTAGCCTCCCGGTGATGGGTGGTCTGTAGCGGGCCCTGCCTGCCTGTCCGACTGGTGGCGTGCGTCATGTCGGCGCTCGATCGTAGTTCGAGCATCCTCATGAGCCCGCTCTCAAAGGACTTGACGCTGATAGCGGTTGGTTCGTAAGTCGGACGACGCGATGGAAACATCATCACGAGCGTCGCCGCGACGGACCGACGCTCGGGGCAGTCGGGACGGAGGTGGGGTATACACCGTGGCCGCGTCGCCACCGGCAGGGCCTCCGCTGGCACGCGGTAGCCCGGTGGAGCGACGGCCTACGGGTCCCACCAGCCGCACCCCATCGTTGTTGGAGTTGCCGACGAGGCTCCGGACGGTGGCCCTCTATTCGTCTAGCTTCTTCGTGGCAGGAGGGAAATCGAGGAGTAGCTGCGCGTGTGCTAGGGCCTCCGCTGGCGTGGGTGGCGGCGAGAGCTGGGTGGACCGCGATGCACCTCGACTTCTAACCATGTTAGAAGGAGCTGCGTCATGGCCCCGCAGCCGTTCGCCACCTCCACCAGCACCTCGGTGTGCATGCTGGCCCTCCTCATCATGAGACGGGCGCACGGGGCTCTTCCCGGGGCGGCGCGCAGGGTCACCAGCAGGGTGACGCTGCTCATCACGCACAACCTGGGAAGAGCGCATTGTGGGCGCCGGTGTTGGTGTCTTGGAGGCCGCCGCGCTGTCGTCTGGCGGGATGGCAGCGCCCCTGGAGGGCCCCGCGCTGCCTGCGGGGGGCCCGACTCTGTCTCTGGAGCTTGCGGCTAGTGGCTCGTCGCCAGGCGCGCGAATGACGCCGCTCGCCATGCCTGGACCATCAGGACGGTGTGGATGTTCGCGGGCCGCGCCACGGGTTCTCTCCGCAACTGACCTGCTGCAGTTCCGCGCCGGTACCAACCCGGTTCCGGACGAACCGATCGCCGTGGTTGTCTTCTTCATAGGAGCCATGGTGATGGAGAACAGCTAGGTCAACTGCTGGACTAGATTCTCACAGTTGCGCCCCCTACCTGGCGCGCCAAAGATGTCGATGGGAAACGACCACTATGGGATCACTGGAATCCCTTCTGCGGTTGCGGGGCGTGGGGATCGTGAGAAGAGTAGGACAAGCACACAACACAAGGGGGATTTACCCAGGTTCAGGCTGCAAAGATGCGTAAAACCCGATCCTGCTTTGGTGGATGTATTAGTGTTTTTTGAGCTCTCAAACTAGCTCTAGGAGCTGCGAGGTTTGAAAGAGCCGAATCCTTTCTCCGTGTGCCATGGGCCTCCTTTTATAGACGAAAGGGGCTGTCATGGTGGCACACAGGAGGTGGAAAGTGCTACAGCGTGCGAGCTTATCGCTGGCATTACAGGACAAAGCGCATTTAGTGCGAGGCTTAGGTGTCCCTTTGCTTTATCGGGGGACGGGGGCGAGGCCCGTCCCGTCCGTCACCGCCCCCCTCGCTTCGACACGTGCCCTAGCCAGCGATGCATGCGGTAGCATGGTGGCAGGCAGGCAGCTGAGGTGGCGCGATGGTGGATCCTCCATGAAAGGTTGCATGTTGCCACGCAGGTGCCTGCCCAGCTGGTTGGGTCGGTAGCTGCATGCGAACGGCGGTGAAGACTTGGATGGCGCGGGCCTGGCAGTGGCCCTGCCGGTGCGCTTGGCGAGGGTCTTGCCGGGTGGCCCAGCAAGGGTCTTGCCGGGTGGCCCGGCAAGGGTCTCGCCGTGGCGCAAGCATCCCTGGCAAGGATCTTGCCGGGGGTCTTGTGGGTTTCTTTGGTGAGGATGGTTGCCTTCCTATCCTCACTTGATCTTGTTTATTCTTTGTCTTCACAAAGATCTGCATGCCACCACAGAGGTGCCTCCCGAGCCTTGTCCCAATGCGTTTGTCGAGCGTTGGTGGGCTCAAGGGTGGCTCACTTTGGCTGGCGTGGGCGAGCTGCCCCGGCAAGGGTCTTGCCGGGGCCGCTGAGGCTGCCCCGGCAAGGGTCCTTGCCGGGGAAACCTGTTACGCCTATCTGATGTTTGTAGCCTTGGTCCTTGTTGTTGCTTCGTTTTGCCTTGTGGCATAGGCTTCTCTCCGGCATCCCTTTCCTGCCATGTCTATGCGTGGCCGTGACGGGAGGCTCTGACTGCCCGTGCACAAGTAGAGGGGTCAAAAGGAGAGCCCCTACTTTTGTACACCGACAGAAATGGGGACATCCCCAAGACAGCCTTTGTCACTCGTTATAGCCAGTACGAGTACACCGTCATGTCCTCCGGTCTAACCAACGCCCCAGCCACTTTCTCCCGCTTGATGAACTCGATCTTCATGGAGTACTTAGATAAGTTCTTCGTGGTTTACCTCGATGATATTCTTATTTACTCGAAGAACGAGGAAGAGCATGCCGAGCATCTTAGACTTGTGTTAGAAAAACTCAAAGAGCACCGCCTTTATGCCAAGTTCTCCAAGTGTGAATTCTGGTTGCCAGAAGTGACCTACCTAGGCCACGTGATCTCTGGTAAGGGCATTGCTGTCAATCCCGACAGAGTTCAGGCCGTTCTTGATTGGACTCCACCTGAAACAGTTAAACAAGTTAGGAGTTTCCTTGGTCTAGCCAGTTATTGCCGCCGCTTTATTGAAAACTTCTCCAAAGTAGCCAAACCTCTCACGGAACTTCTCAAGAAAGATAAAAAGTTTGAGTGGTCCCCACAGTGTGAGTACAGTTTTCAGGAACTGAAAAGACGCCTGACTTCTGCTCCCATACTTGTGCCACCGGATTTCACTAAGGACTTTGTTATCTACTGCGACACCTCACGACAGGGACTAGGTTGTATTCTTATGCAGGATCGTCATGTGATTGCCTATGCATCTCGACAGTTGCATCCACATGAGGAGAATTATCCTACACATGATCTAGAGCTTGCCGCCGTAGTCTATGCACTCAAGACCTGGCGACACTACCTTCTTGGTAAACGTTGCAAGATCTACACTGATCACCAGAGTCTCAAGTATATCTTCACCCAACCAGATTTGAACCTTAGGCAAAGACGTTGGTTGGAGGTGATCTCAGATTATGATCTAGGGATTACTTACACCCCAGGCAAAGCCAATGTCATGCTGATGCGCTAAGTCGTAAATCGTATTGCAGCAATCTCATGTTGCAGCAGGGCCAACCACTTCTCCATGAGGAATTCTGTAAGTTAATCTTCACATTTCTCATCAAGGGTTCCTTTCTACCTTGGTGGTGAAACCTACTCTTGAGGATCAGATCATAACTAGCCAGCAGTATGATACGGGTATGTCGTGGGGAAAACGAGCACCTATGGGGCAGGGGCCACTTCTCGGTCCGGCAGGGAGCGGAGGGCGCACGAAGAGCAGATCGAGGTCGAGCGCGCGCGGGATTTTATCCAGCTTCGGAGCTCTCCGGAGAGATAAAACTCCTACTACTGCTTTGTGTTTGTATTTTGTGCTTGCTTGAAAGCGTGGGTCTGCTGTGGTCTCGAATGAGTCGAACCCCTTCTACGTGGGCCCGAGCCTCCTTTTTATAGTCTAAAGGGGTCACCGACAGGTGGCAACGCAGAGAGAGGGGTAGAAAGGTAAAAACGTGGGTTGGTACAACTGCTATCTCTGATGCCCCTACCTAACTCGACGGCGGGGACAAGAGCATTTAATGCCCGTCCGGTCGCTCCAACAGTCAGAAGCGACCGTTAGAGGCGCCACCGATCGCCATGATGGTCTCCTCGTCATCTTCACTTGCCACCGCGACCGCTTAGCTGACACCACCCGCCACGTGCACGGAGGCGATCTGCGGCGACTGCGTCGTCGGATCTTATTTGGGCGTGGCGCGAGTGGTAACCGCGCGGCAAGCGCCTTTGCCATGATCGCCGACTTGTCTCACCCGCAAGCTTGTTGCTCGCCGGGTCTTGCCGGGACGCGCGGCGCATTGCGGCAAGTCTCTTGACATGCCTTTGTTGGCCTTCCCGGGAAGCTCCTCTTGCCGGGGTCTTGTTCTTCCCGGCAAGCTCCTCTTGTCGGGGTCTCGTCCTTCCCGGCAAGCTCCTCTTGCCGGGGCCCTGTCTTCAAAACTAACACTTTGTTCTTGAATGGCAGTAATATGAATAGTGGAGGGTCTTGGCGGACGCCCGGCAAGCCTTGCCGCGGGACGCTGCGACTGCCCTTGCACAAGTTCGGGGTACTAAGGTACCCCTACTTTAGTACACCGACAGAGCCCCGGCCTGGGCCATGCAGTGCCGGCGCTATTGGGCGAGGCCCAAAACAGGCTGCAGACACAGCGGCTGCCTGTGTCCAAACCAAATCCACCCGTATCCACGCGTCCTCTCGTAGCAGCCGCGCGTCATCCGCGGCGTCGTGGGAGAGATCGTGGGTAATTTTAAGTCCGGAAATGCGTAGCGTTCGCCTCCCTGTATATAAGCAGAGGAAGCAGGCCGTTCCCCACCTTACGCCACTTGCAGTTCCTTCCTCCAAAAGCTCGCCGCTCCCCTCCGCTTCCCAAGCGAAGAGAGCAGCTCTCCGCCGCCCGTCGCCCGTCGCTTCTAACGCTTCGCGCTCCCCGCCCGCTTCCGCCATGGCTCAAGATCGGCAAGACCGCTGAAAGTCGGCTAAGGCGCTGCGTCTTGGGCGCTGCAGGAGGCAGTGCTTCCCGAGCTCACCCGGCGCTGCGGGAGGAGTTCTACCTCTTCAGTCGACGGAGACGCAGGCGCATCCCGCGACGCCGGTTTCTCATGAGGCTTTAAATCAAGCGGTGCCCAAAAGGGTACCATTTCTTTCGGTGTTCTTCTATTGCGGGCTCTGCCCACCTTTTTCTGATTTCTTTTGCGACATCATGAATACCTATGGGTTTCATCTTCTTGATTTCACCCCCAACGCCGTTCTGACAATGGCGGTTTTCGCACACCTCTGCGAGAACTTCGTTGGCATCCACCCAAGTGTTGCTCTTTTTCGCCATTATTTCACCCCCCCAGCCGAGAAAGGAGAGCCATTGGCTGGCGAATCGCCTGGACCTCACGAATCGGCATGAAGGAGGTGTATCTGGCGGGCGAGCTCCGCAGCAAGTGGGATGAGTGGAGGGCGGAGTGGTGCTGGATCTGTGATGCCAATCCGCAGCCATTCACCAACCTGCGCCAGGCTCGGGTAGTTCGCGGCGGCGATCGAGCGCCTGTCACGGACGACGCTAAGCTGAAGATTGCCACCACCCGAATCCTCCGGCTCAGGCTTGCCGGGCTCACAGCAGGGGCAGTTGGCGGGGATTTCCTTCGCCGTCGCATCGCCCCTCTGCAGAAGAGGGGGAGGCCCGCCTGGCAGTTCGGCGGCCCGGCGGATATCATGAGGCTGCGCCCAGGCCTCAATTTCAATTTCACAGTTCTGGAGCTTGACGGGATGCTGAAGGAGCTGTTCAAGCATGACGCCAACCATCGAGTGGTTCGGGCTGCCGCAGGCGTCATCACATTGTGCAACAACTCCAGTAGCGATCGCATCTGTAATGATGCCAGAGTGCGATTCGCGCGGATAATCCCAACTTGATGGAGCCCCCGACGACGTTGTGCAGCAATTCTTCGATGGCTTAGCGGAGGTAGCGAGCAACGCCGACGAAAAAGCTTCTCACCGCGCCACCACCGAAAGCGAGATGCGGTACATCGCCAGCAGGGCGAAGAGGTGGCGGCAGCGCCGCCCTGGGCGAGTTCGGCTTCACGTTGAGGAGGAGAGGCGGCCAAGCGGCGAGCCTTGCCGGCTGGGGAGGACTTTGCCGAGAGATCGTTGGTGAGGAGCCCGAGGCGAAGCGAAGCGAGCCCGCCGAGGGCACGAAGCGGCCAGCCGTCTTCGAGCAGCTTGCCGCAGGCGGAGCCCCAGCGCAGCCCCAATTCCAACCAAGAAGGCGCTCCATCGAGTTGGAGATACGGCGGGAGGACAGGCAGTCCAGCAGCCGAGCGCCGTGGGACACGCCCACCATGGCGGCAGTACTGCCGCCTGGAGGGTCCAGGCTGTGCTGCAACCGAGGCGGGTCTTCCGGGCCGCCACGCTGATCTGCCGCAGCTTCCGCAAAGCGTCCAAGGGAGCCTACTCCTCCGCCGCAGCTTGAAGGGTACAGATTGACCTCTGCGCTGAGCTCCGACGAGGAGGAGGAAGAGGAGGAAGAGTAACGCTCTCTCCTTACTGTACTTGTTTTTCTTCGATCTCTGTTGTTGCTTGTCCCGCATCTAATTTGCCTCTCTCTGAATCCCTGTTTCATTTCAGGACTCTGGCCGAGAGGGCGGCGAAGAGGGCCAAGGTCCCCGTGGTCGTCATCGAGGACGATCCTGCTGTGATGGCAGAAGACACGTCCGAGACTACTTTGGCGTGCCGATTCCTTCTCTCTCGCAGCAGCCCCCAGCACAGCCCCCCAGTAAGTGTTTGGTTCACTTCTGTTGTGCTAGGGCGCATGGGTGCTTCTTCTTTTGCTAACATCTTGATTGTTGATTTACTTGTGTAGGAGCAGAACAGGCCCACCAGGAGCAAGCAGAAACCGCCCCGGAGGTGTTGTCTGCTTCGACTACGCCGCCAAGGGGCGATTCTCCGACAAGGGAGCGTTCCCCGGCAAGGGAGAGGTCCCCGGCAAGGGAGGAACAGGTGAGCCCCCAGTGGTGGAGCCCATGGTCACGGAGCCCAGCACAGGTAACACTCCTTGTCGGAAATTTTCCCTTGGTTTTTCTTCTGATATTCTTTCTTCTTTTTTTGGATATTTGCTTGACTTCTCCTTCCTCTCCCTGTCCTCAGATCCCCCTCATGCTGACCCGATGGGACCGAGGCCACCGCGAGGAAGGCGCCGCGCAACACTTGGGGATGCCGCTCTTGACGAGGAAGAGGCCGGCGCCGACGAACCTGGGCCGACAAAGCCGCCAAGCTCTTGGCCGGAGCAGAGGCGAGGATCCTGCGATCGTACTGATGACCCGAAGGACACAGGAGCGCAAGGCGCTACACCGACCGCTGACCCCTCCGCCGCTGATGCAGCGCCGGGCTCCGAGGAGCCCCAGCCAGGCGCATACTTGCAGGCCGGCGAGGGCGTATACATCAAGCTTCCCTGGGCGTCGAGTTCAGTGGTGCCGGTCAAGGAGAGGAGTTTGACGGGAAGTACTTGCTTTGCTGGCTGGCGATGGTTGACGCGTCCGCAGCAGCGATGGCGAAGTCGAGGAGGAGCAGATTGCTTCGAAATTGGTGTCACTCTGTCACGCCCGCAAGCGAAGCTTGAGTCTGGAAGCGCTTGTCGCTGGGCAGGAGTTGACATAGAGAAGCATGCGGAGGAGCTCAAGAGCCGCAACCAGGAGGCGCCCGATCCATTGCGGAGGAGAGGGGCAACAGACGAGGCAAAGAAGGCGTTCATCTGGAAAAAGCTGAGGCCGAGGAGCAGCAGAGGCTCGCCGCGAGGAGATGTCGAAAGGGAAGGTGAGTGACGCAGAAGAAGGTGAACTGGACAGCCACGAGGAGGAGCTCGACGACGAGAGCGATCACTTGGCGGGCGCTCAAGGAGGCAAAGGATCTTTGCCATGCCGCCGAGGCCGCCAAGAAGGAGTTAGAGGAGAAAGTGGCGCAGCTGGAGGCGGATATGGGAAAGAAAAATGAAGAGCTTGCCGCACTCCAGCGCGAACGTGAAAAGGATGTACTTGCCCAGGGAGATCTGCAAGTTCAACTCGCCGAGAAGGTCAAGGAACTGAATGCCGCCAAGGACTCAAACGCTGATCTGGAGCTGAAGCTGGCCACCTTGACGGAGACACTGGACGCCGCCAAGAGGCAAGAGGATGACTTGAAGAAGGAGCTCAAGGGCAACGAGGAGCTGCTGATGAGGGCCGCTGAGACCCAGAACACCTTCAGGGCTACGGTGGAGCTCTGGACAGAGGGCCTCGTCAACATTGCTGCGTCCATCGACGAGGAGCTGGCGGAGCTGGACTTGGCGGACTTTGGGTACTCTTCCGACGAGAACCTCCAGCCCAGCGCCAAGCTTACTCTTTTCTTCAAGGGCGTGGTGACGGCTCTCCAGCAGCTCCGGGAAAGGATCCCGAAGAAGCTGGCCGACGAGTCGCGTGCAATCTGCGCCAAGGTCTTGGAGAAAGTGCTGGTGAAGATACTCTTCCGCAACCCGGGCCTCGACCTCTCCCGCGTCCTCAAGAAGCTGTCGGCGGGTGCTGATCTTGAAGAGCTCAAAGCCATTGTCGCACCCATTGTGGACAAGGTCAATGAAGTCAGGAGGATCGACGGCGAGCGCGTGGATTAGGCCACCCTTCTTCTCCTTTTTCTTGCCGTTGTTAGATATGTTATAGGAACAATCCATTAGAGCGCGGCAAGTTATTTATTGTAATATAACTTTATTCTGGGTACTATCTGCTATGTTACTTCCTTTATTCGATTCCATTCCTTGTATGTTTTTACCCTTGCGCTTTTAGGGATCTTGCCGGTGCAAACACGCTTGCCGCGAGCGCTGAGTGCGGAACATCAGCAGCCTGCTGGCGGTGTTGCCTCCGGCAAGAAACCTTGTCGGGGCTAGTCGCAGCACACTTTCATTGTTGAGCAGACTCGAAACAAAGTAAGGGCGCAACTTAACCACGAGCCGGTTCCTTCGCGTACAGGTTTTCCATATAAGGCATGGTCGTTCAAGGAATATAACTTTAAAAATTTAAAACTGAGTGTGCTCAAACTTTGGCAACTTAGCTTTTCTGTCATTTGTGTCCCGGCAAGGCTTATGCTTCTTTGAACGACGCCTAGTCCACATCATTATCTTCTCCTTCTTCCCCCTCCCCCCCGGGTGAACTTGTGGGCGGAGGAATCTTCTTTTTGAGCAAAAGAAAGAAGAGAAAATAAAGTTATGGGGCCTTAAGGCTCGTTATTGCTTACCGGGGGCAGGTTCTGCACAAAGTGTCAGTGTATACATGCTAAAAGAAAAAGGCATGAATTTTGACAACATGTACTGAACATACGATCTTTATTTATGCACGGGATCTGTGCCTGGCTTTGTACAAAGGGTTACATGCAACAGCGGCAAGGCTTGTACAAAAGGTGGTTCTTAGGACAGCGAGTTCGACAACCGCGCTATATGGGTAAAACTTACGAAGATGTTCTATGTTCCAGGAGTTGCTCACGGAATGCCATCTTCGGTCTCAAAGCGGACAGCGCCCGGGCCTATTGACTCGCTTTACCCGATAAGGCCTTCCCACTTGGCGTCAACTTGTTGGAATTCTTGGCGGATTGAACAGCGAAGAACAAGGTCGCCTTCCTCGAAGCTTCGGCATTAACTGCGGCTATGGTAGGCGCAAAGCTTGCTGGTAACGAGCAGCTCGTGACAAAGACTGAAGGCGATCCCCTCGAGGCAGCAGCGTCATCTTGCCGCAGCTGCTCTTGCTCAAGCTCATCATAGCGAGCACTCGAGGCGATCCGTATACGAGTTCCGTGGGGAGGACTGCCTCCGCTCCATAGACAAGAGCAAAACGTGTCTGGCAGGTGGCTCGATTTGGCGGCGTCCTGATCGACCAAAGAACCACTGGCAGCTGCTCGATCCAATTTCTTCCGCACTTGTGCAGCCTGTCGAACGTTCTGGTCTTGAGCCCGCACAGCACTTCAGCATTTGCCCTCTCCGCTTGACCGTTGCTTCTCGGGTGAGCAACAGAAGCAAAGGAGATCTTGGCACCAAGATCTTGGACATACTGCATGAAGGTGCGGCTCGTGAATTGTGTGCCGTTGTTGGTGATGATCCTGTTAGGGACTCCGAAACGGCAAACAATTGACCTGAAGAACTTGACTGCTGACTGTGTTGTCACCTTCCTCACTGCCTCCACCTCCGGCCACTTCGTGAACTTGTCGATTGCCACGTACAAGAACTCGAAGCCCACGACAGCTCGGGGAAAGGGGCCGAGGATATCGAGCCCCCAAACCGAAAATGGCCAGGATAAAGGGATTGTTTGGAGAGCTTGAGCTGGTTGATGAATCTGTTTGGAGTGGGCTGCTTGCGCTTCACACTTGGTTACTTGTGCGATTGCATCTGGAGGGCTGTCGGCCAGAAGAAACCTTGCCGGAAGGCCTTGCCGGCAAGTGCTCTTGCGCCAATGTGGTGACCACATATGCCTCCATGTATCTCCGCCAACAGCTCTTGTCCTTTTTCCCGGGAAACGCACTTCAATTTCACTCCGTTGAATCTTCTTCTGTATAGTATGTCATCGACAAACTGATACATACTTGATTGCCGGGCTACTTTCTCTGCTTCTTCTTGCTCTTCGGGAAGTTCCCATGTTTGAAGGAAATGGACTATCTGCTGTGCCCATGTCGGAGCTTGTGGCTCGACAACAAGGACTAAAGGCGCAAATGCTGCTGCGAGAACATCTGCTTCTACGGCAAGAATCTGGGATCCTGCCGGAGCGTGATGCTCCCCGGCAAGCGTGTCTGGAGGCAGCTTGTCGGGAGCGTCTGCTTCAACGAAACAAACCCTAAGGCTTGTCAGAGCAGATTGCTCCTCGGCACTTTTTGTGTTGATCCTGGGGACCTTCTTGGCGGCGGCTTCGGGGAGCTCTGCCGGAAAGTAGTCGCCAGTAACCAACTTTCTCTTCCTGCTCTGTCCAGTTGAAGGTGTTACAGATGGCTGAGTCAGCTTAAGCACAAAAATTCCTGGTTCCACAGGTAACTTGAGTCGCGGCGACTTTGTGAGCCGTCTGCAATGTCGATTCGAGCTCTTGGAACATGTTCCATCTGCAGGCCGTCAAAATGCTCTTCCAGCTTCCTCACTTCATCAATGTAGGCTTCCGTCAGCGGACTCTGATAATCTTTATTAACTTGGCGGACGACAAGCTGTGAGTCACCCCTGACAATAAGCTTCTTGATCCCAAGTTCTGCCGCGATCCTGAGTCCGGCAAGCAAGCCTTCATACTCTGCAGTATTGTTTGTTGCTTGCTCCTTGGGAAAGTGCATTTGGATGACATACTTGAGGTGCTCTCCGGTGGGTGCGACCAGTAGCACACCCGCACCGGCGCCTTGCAGCGAGAAGGCACCATCAAAGTACATGATCCATTCTTTGTTTGCCTCCTTGACGGGGATGCTCCTCTCCGGAGTTTCTTCATCAGGTGTTGGCGTCCACTCCGCTATGAATTCTGCCAAAGCTCGGCTCTGGATAGTTGAAGTACTTTCAAACTTAAGGCCAAAGCTTGACAATTCCAGTGCCCACTCGACAATCCTTCCTGTTGCTTCTGGATTTTGCAATATCCTCTTCAACGGAAAGCGGGTGACAACTGTGATCTCATGTGCTTGAAAATAATGGCGCAGCTTCCTCGAGGCCATGAGAAGGACGAAAAGCAACTTTTGCACTCCTGAGTATCTTGATCTAGCCCCTTGCGGAAGGGTTCTCCTTCCTTCTGGGCAAGCAAATGAAGATCGCGTTCCTGGCCATGGGACTTGTGGCCGCCTGTGAAGGCGCCGACAAACTGATGGCACAGGTCCGACCACGAAGAAATGGAGTTGTCCGGCAAGTGCATGAGCCAAGATCTGACGTTGGGCTTGAGCACCAGCGGGAAGTAGTTGGCGAGGATCTTCTCGTCGCGCCCCCCGGTAGCCTGCACCGCAATGGTGTAGACGCTGAGGAACTCTGACGGATGTATCCTGCCATCGTACTTCTCGGGTACGTCTGGCTTGAAGTTCTTGGTGCTGGGCCACTAGACCTGCCGCAGCTCACGAGTGAACGCAGGGCAACCTACCACGTACGGCAAGTCACCTGGTTCCCCTGGCGCATGCATATCAACAGTGGGCCCAGCGCGCTGGTCAGACTGACGTCGCGTTTCTCTCCGACGCTCGATGCGAGTGCGAGCGTCTTCATGTCGTCGTTCTTGAAGAACTTGGCGTTGGTCGCGGCGAGCTATGCAGTGGAGTCGGTGTCGAGGTTGGCCCGGCGAGTCGGCGATCTTGGCCTTCGGGGCGGGGAGTGCACGGTGGTGGCACCCCCGCCGATCCTATCGCCACCGGCTTCCGCCTGAGCGTCCTGCCGCGGCTTCGACGTGCTCGGTTGCCGGGGCTTGTTGGTGTTGGCGAAGCCGATGAGGCTCTGAATGGTAATCCTCTAGTCGTCGATCTTGTCTGGCGCTGGAGGGTAGTCTAGTAGCAGTTGGGCTCGAGCCAACGCTTCTTCTGGGGTCTTCGGCAGCGGCGGCGACGAGCGGCGCGAGGAACGGGATATGCTCGGACTCCCAACTGGGTTGGAAGGAGCAGTACCCCGTCCAGGCGACCGCACCTCACTCGTGCAAGCATGCTGGCATGCACGCTGTTCTTGAACGCCCCGAGATCCACCAGCTTGGCCTTGCTCCAACGCGAGCACGGTGCTAGGAGCACCATGGCATTCTCGACCCTGCACCTCCTGGGAAGGGTGCGGTGTATGCACGGACGCCGAAGCTTGCGGGGCGTTGCCTTTGGATCTGGTGACAATGTGAGTCCCCCCATCGGCGCCAGCTCCTCCGCCGGCATCTATCCCACCGCCCGTTTGCTCCGGCGGTGGTGGGATCGACGTGGACGGAGCGGCCACCTCCGAAGGCTTCTTCTTCGGTGGCATGTCGATGAAGATGTTGATGTAGCGCACGCGGAGACCGGATCAGGTTCGCACAACCTCGACGCCCCCTAACTGGCGCGCCATAGATGTCGTGGGAAAATGAGCACCTATGGGGCAGGGGCCCCTTCTCGGTCTGGCAGGGAGCGGAGGGCGCACGAAGAGCAGATCGAGGTCGAGCGCTGGATTTTACCCAACCGGAGCTCTCGGAGAGATAAAACTCCTGCTGCTTTGTGTTTGTATTTTGTTCTTGCTCAAAGCGTGGAGTCTGCTGTGGTCTCGAATGAGTCGAACCCCTTCTCGTGCCCGAGCCTCCTTTTATAGTCTAAAGGGTCACCGGCAGTGGCAACGCAGAGAGAGGGGTAGAAAGGTAAAAACGTGGGTTGGTACAACTGCTATCTATAGTGCCCCCTACCTAACTCTGATGGCAGGGGACAAGAGCATTTAATGCCCGTCCGGTCGCTCCAACAGTGCAGGAAACGACCGTTAGAGGCCCCACCGATCGCCACGATGGCCTCCTCATCATCTTCACTTGCCACCTCGCACCGCTTAGCTGCACAGCCGCCCGCCACTTGCACCAGGAGCGATCCTGCGGCGACACGTCGTCGGATGCGCTGGAGCGTGGGCGCAGAGTGGTGGCTTCGCCGCGGCAAGCGCCTTGCCGCGGTCGCTGACTTGTCGCACCCTCGATCTTGTTGCTCGCCGGGTCTTGCCGGGACACGCGGCGTGTTGCGGCAAGTCTCTTGACATGCCTTTGTTGGCCTTCCCGGCAAGCTCCTCTTGCCGGGGTCTTGTTCTTCCCGGCAAGCTCCTCTTGCCGGGGTCTCGTCCTTCCCGGCAAGCTCCTCTTGCCGGGGCCTTGTCTTCAAAGCTAACACTTTTTTCTTGAATGGCAGTAATATGAATAGTGGAGGGTCTTGGCGGATGCCCGGCAAGCCTTGCCGCGGGACGCTGCGACTGCCCGTGCACAAGTTCGGGGTACTAAGGTACCCCTACTTTAGTACACCGACAGGGTATTACTCGAATCAAGGATAACGTTAAGAAGGGAGCTGTTGGTAGTTTCTCTGTTGATGATCGAGGTGTTGTTTTCTTCGAGAACCGTCTGGTGGTTCCCAAGAAGCAACATCTTCGGCTACTAATCCTTAAGGAGGCTCATGAATCTCCTCTCATGATTCATCCCGGTAGCACTAAGATGTATCAGGACCTACGCCAGAGGTTCTGGTGGACTAGGATGAAGAGAGAAATCGCTCAGTTTATTGCTAACTATGACGTTTGTCGTCGCGTTAAGTCAGAGCATTAGAGACCTGCCGACACCCTTCAGCCTTTAGCTATTCCTGAATGGAAATGGGATAAAGTTGGTATAGACTTCATCACCGGCTTTCCCAGGACCAAGAGAGGGAATAATGCTATCTTCATAGTCATTGATCGTCTCTCCAAAGTGGCGCACTTCCTACCTGTTCGAGAGAGTATCACTGCTAGTCAGCTCGCTGACTTATATATTTCTCGAATAGTGTCACTTCATGGTGTTCCACTAGAGATCAATTCAGACCGTGGCAGTCTTTTCACTTCTCATTTTTGGGAGAGTTTCCAAACTGCCATGGGAACCCATCTTTCCTTCAGTACCGCTTTACACCCTCAGTCGAGTGGTCAGGTGGAACGGGTCAACCGAATTCTTGAAGACATGCTTAGAGCTTGCGTTATCTCATTTGGTATGGACTGGGAGAAATGTCTTCCTTTTGCCGAGTTTGCTTATAACAACGGCTATCAATCCAGTCTCAAGAAAGCTCCTTTTGAGATTCTCTACGGATGAAGATGTCGAACACCTTTGAACTGGTCAGAAACCGCTGAAAGACAATTCTTTTGACCGGACATGATCCAGGAGGCATAAGAGCAAGTTCGCATCATTCGTGAGAATTTGAAAACAGCCCAATCTCGTCAAAAGAGTCAGTATGATCGTCATCATAAGGATATGACTTATGAAGTTGGCGACAAAGCTTACCTTTGGGTTACTCCTTTGAAGGGTACCGATCGTTTCAGTATCAAGGGCAAGTTAGTCCTTGTTACATTGGTCCTTTTCGCATTCTTGCTAAACGAGGAGAGGTTGCCTACCAGTTGGAACTACCCCCACATCTTTCTCGAGTTCATGATGTCTTCCACGTCTCCCAAATCAGGCGTTGCTTCTCAGATCCCATCCGCGGAGTGGACCACGAAACGCTTGATCACCAAGATAACATCACATATCGAGAGTATCCAGTTCGCATTCTTGATCAAGCAGAGCATGTCACTCGATGTCATAACATCAAGTTTCTCAAGGTTCAGTGGTCTCATCATTCCGAGAGAGAAGCTACCTAGGAGCGAGAAGATCGTCTTCGACTGGAGTACCCCACTTTCTTTTCGACGACCCCTGAATCTCGGGACGAGATTCTTTCAAGTGGGTGCGAGTTGTCACATCCCTAGTTCTAGTATGCTCAAGGCTAGCTAGTCATGTGTGCATCATGTTTAAATTCCATTTAAATTTGAAATGGGGATTTGTGAAACCCTCAGAATCATTTTTGGAAATGACCCAAATAAAAATTTCTCCAAAAAGGTCCAAGAAAATGTTCATGTTGCTTGACGACCCACAAGTGTAGGGGATCAATCGTATTCCTTTCGATAAGTAAGAGTGTCGAACCCAACGAGGAGCAGAAGGAAATGGTAAGCGGTTTTCGGTAAGGTTTTCTCAGCAAGCACTGAAATTGTAGGTTATAGATAGTTTTGTGATAAGATAAATGGTAACGAGTAACAAGTAAATAAAGTGCAGCAAGGTGGCCCAATCCTTTATGTAGCAAAGGATAAGCCTGGACAATTTCTAATAATGAGAAAGGAGCTCCCGAGGACACATTAGGAATTATCGTCAAGCTAGTTTTCATCACGTTCATATGATTCGCGTTCGGTACTTGGGTACTGCCCTAACTTGGACAAGCATCCCACTTATGATTAACCCCTATTGCATGCGTCCGCAACTACAAAAGAAGTATTAAGGTAAACCTAACCACAGTATTAATCATATGGATCCATATCAGCCCCTAATGAAGCAACGCATAAACTAGGGTTTAAGCTTCTGTCACTCTAGCAACCCATCATCTACTTATTACTTCCCCATGCGTTCCTCTAGGCCCAAATAATGGTGAAGTGTCATGTAGTCGATATTCACATAACACCACTAGAGGAAAAGACAACATGCATCTCATCAAAATATGGAACGAATACCAAATTCACATGACTACTAATAGCGAGACTTCACCCATGTCCTCGGGAACAAACATAACTACTCACAAAGCATATTCATGTTCATAATCAGAGGAGTAATAATATGCATAAAGGATCTGAACATATGATCTTCCACCAAGTAAACCAATTAGCATCAACTACAAGGAGTAATCGACACTACTAGCAACCCACAGGTACCAATTTGTGGTTTTGATACATGATTGGATACAAGAGATGAACTAGGGTTTTGAGAGGAGATGGTGCTGGTGAAGATGTTGATGGAGATTGAACCCCTCCCGATGAGAGGATCGTTGGTGATGACGTCGGTGATGATTTCCCCCTCCCGGAGGGAAGTGTCCCCGGCAGAACAGCTCTGTCGGAGCCCTAGATTGATTCCGCCAAGGTTCCGCCTCATGGCGGCCAAGTTTCGTCCCGTAAGCTTGCCCATGATTTTTTCCAGGGTAAAAGCGATGATATAGTAGAAGATGGACACCGGCGGCCCACCAGGGGGCCCAGGAGATAGGGGCGCGCCCAATAGGGGGGGCGCGCCCTCCTCTCTCCTGGACAAGGTGTGGGGCTCCTGGTGTGTTTCTTTCGCTCAAAAATTCTTATTAAATACAAAAGGATGTTTCATGGAGTTTCAGGACTTTTGGAGTTTTGCAGAATAGGTTTCCAACGTTTGCTACTTTTCCAGCAAGAATTCCAGCTGCCGGCATTCCCCTTCTTCATGGTAAACCTTGTAAAATAAGAGAAAATAGCCATAAGTATTGAGATATAATGTGTAATAGCAGCCCAAAATGCAATAAATATTGATATAAAAGCATGATGCAAAATGGACGTATCAACTCCCCCAAGCTTAGACCTCGCTTGTCCTCAAGTGGAAGCCGAAATCGAAAAATATGTCCACATGTTTAGAGATAGAGGTGTTGATAAAAATAAAATATGGACATGAGGGCATCATGATCATTCTTATAACAGCAACATAAATAGATTCTATCATATGATTTCTTATGCTCAAGTAACAAACGGTTCACAATGTCAAGTATGGTTCAAAAACTTCATTGGGAACTGACAAACTATAATCTCAGTCATTGAAGCAATTGCAATTTATCATAACATCAGAAAGAGTCAACAATAGAGATTTTCAACAAGTTCACATACTCAACTATCTTGTAGCCCTCTACAATTGCTAACACTCATGCAGTACTTGTGGTTATGGAGTTTCAGCCGGACACTGAAAAAGATAGGGGCTTATTGTGTTGCCTCCCAACGTATTCACCTTTAGGTGATGTCAACAATAATAGCCCATGCTAACTTATATCCAATTGGATATATTTATCATGATCTTTCAAACACGAGGAGCTTGCCAAAGGATAAAATGAAAAAGGGAAAGTTGAGGATAACTTTGACTCAAGCATAAAGTAAAAACATAAAGTAAAAGATAGGCCCTTCGCAGAGGGAAGCAGAGGTTGTCATGTGCATTTAGGGTTGATGCACAAAATCTTAATGCAAAAGAACGTCACTTTATATTGCCCCTTGTATGTGGACCTTTACTATGCAGTCCGTCGCTTTTATTACTTCCACAACAAGATCGTACAAAGCTTATTTTCTCTGCACTAATAAGTCATACATATTTAGATAGCAAATTTTATTGCTTGCAGCATGACAACTTACTTGAAGGATCTTACTCAATCCATAGGTAGGTATGGTGGACTCTCATGGCAAAACTGGGTGTAAGAATATTTGGAAGCACAAGTAGTATCCTACTTGGTGCAAGGAATTTGGCTAGCATGAGGGGGAAAGGCAAGCTCAACATGTTTGGATGGTCAATGACAATATACTTTAACTGAGATGTCGGAAAACATAAACTATTATGTTGTCTTCCTTGTCCAACGTCAACTCTTTTAGCATGTCATACTTAATGAGTTCTCCCAGTTATAAAAGGTGTCCGAGATAATATATTTATATGTGAACCCCTCTTTCCTTATCATTTCCTATTAATTGCAATGATGACCAAGGCTAAGTTTATCAACTCTCAACAGTTTTTATGCCTCATACTTTCTATGTGTGAAGTTATCACTATCCATAAGGTCAATATGAACTCTTTTATTCCTTCTAGTTTTCTCAAGATCATAGCAACATAGCAAAGCCCTTGACTCAACACTAATCTTTATTATAGATAGCTCATGTACTCGATTACAAAAAGAGATCACAATGCAAAACTCAAAACTACTTGATAACAAGACTTCGAACTACTAGATCAAGATACTACTAAAAATATCGAACTAAATAAAGCAGTAAAGATAGGAGTGTGATGGTGATCCGATACCGAGGCACCTCCCCCAAGCTTGGCAGTTGCCAAGGGGAGTGCCCATACCCATGTGATTACGTCCTCGGAGGTGGTGATGGTGGAGTTGTTGCGTTTTCTTCTCTAGCTTGCGTCTGAGGCTAAAATTTTCCTCCCTCAGATCCTCATTCTCGAGCTCAAGTTTCATTATCTTTTTGCATAATGCCGCCTTGCTGTCCTGCAAAAAACGTGGTGGGATAGATTGGACCTTAGGGAGGCTTGACTTCTTGAACTCTACATGCATATCGCCAGGTTGAGGTAGTGGATCGTCCTCTTCATCGGAGCTTGTCTGCTCCTTCCCCTTTGGATCATAATCTTCTTCTTCCTCTGTGGTCCAGCCATAATGTTCCACATCCCCATATGCTTTTGGGTTTGCAATAAAATCAGCCATATAGCTCTCTCCCTCCGAATCTTGGGACGACATCTTCCTCCAAATCTACTGCAGAAACAACTCAAAGCAAAAAACAGAGGATTTCGCCGAGGTACAGTGGTCAAAACCTTCGGGAGTATATATAATGAATTTTTACTGACCAAAATACGTAACGTGGAAGAAAGCGGAGTCCGGGAGGCACATGAGGTGCCCACGAGACAGGGGGCGCGCCCTCCACTCTCGTGGGAGCCTCGTGTCCCTTTCGGACTACTTCTTTCTTCCTAAAATTCTTAAATATTCCAAAACTGATAAAAAATGCCATTGGAGTTGTTTTGGAGTCGGTTTACTTACCGTACCTCATACCTATACCTTTTCGGAGTCTGGAACGTGCTGGAAAGTGTCCCTTATGTATTCCTCAGGAGTTACGGTTTCAATAATATTAGTTTCAACATTGATAGGATTACCTGAAATATAATGATTAATTCTTTGACCATTTACCACCCTCGGATTTGTGCCTTCATAGTTGTTGATTTTTATGGCACCAGAATGATAGACCTCCTTGATAACGTAGGGACCTTCCCATTTCGAGAGAAGTTTTCCTGCAAAAAATCTTAAACGAGAGTTGAATAATAACACATAATCTCCTACATTAAACTCACGCTTTTGTATCCTCTTATCATGCCAGCGTTTGACTTTTTCCTTGAATAGCTTGGCATTCTCATATGCCTGGGTTCTCCATTCATCAAGAGAGCTAATATCAAACAACCTCTTCTCACCAGCAAGTTTGAAGTCATAATTGAGCTCTTTAATAGCCCAATATGCCTTATGTTCAAGTTGAAGAGGTAAATGACACACTTTTCCATAAACCAGCTTATATGGAGACATACCCATAGGATTTTTGTATGCAGTTCTATAGGCCCATAATGCATCATCAATTTTTTTGGACCAATTCTTTCTAGATCTATTCACAGTATTTTGCAAAATCAATTTGAGCTCTCATTTGCTCAACTCTACTTGACCACTAGACCGCGGATGATAAGGAGATGCTATTCTATGATTGACATCATACTTAGCAAGCATCTTACAGAAAGCACCATGAATAAAATGTGAACCACCATCAGTCATAAGATATCTAGGGACTCCAAACCTCGGAAAAATAACTTCTTTAAGCATTTTAATAGAAGTGTTATGATCAGCACTACTAGTTGGAATAGCTTCTACCCACTTAGTAACGGAATCAACAACAACTAAAATATATGTATAAGCATTAGAGGCAGGAAAAGGTCCTGCCGGTGTCAAAACCGGCGGATCTCGGGTAGGGGGTCCCGAACTGTGCGTCTAGGCGGATGGTAACAGGAGACAAGGGACACGATGTTTTTACCTAGGTTCGGGCCCTCTCGATGGAGGTAAAACCCTACTCCTGCTTGATTGATATTGATGATATGGGTAGTACAAGAGTGGATCTACCACGAGATCAAGGAGGCTAAACCCTAGAAGCTAGCCTATGGTATGATTGTTGTAATGGTTGTTGTCCTACGGACTAAAACCCTCCAGTTTATATAGACACCGGAGAGGGCTAGGGTTACACAGAGTCGGTTACAATGGAAGGAGATTTACATATCCGTATTGCCAAGCTTGCCTTCCATGCCAAGGAAAGTCCCTTCCAGACACGGGACGAAGTCTTCAATCTTGTATCTTCATAGTCTTGGAGTCCGGCCGATGATGATAGTACGGCTATCCGGACACCCCCTAATCCAGGACTCCCTCAGTAGCCCCTGAACCAGGCTTCAATGGCGACGAATCCGGCGCGCATATTGTCTTCGGCATTGCAAGGCGGATTCCTCTTCCGAATAATCCATAGGAGATTGCGAACACCAGGATAGTGTCCGGCTCTGCAAAATAAATTCCACTGTACCACCGTAGAGAGAATAATATGTACACAAGTTCAATCTGCTGACGTATTTTGTGGCATGACATCACACCACTACCAAGCCTTTACTTGAATCGTCTTTATTATACCACCTCAGCGCGTTTAGTGAAGCGGTTTCCTTGGCACGTCTTGTCGAAGCAGAGATCGTGTTTTCCTTATTCCGGGATTCCCATCAATACGGACGTGGGTAACCCAACCGCGCCATTGATTGTGGTGCTTGGGAGATAAGCGAGTTTTACCAGGCTGGTGGGGATGCACAGTTTCGTCCGCCCATATATAAGGGGATAAGGATCCACCTCTTTTACCTACGCCTTCTTCCTCCTTTGCTTATCCATCTCCGTGCACTCGAGCTCCAGCGCCCAAGTCCGCACATCTCACCTCGACCTTCTCCAGCCATGTCCGGAGTGGGAGGCAAGTGGATGGCCTCCTCCGTTATGGAGGGGCACATCGAGAAATTGCGCAACGCCGGATACCTGTCCAGTGAGATCGCGCACCGGCTGCCCGACAAGGGGTAGCTCATCCCCACCCCCAGGCCCCATGAGAGGGTCGTATTCCTTCCCCACTTCCTCCGTGGACTGGGCTTTCCACTTCACCCCTTCGTCCGGGGGCTCATGTATTACTACAACCTGGACTTCCACGATCTGGCTCCAAATTTCATCCACAATATCTCGGCGTTCATCATCGTGTGTGAGGCCTTCCTCTGCATCCAGCCCCACTTCGGCTTGTGGCTAAAGACCTTCAATGTCAAGCCGAAGGTTGTGAAGGGCAGCCAAGCGGAGTGCAGAGGTGCCATGGTGGGGAAAATGCCCGACGTCACCTGGCTCGAGGGCGCCTTTGTGGAGTCCATCAAAGGGTGGCAATCGGGGTGGTTCTACATCACCGAGCCGCGTGACCCTAAATGGGCAGCGGCCCCCGAATTCAGATCTGGCATCCCCATGCAGCTCACCTCCGGAAAGAAGGGCTTGCTTTGGGGTAGTTGGAGGAGCCGACGGACTCAATCCTGTCTCTGGACTGGTGAACAAGAAGCTCAATCTTGTCAGCGTGATCCAGGTCATGCTTGTCGCCGGATTCTCCCCGCCTGAGAACGGGACTTCAATTTGTGGGAGTTTGATCCAGCCTGACACAGGACTTTGGCGGCCTCTTGACACTACGTACAAAGAGGCACGGAGGTCTGTTCAAGAGGCGCCAGCTCCGCATCCGCTATCAAGATCGCGGATTCAGCTCATGCGCCCAGTGGCGAGGTAAGCAACGGTATCCTTTATGGGACATTCGTCTTTCATAGTTTGACTCTATGCGGGATCTAAACTCCCAATGCCTTTAACAGGACTGGCAGAAGACGTCCGGACAGGTTAACTGTCCGGCTCCCCTTCCAGAAGACCCAGCGGATGCCCGTTTAACAAGGTTGCTGGTCCCAGCACTTTATGTGGTGCCGGAGAAGAAGGCCAAGAAGAAGGCCACGGGGACCCGAAGGAGTTCCCGACGCCTGGTGGTATCGGACTCATCGTCCGATGACTCCGAGGCGGACTCCTCCCCTGAAGACGAGGGGGAGAAAGAGGCCTCTCCCTAAGAGGGGGGAGAGAAGAAGAGGAAGGCTTCCCCAATGAGGGAGGCCGAAGGGTCCAAGAAGGGAAGGACCCTTCCTCCGGACTGCTCCGCCAACACCGGCGATGGCGACGAGGAGTGCCCCTCAAGGGCCAAGCCCCTGGCAAGATCGTAAGTATCCAGATTCCTGGATGATTTATAATTTTTCTTTTTGCCACACGGTGTCTTTCTAATGCCACATATAACCTGTAACCGGCCAAGGACGATCTTCCCGCTTCGTCGAGCGGGTCCTTGCGCACGTCGGATATGAATTCCCTCCCAACCACCTCCACTCCTCGTGACACTGACGACGCCGAGGTAGGATCCCAGGAGGGGACCCACCAGGAGGAGGAGGCTCCGGAGGTGCCGCAAGGCAACCTCCCGGACTTCGCACCGAATGCCGCACCAGAACCTGCAGTGGTTCCGGAGTCCGGTAAGCGGCCCCTTCGTAAGAAGGGCAAGACTGTGACACCGGCGGCCTCCGTCCAATCGGAGGTGTCGGATAACCTGCTGGAGGCGCTCAACGGCGCTTCCATCGAAGAACAACACCGCACTGTCATGAGTGCGGTGATTCAGAAGGTTCAGCTCACCAAGAGCGGGCTGACCGAAGCCTGCAGTAGCCTTCTAACAGGCTTTGAGGTAAGAATGTTAAGACATGTAATATAATCTGCATAGGCAGTAGCCTCGATGCTCGGTTCGGTGTTCAGAAAGAAAAGCCGGACTGAGGATCTAAAAAGATATACGCAGGAGTTCTAAAAAATATGTCAATATGGGATTGCAGGCTGCACTGCTGACCTCTGCCGCACTGACTGCGGAGGTCGATGCTTTGAAGCAGAACCTCGAGCGGTCCGAGAGCGAGCTCGGCCGTGCCAAGAAGCAGCTCGAGGACAAGGAAGGTGAGTAACACCGTATTAAATTTGTACCTTACAGAAAAGGATTTTGGTTGCAAGAGAAATAAGAAGAATAACGTGGGTACCCCAGGAGCCACGAACGAGGTGGCGACCTTGAAGGAGGCCGTGTCCATAGCCGAACACAATGCGGCCGTGGAACGAGCCGAGCGAGAGAAGTAGGAGGCGCGGGTGGCGGAGGTGCAACAAGAGCTCCAGGCTCTCGTGGAAAAACATGAGAGTTTGGAGCGCGACTCAAAGACTCGAGAGTCCGAGCTTGCATCGGCTCTTGAGAGTGCCAAAGCCGCTAAGGCCGAAGCCCACAAGGCCCTCCAGGAAATGAGGCGGTGAAGAAAATAGCGGCGGGTAAGGCATTTTTCATGCAAAGCAAGCATGTGAATGTGAATTACCTATTACTTACCCGAATCGGAGCTCTCGAGGCGTTCACAGATCTGCCTCATGGCGTGTCCGATCTTGCCGCTTTTTACGGGCGAGGAGGGTAGCAGCGGAGAAGGTCTTCCGGTCTTAGTCTGCTGAGGCGGACATCCGGTGCTTATAGCGACCAGGTGAAGCAGCTGGTCGAGCTCCACCAGTAGAGCGAACAGGCCATGAAGGGCCTCATAGTTGGTTGTGGCCCAAGGAGGCCATGCACAGGAGCTACTTGCCGGCCAGTCGGCGGCTGGTGGATGCATGTCCCTAGGTGGAAGTCGTCAAGCACTCCGCTTTGCATTGAAGGTGCCCTCGGGCCTTGCCCGTGCAAAAGTGCACTGGGGCAGGATGGACGCTGAGAAGCTTCTGACGGACGCGCCGCCAGCGGGCAAAAGTATCGCCGCCGAAATGTATTATAAGAGTGTCCTGAAGGGTGCCCGCATGATTGCGGATGAGTGCTCCAAAGATGTAATATTTGAGTAGACTCGCATTGTGTTATCCTGTGCGCTGAAAACTGTGTTCATATGTGCTAAGCAACGCTTATTAATTTAAAATATTACCTTCTGTGCGGCCGTTTATCAAACCTGAGAGATGGCAAGTCGTTGGCTTCAGCCCCCATGCCACGAGTGCTGGGGTGTTCGGGATAAACTTGAGCGCTCTTGTTCCCATTGTTGGGTCCATCTAGGGAGGCGTTCAACACAACGAACGAGGCAACCGGACTTATAATTCTTGAACACTCTCACTTATCCATAGAATTCTACAATTTTAAATTTTGGTGAAGCCTCTAGTGTTCGGAAGACCGAGTTCGGGGCGCTATCCACGCCTGGGCCGGACAAAGCCGGTTCCTCGCTCTAAGCGGCATAAGTCTTTAGGGACTCGAAAAGACCTCTCGAACAGCGACCAGCTCTCGCCTTATCATGATGGTCAGTTTAGCTTTCTCCTTTGAGGCACTCGCCCAGCTCAGCCGGGCGCAATCGCGGTGGTTCTCCAGTGCTACCTTAGCCAATAAAGCGGGCGTAAGGTACCAAAACATGGGAGTCGGGCAAACCCAACTATTGACCCAAGACATGATTCGGAGCCGATGCATATAATGCTATAAGTTCGGGGTGCCGCACTTGTGAAAGTGTTCGGACTTATCACACCATAATGCGGGGAACTTAAGCCCCTGGTGTATTCGGCCGTACCAAAGTGTACGGATGCAAGATGTCATAAATGAACATATATATAAGAAAGAAATGCAATTATAAGCAAAAAGCGATGCATTGTTTATTCAAGGAATTCTGCGATGAATGTAGAACGATACAAATAGTGCGGTAAGCAAGGTGTAAGACTATGAAACATGTCCCCTTCCAGGTTTGGGCTGCGGAATGGTGTATGAAATGGATTCAATGCTCGTAATGGAGACCACCTGGATACTCGCCGTAGCCCTTCTTCTCCCCTGGCTGTTGCATCGTATGTTCGGCAGGTCTACTGCTGGACAGGGCCTCTGGTGAATGGAGTCCTGTGCGTAAGAAAAAAGAAAAATAAAAAGAGTCACACACTTGGGATCCCTTGGTGTGGTTAAGCCGCATTCTGGGCCTGTGGTGGCCGTGCCCCTCCCCCTATGCCCATGGTATCTCCAGAGCGTAATGATGTCGCGAAGGACCAGTCTTGCAATTTGGCAGGGGCTGGAGTTGGGGCCGCATTGCTACGCGTGCTCGGAACGTGCCAGGTGGTCTTGTTGTAGGTTACTCCAGGCACGTTTGGCCGTGTCCGATCGCTTAATGGCCGGACTCGAAAATTGCCTTAAGAGGCTGCTCAGTATACGCGCGAGAGCGTGTGTGTTCCTCCGTTCGGAGGGGCGTTGATGTTTCCGTTGACCGTGATGACTCCTCGAGGGCTGGCATCTTGAGCTTGAGGTATGCGTGTGCGGCACGCGTTGAACTTTGCAAGCGCGGTCCGTCCGAGCGAGCGTGATAGCCGCTGAGCAGGACTATGTCGAAGGTTAACTCCTCGCCGGAAGTTATCCGGGATCGAAGACCACTTCGGTGTGGTGAGCCTGAACAATTGGCCTTTGAAGGTCGTCTTTGTAGGTTTAATCCTTGAGGGTCTATGCCCATCTTGCGCCTTTGTATCTGATAGAGCAGGTTCAGGGCTGCTGCCGCGAATCCATCGAGGACTTTGGTGAGTGTAATCCATCAATGATTGGGTCTAAAACCAATGCGGCAAATCCGCCATGGCGGATCTTGGTGGGTGGTCCTTGATCAAAAGTGATCGGGCAAGAGGACCATGGATTGAACTTGAGGCGTGGCTCCATCGCATATCGTCCCTAAGTGCGCTTCCGCTCCCTCTTGGGTATGTGGGTTGCGTATATCATGTTTACCGTCCACGCTTGTGGGGGGAAACCCTTATGTCCTCTATTGTTCGGCGGCCGGGTCTCTTCCTCGTCATCGCTATGCAGCCCCTTGTCATTGTTTTCGGCGATTAACTTGCCTGCCTGCTTGAATACCCAACAATCCCTGTTGGTGTGATTGGCTGGCTTTTCGGGGGTGCCGTGTATCTGGCACGAGCGGTCGAGTATTCGGTCCAAATTGGACGGACCCGGAGTAGTTCTTTTGAATGGCTTTTTCTGCTGACCGGGTTTGGAGCCTCTGAATCCGGCGTTGACTGCCGTATCCTCAGTGTTGTCACCGTTAACACGGCGTTTGTTTTTGTTGCGACGCGACCTGCCATTGCGGTCCTTGTTATCCGGACTGCCAGAATTTTTGTTGAGGTTGTTACTGCGGGCTAGCCAGCTGTCCTCTCCCGCACAGAAGCGGCTCATGAGTGATGTGAGGACTGCCATGGATTTTGGCTTTTCCTGTCCTAGGTGCCGGGCCAGCCACTCGTCGCGGATGTTATATTTGAAGGCTGCGAGGGCCTCTGCATCCAGACAGTCGATAATTTGATTTTTCTTTGTTAAGAACTGTGTCCAGAACTTCCTGCCGATTCGTCTGGCTGCTGAATTATGTGGCTTAGGTCATCAGCGTCTGGTGGTCGCACATATGTGCCTTGGAAGTTGTCAAGGAATGCGGCTTCCAGGTCCTCCCAACACCCAATTGACTCTGCTGGCAAGCTGTTAAGCCAATGCCGAGCTGGTCCTTTAAGCTTGAGTGGGAGATATTTGATGGCGTGAAGATCGTCACCGTGGGCCATGTGGATATGAAGGAGATAGTCTTCGATCCAAACTGCGGGGTCTGTTGTGCCATCGTAGGATTCAATGTTCATGGGTTTAAACCCTTCAGGGATTTGATGATCCATTACTTCATCTGTGAAGCATAGTGGGTGTGCGGCGCTTCTATATTGGGCTATATCACGACGTAGCTCAAGCGAGCTTTGTCTACTGTGTTCGGCCCGACCGGAGTTGCTGTATCCGGCGCGACGGTAGTCGTCGCCCATCGTGGGGCGCCCACGTGATCCGTAGATCGATCTTGATTGTCTGCCTTGTCCTCCAATATGTCTCGCATGTCCGACGCATTCCTGTGGCAACCCGTACTTTTCGGCGGTGCGAGTACGGTTACGGTGGAGGGCCTAGAGGCCTCTCTGTTGCAGCCACGAGGTGGTCGGTCTGCCATATTGTGCCTGGTGATGACGGTCTATATGCCTCCTCCTCTAATCGGGGGAGCAACTTGTGTTTGGGGTACCTTTTGGAGGGGCGTTCGAGTTCATGCTCTTCGGCCACGCGGACTTCAGTCCATCTGTCGGCCAGCAGGTCTTGTTTAGCTCTAAGCTGTTGCTGCTTTTTCTTTAGGCTGTTCGCCGTGGCCATTAGCCTGCATTTAAAAGCGCTCTTGTTAAGCGGGATCCTCGGGCACAGCAATTAAGTCGTCGTTGAGGCTTGCCTCGTCTCGGAGGAGGCATGTAATTATCGTCCTCTACCTCTCCGTCTGCGCTCTCTCGTGAGGCTGGCTTCTCCGTCCTCTGTCTGAATCCTGCTGGAGGGTTGTCTTCGGCACTCTCTGGGGTGTTATTATCTCCGGTGCGGAATCTCCATTCTTGCTATGGCGGGATTTAGGCGGCCGGCCACGCCGGCGCTTGGGCTGTTTCTTGGAGGAGCCTTCCTCCGCTGCATCCTCGCCATTCCCATCCTTTGGGATGTCCACCATGTATATGTCGTATGGCGAGGTGGTCTTCGATGCCCGTGGCGCTGGTTCTTAGTAAATCTCCGGCATCGTCGTCCATACCGTCGATGTCTTGAGTCGTAGTCTAGCATGTCGGTTAGATAAATCGGCGGTGGCTACAAAGTGGGTGGTGGGTGGGATTTGAATTTCTTCGCCGTCGTGCATCCCAATCGTCGACCGCAGATTCGGCGAGGATCTCGACAACGAGAGATATTTTAGCGAATTGAGAATATATTGGCGAAAGCGTGCGAGAAAGATGTCGTGGCGGTGAACTCCATGATCGGCGCCCGTCGGATTCGATTGGTAGAGGCGCAGGAGGTTGAGTCTGGCGAGAGTCCGGCACCTCGAGTCATAAGCTTCACAAAGGACAAGGTCGATGTCGGCTCCATCGCCGTAGAGGTTGCAGCCCGGCGGTGTCTAGCCACCCATCCTCGTCTGCTTGCGGTCGGCTCGAATTATGTGTCGGGCGGACTCATGTCGCGACCTCGGGGCATTGTCCGGCGCAGAGCTAAATCATGCCCATCGTGATAAAGTCGGTGGCGCGCTTTCGGTGGCTCGGATCCGTCGAAGATTAAGTCTCCGCGGATGTCGGCCGTGAAGTTTAGACTTCCAAATCGACCGGATGGCGGGCGTAACTTCGATCTGCTCCGGTGGTGGCGAATTGGCCCCTTGATGCAAAGCCGCCAAATACGAAGATCTGTCCAGGGAGAAAGGTCTCACCCTGGACTGCGTCGTTATTGATTATCGAAGGAGCCATCAAGCCTATTAGTGATGATACAGAGGAACTCTCAATGAAAGCACCAATGTCGGTGTCAAAACCGGCGGATCTCGGGTAGGGGGTCCCGAACTGTGCGTCTAGGCGGATGGTAACAGGAGACAAGGGACACGATGTTTTTACCCAGGTTCGGGCCCTCTCGATCGAGGTAAAACCCTACTCCTGCTTGATTGATATTGATGATATGGGTAGTACAAGAGTGGATCTACCACGAGATCAAGGAGGCTAAACCCTAGAAGCTAGCCTATGGTATGATTGTTGTAATGGTTGTTGTCCTACGGACTAAAACCCTCCGGTTTATATAGACACCGGAGAGGGCTAGGGTTACACAGAGTTGGTTACAATGGAAGGAGATCTACATATCCGTATTGCCAAGCTTGCCTTCCACGCCAAGGAAAGTCCCATCCGGACACGGGACGAAGTTTTCAATCTTGTATCTTCATAGTCTTGGAGTCCGGCCGATGATGATAGTCCGGCTATCCGGACACCCCCTAGTCCAGGACTTCCTCAGGTCCCATATAATCAAAGCCCCAAACATCAAACAGTTCAATAACAAGAGAATAATTCATAGGCATTTCTTGACGTCTACTAATGTTACCTATTCTTTGACATTCATCACAAGATAAGACAAACTTACGAGCATCTTTGAAGAGAGTAGGCCAATAAAAACCAGATTGTAGTACCTTGTTTGCAGTTCTATCTCCAGCGTGGTGTCCTCCATAAGATTTAGAGTGACACTTACGTAGAATCTGTTCCAGTTCACCCTCAGGCACACAACGTCTAATAACACCATCTACTCCTTCTTTATAAAGGTGTGGATCATCCCAGAACTAATGTCTTAAATCATAAAAGAACTTTTTCTTTTGCTGGTATGTGAAACTAGGCGGTATAAATTTAGCAATAGTGTAATTAGCATAATCAGCATACCAAGGAGCAGTACGAGAAGCACTGGCGACCGCTAATTGTTCATTGGGAAAGCTATCATTAATAGGCAGTGGGTCATCAAGAACATTCTCTAACCTAGACAAGTTATCTGCAACGGGGTTCTCAAGTCCCTTTCTATCAATAATATGCAGGTCAAATTCTTGGAGCAAGAGAACCCATCTAATGAGTCTAGGCTTAGCATCTTTCTTTTCCATAAGATATTTAATAGCAGCATGATCAGTGTGAATAGTAACTTTGGAATCAACAATATAAGGTCTAAACTTATCACATGCAAACACAACTGCTAAGAACTCTTTTTTAGTAGTGGCATAATGTCTCTGGGTAGTATCAAGAGTCTTACTAGCATACTGGATAACATTCAATTTCTTATCGACTCTTTGCCCTAGCACAGCACCTACAGCATAATCACTAGCATCGCACATAATTTCAAAAGGTAAATTCAATCGGTAATTTGAACAATAGGTGCAGTGATCAAAGCTTTCTTAAGTACTTCAAATGCTTCTACGCAATCATCATCAAAAACAAAAGGAATATCTTTTTGCAATAAATTAGTCAGAGGCCTAGAGATTTTAGAAAAGTCCTTAATGAACCTCCTATAAAAACCGGCATGACCAAGGAAATTTCTTATACCTTTTATGTCCTTGGGACATGGCATCTTTTCAATAGCATCAACTTTGGCTTTATCAACTTCAATACCTCTCTCGGAGATCTTGTGCCCCAAGACAATGCCTTCATTAACCATAAAGTGACACTTTTCATAATTCAGGACGAGAATAGTGTCTTCGCATCTCTGCAAAACTCGATCAAGGTTGCTCAAACAATAATCAAAAGAGGATCCATAGACGGAGAAGTCATCCATGAATACCTCACAAATCTTTTCACAAAAATCAGAGAATATAGCCATCATGCATCTTTGAAAGGTAGCAGGTGCATTACATAAACCAAAAGGCATACGTCTATAAGAAAAAGTACCAAAAGGGCAAGTAAAAGTAGTTTTAGATTGATCCTTTGCTGATACAGGTATCTGAGAAAAACCAGAATAACCATCTAGAAAGCAGAAATGTGTGTGTTTAGATAGTCTTTCTAGCATTTGATCAATAAAAGGTAAGGGGTAATGATCTTTCTTAGTAGCTTTATTTAACTTACGGAAATCAATTACCATCCTATAACCTGTAATAATTCTTTGCGGGATCAATTCGTATTTATTATTAAGAACAACGGTAATACCTCCCTCTTTAGGAACACAATGGAGAGGTCTTACCCATTCACTATCAGCACCAGGATAAATAATACGTGCCTGAAGGAGCTTTAGTATCTCCTTTCTTACCACTTCCTTCATTTTGGGATTTAATCGTCTTTGAGGATCTCTAACTGGTTTGGCATCTTTCTCCACTGTAATTTTGTGTTGGCATAAAGTGGGACTAATGCCCTTAAGATCATCCAGAGTATATCCAATAGCTGCTCGGTGCTTCTTCAGAGTTTTCAATAATCTTTCTTCTTCTTTCTCTGAAAGGTTAGCACTAATAATAACAGGATATATTTATTTTTCATCAAGATAAGCATACTTAAGATTATCAGGTAATTGTTTGAGTTCAACCACGGGCTCACCCTTGGGTGGAGGGGGATCCCCAAGAATTTCAACGGGGAGGTTATGTTTCAGCATAGGTTCCTGTTTAAGGAACACTTCATCTATTTCCTCCCTTTCCTTCATAAACATATTGTTTTCATGGTCTAGCAAATATTGTTCTAACGGATCAGTTGGAGGAACAGCAATGGAAGCAAGAACAATAATCTCATCCTTACTAGGTGGTTCCCTATCACGAGGTTGTCTACTAAACTTAGCAAAATTAAACTCATGAGACATACCATCTATGCCAATGGTGACAATATTCTTTTCACAATTAATCTTAGCACTAGCCGTATTCAAGAAGGGTCTACCAAAAATAATGGGACAAAAATCATCTTGTGGGGAACCAAGAACAAGAAAATCAGCAGGATATTTAACCTTCCCACACAAAACTTCAACATCTCTAACAATCCCAAAGGGTTTAATGGTATCCCTATTAGCAAGCTTAATAGTAACATCAATGTCTTCTAATTCAGTGGGTGCAATGTCATGCATAATTTCTTGATATAAAGTATAAGGTATTGCACTAGCACTAGCACCCATATCACATAAGCCATGATAACAATGATCTCCTATTTTAACAAAAATAACAGGCATGCCTACGACAGGTCTACGTGTCATAGTATCAGGTCTAGCAATATTGGCAATCTCACCACATAAAGAAATAGCATGCCCATCTAAATCCTCATCCAAGAGATCTTTAACCATAGCAATACTAGGTTCAACATTAATTTGCTCAGGAGGTGTATAAGTCCTAGTATTACTCTTACGAACAACAGTCGAAGCTTTAGCATGATCCTTTATCCTAATAGGAAAAGGAGGTTTTTCAACATAAGCTGTAGGAACAATAGGATCACTATAGGTAATAGTCTTTTCTTCGACTGTAATAGGTGCAACTACTTTCACTTCAACAGGAGGATTATATTTAAACCACTTCTCTTTAGGGAGATCAACGTGAGTAGCAAAAGATTCACAGAAAGAAGCTACTATCTCAGAGTCAAGTCCATACTTAGAGCTAAATCCACGGAAAGCATCGGTATCCATAAAATATTTAACACAATCGAACTTAGGTGTCATACCTGACTCCTTACCATCATCGGAACCCCAATCTTCAGAGTTGCATTTAATTCTTTCCAATAAGTCCCATTTGAAATCAATAGTCTTCAGCATATAAGAACCAGCACAGGAAGTATCGAGCAGGTTGCGATTATCAAGAGAAAGCCGAGCATAAAAATTCTGAATAATCATTTCCCGAGAGAGCTCATGATTGGGGCATGAATATAACATTGACTTAAGCCTCTACCAAGCTTGAGCGATGCTTTCTCCTTCACGAGGCCAGAAATTATAGATGTAATTACAATCACGATGAACAAGATGCATAGGATAGAACTTCTGGTGAAATTCCAACTTCAATCGCTTATAATTCCAAGATCCCGTATCATCACATAGCCTATACCATGTCAATGCATCTCCCTTGAAAGATAAAGGGAATACCTTCCTTTTGACAACATCTCGGGAATACATGCAAGCTTAAATAATCCACAAACTTCATCCACAAAGATAAGGTGTAAATCGGGATGCAATGTTCCATCTCCTGCAAATGGATTAGCTAGCAGTTTCTCTATCATACCCGAAGGAATCTCAAAGTAAATATTTTCATAAAGTTCAGTAGGTTGAGGAGCAACTCTTTTCTCTTCTGTTTGGGGTGAAGATACCCCAAACAAGCCCCTCAAAGTATTAGTTTCCACAGAGACAAGTAACAGAACATTTCAGCACACTATATAAATGTTTCCTTACCAAGTTCCACTCACCAAAAGTGCTACACTCCCCGGCAATGGCGCTAGAAAAAATTCTTGATGACCCACAAGTGTAGGGGATCAATCGTAGTCCTTTCGATAAGTAAGAGTGTCGAACCCAACGAGGAGTAGAAGGAAATGATAAGCGGTTTTCGGTAAGGTTTTCTCTGCAAGCACTGAATTGTAGGTGATAGATAGTTTTGTGATAAGATAAATGGTAACGCGTAACAAGTAAATAAAGTAAATAAAGTGCAGCAAGGTGGCCCAATCCTTTATGTAGAAAAGGATAAGCCTGTACAATTTCTAATAATGAGAAAGGAGCTCCTGAGGACACATTGGGAATTATCGTCAAGCTAGTTTTCATCACGTTCATATGATCCGCGTTTGGTACTTGGATACTGCCCTAACTTGGACAAGCATCCCACTTATGATTAACCCCTATTGCAAGCGTCCACAACTACAAAAGAAGTATTAAGGTAAACCTAACCACAACATTAAACATATGGATCCATATCAGCCCCTAACGAAGCAACGCATAAACTAGGGTTTAAGCTTCTGTCACTCTAGCAACCCATCATCTACTTATTACTTTCCCATGCCTTCCTCTAGGCCCAAATAATGGTGAAGTGTCATGTAGTCGACGTTCACATAACACCACTAGAGGAAAATACAACATACATCTCATCAAAATATCAAACGAATACCAAATTCACATGACTACTAATAGCGAGACTTCACCCATGTCCTCAGGAACAAACGTAACTACTCACAAAGCATATTCATGTTCATAATCAGAGGAGTAATAATATGCATAAAGGATCTGAACATATGATATTACACCAAGTAAACCAATTAGCATCAACTACAAGGAGTAATCAATACTACTAGCAACCCACAGGTACCAATTTATGGTTTTGATACAAGATTGGATACAAGAGATGAACTAGGGTTTTGAGAGGAGATGGTGCTAGTGAAGATGTTGATGGAGATTTACCCCCTCCCAATGAGAGGATCGTTGGTGATGACGTTGGTGATGATTTCCCCCTCTCGGAGGGAAGTGTCCCTGGCAGAACAGCTCTGCCGGAGCCTTAGATTGATTCAGCCAAGGTTCCGCCTAGTGGCGGCGGAGTTTCGTCAAGTAAGCTTGCCCACGATTTTTTCCAGGGTAAAAGCGATGATATAGCATAAGATGGACACTGGAGGCCCACCAGGGGGCCCAGGAGATAGGGGGCGCGCCCTATATGGGGGGGCGCCCTCCTCTCTCCTGGATAGGGTGTGGGCCCCCTAGTGTATTTCTTTCGCTAAAAAATTCTTATTAAATCCAAAAAGATGTTTCGTGGAGTTTCAGGACTTTTGGAGTTGTGAAGAATAGGTTTCCAATGTTTGCTCCTTTTCGGCCGAATTCCATTGTATGACATTCCCCCTCTTCATGGTAAACCTTGTAAAATAAGAGAGAATAGCCATAAGTATTGAGATATAATTTGTAATAACAGCCCTAAATGCAATAAATATTGATATAAAAGCATGATGCAAAATGGACGTTTCATTGCTCTCTGAAAATATTGGACAGAGATAAAAATCAAGCCAATATTTTTAGGATCTCATAAGTATTTATTTTGGCCATTTGGATTAATCCAACAATTATTTGCTTTGGATATATATGTTATATATATAATATATGTCCAAAAATTATGCCAATTGTTGAGGAGCTCTGGGATAATACCACTAGCCCCTACAAAAATTGGCATAAGAAAATAAAATGGTTTAGTATTTTTATTAAACCAAACAAATGTAAGAAAAATAGAAAAGAAATAGAAATGGAAAAAACCTACCTGTGCTTACTTGCGGCCCAACTCCTGTGCTGGCCCAGCACTGTGCAGCCCAGCAGCAGCCCAGCCCGCCTCCTCCTCTGTCTTCTTCCTCGTGCCCTCACAGCCTTTGTGCGTGTCATGGCCGCTGCGGGCCACGTCTCCCGCCACCTCCTGCTTCTCCCTCTCGTCGCCTGGAACGCCCGGACGATGCTACGCGCCGCCCCGCGCCTCTCTCACTCTCTCTCGCTCTCCCTCATTCCCTGGTTCTCTTTCTCTCGACCCGCCCGAGCGTTGTCGTCACCGCCGCTCACCGTTGCTGCGCCCACCGCCACGGCCTCACCCTCTCCCCGTGCTCAGAAGCTCCGCCACATCGCAGGCTACCTCCCCGTCAAGCCACGCGCCTCGGGAGGCCCTAGAGCACTGTCAACACCGTCGCCTTCATCTCCAGCCACCGGAGATCGTCTGCACCGCCCCGCTATCTTCAGCGCGTCCCCGAGCTCGCCGTCAAGCCCGTCGAGTTCGTAGTGAGCTTCTGCTCCATTTCCCTCTTCCCGTTCCTCCGTTCTTGCGTCGTAGCTCCCTTCCCCCACCACGGCCGTAGCACCTCGCCGCCGGCCATGTCGCCACCGCAGCCACACCTACGGGCACCTGCAACCGAGCACGCCAACATGGTCGATCGTCTCAGAGAGGCAGCGCGACCAACCCGGCCCTGCCATGCCGTAGCCTTCTCCTCCCGCCGAACTCCGATCGCTGCCCAAGTGGTCACCACCGTTGATATAGGCCGTCTCCGGTGAATCAGAGGGCATCAGTGGATGCGTGCGAGCACCAGCTCTTCGGAGATGGTCTCCACGGCCCATTTGGTCGCTGGAGACGCAATCCCGAGCCTTCTGCCGCGTTCGGCCTCGCCGGCGGCTAAACGCCGGCGGGTTTGACCGCTTTGACCTCGCCGGTCCGTCAAGTGGGCCCCGTGGGTCAGGTGATTAGCTTAGGGCTAATCACCGTTTAGCTAATCCCCCCTGACACTGACATGTGGGCCCTGGCCCAGCTAATTTGTAGTTAGGTTAGTACCAATGTTAATTAACCTGTTAGTTAACTGAGACACTGACATGTGGACCCCACACGTCAGGTTTGACCCTAGTCAGTGCTGTTGACTTGCTGACACAAGCATGATGCAGTGCTGACGCAGTTATTTATTTTCTGGATTTAAATTAAATCAGGAAATTCCAGAAAATGCTATAAACTTCAAAAACTCATAGAAATTCAACTATAGCTCAGATTGAAATAATTTATATATGAAAAATTATCAGAAAAATGCAATCTATCCATCTGTACTAGTTTCATGCATGACAAACCAACTTATACATACTGTATAAGTGAAAACATATAAATGGCATATATAAGAGCTTACTTTGGAGATGCGTTTGAATCTTTGGTTCAAATGGATTTCAACCAAATGAAGGCTGGTTGCATCAGCTCAAACAACATCACATATTCATGCCATGTTCATGCATCATATTGTTTCATATGCTTGTGTATTGATTGTCGACACCGTTCCTTCTCGATAGGTCCTGCTCCGGAGAGTGCTCCAGAGTACCTGTTTGTGGAGCAGTGCCCCCCTGTTGGTCTACCAGGCAAGCAAAACCCCCTTGTTCATTCCGATACAATCCTAATCTCTCACTCGTACTCTCCGTTATTGCATTAGGACAACAATGATTCAATTGCTACTTTGTGCTACGGTAGTTGAACCCATTCCTCTGCATGACCTGTCATTGCCACAGTAAATAGTTGAAACCCACTAGCATGTGTAGGAGTTGATTGAAGCCATTGTGGTGTTCCTACCATTCCATGCTTTCTATTGCTTAGAGTGTGCCAGGTATGATTCATTGGGAATGAATTGGAGTACAGTGTTCTCTGTTCTGATGCTGAGAGTGCAGTGTGTGAATACGATTTGGTAAAGGTAGCGGTGAGAGGCCACGTAGGAGTACATGGTGGGTTGTCTCATTGGAACCGTCCTTAAGCACTGAGTTCTATGTATGTTGTCCAAGGCTAGCTACTACCACACATTGGGATCCTTAATTGACTCTCTCGACTTATTAACCGACTTGATCTCTGTCCAGGAGTCGCAACTAGTTTCTGGTGTTTGTAGGTAGTGCTATTTTTCTACCGAGTGGCACCAGGCAGGGTGGACATTGGACAGACAAGGCACAGTGGCATGGTGTACCAAGTGGCACCCGGATGGTCGGCTTGGGAACCCTGCTCACATCGTTTGGGGCCGTGAGCGAAACCCCGACCGGATCTCCTTGCGGATGGAACCCGAATAGGCGATAAACTTGGACTAGAGTCTTGTGTGGTTAGTCAGGTCGTGGCCAACTCCCTCGTTAGGCTTCCGCTTGAAGGTTGCCGAGACACATGACATGTACATGGCGGTAAGTGGCAAGAGCGTGTGTGAAGAAGTACACCCCTGCAGGGTTAACATGATCTATTCGAATAGCCGCGTCCTCGGTTATGGATAATCGGATACTTACGTGGTACATAGACAACTTGAAGTGGATACTCTAAAATGCTCAAGACGAGTGTGAGTGCTATGGATGGCCTTCTCGTAAGGAGACGGGGATGAATCCATAGTGGTGTATTGTGTGGTGATTAGTGGACTCGTGTGCGCCATCTCACCTCAAAGAAGTTTCTCGTAGTCGTAGAACAGGATAGCCACTGAGTCAAAGCTGTCTTGCTGCAACTAAACCCCACATTACCTTCTTGATACAAATGCATGTATGATAGGATCCGATGTAAGTCTTGCTGAGTACCTTTGTACTCATGTTGCTTTATTTTTGTTTTTGCAGCGGAGACTTCGGTCTTACAAGTGTTCTCGTGGACATCGACAAGTAGCTTGTACCTAGCTACGATCTTGATCGGACGTTGTAGATAGTCAGGCTCTTCAGCCTTTTTCATTTGTAGATGTCTGTACTCAGACATGTAATGCTTCCGCTTGTTGCTTGTATGCTCTGAATGCTGGGTCATGTGACCCCTGTTTGCAATAAATGCTATGATGGCTCTTTGAGCCTTATCTATATGAGTTGTTGAGTTATGCTGTGATGCCATGTTGTACAGCACATACTTGCATGTTATGCGTCTGGGTAATGTGTATTGCTATGTGTGGGATCGACTATCTAGTTGTTTATCCTTTGTAGCCTCTCTTACGGAAATGTCTCCTAGTGCTTCTACTGAGCCCTAGTAGCTTGCTACTGCTCCGGAACACTTAGGCTGGCCGACATGTGTCCTTCTTCGTTCCTGTGTCTGTCCCTTCAGGGAAATGTCACGCGGTGTCTACCAGAGTCTTGTTACCCTGCTACAGCCCGGATTCTTCGGAGTCCTGCTAGCCCAGCTGCTACAGCCCGGATTCACTCGCTGATGACCGACACATTTGTCGCTGGGTCATGTATGCCTGTCCCTATAAGTTAGTGCCACTTTGGGTTCACTACTAGCCATGTCAGCCCGGGTTCTTTGTCATATGGATGCTAGCGACACTATCATATACGTGTGCCAAAAGGTACAACCGGTCCCGGGCATGGTAAGGCGACACCCGTGGGAATACCGTGCGTGAGGCCGCAAAGTGATATGAGGTGTTACATGCTAGATCGGTGTGGCATAGGATCGGGGTCCTGACAGACAGTTCCTGGATCCTCGCCATAAGTTCAAGAAAGACAAGAAGAACTTCATGAAAGGTAGAGTTGTCAAAAAGCTCTGCACCTCCTTTGTTGATAGGCCAAGAGACCCTGGATCAGTTAAACGGTCTCGAGCCAGATCCAGAGAATCTAGGGTATTTCAAGGGGTATAATTCGAAACATGCCCGGATTCACAAGACATGCTTGTGGGATCTGCCTTACTTCAAATACCTCCTTTGCCCACACAACATCGACGTGATGCACACTGAAAAGAATATTGCTGAGGCACTTTTTGGTACATTGTTCGGCAAAGAGGGGAAGTCAAAGGATAATACAAAGGATAGAGTCAATCAGGAGGCGCTATGTCATAGACGGTTAGAAAACATGCAAGAACCGAAAGGAAAATAGACCTGGACGAAGCCAAAGGCATGGTTATATCTTGGAAGGCCGACTTTGAGGGAAATTATCTTGTGGGTGAAAATGCAGTTGATGTTTCCCGATGGGTATGCAGTGAATCTAAAGAGGGGAGCAAGTCTTGACAAATTGAAAATATTTGGTCTCAAGAGTCATGATTGCACATATGGATTGAGCGGGTAATGCTGGTGATGTTGCATGGTTTCATCCCTAAGGATGAATGGCTAGTACTGGCAGAGCTGAGCTATTTCTTCCATGTTCTTTGTGAAAAAGAACTATCGCCTGTCGTGCTAGAAGAAATGGAAGAGTTGGCGCCGGAGTTGATCTGCAAGTTAGAGAAGATCTTTCTGCCGGGCTTCTTTAATCCAATGCAACAATTGAATTTGCATCTCCCGACTGAGGCAAGATTGGGGGGACCATGCAAAATCGTTGGTGCTACGCAACTGAGAGGATGCAGAAGACGCTCCGAGCAAAATGTAAAAATAAACGTACAATTGAAGAATCTATGGCCGAGGCATTCCTTACTGAGGAGGCGGCAAACTTCGTGACAGCACACTATGAAGCCAAAAATCGTCATATGCATAATCTGAAGCCTCGGTACAATGCTGGCGACCATAAAAAAGGTGGATCCAACCTCAGCCTATTAAAAGGGAAGCTCGCACCAGCCGGTGCTTCGAAACCAATATCGTTGTATGTCGAAGAATGGCAGACCATTTCGTTGTATATCTTCACCAACCTTACAGAAGTGCGGCCGTACATCGAGTATGTTCTCGCGGTACATTGTTTCACAACTTGTATTTCCTTTGAACTGCTCTTATTCCCAGATATTTTTTGATACAGTCGATACATCGCCAAATTCTCGGATGGAGCGGTGATCCAAAAGGAATCCATCGAAGAGTTTGAGCTTATGGCAAAGCAAGGAGGCGACTTTCCTGGTTTCATCTCTTGGTACAAACAAACGGTAATTTCCATTAGACCATTCTCATTTCTTCCTCTAATTTGCGGCTAATGCAACAATCCTTTCATATTAAACTTGTAGGCTAATTCAGAGTCTATGGACGCCGAATTGACACAAGTAGCTATCGGTGCTTTGGAAACCAAGGTACCCAGACTTGCCTGTCCTGCGGCCCACGGCGTGGCTCCATCGGTGGCCTGGTACGGCCCATCTTCAGCATCGACAAGACAAGACCCTCGCGAGGGGTGATACATCTCCTACGTATCTATAATTTTTGATTGTTCCATGCTACTATATTACCCCTTATGTTATGGGATTTATTTTACACATTTATATATTTTTTGGGACTAACCTACTAATCGGAGGCCCAGGCCGTATTGCTGTTTTTTTGCCTATTTCAGTATTTCGAAGAAAAGGAATATCTAACGGAGTCAAAACGGAATGAAACCTTCGGGAGCGTGATTTTTGGAACGAACGTGATCCAGAGGACTTGGAGTGCAAGTCAAGAAGCGTCGAGGCAGCCACGAGGTGGAGGTGCACCCACCCCTATAAACCGCCCCTGTCTCGTGGGCCTCGGGCGACCACCGACCTACTTCTTCCTCCTATATATACCCACGTGCCCGAAAACATCCGAGGAGCCAGTGAAAACAATTTCCCTTTGCCGTAACCTTATGTATCCGCGAGATCCCATCTTGGAGCCTTGGCGGCGCTCACGGAGGAATCGACCAAGGAGGGCTTCTACATCAACACCATAGCCCCTCCGTCGTTGTGAGTAGTTTACCACAGACCTTCGGGTCCATAGTTATTAGCTAGATGGCTTCTTCTCTCTTTTTGGATCTCAATACCATGTTCTCCCCCTCTCTTGTGGAGATCTATTTGATGTAACTCTTTTTGTGGTGTGCTTGTCGAGATCCGATGAATTGTGGGTTTATGATCAAGTTTATCTATGAGAAATATTTGAATCTCCTCTGAATTCTTTTATGTATGATTGAGTTATCTATGCAAGTATCTTCGAATTATCAGTTTGGTTTTGCCTACTAGATTGATCTTTCTTGCCATGGGAGAAGTGCTTAGCTTTAGGTACAATCTTGCGGTGTCCTTACCAAGTGACAACATGGGTTGCAAGGCACGTACTATATTGTTGCCATCGAGGATAAAAGATGGGGTTTATATCATATTGCTTGAGTTTATCCCTCGACATCATGTCATCTTTCTTAATGCGTTACTCTGTTCTTATGAACTTAATACTCTAGATGCATGCTGGATAGCGGTCGATGTGTGGAGTAATAGTAGTAGCTGCAGGCAGGAGTCGGTCTACTTGTCACGAACATTATGCCTATATACATGATCATGCCTAGATAATCTCATAATTATTCGCTTTTCTATCAATTGCTCGACAGTAATTTGTTCACCCACCGTAATACTTATGCTATCTTGAGAGAAGCTAATAGTGAAACCTATGGCCCCCGAGTCTATCTTTTATCATATAGGATTTCAATCTACTTTTATTTGCATCTTTACTTTTCCAATCTATATTATAAAATACCAAAAATATATTTATCTTATCATACTATCTCTATCAGATCTCATTTTCGCAAGTGGCCATGAAGGGATTGACAACCCCTTTATTGCGTTGGTTGCGAGTTCTTTGTTTATTTGTGTAGTTGCGTGGGACTTTTGAGCAGCCTCCTACTGGATTGATACCTTGGTTCTCAAAAACTGAGGGAAATACTTACGCTACTATTGCTGCATCACCTTTCCTCTTCAAGTAAAACCAACGCAAGCTCAAGACGTAGCAAGAAGGACTTCTGGCGCCGTTGCCGGGGAGGTCTTCGCTCAAGTCGAGACTTACCAAGTACCCATCACAAACACATCTCCCTCGCATTACATTATTTGCCATTTGCCTCTCGTTTTCCTCTCCCCCACTTCACCCTTGCCGTTTTATTTTCCCTCTCTTTCCCAACCTCTCTCTCTTTTGCTTGCCTTCTTCTTCTTCCTCGCTTTTGTTTGCTGTTATGTCTGAAATTGGGGAGCTTATCGTCGATATGGAGAATAATGATAACATGGAAAATTCTGAGGCTCCGGCTGAAGAACCCCCTATCTTGCATACTAAAAAGTTTCAAATTGATAGTGGTAACTGTCGGTGTACTAAGGTACGGGTACCTCAGTACCCCAACTTGTGCACGGGCAGACGCAGCTTCCCGCGGCAGGGTTTATCACGTGCTCGCCGGAGACCATTCCTGCTCCACGACAAGCCATTCAAGAACAAAGTGTACAAGACAGAAGATCGAGACCCGGCAAGAGGGCTTGCGGGAAGGCAATCGAGGCTCAAGGTTATATCACTCGCGCAAGGCCCGCGAGAGGAACTTCGCCGGGAAGACTAGGAGGTTACATCATAGGAGACACGCCTCGGCGCTACATGCGTCGGCGAGGCCGGGGGCGGCAAGTTCTGAGCCCGCGAGCTCCGGGCCGGCAAGATCAAGACCCGGCAAGGTGTTTGCGGAAGCGCTGCTTGTGTGCCCGCCTCCAGCTCATCGGCCCAGCGTGCCACAGGGCCTTTCGAGGGGCAGCGTGGCGGTGGCTGTGCAACTGGGGACGGTGGCACTTCACGGTGATGGATCCATCGCCGTGGCGAACGGAGAGCGCAAGGCGGGGAGCTTTTGGGGTCGACGGCGGGCATTAAATGCCCTTGTCCCCTCTGTCAAAGTAGGTAGAAACCACTTGTTTACGCCTTTGTAGCTTCCTTTGTTCCCTTTGTTCCAACTACCACCTCTTTTACGCTTTTACCCCTTTCTCCTCGTTGCCACTGTTGGCGCCCCTTTCGACTATAAAGGGAGGCCCATGCGCGCGTAGATGGGGTTGGAGTTTCGGCCGATTCGGCCGCAACACCACCACACGCTCGCTCTCTTGAGCAAGATCAAATACAAACCCAAAGCAGCGATAGGAGTTTTATCTCTCCGGAGAGCTCCGAAGCTGGGTAAAATCCGCCAGCGTGCTGCCTCGATCTGCTCTCTGTGCCTCCTCCGCCTCGTGACAGCACTCACGAAGGGGCCCGGCCCCATAGGTGCCCATGGCGGGCAAGATTCCCGGCATCTTTGGCGCGCCCGGTAGAAGCGTCGAGGTTGTGCGGATCGATCCGGCGTCATGGCAGGCGCTTCGTCATCAACCTCTCCAATTTCATCAACAACTTCATCAGCAGTTGCGCCATGGCCCGAAGAAGAAGGCCGGGGACTGCAAACTCCGTCTGCGTCTCTTCGCCGCCACCGGAGCCAGCGGTGGGCGGAGGAGAAACGCCGACGAAGGTCATCCGGCGAGACACTCGCCCGCGCCACCAGTCAAGGACAAAGCGGATGACCGCGCCTCGATCTCCGTGGACATTCCACGTCCATCTCGGCGCCACGACAACCCGCAGCGCCATACCACGGGAGGTGGTACCCGCTTTCTTGGGGCAAGGACCGCCGGAGGCTCGCGGGATGCTCGACGGACCGCGTCGGAACACAGCGAGCATGAAAGCGGCGCGGGGCAGGACCCTGCTCCTTCTAACACCTTTAGAAGTCCGAGCCTACCCGTTCCTCGCACCGCTTCGCTCCCGCTCCCCTCCACTCGGCGAAGCGCTCATAAGGGCACAACTTCTCCTCGACTTCCCTCGGCGGACAAGGCGAAGCGGAGGGCTACCATCAAGAGCCTGGTCGCCTTCGCCCAACAACGACACTTCACAGCAGCGGCGACCTCGCGGCGCGCAAGCCGAGAAAGCGAAGGCAGCGGCGACAAGACCGCCGAGGTGCAACCACCAAGCACTCCCCGCGCGAAGCAAAAACGCCGTCCAGCGGGAACAACGCCCGGCAGCGGCTCCACAGCGTCGTCGGATCCAGCGAGCCCGTCGGGATAACGCCGAGTCCTCGGCGACCGGCGACAAGAAACGCTTCGGACCACGATCGGCGCCGCCAAGCTTCAGCGACAATCAGACCCGAGCTGGAAGCGCCGTCGACACGTACCGCCCGGTGAACGGGCGACTTGCGTCTGTGGCGGCTGCCTGCATTCACCCGCGAGCTCGCGGCGCGTCGATGGCCCAAGCATGAAGAACTTCAAGCCCGGCGTCTGGAGAATACGACGGCAAAGCGCACCTCGGAGTTCCTCGGTGTCTACACCATCGCGGTGCAGGCTGCGAAGCGCGGCGACAAGATCAGCGAACTACTTCCGCTCGTGCTTAAGCGAGCGTTCGTTCTTGGCTTATGCACTTGCGGAAGGCTCCATTTCTTCTTGGGCCGACCTTTGCCATCGGTTTGTTGGCGCCTTCACTGGCGACCACAAACCCCCGACCAGAGAAGCGATCTCCACATTTTGGCCCGAAGGAAGGAGAATCCTGCGCAAGTATATCCAACGCTTCACCGTGTGCGGCACAATATCACGATGTCCACCTGCGCGGTTATCGTGCGTTCCACGAGCGTCGCGTAACGCTGCGGGAATCTGCCGCCGCGAGCACCTATGGGGCAGGACCCTTCGTGAGTGCGATGCGAGGCGGAGGAGGCCTGAAGGCGGTCGAGGCGAGCACGCTGGCGGATTTACCCAGCCGGAGCTCTCCGGAGATAAAACTCCTCTGCTGCTTTGGGTTTGTATTTGATCTTGCTCAAGAAGCGGCGTGTGGTGGTGTTGCGGCGTCGAATCGGCGAAACTCGAACCCCCTCTCGTGCGCATGGGCCTCCCTTTTATAGTCGAAAGGCGCCAACAGGTGGCAGCGTGGAGAAAGGGTAAAAGCGTAAAGAGGTGGTAGTTGAAGCAGTCGCGGGAACGGTGAAGCTACGGTCGTAAACGATGGTTTCTACCTACTTTTGAGAGAGGGACAAGGGCATTTAATGCCCGTCGCCGTCGACCCCAAAAGCTCCGCCCTTGCGTCCCCGTCTGCCGCGGCGATGGATCCATCACCGTGAAGTGCCACCGTGTCCCCAGGCTGCGACCACCGGCCACGCGTCCTGAAGGCCCGAGGCGAGCGTGGGCGATGAGCTGGAGTTCGGACACCGGCGCAGCGCTTCCGGCAAACACCTTGCGGGGTCTTGATCTGCCGGGCCGGGAGCTCGTCGGGCTCCGTAACTTGCCGCTCCCGGGCCCTCGCCGGGCGCATGTAGCGCCGGCGTGTCTCCTATGATGTAACCTCCTAGTCTTCCGGCGAGTTCCTCTCGCTTGGCCCTTCTTGTGATGATATAACCTTGAGCACAGGGCGGCCTTCGGCAAGCTCCTCTTCCGGGGTCTCGATCTTACATCTTGTACACTTTGTTCTTGAATGGCTTGTCGTGGGCGAGAATGGTCTCCGGCGAGCACGTGATAAACCTGCTGCGGGAAGCTGCGTCGCCCGTGCACAAGTTAAGGTACTAAGGTACCCCTACCTTAATACACCGAAAGAGCCCGGGCCTGGGCCACTGCAGTGCGGAGCGCTGTTGGGCCAGGCCCAAAAAAAGCAATCTGCAGGCACTGCGGCCTGGCGCGTCGAATCCACTTCCGCCGCTGCCGCCTCCCCCTGGCAGCGCGCGTTGATTGCGGCGTCGTGGGATGGGGCGTGCCCCGTCCTTTAATGAGGAGGCGGGCGCCCCCACTTCCCCATAAAAAGCGAGAGAAGCGGTAGCGGTTCCCTTCTTCGCTTTCATTGCATCTTCTTCCTCCTCCGAGATTCCCCTTTGCGCTCCGCCTCCGCATCTCCTCCGCCGTCTCTTGCGTCTGCTGGCGCCTTGAGCTCTTCGTCCTCTTTCCCTCGCCGCCTCCACCATGGCCCGAAGACCGGGAAGGGAAGGCGGGGAAAACAGAAGGAGAGATCTGGCAGGCGTGGCTTCGCTTTATTCGGAGCGAGCGTCGTCTTCCCGCCGAGGCTCGGCGTCGGAGAGCTCTGGAACAAGTATTACTTGTTACGGGCCAAAAGACCAAAGCGCATCCTCGGACGAGCTCATCCGGCGCCACCATGGACAACTTCTACTGGCGGGTACTATTTCTTCGCAGCCTTCTTCCACTGCGGTCTTTGTCCCCCTTTTCTGATTTCTTCTGCGACATTATGCACACATCGGCTTCCACCTTCTTGACTTCACCCCAGCGCCATCCTCACAATGGCGGTTTTACTTACATGTCGAAAACTTCATAAGGATACATCAAGCGTGGCGCTGTTTAGGCACTTCTTCACTCGAGAGGCGAGCCGGCGCCCCCCTCTGCGGAGGAATTTCTTGGGTTTTAAATGCGAACTTGAAAGAGTCGTACTTGCGGGGAGCTCCGCGGCAAGTGGGAGGAGTGGCGTGCCGACCTGGTGCTGGAGTCGTTGAAGGCGAGCGCAGCACTTCACCGCGCGCGCGCTAACTCCTATCGTCTTGTGGCAGGGGCGAAGCGAAGCTGGACCGAGACGACGTCAAGCTCAGCGTCGCCCTCATCAGGATTCTTCGCCTTGAGCAGCGAAGCTGTCCGTTCTGAAGGTAGGCGCATATTTCCTCCGCGCGCGCGCCATCCCTCTCCAAGATAGGAAAAGGCCGGCTGGGATGCGGTGGCGAGGGGACATAATGAGGCTGCGCCCCGGGCTGAACTTCAACTTCACGACGCTGGAGCTGAGGGGGATGGTCCGGGAACTCTTTAAATATGACCCGGCCCATCCAGAGTGGTTCAGGCCTCCCCGGGGAGTGGTGCCCCTCTGCAACAGCGTCGCTCGGGATCGTCTCTGCGCCATGATGCCCGCGTGTGATTCGCACGGCGTGGACCGCAGGTGGATTGCGCCCGATTCATCAGTCATCCTCAGCTTCTTCGACAACCTCGAGGAGGTGGCGAAGAACAAGGATGACATCAAGGAAACATCTGCAGGACACCACTGACCAAGAGCTTCGCGTATATAGCTTCTCGGGCTGAAGAGGCGCTGCAGCCGCTGTGGCAGAGAGAGTTCGCTATCGCCCGAGAAGCGAAGGCTGCGGAGAGTCCTGCCAGCGGAGGCGGAGATCTGCAGGCTGCTGCAACTTCCTTCCAGCCTTCGCCGGGGTCCCTCTCTCGAGGCACTCGGGATCCCGGAATCGCGGCGAGCAGCGGCAAAGGCGGCTGCGGCGGCGAGCGCCCGCAGAAACAAAGCGCGGAGGGGCGGAGGCGCCAAGGGAAGGAGTCATGGCCGCAGGCGCCTGGGCCCATCGAGCCAGGTGGCGAGGAGGAGGAGGAGGACGCCGAGGCCGCCGAGGCCTTGGCAGGTCCATGGATCTTTATGCCGACGAGGCCATGCAGCACAGGCGCTGGACCCGGCGAGCCAGCGAGGAGGGGAGGAGGAGGAGGGCCTTGAGGCCGCCGAGGACTCGGCGGGTCCACAAAGCTTTATGCCGGCGACCTCTCCTCGTCGTCGGAGACCTCTCCGCCCGGGCGAGCCCCAGCGATCTCCAGGCGCCTCCGTAAAGGCGGCGGCGGAGGCGAGGTGCAGGCCCCGGCAACAACCCGGCTCGCCCGGCGCGAAGCTTCCGGGAAGCCAAGCTGTCGAGGCGGCCGCGCCAGCCACAGCGAAGCAGCCAGCAGCCACGGCGGCGCCCGCAGGTCGCGCCCGAGCGGACGGGTCTTCTCGGAGGCGGGCGGCGGCTCCGCTTGCTTCTCGGGCCCGGCGCCCACGAGGCTGGGTCGCCGCAGCCCCAGCCGAGGGCCATAAGCGCCGAGGAGCCTTCGCCTCCGCTCCTCGCGCCGCCGCCCCGGTGGAGTATGACTTCTCCGCCTTGGCGAAAACGGCGAGGAGGGACAGGAGTAAGTATCCGAGATCTTCATCTTCTCGATTCGCTTTGATAATTGTTGATGCTAATCTTGTTTCTTGCTTTGATTTGGGACCACGACCCGGTAGCGAAGAGGTCAAGGTGCCGTGGTCGAAATCGCGGACGACTTCGCCCCGCGGCGACGGGGCGTGCGGAGCCGAGCTTGCGGACCAGCGCCGTTCGAGCAGCCCAGCGCAGCCCAGTAAATCTGGGTTTTGCACTTCGCCCGCCGGCGCGTTTAAACTTTGGTCTTGTACTAATGCCTTGATGTTTCGTCTTGACCTGTGCGAGAGGTGGAGCCGTGGCGGCGAAGGCGCCGGAGGTCGCCTCCGAGCCGCAGAGCCCGCCGTCCCGCCAAACCGATCTCCCGGCAAGGGAGGCGTCCGCCAAGCGGAGTACTCCGCCAAGCGATACCCGCCAAGCGGCAACCCGGCGAGGCGGCCACTCCGCCAAGGGAGGTTCCCGGCGAGAAAGCCGCCCGTGATAGCGTCCGCCAAGGTAGGTTACGCAACTTTGTCTTCTTGGCGTTGTCTCTTTTGGATATTTGCTTGAACTTCTTTTGCTCTTTTCTTCTTCTTCTAGATCCTCCTCCCCGAGCGAGATGGAGCGGAGAGTCGTCATTGTTGAGAGGAGGGCGCGCAAAGGCGGTGGCAGCGCCCGTCGCCGAGGACCTGGCGGGAACGCCGGGCCAAATGTGCGAAGACGCTCGGCTGCGGAGCGCGTGACGGAGAGGGACGGCGACCGCACCGCCAGCCGGGCGGCGGGAGCATCAAGTGCTGCGCGCGATCGCCGACCCCTCCGCCGGAAGAGCAGCCAGCTATTGCTTGAAGCCCCTAGCGGCGTCTTCATCCAGATCCGTGGGGCTCTTCGTCCATGACTCCGTGGGCGAGGCCTTTGATGGGGAGGTCCTCGCCTCCATGGGCTTGAGGATCGTCGAGGACCCGGCGGGGCAGCGGACCCGAGGAGGAGGCTGCTTCACCAGCTCCTGGCCCTTTACGGGCCAGCGGTAGCTTCGCTTCGGGAGGCCCTCGCTGCCAAGGCCGCGAGGAGATGGAGAAGCGTCTTGGCGGAGCTCAGCGCCGCCAACCAGGCTGCTTCTGCGAGTGGCGGAGGCGCAAGCGACTCGCCGGGGAATATGAAGAGTGGTTCTTTGGAAAGTGAGGCTGAAGAAGCGGCGGCTTGCGAGGTGGAGCTGTCGGCGAAGGAGAACTCATCCAGCGGAAGGTCAACCTCGGCGCTCACGAGGAAGACCTTGCCGCTCGGGAACAGAGCCCTTGGCGAAGGCTGAAGGAGGCGAAAAATGCGCGGTTGCCGCGGAGACCGCCAAGGAGGAGCTTGCCGCCAAGGTCGCGATCTTTGGAGGAGTTCTTTGAAGGCGAATGTGGAAGATCGCGCGCTCATCACGGGGCGAAGGATGCCCCACCAACTCGGAACTCGGTAGCGTCTTTCCGAGAAAGGCGGCGAGTTGAAGGCTGCCAAGGATTCCATCGAGGATCTTGAGCTGAAAGTCTCCGCACTGAAGGACTCGCTTGATGCTGCCCGGGATCGGGAGACCAAGTTGAAGGAGGAGCTCCGCGAGGAGCGAATCTTGGTGGACAGCGCCAACAAAGCAGCCGAGCACTTCCACCGTACCGTCGAGGTATGGACCGAGGACTTGGTATCTTGTGCGTCCGCCATTGACCAGGAGCTGCTGGCTGAAGCTGGAACATCTGATCTACTCCCGGATCAAACCTCGCTCATAGCGCCAAGCTCAGCCTTTTCTTGAGGATCGCGCCCGGCCCTTGCAAATCTGCGGAAGAAGATCGCGCAACTTCTTTGAGGAGACTACGCGGCTGTGCACGGGAACCATGGGCGTGTCTTGTGAAGATTGTATACCGCAATCCGGCATCAACCTCACCAGCGTTCTCCGCAGCTTGCCGGCCGACGCGAACATGGAGGCTCTTAAGGAGCAGGTCACCCACATCATTGCCAAAGTGAACAAGATCTCCAGGGTGGAGGGCGACCGCGTAGACTAGGCCTCCTTTATCTTTATCTCTTTTTGTTGCTGCATAGGTTGTTATGAACTCATTAGTCATTGCGACAAGTTATTTCTTGCCAGATACTATCTTTATTTTGATCAATAGATGCAGTGTTATCTCCCTTGTTTTGATCCTCAACTTTGCATGCTTCAACCTTATGCTTCTAGGAGACTTGCCGGCAAGGGGCCTTTGCTTGTGGCTTGAGTCTTGAACTTCGAAGCAGCCTGCTGTAAGGTCTTACCGGCAAGCAACCTTCCGTGGCTAGTCATAGCGCCTTAGCTTGCTGGCGGACTCGAAAAGCGAAACAAAGGCGCGACACTTGTCGTAGCTTGCTTAAATCGTTGGCGTGCTCGGAAACAAGATAAAGAACGCGGCTATCCGGGTAGGTTCCTCCGAGCACGGAGTTTTCAATACAAAGTGTGGTTGTTCAAGGAAGGCAACTTGAAATTTAAAATTTTGAGCTGCTCAAATTCGATAACTTAGCTCTCGTGATCATGCGTTCTCCGGCAAACTTCTCTTTCTTGAACAGACACTCGGCTCATCCTCCATTTCCTTCCCCGGCAAACTTGTCTTGCGAGAGCGTTCCTGCTGTTTTAGAGGCAAGGAAAAAGAAAGAAACAAGCATACTTCCTTTCGGCGTGCTATTGCTTATCGGAAATGTGTGTCGCACGAAAGATGCCAAATAACTCATGCAAATAGCAAAGAAAAGCATGGAAAAGGCAACCAGCGCAAAACACAGAAACTTTCTTTGCTGCAGAAGTGCGCGCCGGCTTTGTACAAAGGGTTACATGCAGCGGCAAAGCTTTGTACAAAAGGTGGTTGCGGGCGGATCACGGCAACCGCGCCTTATGGGTAAAACTTGCGAAGATGCTCTATGTTCGAGTTGTTCTTTGGTAGGCCTTCTTCGGTCTCGGCGGACAGCGCGGGCCTCGTGACTTGTCTCACCCGATAAGGGCCTTCCCGCCAGCGTCAACTTGTTGGAATTCTTGGCGGACTGAACACGCCGAAGAACAAAGGTCGCCTTCCTCGAGACTCTGGCTTTGACCTTGCGGCTATGATAGCGGCGCAAGGCTTCTTGGTATCGAGCAGCTCGTCTGACAGCACAGGAGGCGTCCTTCCTCAAGAGCAATCGTCATCTTGCGCGATTGCTCTTGCTCGAACTCATCATAGCGAGCACTCGAGGAGATCCGTATACACGAGTTCCGTGGGGAGAACTGCTTACGCTCCATAGACTAGAGCAAAAGGTGTACTGTCGGTGGCTCGATTTGGTGTCGTTCGATTGACCAAAGAGCGCGCGGCAGCTCCTCTATCAATTTCTTCCGCATTTGCGCGCCTGTCGAAAGTTCTTGTCTTGAGTCGCGCAGCACGCCAGCGTGGCCCTCTGCTTGACCGTTGCTCCTCGGGTGAGCAGCGAGCGAAACAGACCTTGGCGCCAAGGTTTTGGGCGTCTTGCATGAAGGTGCGACTAGTGAATTGTGTACCGTTGTCGGTGATTATCTGTTGGGGATCGAAGCGGCACACTGTCGACTGAAGAACTTGACCGCTGATTGTCTTTGTCACCTTTCTCACTGGCTCCACTTACGGCCACTTTGTGAACTTGTCGATCGCTACGTACAAGTACTCAAAGCCCCGACAACAGGGGAAGGGGCGAGATATCGAGCCCCGGACCGAGAAGGGCCAGGATAAAGGGATTGTTTGGAGAGCTTGAGCTGGTGATGAATCTGCTTTGCATGGGCCTTGCGCTTCACACTTGGTTACTAGTGCGGTTGCATCTTGGAGGCTTCTTGCCAAAGAACCCTTGGGAAAGCTTTCGGCAAGCGCCCTTGCGCCAATGTGGTGGCCACATATGCCTCCATGTATCTCGCCAGCAACTTACATCCATCTTCCACGGAGATACACTTGATCGACACCATTGAGCCTTCTTACATGCAGCTCGTTATCCACGAACTGGTACATACTTATTGTCTGGTTATCTTCTCTATCTCTTACGGGTGCGTCGGGAAGTTCTCCGGTTTGCAAAAAGCAGACGATCTGCTGCGCCCATGCGGAGCTTAGGGCTCAGCGGCAGGACTAAAAGGCATGAGAGCGCTGCGGGAACCTCGGCTTCTCGGCAAAAACCACAGCTCTGCGGGCTGAAGGTCCCCGGCAAGCTTCGCTGGGGCGAGGCTTGTCGGGAACACTTACTTCAAGTGTGCAGATCCGAGGATCTGCGAGCAAACTGTTCCTCGGCGTTCGATCGTTGTTCTTAGGGACCTTGGAGGCGGCCTCGGGGAGATCCGCCCGGCAAGTAGTCGCCGAGACCAACTTTCTCTTCTTGGACTGCCCAATTGATGGCGTGACGGATGGTTGAGTCAGCTTGAGCAAGAAGGTTCCAGTTCCTGAGTAACTTCATCGAAGCACACTTTGAAAGGCCATCTGCGATTTCATTCTGAGCTCTCGGGACATGCTCCATCTGCAAACCTTCAAAGCGCTCCTCAAGCTTCCTCACTTCATCTACATAAGCTTCCATCAAAGGGCTCTGATAGCTCTTGTTAACTTGCCGGACCACCAACTGAGAATCTCCTCGCACAATCAACTTCTTGATCCCAAGTTCGGCCGCAATCCTGAGGCGGCGAGCAAACCCTCATATTCTGCAGTGTTGTTTGTCGCTTGCTCCCTTGGGAAGTGCATCTGGATAACATACTTGAGGTGCTCTCCGGTGGGCGCGATGAGTACCGCGCCGGCACCGGCGCCTTGCTGAAGAGGCACCATCAAAGTACATTACCCATTCACTTGTTGCTTCTTATGCAGGTGCACTTGTTTCTTGGACTTCTTCATCAGGCGTTGGGGTCCACTCTGCTATAAATTCTGCCAAAGCTTCGGCTCTGTATGGTTGAAGTACTTTCAAACTTGAGTCCAAAGCTCGGCAGCTCAGTGCCCACTCAGCGATCCTGCTGTTGCTTACGGGTTGTGCAATATCCTCTTGTTGAGCGAGTGACCCTTTGTTATCTCGTGTGCTTGGAAGTAATGGCGCAGCTTTCTCGAGGCCATGAGGAGGCGAAAAGCAGCTTTGCACACGGAGTATCTTGATCTAGCCCCTGGAGAAGGAACTTACAAAATACTTTGGAGCTGCACCATCTTCTTCGCACCTCATCTCGTTCTGTGAATTGTCCTTGTCGGGGCGAGCTTGCGGACAGCCCCACCTTGTCGTGGCCTCGCTTGCGGTGGCGTAACCTCCTCGTCGGACTCCTCTCCGCTACTAACGCAGCACTAACCACTTGGTTGGTTGCTGCTAGGTACAACAACAACTTCTCTGTGGTTTAGGTGCGACAAGTATTGGGGTGGAGGATAGGTATCGTTTCAAATCTTGCGGCGCTGCCCCCTTCGGAGTCCACTTCATGGGGCCTGCCTTCTTCAAGATTTTGAAGAAAGGTAGGGCGCTTCTGCAGACTTTGAAATGAACCTCTTGAGGCAGCCACACAACCCATAAGCCTTACGGCGTCCTTGACTTGCTTGGGGCTTGATCGCTCAATGGCTTTAATCTTGTCGGGGTTGGCTTCAATCCCCTCTGTGACACACAAAGAACCGAGAAGTTTGCGGAGGGACTCCAAAGCGCACTTCTCGGGGTTCAACTTAAAACTGTATCTTCGCAGGTTCTGAAATGTCTCTTCAAATCTTGAATCAGCGTATCCTTGCTCTTGCTCTTCACCACGATATCATCCATGTAGCTTCTACATTTACGTGAATCGTGGCTCAAAAGCGTATACACTACCCTTGCAAATGTTGATCCTGCATTCTTGATCCAAATGGCATGCGTCTGAAACAATAAGTGCCACATGGAGTGATAAATGCGATCTTCTCTTCATCCTCTTTGGCCATAAAGATCTGGTGATAGCTTTGAGTATGCATCAAGGCGAGTAGCTCACATCCGGTGGAGTCCACAATCTGGTCGATCTTGGCGGCAAGGAATGGATCCTTGGGACATGCTTTATTCACATCGGTGAAGTCTATACACAGCCTCCATTTCCCGTTGGCCTTGCATACGGCGGCTGGGTTTGCTAACCACGTCGGATGGATCACCCTCTAACTAGGCCCGCTGCCTCTAGCTTCTTGATTTCTTGTTGATGAATTCTTGGCGCTCCACGGCTTGCTTCCTCACTTTTTGCTTGATGGGCGCGCGCGAGGGCAAACAGCAAGCTTGTGCTCAATCACCTTCACAGGAACACGGGGATGTCGGATGGTTGCCATGCAAACACGCCGACATTCGCCCGAGGAAAACTGCAGGCGCTTTCCTATTCTTTGTCAGCGTGGCGATGGTGAAGGTACCACGGTGCCGTCCTCCTTCTGGACACCTTCTTGGTTGCGGTGGAGCAGCCATTCCTTTTATTCTTGCGGTGGAGCTCGGCGGTGCGTTCTCGGCAGCGGCGCAGTACTCGAAGAGAGTGCGGTTGCGGAGTGGGCCCCGAGCACTTAGCCGGACTTGGTCTTCGTTTTCTTCCCCGGGGAGCTTCGGCGGCAAGTGTATTCTTGTCGGCGCGGCTGCCGCATCGATAGATCTTGTCGGCGCGAGATAAGCGCATCCTTCTTGTCGCCGTGGGCGGTGATGGCGCTTATCGGCCCGGCATCTTGAGTGCGTTGTAAGCATAGTGGGAAGCTGCCATGAACTTGGCGAGGCAGGGCGGCCGAGTATTCCATTGTATAGCAGCGGAATATCGGCGGCGTCGAAAGTGATCGCTCAGATCCTGAAATTGAGCTCCCGCCAAGGTCACGGCGAGTGATCTTTCCCTTGGGCTTACTCCATCCGGGTTGATTCCTTGGAAAGAACGGTCTCTTTGAGCTCACCATCGGAATTTGGAGTTTACGGATCACAGCGAGAGGAGATCAAGTTCAGCCCGGCCCGCCATCAACCAACATTTTAGTGACCTTGAGGTTGCGGATGGTAGGTGAGACCAGCATCGGCAAGCACCCGACATGATGGTGCGGTCGGGTGATCCTCAAGATCAAAAATGATGGGCGTGCGGACCACTTGAGAGCCTCACAGCGACTCCGCAGGCGGCTCCACTGCATTCACCTCACGCACCTTGCTTTAGCTGGCGGTGGGAGGTGTGCGAAGGCGCCACCGTCGCGCCACAGGACCTCCATGGCCTACGGAACTCCTGCTCGCTGCCATCCTCATCCTCCATTTCTTCGTCGTCATCTTCTTCATCTTTGTCGCGGCCCCGGGGAGGTCGATCGCCTTGCCGCTGCTTAGCCTTGTCGCGACGCCCTCCCCGGCCATTGAACGACCACTTCTTGCTCGGTTCTCCTCCGCCGCCTTGGGCCTTCTCCTTATCCGCCTCTCGTACTCAGCTTTTTGCTGCTCGGCGAGTACTCGGCAGCTTGCGATTGGTGAGATCGTGGCCCTTAGTGCGGTGGATTTTGCGGTATTGCTTGCCGGGCGCCACCTTGTCGGCTGCGCTCTGAGGCGAGCTCCTTGCGGAAAGCAACCCTGCGTTTGCTTAGCGAGAACCTCCTTGCGGACTTCTCGGCGGCAAGCACCTCTTCTTATTCTTCGCCGGTTGTTCCGCGCCGGCTCTGTTTTGGAAGCGGTGTCGTCGCTCTCGCTTCCTCCTGCGTGGCATCCTCCCGAAGTCTCCTCCCCTCTTCAGCGTCGCCAGCCGACGAGCATAGAGCTCGTGACATCCGAATCTTAGTCATCGCCATCTCTTCACGCATCTGGTGATTCGCGTTCGGTGGAGCAGCGATAACATGGCGGTGGTTATCGAGGATATTGTGCTTTGCGGCTGAGGCGTTGGATATACTTGCGCGGGATTCTCCTTCATACGGGCCAAAATGTGGAATCGCTCTCTGGCCGTGGGGTTTGTGGCGCCGGTGGCGCCAACAAAGCTGATGGCAAAGTCGGCCCAGAAGAAATGGAGCCTTCGGCAAGTGCATAAGCCAGAGCGAGCGTTCGGCTTAAACCTGGGGGAAATGGTCGCTAGAATCTTGTCGTCGCGCCCCGGCGGCTTTGCACGCGATGGTGTGAACAGCGAGGAACTCAGGAGTGCGTCTTGCCGTCGTACTTCTCGATGCGTCGGGCTTGAAGTTCTTCATCTTTGAGCCTTTGGGCAGCGCCCGCCTTCGCGGGTGAGCGCGAGGCAGCACTGCAGCGTCTGACAAATCGCTGGTTCACCGGCGTGCTCACGTGTCGGCAGCGTTCCAGCTCTGAGTCGATTGTCGCCCGAGCTTCTCGGCGGCTCGATCATGGTCGGCGTCTTCTTATCGCCCGATCGTCGAGACTGGCGTTAGTCAGCAGGCCTTGCGGATCCGGCAACGCCGTGGAGCCGTCGTCGGCGTTGTTCAGCGGGGCGGCGTCTTCGCCTGCGGCGGGGAGTGCTCGGTGGTTGCACCCGGCGGTCTTGTCGCCGTTAGCGCCGTCTTCTCGGCTTGCTTGGCAGCGAGTCGCCGGCTGCTGTGAAAAGTCGTTGTTAGCGAAAGCTACGGGCTCTTGATGGTAGCCCTCGGTCTTGACCTTGTCGCTTGTTGGAGAAATCGAGTAGTTGTGCCCTTATGGCGCCTGCCGGAGTGGAGGAGGCGGGAAGCGGCGGTGCGAGCAGGGTAGGCTCGGACTTCGCGGTGTTAGAAGGCGAGTCCTGCCCGGCGCCTTCGCTTTTTCGTGGCGGGCGTTGGTCGAGCATCCCGCGAGACCTCGGCGTGTCCTGCCCCAAGCGGGTACCACCTCCGTGGTATGGCGCTCTTTGGGTTGTCGTCTTGTTGAGATGGGCGTGGAATGTCCCACGGAGATCGGCGCGGTCATCCGCCTTGTCCTTGGACCTGGTGGCGCGGCGAGTGTCCTCGCGGTGACCCTGCTTCGTCGGCGTCTCCTCCGCCCACCGTTGGCTCCGGTGGCGGCGGAAGAACAGCGAGCAAACTGCGATCCCGAAGCCTTCTTCTTGAGGCCATGGCTAATTGTTGATGAAAGTTCTTGATGAAATTGGAGAGGTTGATGGCTGGCGGCGCAGCGGTGTGGCTGATCAGATCCGCACAACCTCGCGGGGCTCTGTCGAGGATGCGCCTTGGTCTTCTTGGCCCGAGAACAAGTAATACTTGTTCGAGCTCCCGCCATGCGCCGGCCTCGGCGGAAGGCAACGATACCTTCCGCAACAAAGTGAGCCGCCGCTGCTCAAATCTCTCCTTCTTGCTCTTCCCTGCCTTCCCTTCCGGTCTTGAGGCCATGGTGGAAGCGGCGAGAAAGAAGGGCGAAGAACCGCAAGCGCCCTTGAGCGCAAGAGGCGGCGGAGGAATCTCGAGGCGGGCGCAAAGAATCTGGAGGAGGAAGAAGATGCAATAAGCGAAGAAAGGGAACGCGCTGCTTCCTCTGTTTTTATGGGGAAGTGGGGCGTTCCGCTCTCCTCATTAAGGGCGTGGGCACGTCCCATCCTGACGCCACTGTCGGCAGCGTCTTTGTTGCGGGAGGCGGCAGCGAAGTGGATTCGGCGCCGTGGGCGCGTGTGCCGTGCCTTATTTTGGGCTTTATTATGGCCTTCGGCTTAGCGTGTGGCGAGCAGGGGAGCTCTGTCGATTACTAAGGTAGAAGTACCTCGGTACCCCAACGTACTGCATGCGACGCCTTAACTTCCAGCGGCAGGGTTTATCACTGGCTTCACTTGGAGACCATTCCTGCTCGACAAGCCATTCAAGAACAAAGTGTACAAGGCAGAAAATCGAGACCCGGCAAGAGGAGCTTGCCGGGAAGGCGTCGAGGCTCAAGGTTATATCACTTTCGCGCAAGGCCGGCGAGAGGAACTTCGCCGGGAAGACTAAGAGGTTACATCATAGGAGACGCGCCTCGGCTACATGCGTCGGCGAGGGTCAGGAGGCGGCAAGATTCTGAGCCAGCGAGCTCCGGGCCGGCGGGATCAAGACCCGGCAAGGTGTTTGCGGAGCGCTATGCTGTGTGCCCGCCTCCGGCTCGCCGGCCTGCAGCGTGCCACAGGGCCTTTCCGGGGCGTGGCGGTGGGCTGTGCAACTGGGGACACGGTGGCACTTCACGGTGATGGATCCATCGCCCGTGGCGACCGAGCGCAAAGGCGGGAGCTTTTTGGGGTCGGCAATGACCAGGCGTTAAATGCCCTTGTCCCCTCTGTCAAAAGTAGGTAGAAACCACTTGTTTACGCCTTGTAGCTTCCTTTGTTCACTTTTTTCAACTACCACCTCTTTTCGCTTTTACCCCTTTCTCCTCGTTGCCACTGTTGGCGCCCCTTCGACTATAAAGGGAGGCCCATGCGCCGCGTAGAGGAGGTTGAGTTTCGGCCGATTCGGCGCACAACACCACCACCGCTTTCGCTCTCTTGAGCAAGATCAAATACAAACCCAAAGCAGCGATGGGAGTTTTATCTCTCCGGAGAGCTCGAAGCTGGTAAAATCCGCCCGCGTGCTCGCCTCGATCTGCTCTCTGTGCCTCCTCCGCCTCGTACCGCACTCACGAAGGGCCCCGGCCCCATAGGTGCCAGCGGCGGCGAGATTCCCCGGCATCTTTGGCGGCGCCCGGTAAAGCGTCGAGTTGTCGGATCGATCCGGCGTCCA